>OY728142.1:2046247259-2047601545 GCA_963277665.1 Viscum album
TATGTAGTTTAAAAAATTATGATTAGTACAGGTATTGCATCATTCTCCTTAAATATAATTCCACCATTTATTTAATGAAAACAAAAATCTTCGGAAATCCCAGATTATGATTTCGGTAATTTTTCCCATGAAGCATCAATTGTTAGGAGACATGATATATCACCATACTATTATTTATGAGAACATATATAAATCCATTCACTAATGCACCACTACAAATTATAAACACTTCTCTACTAATGTGTAATGTAAGAATAGGTGAATGGAATAACTTTTTCAAAAGTTCCATGATTTTATATTTACAATAATCTATCCAAAAGATCTTTTCTCTATTATGAGTTTTTTTAGTGAGTGGATTAGATATTAGTGATAAATTATCCACAAAGAATCGATAATATCTAATTAATCTATGAATAATATAGATCTTAGTCATAGTGATTTATTGGGCCAACATTTAATGAATTCCACCCTTAATGGATCCACTGATATTCGATTTCATTATATTATATGACCTAAAAAAAGAATCCTTTTCTAGATAAAACATACACTTTTTAAATTTTCCGCCAGATCCTCCCACCATAGGGGCTTAAATTCCATCCTAAAGTGATACTTACATTGTTCCTTTATATTTGAATATATATGAATATCATTAGTAAATACTACAAAAAAATTACTATGGTAATAACATAAAACAATATTCATTTAATCAGTGGTGATATAGGGGAATTAGAAAAGCCTAATGGAATCACTATATATTTATAGTGTCAATTCCTTATGTAACAAAATGAACTAGGTTACCATAAAAAATGAAACCCATCCCAATCCATCACATACCTGAAGGGTGTTCCCGATCCCCATGGGTTGGTGACAAGAACTGAGACATCAATTATAGACAAGGGGGAATGATTTTACCATGAACTTACATACACATGGAATATATGTTCCCAAGGAAAATAAACATACAAAAAAAAAAGAAAAAAACAAATATGTGACATAACTAAAATAAAATAGCAGAGAAAAACTACTATAATGTAGCTAAAACAAAAAGAGGAAAGTCCAACTACAAAGGACCAAAATGAATCAGCAACTTTATAGGATATTTTGGATTAACTCCCACTTTCTCACCACCGTCTACCGAACCTATCAAACAAAAAACCTAACCACCTCACTATGACAACATAAAATTATCTGGAATGGAAGATATAAAAAGGTATATAGACCAAAAATGTGGTGCCTAGGGTGTGAGCAAATAGGCTCAGTAGGAACCCACCTACGTGTTCAAAAACCAGTCTCTATACAACAATTATTGTGTGCTCATTTTTAATAAAACATATCATTATAAGTAGTAAAACTGTTTTATAGAAAATATGGTATACATTTCCCTTTTATCACAGTTCTAAAACAAAGTATTTATATCAATTAAAAATCATATTTTCCCATCCTACTTCTCAAATATAAACATTACTATCAATGAAAAAAATCAATGATATATAAAATAGAACAACTAGTATTACCATCAATGACCAATATAGGTCAGACTAGAAGTCAACTCATACCACATTGAATCATGTTCTAAATATTGTAACTAGAAATAATACCTAGTAAGTAGAGGAATACCCCATGAATAACCTCATAGTAATGTCAATATCAGTCTCCTAGAAGGACGAGCCTAGGATATTGAGGAATGTCCCATGAGAAAACCACCCAATAAAAAAATGTATGATGGCCTCAATATAAACCTTCCACCTAAGTACTGAAGGTAACCTATGTGCTCATTTTCACAATTCAATAAAATTAAATGAATATGGTTACAAAACAATTTCACAAATGCATTTAAATTATTTGAAAATAAAACTTTTCTTCCAATTTATCAAAAACTAAAGAAAACTATTAGTCTTTAAAAACTATTTTCAACACATTAAAAAAAAGATATTAAAGTTCATTTTCATATATCTATTTATAAAAAAAGTACAATTAGATTCATAAAAAATAGGCTAGATATGGGGCCACCTACTAAATAACATGGGCCGCACAAGCTCACAATGGTATCCACCAACAAGAAAAATGATACAATGTCTATTATGGAAATAGAATCAAATCCACATCACAAGAATGATCCAATTTTTAAAAATATATCTTAATGGAAAAGATAAAACCCACATACCTCAAGAAAGAATTTCTACAACACCACAAACTATAATGAAATGGCCTCTGGAATGATACCGTGCAACAGATCTCAGATGAAGATGAGTGAAAACACCAATGTATACCAACAGATATGATAATAGAACCCAAGGTCACTACTGTGATAAACGACATTGTAGAATAAGAATGATTACTTACCCGAAAAGACACAACAGATCCAAAATGAAGATCAAATGACAAATATATTGATCTATATGGAATATAGTGTACTGAAATCACCCAAAAAAAGAATTGGTTCATTGGTAATAGAAATGTGGCAGCTAAATGTTTATTAAAAATCCGAACGGTGCCCTAAAACATCCCCTCTTGGGGAATTACACTGTGTGTAATACCTTTACACATCATTATGTCCATGTTGTGTAATTATTCATAGAAATACACCACCTCAGATGAAATTCCATTTCTCAAAACATTCAAGACATAAAACATATTTTTACTTCGTGTAATTGTTCATTGCATGATGTCTTTCATGAAAATCATCAAGCATTTTATACACTTCATGTAACTTGGTTAATTGACATCAAATCCCCTTGAAGTGTATAGAAATGGATGGTTAAATATAAAATCCCAAAAATATCTGACTTCATCATTATCAATATCTTTCCAATTACTTCTTGGCCATATAAAGACGACGAAAAAAGGAAAACCACAGTGTTGTTAAGGACATACCTGATAGATTGGTAACATGATGGTACACTGTATATGGAATGTTTTTTTTGAGTATTTCCTATTTAGATACCCTCAATTGATTATATCCACAATAATGTTCAATCATGGAAATATATTGACCAATGTATAATTGATTATCCAATTCAACAATATGGGGTAGATGATAAGTGTCCTAGATTGTGAACATTATTAGTTCATGATTATAAATGAATGGATAAATTGATTCATTTTTCTGCATAGAAAAAAGAATAAGTGCATCCTCAAGTGACACACATAGTGAAAAATCCATTTTGAGGACTCTCCTCTAGTTGCTTCTTAATTCAAGCAACTTATATAGAGGCCAGTCAATATGCAGTCACTAATATAGGTGTATCTCCATGTATGAGTTCTATTGATTACTCAACTTAATGATTCAGTGGATAACTAAGAAACAGTTCTAGAAATTCATAAAAAAATACATGCATAGTATGAATATTAATTATGTTGATTTTCTACAAGTCCATCTGAGAGAAACACCTTATTTGAATAAGAATCAATTCCCACACAATGTATGCATTTCATATATAATGTTCAAATATATCATCACACATATTTATGATCATTTGTTGGTTAAAAATATTAAATATTAATTTCCATCAGTAGTTATTGATTTGGTATTTATTAATAGAAATACAATCCATTCCTAACATGAAATCGAATTCAACAAGTGGAAGAATAAAGACATTCACATAAATTAATTCCAACAATGTCCATCTAGAGAATAATCCCAAACCTGAGATGTGGCCATCATTTCATTAATAATATTCACTACATATTCAATATATAATTTATGGTGTGGTAAATTTTATAATCCTAAAAAAATATTCATATAAAAAAGATTGTGTTGATTAAATATAAAATAAGATGTTAATAGTTCTAGAGAGGTTAGTTATTGTACCACCCAACACATATTTATCATAACCCTCATCTAAAATATTGATGAAATAATATTTCACTTTCTTTCATGTCATTTAGAGGTTTTTTAAAGTTATTATCATCATTAAATTATTTATTTTATTACCAGTTAGCATTGTTCCCATAATAATAGAAAATAAAGCATTTGAGTGTAGTTGGTTGATTTTGGGGATCTTTTTCTCCATTTTCAGATTAGTTAATATCATATAATTTCAATACCATTTAGCTTTCCAATTACTAACTATTAAAAAATTAAACATTTTACAAGTCCTCTAAAAAAATTTCTTATTAGTTTTCTTCCACACATCGAGCAAAAAGGACGGCTTATATTCTTTGACCCTTTCTTTTTATAATTTTATTTCAATTCAACAATTAATTTATTATCAGAATCATGATATTCAAGTGTAATAATAATACTAATTTGAACCTTTATATGAAATATAATTATTTATTTTTATATTTCAATGTATCTTAATGATTAATCTGTTTGGAGACTTGGTTTGAAGCTATTGATTAATTAATCAACATTAATTTTTTGTTTAATGACAATACTAGAATTCTTCCCCATATTTTTATTAAAAATTTCAATAAGATACTAGAATATTCATTGTCATTTTACTTTAGTTTATAGAATCTCTTCTACATTTATTAATGAATAAAAAATGTAAATTTTTAATGGAAAATAATCTCTTAATCATTTCCTAATCAATGCAGTCAATTATTTGATATTTTCTCAATTTCATTATAAGTGAAATCTATTGATATGATTCAAAATTATAATGATAAGTTGATAATGTAATTTATTCATGATTTTTTTGACTATGGAGCATAAAAATTATTTTCCATTTTATTGTTATTTTTCTCATCAATTATATGATCTATTTCTAGACTAAAATATGTTTTACATTTCCTCATGAAGGACATAACAAAACATTATTCCCTAATTTTCTTTTCTGTATGTTCATCATGATTAAAATATGGACAATTTTTTATGAATAGTAAAATTATTTTTCCTCAAAATATTATATCATTTGGATTATAATAGATTACTATCATTGTATTTTCCATTACATTCAACATTAAACTATTTTATTTGGGTTAAAGTCATTTAATAAAACAAAAAATCATAGTATGAGAAAAAATAATCACTGTAGAAAATCCATATATTCTTTAAAAATAATTCATAGGATGTGTAAATCAACTAATATTATTTTCAATATATGAATCAATAGGATTTATCTATTTCATTCATTATCATTATCTATTCTAATACTCCATGATGGTTTGTAATAAAAAATTTAAATAGCAAAATTTTATCCATATATAGTGTCAAACCACAAGCATTGTAAATGCACAATCATCATGAACAGGATTAAGGGATGAGATATACTCATCCAAATATTTTTGGGGTTTTTTAGAACTAGATGAATATGTTCCAAAACCACATACACATATAGAATCCATACATTGTTGTTTTTTCTTGGAAAAAACACTTCTTCCATTTCCATAACATTGGCTGTTTTCCTATATATTAGAATATCATAAGGGATCCTAAGAAAGTGTTCTCGTCATAGTTTCAATGGTAAGGAATACTTTTTTAAATACCAATTATTGTGAACCATACTTTTCATATATATATATATATCACATAATAATATTTTAATATTCATAACATAATATTATTATCCATGCTAAAATCACATACGACTAGTATATTTTGAAACTAGGATACATAAACAATTATTTAATAAATGAACTACATAATGTACAACTATGTAATATATAACTAGAATCCAACCTATGAATATCAAAATAAATACCATTCTTTCTAACATGGATAAATGAATAATAACAAGTGGTGATATAAGATAGTCAATAAGGGTAAAAAAAAGTAACAACTGGGTCCCGGTGACAGCACAACCACCCCACCTTAACAAGGTTGTTGGGTCCTGGCCTACCAGATACCACCAGTTTCCCCGCAGACACGTGGGGCCCACCCCAGGGTCCACCAATATTCACGAACCGGCCATCTAACAAATGATTTTCCCCACATCCCAAAACATGTTCTTTACATTGTGCTTTGTCCTCACTCACACACACCCTGATAAACTTACCAGAAGTTCACCCTTCCGGATCACTAATCACGTCCAAGCACGCTTACCTTTGGAGTTCTAATTAGGTATAATCCCTAAAATGAAGGTGAGACTTGTTTACATAAGTCATATCACGTAGTCATTTAACCTTTTATAATTTTGGGGTGATACAATCACCCCCCCATTAGAGCACAAAGTCCTCGTTGTGGGCCATACATTTCCACACAGGTAGTGCACCACACCTAAGGCTGGGTACCACCTCTGATACCAACTCAAGCGACCCGACTTTTTTTTACATTACTATTACCTAATTTTATAGATAAAAAAATAATTGTTTTACACATAGATGATCCAAAGGTCTAGTGTCTTGGGAAAACTAGGACCATACATAAAAAATACAACATCATGTATAAACTTTTATTTAATTTCCTTTCTCTAGCTTCTTATTGGCACTTGTCCACTACTTAGTACATGTAGCCACCAAAGGATATAAATCATAAGGGAGAGATATAATCCTAGTATGATGGTAGATAATAAAAATATAGAATGGGGGAGAATAATCATAACATGGGAAAAACATCATTAACATGAGAGGAGCATATATAAAAGACTTGAAATGTGACAATGCATAAAAATGAAAAATCTTGCCTTAGTGGTTAACTAACACACAATCTTTCAAACCAAGATACCATCTTGTCCACACATCATTTCACATTAACTCATGTTATTCATCACATTACCCAATTCATTGGAGCGTTGTATAATTCTGGGTGCACCCGACACATTTAAACGTTCATATTGCACTATATAATTCTGAGTGCACCCGTCACATCAGAACATTATCATTTTTCATTAATGACACAATGAACATTTAACATAATGAACCCATGAAAAGTAATGGTCTTCATCTAATATAAACATATTCATAATCATTGGGTTCCCAAAAGAATGATGGAATAACATACATGTTACAAGAACCGTGAGTCTTGAATGAGAATTAAAAGGGTGTGTTCTTGAAAGAAGAGTTATTTTGAAAACATTTGGGTTTTCATAAATACCATTGATATACGTGTATATCATAGAAAAAGAAATTAAATGATGAAAAAATAGTCTTTATGGAGTAACCATATAAAAAATAATGGAGTGAAGGAGGGTGAACCCGAAGGATGCAAGTTGTGTTCGGGAATTTCTCCTTACCTTGTATCATAATGCTTCCTTCGATTTAATTTCCTATATAATGACATTATAATCGTTAATTAAAAATCCATAACCTTTTGTACATTAATAGGGTTCATTATGGTATCATTAATTAATTTTATGTGCCTTGAGATGAGTTATGGAGTATAAAAACATTATTTTGGAGTGTTTGTTTTATGGTTTTCTTGAGTGGTTCACTTGTATTCTTAAATTGAAGATCCAACAGTACATAAACATGCATAACTGATATTTCATGTTAATAATGATATTACATGAATTTTAATGATTTTATAATGAATTATTTTGGATCCATGTGGATGAATAATTAGATAAGAATTTAATGATGATTGTTTGGGTTAATATTGAGCGGTTTTTCGATCATAATGAACCTATTTTATTTTATCAGTATAAATATGGTCATAAGTTCGTTCCAGAACATTAAATAAGAGATAATAAATATAAAATGTTCTGTTTCAACCATAAAAAATGTTTCATGTCTATATATGAAGGTAGAAATGGAAAAAGAAAGCATGTCGTTTTTGAAGGTGATAAATTAATACCTCACGAACAACGTTCTCTTTAATAAAATAAAATGAAGAGGGAAAGGGGGTTGGATGATATAATATCCTTCTAGAATCATAACATTAGATAAAATGTATAATACTAGACTTACAAAACCATTTGGTTGAAGATTGGTGGGGAGATATAATGAAGTGAACTTGAATTTGAAAGGAATGAAAGAAAAAGAAGAGGGAGAGAGGTTACCTCTTAAATCCTCCTCTTGAGATCCTCTTTAAGGAAGCTAGGCTTGGTCTTTTGATGAGACCAGCAGCTCTAGTACATGGGAGAGGGGCTAGTGGAGATGTTTGGAAAGGGTTTTGAGAAGTCTTAGAGCTTGAGAGGTGTGAGGAAATTAGGCTGTTAAGGGTGGTATTTATAGTGGAGGGGAGAGGGGTTTCCTTAATATAAAATTCATTAATTTATTAATTTCCCCTAAGACAAGGAATAATAAGTCTTCCATGACAATGAATAGTAATTTTATCATGTGATCCCGAACCAAGATGGCTTACATCATAAGAACATCACACATGACTCTATAATGAGCTTATTTAGATTATGTTTGTAAATTACAGTATGTCACTATTCATATAAAATTCAAGTATCTCAAAAAAATACCAAAATTTTACCCCATAAATTTTTTGTTGTGTAAAATCCAAAAATGAATTAAATTTTTTAAAAATAATTTTCTATATATAATTAATTTAATATTTCATTAAAATCATGATTTACTTAAAAAACTATTTTTGAAATTAAAACTGATTTTGTAGTGCATTCAAAAATTACGTGGAGTCTCATAAAATTATCTTAAAACTATAAGACAATGATTTGATAATCAATTAACACATTTTATGAAAATAATATTTCTTTTAAATTAATTAATTAATTATAATTATTTATTTATGACTTACAAAATACCAAAACATTTACAAAGGTCAAATTGTCACTTTCTAAGATGTCTAAAATTTATTTAATTTTTCATGGGTAAGATTACAATTATGTTGGATTATTTACTATTCATAAGTTTCATAGTACTATTCATAAGGTTATGTTACTATTCATAAGGGTATGTTACAATTCACCATTGTTTTGTTTTATTAGACTCCAAAAAATATCTTGAACAAAACCGTGTGTGTCAGATTTTCAAAATTCCCAATACAAAAGTGACAAGATTATGTTTAAAGATCACTTATCACATAGTTGTTCATTATGTCATGTTTTCATGTGATTTTATGACATAAATATAAGAAGGTGATTTCTATTGAAAAAAATTGGGTCGTTACATTCTTCCCCCCTTAAGAAATTTCACCGCCAAAATTTCAGTTCACACAAACAGGTGAGGGTAATTCTCTTTCATAGCCTATTATGGTTCCCAATTTGCTTCCTCAAAATTATGGTTCCTTCACAACACATTGAAAAAATGGGTTGTCTTGTTGCATATTACCTTATCTCTCTGATTCAGAATCTTTACTGGCTTCTCCTCATAGGAGAGATCATCTTCCAGCTGCACCACCTCTAAGTTTAGTACAAGTCAGGGGTCTGGTATATACTTCCTCAGTAGTGAAACATGAAACACATCCTGAACATGAGCCATTTTTTGTGGAATTTTAAGATGATATTCAATGGCTTATAGGCATTCAAAGATCTCAAAGGGGAAAATGTACCATGGGTTTAGCTTCCCTTTCTTCCCAAATGGCATGAATCTCTTCCAAGGAGATATTGAAGGAATACTTTATCTCTAATGTCGAACTCCAAGTCCCTTCGATGGTTGTCATCATAGCTTTGTTTCCGACTTTGAGAAGCATTGATGTGTTTCTGAGTGACTTGAACCTTCTCTTTCATCTATTGAACAAGATCGGGTCCATGTAGCTTTCTTTTTCCAACTTCATCCCAACAGGTTGGAGTTCTACATCGATTCCCATAAAGATCTTCATACGGATCCATCTGAATACTCGAGTGGAAGCTATTGTTGTATGATAACTCAACCAATGGGAGATGTTGATCCCAACCACCTTTGATTTCAAGAGAGCAGGCTCTTAGCATATCTTCAAGCATCTGAATAGTTCTTTCAGAATGACCATCAGTTTGGTAGTGATAGTCCGTTCTGAAAACTAATTCAGTACTGAAATAATGTTGAAGGCTCCTCCAGAATTTAGATGTGAACCTTGGATCATAGTTAGAGACAATTGTGAGTGGAACACCATGCAGTCTCACCAAATCCTTCACAGATATCTTCGCATGTTGTTATAGTTAGAGATCTTCCTGAATATTGATAAAATGGGCAGTCTTGGTGAGTCGGTCAACCACAGCCCATATTGCAT
Organism: Viscum album; assembly: GCA_963277665.1. Taxonomy (NCBI): domain Eukaryota; kingdom Viridiplantae; phylum Streptophyta; class Magnoliopsida; order Santalales; family Viscaceae; genus Viscum; species Viscum album. Next base: position 2,046,257,257 of record OY728142.1, read on the forward strand.
TATTTTCCTTTGACGTCTTCGGGAGACTCATGAAAAAGTCCATAGTAAAATTTTCTTATTTCCACATGGGTATAGACAATGCATGCATCATACCTTTGGACTTTTGTCACTAAACTTTAACTTGCTGACATTCAAAGCACCTTGATAAATATTTTGCAATCTCCTTCTTCATGTCATCCCCCCAGAAGTGTTCTCAGAGATTATAGTTCAAATTTTTACTCCCAGGATGAACAGAGAAATCTGAGCTATGTGACTTATCCAATAACTCCTTCTTTATCCGAGGTGATGAAGGCACAAAAAGTCATTTTCCAAACCAAATCACACCATCATCATCGATATGAATCTCTTGCATTTTCCCTTATTTTACCGCATTTACCTTCTTTTGTATCTCCACAGCATCCCTTTGTGCTTCCTTAATCGTCTCCTGGATGGATGGTAGGACTATAATTTGGGCAAGGTAGGATTTATCCCATGCCCTTATGATTTCCAAATTAATTTTTTTTCATATCCAAGAAGATAAGGTCTTTCTCAATCCGCAACATGGATAGAGTAGCATGTTCTTTTCTGCTTACGGCATCAACAACCTTGTTCTCCATTCTAGGATGATGGTGAATAGAGAAATCATAATCATTGATTAGCTCTAACCTTATCCTTTGACTCATGTTTATCTCCTTTTGTGTGAATATATACATTAGGCTGTTGTGGTCGGTGTATATTCCACACTTCTCACCAAACAGGTTGTGTCACTAGATATTCAAGGCAAAAATCATGGTTGTCTGCTCTTGATCATGCGTCGTGTAGTTCTGCTCATGGATCATCAACTGTCGTTAGGAATAGGCTTTCACATTATCATTTTTCATGAGTACACAACCCAAGACTTTCTTTTAATAATCACTATATATCACAAAACGTTCTCCAATCTTTGGTAGTGTGAGTACAGGTGTAGTGATCAGCCTTTTCTTTAGCTCCTTGAAGCGTCCCTCACATTATTCTGTCTAGATATACTTTACCACTTTCCTTGTTAACTTAGATAGCGGGCTTGACAATCATGAGATGTTTCTCACAAAATGTCAGTAGTACCCAGCTGATCCAAGAAAACATCCAATTTCTATGACAATAGAGGGCCTAGGCCATTCCTCAATCAACATTGTCTTTGAAGGATCCACAAAAATTCCCTCACTTGTGATCACATGTCCCAAGAACATGACTTTATTCATCCAAAAGTCACACTTGTTGAAATTGGCGTTCAACTTATCCTTTCTTAATTTCACCAACACAAGTCTTAAATGTTCTTAATGTTCCTCCTTTCTCTTGGAGTAGACGAAAATATCATCAATAAACACTACCACAAATTTGTCGAGGTAATGTATAAAGACTGTGTTCATCAAATACATGATTATTGTATGGGAATTAGTATGTCCAAAGGGAATGACCAAAAACTCATAGTGCCCATACCTTGTTCGGAAGGAAGACTTCTAAATATCATCCTTCTTAACCGTTACCTGATGATATCTAGAGCGAAGATCCACCATTGAGAATTATTGAGCTCCTCTTAACAGATCAAACAAGTCATCAATCCTTGGAATATGATACTTTTTCTTTATGGTTATATTATTGAGTTCCCGATAATCGATACACAGCCACATTGTTCCATCCTTATTTCTTCACAAAGAGAACTGGAACACCCCAAGGTGATGCACTAGGGCGTATGAACCATTTGTCCAGATGATCTGGAAATAGATTCTTTAACTCCTCAAGTTCGATAGGAACCAGCCTATAGGGACACTTCGAGATAGGAGTAGCTCCGGGTATGAGTTCAATTGAGAACTATACCTCATGATCCGGGGGAATTCCGTGAAACTCTCTGGGAAATACATCACTATATTCCCTTACGATGGAAATTTCCTCATGGTTGGAACATTTCTATGACTCAAGCATTTGGGTGAGGTATGCTTCTTCACAGGGAATCAACACCCACTCCATTGAAGGATTTTTCAAATGAGATTCATGATATTCCTTTCATTTTTAGAGGGGCATTGGATGGTTTTGAATATGAAAATATTTTCCTTTTCCTGATAGTTGATATGTGATTTATATAACAAGATCCCATACATTCCCATTATAGCATTGAATTCCACTAATGGAAGTATTATGATGTTTTCTGGAAGAATCTTCCCACATACGCCAACAGTAGAAGAGTCAAACACTTGGGTTTCAATGATTGCACTTCTTGGTGTTTTTATAGATATCTCTACTTCATGGATTCGAGACTTGGATTCTATAGTTCTAGCAATCATGCATTATATAAAGGAATGCGTAGAAATAGAATCATATAAGACTTTTTCCATTATTGAGTGAATAATAAGTGTACCATGTACGACTTCATTATCATGCCCCACTTCCACATTAGTGATGGCACAATCCTTCCTTTGTTCTTTTGGATTCGGTGGCTGCAGACGCTGATTACCCTCGAGAGATCGAGGTTTAGTGCACTGGTTTGCATAGTGACCTAGCTCCATACAGTTGTACCATTGATCCAGGATTGGTTCTATCATTTCATCAGCTAAAATCTATTTTATTTTTATATATTTTCGACACTCCTAAGCATGATGTCCTTATTTCACACACTTAATGCACATCCTCGTCCCTTTGAGGCAGTTCCCATGGTGCAACTTTCCACATTTTTGGCATGTGGGTCATTGAGTTTTTTTCCCACCTTTATCATTATATCCTCCATCTTGAAACTCTATCTTTTGTTTCTTATCCCCATAGCCATGGAATCGTTCTACAAATTCCATCTCCACTTTTAGGGCACATCGAATGACTTCTTCATAACTCCCAATGCCTCGAATTTCAAGAGTCTTTCAATGGTGTGGTTTTAATCCAGTAAAGAATCTATCAATTTTTCTATCATTTTTGATAACAAAACCCGAATCATACATTGTAAGCCTTGTGAAATTCGCATCATAGGATGTGACAGATTCTACTTCTATTTTTTGTGCTCTATTAATTCCCTCTCCATATTCGTGTGAAGAGTTCTTCGGATGTACTTGTTATTAAACATTATCTTAAAGTCTTCCCATTCCATCTCTTCAATTTCCTCCCATTGCTTGGTGATCATAATCAAGGCCCATCATTGATCGACATCTCCATCTAGATGATAAACTAGTAGGGTAAATTTCACCGTCTCAGAACAGTGAATAATAGAAAAGACCTTCTCCATGGAGTTGACCAACTGTTCTGCAACAAGTGGATCAGAAAATCCATAAAACATCAGTGGTCATTACCGCATAAAACATTCGATAACCAGTTTCTCCCTCTTTTTTGGAGGATGACATTCCCCATTATTATGGTTATTGTTCATAACTCGAGATAATTGGGTAAGCATAACCATGAAGTTTTTAACTCCACCTCCCAAATCATTGGGGATGCCATTCAGGCAATTGTTACATTGGCTCTCGCTTGAGTTGTTTGACTGATTTCTCCTGGTTCCCGAAATTTTCTAAAATAAAAAATTTTATAAAAAAACATAAGTAAACAAGTCATGAATAACTTATTCATTTAAAAAATTTATACAAAAAACATAACATATGGGATTCCTAGGTAAATAATGTTTTGTGCATATTTGTACTTAATCTCATATATGAGGTTTTCTCTAGGGTTAAGTAATCCTAATTCCCAAATTAACTAATCCTTTCCTCTGATACCAAATGTAACAACTGGATCCTGGTGATAGTACATCCACCCTGCCCTAACATGGTCATCGGGTCCGGGCCTACCAGAAACCACCAGCTGCCCCGCAGACACATGGGGCCCACCCCAAGGTCCACCCACATGCCTGAATGGGTCATCTGAATAATTATTGTCCCCACAGGACAACACATGCCCTTTCCAGTCTGCTTTGTCCTCACTCACACACACGCTGAGAAACTTCCCAAATGTTCACAAATCCTAATCACTACTCATGGCCAAGAACGCTTCACCGTGGAGTTCTAATTAGGAAGACTCTCGAAAAGGAAGGTGTAACTTGTCGACATGAGTCATATAACTTAGTTATTTAACATTTTATCATTCTGGGGTTTTAAAATCAACCCCTCATTAGAGTACAACGTCCTCATTGTGGGCCCATATATTTCAACCCAGGCAGTGCACCATACTTAAGGCTGGGTACCACCTCTGAAACCAATTCTAGCGACACGACATTTTCTTACAATACAATGACATCATTTTAAAGATAAACTACATAATATTATTACATATATAGGATCCAAAGGTTTAGTGTCTTGGGAAAACTAGGATCATATATAACAAATACTACATCAAGCATAAACATTTATTTAATTTCTTATTCTCTAGCTTCTTATTGCCACATGTCCACTCCTTAGTACATGTATCGAACTGAGTATATACATGAAAAGAGGCGATATAAGTGTCCACTAAGAGGATAGATACGAACAATATATCATGGGGGAGCAAAATAATAACATGGGAAAAAGATCATGAACATGAGAGGAGCATAAATAAATGACTTGAAATGTGGCAATGCATAACAATGAAACAAAATTTCATGGTGGTTAACTGCCACACATACTTGTGAACCAAGATAGAAACCTGTTCATACATAATTTAAAATTTACTCATGAGATTAATCACCTTACCCAATGCATTGAAGCGCTGTATAATTCCGGGCGCACCCGTCACATTTAAGCATTCATGTCGTGCTATATAATTCTGGGCGCACTCGTCACATCAAAACATTATCATTTATCATGCATGATAGAATGAAATTTTTTCATAATTAACCCATGAAAAGGAATGGGTTTCATATCATAAGAATGCAATCATAAACATTTGGTTCACAAAAAATGAGGGAATAACATACATGTTACAAGAACCGTTAATCTTGAATGTGAAGTAAAAGGGTGTGTTCTTGAAAGAATATTTCCTTTGGAAAAAGTTTGGTTTTTGAAAAATACTATTGATAGACATGTATATGCTAGAAAAGTACAGATAATGATTAAAAAATTATCTTTAAGGAGTAAACATATCAAAAATAATGGAGTGAAAGAGGGAGTACCCAAAGGATGAAAGTTGGGTTCGAGAATTTCCCCTTACCTTGTATTCGAATGCTTCCTTCTATTTAATGTCCTGTATAATTACATTATATTAATTTATTAGAAATCAAGAACCTTGTGTACATTAATATGGTTTATTATGGTTTCATTAAGTTATTTTATGTTCCTTTGGATGAGTTATAGAGTTTAAAAAATTTATTCGGGAATGTTTGTTTTTATGGTTTTCTTGAGTGGTTCACTTGTTTTCTTAAATTGAAGATCAGGTAGTACAGGGTTAAACATACAGAAATGATATTTAATTTTATTAATGATGTATAAAGAGTAAGAATGATTTTATAATTAATTATTTTAGATCCATGTGGATGAATTATTAGGTAAGAATTAAATGATGATTGTTTGGGTTAATTTGAGCGGTTTTTCGATCATAATGAACTTGTTTTATTTTTTCACTTACAATATGGTCATAAGTTAGTTCCATGACATTAAATAGGAGATAATAATTATAACATGTTATGGTTCGACCATAATAATGGTTTCATGACCATATCATAATGTAGAAATGGAAGAAGAAATCATGTCGTTTTGAAGGTGATAAATTAATACCTCACGAACAAAGTTCTCTTTAATAAAATAAAAGTAAGAGGGAAAGGGGGTTGGATGATATAATATACTATTAGAATCATAAAATTACATTACATGTATAATACTGAAGTTACAATACCATTTGGATGAAGATAGGTGGGGAGAGATCAATAAATGAACATGAACTTGAAAGGAAAGAAAAAAAATAAGAGGGAGAGATGTTGCCTCTTAAATCCTCCTTTGAGGTCCTCCATAGGAAAGCTAGGCATGGTCTTTTGACGAGACCAGCAGATCTAGGACATGTGAGAGGGGCTAGGTAAGATGTTTGGTCAGAGTTTAATGAAGGCTTAGAGCTTGAGAGGTGTAAGGAAATGAGTGTGTGAAGGATTGTATTTATAGTGGAGGGGAGAGGGGTTACCTTAATATAAAATTCATTAGTTTATTAACATCCCCTAAGATAAGGAATAGTGTGTATTCGATGACCATTTATAGTAATTTTATCATGTGATCCTGAACCAAGTTGTCTTACATCATCCAAATATCACACATGACACTATAATTAGCTTAATTAGTTTATTTTTGTAAATTACGGTATTTCACTATTCATAAATAATTCAAGTATCTCTGAAAAATACCAAAAATATACCCCAAAGATTTTTATAATATTTGAATCCAAAAATTAAGTCCATTTTTCAAAAATATTTTTCTAAATATTATTAATTTAATATTTCATTAATATCATGGTTTACGTAAAAAACAGTTTTTAAAAATAAAACTAATTTTATAGTGCATTCAAAAATTACGTGGAAACTTATAAAATTATCTAAAAACTATAAGACATTGACATGATAAATAATGATCACATTTTAAGAAAAAACCATTTCTTTAAAATTTATTAAATAATTATAATTAATTTTTTATGACTTACAAAATACCAAAACGTTTATTAAGGTCAAATTATCACATTATATGATGTCTAAATTTTACTTAATTATTCATGGGTAATATTACTCTTATGTTGGATTATTTACTACTCATAAGGGTCATAATACTATTCATAAGGGTGTGTTACTATTCATAAGGGTAGTTTACTATTAACAAAAAATTTTTTTTGTTTTATTAGACTCCAAAAAAATCATTAACAAAACCGTGTTTGTCAGATTTTCCAAATTCCCAATACAGAAGTGACAAACACATGTTTAAAGATTAATTAGAACTTAATAGTTCATTATGCCGTGTTTTCTTGTGATTTTATGACAGAAATATAAGAAGGGAATTTCCTTTGAAAAACTTTGGGTCATTAAAAACAAGGTTAATATAAATGACCACTTAAAAACGGCAAGATCATATGGGTATGAGAACATATTAATAACATTTTATGACCATAACCTACTTATCATAAATCAAAATCATGGGTAATGACAAAAATAATGGAAATTAATAATATATGAATTGTAATGGAAATAGAGAAATGATTCATGGTATATACACATTTTCCAATGAAATAAATTTATGATATACACGTAATCAAATAATATAATTTCCTCGGCATACAAGTATTAATAACATAGTTATTATAGAATATTGGATTCACTCTCGAAAACATCATAGTAGTCTATGATCACTCTCACTAAAATCATAGTGGAGAGAGATCTTTACTAAAATGTGTTCAACCCCCATTCCATTCATGATTCTTGTTTTATATATCATTCATTACTGAATTCATTAGAAGAATAAATAATTATGTTCCCAATTATCACATAATTAAAACCATTAACATGTGTTCAATATGTTCATAAAATATTAATCATATCATTATAACATGACATATCGTAAGAAAATAAGTTTCATAAACATCATTTCATAATAATAATAAATCGTCATGATAAATACTAAGGATGTCATCATTTGATCACATCGCTAGTAAAACATAACTAACATCGAAGGATGTAATTTTAAATACGAGATCTATTAAAAAGGATATTATGAATATTTCTGAATGAATATATCATTTTATTTTTTGAAATCACATAATCAAAATCCAAAAATTTCACAAATTTTAAGAAAACATTTATAATGAATAGAACCATGTAATATTTTAAATCAATATTTAAATAATTTAATAGTTCTGATAGTGAAAAATTCTATTTTTAGTCAGTATGATAAAACAATGGCTACATTCAAATTTTATGTAAAAAGATAAAATTCACCTCGTACAGAATACAATAAGATGCTATATTTTAAAAAACTATGTATAAATTCATGTATTAGTAAAATTTACATTATCAAATAATTTATGAATATTTGAAAATTATAGAAAACATTTTATTGATATCTTTGATATGGATGAAAACATATTTTCTCTTAATCCAAGAGGTAAATTCAATTTTCCTTGAAAACACTCTTTTTGCCTTATGAGTACATAGAGAAATGAAAATGAAAGGAAAGTATATTTTCTAAATATAAAACTATATAAAATTAAATTTTATTATATTTGTTATAGGTATATCATTAATTATCATCTACATAAGTATAATCATAAACAATCCAAATAAAAATAGAGATTGTAACATAAAACCCATACCTCATGTCAAACTTCCATTGTGTGTGCTTGAACCTCCATTATAAAAAAATATTTATTATAAATTTATAAATGGTCAATAAATACATATATTATACCATATTTTATAAACATATTATCTTTCATAAATCATTTATTAACAATTTTTAAGTAAAATCAAAATTTTAGTAGTATACTTTTTTGTTTCTCACATATGTTTTAGTTTGGTTGTTTTGGTCCTTGTACACTGACCATGTATCCATAAAATTAAAATTTATAATTAATAAATAAATATAACTTATTATAAGAAATTCATTATTTTTTTAATATTTAGATATAGTAAAATTATTTAGAGTATTCATAATGATGGTAGGTCTTACAGATACATGAGCACTATCTTCATTTGTCTACGGATGGAGATAAATATAGTAAAATTATAATTAACATTTAAAAAATTATTATTATATAATTTAAATCATATTTATTCATTAATAGCATTTTTATAAATATCCATTTAAAATGAAAATGAAAAACAAACCATATAACATCATGGCGGGGGTAGTACACATATATGCCCAAGCGATGTTATCGTAATCCAATGGATTGAAAGGTAAAAATGTAGAAGTGATATTACAATTAAAAATGAGTAAATATTACAAAAATATAATATATATATATATATATATATATTAATCATATAATTATATACATCAATAAGGAGTGGAGATGGAAAATAAATTACATTGGTTCACGAGGCGGTACTCTAGCATTCAGACGATGAAAATTTTGTTTCCCGTATGATAGAATATAATATGTAGATTGGTTATTCCATTAAAATGAAAAATATAAATATATGGAACATACAAGTATCCTTATTTTATCCAATTTGACTAATATTTTTAATATTTGTAATAATAAAAAAATAAAAATGCAAGGTTAATAACAATAACTTTTTTTAGAAAACCACAATAGGTTTCAATCTAAATACATTATAGGATAGGTTTATGATAAAAATAAGAACTATATGTAATATTAGGGGATTTATGGAAGGTATTTTGTTAAGAATTATTTAAAATGGAAGGATCATGTATTGTGAAGATGAGATGAGAGGCGGTGTCCTCTTATAAGTGGTGGAGAGGACCCAATTTGAATTTTAAAAAAATATAAAATATAGTAATATCTTATTTACAATAAATGGATTTGGAATGTACTACTCTGAATCATTTATTTGATAGGTTAAAATATGGACATATAAAATAATTTAGATATTTTTAAGTCACATAAACCTTATTTCATAAGATTAACTCTCAGTAAACCAATTTTTACATTAAATGTATTAATATGTTTTTTCCATTTTATTATCAATTATGAGAAGAAATAATGTTGAAAACATTACGTAATAAAAATTAATGATGATTAAAATATTAAATCAACTATACAAAAATTAATTTTCCTAGATGGTAGTATTTAATTTAAAATTAAACCCACAAATTAGATTGTAATGGTGCTTCTAAAGAAATTTTTTTTAAGTATAAGAAGTTTTTCTATAAAAATTCAATATAATATTGATTCAAATGAAAAAAATTGTTTTAATAAAAATATATTTGAACTAACTGTACTTTTAATACGTTTTTAAAATAAAATTTATCTTTTTTTAAATTCATTAAATGAAAACACAATGTTTTATTTAAGATCTTTATTTTTAACTATTTATCAAAAAATTATTCATTTCCAAAAATTCCTAGAAATCCAATAAATGTTATTTTGGTCATGTTGATATAAAAAATAAGTAAATTTTTTGAATTAAATATTATAATTGTCAATAAAATATTAATATTTTTTATCTAAAAAACAATAAAAACCGCTATAATGAAAAATTTTCTTTTAAGAACATGTTTGTATTGTGCTAAAACTATATTATATTTATCTAATACCATTTGAAATATTTGTAAAATATGGATATTTATATTCATTCAAACTATTTACGGCTAGTTTATAATGGTATATTATATTACCATTTATATTTACACTTCATTTCATGTAACACCAGTTATCAGAAAATTATTATCTGGTAAGAAATATATCAAAAAATATCTGGGCTTTATAAATATGATATGTTATATGATTCTTAGAGAAATGAATGCTTAAAATTTAGATCAATGTTATATAGTCTTAAAAATAAGATTTCATATTATTGAAATGTTTTAGTATATATCGTTAAGGAAACTATTAGTTGTCAAATTTTTGAACAATGTAATCATTGGGTAAGTTTTCACAATTCATTGAATAATATGTTTTAGGACGTCAATTTATTAAGCCTTTTTAAATAAATACCAATATTTGATGATATCATTCTATTGAAATTTAGAATATATTACAACATTTTCACCACTAATATTTGATCAAACATTTTAGAAACTAGATGGTATGGTAGTTATTTTTAATATAATATTTTTGAAAAAAAATAGTATAAAAACCAATTTAAAAAAGATATTATTTGTTTTGAATTACCATACTAGAATTGATTGTAAATTATAAATTCTCTTGATATCATTCATGTATAAAAACAATCATGTTATAGTTTCATTAAAAAATACTAAATTTTCCTAATAAAACAATGTTTGGAATCACGTATAGGTTATACATGACTAACCTCAGGATAAATGAAGTGTTAGAATCAGTATTGGGTGAATGGTGAACCTTTCTTCATCCAGTAAATTACACTCATTTTTTTAAGAGATAGAATAGTTTTTTAACTTTTTGAATGATGTAAATGATATAGAACTACGTTTATCAAATATCAAAAATAACATATAAATAATAGATTTAATTATAAAGGGATTAAAATATCATGGCTATCATGTTTTAATAAAATATTTAATACTACTAACTTTATGATGATTTCTACATAAAATTTTCAACAAAAATAAACCATGTTTTTCTATTTCAAATCTATATTTAGCAATGTAATTGTTTTGAAAAATGTTTCCTACTATGAAAAATAATTTTTTTTCATATTAAAAGAATTGAATATGTTCATCTTGGAAAAATTATTTAATCTGATGGTTCATTTAATGGGTCATATGTTAGATGGATCCATCTATGTGGTCTTTTATATTATAGATGGATATACTCCATTGAATAGAATATAAATATTTTTAATGGGTAAGTCAGAAATCAAATTTTGGAAGATGGTTTTATCATAGAGCGATATATAATTGAGTAAGCCATTGAATTATGTTCAGACCACTGATCTAATGTGAAAATAATCGGTATTCTAAAACATCATTACAACAAGAAACATATTGGTTATGGAATTTCCAAAAATAGATGTTTTCATGACTACTATTACAGTGTGTGAGCATGTTCACCTCTATTCAATATATAATATTTTATAAATTTGGCCATATTTTGGAACCTATAGTGTAATTATTTGGTATTTTAATCCACAAAGGGATGAAATATGGATATCAAATATACATAATGGAAAATTTAAAGGATGATTTTATGACCACATTTTTAAGGATCCAAATTTAAATCTAGGTTCAATTTTAGAAATAATCCTATGGTAATCTAGAGGGACTATATTGTATGTTTTATCACATCATGGATATAAAATTAATGGTTATACATTCAATACAAATGAATTCTATGAAAAAAATACCATGAAAAATGGAGTGACTCATATTATGGAATTGATGTACGTATCTAGTAACTAGGAAAAAATCCTATTTATATAAATATGAGAAACTTTGTCATCATTGAATCAATATGTGAGTTGGATTATAAAATATTTCATGTTCAAGTTTTATAAGGAAATGTGTTGATAATAGGAGTGTAGTCAAAATCAATGAATTGTGATTCATGAAAGTGGGGTTTTAATAAGGAAGCATCCAAGGATGATATGTATATAATTTCCTCACAGATTGTATAATAATTTTAATTTTCTAATCCTATAAATAATATGTTTTCAATTATTCTATTATAGACCAAATCCACTTCATGGCGAGATTTCAATTAAATTTTTGACGAACCGTTCATTTTTAAATCATAATAATTTTTTTGATCCCATTGTATACACGGTCTTATATAATAGTGGGGATAATAATGAGTAGATTTCGATGATTATATATAGGTAAAATACATCTAATAATTACATAAAAATTAATTTCGATAAACATGTTAGCAATTTTTTAATATAAATTGCATTACCACATTATATTATGTGTTCATTATTTCATATGCTCTTTCAAAATTATATGATTAACTACTTTTAAAAATAATTGATTCTTCACATGATGATTCTCCCAATTTTGAGGAAAAATAATTTCTCCCCATGGTAATGCTAACAATACAAAAGAACAATATATTTAAATTGATGAAATTGATGAAATGGGATATGGAGAACAACTTATTTATAAGAATATAAAGGAGTTTCTTAGCATGATAGTATTAATAAATATTTGTATAAAAAAATTAAATAAAACAAATTCTATTATTGTTTGAATTAAGATGACTAGAATATTGAACACAAAAGTGTAATTTTCATTAGTTACATTGGGACCACAACTCTAATTCACATATCAATTGATTTAGTTACAGAAAATAATTTTTCTCCAACATTGATTGCATTAATGTTTCAGGAGATTAGGAAAGAATTACAAAAAAAATTCGTTATTTTACTACATAAATAATGTAATGTCAATTTACTCATCAGTATCACTTATAGATTTCATTTATATTATATTTACCTCGAATGAAATTTATATTAAATGTATCATTAAAGGCTCCTTGATCCTTAAATAATTTTAGTGAAACGATTTCTTATTAATTATTTATGTTATCCAAACCCCCTGCAATCACAATTTTATTGACACATGATAAACCAATAAATCTGGAATGCATTTATTGGCATTCTTGAGGAGTTATCACTTCATGAATATTTTTATTGGTAATATTTAATTTTGAAATATTTGTATTAATCACTTTGATTAAGAATTGATAATTTATTATAATAAAATCGAGTATTGAAAATTATCTACATGATTCAAAAAAAGAGTAATAATACTATAAATTATGGACAATGTATGCTTCACATTTAAAAATGTATTTATTTTATATATACAATAAAACATATAGGTGTAATTAAATAACAACAAAATTATATATATATTTTTTGATGAATAAAAATCCAAATCAACTTCAATCACATTACATGTTCTTTTGAAGGTGGATTGTGTAAATAAATTTCTAATATTACTATATATAAACAAAAAAATTATGATAATTATGTTTATGAATGATATAAATAAAATATTTCTTTAAATTAAAATTTTATACGATGGTCTAATAATTTTATTATATTATTAATCATTTTTAAACCCAATAATTGAAAAAATATATTCATAATGTATCACTACTTTTGATTTCCATGAAGTGGAAAACAAAATATGAATGTGTCAAAGGATCTGATTTTTTATTACTTCTATGAATATATTTTCAGAAATATAGTTCACATGCGGATTCTAATGTGAGAATAAAATAAATTGAGTAACACATAAATAATCCAAAAAAACATAATAACTGGTCTAATTTGAATGAACATTTAATGAAAAGGTATGAAGAAGAATAAAAAACACATAATCATCCATTATATGAATATCCACTACCGTATAACTTAAAAGTTGGACTTTCTCAAAAAATTCATAAAGTACATGATCTAATTTATTTATTTATATTTGTTGATAAATGTGAAAAACTAAAATGTTTCTACGGTTCCATTAAAAAAATTCTATTGAGTGAGATTTATTATGACTTTTATATATCAACACCCAATAATCACATTATTGGATATGGTATGTTGTAAAATGTCAAAATAGATATTATACAGAATTAAGAACATCCAAAATATCACTGGAGAATATGGATTAATATTGATCATGAAATATGTTTTGAGGTACAAATTCCCCCTGTTGATGAATTTGTTTTCAGAGTTGAACATGTTATTAGAACATCATTATCAAGGAAAATTAATCTTGTAAAAATAAATTATGATAAAAATGTATATAATATGATGTATATTTTTTAAGAAAATAATTTAACAAATAATGAAAAAGTAATAAACTGAAGAATATTATTACATACATGCAAAAAAGGAAGGGAACCAAAATGTTAATAAAAAAATATAATGGATGGAGTAATATATATAAATGTCCTTCTATGAGTAGATTTATCTAGCCAATTCAAATTATGAATTTACTATTATTACATGTTCATGTAGATACAATGTTCAGTTATAAAAATATAAAATTTATTGATTTTAAGGACACATTTTTTAATATTCAGCGATATAAAATAATGTGATGGATAATATAAAAGAAAATTTCAAGCATTGAATATCAGGAGCCTGAGTTTTAAATGTATATATGAGGTACAATTTCATAATATGTTGGTCCAGTAATTTATATTATATGTTAATTAATGTTAAATAATATTTATTTTTTGAACAGGATTTAACATTTAATCTATGTTAATGGATAATAATATGAAAAAAATTGGACTTATTTGACATAACATCACATCTACAGAAAATGGTTTATGGAAAACATGAAACTGAAATGATAATGTAAATATTTTCATCAAAATTTAAAAATAATCTTATGGATGATTGAATCTCAAAAATTAAGACGATAAATTGTAGAAACTCAAAAATCAGGCTATATAATATATATTAATATTTCTTTCATTGATTATGATATTTTAGAAAGAATTATTGGTTCATTGGTATAACTTTGGATATTCTAATTATTAATTTTTTGGATTTAAAACATGGTTGTCCAAAAAATTGACCAGAAATTATTCTCGCTATTAATTTTTATCTCATTATATTCATCATTTGACAAATAAACATCAAGTTATAAATTTAATATTATGTATTAATAAAAAATAAAAGATAGTGTGGTGTTTATATATAATCAAAATATTTGTATGTGAGCAATTCATGAGAAAAATAATCCTATAGTTTTTTATGAATATATAACTATTATGTTATATATATTAGTATATCTCAATCGATGATTATATCAAAAAATGTACTTATCTTACTAAAAGTTTCACCAGAGTAAAAAATAATATAATAATAGAAATTATATTATTTATGTTTATAAATTTCTAAAAGATATTATATTCAAAAAATAAACTTGAATATATAATGTGATATTTCCAATTATAATTATAATTTCTATTAAAATATTTAATAATAATTTTTTATTTATATTTTACAATCACCCACAAGGATGTCAAAAAATCCATACATTCAAATAAAAATTATATTTATCCTAAAATGGTTGGATAGAAAACATGGTGTGAGAATTGTTTTCTAAATCATTAAGTGGATATTTCATGTGTAATGTCCCAGAATTTCCATGAATTTTTTTTCATTAAATGAGAATTTTACGAGTCTCCGAAATATGACGGCGTGTAATTTTGAGGCCCAGAGTGCCCCCAATGATCTGTCAAAGTTTTTTTAAGATTAAGTTAATGCGAGTAAGTAGTTTTCCTAAAAAAGTGGAATAACATATAAATGGTTGCTCGGATTGAATATCAGGGAGTACCGTTGGGTTCGTTGGGGCGTGTTTCACATAGGCAGAGCCTATCCACGACCAAGGCGAGTCGAGGGTGATTGATAATAATTATCCGAACATTTTTTCATGCGCGTTCAGTAAATGCGCTAGCGACATTTTGTATCTTATGAACCAGTGCTCGAAATTGAAATTGGAGAGCATCATTGAACTAGCAGCAGCAATATTCTCTTAAGAAGACTTTCACCTCGACGACAGTTGGTTGAGAATAAAAGTTAGTTTTTTTCTTTTTATAAAAAAATAATAAAATAATGTTTAGAACACATTATTTTTTTTAAGCTGGAATGTGAGTGAATATTGGTTAAAACCTCTACTTTGGAGTTGGTGGTGGGACTGCCACACCCTAACCTCCCATGAGAGGTTATGGTGGTGGGGCCACCCAAAAATAACCTCCTTTAAGAGGATACAACGTGGGGACCACCTGAGATAAAAACCTATCAACTCCCTCAATTAATTTCATGTGTCAACGTAAAATTAAATAAATTCAATTTTATTTTATGTGTAAACATAAAATTAAATCCTATCATTTTTTTTTGATGTAGGCTATGTGGGGGAAGCCTCTTGAAATTCTATCAATAATTAAGCCAACTCTCCTCTTAAATTGCGCCAACACTATTTAATTCTCTTGACCCACATTTTAAATTACATAATTGCATCCTTGGAATTTAGGAAGTTTCGAATAAATGAACCGTCATTAATACCAAGATGGTTACATACCTCTACCCCTATTTTTATATAGGGAGCTTGGGGGGATTTGGGACGGCTTCACCATGCGATGAAACGCTGGCAAAGAGACGCGACACCCAACACTTGAAGGATTACGCATTCTCCAACAAGGAACGAAGAACACTGACCTTATTCCACTTCTTCCTCAGACACATACCGACATGGAGCATTGTCAACAAGCCAACATAACTCGTGTTTTGATGTTCTTGGAGGATGCGACAACCGATTATACTCTACGTCTTCTTCCGTGACTCCGTCAATGAATGACAACCACCTTTTGAGGCAATGTCAACCAACTACGTGCAAGGTAGGGGGTTTACATAGTGCCTTATTCCTATTATTTTCTCATCATTGTTTGAAAAGAAATTTTTGCAAGGTTGTAATTAACTTTCGTTCACCTTTCCTATTTTTTGATTAACCAATTGGTATCGCTTTAAACGCGGAGGATGTGGGCCGAACTAACATGGCCTGACATCATCTGTCGATTCTTCTATCTTGTGGCATTCTACGACAAGGTGATGAGGCAATAATTAAAAATGAGACAACGATGAAGGCTGCGCTACATGCGGCCTCTACGAATCGCACCACCCTCGCGGTGCACCGGTCCTCCCGACCGAACACCGTCGGCCGAGCAGTGCCTGACCCTCCTACCCGCGGCCTCCCTCCGCCCTGCCCAGTGCCCTTGCACGCTGCCCGCGGCCTACCCAGCCCCATCGACGCCCTGTCCGGCACACCCGTGCACTGCCGGTTCCCCTACTCACCGCCCTGCGGCCTGCCCGGCCCGACTGGTGCCCGACCCGTGCCCCCGCACGCCGCCCGCGCCCCTGCGCACTGCCCCAGAGCCAGCCCAGCGCCACCGGGGCCCTACGCGGCTTCCCCACGCGCATCTCAAGCCCATGCGTGAGACCCCGCGGCCTCCCCGACCCCACTGGTGACCAGCCCGGTGGGCCGACACACTGCCTGATGCCCTCGGTGCACTGTTGCGCCATACCTGGAACCCTTATTGAACCTGTAGCCTGCCCGGACCCTGCCGCAACCTACCTGGCACCCCATGCCCAAACTGGTGCCCCTGTAGCATCTCATATCCCTCATGGACACCCAAACGAGCTGGATTCCTAGCCTCCTTGTGGTGCCCTAGCTGAACCGGCCGAGCTGTGACCTCCGGGTCGAGCCGCGCCGGGCCTCACCCTTGCGACACTCCGGGCCGAATTGGCCCCGATCCTTGGACGAACCGCCCCCAAAGTCGATTGGGTTGGGCCCCGCATACTGGGCCAAACGTAGCGGGATGACCCACTTAACAGGTCGGTTCAGACCCAAAGAGTATGACCGAGACGACCCAGACCGAGTCGAACTGGACCCGACCCCAATACAGACCATTTACATCCATTTTCCATAAAATTGGCACCAGACTTCTGTCTAACGAACAATCAGTGGTGTTGGTATTCGTGGAGCATAGTCATCCCTTTGAGTATATCCCATTGGAGTTCGGGCTATAGTTGAGTTACGATCAGGTTGGATCATACACGAATCCAACCGGACCCCTGGGACTAAACGGCTAATAACTAATTGTGTGGACGTCCGATTAATGTGTAGTCTATTGCGTTGAGACCCCTATGACATGGAATAAATTTGATATAAATATTTTTGGAACATCACGATAGTTGGAGTATTTCCTAGCAGATTGTGGAGCGGAATCTTCTAGTGATGACTAGTCAGACTACAGAGACCTAGTAGCTGGCAGTCCTGATGACTGCTTGATCATTTCGACTCAGAGTGATTCGACTAGCCCAGTGGGGAGCGCCTTGTAGTTGGAAGTAGACCCATGGAGGAGGGGCTCCTAGTTTTTGGCGGAAAACCTACGGTACTGGACACGAGGAGTACCTATGCATGCTATTAGGGGGAGCGCGTGGTAGTTGGCGGCAGACCAATAGTGGAGGAGCGCTTGGTAGTTGGAAGCAGACCAGTGGTAGTCGACAGGAGGAGTACCTCAACTATCCAAGGTTAGTGAGAAGCATCTTTGTGTCGCGGCATGCCCACTGTACTCGAAAGAGGAGGAGTTCTCCAACATCCATGGATTCGTTAATGAAAATCTGGGTTTGAAATGAGTTAATGACTTTTGTGTTTTCCTCAGGATTGAGATGGGTTACTTGATAAATTGGGTATATGTATGGGAATATATCTAAGTAATGGTTATCCATTGATTTCATACTTTGTGTTTTATTATTGTTGGATTTTTTGAGACCTTGAGGGTCTCAGGGTCCCTACTGAGTATTGTTATAGTCACCCCAGCATAAGCTATACCTGCACCTCGTTGTGTTGGTTGCAGATGATGGACATCGTTGACGGAGGGTTAGAGTAGCAGCACTGGATAGTACCCAGAAGTGGACCTTACGACGAGTCAGAACATGGAGGAGAAGGACATACATGGAGTGATGTATAAGCTATATATACCTACCACTCACGTAGGTTCCGAGGTGGACATTCCAAGAGCGTATCTTCACCTTTAAACTATTTTTTCCATTTCCAGTTGTACTATTACTTTACAATTGGGATTTTATTTCTGGTCCCCTTTACTTTTTAGCACTTTTTTTTACAGTTTTACTTAGTGTTTTGATTCTGAGTAGCTCAGTTGTGTGTTTTTCTATTTTATAA
The DNA here is from genome assembly GCA_963277665.1 of Viscum album. Lineage (NCBI taxonomy): Eukaryota > Viridiplantae > Streptophyta > Magnoliopsida > Santalales > Viscaceae > Viscum > Viscum album. Next base: position 2,046,276,492 of record OY728142.1, read on the forward strand.
AGTCAATGAATTCCCAATTTTAGGGATTTATGCTCTGGTTCTAATCGCCAACCCATGGCCTATGGAAGGCAGGCTTGGGGTAGTCACGGAACGGGCCTAGGGGGATTGATCGTGACAAATTGTTATCAGAGGACGTTGGTTCTACCGCATAACATAGGACTCTGATCTTTATTTTCTGTGAAGTAATATTGTTAAGAGTACTGAGTGTGGTTTTCAGTTTAGGGAGTCTAATGTTTGTGTGACGGCCAATGTAACCATTCACCAATACCCTGACTTTCGATTTCCAACTCGGTACACGAAAACACTGATTTCGTGGGTGTTTTCAAAAGTATTCTATAATTCACCTCAACCAGGTCATCTCACTAGGTATAAATTTTTACCGTGTCATATTTGTTCAGGATTCTTCTACGCCTACTGCCAATTATAGTTCTGAGAGAGTACTCGATGATGGCCCACCGAGCAACGTAGATCCGGTGCATGGCCCTCTTACTTTGTCGATACCTTCGGGTGGTGTACTAGAAGCACCACCACCAATTGGGTAGCCAATGCCACCAGCTGCACAGGATGACGGTGCACACCCATTGAGTGCGTTTCACGATTTACAGCGGTAGATGCCTCTGAGGTTACGCTGTAAGATAGATTACCACACAGCTAATGGCTAGATGGACGTGATTGCAAGAGTTTTCTGCATAGTTGAGACACGAGTAGAGAAGATAGTGATCTTAACTACTAGTCTTTTTCAATGAGTGACCATGTGGATGGTTTTCCTGGTGATGAGGCCTTGGTACGTGGACCATTACCCGATAGTACCTCAGGGGAGTGTGTCAGCTATATCATTTCTTGGTCATCAGCAGTTGCAACTGGTGGAACAGATGAAGGACACTTGTTGGCTTAGTGCCTTACATTTGTTTCAACATCAGATACCCCTCAGGTTCTGAGACGATCTCGACTCATAGGTGGCTAAGGAATGGATTGAGGAGGTGGCTGAGAGTTCCCTAGAACTTCTATAGCTGCAGCAGGACGACGTTCTTGTAGCTGATTATTCATCGAGGCATTCCAATCTTACCTGGTACTCGATGAATATAATACGATTAGTGATTCAGGGATCGAACATCCGAGCGAGGTGTAATCAAAGGACATCCAAGAAAGCAAAATTCCTCTACGTGTTCTTACATATTTTAGGATTCTAGAGAGAACCTTTTTGTTTGAATGTTCTTTGGCTGAGCAGATATAGCCCGTGAATGTTAGTAGTGGGAAAGTAGAAAACATGCACCAGTCTCAGAGACTTGATCATGTAAAAATGATTCAGGAAGAGGATGTGTTCAGGACCGATGAATCTGTAGGGTAGTAGATGTAGAAGGAGAGCTAGGAGACCGTCATGAAGTGGTATAAATTTCAACATTTTACAGCCACCCACTTATGTGGAACCCTCCAGGCTCAGGGAACATGAGGACAGGGGAAGAGAGTAGCTACATGCGGTTAAGGAGTGAGACCTAAAGGCTCTGGGGGTGTTTCGAGGTATGGTCTCTATCTACTACTAGCTGTCATAAAAATAGACATAAGTACCAATCATTACTTCCTTCCATTAATTTTGTCCAAGACATAGAGTTTCTGGTTAAACTGTTGACTTGTCCCTCACATCTGGAGATACCTCTGGGTGGATACTAGATATTCACACTTACGTTGATAGTGTGATCTGACCCTTGAGGTGAGAGTTTTAGTAGGAACTCTTTTGGTGGTTGCATCGATGCCTTATGATGTTAGTTTGGGTTTGGACATGACATCCACAGTTCACAGTTATATTGAATATATAAGGAAAAGAGGATGTGTTTTATCAACAACATTGGTATGGGGTTTTCCTTGGTTGGCGAAAAGTAAAACGCAGGAAGCACAGGATGGACTCATGCATAAGAGGGTTCAGTTGATCACTCATGATTCAGCCAGAAATTCCTTTGTTCCAGACTATTCTAGAGTTTCATCACAACAATAAGATTTGTCAAAGAAAGGTAAAACCCTATGTGTGGTCGAAGAGATGCCTGTAAAGCTTTCAAGAGCTGAGGAAGAGGCTAATTAGTGTCCCAATCTTGAGACTTCGAGAGGAAGGTATATGGTACGTAGTTTATTGTGATGCATTAGGGACCAGAATCGGATGTGTCCTAATGAAGTAGGGGGAAATGAATGCATATGGTTCTTGATAGGTGAGACAAGACGAGAAAAACTACGCTACCCATGACCTGCAGTTAGTAGTAGTGGTCTTCACCTTGAAGATAAGGCGACACTATCTGATTGGTGAAAATTTTATCATGTACTCTGATCACAAGAGTCTCAAGTATATCTTCTCTCAGATGGACCTGAACCTGAGAGAACAATATTGGTTTGAGTTCTTCTAGGACTATGAGTTTGAGATAATATATACTCTTTGGAAGGGGAACGTTGTTGCAGATTCCCTCAGTAGGAGGTATACAGCTGCTAGGTGAGGTGACAGAGCTGGTGGCTTCTTTACAGATATCCTTCGTGGATAAAGACGGAGCAGCCTTTCTACAGTCTCTTACAGTCACTCCCCCAATACTTCAGTGATTCAGGGAAGAACAACACGTGGACGCTGACTTCAAGACATGATGTGCTCAGATATCCACGGGGCCAACACATGATTGATTTTTTGAAGGTGGAGAGCACGTCATCCTCTTCAGAGGATGTACCTTTGTACTAGTAGCACTTCCGGATGAAGTGTTGATGGAGTTCCACATATCCCCTCCAGGGGTACATCCAGGTGTACAGAAGATGCATCAGGACCTCAGACGGCAACACTGGTGGCCATGTATGAAAAAAGGTGATGGTAGTTTTTGTCTCCCGATGCATTATTTGTTAGAAATTTAAGGTGGAGCACAAGGTACCAGCTGTCTTGGTACAACCTTTAGAGGTCCCAGAGTAGAAGTGTGATGGGAAATCCATGGACTTCGTGATGGGTGTTCCACATAAATCCAGGGGCCATGACTTGATTTGGGTGATCGTCGACCGACTCACCATGTCGGTCCACTTCATACCGATCAGAGAGTAGTGTTCAGTAGAGAGCATATGACTCCTCCACATGTAGAATATAGTGTGGCTACAAGGAGTATCTTATTCTATATTCCCCGATCATGACCCATGGTTTACTTCCCAGCTATAGAAGTGGTTTCAGGAAGCTTTTGGGATGCATCTACATCTGAGCGCCACATTCCATCCTCAGACAGATGGCCAGACCGAGCGGACCATCCCGAACCTTGAGGACATGCTCCGCGCATGTTTCCACAACTTCGGTCGTAGCTGGGAGGATCACTTACCATTATTGGAGTTTTCATACAATAACAAAAATCACTCCACCATCGAGATTTCACCTTTTGAGGCAGTGTATAGTCGACCTTACAGATCACCAATGTGCTAGAAATACCCAGGGGAGTCAACACTAGTGGGACCAGAGATGATATGGCCTACCATAGAGAAGGTGCAGATCATCCAGGAGTGGATGATGATTTCCCAGAGTAGACAGAAGTCGTATGCTGACAGGAGACAGATACCTCTGTAGTTTGAGGATGGAAACCACGTCTTTCTACGAGTCTCACCACTATGAGGTCTACAGAGATTTGGCTGAGGCGGCATGTTATCTCTCATATTAATTGGACCTTTACAGGTCCTCAGTAGAGTAGGCGAGGTGGCCTACCACCTGTCTCTTCAAACATAGTTTCACAGGGTGCATGAAGTCTTCCACATATCTCAGTAGAATAGATATGTGAACGACCCTTCCCACATCATCGACCATGTAGAGATGGACATCGATAACAGAGTGAATTTCACGGATGTTCCAGTGGAGATTGAGGATCGACAGGAGCGGGTACTTCATGGATGGTCGATTCCTCTGATGCGCATTCTATGGCTACTTGAAAACCTCCAGGAGATCACATGGGTGAGGGAGGCTCAAATGTTTACTTAGCACCACCACTTGTTCCCTTAGTTGGGTTTTATGGCTTATAGGGATGCAGAGCCTTGGGGTGGGGAGAAGGTAATGACCGGAAATTTCCATGTAATTTTTTTTATTAAATTTCAATTTTATGGGTCTGTAGAATATAACGGCATGCAATTCTGAGGCCCAGAGTTCCCCCATTGATCTCTCGATGTTTTTGTTGATCATAAGTTAATGTGCGTAAAGATATTTCCTGAAAATAAAAGTTAGTTTTTGGATTTTGATAAAAATAATAGAATATAGTGTACAACACATTATTTTAGTTGAAGTTGCAATGTGAGTGATTAATACTTAAAAAAACCACTTGGGAGTTGGAGGTGGGACGGCCACACCCTAACCTCCCATGAAAGGTTATGGTGGTGGGTCCCACCTGAAAATAACCTCCTGTTAGAGGTTACAACGTGGGGACCACCAGAGATCAAAACCTATCAACTCCCTCAATTAATTTCATGTGTCTGCGTTAAATTAAATGCTTTCAATTTAATTTTCTGTGTCAACATAAAGATAAATCCTCTCATTTTTTTTTGATGTAGACAATGTGGGGGAAGCCTCTTGGAATCCTCCCAAAAATTAATTCAACGTACCTCTTAAGTTGTGACAACGTTATTCAATTCGCTTGAACACCTTTTTAAATTAAGTAACTGCATCATTGGAATTTATGAGGTTTACTAATAAATGAACTATCATAAATTCCACAATGGATACATACCTCTCCCCATCTACTTTATATAGGGAGCTTGGGGGAAGGATTTGGGATGGCTTCACCGAGCGACGAAACGTTGGTAAAGTGATGCAACACCCAAAAATTGAAGGATTATGCCTTCTAAAACGAATAATAGAGAACACTGACCTTCACCTAATTCTTCCTCAGACACCTACTGATGTGGATCGTCGTCAAAGAGCTGACGCTACTCAGGTTTGGAAGTTCTTGACAAATGTGAGGAATGACGATGCTCTACGTCTTCTTTCATGACTTCGTCAATGAACGACGTCCGCCTTTTTGCACCAACTTCATCCAACTAGGAGAAATGTAGGGGGATTACATTTTGATTTATTCTTTTTCTTTTCTCATTTTCTTTTGAAAATAAATCGTTGCATAGTTGTAAATAATGATTGTTCATCTTTCCTATTTTTTGAGGAGCCAATTGTTATCGCTTTAAAGATGGAGGATACGGGCCGACCTAACATGGCCCGACATCGTACATCGATTCTTCTCAATTGTTGTGCTTTACGGGAAGGTGATGAGGCGAAGATGATGAAGGCTGCAATGACGAATGACGTGCTACCTGCAGACTCTATGAAACATGCCACCCACGTGGCACACCGGCACTCCCGGACGAACACTGCTGGTCAAGAGGTGCCCGACACTCCTACCATCGGCCTCCCTACACCCTTCCCGGCACCTCGGCGTGCTGCCTATGACCTGCCCTGCCCTGCCGGCGACCTGGCCAGTGCCCCAGCGCATTGTCAGGGCTCCTGTGTGCTGCCTCGCGGCCTGCATGGCCCCACTGGTGATAAGCCTGGCACCCCCGCGCGCTGCCCGCAACCCTGCCTGCTGCCCCGCGGCCTGCGCAGCCACGCCGGTTCCCTTGCGTGCTGTACGTGCCCCTGCACGCTGCCATGTGGACTCCTCGGCTCCGACGGTGCCCTGCTTGGGGGCCCCACGTGCTGCTCGATTTTCCCGGCGCACTTTTGCACCATACCCGGTGCCTCGGCCGAACCTGCAGCCCTCCCCGACCCTACTACGGCCTGCCTAGCGCCCCCGCGCCCAACCCGGTTCCCCCGCGGCGTCCCGGCTCCCTCAAGGCCACCTGACCGATCCGGCGTCCCGGATCCATTGTGGTGCCCTGGACGAACCGGCCCAGCCGCGCCCTCCGGTCCGAGCCGTGTCGGGTCGCGCCCTCACAACACTCTGGGCCGAACTGGCCCCAAGCCCGAGCCGAACCGCCCTCGATGTCTGCTGGGCCGAGCCCAACGGACTGAGAAAAGGTATGCGGGATGACCCACCCAATGGGATGGGTCATACCCAGCAAGTCTGACTAGGTTGACCCAGACCAAGTCGGCCCAGACTGGGTTGGTCCGAGTCGATCTGGTCATGTCGGACCGGACCCTTGCCCATTACCGACCCTTTACTTCCTTTGGCCATAACTATAGCATCGGGCGTCCGTTTGAAAAACAGTCAGAAATGCTGGTATTCTTGGAGAGTATCCATACCTTTGAGTATATCCCACTAGAGTTCAGGGTATAGTTGAGTTATAGTGAGGTTGGATCGTACATGAATATAAATGGGCCCCCGAGACTAAACGACTAATAACTAACATATCGGGCGTTCGATTGACGTGATGTGTGTTGCGTTGAGACCCCTATGACGTGGAAGACCTTTGAGGTACTTCTTCATGTCACTTTGCAATAGTTTTAGTATTTCCCAGTATCTCATGGAGAAGATTCTTCTAGTGACTAACAATCAATGTGCGGATACCTAGTAGTTGGAAGACCTGACAACTGCTTGACTGTTTCGACTCGGAGAGATTAGACTAGCCCAATTGGGTGTTCCTAGTAGTTGGAAGCATATACATCATGGGGGGGGGGCTCGTAGATGGCGGTAGACCCATGGTACTCGATAGGATGAGTACCTCTACATGATATTAGGGGGAGTGCCTCGTAGTTGGAGGTAGACCCACATCGGAGGAGCACCTCGTAGTCGGCAGCAGACCCGTGGTACTCGACAGGAGTAGTAACTCAGCAGTCCAAGGTTAGTGAGAAGCACCTTTGTGTTATTGGAGACCCACTGTACTCAACAGAGTAAGAGTTCTCCAGCAGTCATGGTTTTGATAATGAAAATTCTAGTTTGAGCTGAGTCAATGACTTTTGTGTTTTTCTCATGATTGAGATGAGTTACTAGATAAATTAGTTATATTTATGGGAATATACATATGTAATGGTTATCCGTTGATTTCATACTTTGTGGTTTATCCTTGTTGTATTTTGTGAGACCTTGAGGGTTTTGGGGTCCCTACTATGTATTGTTATACTCACCCCTGCATAGGCTATGCCCAAACCTTATTGTGTGGGTTGCAGATGACAGACAGCGTTGATGGAGGGTCAGAGTAGCAGGATTGGATGGTACCCGGAGGTGGACCATATGACGATTCGGTACCCAGAGGAGATAGAAAAACATGGAGTGTTGTGGAGGCTATCTATACATACCATTCAGGTAGGATCTGAGGTGGACAATCTAGGAGATTCTTTTCACCTTTCAAATTTTTTTTCCCTTTCTAGTTGTACATGTACTTTACAGTTGGGCTTCTATTTCTGGCCCCCTTTACTTTTCAGCACTTCGTTTGTTTACAGTTCTGCATAGTGTTTTGATTCCATCTTACTCTAATCTTTGTGTCTCTAGTTTATAAAGAAAATGGATTACTAGATTTATGGATTTACGCCTTTGGTGCTACACACCAGCCACTGGCCTATGGAAGGCGGGCTTGGGGTAGTCACGACATGGGCCCCAAGGGATGTGTCGGGACATCATAGTTATTATTTTTTAATTCTATTATCATTTTTTCTCATAAATTCATTGTTAATATTCATATAATAATTATTTAATTTTTCACGATGATTTTTTTCTCCTTATAATATAAATTTTCTTGGAGGAAAATCAATTCACAATGAAGTATTCAACAAAGATAATCATTTAATGTACCCTTTATCTCCCCATATATATTTTATTTCTTTATTTGATTTGGTTATTTAATATAATGATGAAATTAATTATAATTTTGGCTCGATACATTTCAATAACATGTGATTGATACTACATTTTGTTTTTTCAAGATAAAAACATATTAATTTTAATATGTATGAGTCGTCCTCACATCATTTGAATACACGGTGTCACTAGTATGACTCAATGATCTTGTCTTCAATTTTAAATAGAATATTTTGTATAAAATTTATGTCATTCACTATAAAACGAAAAAACACTAATATAATAAATATACATAAGAAAAATTATCTGAAATTTTCTGGTGGCAAATCGGAATTAACCTCACTTCAATCTGACACATAGTGTGGCTAGTATGTCATGATGTATATTTTTAGTTTAAAATTTACATTTTAGTTCAAAAATGTGCCATATTAAAAACTAAAAAAACAAAATAATATATCCTTAATAACATAAAAATTATACATAATTCATTTTAGACCTATAGGAATCAATCCCACATAAATCTGACACAATGTGTGACTTGTATAACATAAAGCATATGTTTCCATATTTTATATGATATATTTGTTAAAAATTAACATGAATCACCAAAAACCAAGGAAATGAACTCAAATGGTCATTATAGATTAAAAAAGTGATCCAAAAGACATTTTTGATATATAAAAATCAGTCACATATCAATATTATACCCAATGTGACCTGTATAACTCAAAGTGTGTGTTTTCATTTTTAAATGGTAATTTTTTATAAAAACATGTGTCATTCCTTGATAACTAATAAAAAAATTATTTTTATTTTAAATTTATGAAATATTAGCCATAATTAATTATTGACATGTAGGATTTGACAACGCATTATTCTTATATGGTGTGTCTATAATGGACTATAGTGCATATTTTAAATTTAAAAGGGATTGTTCCGTTTTAACTACAAACCACTCACTAGAGAATATTAAAATGCAATAAAAATATATTTATAGTTTAAGAAAGTTAAATATAATTCATTGTGGATATTTAAGAATAATGCTAACATCAATCTGACACAATGTGTACCCATTATGGAATAATTTGTTGGTTTTTCATTTACCTGCATCATTTTAGTTAAAAAAATGTGTCACTCACTAACATAAAAAATAATTAGAGTATATTATATAATTTTTGAAACATTCCAATAATCATTTTTTATGTATAGAGATCACCCACATGTCAATCTGACACACCAAGGGTCCATTATGACTTGAAGTGCATGTTTATAGTTATAAATACTATATTAGTTTAGAAGATATGTCACTTGATTAAAAAAGTGAAAATAGTCTCATGTTTCCTTCAAACCTTAGTAGTGATATCTATATGTAATAGGACATTTAGAAATCACATACACATCAATTTGACACATGGTGTACCTTTTTTGACCCACAGTTCATGATTTTAGATTAAACAAATAATTTTACATAAAAACACGCATCACTCAATAAAAAATATAAAAAAAATATGATTGTGTTAATACATTGGAAAAATGATCCATAATAAATTTTTACCATTAAAAATAAATCACACATCAATAAGTCATATGATGTTACTTATACGAAATTATGTCCCTATTTAAATTTCGAATTGATATTTTAGTATAAGATATTCATGACATATTCAAAACTAAAAAAACTGATATGGTCTTCATACTTTTGAAAAATGGTCCTTAATTTATTTTTATAATTAGGAATAATCCTCACATCAATCCAACACATGATATGATATGTATGACTAGAAGTGTGTGATTTTATTTAAAATTAATATTTAATTTTAAAAAATTCATGTCAAACTCTAACAAGTGATAAAATTATCATATTGACTTGGAAATTTAGGAAAACAATATATAAATCATTTTTTACATCTATGAATAAACCAAATTTCAATCGGATACAATATGGTCCAATTACGACTCAAATTTCATGATTTCAATTTTTAATTGATATTTTATTTAAAATCATTTGTGACTCCCAAAATAATGAGTGAACTGTTCTTATTATTTTGATATTTTAGAAAAAATCTGTATTTAATGTATGATGTTGATGAATAAAAAGAATATCAATACAACACATGGTGTTACTAATTTGGTGGATAGTGCATGTAATCAATGTTAATGTGTAATTTTATTTAAAATGATATGAAAATCACTAAAAAAATAGAAACTACATGCATATGGTCATTATAAATTAGGAAGATGAACAAGAAGTCATGCATGATTTGTTTAAATTATCTACAAATCAATTTAACATATAGTGTGATTGGTATGACTCAAAGTGTAATTGTTCAGTTAAAACAAATAAATTTTTGTTAAAAAAGTGTTTCACTCATTAAAAAAGATCATCCACACATGTATTATCTTAATATTGTAGGAATAAGGTCCATAAGTCATTTGTGACATGCATGAATTATACAAACCTAAATATAGAACATAGTGTGTCTAGTATGACTCAATGTGAATACTTATTCATTAAATTGTCATTTTTGTTTAAGACACACATTACATACTCAATAGAAAAAAATGTGATCAATTTTTATTTATACTTCGTGAAAATGATCCTTAAGTCATTTTTTGTTTGTATATATTACCCAAAAGTTAATATAATTCATTGTTTTGTTGTTATGAATTAAGATGAATGTTTTTTAGTATTAAAATATTATTTTAATGAAAATAAAAAAGTCATAATATGAATCCCATAAGACAAAATTTGGTTTTCATGATAATATAGTAAAATTATCCATAAAACACTTTTGATGTGTATGAATCAACTTCACATTAATCCCACACAATATGCTCCAAATTTGACTCAAAGTGTTTTTTTCAATTTAAATTTGATATTTAAAATTAAAACGTATGTAAATAAATATAATGTGAGAAAAAGATTTCATAGTTAGAATTTACATTAAGAAACATTTACATATGAAATTTTTCATATTTATGAATAAATGACACATCTATTAGATTGATGGTGTGATTAGTACGACTGGAAGAGATTGTTTTCTGTTTAAATGTGAAATTTTAGAAAAAATCTGTTTCAATAATTAATAAATGATAAAACCCACTCAAATGGTCTTGATAATTTTTAAAAATGAATGAGTATCATTTTTAACCTATAGGAATCATCCACAAATCAATCCAATACATAATGTGTCCGGTATGACTCAAAGTGTCTTCCTTCCAATTAAAAATACAATTTTAGCTAAAACCAATCATTGAATGAAATAAAATATAAAACAATCAGAATGTCATTATATTCTAGGATAATAATCCATAGATCAATTTTTATGAACTTTATTCTTACATGTTTATATAACCCAAAATATGAAAAGTATATGTGAAAGAGAATATATTTTTTAAAATTTCATTATAGTTTAAAACACATTAAATATACTCAATACCAAGAAAATGACTTTTCATTACCATAAGAATTTAGAGCAACAACCCCAAATACATTTTATATGTGTATGAATAAATTTAATGTTAATCTTTCACACGGTGTTCCTAATATGAAACAATGTGTGGGTTTCTATTTAAATGTGATATTTTAATAATGAATTGAATCATATTTATGTTTTATTTTTTTAATGATCGTATATTAATACATGAATTATTGATTAATGTAATTAAACACTTATTTTTCTCGAGTTGGGTGGTTTCATTGGCAACTATTGGTAAGGTCATGCACTTTTTGAATGGGGTCTAGAGGTAATGGAAGAATGTTTTTTGAATTATTAATAATAATGTGTATAATTAATTATAGAAACCAATGTACTTCCATTCACAAATATTTGAATTTAATTTTTCTAGGAATTTTATAGTTTGATTATTGAGATATAAATTTAATTAAAAATTAATTTTTTTTATTATGTGCAATAAATTAGAGAAACACATTTCGATAATAGAGCTTTTATCAGTGATGAAAGTATTACTAGTAAATTATCACATCATCATATCTAATAAAATCACTGATAACAGGGAACCATCATTATCACTAAAATTTGATGATAAATGGTCCATTTTATTAGATATTTTATATTCCAAATAATTGTAGAATTTTTCAGTTTTATTTCTAGCAGTAATAAAACACACATGGTTTTAAATGAAAATACACCTTTAATAACTTTTTAGAGAAAATAAAATCCATTTCTAGCATTTATAAAAGCATTATATATAGTTGTGATTTTCATTTTTCCATCTATTCCGAAAACAGACATCTTTATGTATTATGATAGCACGGAACACCAAAAGATATCACCCAAATATAGTCAACCATATTCATATAATCACCCCAAATATACAACATATACTTTATGAATTACACTTTATACATCATTTCATGAACGAATGACCATATATCTGCCTCAAATGGAAAATGATAACCAATAAAGTGATAACACATGGATTTGATCAATATTTTACTAGGCGTGAGGTTTATATATAGATTACCATTATATGTTTACCCATAATAACCAAATTAACATTATCCTTGAGTTAAGGTCGGAATTGATTGATCCATTTGATGTATATATAACAGGGTAGTTTCCATGGATCATAGTGAACACGGAGAATTCAATATATAATTATATCATTAAAGAAACTCTTAAAAGTGGTTACTTTTATTTTGGAATCAATTTTTATATCATTTATGAAATAGGGATTGATTTCTCAAAGTGTCATAATGTTCCCATAAATATAGATTATATTCCCAAATCTCAATATTTTTCTGAATCTAATAACCACGACTATGAGGAGGGAGTTATGAATCCATTATTTTTATAAAAACATATAAAAATTAGTCATGAATGGATTAATGTTTGATATAATATGAAAATTGCATAAAAAATAAATAAAAGTTATGTTCCTGATACTATCATCAAAAAATAATTTAATTAATTAACGAGTACTATTATCAGATCCCTTCATATAATCCATGAATATTTTTTTGATATTTATAGTATCCACCACAAGATAATGTATTTTAGTCAATATATTATGTCATGTTTTCTATAGGTGAATAATTCTACAAGATTCGTTAAATTTCATAATATCCCTCTATGATTTTGTTAATGATCTATAGTTATACTAACCATTACACACACTCATTTATTCAGAGATAACCTCCTCACATCATACACCTTTTTATCAACCATATAATTGTACACTTCCACCTTCATGATTGGTTTTGCTTGTGTCACTTTATAACTAATTTATTTTTTCTCAATTGTTATCTTATACTAATAAAAAATATATTACACTTCTTCTTCATTTTCTTATTTTAGAAAAGATTCATAAAAAAATTAAATTTTTATTATCCTTTCTTCTATTATTTGATATATTCGGAGATATAACTATGTAAAAACCCTATGTTTCTCCATCTCAATTATATTTTGATGTAATATATCAACCTATTTTAGGATTATATTATTTCTTAGAAGACCCCCACAATGATGATTCATAAACCATATTATAAAATTTATATTCTTTATAACCTTCTAAAAAATAAACCCCCTATAATTTTAATGTTTTAGAATAGTTTACTATTTCAAAAAGACATCCATCATTGTTCAAGAAAACATTTTCCAATTCCATAACAAGACATTTATTTGAAAAATATTTTTCCATCTATCTGTATATCATTTTATTATTTCAACTATCCAATATGCATGATATAGTATACTAATTATTGTATATGTATATTTCATTGTCTTTATTTTTTACATTATATATATCTTATACATTTTAAATTTTACTATGTACATATTCTATACCTAATAATTTGTGTGTATTATGTATAATCATATTTCATATCCACTATTTGATACAAAAAATATATATGGTTCTATCCACTTTTGTATCCACAGCCTCAGGATGGTCTTGTAAAAATGATGGACTATTAGAGTAGACTATATAGAATAAAACACTGAACATTTCGTTATATAGAAACTTAAATAAAGAAGATGCAATGATAGACTCAAAATAAAGGTTTTTCTAATATTCATCTCATTTGGAGGCATATTCAATCACATGAAATGATCATATATGAATCATTCTTCAATTTTTTTAGAGGCTAGTCTCCGATACAATGTGTGATTAGTTATAAGCGGTGTTGAATTTCTATATGAGCTCAAAATGCTCATTCATCCTAGCTTTTGAAAGGCCTATCGGCTGCCTATATCTACTCATATGACATTTTTACTCATTCAAATGTCCATTCTCATGTGTCATACCACTATAAGAACCACTATAGGCTCTGTTATAGGTAAAGAAACACCTATAGGAGTTCCTAGATCGGTGCCTATATTGGTGACTATAGTGGTGCCTAGAAACTATATTAATGAGTGCCTAGCTATATTATAATAATATAATATATTGATATATCTTTATTGACCCTTTAAATGATAAGATATAGAGTCATAAAATTGACATTCAAGGGATTCATGGTATTCTATCAATCTGATTCGATATCTAATACAAAATGACTACCATATTATTTTCTCCTCCTTTCATATATTGAGGTTTTTACGAACGTGATCGGTGAATGAGAACATTCGAAAGTGAGTTCTGACTCTAGCCATTTATTAGAGGGGCTGTCTTCTTACACTGGTAGTTAGCCCTTGGATCAGATGTTCAGTACGGGTAAGGGTTTCAATATTATTTGTGATGAAGCCCTCCGTTGTAGTCACCGGGAATTGAGAGGAATGACATCGTTGCTAGTAAGTGTTCCTGGTCTAATCTATTGTTTTGAGGATGGATCATGGAGGTTTAAAATCAATGTATCATGAAATATGATACTTATATATCTGTTAATCTTCTATAACTATATTTAAGAGTAACGCAATGTAGAATACTGAGATGCATGACATGCTGGCCCCCCATCACACTCTACTCTATCATAAATAGGGTCTAGAAGGGACAAACAATTCTTCTGATATTGGATATCAAGTATAGGAAACGAAAGTTGTCTATATAGTGATTGAAGAATCCTTTATTCAATAGAGGTTGATAGTGGACTGAGAAATAATCACTAGGGTGGGATGATAGTCATGTAAGATGTTCTTCCAAAGCTGACATGTTAACAACACTCTACTCTATTAGTGGTGAATCTATACTATTATGGTAGAGTATTGATTTTTAATAGTATGTGTGGATGATGGGCCCAAAACTTATATATATTAAGAGATTCAATCAGGCATGACATCTCTAACACATGGAGAAGAACATATTGACAGCAACAAAGATGTGGTTTTTCTCAAGTCTTTCCATTGATTGAGCTAGACTATGAACATCAATGAGAGCTCTGGTTCCCATCCCCAACAGTTCCGTTAAGATAATCTATGGAAGAGTAGATACCTTGTTGCTTCCTAGTAGTGAGTTGTTTTCATTCCCTTTTTATCTACACATCCACCCTGCCACCATTCATTAGTACTCTACTCTAATTGTCTCTGGCATTTCTAAAATTTTGATCCTGATGATTGATATATGACATTACATAGATCAAGTATTTTATTGAATTTGAAGGTCATAAGGAATGATTTTTGGGCCATTCAGTTCAATGGGATACTGAGGATCGAATCCTATCAATGTCTCATCACTTAAGATGTCGGGGTCACTCACTCTGTTGAGTTCTTTTGTAATTTAATAACCCAGTATTTGAGAGATGCACTATTCGTTACACCATCCTATTTCATGGAACCCACCTTTGGTGGCCATGTACATTGGAGGAACTGACTTTATAGTTGTACAAGTGGTGTACATTTCTTATGGGAACCTACAGGAAACCGCATGTATTGAAATGACATTGCAGTGGTGTCCGACAGAATCAATTTTCAATACTATTTTAATAGTGGATATTATAAGTTGATGATCATAGAGTTGTTGGAATGTAGTGCATTGGAAAATGAGTTTGATCATTTAGGGAATTCCAGTTTGATGTCTTCAATGGTGGCATGACTTGACTATGGATTTCCTCGGATGAAAGAATCTATTGAGTAGTGGGTTGTTTGTCAGATCTCACTAGTTTGGTAGTTCACATCCAAAACAACTATTATAGAAGATTACTAACAATATAAATATGCACCATACGGTACAATATGCATTCCACTGGTGCCCAATTTTAATTGGAGGGCACAACTATTAGAATAGAATTGTCTCTTTCATATGACTCAACTAAGTTAGCCATACATCAATATATATATATAAGTACCAAGCCCTTCCAATTCTCAAAAAAACTCATGTTTGGTTGTGGACATTAGATAATGGCCATATACACTAGCACCATCATTGACCTAGAGCTATGTCTAGGAAATAAAGGGGAGGGAAAATGGGGGAATGGATGTGAGTGGTTCATCAATAGTGAGACTGATTATGGTCAACGGATCAATCGACTGGCATGGGGGAACCAGTTGAGATTATTAGAGTAGATTACTATGTGGAATGTTTAAAATATATAAGTACCATTTGGTTGGGTGCTTCCATTCAAATTCGCTTCGCTGAACAATAAAATATGTGTTGATGGTCCTGTGATGATAGAATGGTTTCATTATTAGGTTTTCCCAGTTGTCTTCCATATTACTCCCAGTGATGTGGTCGGAAACACATATGATTTTTGGATCTGGACATATGCCTTTCTATAGTATGACTTGGTTTGTGGGCAGTGGAACTATCATCTCTCTCTACTTGCATATCAAAAGTGGGGTTGGGGAATGGATTGGTTGGTGTTCTCTCCCATGTTGACTGGAATGGACGATCTATTTGTATATATAGTATAGGGTGTTCGTATCGAGCTACTATCAGCATCAAATCATGTGACAGTTGACCTTGTATTAGCAATCCATCCACTCCTCATATATTAGGGTGCCCACTATAGTTGTTTCATGGATGGGATCAAGATATCTGACTTATGTAATGTAATGGATGTCCTGGTATTTTTTATAAAAATAAGAATGCAGAATTGAACTGGTATTATTGCTAATAATTAGCTACGGTTATAGGTAGCTCAGAATTCAAATGGAGGCCTTGGGACCATCCATCCAATACACTATTGGGGATGACCAAGAAGATTAATTCCTTAATAGTGATGGCTGATTATTTCATGTCTAGGTGTTAGCTAACCTGTTTCTCTAAAGACTCAGACATCTTTGGATAGAAGACTCACCATGCCATTACTAGGTCTCACCTGGGTTATGTGAAGTATCCTTGTGAGCACATAGGAAACATGATGTATCACTCCGAGTGCTTGAGATACCTAAAGAATCCCAGTTCTTACCTGGGATACATGAAGTATCCCATTGAGTACCTAGGATTCCGAACGTATCCTAGTGAGGACATGGGATACATGAATTATCCTAGTGAGCGCCTGGGGAAAACTGATTGTGACATCCATGTAGGTACCCAATTGTAGTGTGGTATGATATGTGAATGTGTCTCGGGAAAACCTGGGCCCATATCTCATCTCATCATCATCATCCCTCAAACGCCATTCCAAGAGACATCAAATCAAATAGACCAACTCAATGGAAACTGTAGGCATGTTGAATATCTATTTTATTCATATTATATAGTCAAATTTGTATTTCTAGTTCATTATATGTCTATTTAATCTTTATTATGAGTCTATTTATTGCTATATTTTGGAATATAAACATTTTTTATGGTCACACACTATAGTAAATCTCATAAATGTTACATTAATACATACAAAGGTATCATTATAATTTTAAATCTATATTATAATTTATTTCTTATTTTTTTATTTAATAGTATGTATAATTTTACAATTTTTAACATAATGATTATATTATACTCCTCATAAAACAATTACAATTATTTCACACCTAAATATTAGCTTCCACAAAACGTATACTAAAGTGAGATTTCAATGAAAATTAACAAGTCTACAAATGAAATAGTCTTTCCATGAAAGTTTTTAATTATCATTCACTGTTAGAAGATAATTATATATGATATTTTTAAATGAATAACTATCATTGTAATTACAATATGAATATATATTACTTCATGTTCATTACATTCAAGAAATATTATTTCAGTTATCATTTAAATGTATATAATATTATAAAATATCATCCCATTAGAAATTTAAAATTCATTCCATTTAAATTATATATTATTATATTTTTTATATATTATACTTTCATATTTTTATATGATATTACATTCTTGGAGAAATCATTCACTATATATTGTATTTCATAATTTTTAATATTGTTGAATATTTAATCATCCTCATGACCATTTAATAACTTGAATAAGTTTCATTGGAACATATATTAGAATAAATAAAAAACATAAAATGATGTTAAAAATATTTCTATCAAAATACACATATATGTATCTTTCCTCAAAACCGACATTCCAAAAAATTAATAAAATATTTAATTCTATTTCAATTATATGTTCATTTCATATTTTCCTTGAGACTATGATGTTATTGCTACTCCAGATGTTATCATAGAGACACCTTAAATGCATCATACTCGGCTAATAAATAAAATATTACTAAAGAATCAATGATCTTTATACATTCATTTTTTTAAAATTTAATTTCACTACTAAAAAATGACCTATAGAAAACTTAGCATGGTTTTGGAGGTTGTTTCTATTGTAATATCCTTCAAAAATATAACCATGTTCCTAAACCTAATGTATAATAAATTCAGGGGGCTATTCTACATCTCGATTATCCACGACATATTAACAATGACAATAGGATAATTTTCCATGAAAAATAATGTTTCAAAATTAGGTATCTCATACTAAACTAAGAATACAATACCACTCTGTTATATTGGTTCAGTGTATATTCAGGTATATATATATATATATATATATATATATTAATTTAGTAACATGTTTTAATATTACAATTAAAACTATTGATAATGTGTATCATGGCCATAACATCTATATGACCACGATCAACCATTGACTGAAAATACCAATTATTCCTAGCCACTATGGCCACTGTTGGATATGATCATGGAATCATAGTTTATTCAAAGGGATTTTCCATGGTTGGAGTCCAACCATATCCATAGAGGGATGAGATTAAGGCTATGTCCATGATCAATGGCCAATCATGGCCATAGATTCATTCTCTCACAATTCATGAACAAAGAATAAATTAATCATGAATGAATACATGAATGTATTTCAACAGAAAAATCCATGTCTGGATCTAGAATTGTACCAATAGAAAAATATTCTAGAAGTTAATAGTATTGATTGTCTTATTTTTTGATTAAATATATTTGGGTGAAAAATTATTGGGAAATTTAATTAAACAATTTCTCATGGTATATAATAACATTAATATTTTGTAACGTTTATTACTGTTGATAAATAGTATTCTATGGTGAACATGAAATCAAATATATTTCTCTTTTACTATATATAACTAATTTATTACACTATCTCTGAAGAAATAATTTTTTTTTCATGCATGTCATTAATTTTTTTAGTTTTTTATTTTTATATTATTCCAAAAATACTATTATACATACAACAAAAAGAATTATTAAATTGAAATGTCTCACAAGAGTTTTTTTACTACATCATATTATTATAGCTCTATTTCAAATATTCATAATTTTACAAGAAATATAACATCATGTAGGCTAATAATATCAAATGATCACATTTGTGTATTACTAGACCCTAAAGGTATATCTTCTTATAATTTTCATCATAATCACTCTAGTATATTTATAATTAAAAATAATGTAGACTTGTTATGATATTTTTATTATTTATAGGGAATTATTTTTAACACATAAATATTAATGATTTTTAGTTTGTCACTTCCATCTATATTTTTATTTAATTATTGTAATTTTCCAACTAAAATAACACTATGTGAAACTATAATTCATAAATATTTTGACAACAAAATGCATTCCAAATTTTCTCTTGAAAAGATAATTGATGACCATAAAATTAATTATTAGTGTAATGTGGATAATGTACATGTAAAAATTCAAGTTATATATCTTAAATATATATGGAATATTTTTATTTTCCACATACAAAAATTTTCATTCGATATAAATTGTTGGTCTTATTTATCATTTAAATTTTAAATCAAAATTGGTGATGTTTTCCCCATTTTTAAATAATTTTTATCAAAATTTATGAAAGAATAAAAATATATTATCCATTTTTCCCACATTGGATTTAAATTCAATTCCATTGAAGATATTATCCCTGAGAATTTTGAAAAATATTTTATAATAGGATATTTTTCATTCCTATGTATGTATCTTCAATTTTTTATTATGTGATCTATGCTAATTATCAATTTAATAACTTTGTAGTTTTTTTATTATTACAAATCCATGTTATTTTTCTAGTAATGAGTTTCAAAAAAATATATGGATTATACATTTTATTGGATTTGTGAAATGAATAAGCTTTCATGATTATATAATCTAATATGAAATATTTTTTCCGTGCTAGTTTTTCCTATGTTTATTCATTATAAATATTAATGAAGAGTATTGAATTAAAATAATATTTTTCCCCTCACTATGATTTTTAAATTCCTTCAATAAAATTTCAGTACATAGTAATCATATAAAGTAATATACATAGATGTACACACACTTCTACATATGACATCTTGGTATTTTTTTGTTTTCCTAAGGAAGTATCATTATTTCTTACTACTCATAGTGAATCAAAAATTACATTCCTATGATTTCAATATCCATTATTTTCTGGAATCAAGTTTTCTTATACTCTATATTTTCAATATGTTTTTTGAATTTTGAATATCATGTGAGATTTTTATATATAGATCCATTCGTTAAACCATGATTACTCAATGGATATTATCAAAAGAATAATGAATTTTGATTTATTATTGATATCTCTGAGACATCGTTAATTTTTTCTCTATTTTTGATTATTTACATAATATAAAATTTCATTCACAAATGGTATATATCACATTAATAGCTAATATTCTTATTTATCCTTAATTCAATATGCAAGATGGATATCAATCCATGTGGTTGTGATGTTTTATCGTTATTATAAATAATTTTTATAAGAAATATTATTAATTATTATTTTTCACAATATAATCATTTTAGTCATGTGTTCAATGTTTTATATTAATCATTTATTATTTTTAAATAATTATTCATATATTTTTAGAAGGATTTTGGATCAACGAGAGAACATCAAATCATTACTGGAAAATTTCATGATGTTTTTCACAAACCAATGATTCTCTTAAGATATATAATATCATAAAATATGACACAAAAACATTATTATAATTATTCTTCACTCACCATTATAGAACTATAATTTATTCTTGGGATATTAAACTCTTTAATGAACCATCCCATGATAACGTGACACATCACTTATACCACCTCACAACATGGACCGAAGGAAAATCCTAACCACTACGGTCCAAATATTATGTGACTGGGAACCAACAAAAAATCTTTGGAATAATATTTCCCACCAAAATAAATTAGCTATACTAGGATCCCATCATGTTAATCCAACATGATTCATTAACATAACCTATATCAAAACCATCACAACATGGTGATATAATATAAAAGGAACAAGTAAGTAAAAGTAAATAATAAATAATATAAATATAACAATATCCACAAATGGAATAAATATTAAGTTAAGAATGATACTATTATGAATATAAGTTATAAATAAATGAAATAAATGTTCAAGGACTATATTTTAAAAACATAAGAAGCCCAAAAAAAGAAATAAAACCCAAAAAAATGAAATGATATAACCCCCTCTTCATTATCCTAGATCACTAACCATGTCCAAAAACCCAAAATTGTTTTACTTGAACAGAAATAACAACAATAAGAATCCATAAAATGGGAAACTAAGATAAAACATAATGTCATAATACCCCAAATGATGTATACAATGTGTGATCATAACATTCTCAGTAGGATTTCACTAAAGTGTTCATGCCATTTAATTTCAAAAGTAAATATCATTAATAATATAGTAAATGTAGATAAAAAAGGGTTCGGTGTGAACATTAGGTAATAAAAAATATCATTCCACAAATCCTTTTTGAAAAACACCCAACTAATTTCAAAAGAAGGAAACAAGGATAAAAATTATTTTTTAAAATTCATGAAAAAATATTGTTTGAAAAAATGAGTATCATATGACTTAATGCAATTGTTTTTAATATAGTATATAAGATATTAATTTTTATAAAAAAATATCTGAATCGTAATAAGAGTAATTTTATATCAATGACCAAATACAAAATCATTTATTAAAATATTATTCGCATAAATAACCCAACATATACACATAAAAAACAATCATTCAAAATTATTTCATAATTCTATTTGAAAATTATGTTAGGACAGAACATAAATAAATGAACATAATAGGAACCTACATATCTACAAACATGATAAAGTAGGAAAGAAGTTAAATCGTTCCAAAAAGGCAAAAATTTTGAGGCACCATCAATATAAAAATGACATGACCTAAAATCATTTTGAAAACGATTTTTGTATCATGGGAATCATCATAAGATTCCAATTCCATGAGACTTAATTTCCAATGAGGGTCCAAGGATAACAATACTAAACCTATCATTCAATTTATCCACATTCCATTTAAATTTTTTATTGGATTACAAAACAGCTAATAAGATCACATTGAGTAAGCGAGTCCTTCCATAGATAGCAAACTCTAAACTAGGTCATCCACCCATCTGTGTCCCTTTTATTATTATAGGAATCTCATTGAAAACATCAAGGTGTGGTATAAAATAATAAATCACAAATAACATGAATAAACTATTTTAAAATAAATTAATCCAAACCTCATTCACACTTGTAAGAAAAAATTCATTTTCCATATACATACATAATGATAATAATAAACATAATAATATTGAGTTCCCCTATATGCCTATAAACCTCAAATGACATAATTAACACATGGGGATCAATTGAGGTTCTCAGACATGTTGTAAAACCATAGATTTTGGTAAGGTAACATTTAATAACTATTGTTTGTAATGATGATCATATTAATCCCCATTGTAAAACCATTTTAAATTTCAATCCAATATAGTTTTACAAAAAATTATCTAAAAACATGTGGAAATTAATTAGAACATACAGTCTATTTTTCAAAACCAATTCTGAAATAAAACCATTCTCTAGATGAAATATTTAATGATATTCAAGACACAAATAGGGTCAAAATAAATTTAAACGTCACTTTAACAAAATATAATACAACATTCAAAATATTAAAATAATTTGGCATCCAGAAAACATTTCAGAAATTATTGAATTCCAATTTTCCATTTGAAATTAAAAAGGAAACCATTATTTAAAAAAAAATATTTTACATTCAATCTATTAGATAACCCAATGTTTGTATTACATATACTTTTATTTGGAAAAAATGACATTTTAGAACACAAAAAAAGATAGAATCTCAAAGAATGGTAATGTATAATAATAGTGTAAATACCGAAAATTTCCATGTAATTTTCTTAATAAATGAAAAATTTGTGAGTTCGCAAAATTTGATGTCTCGGGATTCGGAGGACCTTAGTGCCTGGAATGAATTTATGAACATTTTTTCGGGTACATTCATTAAATGTGTGAGTGGGTTGTTCTTACTTTTGAAACATTGCTTGGAATTAAAATCTGAGTGCACCATTGAACTTGTAGAACCATTATTCACTAAAGGAGACCTTCACCTAAACCGAGTTGGTAGAGGGTGAATGTTAATTTTTTGGGTTATTCATCAAAAGGAAAAAATAAAATAATGTGTGTACCATTTTATTTTATTTTTTTTGAAACTCCCAACTGAAATTTTCACTGGTGGGGACCACATGATTTAACCTCCCATGAGAGGTTATAGTGGTAGGTACCACCCATGCCTAACCTCCCATGAGAGGTAATTATGGTGGGGACCATCCGAGGAATAAACCTCTTCAACTCCCCTCTTAATGGGGGAGGAACCTCTCATCTCCCTCTTTAATGTGGGGGAGCCTCTTGAGCATCCTCCACATTAATTGTGCCAATGCACCACATTAATTTTTCCAACATGTGTGAGTGTGGCAACATAATCTATTCTTAAGAAAATAATATTGGCACCTCATTCATTTTTTTGGTGGAATTGAGAGAGAAGAACCCTTGGAGTATTACACTTATTCCATGAAGAACAGTCCTCTAACAGAGAATGTCGACATCGACATCTTCCTAAGGACACCCACCAATAAGGAACATCGTCGACTACAATGAAACAATGCATGAGTCCAATATTGGAGGTGTCCGGTAGAGGATCCAATCGTTGAAAACTTCTAATTCTTCTTGTGCCAACGTCAATGAAAAATACAAGGTAGGGGATTATTCATATATGATTTTTGTAGGAATTTGTAGGGTGGTTGTTTGAAAATATTCTCCTTTTCTGTTCATGATAATTATTTTTAATTAAAGATGGAATTATAGCCATTTGAAACTGCACTAACATGGAGAGTGCACGCCAAAAAAACATGGATCGTCCTCTATACAAACCTTGTGATTAATTGTTGACCGTGATAGAGGAACGACTACAAACATTTGGGGAACGAGAATGGTGGCTAACACCGATGTCGGCCATGACGATGGTGAAGGCGCAATGACCACCACCACCATGGACTCATCGTCTGCGGTCGCACCACTGCCCGAGAATCCACCGTCCACATCGAGCCGCCACCACCAACCAGGCCAAGTCAGCCCCACCACCGTCTGAGCCGTGTCGTTGTCGTCTTACGAACCGCCACTGCCGTCTGGGCCAAGCTACCGCCGCCATTCGAGCCGCCACCAACGGGCCAAGCCGCCACTGCCTCTATCTAGACTGAGCCCTTGCCCAATCTGTCACTTTCCTTCTAGCCGAACCACTTTGGTCAAGCCGTCTTGTGGCCTCCTGCCCTGGAGGGACCCTCCATGACCTCACGGCCACCCGCGGCCCTCCTCGGCCCCTTGGGGCCTACCGGGATAGACCCAGCGGGCCGCGCCACCTGGCGGGCAAGGACAATCCCAATGGGTTGGGACACCATGTGGGTCGAGCTGGACCTTGTAGGTCATGTCAGGTCGGTTCGACCATGTCAGACCAGACCTGGCCCCACTATGACCCACTTGCATGTTTTGACCATAACTTTGACACGAAACGTCTATTTGACGAACTGCCAACAGAAATGGAAAAATTTGTGTGAGATGGTCCCATTGGTATACCTTACTAGAGATTTGGATAATTTTGGGAAATGGTAGGGTTGGATCGACCCCAAATCCAACCGAGACGTCGGGACTAAAAGGCTAATAACACGCAGATTGGTTGTCTGATTGGCGCATCATCTGTTGCATTGATACCCCTATGATGTGGCATGACATTGAGATACCTCTTCATGGGACATTGTGGTAGTTGGATAATCTATCAGTGTCTTGGTGAATAGACTCTCTCGGAGACAAGCAAGCCTAGTGCCGAAACCCATTAACTGGTTGTGACGAGAACAGTGCTCCTAGCGAACCTGTGCGGGTCAGCTCCTAGCGTACATGTGCTGGCCATCTCCTATCAATACTAGGTGGGTTAGATCTAGAAATCATGTTTGGGTCATCTCCTAACGATCCTATGTAGTCCAGCTCCTTGCGATCCTGTGTGGGTCAGCTATAGTGATCCTGTGTGGGTCCGCTCTGAGCAAACCTGTGTGGATAAGCTACGGCGATCCTGTGTTAGTCAACTCCAAGGTATCCTGTGTGGTTCAGCTCCAACGATCCTGTGTGACCTAGATCTTAGCGATCCTGTGTGGGTCAGCTTCAGTGATCCAGTGTGGGTAATCTCTTAGAGATACTATTAGGATCAGCTCCATGTGATCCTCTGTGGGTCATCTCTTAGCGATAGTGTGTGGGGCAGCTCCAAGAGATCCTGTATGGGTTAGCTCCTAGATATCTAGTGCTGGTTAGAAGCATATCCTCTTAATGGAAGAATATGATTCATTAATTATAACTAATCATCTCTACTATCATACCTAATGATATACCTGGTGTGATCTGAGTCAGTACCTCTATGTTTTCCTCATGATTGAGATAGATCACATGAAAACTCTGGTATATGTATGGGTATATACCTATGTAGGGTTATCTGTTGGTTTCATACATTGTGGTTTATCATAGGTGGATTTTGTGATACATTGAGGTTCTCAGGCTCCCTATTGAGTATCATTATATTCACCCATTCAAGGGCTATGCCCGAACTTTGTTGTGGTTGGTGCAGATGAACGAAAAATCCGACTGAGGACAAGAGTACCAGAACTGGACGGTACCCGGCAGTGGACCATATGGCATGTTGGTACTCAAAGGAGATGAGTGGATGTGTAGTGATGATAAGGAGATCTTTACCAACCCTTCATTTATGATCCTCGGAGGAAAATCTAATAGTTGTCTCTATCTTTCTTTAGTTGTTAGGTATTTCAGTTGTACTTAATCTTTTACTACTAGGCTTTTATTCCATCCCCTTTTACTTTCATCACTCTTTTGGTCATTCAGTTTACTTGAGTTTGTATCTTGTTGTATGCTTGGTTGTGAGTTTACATTTTATAAAGGCAATGCCTTCTAGTTCTAGGGAATTATGTCTTTGGTGCAAGTCGCCAGCCCCTGGCCTAAGGAAGGCGGGCTTGGGGTAGTCACGGCACGGGCCCCTGGGGATGGGTAGTGACTAATTGGTATTAAAAGAGTAGGTTATACCGTATAAATTTGGAATATGAGATTTTTAATGGAAATATTATTATCTGTAGTTGGTGTGGTTATCAGTTTAGGAAATCCAGTGTTGGTGTGGTGGTCGACGTATCCATACACCAGGACCCTGACTTCGGATTTCCGACTCAGTGTAGGAAAACACTGATTTTGTGTGAGTGTTTTCAAGAGTATTCATTGTGAACTCTTTTAGTGATCTCACCAGGTATAACATATTAACTGTGTAACACCTATTTCTATTTAGGATTCCTCCACGCAGATAGCCAGATAGGGTTCCGAGAGTTGCATGCACTGATTTCCCACCGAGCGATGAGGCCTTAGTGCAGGGCCTAATTCTAGTAGAGGCACCATCTGGGGCACCAACGGTACCCTTACCTGTTGGGACACCAATTCCACAAGCCCCAGCCGGAGAGTGTTCATGCTTCTTCAGAGAATTTCACGAGTTCCAGCACTAGAGGCCACCAAGGTTTAGTGAAGACACAGACCCACATGCAACTGAGGATTGGATGGGGACATGGTGAGAGTTTTCCGATTGATAGGGAAACCATCAAATTTCATGTTGACCTTTGCTTCCAGCCTTCTACTGGTAGCAACAGGAAGATGGTGGAGCTTGATACTCCAGGTTCATGATGAAGAGCCACTTTTCTGGGCAGATTTCAAGATCCTGTTTTGGGAAGTGTTTTTTCCAACGACTCTTCACATAGTGTGCATACAGGAGCTTCCTAATCTACAATAAGGCAATAGAACTGTAGCATAGTACTCATTGAGGTTCACTGACCTCTCGCACTACTGCACTTATATAGTGCATGACTCATTCTTCAGGACTCGAACCTTCGAGTTGAGACTCAGGCGTAAGGTCAGGGCTTCTACGATCTCACTCCGCATCCCAATGAATGCGGGGATGTTAGAGTTATCCTTCTTTGTGGAGAGTTTTCTTGATGAGAAGTCAGAAGTAGAGAGACCCACCACTAGTCATCACGCAGTGTAGTCTTCTGCAGCTGGCAGCAGATAGATGAAACAGTGGTCCAAGAGGACTAGACCAATAGGTGGATGACCGCAGGATTTACGGTCGGTTATACGAGGAACCAAAGGCAGAGACATCATTCCAGGAGTGGGCAGTGTTACACATCCAGTGTGTAGGGTCACATGGTTCGTGGATGTCCGACCCGATGTACATATGATCAACTGACGGTCAAAGTACCACCCAGAGAGAGATAGAAATTCGACCGAGGTGGTCTGTAGGGAGTAGGCTGACGTGGTGGAGGGGCTGGCCGTGCAACTATAGGTGGGAGAAGATTCAAGATGTTACTGCCACCTCCACCAGGAGGTCCACCCCGACCACAAGGAGTAGGTGTACATGGAAGTGCTCAGCTCCAGGCAGCTAAGGCCTATGATCACGACGCTCCGAAGATTATACGAGGTATGATCTATGTCTACTCCATCTTAGAAGTAGTTTTTATAGACACATGTGTCGGTCATACTTTTATTTCCAATACCCCCTTTCAGAGCTCGAAGATTCCAATGGAGACGTTGGCTCGATACTTACAGTTAGAGACTCTAACATGGGCTGATTCGATGATTACACACTGGTGTCGATAGTGAAAGCTTACTCTAGGAGGAGAGATCTTCGGCTGTGATCTCCATGTAGTAGCATGGAGGCCTTACGAAATCATATTGGGTATGGAATCGTTATCTATAGTCTATGCTAAGATAGATTATATTAGGCGCAAATTGAGGTGAGTCCACATGGTTGGGACCAAGTTAAACATTACCGAAGAGAGGGTAACCTTTGCAGCATAGGATGGACTTTCCAGCAGGAGGGAGTTTCTGATCACTCATTTGTAGGATTACCTTACAATCGGAGCAATTGATTTGGAGAGTCTGAGTTATTTTGTAATGTTGGACCTGTACACGAATGTCTTCCCTTATGATGTACTGGGATTACCTCCTCACAGAGTGGTGGAGTTTTTCATTGACTTATACATTGGTATGAAAATGATGTGTAAACCAGCAAATCGGATGGCTCCCTTGGAGCATCATGAGCTGTGGGTATAGGTTGGGGACTTTTAGTGGAAGGGATTCATTTGGTATTGGTTTTCACCTTCAGAAACCCTGATTTTGTTTTCCAAGAAGGCGGATGGGAGCTTGAGATTTTGTGTTGACCATCAGCGCCTGAACCAGGTGACTGTGAATAAAAAGTACCCACATCCTAGGATTGATGACCTCTTCAATCAGCTGAAGGGAGAACATTGGTTCGTAAAGAAAAACCTCAGATCAGGATATCACCAGCCCAGAGTATGAGACGAGGATGTGTCGAAGACAAGTTTTAGATGTCGGTACGACCATTACAAGTTCATGGTTATGCTATTCGGTGAAACCAATGCTCCAGCAGTGTTCATGGGACACATGAACTGGATATTTCAGCCATACCTTGATCACTTTTAAGTAGTCTTTGTCGACGAAATTCTGATCTACATGCCTACTAAGGAGGAGCATGCCCATAATTTTCAGGTAGTACTGGACACACTCCAAGAGCACCATCATTATGTTAATCTCTCGGTGTGCAAGTATGTGATCTGAGAGGTTCACTTTCTGGTACATGTCATCTTTGAGGATGGTGTTGCAATGGATCCAGCAAAGATTGAGCTGGTAATTGAATGGGTGCCTCCCAGGAGTGTGACAGAGTTACTATGTTTCCATGGATTGGTTGAATATTAACAGAGGATTGTGCTAGACGTCAGTATAGTTGCATCACCACTTTCAGCATTGATGAAGAAGGGGAAACCCATTGTTTAGTCTGATAAATGTCAGCTATTTTTTCAGGAGCTGAGATAGAGGCTGACTAGTCCACCAATCTTGAGGCTTCTAGAGGAGGGCGTAGGGTACGTAGTCTACTACGACGAATCAGGGAGAAAACTCGGATGTGTCCTGATGCAGGAGCAAGTAGTGATCACATGTATTTCTCGATAGATGAGATGGCATGATAATAACTATACTAACCATGGCTTGGAGTTAGTAGAAGTTGTCTTCGCCTTGAAGATGTGGCGACATTACATGATGTGAGAACGTTTTATAGTGTACTCTAATCACCAGAGTCTCAGTTATATCTTTTATCAGAAGGATATGAACATGAGACAATGATGTTTGCTTGAGTTTCTCTAATACTATGACTTCAAGATAGTCTATACTCATGTGAGGTGGATAATTGTTTCAGATGCACTCAGCAGGATGTCTTGTATTTATCTGTTATGAGAGGAGACAGAGTAGCTAGCTGCTTTGCAGTTATCCTATGTTGATATAGATGGATTCTTTTTCCTTCTGTCTCTTTAATTCACTCCCCCACTACTTAATAGAGTCAGGGTGGCATAGTGTGCAGACAGGGATTGAAATATGCGATGTGCTCAGATATCTAAAAGACATGCCCGTGATGGATTTTCTGAAGGTGGGGAGCACGTCATCCTCTTCAGAGGATGTACCATGGTACTAGTGTCACATCAGGAGTAAATGTTGAGAGAGTTCCAGACATCCCCTCTAGCATTACGTCCAAGTGTGGTGAAGATGTTGTAGGATCTCCGATGATAGCACTGGAGGCTGGGAATGAAGAAATCAATTGCATAGTTTGTCCCCTGATGCCTCGCTTTTCAGCAAGTGATGGGGGGAATCATGTACTAGATTTCTTGGTTCAACCATTGGAGGTCCCAGAGTGGAAGTGGGATGAGATATCCCTGGACTTCAAGAAAGGACTTCCACATACATCTTGAGGTCATAACTCTATCTTAGTGATCGTCAGTTCACTCACAATGTCATCCCACTTCTTACCGATTAGAGAGCATGGTTTAGTAGAGAGCTTGGTACGCCTCTATTTTCCGGAGATTTTGTAGCTACATGGAGTACCCTCAACTATTGAACCCAATCGTGATGCATGTTTTACATCCTGACTATGGAAGGGGTTATAGGAGGGTTTTAGGACGCAACTTCGTTGGAGCACCACCTTCCATCCTCAGATGGATTTTCAGACTGAGCAGACCATTCAGACCCATGAGGACAAGATGTGTGCTTGTGTCCTCAACATCAGTCACAACTAGGAGGATCACTTTTCTCTGGAGTAGTTTAAATACAACCATTGCTATCACTCCACCATTCGGATTTCACCTTTCGAGGCGTAGTACGAGGGACATTGCAGATCACCCTTATACAAGACTGATCTAGGGGAGTCAGCACTAGTGGAACAAGAGATGGTACATGCTACCACAGAGAAAGTACAGATCATACTGGAGTGCATGAATACTATAGAGAGCCGACCGAAGTCTTATGCCGACATGATATGGAGACCTATGGAGTTCGGGGATGGAAACCACATCTTTGTATGGTTCATACCTCAACAAGGTTTGCAGAGATCTGGCTTAGGTGGTATGTTATCTCCAAAGTTCATTGGACCTTTTTTGGTTCTCATCAGAGTTGGCAAGGAGGATTACAACTTAGCTCTTAAACTTTGTTGCATCAAGTGCATCACATCATGCAAGTATCTCAGGTGATGAGATACGTACATGACCCTCATCACATCATCGTCCATGGAATCCGGAAGTCAACAATGGGGAAACATTTATGATGGTTCTAGTAGAGGTTGAGGATTTACTAGAGTGGGTCTTTTGTGGACTATCAATACCTCTAGTGAGCATTCACTGGAAGCATAAGAACCTAAAAAATATCACATGGGAGCGGGGGGCTCTGATTCATGATCAGTACCCCCAGTTGATTACCTAGATATGAGTTGTGGCTTATAGGGATGTAAATCCCTGAGGAGGGGAGAATTTTAAGACTCGTAATTTACATGTAATTTTTTCAAAATTCAACTTTTAGGAGTCCGAAAAATTTAACTATGCATGATTTTG
This sequence comes from Viscum album, assembly GCA_963277665.1. Classification (NCBI taxonomy): domain Eukaryota; kingdom Viridiplantae; phylum Streptophyta; class Magnoliopsida; order Santalales; family Viscaceae; genus Viscum; species Viscum album. The sequence goes on from OY728142.1 coordinate 2,046,307,920, forward strand.
AGGTTCAGAGTAACCTGAATGAATTTCTGATCATTTTTTCAGGTATGTTCAGTAAACATTCGAGCAGGTTTTTCTAACCATTGAACCGGTTCTCGGAATTGATATCTGAGGGCACTGTTGAACTCGAAGCATCAGTAGTCACTGAAGGAGACCTTCACCTCCACCATATTTGGTTGAAGGTGAAAGTTATCTTTTTCGTTTTTTGTGAAAATAATTAAATAATATAATGTGTGTAACATTTTATTTTATTTTGTTTTGAAACTCCCATGTGGAATTTTCACAGATGGGGACCACCTGAATTGACCTCGAATGAGTGGTTATGGTGGTAGGGACCACCCGAGCCTAAAATCCATTAAAAAGTTATGGTGGTGGGGACCACACGCGGATTAAACCCCATGAACTCCCCACATCATGATAATGAAACCTCTCAACTCCCTCTTTAATGAGGAGAAGCCTCTTGAGATTTCTCCACATTAATTGTGCCAACACGCCACATTAATTTTTCTAACATGTATGACTATTCCAACATAATTTTTCTTACGTTAATTATTTTGGAATTTCATTCAATTTATTATGGAATTGTAAGAGGATAACTCTTGGAGGATTACACTTCTTCCATAAAGAATGCTCTCCCATCAAAGAACGCCGACTTCGACTTCTTCCTCAGGACACCCTCCAATGAGGAATGTCTTCGACTATGATGAACTGATGCCCAAGCCTAGGATTCGAGGTGTGTGGCGAATGAGAAAAACATTGAAAACTTCAAATTTATCTCACTCCAACGTCAATGATCAATCCCAGGCAGTGGTTTATTTGTGTATGATTTTTGTGTGGGAAGTTCTTGGGTGGTTGATGGGAAATATTCACCTTTTCTATTCTTGATAACTTTTTGTAAATAGAGATGGAATTATAGCTGCATGATTCCACACTAACGTGGAGAGTGAGGTCCAAAAAAACATCTCAGTCCTCTTAGAAAACATTGTGATTAATTGTTGATCGTGATGATGGAATGACTACCAACACATGGGACACGAGAAAGGTGGCCAACACCACCACCGACCATGAAAAAGGTGACGACACAGTGACCACTGCCATCGCAGCCTCACCGCCCCGTAGTCTCAGCATCCGTGGCCGCGCTACCGCCCGATCCACCCCCGTCCGCACAGAGCCGCCACTGCCATTCGGGATGAACAACCATCGTCGTTCGGGTCGGGCCGCTACCGCCGTCCGGGACAAACCTCCGCTGCCGGGAAGAGGTATCTCCGCCTTCTGGGCCGAGCTGCCACAACCATATGGGTTGAGTCGCCACCGCCGTCTGCGCCATCTCCACCGTCTAGGCCAAGGGCCGCCGTCGTCCGAACTGCCGCCGCTGTCCGGAATGACTTGCTGCCGCTGTCTGAGCCACCTCCGCCCGGCCAAGCCACCATATCATTCTAGGCCGATCGGCCGCAACCATCTGGGCTAAGCCGCCACACGAGCCGCCACCTCCCTTATCATTGTACAACGTAGACCGATCCACCACACGACGTCGCGCCCTCGAGGCACCATCTATGGCCTCGTGACCAGCTGTGGCCCTCCCCGGCCCCTGGTGGCCTGTCGGGCTGCACCGAGCGTGTCGAGCCGTCCAGTGGTCCAGGACGAACCAAGCGGGCTATGCCGCCCAGTGGGCTGGGCCAGACACAATAGTTAAGACCGTGTTGACCCGAACCGGGTTAGCCCAGGCTGAGTCGGGCCAAGATGGTTCGACTGGGTTGACCGTGACTCGAGCCCACAATGACCTATTTACATTTTTTTGACCATAACATTGGTACCAGACATTCATTTGACAAAACTCTAGAGGTAATAGAATCCTTGGAGCGAGACGTTTCGTTTGGTATACCTCACTAGAGATTTGGATAATGTTGCGAAACGGTCGGGTTGGATCGAGTACGAATCCAACTAGTCCCTCGATACTAAAAGGATAATAACTCAAAGACTAGGAATCCAATTGATGCACCATTGGTTATGTTGATACCCCTATATTGTGGAAGACATTTGAGATACTTATTCGTTGGACTTTGGTGTAGTCGGAGAATTTAAAAGTGGATTGGGGAATAAACTCTCCACTAGATAAGCATACCTAGTGCGGAAACCATGTACCTGGCTGCGATGAGAAGAGTTCTCCTAGGGAACCTGTGTGGGTCAGCTCCTGGAGACCAATGTCGATCAGCTCCAAGAAATCTTGTGCGGGTATGCTCCAGCGATCCTATGTGGTTCAGTTTCTAGTGATCCTTTGTGGTTCAGCTCATAGTGATCCTCTGTGGGTCAGCTCCAATGATCTTGTGTGGGTCAGCTCCTAGCAATCCTATGTGGGTCAGCTCCAGCGATCCTGTGTGGGCAGCTCCTAGTGATCCTGTGTGGGTCAGCTTCAGTGATCCGGTGTGGGTCATCTCCTAGAGATCCTGTGTGTGTCATCTCCTAGCAAGCCTCTGTGGGTCAGCTCCTAGTGATCTTGTGTGGGTCAGCTACAAGTGATCATGTGTGGGTTATCTCCTAGTGATTCTGTGCAGGTCACCAGTAGAGCCTCTTAACAGAATAAGTGATTTAGTATTTATAACTAATCATCTCTACTTCCGTACCTAATGATATACCCGGTGTGAGATGAGTCAGTACCTCTGTGTTTTCCTCATGATTGAGATGGATTAATGGAAAAATTAGGTACATTTATGGGCATATACCTATGTAGGGTTGTCTGTTGATTTCATACTTTGTGGATTATCCTTGATGAATTTTGTGAGACCTTGAGGGTCTCGGGGTCTTTACTCAGTATCATTATACACACCCCTACAAGGGCTATGCCTGCACATCGTTGTGTTTGGTGCAGATGACAGACATCGATAACTGGGGACGAGAGTACCAGGACTCGATAATACCGAGAGGTAGACTATAAGATGTGTTGGTATGTAGTGGGTACGGGCAGACGTGGAGTGCTGAGGAGGTGATATGTACTTACCCTCTAGGTAAGAACCTTGAAGGATGATCCAATATTTGTCTCCCTCATTCTTCAGTTGTATTGTATTTCAGTTTTACTTGTAGCTCTAATGTTGTGCTTGTATTTTGGCCGCTTTATCTTTTAGCACTATTTTGGTTTTTCAGTTTACTTGAGTTTGTATCTTTTTATGTTCTTGGTTGTGTGTTTATAGGTTATAAAGGAAATTCCTTCCCAGTTCTAGGGAATTATGCCTTTGGTTCTAGTAGCCAGCCCCCGGTCTATGGAAGGTGGTCTTGGGGTAGTCCCGACATGGGCCCTAGGGGAGGAGTCGTGACAAACACCATCATGAGGATACGAAAAGTCCAATATAAACCATTATAAAAAGTGTTGCATACAAATGTAAACACTCAAACAAGAAATAAGACATCTAATATAATCCCATGAAATACAAACCATACATTTGAACATACACAAAAACATATATTGGGCCTATAATACCAACAAGATTTATAGTGGATGTCCAATACAAGTTATAATGGTTCAATATGAGTGAGTAAGAAAGGGGAAGAAAAATAGAAGGATTAACTAATAATAAACATCAAGTAATTGACATGGAGGATTCACAAATTAAATATGTATGGAAGTAGAACTTTCTTTCTAGTACCCTTTTCAATCTGACCAAAGGGGGAGAAGAGGGGACCCATAAAAAAGTAAATATTGTTAAGAAAAAATGGAATAAACCATAAATAAGAAACATAGGAACTATTCATTATCATATTGCATAGGTTTATAATTCACGAGATTATCGTGAAGCTTCTACATGAAAGAAAATACTATTATGCATGGTTTGACCACATATTTACAAGAATCAATGCACCAATCATGTGCTAGCCAACTTCCATAGATTGTTATGGAACATATGTTCTACTTGGATTCATTCAAGTTGTGTGAACGCATGCAGTTCAAACTATACACATTCAAAATTAAATATATGAGTGGGTAGCCAAGGTCCATGAAAGGGTTACTACATGGATACATCTAAATCATGAACCCGAATCTGTGTTCCATAAAAAAATTTCTAAAAAAATATTTATGTGGAAATTTATAAAAAATTAAATTACCATAGGATTATATAATATGATATTTTATATAGAGATATAGTTACACGTCAGAATTATAATTCTCCCCACCATGCCACCTTCTTCCCCCCATTATTTCATTGATAAGTTTTGGATCAAATGAAAACCTATATGATCCAACACATAAATAAGTTTTAGGAATTCGGGAAAAAATTAATTGCATTATATGATAAGGAAAATATCAAATTCTCAAATGTTCAAACAATAGATAATGTACAAAAAACCAAAAAACATATCTATGGACAAACGAACTCATTAATAATAATAACTACGATATTTGTGTGTGAGGAAATAGTAGAGGTGTCCCCACCCATTAGAATTTATATAAATTTGTGGAAACAATATACATCCTCTAAATGTATCCTAATAAATATTGAATCATAAAACTAACCATGATTCCTCAAAATATTCTTAATGGAAAAACAAAAGGGTACTATCCAAATTTACATAACAAGAGACTTCCTTACATCCTCAAGAAGAGTCCAACATAATGAAACACCCCATCTATTTCCAAAATAATATACACCAAACAATCACATCCATAAAAAAAAGAAAGGTGTACCTCAATATGAAGCACCTATCAATAATAAATAACATGGTCTATGGTGTAGGGTTATAACTGAGTGTAAGTGGAAATATATGATTTCATATAAAATTTTCAATCCCATGGATTATATGAAAAGATATTAACTATAACCATCTGATGCATAATATCAATAAGTTCCACATCAATCTATGTCACCCAAAACTCATACCCAATAGTCTCCCAAGTCCAAACAATCAAATACCTCCCATGAAATTCTTCACACATGAATTTCAAGAATCAAGCTCACAAAATGATACAAAAACCCATGAAAATGATAATCGATAACACACATAAGTTGAATTATAAAATTTCCTAATATGTATTAGGTGGTAAAAACATAAAAAAAATTCAAATCTAATATTATTAAAATTATTTTTTAAAATAGGATACCATGTAAAAAACATTCAAATATAAAACATACATTATTTTTAAGGAATAATAAAATAACATCACGACTTCTAACGAACCATGAAGAAAGTGAGAAATTTTATGGTGACTCAAGAGGACCAAATTGAATGGGGATTCAAAATCATCCAAACCATTAAATGTTTGGACACATAGTTATAGTTTAAATAATCACACATAAATTATAAATGATTTCTTTCTAAGGATAAACCTTGGGAAATGAATTTTTATCATATATCAGGACATTTTTGGGAGTCACAATAAAAACAAAATTAAACATGAACCATACTTCTTCTTGTCTCACACCCCACTATTAACATATAGAAGAGAAAAAACGAAACACATTGACACATAGAAGGAAAAAATCAAACCAAACACATAGGCAATCCTAAGACATAGTCATAATACACAGATAAGGGAAAAATATAATCACACTAGAAACATATGAAAAAATATACAAACTTCTATAAAATATATTACCCCATTTAAAAATAAAAACAACCTATGAATATTTTTCAAATACTTTTAAAATAAATGTAATATTTGAAAACAATAAATATAAATTGGAAATAATTTTCACATTATTTATATAACCCAAAAAATTAATTTTTTATTTAAAATTACAAATACTGAAAAGGGGTTATAAAATACTCCCATCTCCTTTGAAAATATATGACATATTTAAAATTGAAATCTAATTATAAATTTCAAAATATTTCTTATTATCTATAATGAATTTGACCACATCTAAAAAGTTTTAAATTTAAAAAATTTGGTCTTTAATGTAAACAATATCAATATATTTCTAAAATTGAATGATTTTAGAAAAATATAATTATAATTTCAAATAAATTCCCAATTAAAATTAATAGAGAAGGAGACTAGATTTGAAACATTTTAGAACCATCGAAAACCATTCTGTTATCCCAAAAAATTTATTTTTAAATTAACAATCTCTATAAATATAATGTTTCCATCGAAAAATGATTTTTAAAAAAAAAACACTTTTTTCAAAAAACAAAGGCAAAAACAATGAATTCTGCATCATTCAATAATTATCTAAAAGCATAAAACTACTATAAACCCCTAATTATCCACTAAAACATTATTGGCACCATTAGTTTCAATTATAAATTATAGGGATTCAGAACAGTAAATCATGGGTGAAAGTGGAATCGTACATGGTTTGACTATAAAAGTTGTCTAACCAAACAGCAACCCAGAACAATATCATTTTCATGGTTTCAAACCCATCCTATTCACTTACCATGGTTTTCTAAACAATTAAATATATTTTTAAAGCTCTAGTTTTCAATCCGTATTCACTCAAAATGCATCAAGTTACTCTCAAAATCAATAGTATATGAAATGGGGATCCAAATAACAAAATCTTATATCAAAATACATTAATAAATAATTGAAAAAACTGTGAATTCAATATCAAAACCTGTACATGTAGTGGAAACTCAATGATTATGTTTAAATTATATTCATTATGCCATCTACATACATACCCCTCAATTCCAAATAATATTATGAATTTTACTATCTATCATGACACAACCTAAATAAAAAGAGGGATTCATAAAGTACATAATAATTTAACTAGTCTAGTTACTGATGAGATTTTGTAATGAAAAAACCTGGTACAACCTGACATGCAAAACTAATCAGCTCAATATAAGGCATGAATGGTCTTCATAAAACACATGGTTTGAAAAAAAGTGACCAGGTACTGAGAAAAGAACATGATGAATGAATTGATCCACTAAAAATAATTAACCATATTTTTGTCTCATTGCAAAAATATGGCATGACTCTTCCCAATTTTGTATGTGAAAACCATCACAACAAGTAGATACAATATAAATGGATGTAATAAATTATATAAACACATAACAAAAAATTTAAAAATAACCATCATAATGATAGGGGAAAAAATAAATTGTGTATAAAAATGAAAAGAATCCATGTACAAAATAGAACAAAATAAAGGTCTGGGCCTACAAGGATAATGTATGAGTTGTTCAAAAATAAATAAAGATAAAACAAAACCAAAACTATTACAACCATCTACTAAACGACCAAATTTACTCACCATGTCTTAATTGACCATCAAATTCAAAACTGAATCAAAATCCCATAAATACTAAATAATAGAAAAATCACCTAAGAGAAAACAATAAAATTTCATACAGTGAATAAATTATGTTTTGTGTGAGTTAATCAAGCCTAGTATGACTTCACTATAGAGTTCATGTCATTTACATTAATAATCCATTTCATAAATAGTAGTTTTATTAATAATATAAAATAGGGTTTCACATCCACTTTTGGAATAACCAAATATTATTCCATAATACCTTTTTAATATTGTATCAATTTATTTAATTATATAAAGGAAAGATGAAACCAAAAAACTTTTATCAAACATGGGTAAATACATTTACATATAGATGAGGGTCACATGGAATAATACATGGGTTTTCAAATCAACCAATATGAAAATATTTTCCAATTAATTAAATTTTTAATCAAATAAACTTTTAAATTAAACTACATAATAAAAATGTACCATTCACACCTCTATAAAAATCCATTCATTAATTTTTTTTTTCAAAATAACACCACTTATTTTTTTTTAAATGAAATTATTTAAAAAACTAATTTTAAATGTAACATGGTTCTAAACAGTAAGACAACCCCATATGAGGAACCTATATATCAGAAAAAATTCCAAATGATATACATGGATAAATGTATCCATAAAATTTCAAATAGGAAGTGAAAAAAATTTATGTAAAATAATAGTTCCCTAAATTCAATATAAATTGATTAATGGGTCGCAATAATCATATTTAAACTCAATTATCTAGATCACAAACTGGAAACAAGGAACATAGGTGGAAACAACTAAACCTATCATGTCCCAGTAATCTTTTATAACTAAACAAGAACTATCATGATCAGTGGATCAAAACAGACCGTGGTCACTTTCAATATTCTAATACGTTGGAAACATTTCATTGGATCATTCAGTCTAGTTTTTTCCTGTAATAAGTATCACACTATAAACTATGTCTTGGATTCATCGAGATCCCTACAAGACTACTATGATTCCATTGAAAAACATCAAATTGAGGTGTGTAATGAACAATCACATATAACCCGAATAAATTAATTACAAATAACTCACACTTCAACTAATACACCCTCAAAAGTAATATCCCCATTCCATATCCACACATAATAATCATAATAAGACTACAAATATACATACACAATCAATATTTTTTTACATTATAACACTTTTAAAGGATATGTGTGAACCATAACACAGTTCCAACCAGCCATAACATCAAATAGATTCAAAACCACCACAACCCAGCTAATTCAAAATCCAAAATTTCCCACCATTTCATGAAATCAACCGCATCCATCAATGTCGTCCATCAATTTATAGTGACTACAGTGCTGATAAATTTAGTATATATTTTCAAACCATTTTAATATCATTTCAAACATCATTTTAAAAAAAAATTCAAAATAATATTAAATAGAATTAAACACACACATTATTTTTCAAAATAAATTGGGAAATAAAAACCTTATCAAAAAACCACATTCATACTATTTATGATGTAAATATATCCCAACATGTTTTAAAACAGACATTAATTGAAAAAAGTCTTCTTATTAATATTTAATGTCTTTTGGAATCAGAAAAATATTTTAAGAGACATGTCAATGTATCATATTTTGAAATTACAATTAAAACCATTATTCCAAGAATTATTTTCCCCGAAAACATTTGTAAAACTCATTATAGTTATCACATGTACATTAAATTTTATTAAAAAATATTCAATGAATTAACCACATGAAAAGTTTACAAGGAAAGGAAATGGAAAAATAATACCTACATTGGTCCAAGAATAATACCACTTACATGATTCAAAATTTTTTTTCTTATTGAAGTGAATACCCAACAAAGAGAGAACACGTCCTCCATAACCCTATGAAACAAATACCGAGCATTAGAACCAACCCCATTGAACTATCAATGTTCATAATAACCATTATGAATCATGAGAGAGGGCCATACCAAGATGAAATGGAATAATATGAGATTAAATGAATGGAAAAGACCATGATAATGATAAATGGAGAAGAAAAAACAAGGAATTAACATTATGGAGACACATATTAAATATAGGAGGTGAGAGAAATCATCATCTAGGTGTGCATGGTCTATTAATGAATGAGTGGTGAAAGTGGGATGAAAAATAACATTAAATATCAAGATACATGCCCATAAAATACCAAAAATGAAGCACATGGACACTTGACATGGTTAGCATACAAGGTTTTATAAATCATTAGATGGCCATGTGTTTTCCACTAGAATGGAAAACCATATATTAATGATTTCAATGCATGAATAGTCTTAACCATGCACTAGACATGTGCCATCCATAACCCATGAATGTGAAAGGTGTGTTATTGCAAGAAGTATTCGTCCAATCCATTCACCACTCATTCAGGTCAAATAATTCACATTAAAAAATAACTACATGTGATGGATGAATATTTCCACGTACAGTTCATCAAATGGTACCCTCTAATCTGTGAACCCCAAACTGTATGACAGAACCGTCATTCTGAAGAAAAAAAATTTCAGTACCAAATAAACTATAATATAAAATAACTCAGAATAATATAAAATAATAAAAATATAGAAAGTTATAGTGACATGTGGGTGAAAAAAACACATCTATTGATACTGGACGACACCCTTATCAACAAAGTTGTCTCATTTAGGTGCATCATAGAACAATGTGATGATTTTTAAGGAAACATGAGTATGTTTTGCAAAAACCTACTTGATTGAATTTACCTAATAAATATTTTCATAAAATTTATTTTTTCACATATATATTTCTAAAACATCCTTATCATTAAATTTATCAATTAACATTATAAAACTATATTAGAACACATAAATAATAGGATACTGAATTCAATTGACATATAATCACATTAATATCAATTATCATAAATTAAAAAACTAATTATACAAAAAATGAGAAACTAAATAAGTGTAAATAATTAACCCATGTTTTATAAATAAGTTGTATCAACAGAAATAAATTGAAACATTCTTTGAAATAAAAAGTCAAAAATATTCCATTCCCAAAGAATGTGATTCATATTTAGTGACTTATTATGTGATAATAAATATGTTAAATGGTCCACAATATGTTTCCTATGTTATATTAATAAATGTAATCATATTTTAAATTCATATATATATATATATATATTTATAAAAAACTCATAAAAAATATTTTATTCTATTCATATATCATACAATTCAGTCAAAATTTATCACAACATATATCGTCACAGATTCCATAAATATTGTTCAGTGAAATTATTCACACACAAGGATGTAAAATATTATCTTCTATGAAATGATTCTACTCCAATAAAGAAGTATTTTTCTTTTTATGACCAATATATTCTTGTCCATCTTGTAACACAGTCTATTATATTTCACCGATGAGATCTATGTTTTTTATAAATAGTGTAAATTTTTAATCTATTTTTTCTATATGAAAGAAAAATTATATTCATGCCATTAATATTATTTTTTGGATTTAAAAATCATCTAAGTGACTATTAATTTTATATTATTTTATTATATTCATCACAGTATAGGATATTTTTCCAATGAATATCATTGTACTGCACCCAATGTATGATCATATGAATGTTGAATGATGGATGTATGCAATTAATTTTTTTTACAATAATACATATCTTCAAATTATATATTAACATAAATAGACAACGTATAAACATAGATTATAATTACTTGTCAAAAAAATCATTGATTAATATCATTAATGTAATTAAATTCAGTAAACTTCACGAATATTGATATATCCAATAGGTTACTTCATTAATATTAACAATTTTTTTAGAATATAGTGTTATATTTTCCTACGTAATACGTTCATAAATTAAATTATCCTTCTACAATTTTAAAACTATTATCATATTTAGTAATGTGAACTGTGAAAATAATATCTCTATATTGAAACATCTTATTTAATTCATGGATATATGAAATATTTACATACAACCATTTAATGATAGGTACTATGTTTAATTGTTTTTATTTCTAATTTTTTTAACTATATTCATTTTTTGTTTCAATAAAACACATTTATTAATCATTAGCATTATATAATATATAGTTTTAATCTTTTCATACATGCATGTCTATAAAATGTATATTGTTAAAATATTTGAAAATATATCATTATAAATATCCATCATTATAAAGAAATTCTATTTTGAAGGAGTTCTAATAATTAGATGAAATGTGGGTTATAAGATGAATTGATTTTTTACACATAATTTATATTTATTTAAAATTTACAATTTCCCATATTTACATAAAATTTCAATTTTAATGATCAATTAGTTTTAGAGGCCAGATAGTCCACTATAGAATATGGTTCTATTTTTCAATCCAAATGTATAATTTTTTGTAATATATTAAAAAACCATGTAATTGTTTTGTAATACAACTCATGAGGGAATACAATTGGGTGTTAATTTATCATTCTAATTCATTTTTATTTAGACTTATGTTCTTGTAACAATAATTAAATTATCCTTTTCATCAATGTTTTGATACAAATTTTATTAATAACAATACTAAAAATAATGAAATAAAATTTTCATCTAATCCCATTAATCATATATTAAATTTATTAATGAGAATTTTATATTTCACGAGTGTCTTGAAACTATGTAACAAATATTATAATTTTTAGATTATATAAAATTAGTAGGGTTTTATGACTGGTTTTCTACGCCTGACTCGTATAAACTAATTATTTCATCTTCAGATTTCATAGGACATATCAACTTATAATTTCCTCTATGATATCATTTATTTATATTATAAACTGATTTATTTACATTAACAATAAAAAATATACAGTAAATAAAAAACTATCACATGGGATATTAAATATCATAATATTATTGATATTTAATTTAATTAATCATTATTCTAAAATTTATTTTTAAATTTTTATATAATTATAATGGTTTTTCCTTTTCAACCAATAAATATTTCCAAATTATAAATAAATCAAAAAATTCATAGTAACTTCAGTTGGTATTCTGAATCATGTATCACTTTTATAATGAAATTTCAAAGAATTGAGGATAAGTTTTCATGTAACAATTTCAATGTATCTCTATAATGAACAAGTGTAATGTTATTATCTATATTTTCAGGTAAATTGAAAAATTATGTTATATAAGGTTAGCTAAATTTTTTATACAATTTATGATAATATTTAACATGATATTTTATTAATATCTATTGATTCGTACAAAAATTATTGGTCATCGATTATAGTCAATTGATTTTTTTCAAGGTAATTTCATTTACAACCAAAATACATCAGAATTGAAAGATAATTTAATTCAGTAATGAACTAGATTTTTTTAATAATAAACTATTTTAGTATTACTAAATAATATTAGTTTATTAATATATATTTTAGAATAATTAAAAGTTTTATTTTTCCAACATCTAAATATTTTATTTTTAATAAATGATGTTTTTTCAATGGGAATTTATGATTCCAATATTCAGAACTATCATTATTCTTTAGAAAACAACAATAAAATTTTCTTAATTATAGAAAATTATGTGGAAAAAATATAATTCCAAATATATCATGAAATTAACCAGGTATTATTATAATATATAATTTCTATTTTAAAATTTATTCAATTAGAGACTAATAATACACAATAACAGTTCCTAGTTACATATTATTATTACGGTTATGACTTTAGTGTATCTATATGTTAGAGAATTGAAATGTTGATGTTATTAGGATACCTATTCCAACCCAATTTGCTAAGAAACAAATATGAAATTATATATAACATTTATTGAAAACTATATAGTTATATGTTTTTTGGGATAATATATGTCTAGAAATGAATAACCTAGAAAAAAAACAATGTAATACAAGATACCAAACCATAATAACAATAGTGGTGTAACTAATAGAATATATTAATATCAGATGAAAAAACAAAACAAAAGATTAACATCTCCCGACAACAAGGCTCTAGGTAAATTACACACATTATAAAGAGACATATAGAACCAAGGTGGAACCCATCAAGATACTATGAAATAATAACTACCATATAATCTATCTTTAGTAATAAAATATAAATATTTTTCACTGCTCTATTGGATCAATTCCAAACTATTATTTAACATGTATCATTATAAAAAAATAGTTATACAAACAAAGGTGTATATGTTGGGAGTGAGTATAAACCCCATAAGGAAATCCACTAAGCATCCCCAAAATTCAAAATATTTAAGAAACCTGTTATCTATCCTTTATTTGAAATAAATAATTTATAATCATAAAATACAGTGAAAACCTCACATACAAACACTAACAGACAAACACAAACACACACACACAAACATCTTACTGTATTAACAAAAACTATAACAAAAAAACATGTGGAATGAATCCATGTACCTATACCATACACCAAGAAAAGAGACCACTTTTCAAACTTCAATCGTGAATAGTCAAACATGAAATCATGTTCATGTCCCTCCAATCCCAAGTATTCACTTATTGGAATAATCTAATACAATACAAGATTATCTCCATGACCATTTCTAATGCACAGGATCCAATCCATATTATTAGGAATACACATCGACAAAATTCCATCCATGTTCTCATATTTAAGAAAATTTATGTTATTATAGAATTTATGATAGTTCTATAGTATTATATATAATATTTAAATAATTAAAATTTATATAATAGAATGGTGATGGTTTCTATGGTTTCAGTATAAAAACACTTGTTAGAAGACACAAAAACCAGCAAGAGGGGTCAATGGAGAATACAGTTGTAGTTGAACCATATGTAAACATGGAAGTTAGGTAGAGTGTTTTGAAATAATGCCATGCTATAGAAGAGGAATTATAATTTGAGAACCAATACATACTGATCATACAATGTAGTTTTAAATACAAAATCATGAAATTTTTCATGGAAATTTAAAATTTGAACAAGCATAAACATTGATTAATTGGATCAATTGAATTTAATATTTCCATGGAATGACCACTGATATAAAGGTGACTATTCTTATTTATAAAATATAGTTTCTTTAAAAACAATATTTGGAATCAGATTTATAAGAGAAACTAGACCAAGGAACTACATTTATAGGATTTTTCGAATTATTCAACAAAAAAATTTATCTACATGACATAAAATTTTGAACAAGAAATTATATCTTCATGAAATGAAATATGACCACGATATTATATGAATTTATTTTTTGGAATATAGTTTTCTTTATACTAGATATTGTTTATACCACTCATATAAATTATTATAAATTCATTTAAGGGATGAAATAAGATATCCTTTCTAATTATGTCATGTTATCAATAGATGATTACACAAACATGGTCAATGGTGAAATAGTGTTTGAAAAAGAAATTAATTGGAATTATATCAGTGTAATCATATTTATATTCATATACCTGAGTGGGATCTATAAATATGATAATAAGAGGAGGTAGAACTACTTCCAGGAAAAAAATTTCTAGAAAATAAGAACATCAATGAAGTCAAATTTCACCATATCAAAGTACAGAACCATGTTCTCTCTAATGATTCTAATTTAAAATAAGAAATCAAATTATAAAACAATTCCTTGATGTATCTATAATTATTTTTGTAATGGAAAACTGATGAATTATTTTATATGATCCACATAGACAATGGTAAAATATATCCCAAATTAATCTCTAATATCTCAAGATCAAATAGAGAATACTATTAAAAATAACCTTCTCCCTCTTGGTCAAGGAAATCAAGAAACCTCTCATAACAACATTATCATCCACTGAACTATAAGACATTAATTTAGTATGGTCTAACCTGAAAGTGTAAACCAAAAACATTATATATATAATAAATAAATTTTAGTTTAATAAAATGAAATCCTCAATAGTGAGAGGTACCATTATACCCAAATCCACTCTAATAAAAGTTTTTTATCAGAAAAAACCCAAACTTTTCATCCTTAACCTATGTGTATTTTACTAGGTTTTCAGGTAGAAATAGTTCATAATTTCTTATTAATCAATTCTTCTATTAGTTAGTTGGAATACAAAGGACATTAATTTATAACTTGTCCTATTACCATAAATGATGTCAAATGTTGGTATGAGTTTATATTTTTTGAAATAGATATCTCCTAATTGATATTTATAAAGGAATATAAGGGAAAATTTGAGGAAAAAAATTTACTATTATGCCCGAAATGTAACAATTATATATATAGATTTTCTTTCTCACTTAGTCCATGGGGGTTCCGATATTAATTTTCATAGAGAAATACCATTGTTGGAAATATATGGAACAATATATTTATAGTTGGGACATATGAATTTGGGTAAAATAATAGAAAATTATACGACATGTATTCTTATAATTGTAAATTGATTCTCTGAGGGCATTCCTCAAGATTTATCTAGGTTACCATTTATTTAGAGAATTTACTATGATATTTATCTACATGTAGTGATGAGTCTTATTTAAAATCCATCATATAAATTGGAATCAACTGAATAAAATGAATTAATTGTACATCCAGTTGAACTATAAATAATGGGATTCAATTCACCAAGAAAATTGAATTGGTATATTTTATTCAACATTGTAAAGGAGGAATATTGATTACATCATTTTGGTTCTGATTGTCATAGGTAAATTAATGTCATGATAATGAATTAGTAAACTATTACTCATATTTGTGGACTTTTATCAATTGAATGTATCTAAATTGTTCTCCAAAAGGTATCAATAGTCTAGAAATCATAATCTCTATGTTATAAATTAGGATCTTCAAAAGTCATAATTTTGAATCTGTTATAATCACTATGAATATGTAGTCATTTATTTTGGAATTATAAATTCAACGATTGAATTGGTCGATTTAATGAATAATATCTTCTATAAGAATCTAGTGTCATTTTTCATGGTATTAATTGATGATATTTTTAGTAATATTAAACTAAAAATGACCTTAAGAAGCACTTAGTGATTTTATTAAGTACATTGTGTTAGCATCAATTGGATTATAACTACAATAAGTGTTACTTTTGGATAAAATAGGATCATTCCAATATCCATGTAATTTATAAAAGAGTCATATCATTAGTTCCTGAAAAGATCGATGTAGTGATTTTAAGCAAATAATAAGAAAATATTATAGATATAAAGTTACCTTATATTTGTATGATATTATAATTTCATTGCATACGATTTTTCAATACTCTATTCTCATATGAATGATTTAAAAATGAATGGTGTTCCATAAAAATTGAATAAGGATTTCATGAAATATTTATAGGACATTAAGGCTCAATACACCTTTTAAAAATCGTCATCTTTGATGAACAAAGAAAATGATATGTGGTGTATTGTGATGCTTCTATATGTAGACTAAGAAATTTCATCATGCAAGGTTTCGAAAATATATCATATGGATTGAGATAGCTGAGTACACAAGAAAAGATTTATCAAATGTTTAACCAAGAGTATGTTATGGTAGTCCACAAACTAAAAAAATGTCACCAATTCCTATTCAGTATAAATTTCACAATGTTGATATCCTATAAATTCATAAAACACATAATTTCATAAATTTATTTGAACCTAAGGTAGTGTCTCTGGATGGAATATCTTAAAACAATAGATATTAAAATATTTTATTCATAAGGAAAAGGAAATTCAGTGGTAAATGAAATAAGTTAGAAGTTATATAGGTATATATTTAGAGATAATCAAGAATAATTTCATCTTAAGGAAGTAATAATTGAAATTAATTTTGATTATAGGTATTGGAATAATAATTCTATTTTTATTACCTTTATTCACATTCCTTATTTTGTGTGTTCGATCTATTAGACTTAATAATTTGTTCAATATTTCCATTCAATGATGTCAAAACTCAATGGTGGGTAGATTATTGAGGTTTTTAATGTGGGTGAAAATTAAATGTTATTATTAATGGAATAGAATTATAGTTCCTTTATTATAAATAAAAAATAATCATAATGGTTTTCACTTGAAAAAAATGGGATGTTGACCAAATAATTGAAAAGTATTACTAGGAGATGAAGACCCGTTTTTAGTTATGAATGAAAAATTGGATAATAATGTTACAAAATGCAAAAATTAAAAATGAAGAAATAATAACGTAAATTACCAAAAAGAATGTTATAGGGGACGCATCTACTTGATTGGAAAAGAGACTATATTTTCATGTACATTATAATACGAACACCATCAATACTTTAAAATCAATATACTATTAAGGTGATTAAAGACCGATTCACTAAGTTAGAAAATTTCATTATAATTATAAAATATAGTTCGATGGAGGGTTTATAAATAATATATATCAAAGAAGTTTTGAAATTACAAACATTAATAATATTGATTGTCTCGGATAAGGAACCTTGATTTACATTATAGTTTTGGAAATCAGTAAAACATTACCATGGAACTATGTTAACCATGAGCATGCCATATCATCTTTAATTGGGATTCTACTTAAAAATTGTGATCAAAATAATAAATGATATTCTATGATCATCTATTATAGATTTATTGGTTCATGGTTATTGTATTTTCATTTAATGGAGTATTCATAGAACAATTATTCTCTGACCAATATAAAAAATTGATCATATAACGAAATGTTATTGTTTTCTGTGTCAGCCTATAATTTTTAATAGAGGCATGGGAAACATCAATTATCAGAAAAATTCTTGTCCAGGAATCTTATAAAAACATTTATATAGTTAGGAAACAGGTGAATATTAACTAAAGATGTTATAAATTATATTAATATCAGTATCAAATGCCATTAATTTTTTTTATTTTCCCACATATCATTGAATGTATCCCGTATACTGGGTCTCCTCTAGTTGGGATATTAAATAAAATTATCTCATTATTACAATTGACCATTCAAGAATTTGCTATGTATTGTAATCATTTCATATCATTAAGAAAATCCAAAAAAATCAATATTTTCCATATTTATTATCCTTGTGTATTATTTAAAAACATACCATCCAGACCATATCCATGTGATATTCTTGGACCATGAAACTCTTGAATAGAATGCTACATTTATCCATAACCTTATTTGTATTCAACATAGATAAGGGATGAAAATGAATTGGAGAAATATCTATCTCTTAGGGGACTTATAGTATCATGAAATGACTCATGATGATACATGAGATAAAATGATCTTTATGTTGGAGAAGTGACCAAAACAATTTAATGATAGGAGTGACCTCCATCATCTTAAGGATAAAATGATCCATATAAGGGATACTGTAAAACACATAGTTTTATGTATTTCCATGATTCATTAAATATTATTTCCTCTAAAATGGTTTAGTTATACAAAAATACGTTCATGGTAACATTTAATGTGTTTTGGAGAGGTTTGGATGGTGAACTAGTTCAACACCAATAGGAGAAACCATGTAGATTCCATAGGTTACTCTGTATGTACTGAATGTGATTCTAGGAAGGCTCATAGTTTTGAAAAATAATTCATTAACCATTATAATTTTAAAATTCTAATATATATATTTCATGTTTATGGTTATCACTTATTTTTTTTTAAAACAATGTAGAGTAATTGTGCTACAAAAAAAATTAAACCAGAAAAATCAATGTAATACACAAAACTCCATAAAATACCACTTTAATCTTCCTTGAACCATGTAAATAAAATTAAAACACTCTCTCAGTATATTTTGGTTACCTTATTCATGAAAATGATATATTCAAATGCATAATAGTGTGTTGGATCTTGTAATATTATGAAAAAAATCCGCATTTCCCTTTCTCACCATGATTGTTCTGACTTCTGTAAAGAGGAAACACAGATCTATCCTCCTTTTACGCGAAACATTGATTAGACAATTTTTGTAAATCATATTTTGGATTCATTGTTGGAACATATTAATAATACCATATCTTACAAATATGGAAAGGACTTGTTATACACAAATAATTTAGTGGTATGTTGTTTCTATTATATTTTCAACAGTCTCTTTAAATGAAAAGTCTATTTGTTTTCTAAATAAATTAATTATTATATTTTTCAATTATTATTTATTTACCCAATAAAAATATATTTAATTGATTTTTCATCATAAATGATATTTTAGGTGACATCCAAAAGGATTTTGATTAAATTATTTAATTATATTGGTTTTACAAAATAATTGCATTGAGTGTTATAAAATTGAATATATTTGGTGGGTGTGTGTCTATAGGTATATGGTTTGGAACATATATATTAGTAAATATGTAAATTAAATTTTTTTATAACATTAGACTATTTCATTGAGTGATGACATTGGATGGAAGGGATTGTATCTAGTCATGAGGGGGCTTGTTAAAGACTGTCTTTAATGCAATGGTTTCATGGGATGGTGATCTGCATTTGATTGTGGGTTCATTCAATGGTTGTGTTTTTTCTATGATTTATTTAACTACCTTTTGATATATATACATATTTATATAATATTTATAGACCACTTTTATGATTACACTTTAATTTTATTTTAAATAAAATGTGGGATAAAATCGTTCATGTTTTAGTTAAATATTTTTGAATCCGTGGGGTTTACCTACAGTGTTCATAATCATCCTTCCTTGATCAACTTTTTGTATATGATGTATTTTATTATCATGATACAAGTAAAAAATGTTTAATATTTTACTAGTAGACATGCAGAATGCAGTGCTCTTAGATGTGTTGATTTGGATTGTGGTGTTGTTGTCTAGTATTGATATTTTGATTGGTGAAAACTGGGGTCCTTGTGTATCGTTATCTTGATTCCTATTTATCATGAGTCTTATTGTATTGTGAATTTATACTTTAATGTTTTTTATTCAAATTTTTTATTTTATTATTATTTTATTATGTCATTGGAGTACATCTAGTTGGGTATCATGCATCATATTGTATGATTTATGGTAATAAATTTTTTAAAAAATAATCCCCAATGTTTTGATAAGTCCCATGTCCTTTATTATCATCCTTTGGTTAAATAAGGATGTCACCTGATGTTAGTTTTATTCTGGTCATTCCCAGGATATTGGGTTGGGTCATGATGTTACAAATTTGATCATATGTTTCAATAAGATCTGCGATATTATTTTCCACAGTATTACATATTATTAAGTCTCTTTTATGTGGAATGAATATATATATATACACTAAAAACATTTTCATATATTCCATCAATATAAATATAATGTAATATGTAATAAGTATCAATAAAATATTATTCATAATTTAATGTAAAAATTGACATCCTACAATATTATAGAAAACATATTTTAAAAACCAATTTATTATTGAATATATCACACATATATTTTAATATGTGAAATTAAAATATAGATTATAAAATATTTATATATTGGTTATGGAGTATTCATGTTCAGAATATTTAATATTGAAATATAGATTATGTGTATAATTTTTAAAAGATATTCCAAGAACATAATAATATATTGAATATGATATAACAAATGAATTGAATATGCATAAATAATGAAATATTTCATAGTATGCATATTCATCCAATATGAAGAATCCCTAAAATAGGATACATTCATTTCTATGTATTTGTTTACAAATTTATTAGATATTAATAAATATATTATTACAATGAAAATTCTTGTAACACGTAACATTTATTAAAATTTTAATTCTTATTCATGTAGTGAAAATCCATGATTCTGATTACCATATTCAAAATGATTATAGTTATAATGTTGGATATGAATTTATTTATAAATTCATATTACATACACATGACGTTGAATAAGTATTAATAAATATGAACACATCAGAAATTAGAATCATGTTTCATATATCATTTAATTTATTTAATTTTTTCAAGTTGTTGTTTTTTCATAATTTTTATAATGAATATTTGGAAAAAAATAATATAAGTTTTATTCAATTATATTCTAGAAATTAAATTTTATTCAATGATATATTTCTTCTAAAATTTTTTATGAACAAAATATGGATAGATAAAACATAATAGAATTATATATTATTATTTATTTAAACATGCTTCATTTTCATTCTTGATCCATTAATGTTCTATAAAATCATGACTCATGTATCACATAAATATATATTTAAATGTTTGTAATCCATATATTTTTTAAATTCATGTTTTTTAAGTATTAAATTATTTTAAACAATTAATATTATTTTAATGAAAATTCATGGGGGGATAGAGTATAATATATAAATGAATAATTGGGTTTTTTGATGAACATAATTTATTAATTTTGTAAAATGATAATAGGATGGTCTATTTCGTTATTATAACTATAGATGACAAAAATAGAAATATAAACTAATTTATCTAAAAAAATTATTTTGAATCAATCAATCATATTTGGTTATTTGATAAATTTTATATTATTTATAATCAAATAATAAAATAAGAACATAAAATAACTTCATTCATTTAAAATAACCTCCATTCATTTTGGGTTTCTTGATTATACATGAATTCAATCACTAATGAGATAATAATTAATGAAAATAAATGTCTAAAATCGACTGTTGGCAAATATATTTATTAAAATGAAAAAGATAAATAAAAGGAAGTAGTAATAACTCAAACACATGGTTTTTAAAATTCATTTTCCTTTTTAAGGGGGGTCAATATCATAGGATGGTTTTGATGACTAATATATACTATAGCGGTTGATTTATAGAGTATACTAGGATATTTACTTAATGGAGGGAATGAGAAAATATCTAGATGTGTTGGAGATATTAGTAGATAATGGTATGAAATTATCTCAAAAAGATGTTGACAGATCCTAGCATGGAAAGTTACAGTATAACTCTACATAAGAGTAGATATCCCCCCCCACACAAAATCAATAGTAAAATGGGTTTAATGGGATTTATATTTGGGATACAGTGGTGGATTGTTAAACAACACTATTTCATAGTTGGGAGAAACCAAAGATAAGGGTTTAGAATAAAAATATTATCAAAATTTATTTTTTGACTTAAACGTATAAAATTCCATTTATTATTCTCATATAATTAAGTTAAATCCATATTGTTGATAGTTATTGGAATGTATGGGGAATGATCTAATAAAATGACTTCTTCATTCCATATAACCCCCTTTTGTAGGAATTTTATTACCAATTGAATAATATATAATACCCATTAGAAGTGGGTTTAGATGTATTCGTGAAATATATATCTTATCTGGATTAATAATTTTCATCTGATCCCACCCGGTCAAATATATTAAATAGTTTTCACCAAATAGTGATTAGATGTTTCAATTTGATCACAACATGATCCAGTCAATTTCCATGATTAAAATTTATTAGTGAAATAGTACGACCCATAGAACATACCCATCCTTGCCCAGTCCCAATTAGGTAAAACCTATCATTACATTGAATAAACTGAAGAACCCCATAAGAACCCCACACTAATGTTATATAGGAAGTTAAATTTGATCCATCAATGTATCATATTTTGGGACTGAACATGTATATAGATATTAAATTATACAACACCCTATATGATTATTCTTCGCACATTATCATTTTAAATAATTGTAAAAATTTTCCCTTTATAAATGAGACCTTACTCCATATGGCTTTGTTCTCGCCTAGAGAGCTCCCCAGAGAGCTTCTCTCCCAACCCTAGGGTTTCATCCCCTCTCGCAACAGAGTGATTCTCGGCCTCCATTTACTTCTTCTTTTCTGCTTCTTCTTCTCCCTTTACATTCATCTTTAGGCTCTTACTTTTGGGTTTTTCTTCCTCTTCGCCGATATTGTTTTGTAATGCGCTTCCAAAACTTTGAATCTCAGCATCTTTTCCAACCGGACCCGTTGAGCTAGACTCCATTTTTGTTCTTTCTTGGTGTTCTTATTTTTGGTTTGGGTTGTGTTGGGATTCACGGTCATGGTTCGTTGCTGAAGTTTGGCATGTTCTTACACTCTTCTACTCGCTTCAGGTATTTTCTATGTTTTCTTACTTAATGTCGACAGATTCAACTAGTGATTGTGTTTTTGTGAATTTGATTTGGATTTTATGCTTGCTGGTTCTTTTCGTCTCAGATGTTTTATTTTTCAGTTTTGTCTCCTTGCAAAATGTGGATCTCTGTTCTACTAATCATCCACTCATCTCTGCTCTGGATCCACAACCCAACCCTCTTATCTGAGTTGTCATGGTGCGTTGCTTCTGATGAATCATTGGGAGGTGTTGTTCAAGTGGTCGATGGCATTGTAGGATCTGTTCTATAATGGGTTTTTTCATTTTTTTTCTTGCTTTTTAGGTGGTGTCTCTAGAATGTGGATTTGTAAAGGTGGCGAGGTTGTTTTTATAGTGGTGAGGTTCTCTGTCGACTGGTGTGGGATGTGATGACAGCAGGCCTCATTACACTGATGTTTTTGTATGGGTATGGATTCTGGATCGATTCAAAAGTGATAAGACAAAGTTAACATTGATGGTGTTTCTGGTGATCATGGTTTTAAGCTTCAATAGGTTGATAAAAGGTGGGTTTCTCCAGCATCTCTGGATCTATTGGATTTGGGGTGTCAATGGAATATGATGGTAATAATTGACTGTGATTTGGTTTTATTAGTGATGATGATTCGTGTCATGGAGCATGGATCAAGGGTCTCACTGCCTGAGTCTATTTAGGTTGTCCAGGGATCATGCGGTATTTTTAAAATTCGAATTTGGCGGTTTGATGTCCTTATTTTTGAATTGTGTATTTGGTTTAATGTCAAGTTGTTGTTTGGTTTTGTTTTTGGAAATCTATGGTTACCATTTATCCTCAAAATGGCTATTTAAAAATATAAAAATAAGTATTTAGATGTGGAATGAGACCTTACTCCAAACCACTTTCAATTGTGGGATTCTAGAAAAAGATAAAAATGACATTTAATATAACAAAAATCCACAATAATTCATCAACCTGGAAACAATTTAAATTATTTAAAAATATATAATGAATACCAATTGTCAATCTATCATATGAATAACATTAATAAATAAATTTATCTCGTCATTTAAAGCATTATATATTAATTTAAACTCAATGTGGAATAGATAATCAAATTAAATCTATCTTGAAATTGTAACTCTTATTATCTATTTAATTTATCCTATAAAATTCCATAAAAAATAATTAGTTCTTCATATAATTCTAGAAACCATTATAGAAATGTGTAACATAGCCATTACATAATCTTTGAAATATGAATTTATAATTTCAATGTATTTTTACCAATATTATATTCTCATAGATGATCCTAAATATGTAATTATTATTCAATAAAAATTTTGTTTTCATTGAATATTAAAATTTAAAAACACATCTGACATTTTTCATGTGAACCAAAATATATTTTCCAGGGATGTAATATATCTTCGGTGTTTCTTTCAAACATATGATATAATTTCAAACATTGAACATATACATGAGAAATAATTAAACATTATATTAAGGTTGTATAATTTTAAAATCAATAAAATGACCTTAGAATAATAACTAATCTAGTATAATTACACTCATAATCACTTTTATGTCCCTTTACTAATATATAAATATAAATAGTCCATATTTATTTTATTATCTTTAATAAACCCCCTGATTTTGAATTTTTCTAAGACTATTGTGCCCTGATTTTCCATTATAAGTACTTCAATATTCCCTATCTAGAATTCATTTACTAGTGATATGTATATATATATATGAGATATTGGTATTTTAAAAAATGCTATATCAAATAAAAATTATCTAATTCATTCTAATCATTTTGTAGTTGCGGCTAATAAATCAAATGTATAATCCATTATTGAGACTTTTATAAAAATTTTATTCATGGATCCCAAAGAGTTCACTAATCAACAATGTGTAAAAACCAAACAAATCATAGAAGAGTGATCTTCCATTTCAAATTGGTAATTCCTTCAAACTCAATTAGAATTCCATTGAATTGAATTATATAATCTATAATACCCATATAATATTTGAGTACTATTTTAGTTGCACCCTATTGTTCCTGAATTTAATTTCATGTATACCTAGTAAATGTAATATTAGGTATTATTCTAGTCATAACATACGTGATAAACCAATCAATACTTTCATATTTTAGTTCAGAAAACACCGTACATGTATTTGGTAGGATCCAACTACTAGAAACATATGAGGGTACACTCCAAAGAAAAAATAAAAGCATTTGAACCACTTTATGAGAATATCAATATAATAAGATTGATAATGAAAAATAACTTTCTTATTCGTAACTATTTAGATTCCAAAAATGATATTTTTATCTTATATATTTATTACTTATTCTTCATCATGAAATGTTCTTAACCTCAATTATTTTATTTTTATAAATTAAAAAAATAAATATGTCATTAAATAATAATAAAATAACACATTTTTTTATTATGAAACCTACAATAAACATCATCATAAACATGGTTTACTACATTGTCATTCCCTAGAATTACTTCATTAAATATTACATGTAACTATGTTGAAGGTTGTATTAAACTATGTAGAGACCGTACAAATTTGAACTCCCTCATTTATTTTTGAGGTATTATGAATATTTATTATTGTTTTATATATATTTCATTATCTATTTAACTATTTAACAATTCTATTTTAACAAAAAATATTTCATGAATTTCTAGATTATATATATTATCTATAAAATAATAATTATATTAGAGTAAGTCCAATCCATAAGAGAATATATATATCAAAATAATCAACTCCTTTTTACAGTAAACCCCATATTCTCCATTGTTAAATTATATATTAAACTATACTATTATGATTTCATTTTCTTCTAAATTACATCTTATAAATGACCATATTTTAAACATTTGGAATACCAAATAATATTAAAGTATTGTTCTGTATTACAAAGCCAAATTCCTTAATTATATCTTCAATCCAAGTGGATACATCCAAAAATAACATAGTTCCATTGAATGATTTTTTATTAGACACTATATTATGAAAAACTATATTGTTTTAAATAATAATATAATTTTTTAATTACAATAAGTAAATATAGAAATAAGATATATATGGCTTGGATATATGAGTGTTTTTACTTCTATGAACTTCCTAGACTATATATGTGGGAGATATTTATTCATTTATGTCATATTTCGCTATTTAAACTTACCATGTTAACGAGAAAACCTATAATCATCAAGATAACATATCTTGATTCAATAATTATTTTCATATCTACAAAATCATTAAATTATTCATCTATGAATATATAGGGTTAATAATTATTCCTATATGTAGGGAATATTCTATCAATACATTTTTAATAAAAATAATCCATTTTGGGTTGACCAGCACTTATGAATTGTTGATAATTCTGAACAATTAAATAATATTACATTAGTTTAATATGCTTATGTCATTCATATGAGGTTATACACTTCAATTATGTAAGTACCTTATTTAGAATGTGACTCATAGGTAATGATGCCTGACTCAAAAATAATTGGGAGGCTTCAAGTCACATAATATAATTATTCATTTCTATTAATGATTTTTTTTTTCTATTAAATAAAGTCTTTAGTTATAGTGTATAGGGATATACCACTTCATTTATGTTCATTTGGGATTCAAAAAATCAAGGTTTTTAATATACATCTCCCCTATAGTATCCAATATGTTTAATTGTATGCTTATTTTTTTTCAAAATCAATTTTATATAATCTAAACATATCGATATATTACCAAAATAAATATTAATTATAAATAATTAAAAATAAATAACAACCATCAATTATTGTACAATGTACTTTTGAATACCTATGGTGGTTATAGCATGAAAATCACAAACATAACTTCATATTAATTCTCACATTCTAATATTCATTTCTATAGTCATAAATGGATTCCTAACTATTTTAGTTTTTATATAAATCAGATATTCATTATCATTTTTATCAATTCAAAGTAATAATTCCATTTCTTCATATAATGAATTTTCATAAAATTTATGTTACTGAATATATAATTCCATAAAAATAAAATTTCAAGAAAGTAAGAATAAAATAATATGTATATTCAATAATAAAGAATAGATGTAACCCATTCCAATAATTATCTCTCACATGGAAAGAAGAAAGTCATCATTCTTGAAAACAAGCCTAAACCTATGCTTGTTTGAAAATCTCATAGAAACAATGTTCTTATAGACTATAAGAACATTTAAGACATCATCTATAGAAATGATATTTTATGAGGAAAATATTACATTAAACTAAACCATCCCTTTCTCAATCATTCTTACACAGTTTTCAATATATAGAGACATATCAAAATATATTTATTCAAACTAATTTAATATGAATGTTTTATTTCACACATGTGTTGTGGGTTTTGAATAAATACACCTACAAGATATATCATCTATTTTATTAACATTAAATATCTTAGACACAATGGGTTTCTTAAGAGTATTTTTCTATAATTATTATTATTTATATATTAGTCCCATTGTTAGTTTATTGAATTTACAATTAAGATGTATTCCCCTTAAATTTTTTAAAAAACTAATGACATCATTTAATTGATATTTTTGGAAAATTTTCCAATTAAGGATCTGAATATAAAAATACCTTTTCAATTAGGACTTTGAATTCATCATTATATGGATTATTTAACTACCAAATATTTTTATATTACTATTTGATCTTTTTATTATTGCGAAAATCAATGAGGTAAATCTACTCCTTATTATGTTTTAGAGAATTTTTTCATTATTCCAATAAGGGGGAATTTATAAATGATGGATGTGACAGTGATTCCATCATCCATGCTCATTTGGTTTTTCATTATATATATTAAGATACATTTAATTTTTAAGAACATCTCTATGATAGATATTGTTTGTACTATTTTTTATAAAAAGTACATTATAAATAAGAATTTCTTTCCCATTACAGCATCAGTGATTTATTTTTTTCCAAATAACCTCATATATCCTTTTCCATACATAGGTGATGACATAAATGACAAATATATTTGGATAATGAGTTGAGTATGTGTCCTTGAAACATGGGATTTCCATTTTCCCTTTTTCATTTGGTGTGCAACATTAATACTCTAATTATAATATGTGGAGGAATTATGAGTTGAGATAACATGATCCAAGTTTATATATTCAATAGTAAAGTGAATCATAATTTTGAACATTTTGATATTATATCTATAAAATTACACAACATTCATCACATTGTAGGTCTTCACTATATTTTGGCATTCAAAAATATAATCTTAGTATTTTTTTGATATTGGTGAGGAAAATTATATATTTTTCTGGGATGGTTTTATATTGATCCCAAAAACCCACATTACAATGTTACTCTCTTTAATAGTTGATTATCTATAATTATCCTAACATTAAAACAATTTTAAGAGAATAATATTTAGGATAAAATTATTTCCCATATCTGTGTAGTTTTAATTTTTTCATAATAACTATTAAAAAGGATTTATAACCAAGATAGTAATGAATAGTGTTTGTTGATTAAAAAAACAATGATACTTTTATTCTTGTAGAATAATTGAGATAAATTTAAATATATAATATGGATTAGAGAGAAAGTTAATTAATCTCAATGAATGAATTTTTCATTCCACTGATCCCCCATATAGATAAGATTACTTTTTCCTTCGATATGGGAAGACTTGTATTATGGAAAGGTTTGTATTCTCCAGATTAATATTATCTTCATGATCATAATCAATCAAATATGTCACCAAGATCATACCTTTTAGATAAAAAATGATTCCTTTAGATGAAACCTGATTATATTTAATGCCTAGATAAAACTCAATCATTGAACGAGGATTAGCCTCTGAGCATACTCATTTGGCTTGCAGTCGAATTGGTATAACATATTAATCTATTTATAAAAATATATTCAACATATTGAACATTGAACTTATGAAAAGTTTATTGTTTCCTATCAATGCGATACATTTAAAAATTATATGTGTATGTATGGGGACGCTTTAGTGCAGTAACCATCATAATATGGTATCTCCACACAATATCATTTCAAATAATTAAAAAATAATTCAACCCTACAATGGAGATCCCGCAGTAACCAACATTCTAATAAGATTATCCAAAAGTATCTCTGTTTTAAAAACAAATATAAAAATGATTTTTAAATATTTTTTAAAACCCTTAAAATTCGTCTTATGGTTGTATTGGGTCACAAATATTTATCAATTGTGGGGGATTCATATTAATAAATGGGGATACCCTAATATTTTCTCTCTGGATAAATCTAACGTAGAGGGACTAATAACATATTTTAAGATTGAGATAGTATGCAATATACAATATGTTAAGGGTAGATTATAGATTATAGAAAATAAACACCCAATGTTTCTGACCTGCTAAACAAATATTATATATAGCGATTTTCATCAATTAGAATTGTAAATAAAATTATTTAATGTTAATATTGAATGATATAAAATATTTATTGTATCTACTAATTACTTATAAATCTTATAAAAATAGAGAAAATAAATTAATCAATGTTTTATTAAATCAGCTAAGAAAATTTTTATAGAATAATTCCTAATAATGTTTTAGACTTTAACGTCATGTTTTATGGAAGCCTTTGAACATTACTTTTTGTATCCACAAGTTCACCTATTGTAAAAACATTCTTCCACACCCAGGAATCCCATTACTATCATGATGAAATACAGAATTTTTCCACAACCAACAGAATCCTAATTAAAATTTATCATAATATCCTTCCGTATCTCTATCCTTGAGATCCCTCAATAACCAAGATGGGAAACCCATTTATCATATAATTATCTACAATTATGTTATTCCCATATAATTTATTGTTTCCAACAATAATTTGGTGTGTCTAGGGACTACCAAATACGGAGAGCATGTGTGAGGTAAAATCACTTAATTATTAGTGATATATATTGGTATGAATTAATGGAGACCATATATAATCATGTTCATGGTTTCATGGGGTTCTTTGTGAGTTCATTGGAAGCTTGATATTTGTTTTGGTTTTCATGTAAGAATATAAAATTGTCATAATTTGCAAGAGAAGTACACATTGTGTGATTAGAGTAAGATATAGGTAAGTTGTATATGGATTTTTTTGAATATGGTAGGTTGTGAAATGTTATTACACATTTTTTAAATATTAAAAATTGAAAAATGATAACTGATAAATTTAAAAAATGAAATAGGATTTTTAGTAAATACTATCCTCATGGATTACACGTCATGCAAATTGATTATATGATATGTACATATCTCAAATAGGTATTTTAGGGCTTTATGTGAGTGATATGATTTTTAATTATTCCACATATACTTTGGATATCATTCTAAAAGGATTATCCTATTATTATACGATTCTTCATTCAGTCAGTAAGGATGCAATTGGCGTCAATTCACTTTTATGGTTAGTTTTCATATTTATTAGTTAGTAAGTCTTTATAACCCTTAATTTATTTGATACTAACAATTATTTTGTGTTTTGTTATCATATCTGTTTACCCATGGTGATATTTCATTTTTTTCCTTCTATATACCTTGTGAATTCTCAATTTTTGGGGTTGTTTACATTCTTGGTTGTGCTGCGGAGGGTGCATGTTTTTGGGGTATGTCATTTATACTTTTTTAACAATTTTATTAAATTGTATCAATTTTTATATGTGAAAATTATTTATTGGTCTTAATTTTTCAGTAGTGAAACTAATTATATGGTGGGTACTTTTGTGAGAAAGTGTGACACTTTTTTAGGTAGGTTGTTCAATCTCTTGAATGTGTTTGTGGACTTCATTTAACTCATATTGATTAATTATTTAATTAAATTAAAAAAATGTTATAAATTATTTTATTTTTCTATTTGGACTTGGGTTTTTGATAAAATATGAATTTTCCATAGTTTTGTTAAATGAAAAATGGTTTTTACGGAGTTGTGAAATATTTTGAGAAATAGTTTTGGAAGAGTGAAATTATTGAAATGGTGTGACGTATAGATTTTTGAAAATAAGGAAAATATGAAACCTTGATTACTTGTGTGGAATTTATTCTAATAGATATCATTCATTTTTAGGGGGTTTTATCATGGTGATTTTAACTTGTCCCTATGCCTGTTATTCTAGGGACCAATTAGACCTTTTGGGGAGTAAATTTTTTTGGTGTTTCTATTCCCTCTATAATCGATGCATATGTCTAGTTTCTTGATAAGTAAACAACTGTATATGTTAGGTATGGTTTTAATAATTAACATGACCTAATTTTATTCATGGAATGATTTCACCTCTGTTTCTTTATGGATGATTAGGGATTTTTCTTTTGGTTTGTACTTTTTATTATATAGTTATAGACTTTATATAAGAACCAATTAATGATTTTTCTTGTTTTTTAGGAGAAATATTCTACGAAATATTTAGATGATATAATTTATATTTTATTTATATGGTATATTTGTTAATGTGGAAAATTGAAAAATAAAGTATTTTTCCATTCATTTGATATAAAGAGTTTTATAATGTTACTATGCCATGAATTATTTAAAGATCAACATACCTGGATTATTTTTCAAAAACAAGATATGTAACATTTGAGTGAGACTCTACTAATCATGTTAGTTTTCACCCTTGTTACCTTTTCGTTGGTGGGTAAAGATGGCTATGTCATTTGATGTTGTGAATGTAAATCCTCTATTATGAGGTGTAGAGGTTTTGAGTTAGCTGGGAAGTGTAGTTAGTGGTAATATGGTAGGATCATGTCTACACTATCCCATGATGTTTTTATTTTCCATATTTTGGTATACCTTTTTTAGTTGGAATTATCTATGGTTGTATTTATATACTGGAGTTGTTTTCTATCAACTATTTTTTTATAATTAGGGCATATGTTTTTCTCTTCCACTATTTTCTATATTGTACATAATGTCCACATGGATTATTATGGTTTGGAGAAATCATTCCATCTAGATTTGATTTTATTATGACATGCATGACTCTAGGCCATGTGGATCAGGACCTCCCTTTAGGTATTTGATATATCGAGTTGGATTCAATTTCATGTGCGTATTCAGGTCAGGTTTGTTATAGTTTCATATCAATTGTGGTATTTCATTAAGATTCATAGTCTTGGGATATCTGATTGACTGGATATATGAAATTTGGTACATGAAAGGTATATTTCATTGAGTTCCTGATCACCTCTTAATAAGATGAGACTCATGTAACCAGGGGATATCTGTATGTGTTTATCCCACATGAGTACTTATTTTTTATCTCATTTTTTTCTTATCATTTTATGAGTTTTAATTGATATATTTTGGTTTACTAACCATTTCTTTTTTTAGATGCGTAGAAATATTCCTCTAAGATGTGATATCTTAGGACTATATGAAAGTGTATCTGATATACTCAGTATAATACACTGATGGATATTAAATTTTTCGAGTAGATTGTGTGATCAGTCTGTGATATTTACCAAAATTTACAATAATATTTAAACATTATTACTATGGTAAATCTAGGTTCTTTATAAGAAAGAGACCAGTCATGTGAGTTTTTGTGTGACAATCTACCTCCCACTAAAGTCACAAATAATCCTCATTACATAAGGGAATGAACTGTCCAGATCCCTCTGATCATTTACTTCTTAGATACATATGTGAGTATCAATGTGAATTGTGTAACCTTCATACTTGAACGTTCTACAATTTATTGGTGTATTTATAGGGTATAGGTAGATATGCATGTGGGGATTGATTGTAAAAGTTTATAGAATCTATTATTCAAGTAGTTTTTCCAGTGTTATTAATGATGGAAATATCTCTGGAAATCAACTATTTTCCCTAGGGAGAACATTCAATGTCCACATACACCAATCAATTTACTAGGCTAGATTGTTTTCTACCGGCATTTGTAAATAATGACCTGATAAATGCTCAGAAGTACCTATGGGGTTTTTGAACTGATACAATATCACATCCCATTATAATGAATCATTGCATTGATATATATATATATATATATTGTGCATAAGTATATGATGGAATATAACAATATGAAACAAGAGGTTTGATTTTTTTTTCACATATCTACAACCTATCAGAAGCATCATTGGAATGCCCTGAAAGAATAGAAAGTAGAATGGTTTCCACAAGAGTGTTGGAGGTAGTTCATTGTAACTCGGCTCTTCGATACCTATTTTTTAGCTAGTGGTGTGCCTCTAATAAACTATATTTTTTTCAAGTTAGGATAAGTGATGTTTTTTCCTTAATTTCTAATGATTTTTAATAGTTGTGGAAGTTATGGTGATCTACAATTAATTTTTTAGTCTTTTTATACTCCACAATATATTTAGGGATCATCGACTCCAAAGGATACTGTGTTATAGTTAGAGGCATCAATGACTATTGGGATCAAGCTATAGGTCTCAAGAGTAAAGCACTGTTAGGTAGAATATTATTTTCTATGTACTATCGATGTGATTCCATCAATAGTGAGATTCACCATAATTATTGAATTTTCAATCGATAATAATTTATATAATTATATTTATTACCATTCAATTATATCTAACAGTTTTGTTGAAATACATAACCTTCTAATGGAGTGCATGTCCTTTCTTATCAAATTATGGATCCTTATTGGTAAGTGGAAATAGGATGGGTTTCTGACCTTTTGTGTTATCAATAAATGATGCCGCGATTTTCTTATTTTCTATAAGGATCTGTTCATCATCATCATCAAGAGGGATTGTCTTGTTGATCAACAAGTTGAATTTGATTGTTACTATAAGCGTGTCTCATTTCCTATGGTTTATGGGAGACACTAATGTTTCATGGAGTGTGGGAGGTATGTACATGTAGTACATTCTTATCCAATGCTTTGAATTTTGTTGTCTACTGTAGTGATTGTGCTCAATGACATTTATTATATTGTTGATAATCTGACAATTTTTATGGATTTTCTAGATGTTTTTTCAAATAATTTCTCTAGGATTCCTATAGATATTTAGGAAGAGTTTGTGATTTACCTAGTACCAGGGAGAAAAACGATATCAACACCACATTACCATATGGTACCATCATAACTGAATGAGATCAAGATTTAGTTGGGTGACCTGGTGAAACCGGTTTTTATTTTCCCCAGTGTTTTACCTTGGGAACCACCTATCCACTTTTCCATGAAGTAAGATTGTTGAATCTAGTTGTGTGTAGAATATCATATGTCAAACAAGGTAATAGTTATGAAAAAGTATCATTTTCCTCACGTCGCATTTTTTTAATAAATTAATTGGGTATTGGTGGTTTTTAATTGTTGATCATCATTTGGGTATCATCATATTATATTTCAGGTGTGTGATAGACTAAAGACAAATTTCAGGAGTACGTATGGCCATTATAAATATCTAGTGATTTCATATGTTCTATCTAATGTTCCTGTAGTTATTATGGGTTTGTTAAATATGATATTCAATTTGAATCTCAAAACTTTTCACATAGTGTTCATTGAAGACATTCTTGTTTATTCAAAATATTGGTGTTATAATAAGCACCATGTTAGGTTACTTTTGGATGTACTAAGATATCACCATCTTTGTGGAATGATTTCGTAATGAATATTCATGATTCAAGAAGTGAAATTATCAGGTAACATGGTTTCTAAAAATGTATTATCCCTTTTCACGAAGAAGGTTATGGTTTTAATACCGTGGTAATAGTCACCAATTGTTTTTTGACATTCTATGATTCCTAGGTCTGACTAGATATTATAAACCATTTTTCAAGGAATTATCAAATTTGGCATCATATTTGAGTGTAATATCCTAGAAATGGGTGAAATTCATATGGTATGAAATGTTTAAATTGTATTTTGATGTTCTAAATATACTAATAACATTAGATCCTATTTTGATCTCCCATAATCATAGTAAGGGTATTTAGTTTTTTATATTCATTTTGAACTATTATGTGTTGTACAATCTTACAATATCATATTTATGAGGTTTACGATAATATTCATCTTAAGAAACTATAGATGAATGACCCAATTCAAGATTTATAGTTTTCTAAAGTAATGCATTCCGTAAATTTTTTTAGAAAACATCTTTCTATGGAAAGGATCGTTTTTTTGTCATAAAATATTAATTTAAATATTTTCTCATAAGGGATTGAATCTTATAAACATGTGATTGGTGTAATAACCATATATGTTTTATGTCAATATCTTTTACACCCAATGAAGGGTAATTTCATTGAACATGGTATTAATAGGATTGTTCCATCATAATCTTTTCATGAATTAATGTTAGTGTAGAACCATATGAGGATTCATGCCTAGTTCCATATGGATGCTTCAGAGAATGTTTTCAGAAATATTATAACCAATGTTCAACAGTCCACATGCCTCATTTAGTGTATTTTTTAATATCAATAGTATGATTATGATTTTAGAGGAATTTTAGAAACCCTATATGGTGGGGAG
Organism: Viscum album; assembly: GCA_963277665.1. Lineage (NCBI taxonomy): Eukaryota > Viridiplantae > Streptophyta > Magnoliopsida > Santalales > Viscaceae > Viscum > Viscum album. Next base: position 2,046,343,802 of record OY728142.1, read on the forward strand.
AGCATTTTAGGTATCAATCCCTCTTATAATATTATTCACTGTTTTGGGGATATGTTTGTTGTCGTAAGATTTCTGTGAAACTTTGTTTTGTTTTATTATAATCGTTTATTAGGGTTCATTCATCATGGAAATAAAAACATTTATTATGAAAATGTGATGGTGATTCTGGTGGCTCGTTATGAATCATAACATTCATGATTTTGAGTCCTATTTTTACAATTTTGAATAGAACAAGTTGGAATATTTGAAACATCCGGATTTCCTTTAGCCTCTTACAATGAAATTTCTAAAGTGGGACTATGTATAAATGATTTTTTTTTATATTACAATAAACTGTCAATGGGGAGAATTCATTATGGGTTTTGATTGAGATGATGAAAAATAAATCTCATTTAATTCTGATTAAAGACACTAAAATGGTTGTAGATATGTGTAAGCTATATATGCTTAAAATTTAGAGGTTAGATGGGGTATCATATGCAGTTGATTTATAAAGGGAACATAGGATTACATAATGCTTATAGAGAAAGAAATACGAGGATATGGAGACTCATTTCATATTGAGTACAAATTACCATCTATAAATAAATAGTTAGATGGGTCATGTTATTCGAGTTTCAGAGGTTATGCTTCATTATCGTCAGTTGGATTTTTTTGGATCATGGTTGAGGGATCATTGAGTGATTGAGTTTTCTTATAAAAATAGATATCAATTCTCAATATGAATATCCCTAACTAAATTTCTCAATGGCCACCCATCAAAGATCATCATATTGTTGGGAAGAGGTGTAAGTTGCATATTTGGTGGGACCAAGGTTGGTTCAAGATTCATATATGAGGATTAATGAAATATGTCATTATATGGATAAAATGTTGAGTCATCAGAAGACATATACAGATTAATGACATCATCCAATGTTGTTTTACATGGATGACCAGGTTTTTAAGGATGTATCTCCTCTATTGGGTCACTATCTGTAGGGAAAATATCGTATTTTTTCTCTAATATATGGGGGAAAATTTGAGGTCACTCTGTGGATTAGAAAGTTTGATTATCATTTGGAATTGTTGAATCAGTTGATAGGGATTCAAGATATTTTCTATGAATCATTGGTCATGAAATATCATCCCAATCCCTCATTTTTTTGATATGGGGAAATATTGAGATAAAACAAGATGTTTCTATTATTAAGAAGCTAGTTGATATTTTTGACTATCAATTGAAACACTTTCATGGGAAGTATATTTCATTGGTAAGTATGTAATGGAGGAATATGTCATATTCTCATTCGACATGGGATCACATTTCACTGATGAAGGAGTAGTGGCCTCAAATATTTACCAAACATCATTCTTCCACATGAATTCCTTGGGATTTAAATTATTATGGTGGGAAGATCATAACATCTCGTAACCCACAATTAAATAATTCCATTATAATTTTTTATTTTCCACATTAATTGTGTGCGTCTTGGGAATTTGAAGGTTTGAGATAAATTTTTCAGAATATGATTTAATGTTTTGGTGTTGTTATTGTTTTTTTATCAAATGGATTTTGGGTATTCATGTGTTAGTAGTTTTGTGGGGTTCTCCCCTAGTTCATAGGATACAAGGGTTGTTTTGGGTATTCGTGGAATAATATGTAGTTATGATAGTCTAAAATATAAATACACTCTATATAATGGGAGTATGTGAATTTTATGTTATGTAGAGAAGATGTCATGAATCTTATAAATAACATTATGTGAGTTCACACTCTGTAAATATTACATGTCATTTAGTGATTAAAGATTCATTTTGAATAAAAATATTTTAGCTTCATTTTGTGAATTTGTTCAATGAGGATTACATGATGAGTAAATGACTAGCACATAATGAAAATTTTGATAACATAGATTATAGGAAATTATGAATGTCATATGTTATTTCATTATTCTATAATTCATTTGGATATTTCCCTAGAATGATTTTCTAGAAATTTCATTATTCTCTATTTGTTACAGATTGATCCATTTATCATTTAATCTCCATTGATGTTGGTTCCTGTCTCTTTGGATGAGATATTATTTCTGAATAATCATTTTATTGATTGTGGTAATATGATTTTGTTTCATTATCCAATCTGTTTACAACTCACAATCCTTCTTTTTTGTTCCATATAGGTTCATGGAGAAATCTTGTTCTGAGGTCTATTTTCTTTGTTGGTTTTGCTAAAGTTGATGTGTATTCATAATGTATATCACTTACTCTTCTCATATAACTATTTGGTCATATTATCTTAATTCTGAAATGTGTATATTGATTCTAGGGCATCCATTTTTTATTTTTAAACCCCTTATTATGGTCGGTTCCACTATGGGTATGTGTGATCCCATGATTTAAGGTAGGTGGTAAGGCCTATTGGATATGTTGGGGAACTGGTTTTCTCTTATTTTGATAAATTGTTTTATTAAATGAATCTATATGATATAAATTATTTTCATTATGTGTTGGGAAATGTGTTTTTTTATAAAATATGGTTTCCTCTATGTTTTGGAAAATGTAAAAACAATTTCAATGCATTGTGAGATGATTTGTGAAGTGGTTTTCAAATCATGAAATGGTGTAAATTGATCGATGAATTTATTTGGAAAATAGATCACATGGGAAGCCCGTAGTACTTATTTGGAAGCTATAGTAATTATTCTCATCCATTTTAGTATCATTTTATCTTATGTATTTCTGATTCTCCCTAGGCCCATTGTTATAGTGGCTTATTAATGCTTTGGGGGGGTTCACTTGTTGGGGTGTTCCTATACTCTTGAGACCCGATTCATATGTCTAGGGTATTAATGGATATGTGATGGTTAATGTTTGGTACAGATGTCCTATTAGTACTTACCATTCATGATATATATTAAGTTGTAATATAAGCTATTATTTGTCTAGTTTGGGCTTCTGATTATTGTTTTTATTGTTTTTTGTACATCCATACCCATGGTATGAAAAATTATCCTGGCATTGTTTTTATGGACATGATATATCTAATGAAATAAATGGATATAAAATAATGTAAAATTTATTTAATATCATTATTTGGTAATTAGGAATGGGAGAAATTAAATTTATTCCCTTCATAAGATATAAAAACTATCAAACTATTATCATTCCTTGTTTTCTATAAATGTGAGTATGCTTATATTTTTTTAGAGGCTTTATATGAAAAATATGGGTGAGACCCTAATGATCTGGATAGTTTACAACCTTCATACCACATAAATGATCAGTAAACCCAGTTATAAATTCTTTCAAGGCAAAGACAATGTGTCACAATGATTTGGTGAGGTTTTCGGTCAATTTGGATGTGTAATTATGGGTGAGACAATGGTATTCTTCCCATTCATTCACATATAGTAGATTATTTCCTATTTTTTAGTCCATCATATGTGTAAGTATACATGGATATTGTTTATACTCTTGATTTGATTTATTTCCACTATTAAAGTTATGAAATACTTTTATATATTATGACCTTTCATATATTGAATATCTGTGCAAAGTGGTTGTTTAAGGATGGGAGAGATCATTCTCTCTAGTTGTTTTTTAATGCTATGATGACATTTTTCATCTAATGCGAATGGGGAAAACTATTCAAGTACATGATAGCTAAGGTCATATACTATTCAAAGTGGGTATTTCGGCTAACCTCATCAAAAAAAATTTATGTGGAAAATATTAAGGTACATACAATGAAAAACACATAAACTATTTCCTTAAGAAAAAAATAAAATCTTTATGAAGAAGGGTTATGATGTAAGAAAAAATTACAAACACTTCACTGAAACATTATATAGTCACCTTTTCAAATGATACCTCATCTTAAATAGGAATATATAATTATATATTAAAATCAATAGTCTTATTTTAAATTTCATAGGATTATTATCAATCATATCAGATTAAGTCATTAGTAAATTGATTATCTAATTGAAGCATCTTCATCCAAATATTGTTGTGTTTTTTCTAGTAATGTGCATGAAACTTCCATCTGAGAAAATGAAAATATTTATATGATAATATATATAATTCTATTCATCTATTAGTATTGGTAAAATTTCATTTGATAGACCTATAGGTCTTTATATGATAAATGAATTCCAAAAGAAATTGTAGAATTTCATCAAATGGACTTTATTTACTCTTCTATATAGACTTTGTAAACAATCCATACATTGAAAATGGTATAGTAATATCTTATTTATAATGAATATTTCTCTATTATTTAATAAAAAATACCATCATATGGAAAAAATACAATTACTCCAGAAAAACGGTAACATTTACTACAAATAAACATTCGTCAAATGGGATGAAAAAATGATTATAACATATAAACATCTAAATATAGGATTTTTATGTTGATTTTTTTGTTAGAATGTGTTATTCCAACTCAATAATATCCCAATATTCAAATGTCAAATATACATCATAATAAAGTAAAAAATTAAAATATCTCATAGAAAATGTACTCCCCAAATCATACATCAATACCACGTGTTTTAACATTCTTACAATCTTCCCATTAGTGATTTTTTTCTAAGAATTTTAGAGCATGAATTTATGAATAGTTCAATGAAATGAAAAAAAAATTCAAGATAAAAATGGTGACATGAATATTATTAAAAATCCACAAATCATTCAATATCATTCGTCTAGAAATATTTGTGAGGTTATGAACCTAATTTTCATGATTTTAGAAAAAAATCATTTCTTTGAAAAATTATTACTAATCGCCTTTGTTTTTATGATATCATCTAATGGCTTATAATATTCATATATGGATTTTTTAGAATTTTAATCTATTAATCTCGAACATTTATCTTTATACCTTTCTTATAAAACTCATTCTCATTATTCATAACTAGATATTTTAAATGATTTATTACTCTTATAATTTCATTATCATTATCATTGATGTTATTTTATACATAAAAATAGATTCTATTTTAAATACATTAACATGATCATCAATTAATTTCAAATAACATCCACATTAAAACATCTACATAAAAAAATTTCTTCATTTGAAATATTCTTTTTAATTTTTCTTTTTATTATTGAATGTAGCTTCATTTTAGACTACTATCTCGTCAATATGTATTAAATAGCATGAATTATCTAAAAAATCGTCATTGGCCTAATTTTGTTTTCAAAGTCATTAAATTTTAAGAAAAATATTCATATTTTCATTAACACTTATTTTATACTATTTGAAATAATTAGTTTTCATTTACATCCTTTAGAAAATAGTATTAATGATATATTTCAGGGAATAATTATAATATTCTATAAATTAATTATCAAAAAACAATGGCTATGTTTATTTTCCACTGTCAATAGAATCAGTTTGAGATTAAACAAATATATCAACTTCTACATCAATCATTGTTCAACGTAATATTTTTTAAACACTTTTTCTACATTTTATGACGGTTCATCACTTGATTCACCGGTGTTTACTTCTTTGTTGGATTATGATGACAATTATATAGAGGAATTATCTTTGGATTATTCGAAAACTAGAAATAATTTCAATTCATTAAATAATTTATCCATCTTTCATATAGTTTTCTTACCTATTATGAGAATAGGTTATATTGGATAAAAAAGGTAATTACCTTTCTGAATATCTTTTTTCATGAAAAAAATTATCTCATTGTTGAACATAATCTACTAGATGTTCATCAATGATAACTTCATTCCATTTATATCTTCAAACGGACATAGGATTATATTCTTTTTGAATAGAACATAATTATGTTGGATTAGAAATAAAAATATGTTCCACTAAAATTGTGTTAAACTTATCCTTCTCAACATGAACCTCAAATTGAACCTCTTATTCAGTTTTTACAAGTCTTTTATAAAAATTCTCATCATCCTTAATCAAATGTCCCACATTTATTCTTAAATTTAATTATTACCTTGTTTTTTTATTATATGTTTTTTCTTTTAAAGAAATTTAAAATAACTCATTCAATGAATTATCCATGAAAATATCCAAACAAATACATAGATCAATATCCTTCATATTTTAATGTTTCATAAAATTATTACATTAAATAATGATCCATTACAATATCTAAATGAAAACGTCGATCAATATCATTCTTTTCGACCAAAATTTTCTTGTAATCTAATAATTCATGAGAAAATATGATTTTTGTCTTAATTATATTTAAAATGAGAGAGTTTTTATAAGATTCCCCAAATATTCGTTTCAAAATAACTATTTTCTAAGAAACTTAAAGCTCATTAATTGAAAACCCATTCATATACATATCTACATAAATGTTAAAAGGGAGAAAATATGCATTTTTTTCTACAATTTCATCGATAAAAAATAATTTATGTATCAAATGGTAACAACCACATTTATTATATTTTCATCATCAATGATTTTGAAAATAATAATAGTTAAATAAAATTTTCATAATGTAATCTTCATATTAATTGAACCACATATCATTAATTGAAAATTACAGACCCTAGACCACAATATGTTAAACATCCTCACACCATGATAATGATCTAGAACATTGATTCCCTGGAATTATAGTTAATATATTTCACTATTATAGGAATTAGAATGATTTTAATAAAAATAAAAATGATCCTTGAATCTATTGAAATGTGATTCAAGGTTATAACATTCTCATATGAATATATTAATCAATCTTCTTCTCGATATTAGTAAAATCATATAATTTTTTAAGGAGTATTATGAGTAACAAGATGAGACTCTCACTGTGGAGGTATTTCATCCAACTCTGTATCTTTCTTGATATTAGGACTATAAGGTTTCTCATATAATGAATATAAAATAATTTTCAATCCATAAAACATTCTTAATTATATAATTGTATAAAACTCTATTATAGATTATTAGTAAATACAATTTTTTATTATTTTGAAACATAGATAGATTAAAATCCTTGATATTAAATATAAATTTTTTACAAAATTAAACTATACATAGTTGATCCTTTAAATTAATCTCCACTTTACAACTACCATGGTGGAAAAAATATATATTGATGGTATAAGAAAAAATTATTCAAACTAATATAGAATAAAATTAATTATAAAAATAATGAATAATTTAGAAACAATATAAAATGTGTTCATTTATAAAATATTAAATGAGAATAAAGGATTTTACCCACTACTTAAATATATATGCATGTAGAGAGATATGATCAAATTTCATCAGATCCAATAATTGAGAATAAATCCCTCATATTGATTAGTTAATGAAAATTCATGTTAGAAAATGATAACATAGTATATTCAATAAATATAATTAATGAAGAAATCTTGAAATTTTATGAAATTTCTTCGAAGAAGTGTATATTTTATAGTTCGGTCAACATTTTGATTAAAAATGATAAATTTTGAGAATGAGTTTTTAGAGAATGTTATAAAAAATGTATAAGTTACAATTCGAACAATAATTGATTTGATAAATAAAATAACATTTATAGGGTAGTTATATTAGTGATATAATATACATTGTAACAAAACTAACAACATCATTTGTAATGGTATTTCTATTATGACATTGAAACCCCATTATGGGGATGAATCTTGGGAGTTTTCATATAAAATTTAATTGTAGAGAAATTGATTATATAATAACATATGAAAAATATCCTATTTGATATTGTGAACTATTTCCTTACAATAAAATAAGGAAAACAAATATTTAGATAAATTATCATTTTATATTGAACATTCTAATATTTTGTTTAATAAAGTTATCTCTATTAGAATTATAATGTTTTTAATATATCATCTTGTTGATCTTGTGTTTCGATAAACTATGAAATAATATCTCTTTTATATATGTTATCAAGAATGAAAGGGTGTCTTATATATATTTTATTATATCATGGGTCATTTTCTTGGATTTTACATAAAAATAGAGATATTTATCTCTGACAAAAATCACATTTGTAATAAAAATGATCGAAAAATCAGTGAATTTGTATTCAATAAATAAAATTATCACTAAAACATAATAGTTATTAAATATTTTACTTTGACAGTGAAATTTTCTATTGATTTTTTATTCATTAAAGCTAAATAATCTAAATCCTAATTAAATAATTTAAAGGATTATACATACATTTCTTATATTTTTTATATTAAATGAATTCAACACCTAAAAAACCACATAGCATAAAATAATTTCTAGAAAAATAATATAATCCATTATAAGTAGTTTATTATAGGTAATGAAAAATTCATTTAACATGAATATTATGTGTTTTTTTGGATTATATTGACATATCACACATAATAATTCAACAAATATTAAGTTTTACGAATTAGCAATATGATTTAGTTAACTACCATTCATTTTTCTATGATTTTTTTGATCCACTATCGGAAAATTTTTGTTCACCCATCTTGATCATTTAAAACACATATTTCATAAGATAAATAAATGAATAATAATATATTTTTTATTTGATAAAAATATTATTTCATCAATATAATTTTGAACAATTATGGTAACCATAAAATCATTACTAATAAAAAAGGTTAGATCAAAAACTCACTTAAACAAAATTATATTGATGTAAAAACCCAAATAAGTCTATCATATCATTTTATTATGTATTTTTTTAGTCTACAATGTTCCTTAGTATGTTTATAAAACATGTACAATGAATTTCTCTTTTAAAAACTAGGTGGTTCTTCCACGTAAACTTATTATCATACATATTTATTAATAAAATTACACTTCTCATCCACCATATAAATATAAAAATTTATAAATAAAGAAAAATATTGATTTATATGAATAAAAAAATACTATCTACTAGATAAAATTATACATCGTAGTGTGTCCCTTCTAATTTAATATTTCCCATAAAAACAGTCTCCCAACATTTCATACTATTATCCCATTTTCATCAAGTTTATTATAGAATTGCAATTTTACTCCAATCATAAGATGATATTTAAGATGTTATATAAAAGTACAAACATTGTTATTTTCTAATTCATTATGTTCATCATACATTTCCCTAGAACAATAATCCTCCCCAAAATCCCCATCAACAGTTTTAATTTTTTACACTGTTATGAATGCACAATAATAATATTCATTTATTATAGAACTTATATTTTTCATTGGTTGATCTATATCACCACTGACATTATCATTGGAATTACTTATTAATATTATCTGATTATATGGTTTTATAAAATATGATTCCCTATTAACACATTCTGATTATTCTTTTGGTAACATCAATGTGGTTTTTTTGTGATGATGTTTCCATCGAGGTTTGAAAACCAATTTTAAGAACATCATTTGAATATGTGGTTTTGAGTTGTTTAAAACAAATGTGATAATTTTAATCAAAATTAACATAAAATATTTCACCAATAGTCCGTAAACATTTATAAAAAACATGATAATTCTAACATTTTATCAAATAGACTACAAATTCCATTCATCATCTATGGTAGAAAATATATGTTAAGTACCCTAAAGAATAAAGATAAAAACTTTTAATAAAAAACTCTTAAGATTAAAAATTTTTCATTCTTCCTATCCACCAGTCATAAGGATAATTTTTATGAAAAGATTCATATATATCTTTATTTATAGAATAATGTGAAATAATAACTGTTATTGCCCGTTTTTTACCAATTGAGTATTTATTTAATATAGTTATATTGATCATCTGAGTAAGTTTATTCGTTCCTTCAACAACAATATTTTTGAGGTGTTCTGGGAGATGAAAAGTTATGTATAATACCATTCATACTAATTTAGAACTCCAAAATTATAATTTAATAATTCTCTACTATGATATCTATTGTTATTTAGCAAAGTTATATTATTCTCATTTTAAACAGGGAATAATTTTGTTATGTATTAAATGTATATAATCCTTTTTATAGAAAATAGACCCCTATATATAAATTTCAATCATAAACCAAGATATAAACATAGTATTTTCCTCAAATACATCATGGTTTTTTCCTAAATAAATAAATTTACATTAAATATAATGTATCGTAAGTTGAAACAGAACGAATAGTTTTAAATCATTACTTGTGGTTCTTACTATATTTAAAAGGGAAAAACCTTTGAATAATCAGACATCATCTTTATTGGATCTCCAACATGACCATTCCTAGAATTTTTTTCTAATGAAATTTCATTATAGTGTCCCAATATTCTATTCCATAATCAAGATTGATTCTCCAGTGTAGTTATATAAGAAAGATATATCCATTTACTCTCTTCTATGTTATTTGTGTATGCATTCTCATTACTATCAGCATAAAAAATTAATTGATCTTTTGATCATTTAACATTCCATTTAACATTCCTAATGATCAAAATAAAACAGTAATTTAATAAATTTATTTTTTAGTGAAATTCATAAGACCTAAAAAAATTAAATCATTTGATATTTAAGATTTAAAAATATATTTGATCTCACAAACTCCATAAATTCTCCCATGTCCATTGTCTAATATTGTTACATTCCCAGCATTCATCATAATTTTCTTCTAAAAAAACATCTTATTAAAATTAAAATTCCTGGAAAACTACTCTCCATGAACCAAATGTTTAAGTTGTGACTGTTCATCTGACTTCCCTGAAATAAAATACTTTGGTTTTTGGAACCCAAACTTTTATGTTTCCAAAATTATTAGTGAAAAACAATAGGAGACTATATATTCCAAAATTTTTTATATTAAATATCTTCAATTTAATAAGAGTTATATGATTTAAAATATATAATTGATTATATGTTTTTAAAATAACATTTATTCATCTAATATCCAAGTCCATATCAGTTTTTATAAAAGGGTTCAATTTTTAAATAATGTAATTATTTTTAAAATGTGGTTTTGTTGTAGCATGACCAATCCGTTAGGTAATTCTATGTGGTCTCAACTGTCAATATTAAATGTCAAATAATATCTTCCGAGAGAAAAAATTTATAATAGTTTATTCACAATATGTATTTCAGAATTTAGTTTCACAAAAATAATATTATCTTATATTGTTAAGGTTAAATCTAGTTTTTTTCCTAAATATAAAATCATATTTAAAATATATATGGAATTTATTTAGATTTAATAATTTTATGTGGATATTTATTCAATATAACATTAATATTTATTTAGGAATTTAATATTTTTATTTTCCATCATATTATAATATATTGTTACTTCATTAAGAGTAAGAAAAGTATCATCGTCATCATATGTGACAAAATTTTCTTATTCATATGATATAGTACAATATTCATAATGTGAATATTGAAAGTTAACATTCGATGTTATTTTTGTAATGAATTCAACATATAACTACTCTATGAAGCAATTGTTGGTCTTACAGAATTCATATATAAAAACTCAAAACTCTCTGATAATAACTTCAATTATCTGATAAATATTCATAGAATCTATCTTCCCCTCTAACACCAAAAGTGTATAATGCTTTCAAAATTTTATAATCCAAAATCCTAATAAAAATCATCAAAATTTTAATTTTATTTTTAAATATTAGAGTATATTTCTTAATATACCCAGGATTCATTCATTAATTACAAATAATTTATAATGTTCTATTATTGTCACTTCATTTTTTATTATAATTATTATAATACTAATAACAAAAATGTTTAATTTCTAGAAATATATCCATTATTTAAATTTTTTTAGCAAGATAACACTCACATTTTTCTAATGAACTACATTATGATTTAACATTACATTTATTCTTCATAAAATATTTATAAACATTTCTACATGACGTAGATTTATTTTTTGTGGTATATGTAAATGAAAAATCTACCCCATTATTATTTTTTACTTCTTCATCATCTTTATTTAGCATAGTCCAATATTATATAAGAGATACAATAAAATCATATATACTAAAATTTGTAATATGTTCATTATAATAAATATATGTATTCTTTGATTATCATTCATTAGGAATAATATTCATATGATTGTCTTTAAACTAAACATATTTCTACTCTTTTCACCCCAAGACTATAACCCATTTACTATAGTCTTAAAACATTGTAGAATTTGAGTTTCTAATCAACATGGTTTAAAATTAAACACCTTGAATTTTTTTTATAAGATTTATATTAGTGTTTCCAAAACCATAGACCATAAAAAAAACAAAAACATCCATATAATTCCACATATTGATAGCTATTTCACAAAATGAAATCTGACCATAAATATCTCTATTCATGGAGAACAAAACGTAATTAAAATAAGATAATTTTGTTGATAATTTTATTATTATTCTCGGTTATAATCTATTACATCCTTATCTATAATCATATAAAATTCAATCATCATAAAAAATTATCCACACCTATACTGAGAAAATAATTCTACATCCTATCTCAAAAGGACACATAATATGAACCATCAATGAGTAGTTATATACTATGATTATAGTTCTCTTGTTTCCCAATGTAAAAACCTAGAATATTTAAAAAAAGATTAATTTTAATGCAAAATATACATATTAAAAAAACTATAAAAACCACTTCTGATACCAAATACAAGATCAAAATTGTATAAAATCCACTACATTGTTTGGATTGGTGAATTTTATTTTATAAAAAACTAAAAATAATGTTCTTACATAAATTTAAATATTTCTTATTGGATACATATTTTTAATCATAAACATTGTAAATAGAGTTATAAAAAATTAATACTGATGATATAAACTCATCATAATATGAGTAATGGAAATATAAAAATTTAATATTACGGATAATAAATAAATTTATGTTTTAGTAAATTATTTATAAAAAAAATATTAAAATTATTAATAATGGTATACATTTAAACCTAATTTAAAAACATAATGTCTCAAAACCCAACATTAGATATCCATGACTTATCGCGTTGCATTTTCATTCATCCAGACCTATGTATCAATATATTAGAATGATTGATGAATCCTATATTTCTCTAGGTCTGGGAATCCCTGAAGAAATCAATTATAAAAACCCTATATATATCTAACCATAATATCCCTTTATCAATATCTTATACAAAAAATATATAGAAAATTATTAAGGCACATACAAGAACAAAATAAAAAAATAATTCATTAAGGGAAGATCTTAAAATTTTACAAATAAGTGCACTCAAGTAAAAAAGATGATACAAGAACATAAAAATCATTAGATTTTTAGAATTATAAAATGCAATACTCCCAAAACATGTGGCCATATTTATAGGAAAATTATTCATCATATTCTTAACTTCTTAGGAGTAATCTCAATTACATTAGATGAACTCATTCTTTTCATGAACGGTTTAGTGAAACATATCTATACAATTATTTATTTTGTTTTCAGCCACTATTGTTTATGAATGTTATTTCTATTTTAAATTAATATAATTTTATAGTATACTATATAAATTTATTCATATGGTAGATGAATTAAATTTTAACCGCTAGACTTGTAGGTCTCTATCAGAATAGACTTTGTAGGACATCATCTAATAGACATTTTATTACTCTATCACATATACATTATAAACCATCAAAATAATTAAGATGTTAAATGTATATTTGATTAAAAAAGTATATTTCTATAATATACAAATAACAAAATTCAATCTGATAAAACTAATACACCATGTTTTGTAAAATTTAAAAAAAATTATAAAAAAATTATAGAAACATGGGAATTATAAATATTTAAATCATCTAAACATCTATGTAGTATATTGTGAATTTTAATAGTTTAGTTAAAATGTATGCATTTTACTCAACTATTATACGATGTGGTTATTGTATATTCCTTGACATATAGTGATTATAAATACATTCATGGATAAAATAGAGAAGAGACATACACATCTATAGACAATATCCATTATCATGTTTCCATATATATATTTTTAGTTTGGGAGAATATATCATATGGTTGATATATGAATACTAAATTTGGAAATTTGTGGAAAATTTATATCCTTCCATATAAATCTATTATTACAATGAGTAATTCATTAAATAATAATGTTTGTTATTTTTTTAAAATTTAACCATTTTGATAAAAAAAAAATTGATTTTTATAGTTTTTTAACACTTCCTCAAAATTATGGATAATATTTTGAGTTGATAAATAAATAGTAACGTTTTATTTATTATTATCATATATTATAGAATATATTAATGGATTATTAATACTTATTTCATCAACTTTACAATTATCTTTTATAATATTTATTTGATTCATGTCTTATTAGGATAAATTCATATGAATCTATATACCATGAAATAATCAATTTTTATAAAAAAATTATTAAATATATTATTTTTAGTATTATTGTAAACATTATAAGGAGAAAAATAAATTATAAATTTTTTTATCAAAAAAAATTTGATGTTATCGTTAAATAATAAATTGAAATAGTGATTGTGATGAAAATTAACAATAAAACATTAACGAGTTGAATGATGATTTTATTTCATTGATGATGTTAAATATTTGATATTATCATTATTCTAATGATATTTTATTTTAAATGATCGTGATAATTAAGGAAATAACAAATTTATAATTCTTTATGGATATTATTATTATTTTATGGAGTTGGTTAATTAATTTTCAAAAATACATTTCTAGAATGGTAATTATAATCTATGATAACATTAGATTCATATCCAATTTAATCATCTTGATTTGGGTTAAATTATAATCATTTATATTATTAATTTGAATTGAATTTCATTTTCTTCTCTTTCTATATTTATTAGGTTTTAATTATTATATCTACTATTACAAAAATGAAAAAAAAATTACATTATTATATTCTATTTTTTCAATTGTATTATTTTTACAAAATCTCATCCCTTATTTGAAGTTTATATTTTCACCATTATAATTTTAATTTTATTGTATTTTAAATGTAATTTTTTTAATGACCAACAAATTTCAGACAAAATCTTGATAGGGTACATCATTTATTCATATGAATCATGTATTTACGTATTCATTTCATGTAAATTTTAAATATATTTTTATTAATTTTTCTTTGGTTTTTAATGTCTATAATTATCTATTTTCTCAATTAATGTTTCATTCATAATAAAATTTATATTGTGTCAATTGAAACCTCTTATCCTTGAAATTTAATTTAATTTCAACTCTCTCAAAACTTGTCAATAAATTATAATTTAAAATTTGAGAGATACAGTTCATAATAACATTATAACATTTTAAAAAAGAATCATTATTAAAATATTCTAAAACATGAGTATGGAGATCAATATTAGAGAGGTATTATTGAATTCCAATATTTATCAATTTTAGAGATCCCTCAAGTTATATGTCTTGAAAATAATTACTACTTCTTGGGATTGAAATTACATATTTTTGTGTTCTAATTATAATTGGAATAATTTTTAAATATTCAGTGTTAATAATTGTCCAAATAAATAGATTCATTCTACTAAATTACAAGGTCTTAATTGAGATGATACTGGATAATGAATTTCACTTTATACAATGAAAATGATCCAGGAATTGGTTTTTTTTAACATTTTAAAAATGAATATGAAATTTGGGACTAAATTGAAAAAACATTCATAAAATATCATCCCAAAATATAAAATGAATAGTTTTGTAAACAAAATGGTGAAAATATTAATGAACCGTGTTATTTATTTAGGTACCTAAAATATAAGGTTCTTCATTATCAGATGTATTCAAACGTTATATATGATAATTTTTATATAGGATTAATTCCACCATGAAAAAATCAAGTGGATCAAGATGATTAGAATGTAACTCGTCTTGATACTATCTCACTTCGACAATCTGGGTTTGTTATAAGTCCTCTAGAGTGCCTCCCCATATGCTAGAGGATTATGACTATAATTGGTTGACTAATTAACCTATTGGGGACACTAAACCCCCGTAATAATGTCATAATAACTTCACAGATAAATATCAGAGAAAAATGGACTGTGGAAATTATAGAATAATCTTTATGAAAATGAACGAAATGATGTGTTCTAGATAATATAATAATAAAGGAATATTGTATTGATAGGCTAGAATGTAACTCAATTTCATTCTATAATTCATACAGGTAAAATATCACACTAACGTAGATAATCTCAAAATAACATGGTCTTGATCCCTACATAAGTCCCATATCCAATATCCATCTCATCCAATAAGTAACTATCAACAACCAAGTCCTTTACTCTTGTACAAAAATGCTTCCTCGATATCTTATTTGGTACCCAGTGCAATCCCGAATATTTTATGGTTCTAATATTTAATAGTTCAACACCATAATTTCTATATAAATCCCATATGGAATAATGTTGATGAAATAGGGACATAATTATGGTTATTAATTTTGCAAAAAAAATATGATATAACCATTAACCTTCCTTGGCCCCCTGTAGTAATATCATTTGTCATGTAGAATCACCATTCCAATCGTAACCACAAGTCCCTAGAATAATCTCATAATCCGGAATATCCCAATATATATAAATATATGTATAACACATATCCATGCCCCTGATATATTCATTACAATATGAAACTATCCATTCCCAATATATAATAATTGAAGCATGAAACTAGGCCAATCCAACTATATAAGAATTACAACATGAATGGAGGTAAATAGGACTATATTAAA
Source organism: Viscum album (assembly GCA_963277665.1). Classification (NCBI taxonomy): domain Eukaryota; kingdom Viridiplantae; phylum Streptophyta; class Magnoliopsida; order Santalales; family Viscaceae; genus Viscum; species Viscum album. The sequence continues at coordinate 2,046,360,533 of OY728142.1, forward strand.
ATTAAATTATAATACTGGAAAACAATGGTATATATGAATGACATCATGAATAACCATATAATTTACAATATAATGAATAATGTAACACATCACCATGAAACTCAATGTTCAATTCATCCAATTACAAGTAGTCTTTATATTACCCTTTCATTTCAGTAATTATATTCTAAGCCTTAGTCATGCCATAGTACACAATTGTGTCACATCAGCATATCACCTGTAATTTGTTAAATAATTAATCCATCTCCCCAGGTGAATCTATCCCAAAAATAAACCTACTATCCCATTTCATTGAAATTCAATTTAAATCTAATAAAAAATAGCTAATGTAAAGATCCCTTAGATATCCTCGGTTTACCAATTCATTAGTTCATGTGTTGGATCACCCAATATGTGGTATCAAGAGAGGGCTTGATACTAATGGTTCCAAGTTAATACATGGAGTTATGTAAACACATTTATATCATCACCCATAAGTATTTTAAGTTATCTTGATTGGTGTGTCATCATTATCAAATGTTTTTATAGAAGGTTGGGGTCGAATCCTCAATATATTATTTATAGAAAAGGCCTCTTACAGACTGGGTAGACGGATACCCATTACATATCCCAAAGGCCCAAGGAAAAGTGGCCTGAATACAATGCATGAAAGCCATTTTTTAGCCCAAAGGACCCCTCAGTGAATTGTAATGCTACAATACCCACACTCCTTCAGTATCATCACCACTACAGTCCCTACTATAGTGCCTCTTCCCATGTAGTTACTCCACGACCATAGTACTGCTACAGTGACATACTACAGTACCCTAGGAAATCCATCCCTACCTGGATTTGATCCTAGGTCTTTTGGATGCCAAGTAGGATCCTCTACCTCTAGGGTATATGCTCATTGGAAAACAAGATGTTTGGTAATGAGGTATTGGGGTGGCCTCACTTCCTGTATGCCGCACATCCTCAGCGAAGCCCAAGGTGGATATGCTTTGGGCTTAGGCCAGTTCCCAATGTGGTGTAAGGGCCCACGAGAGGTTTGTTATCATTTGTGCATGTTGCCTCTTGATGACTCGAACTTGGAACATCGGAGTCAGGACGCGACCACATTTAACCAAATCAAATGTGCCCTGGGAACTCAGAACCATCAATGTCAAAACCTAATTCCATTAAATTAAGTATATGACAACATTATAATGAATTATAGTGGATGAAACATAAAAACAAAAGTGATTAACTCATTGGAGATAACATGCTATACTAAGACATTTGGGAGGGAAGGAATAGAAAAAACAATCATGGAGTCTCCCTCGGGTCTGTGAGAGAAGGATATACTATGAATGAACTATTTCATAGGCATTACTATAAAAAATCCCATATAATTCAAGAAAATCATGATGTGAATCCTATATTCACACTGTAAATATCCCATGGGGAATATACACAATGTACAACTTAAAATACCATGCCCAAACAATAATGATCAGTAATTTAGTAGATTGGAGAGAATTCGTGGAATTGTTAGCATACTGATCATGAACATATTAGATGGAATCATTAGAGATACATATTCACATCATGAATTATAAACATGATAATAATGCATATTGTTGGTAGTACTCACTGTAGAATCATGAAGAAAATCCAGAAGAACCTTAAAATCAACTCAATTCCAAAGAGTATATTTTTGGTTACTATACCACATTTGAAACTAGATTCCAATATTCCAAAAAAACATAGTCATTTTCAATGTAAAAAGCTCACACTCACCTATTAAATCACTCAAATACCATGGTCATAATGAGGAAAACCCCAACTAAAAGAGGACCAAGCTAAACAAATACAGTGCCATACAATGAAAAATATAAGATTTTAGAACATTCCAAACATTTAATATACCATATAATGCATGCATGAAGAATTACAGTGGGGTATTATAGAACATGTTTGTCTACTATGCTCGCATATCATATTACCACCCCCATCTCTCCTTTTAAACATGCCCATATTTCCACTACCCTCACACTGGAGGTATAGAAATTATCTTTAGATACTTTTCAATATTTTCCAAAATACTTATTGAATGATCCTTAATAGATGAATCTATATCAAGAGTGAGTCATAAATTTCAATCACATGAGAATGGTCAAGAATATATCTTTGATATTGTGATATGTGAGATACATCAAGCTTGTATCTGTTACAATGTAGAAGGGAAAATTAGTATAAAAAATGGATATATCTTCTCCACTACCATAAAAAACGTAAAATCCCTAGGCACTAGAATTCTATATTTCATAATATAGTGTATCCCCAACCAACATGCCAAATGAATAAAAACATGATGACACACCTCTAACATCATTGATCGTCCAGATTTGGTAGCATAATATTTATACATTCTCTATGTGGTTACAATCCACTTCCTAATTAGTTGAACCCACTCAGATAAATTATTTATGAGAATAAGTTCAAATAGTTTTGAATCACATGTCTCTAACCATCATTGATAAATCAGCAAATACTATTGTAATATTCCTCAAAATGGGAAATTATGATCAAACGTGGAAGCTGTTACTATAAGCTAATTATTTGAGTTCTATATAATAATCAAAAAATACATTAATATCTTTCAAATTTTATAATAACATATCCTCCAAAGTCTAAATAATATTTTTCAGATAATCCATTAGTCAAATGATAATATGATAAACATCTAATAAACATTGAATCTAGATCATTATGAAAACCTCATTCAACTTAAGATGTGAAATAAAGATCTATATAACAAATTATACTCCTTTGAACACTATGAAGTCAAAAAAAAATCATGGATGTGATGAACCCCAATATCCTATATGGTGAAAGATTCAATGATATGAAAAGGTTGTTTACCTTTATCAATTAATCTTTGTTCACCCATAAATTCATCATTTTGGCATGTTGTACTAGGTAACCCTATCAAAATATCCATTGTGACATAGTACCATTTCCATTCAATTCTGGGATGAGTCTGAAACAACATAATAGGCCTGTACTACTCAAAATTTACATTATTGACAAGTGATATATTACACTACAATTTAACTACCTCGTTATTATTTCCTACACATTATTTCTATTTATGTAGATCTCTATATAGAATTAACATCGATAGATGTACGTCTCATCTAAAAACACGAATGTATCTCATCATCTACTAGTATAAGCCTGTCAGAACCCATACTATGATATCCACTAGATAAAATCACAACTACCAAGAGAAATTAATTGTTGTGTCTCCCTTCCATATATTGTTTTCACTATAGCTAAGCCCTCTAGATTAGATAATTTTTCAGTCTTGATCTATCCAAAATCCATGGGAATAATAATTTTTGAACACATAACTACTCTTTCCTCGGACTCCTAAGAATATTGATTCTTGCCTTTAAAGAGTTTTATCATCCCATAGTAATCACAATATACCAACACTACTTCATTAGTGACTTTCTTCTCAACTCACAAATAATTATGTGTCCCTCTATTAGTATACAACCCAACTTGATGTCAATTTACAATCAATACTCAATCAAACTCTTCTTTCAAAGGGATAGGTCTCTGTATGAAAATATATACCTAATAATCTGGTGGTATTTTTAGAAATAATAAATCAACGAAAAGATAGTGGCTCTTTTACCATAGAGAATGTACCCCAATATCCAACTCTATATTGTGAGTAGTGTAGTACCTCTCATGTAGTGTATGTTTCATAGAGATATAAGAAACCACATATATATCCTAAATTAGAAAATCACTAAGTCAAAAACTAATTTCATAAAATTACATGGTATATGGCTTACCCATCATTGGTAATGAATAGAATTTTGATAAGGTTATCTTTCCGTTCGGAACCTAAAATTCTCTCTTGCAAGCATCTCACTAATCAATGGTCACCCCTTTCTTGGTCATCATAGACATCGATGCAAAAAGACATGATTATTCCTGGATAAAGTGGGTATAATTCCCATATAAATAAAGAAAAAATTTAATATTGATTTTTTTTATGGGTCATTCAAAAGATACCATTGTTTTAACATTCTCGGTTTCCTCTAACAATCTAATCTCTAAGATCATGTGGAACAAGTTGTGGAAATTATCAATCTTGAAACTACATTTGGATAAATTTTTATAAATCTATGCCTCCCTATTTTAAGACAATGTTATTTTAAGATGTTGGGTGTGATAATCTACTAACTCAGAGTACACTGATATGTATTTGATTAAAACCAAAACAAATTGATCTACAAAAGGATGGAAAATATGTTTCATCAAGTCCATGAATATTGTTTCTGAATTTTTTATAGAGAATGAAATTACTATGAAGTTGTATTTTCCATACCTAATAAAAAATTCATACGTAGTTATCTCTAGTGATCTCACTACTAACTAATGGTACACTCATCTAAAGTTAATATTGTAGATAATCAATACAACTCTTTGACGATCGAAGTGATCGTCGATCCGCAAAAGGGGATACCAGTTCTTGACTGTCATCTAGTTCAATATCTGATAGTCCACACACAAGAACATGTTCACATCAACCATCTTATGAAAACCCATGGGAGAAACCCAAGGTAACAAAATGGGTTATAAGAAACCATTAGATTCTATATCTACTAATAGAAAATTCAATTTTCTATGATCAATAGGTTATATCCTATATATTGGAAAATTAATTTTTTCAAGACATGAAACCAACTTTATTGTGAAATCAATCGCTTCCTCTGGTGGTAGTCTATATAAGTAATCAAGAAATACATCCAAAAAATGATCTAAAATAGGTAGAAAAGTATCTTACTACATTTTATCCCAATAATGAAAATGAAAAACTATCTGAGCCATTAGATAATCCAATCAACACTGAATTGGACCCACTATAACATCCCAAATATCTTGCACACCCAGGTGAAAATAGCTTCCTCATTCCGAATATATAATGGTACCACTCCTCTTGTAATAGTGAATATATTCCTTGTTCATAAATAATAAACTCATACAAAGAATAAAATCAAAACATTTCATTTCTAAAATTTTATTAATATGTGATTTTGAATTACTTTTTCTTATTCATCATATATAACATGAATCTCATTGCATAGTTCATATTTGAAAACATATCACATGGAATAAATATGTCTCAATCATGAACAATTAATTTCAATATATATATATATATATATTCTTATATTCCTATCATGATTAATTCATACTCAACTCATTGGATACTAGTCCACATGTACAAATATTGAGATACAATAACATCACACAACTTGTGAATTTATAATGTGAAATACCATTAACCATGATAATTGAATAGATAAAAAAATCCAATCAATTGGTACTCACATTTTCCCCAATACATTGGTTAGATTCTCCCATGTTCAAGATCATTACCATGTCCCAACGCATTCCTAGATTCATTTATACCATTCCACACTATTAAAAAATTGAATATAAAATCCGATTGGCCTAAAATACCACTTTGTAATGTCCCTTGTTCTAGAACTGTCCCATGAGACCAAACTATGTTTGATAAGACCATAAGCACAATTCCACTTATGTAAAAGGATACTGAAAATATAAGAGTTATAAAACCATAGTGGGGAAACTATACCCCTGGTATATAGTTATAAGAACATAGAAAATAATAACAGACTAACATAAATATCAGAATTAGTACGACATACAGTAAAAAAACTATGAAGGTATTTCATTTGGAAAATAAAAAAATATAATAATGAAATGAAATTATAAAATGTTACTAAATTAAATTTAAAAAAACATATAGATAAAATGACTCACTGAAAATGAAAAAAATCAAATAACCAAGATATCAAACCCCAAGTCAATTTTGTCTCCAAACTCTAACCCATCCAATAAAAAACAATCATAATAAAGGTCATCTGACATTGTCCAAACCTATATCCATGTAATCTTGTCATGTACCGAATAGTGGACTGAATAGGGTGTGATTAAATGTTAGGAGGTTGACACTGCCAGGACCAAACAGAACTAGTTTGATAAAAAGTACATGAAATATGTCGATAAACAAGGTTATTAATTAAACCACAAAAATATGGAATAATCATTAACCATCATTGGAACCATATAAGAATATATTTCAGTATGTATCATCACCATGACATATATTAGAATATGTCCATGGAATAATCACATCATTAGTAATAGACCTATATATAGTCATTTCAACATAAAACCAATCCAAAACCTCTATATAATCCTTACAATTTGTAACTAGGCATTTACATCTATATAATTCATTACAAAATGAAACTAGGTCATGATTACTATATAATAATTACAATATGAAACATGGCCAATGTGTTTATATATGCAATTTAAAATTACACTGGGAAAGTCCCTCTATATAATCATTACACTATGAATCATAACATAACACCTAATGTAATTAATAAAACACAAAAACATTATAATCCACATTGTTCAATTAAGGTAATTACCAATTATCTTTCTATTACCATTTATTTTCATAATATCATATATTAATCCATTATCTTACCTGTTTACACAACAATATTATATCAAAATCTGGTCAGACCTTTTGGTAAACAAGAAATCCATTTTCTAAGTTTACTCTGTCAAAATCAATCAACTAAGGTCTCGTGTCACACAAATTATCTTTTTAAGACAACAAATAAATTACCTATTTTGACCACCAACATATATCCTCATTTTACTAGATCATTTTTTATGGTTGGCTCACCCTATGGGTGGACATAATCTAGGTCTAAACACTAATTAATCCAAATAAATATAATGAGTTATAAAACACATGTTTATCATCAATCATTATTTCATTATTTAATGTGTGCATTCTTCGAGCATCATTGTATGGTATTATACACACATAAACAAATGGAAACTGATCATAGAAAAAAAAATTATACCACATTCTATTTTCGGATGATAAAACAACACCCTCAATACTGAATTATAATGAATGATGAGGGTGAAGGGTTTTATAAAGGAAAACCTAGATAATACACACATCATGATCAAAACAATATTTAATTGTGGGAAGGAGATCACACCACTATAATAGAGAACATATGAATAAATGATAAAACCTAAAATAATGTACTCACTAGAGATAACATGTTAGAACCAGATTTAATGAGGGAAAAGAAATAGGTTGAATATTTTAGGAGTCTCCCTTGGGACTGAGAGAAGAAGTTTTCAGAAAAATACAATAATTTTCAGGATTCATCATAAAAATATTTCAACTGATGATTTCAAGAAATCGATACTAGATTCATGATATAGATATCTTGGGTGAATATACACTAAAAAGGATGGCTCGTTGGGTAGAGATAACATAGATGGACATTTTCATGACATAAAAAGAATTAGCATTTTATAAAACATTCACGTCATGAAACAATTTCACGGATTCTATAGAGAGACCGATTCACATAATGAATTACTTATAATGTGTGAATATTTATTATAGGAAGTACCCACTAAAAAATACTATATAAAATCCCAAAAAAAAATTAACTCAATCCAATCATAAATATAATAATTCTTATTAAATTGATAGATGTATTCCCAGACTCTACAAATTCATAGCAAAACACATCAAAAAACATTAAATAATCTTCCCTAGTAAAAAATATCCATCACTAAATAATGGGATCGGTAGAAATTGTAAAATAAGAAAACCAATACTAAAATAATGTAAACTAAAATCCAAGGATGGATTTACCTCAAAGAAGATGTGATCATACACTAATATACAGAATTATAGTGATAAATTTCATGAGGTGAAAAAATAAATTTATATTACCATCACATTTAATTCCCAACATTAATATGGTAATAAACTAAATACATTGCGATTAAAAAACTTGTATTCAAGAAAATACATCTAAATTGTTATCATTCTATAGAAAATTTCATCCTTAGTGACTCAAAATATTAATCAAACTCATATTCAAAATAAAAAACAATCACTATATGGGTAGTGATTTTATTTTGGGATGAATGGGTATAGTGAATCATTTTATACTATTATTGATATTGTTTTTCAACCCATATAAAATTTAATTTCTATTTATATTGGTGATTAAAAAAATATTAATTTTTATCATTTTCATAGTAAATATAATTAAGGGTATTGTATTTTTTTTAAATACTTCAAAAAAGTTTTAGGAAACATTTAAATAATTTCCAAAACATAAAATTCATTATATTCGATGATATTAATAAAATTTTAGGTAAATTATTGGAATTATGAATGAAATTTGGGACAAAAATCCCCAGAAATTTCTTGCAAATGAAAAAATAAATAAATGACAATGTATTTGACCATCATTCGAGACAGGAATCTAGAATTGATCAATGTCGCCATAGTATTTTTTATATAATCTAAGGTAATAAATCTAGAGTATGTGATATAGAGTTATAGCATGCATATTTTACTTGATATAACAATGAATGTCACAAAGAGAAATATTTTAGTCCAACCATTGTGAATAACATGGAAAATATCATTACTTTTATAATAAGAAGAAATATATAAAATTAATAATGTTAAATAAATTGTAATTAATTATCTTAAATTAGTCAATATTATCCCAGTTAGATCACCACATAGACTTCACTATACCTATAGGTTTTCTAGAATCTATCTTATAGAAATAAGGATAAAAATAACACATTGAGGGGACTCATACATCAATATCAAAACCATCAACAACTAAAAAACTAAACATCTTCTACAATAGTTAATTATTTCACAAATAAATCAATAATATAAAATGCAATATTAAATGAAATGAAATCATATATTAATATTTCTTAATTTTTTCCATTATGAAATTCACATAAAAATAAAAGAAAGAATAAATATATTTATAGTCCTCAGAACAATATCTCATCCTCACTTCCACCCCATCTCTAAATCCTAATCAAGCTACTCTGTCCCAATCCACTGCAAGAACATTGCTTGTACCTATATAATAGAAAAAATGATTGTTGGTGAAGTAGAGGGTTCATATTTGGTCTGAGAAATACATATTAGTAGGCTCTAACAATCTTACCTAATATATTATATTAATAAAATGTATATTAATGACCAGAATAACAAAAAAACAACGACACATATGAATGAGAGATTTCATCAAGATCGAACCCAAAAAATATGATTCTCAAGCATACCAGATCAGATAAATCATGAAAATAAGTCACATTGTAATATAATCATGATAATTATGCATATATATAGGGTATCATTTTGTACCATGTTCCAAACCATACTCGATTATAATGGGTAGAGTATCATCCTTGTCTCGACCACTAACCTCTTACATAGGGTAGTGCACATACTAATCCCTACCAACTTATTCTATCTCAAATATGAACCCCACCAACACTCTCTCACATATGGCGAGGTCTAATTTTTTATAATAATAGTACATTATGAAAAATCACCTATTATTCAAGATGGGTCTCAACATGACACCACCTCTCATATCAAACATGAAAACCTTGACAAATTCACTTTCACTCAAGTTTATCCTTGTAAGTACCTTCTCACTCATGGATAGGGAAACAATATAGCCTACTATCAACCACATATCACTATAATATCTTCTATCCATGGGTGTTTCATCTGAGAATAACATGAATTGATACCGTCTCACTCAGGTTGGTCTTTATTAGCACCCTCTATCTCTTAGAAAATAAATACATCTTGTTTCATTATCAACCACATACCACTGAACACTCCCCTCCATAAGGATGCGTCTCATATATACACCTTGTCCAATGTCATATCTCATAGAAGAATCTCTTTCAGTAATCTATCACTTTGGGAAAGGCCCAATATCATTGGACATTGTTTTGCATGCACATGGTCAGGGACTTATACAACGAATGAAAAATGTAATAATGGACCATATCTCTACACAAAAATCCTTCTACTACTATCTCTACCCAATATCAATAATATAATACCATTATTGCATAAATTCACAGATATTCACACATAATACATTCTTAGAGTCTACCTCTATCAAATTTGCACATCATTTCAAACTCAGTAACATTTCCATCTCACATGTTAGGGCTTCCATCAGGTTTGACATACCCAATATGGAATCTTCTCTTTAGTACCAATTGATACTCATCGGCCTATAAATACTGAACAACATATAGAACCAATCTAACTATTTCTTATGTAGGTTGGGGCTAACACTCTACTAATTCCCACAACCATCACATTGGTTCCAACACACATATCCCTTAGAATGTCCCTTAAGATGTCATATATGTAAAATTATAATTTAGTCACTACATCTAGAAAAACTATACATATCTGAATAATAGAACATTACAAGAATGTAGTACACCCTTATGAGGTTATTATTCGTTAAGCTTGATATGTACGAACATCTCACCCGTTGGCACTTGTGTAAAGCCTATTGTGTTTTCCCAACTAGACCTAAAAACCCAACCTAACATATCGAAAAATCATCTCAAGACTATAGACCTATCCCACAACCATTATAATAATATTCAACACCCTTCCTCCTTTGGATAAATAGTCCTCAAGTGATTACCAAATATAAAAAGTGTAAATAGAACGTTTTTAAATACTAGGATGCTCAATACCACCAAATAACATTACTCAATCTGTTATAAGTCCCTATTACTTTTTCCAAAAACAAATTTCCCAAAACATTTGATATATCATTAATCAAATGGAATATGTATTAGTATTACACAAGCCACATACCTCAATTGGGGTTTTATACACTTTTAATTGTATTAATTTCCACATTGACCCCCATTCCTAGAATCATCGGGACTCATGAAAAGCCATATTCTCTCAATATGTGTCCCTAACTCCATAAAAATAAATTTTATTTAATTATAATCCATTTATATTTAATTTTACACATTATACCAATATCAATTGAATAATTCAAATATAATGTAATATATTACATAAATAAACTACACAAAACATAGTGTGTTCATCATTAAGGGATCCCCTCAAATTGTGGTATGAAAAATTCATCATCTTGACCCGATCCTATTATGATATAGTGTAATATGCATTATTACATTGAAAATTGATTCACAAATTAAAAGATAATAAAATTTAATAATAACTGAGGAAGAATTGAAATATAATACCTAAAATAACTATATAAAACGCCTCTAAAGAGTGGATGAAATTTGAAACCTCCAACCGAAAGAGTCCTTTACACATCTGTTTTCCTATTACAACACACGAGTTAATGAACTCTAAAATTTGGCCCAGTCTTTACTTTTGAAAACCTAGAAAGGAGGCACACTATGACATGACACTCAACATCTTACTGTGATTCTCTAACCAGGGGTTTGGTTAGTGCATAATCCAAGGGGTCACAATGCAATTCCACCTCATAGTTTAACCTATACATATTGAATCCCTTGGTCACTTTATTGTATACCGCCCCCATAATTATATGAAATCTCATGATCCATTCCTCTATGGAATGTCCCTTATTGTCATGACATGGTTCTCAATGACTATGAAAAACATAAAATATTTTGACCAAGATTTCTTGGAATGGCCTCCCACATCATGAAACAATAACACCGCGGTGACTAGGATCTATGGAGTGGACATCATCATTTGGAAACCAAAAATCTTCATCATACTATCAGCTTGCCGTGACCACATGTTTAATGGAATGACCAATCGTAGATGTATAATTTTTCACTTTCAATACATAAGGGTTACCAGATCCCATATGTAAGGGGAACTATCATGAAATAATGACCTTAATCGTGTTGTGGCCTCAATAAATAATAGTCATTCCTATTAAAAATATTAAATATATTTGGGGTATCAACATAACCTGATTCCCTATTCTAGGGCGTATGCTATCCTAAAACTTATATATAAAAACCCTTAACTATCAGAGAAAAAATTAACAATTATATGACACTAATTGGTCAATACATGACCTATACCTTTCTTTTCATGGTTCCTCCATTGGAAATGGTACAATTACTAAATAATCAAATTTATTCAAGTCCATTTCACCCATCATGGTGTGGTGATAACATAAAATAAAACCTCTTCAATGGGGTCACCTTGATACCGTACAATAACCTATAATTCAAATTTATACTAAATTTCAATACACATAAGGACGTGTATTGCAAACAAAGCCAAAATTTTGGCTTATCATACCCAATAAGAACACAATAATGTATTTATACTTCTAATACATCGATCATTATTTGATAACACTCTTCATTCCTTATTCCATGTTGAATTTAGAACAACTGAACAACTTATGAACTGAACCAGAATAAAAATACCTTTCTTTCAAAATCCTAGTTTCATCCTATTAATATAACATTCATTCTTAATATGAAACAATATATACTTTTTATATCCCATAAAATCCAATCATATGAAACAATGGCAGTCCCCCTCAGGCTAAAATTCTTCGAATATTCATGTCCTCACCCACTGACATGCCATCACCTCACCTCACATAGTAATAATTCCTTATTTCTTTAATCCATAACATAATCATTCAAATTTGAACAGAAAATACCATACCCGACAATATGTTTATTTACAATACCTGATTGTCCATTTACCAAATCTACCATCACACTCTACCAATGGGACTTGATGTGTCATGAATTTAAATCAATCTCAATGATGATATCCAGACTCCATATAACACTTCATACAAGTCCAAAATATGGTATTCTTTTAGGATCCTGATAAAATCACTTTTTTATGATCACTAGAATCCATATCCTTCTTAATTAACCTCTATATGGTATTTTCATATTCATGAACATTATCAAATGAGTATTTCAAAACTATAACCAATTTAATGACCCCCAACATTAATTTATTGTGAAAATTGTTTTAATGTACCAAATATATGACATTTAATTCCCATAGTCCACCCATTGATAAATGTAATTAAATAACCTAACCAAATCACTCTTATCTACGTTTTAACCAAAACTATAAAACACTACGCATTACAGAATAACTAGGAATTAGATAATTATATTTTAACAATTTTCACCAACACCATGGTGCATAACTCCAAACATATATTTTTTTATCCCTACTATATAGACTTTTATACACTGACCATTGAGTTCAATAATCGACTTGTTGAATCATAATAGGCATGTATATCATTGTGAGACACACTCAGCCATTCCAAGAGACCCCTTTCATGTCCCATAATAGGAGAGATGGAAACATGGTACTCTAATCCATGTATGATAAAAACTTTTGACATAGTAGTACACAAACCATTATTATAAAATCTCCATGCCTATATGGCTGATGGAGTGTCATCGATCATGTATTCTTCGACCCTCACATGACCGCTAATCGATTAATAACCCTAATAAAAGACACACATATCTGGATAAAACTTTCTCAAATATATCAGTTATTATTTAAAAACCCATTTAAACCCTCACACACTATTTCCATAGACATGTAAACTTCCTAAATAACACTATTATATTTTTTTCCCCCTATAAATCCCTATTTTATCCAAACCCTATTGGTGTATTCTCTTAAATAACCCATTCACAAAGATGTACTGACTACCAATGGAGTCTCATAACATAAAACTGATTATCATGCATCTAATCAACTGAGTATGCATCTATTTCATTCCATCCTTGTCTAGCTAAAATCACCCTCATTGGTACTATAATGATAAGCCAACAGATTCTCACTCTTTCAATGAACTACTAAAAGATTACTCACCAATCATTTATTGTTCCAAAATAGAAAATATTATACCCAGTCTATTCAAATCATAGACATATCGATCTATGAAAAAAATCCATTTTCACATTTTAAATGACTCCAAAATAATATTGGTATGCATTAAATTGATCCCACCATATAAACATGACCTGGATAATGGAAACACTCCAATTTCATTACATCTCAAAAGAAAAATTTTGTCCTCATTACATTACTCTATCCAATCAAGGGAATCCACATCTGCAATGAAACATATTACCATTATAAATCATCTCTAAAGAATACATAATTTACACTATATTATCAAAAAAAATATCCATTTCAAAACCCAACCAAACAAGGGTCACTTGCATCTCTTGCATAGAGGGACTATGTAGAAATCCCCAGAGGATATCTCATCACTTTATTTGAATAAAAATATCATTAAAAAATAATACCAGGTCAATATTATAGTCCAACTGATTATACATCCCCCATAATGTTATATAATAAAACACTACATAGGTTATTGAATATACTTTAAAAAACTAGTCCTATATAATCAATAAAATTGTCCAAAAACTAGAATAATAATTTCATGTAAATATTATATTCCAATAATGATGAATCTGTATACACCCCTTGGAACTATCTAAAAATTTCGGAAACACAAATTCTGATATTAAATAAACACATCATACATCAGTAAATATATCAACTATAAAAATGAAAAACAATAAACAAAACTAGAAATATTTAATAATTTAACATCACATAGGATTGTTGTAATCACTATTCAGTTTGAGGTCTATCAAAAGATTTAATAGAATATTGTTTCCAACTACCAGGGCCAGACTAGTAAAAAATCAAATGATAACCTAATAAGAAATTCAAATGGTTCAGATAATGTAATAGAATAGAATTCTAACATGAGGGTGACATGTCATTATGAACACCACACTATATAGCAGATTTTGATAATTTGTGGAGATAGACTAAATCATATAATTGGGAGACCAATACAAATATATAAAAGTAATTAATAGTAACCAAATAACTAAAAATAATACATAAAATATAATATTAGTATGCATAAATCAATTACCAAACATTTTTATTTCATATGAAAAAGAAATCATAATTCTAAAATGACATCTCATTGGGATGGCCACATTAAGATATAAACCAAGGTATACATATCTAAAAACTACCCCAATCATAACAACCATTATAAATCTAAATACTCATCAATATTAAGTATCCCAATACATAATTGGGCGTATTATTATACTAGTACAATAGACATACAGTCTTCACATGAACTACATCTCCCATGAATAGTGACAAAAAACATATCAAGGAGTTCGAGACACTTTTCCCTAGTATAAAAATTCATATACATATTTATTAATGAAGAAAATAAACAATATAAACAACTATGTAAGCACTCAAATTATGACAAGATGTACTAAATTTCCCACTACCACATCCAAACACACCTTCACTTCCTTTTCTAAAGAAGATGTCTCATGTTTCCATAATCTCAACCCATGCCCAAAGATGTAGTTTAGGGTTCTATAACAAGTCTCAACTATTCCAAAAGATTAATGTTTTTCTTTCATAACATGTCACGACCACTACTCCCTTATAAGGCGTTGAGACCATACTCATCCATGATCTCATATTACATCTTGTACCATAACCATACCACCACCATATCACATTATATTAGATCCAATTTACATCTAATTAAAAAATATGAAAAAAATCCATATTAATAAAATTGTGATTCACCATCAAATCAAATACCTTTTCATATACACTATGACTCAGGATGGTCCCTAACCACACCTTCTCACTCATGGTGAGGCCAAACACCCATTCCATCATCAAAAACATCTCACTAATCACATCCCTCTCTTAGGGTGGGCCGAAAAAGATTAAGGCAGACCAATACCCTCTCACATAGGGTATTCCCCTCCCTCACTATCTTAGTCCAACTGAGGCCATACATATAGTCTCATTTTTAACCACATAATATTTACCAATAGAGTCTCTCAACGTGGGTCTCTTATACAAAAATGGAATACTGCCCTACCACAAAATGTTATGCAACCAATACCCTCTCTCTTGTGGAAACACCCAACATGAATCCATTTCATCTTGAATACAAACATCAAGATAAGTACACAAAAAACATTTGTGGCCCATATCACAATCTCAACAAGACATTCTGGACAAGATATAGCACACACATACCATTTAATGTCATAACCATATCACATACCTTACTATCTTCATAGGATACCCTATTAAAGACTATCTCAAAAACCCATACACAACATGTTGAACTCATGGATATTCCCATATCAAGCATAAGGGAATCCTCTAGGTTCCCAAAATCCAATCAAGTCACTCCTCATAAGTTATAATAAACACTCATCTCACCACACGGACCAGTCATCCTACATACCCTATTTATCATCGGCCTCAAGAGGGTGGGTCTAATGCTTTTCAAATTCTCAAAATCCTAACATGGGTTCCCACTAACATATTTATTAGGGCAAGTCTCATTCCCATTATACGGATGAAACTCAACATGATAAAAATTATATATCTATGGAGGATGTACTCCAATCATATTATATAGTAAGACTCCAATCAACCTTCATGAGGGTATTAACCATCATTCCTGAGAAATACTACAATATCACTAGTCAATATAAGCCTAAGACCATAATTACATCATAATATTATCTAGTAATGTAAACCTATATATCCACATTTAATCTAAATCCTCAATAAATATTTAATCCCCTTTCAAGATTAATTTTAATCTTATCCCTCATGGTCATATAGTCAAAAAGTGATTCCTTAAAACCCAATGTGAGAATGAGGACATTATCTACAACTATGAGGATTATTTAGACCCTACAACTTATATAGTGAAATATTAGTCCTCAGTTTTACCGAAAAATTATTATTATGAATTCCTTATCACTAATCCATATATAGGTATTTGGTTTTTTATAGGGCTCAAATACCTCAAAAAAAATACGGATAAAACTTTTTGAGCCCTAAGCATCCTCAACTAATGACACACTATGTAATTTCCATGATATTAACTATAGGTATATCATATATACATGTCCATATATCATTAAAAAATATTTAAAATTATTTATTAACCATTTATATTTTATTTTTAAAATTGAAAAATATGAATTCTTCGATTAATTTCATGATAATTTAATTATCTTGATGAAACTACATAAAAACTACATCATCAATTCTTGTGGGATTTCCTTCAGAATAAATGAGATAATAAATCAAAATATTATCCAAATCCTACAATGATCTAATGAAATTGGTTTCAAACATGATCCTAAAGATACCATAATAAGTTATAAAATGGAATTAAGGATAACCAAGGAAGTAGTGAAAACTCATCAAAATAATTATTGTGGAAAGCATCATCATACACCCCTCATTTTTGGGGTATCCAAATAGAGTAATAAAGGTGAAGAATATATGAAACATACCCCTCCCCATATACCATTTTCCTCGAAAACATGAGGGGATCCATCATATAAAATATGGGTCTAATTGTGGTTTTTAAAAACCAATTAAGAGGCCCGCCGTGACATGATTGTTAGTGTCATAGAAAAACCCCATACCTAGGATCACGTCACAACATAAACCATGTGTTCCTAAAGAAATGTTGTCCCATGACCACCCATATACTATATCAATTCAATGGTAATGATGACGATGACAATCCATGAGAATATATGACATCATATTCTCCAACTTATCATAGAATCTCCGTTCTGGTTTTAGTGTGGAATCCTTCCTCCATATAAACTAAAAATATCAGGAATTTTCCATTATAGAGCCCCATATCACATTATAGATTAATTTAATACAGTAAACAATTATCAATATTTTATGCATAAAACTCACAGTAAATAACATATCATTGTCACTATCATCAATGTGTGACCCTAGGGGTCTTGTTGTGACCATCATTCCTCGTTAAATATAAAAACAGAAATACACAATGGTTCCCAAAACACATATGTAAGGGATATATTGTTCTGAAGCCTTTAAACATGACATGAACATCATACATAATTTTATTTATTTTTTTCTAAATAATAAATACATAACAAAATCCTAATTTTCGGATTCCTTAGGTCCCAATGTGAATTATCCTCAATATTTTGTATATACGGCCTTAAATATCACAAAAAAAACTCCATGTGGAGAAACCCACTAACATGGAATGTCCTAATTTAATCACTTCATTGAAATTCACTTTGAAGTGTATTGATTTATCAATCATCCCATCATTATGGTAATCCTTCACCAATCAAGGTGATATAATCCAACCATAATAAACTATTGTTTGCAAATTCACATTGACCAAGTTCCAAAACAAAAAAAATTCCTATAAATGTCACAATTTGTAATGATGTGGTTAAATAAAGAAATTACAATATAAGTCTAATCAACACTAAGGAGAACATAAAAAAGCTCTTTTATTTTATTCCATCACTCAAAATATTATATCTCTCAGTATTCACGATTCCAAACTGAATTAGTCACAGCTCAACTGCACATGAACTGTACCCCGATAAAAAAGAATCTCCCCAAAAAATATAATTTTGATCCTCAACGAACATTAGTAAAACCTAAAAATATAAAATATCTGTGGTTTACACACAACATTATCCCATCATACACAACAAAACCAGTCATTCCTCCTATACATTAATTTCATTATGAATGATAGACCATACATATTAATGCACCATTAACTGACCTCACCTAATCCCAAAACATAAATCCATGTTAGAATCATATAAATTAGCACGATAATATATGAAATTGACACTCAATGCAATATAATGTTTGGATCCTAAATAAACCAGATCTATTTTAATACTCCACCCACATGTACTATGGTGTCCTTGATACCACTCACACATGGATTTAAAAAAATTCTGTTGTAATCTTAACACCAATACATGAACTAAATTTGACACAACATTTAGGTCCCAAATTTGTTATTATAAATGAACATAATAATATCATATCATAAATTTAATGGTTATAATGATTCTACCTCAACCACTATCCATCATGTCTCACCACATCAATGAATCATCCCACCTGACTACCTCACATCCATGACCAGTTCGATACTTCCAACCAAAATTAAATCATCATCATTTATATAATAAACAAAATAACATTATATTAGAGGCCAATTAACCATCCATTAACAAACAAAAAATCTATAATTTACCAACCCACTACTACATAATCATTAACCTGAAAGAAAAAAAATATAATCTTTATTCTTTCTAAGAATTCCATCCTCATTATCACCAAAATTTAACTTCATATACAGCCACACCTTTTAAGTGAAAATTTTAAATTCCCTACAATATTTTCTATTACTCCCCACCTCATGTAAAAAAACCAATAAATTCCCCCATAACATGTATTTTACTCTTTTCAAGACATTCACATCCCTTTCTAGATGACCCATGTCAAGACCCATGCTCAAATTGAAAATACCTTTGTACTCTAATAAAACACTGATATTTCATCTTAATATATCATTGATCATCCTAATCTCATAAAAAATATTTTTCACTTACTCTATAAGCCACTCATCAACTCCATCGGTACTTGAAACATAAGAATCACTTACTGATCCTCAAAACCAATGACCATTATACATAACTAGTTTTAATTTTCCCTCCTGAATTGAGATGTTTCATATAAATCAATCGGAAAACCCAATCCCATCTACAAAGATTATGGAACTACATAAATTTCCCTCTAAGAGGTATATAAAACTAACAATATTGATCTTTTTCTAACCTAATGGGATAATTCTCCTAGAAAACTGGATTACACAAAATGACTCATGATCCAATGAGTAACATTCCATTAATCTGAGGATCAATGAAACATAAAAGTCGAACACAAAAAAAATATTATTTAAACCTCATCATATAAAAGTCACCCCAATTTCATAGTTTCTACCAATATTAAGGAATATAACTAATTTAATGTCCTAATGAATAATCACATGTAACTTTAGTGTCATTCCAAAACTAAAAAATAATATACCCACACCCTAAATAGACCAGAATAAACCATTAATGATCGTTATCTACTATCCATTCAAACACCACTCCAAAAATCTAAAATTTTAGGCATCCAACCGATCCTGAAATTTGAACCCCACCTTGATACCTTATGAATTCTAAAATAGTAACCGTTTATCATCCCTTAAAATTCTACATTATTTTCCAACACCATATCATGGGTCACCAAATCCCTACGGAATTATTTACCAATCATAGACCATATCATAAAAGTACCCTCACTCTGCTAAACCATCACTAATTAATGAAATGGCTATTGCAACCCACCAAGGGCCACTATACATCCCTTACATATAAGGAAATTATATCCACCCTTAAAAAATATCCCACCAAATTATGCTGATTACCTATTATTATAAAACTAATCATGAGTCAAAACTGCAGTCAAACTAAGTAGAATAAAACAAATAATTTTATATAAAAACATTATATAAGTTATTTTGAACATTTTAAACAACAAAACCACTATAATTAGAAAGATTAATAACACAATATAATTTCAATGCCTTGAAAACACTATGTTCTAAGTGTGATTCCTTCACACACTCCCATTTCCACTGTGTTTGATGAGATAGAACACCAAATAATGATTTCGAATAAGTATATAACACATAAGTAAATAAATTAGCCATAATAATAATAAAGGATAAATAAACTATAAACATACTAAAATATGTGTTGTTAATGAATGGTATTCATGAATTTATAGTATATGGTCTACCACACACACTAAATCATTATTATAAATATCTATCATAACATAAAAATAATGAAAAATTAAATGACTCTCTAAAACCATTTTGTAAAATCTCAAATAAAATCACTCAACATTTTACCTTATAGAAAACCATAGGTTCTTGGGCAAGCCTCCCAATATTACAGAGGCTATTTATAGGTAATAAAGGGATAAACCGTACACTATGGTGACTATTCCTTCAAAATTATAACCTAGAAAAAATATAATTTACAAAAAATCATCCAGAAAAGATTGTTTGATTACGCATAAATCAATAGTCCTACATTTTAAAAAATGATATGAAATTATTCATTCATTAAAACTATATATTTCACCAAATGATATGATCACATTAAAAAATGAATAAATATATAATAAGGGTATAATATTACCACCTAGCCTCACCTCCATAATATTTATAAATACTTATTTAGTTTCTTGAACCTCATCCACTACATGACCATTTTATAGACATGTACATTTTATATAAGGTCTTCACACATACACGAGTTCCCATGAATGGAATGACAAATATAACCTCATAAGATTTCACTTTGTTCCCCTGTTATACATGATTTTATAAAACATTCTTAATGAGTAAATTGTATAAGAGAAACAATTGTACACAAGTATGATTAGCGAGTCATCATGTTCTGACCAATCCATAATTATATCAGACCATACCTACTCGACCAAATTAAGGGAAGAATTTGACTCATTCCAAAATCAAAACCCATATTCCATGATTTATGTTGGAGTTTCATGAAAATTACCAACCCATACTCAAATACATAGGGTAAGGTTTCATACCAAGTCTTGACTACCACCCTCTTACTTAGGGTATGGATAGTAATGATCCTCGATCTCATTTTACATTTTGTGACCTAACCACACCACCACCCACATTATGGTGAGTTATAATTCTCCTATAATCAAACAATACAATGACCCCACCACTCTCATGTAGGGAGGGTCTCACAGTCTCATCATATTCAATGTTAATCATCATATCCTGGATCTCTACCCTCTCATTAAAGGTGGAACCTACCAAAATATTCTCACCCAAGGCGAGGTCGAACATCTTGTTAATAATTAAAATAAAAATATGAACACTCTCCTCTTAGTTGGTCAGTTTCATGAGTATATCCTAGTCCATTAACTTTAACATGGGGAAGTCCCTTAGAACACCTTGTCACTCAAAATGATGATATACATCCAGTATCATCATTCACCACATCACAATAACCACTCTTCTATCTCATGGTAGGTCTCACATAGTAATTGGATTGATACCCTCTCCCACATAGAATCCATTTCTAATACCCTCTCCCTTAAAGAAGGGGTCAATATATAGTCATGTTGTCAAGAATACATAGGGTTTGTAATAGTATCATATAAAAATACTTGGTATTGTCTCGCATCTCAAATACAACCATGAATATATTTACTATGCATAAATTTGTGTGAACATCTCATTCCTTTAATATATATTGTACTTAGATTTCCCCATATGGTACTCTCATCAGTAACAACCAGGTCACATAAGAGCAGCATATTAAAAAAATTATTATTCACATCTCACATGTAAGGGAATCCACTAGGTTTTCTAAACCTAATCTAGTATCATCCCATTAGTTATATCCAAATATATTCACCACATGGTGACCCTCAGTCGTAGGCTCTACCTTACCATGGCCTCAAGAGGCCTTGTCTTACACTTTTGCAAATACAACAATCTTATATTGGATTCCACCCCACATCTCAACGTGGATAAACCAAAATAAATTCACACCGATAAACCCTTCACATCACAAGAAATTTATGAACATAGATGATACCCCACTCAATGAAAATACTAAGATACTAATAAACCCTCAAGAGGAAATTCCCCACCATTCATGAGATGTATGTCCTTCTACCCTTTCATATACAAGACTAAGACCATATGACATACCAACTAACCATAGGAAATCAACCAAAGATATCTGAATCTCATGTCATTCAGAAGGACTTATCATGGGCCCCAGATAAGAATAGATATCTTCCAATAACCCTTATATATGTAGTATCTATGATATTCAAAAGTAACAAATTTGTAAAGTATCTTCTACATAAACACTAGGAGGACTAATGTCATGGGGTAGCTTTACCAATGGAAATATCAGTACATATCCCCTTTACCCAAACATATATTTTCATATTTTCATGCAAAACCTTTCATAAATAGTCATATAGTTCACTATTATTGGGCCCACCAACCTAATACATGGATTTAACCCCTTTCCAGAACCTATACATCATTGTTTATGTGTTAAATGAGAATATTTTTAAGATCATACCAAGACATATTCTATTAGAAAAATTCCTAAATCCATAAAAAACCATTATAATTAATAATAAAACACTTATAATTAATGTTATTGAGTAAAAAAATATTAATTTAGTGACTATTGTCTAAGGGAATGGATTTATTTGTTAAAACAACATAAAACTAGTTTTTCATCCACATAGGTTACACTCTATCCATGAAAAAGAAAATCTTCATCTACATAGGCCAATTCCATAACATAATGATTGAATTATCATTAAACAATATATTAAAGGCATAGAAATTATTGGATAATAGAAAAATAATAACTAAGGAAGAAAAAACCCAATGACCCAAATGACTATATACAATTATTCCAAATGCCCTATAGAAAGGGGGATGCATTATAAGGATGAATGAAGAACGAGACAACAAAAATATACATCCACATACCCACATTACCACTAAAACATCGGAGGGGATTATTTTGAAACGAAGGATCCTTATCTAGTTTTTAAAAACTAAAGAAGTGTTATGTCACATTGCGACCTTAGCATCATAGTACGATTCCCCAACATTGAGTTAGGTCAAAATGTGAGGAAAGGGTTTATCGATAAATGATGATTCAAGATCTACACATTGATAAATTATCCCCATCATAATGAAAAGTAAAACCTTCTATAAGAATATATGCCCTCCCATTATCCCTGAAATTATATCATGGGGTCATGGTGTGATGACATTCCCTTGGATAACCAAATACTTGAATGGTTAGGCCTTCATGGTTGGCTTCCCAGATTATCGAAAAAAGTTAAACCCTAATCTATACCCCATAATATCGAATGAAACCATATAGAATAAAACATATCATCACATGACACTTCATATATTGAACGTAGGGGTTACAACATGACCGGCCATCCTCCCAATATTTTATAAATGAAATCCATAATGGTTACTGAACCCCATATATAAGGGTCAATATTATTAAATCACACCCTTCATCGTAGTTTTATTTTTATATGTAATGGTATTTCAATATCCAAATATTCAAGATGAATGGTTTACCCTTAATGTGTGATTAACTGTTATATATATTTTTTAAATTTTGTTTACAAAACCAATAATATAAAAACAAAAACCACAATTTAATGAAATCCAATAGTCAGAGAATGCCTTAATTCCTTTAGATCATGGTGAATCCAATATCAATGTCATGGTTTGTCGATCATAATCTCAATACATAGTGATAATCTTATGTCACAACATATACATCTACCCATATAAAAATCTCTACAATAAGGTCACCCTAACACTACTACATGACAAAAAAATAAAATTTTATATGGATATCGCAACTCATAATGAAATAGTTCATTACAAAAATAATCCTTGGTTGGATACGGAGACGTGATAAGAAAAAATAAATAATAAAAACAAGAAAATATTTATTTTTAGAAAATATAATACAATTAATTTACTAATATTTACATGTTTAGTAGAAATGAATCATAGAAAATAATTTACTTAAATAGAAAATAAATATGTTAATGAAATGATTTTAGGATAATTTAGATGCTACCCAAAATTTGAATTTTGATATTTTTCACCATACACTCTACACCCAAAGAATCCGAAATATATTTAAATGATTATAAAATATAAAGTTAATATTTAATTTAGAATTGATTAATTTATAATTAAATTGAATACATAGTTTATAAAAAAATTAAAAATTTGATATATTTGGAATAAGATCTTATAATATCTATCACTAAATCAGGTAGATAGTTTTTAAAAATGAAATTCCTTTACAAGATATAAATACATGAATTCCTTGTTATTATATGATAGTATGTTAGGGATGTGAAAAAAAATTATTTATATGAATTTTTAAAAAAGTAACAATTTAATTCTATTATAATTGTTTTGATAATTATGGACCAGCTACCCAATCCAACTATTTATGCACTCCAAACAACTATTATTTAATTAATTTATTCTTATTGGAATAAATGATGACTTATTAGTAAAATTAGATAAGTTATGTCCAACAAAAATTTTCATAGTTTTTAAAAACAAATGTGATAGTGAAGTACCTATTATAATTGTTAAATGGTTTTTTTAAATTAGAGGAATATTCATTAATGATGGTAAGGGTAACCTAACATTCAAATAGGGGTAAAAAATGTTGTTTTTTACCTAGCTAAAAAATAAACACATAAATAGCGTTACTTGATATATGATTCCACTAAGGGAGGCATTTTTTATTCAATTAATGAACATAACAATTGTTATTTATAAAAAATATGAAATTTCTTTAAATATAATGATAATAGTTGAGTGGTCATAGTTTCAAAATTTCATAATTATTTGGAGCTATATACTATAGTACTTGGGATACTAAATCCTGCGACTCTCTCACTTCTCAAAAATAACTGATTATGGAAATATAAATATTATATAATTGGGAACTTTTATTTTTATTTTTTATGGTCAATGTCGAGGGATATAGTATTTTTTTTGTTTCCATATTCTTGTTTAGAAATGTCATGATGTATTTATAGATAAGGTTTATTAACGTAGATAAACCTTAAATATACTCCATGATTAATAATATATATTTTTCCTTAACTATTAATAAATATTATTTCTGGTTTGACTATGAGATATCTCATTACTAATTTTATATTTTACTCCAAATAGGAGGTTCATTATAGGTAATAGTGTTTTCCCAAAAGGCTATTGAACATGATCATAATATTCTATAAAATATTTCAACATAGATTTGAACATTAAATTTATTGAACTAGATAATAAAAGATTCACTAAATATATTTATATTCTTGAAATGTTATTATGAAAATCCTTTGAGGCTAGATTGGTTATTTATATAATGAAATATTAGTTTTTATTACACATAAAATTAAATTCTAAAAAATTAGTTTTAATTTAGAAAACCATTATTTATTAAAATCATGTTGTATATTTATCGACCATTATTGTATGAGATTAAATGTAATTTTATAATTTTTTATTGGAATTAAATAAATCATCTAGGGTGGATGTTCGATATAAAAGAATAAATAGTCAATAAAATAAAAAATCAATCATTATATAATGTAGTGAAAAAATATCAAGAGATGAGTTAATGCATTCAACTACATTATATTTATAGTGTTTTAATATAGATTTGTATCATTATGAAATATAGTACATTAGTACCCTCGACATGGATTTCATATGGCATTTTGTTTGCCCATGAATAGTAAATGTGAAAGAATAAAAAATGGACATGTTTAAGAAGAAAGGCGTTAATGGAGTTAGCTTCATTGTTATTTTTTTATAGAATGATGAAACCCCCCACTTCCTAGAAAACTGAAGATTTTCAATATATTAAACTGTAGTTCTTCATCAATGAATAATATATCTGCAAAATCTATTAATAAAAAATAAGTTAAATATTATTTATACATATAAACATATATTATAACACAAGTTAATATCCTCAACTCTAGTTGAGGATTTGGATCCACTGGTTCTTTTTTACTTGTTATGGGATGCCATTAAACTCATCATTCTCCCAAAACTATGATTCTTCATTCTCACAGTTAGATTCAACTATATGATGATGATTCAAGAAACATTAATTAAATATCACATTTGAAATTATGATGATAAATATATTCTCATCAACCAGTATGTTATATACAAACTCCAAAACACTATATATTACAAATACTCATATCTTATTTTTAGAATTACCCATATCCATTGCATCATATTCTATATAAATATATTCTGAAAAGCCAAATACTCATAAATGATAGAGCCTCAAATATTTTTTTAAATCTACTTGGGTATACATTATTAGATAGGAACAAAATAAATCAATTTGATAAAACAATGTTATTCATTTACTTCTTTTTCACATAATTCCATTTTTAGTCCTTAGTTTAGACATACAACTAACACGCTCATTAATGGTCATATCTATTTTTTTCTCCGCATCATTCTATTATGGTGAAACTAAAATAGTCACATCCCACGTAATCCCATTTATAGAAAAAAATTATGGAATTACATACCATCATACTCAACACTATTTTCCAACGTCATATATTTTAATATTGTTATTGATCGATTTTCTATAGAGGTTTCTTGGTAATAAATCATGATAAATGACTGTGATATACGATAAAAAATAATCCTCATACATAATTTGTTAATTCATCTAGTAACGTCACAAAATATAGTGATCTTCTGATGTAATGTATAGAAGAGTCCCCTACAAATTAAGATCCACTAGTTCTAACTTTATATCATTCATATTTTCTTCCACATATAAAAAAGGACACATTATATTAATTTTTTATGATATAATCTCATATTCCCTCCTGCTCCATCTTTAGCACAAGTATTCATCCTTCTTATTTTATAAAATTCGTTCCCAACTCACTCGTCTTGCCTAACCATCAATTTCATAGTTATGAATCCTAAAATTTGTTTGTAATTATAACTAGGACCGTGTAATTTTTGGATATATTGTATACAACATTATTTTTCACCACATTATCTATGAACATGGCCCCTTGTGATTTTTCAAGGAATCACATTTTAATGTTATATGAAATCATATATCCTTAAGCTAATCTACTAAAAAAATTCATAAAAAAACTAGAATATTTTAAACATTCATCAAATAGGTAAATGTCCAACTGTTATTTTTGATTAGTGGATTTACATTTTTGAAAATCTATAATGCTTCAAAATAATTAATTTATACCATGATGAAATTTACAGAAACATTAATTTTTTAATTCATCTTTTACATAGAATGGAATGATTCTACTGAGTATAAAATAAAATACTCTATTATTATTCTCAATAAGTAGCTAAACTGAAAAATTCATAGTTTCATTGTTGGTTTAATTATTCATTGGGGATTTATAGTTATATATGTACTCTTTCTTAACATTTCCTTTGTCATTCGACATAAATTTTATTACCAATAATGTTTTTCATTTAATTATAGATTCCACATTATTTTGAACATCCTCTATGATTTCCAAATTAAATAAATATACAAATTCATTTAGTATAGTATCAAGAATGAAAAATATTCCCAATTATATTCTTCAAATATATTCATTGGGGATTGAATATGACACAATATGTAGCTTCAATTTTTTATTCCATGAAGAACTACCCATGATTTATATATTATAATCCCAATAAGTAGGTATTGTGGTCAATAAAAATATTTTTTGATACTCGTAATCTTATAATTTCCCTTTATGTCAATATATATGGTGTGCGGTTGAATATATTACAATTTTTGGAATCATTATTCTCTCAAAGAATCTTCATATTGAATAACAATACCACAATTTACAATTAATTTACCATTAGTGAATATTTATACATGTTTAAGTGTCCTAACATGCATCCAACCATATAATTATCACCACTAATTTTGAACAACATGTTATTTCAACCATAAAATGATGAACACCAAGAATATACCATTCTCATAACTGGTACTCAATTATATTTTTCTTAGATTTTTTTACAAACAGAAGTTTCGGTTTTATTTTTTTATGATAATGATGGTTCATGATCTTTATTTTATTAAAACTAAAATAAATTCAATAAAATTTGATAATAATACGCATTCCTTCTTCTATAGACATCATTCAACATGAGAAATATGACCACCATTCTTCAAACTCATTCTTTGATTCATGTTAAGGAATCATGAGATATCCAGTAAAAATTTATTCTAGAAATGAGAAAGATAGGAAAAAGATAATGAAGAAAATCACTCAATGTATTATGTGGTTCCAAAAGAATACTTCAATCTCTAGAGTGTCAAAATAAATTTCACTATGCTTCGAAGACAAATATAGGGGTTCAAAAAATCATGAAATGATATCTTAATGAAATTTTGTGTAACATACCAAATCTGGGAGCCACTAAATAGTGCCCTGTACCCTGTTGGACACATGGCTTCATGTGCATTTCTCTAAATGGAAGAGGATTCCAACTAGTAGTGAGGTCCATGGTTGTGATAGTGGGGAAACTATGCCGTCATTGACTAAGTGTAACACGACAGAATAAATATTAACATATACAGTAAGCAGTAAACATTATGAAACTGAAACAAAACAACGAATGTATAATAAATAAATATTCATGTATCAATAGAAACATTGTGTAATGGAACATGTTATATATTCTAATAAAATATCCCAAACTGGATACACTGCAATCAGATTCAAATACAATAAAAGTGAAGAAATGAAAATAAAACTCAGAAGCATCGCAAGTCTCATCATGGTCCCATGCCATCCGGCTCCTAAGAAAAAATCAAGTACTAGTATAAGAGAACATTCCCATGTCTACACATATAATCATATAATATATTTGGGACATAAATCATGACCCAAAAAATGTTTTAGACATATACTAGTGAGAAACCACCGAATATTTGTGCCTAACAGTCACTGAATATATGCAATAGCAGTAAAAGAAAATAGTAACTAGGAAGTACTCAAGTAAGCTATCAATTTATTTTGTTTACGTTATTTCAAATTTCAATTTTATTTAAGTGAAACCATCTTGAGATTTGGACTTAGCCTGAAAACCCCCCTATATATAATTAAACATAGCATATATCTCAGATGACCATCTAGAAAAAAAGTTATGACTGAATCTAAGCTTGTTCTTTGGCATACAATATGTTTCTTAAGTAATTCTATTTCACTTAACATGTTATTTAAACTAAGGTATAAATGTCTTTCCCAGTCATGTTGACCCCATGTACCAATGTAATGTCAACATGTAATATAATCCTTTTGGATTTAAGAATTTCATCATTCCAACATTTAATCATTTGTTCATTTGCTAATAGATAATGTCATAGATATACTCTAATGGATCAAATATTCTCTTGAAATTAATAATGAAAACTCATTGATCCCATTCACAAAAATAGGGCTTTCTCACAACCTTTAAGTAGTTAACCTATTGTGTATGTCCATCACTTTTAACCGAGACAATAGTTAACCCAAGGTAAATAAAATGTAATGAGTCACATGATCTCACCCTTGTACTTTAACTGAGATTGTGGCTCCCCCCATTCTAAATACCCCCTTTATTCATTTAACATTTCCTTTCATAAGTGACACATGTGAATTAAACAATCATATAACTTTCAAAATGACATATTACATGGGAAATTCACATAACAACAGTCAAATGAATCAATTTCATATAATCAAATAAGTAAACTTCATTATTCATCTACATGAATAAATTATTGAGAAAACAAATAAAAAAATGGTCTCATGCCATTTTGGAAAATATAATCAACTCAAAATTTAATAAATAACACATGACCACCAACCACAATGTCACATCATTTCCTCTAGGCTACCTCAGTAACCCCATCCTGAAATCCACTGCGACATCATCCCATTACCACTCAGGAATTAGTAGCTGCTCTAAAATTCTATCTGGACGCTGATGTTCCACCTTCACCTGCTGACATATGGAACAACTTATTATAAAACAAGCTACTTCTAACTTCATACCAGGCCACTAGTACTAGTTTTTCATGTCATGTTCCATCTTGTTGACTCATTGATGCATTACCTAAGATAAGGCATGAATCCCCCATATCAACTCCCCATGTCTATCCCCTAGAACCCACACATGTCTATGGACACTCATAACTTCATCCACGTCTATCATCCATCCAAGAGGAGGGTTCTCACTTTCCAAAATCTCTCATTGAACTGGGCCTTCGGAATCTGACAGCTGCCTCATCATCACTAAATCGAGTTGGGTAGTGGTAACTTTCAAAGATGAATGTTAAATTTTTCCCAAACTATTTTCCCCTCCAAATTCATCTCATAGAAAAAATCCATAAGCTTCAACTCGCCACTGGCCTCCTTCACTACCTATTTCTGATTCCTCATGTTCAATGTATCAGCTAGTGCATTTCCTTTTCTAGGTGTATTTTCAAGCTCAAAGTCAAAAAACTGAAGGTATTCCACTCACTATTACTGTCTCATATTCAAATCACAATGAGTGAAGAAGTATTTGAGACTTTTGTGGTCTGTGCACACCAAAAAATCGTTCCCCAATAAATAATTTATCCAGAAACACAAATCATGAACAACTACAGCCAACTCGAGACCATGCGTCATGTAATTTCATTCATGTGGACTCAACTACTGAGACTTGTACGCAACTACTCAATCAACCTCCATAAGCACTGATCCCAACCCAATACCTGATGCTTCACACTACAAATTAGATGTTATTTCCCATATGATAAGTATGATAATAATACCTTCAGTTATTTTTATTAGTGAGGTAAAATTAAAAATTTTGAGAACAAAATTTAATTATGGTTGGAGAATTTAACACTTAGAGATATTAATATAATACTCCCTTTAAATGTTACAAAAGACATTGGGAGAATTCTCCACATTAAACACCAAACAAAAATGAAATCATGATATATTTTTATAAAGAAATAAAAAATTAATTATGACTGTTAAAACCATGTCATTAAATTAGTTTAAATTAATAAGAGTAATCAAATTTATAGATACAAACTAAAATAAAACAACATCCACATTTAATATTAACAAAATTCAATTTGCATAGCTAAACTAATTTTGAAAATAATTTTATAAATAAAAATAGATATTACAAATATTATTATTTTAATTCAATAAATTATGTATATTATAATTGTATAATGAAAAAATTTCATTTTTATGATTAATATACTACCAATAAATTAATTACTATATGATACGAAAATAATATAATGAATATTTAGAATTTTAAAAAACTATTTTCAAATATAAATAGTATTCTAATATATCAATGGATTTTATTTAAATTTTGAATATTTAAATTTATTATTTTTCTACAATATTAAAATCGTTTATTATTAAGAATAGTAATATAATCACATTATGAATTTTTATGTTTATTCAACAAAGAATGATTTCTAAGTGAATAGTTAAAGTAAATTTTAACATATAACATGTTTTATTATGACATTATTAGTATAAAAGTTTGTATTGATATTCTTTGAAACCTCATTATAATTAAAAATATATATTTTATATGTGACTTATTAACTTAAAAAATTTTGGTTTACATTTACAAACCCTTGTTTTATAATTTATAACACAATTAATTTCTCCGAACATATTTTTTTATTAAATTATATTTTTATATTAAAATATATTTTTCTCAATTTTATAAATTGAAAAATATGAAATAGATTTCAAATTTTAAATAATTTTGGATATACTTTTTGATAAGTACCAATTTTTTTGGAAAAAAATTTATGTTTTCATAGGTAAGAACAAGTTAAAATGATAAAATCAAAAATGGTTAATGTAATAATTCATTGGGTAATGGTATTGAAATATGATAAAAACATGTCTCTAATTGAATTTGGGAGCTTTTTATATACATTTTCTATTAACCATTAAATTATTTCATAATACTGTATCAAAATGACATTGTTATCATGTTCTGTCTTTATATTGAGATAAGTGATTTCCAAAAATACAATTCTCACAAATTATAAAAGGGGAATCTGACAACAACATAAATGAAATAGTAATAATAAATTTTCCTTTGTAATCTCTATAATTTATCAATACTATATAATAATAATTCACTCCATTTAGACGCTGGTAGGATGAGATTTCATTTTTCCATCCAATTTTATGATATCATCCAAGGAAATCTCAAACTTCCCAACATGAGTAATCATTTTTAGTTAACTTTTTTATTTACAATTATCATATCCAAAAACCTATTTAATAAAATTATTTATAGATATATAATTTATTTTATAATTATATGGTAATATTTAGTAATCAACTTTTCCATTTTCCATTAAGAATTGTAACGCCCCGACTCCAGTTACCCCGAGTCGGTGCATTATTGCGTAACATTGGCATGATCACAAAAGATGATGTCTTGAAAGACCTCTTAGTTTAGTAGCCTTGGAAACACTAGATACATTAATAAATGATACATTACATCATAAAGTGAAAAACTACAATAACATAGTCTCCATAGTCACACCCATATCCCCTTCAAACAATCCATGTAGGTAAGTCAGAAAATATTTCTTCACATCTTGAGAAAACTAAAACACTAAAAGGGGTGAGCTCAGATTCTCAGTAAGGATAATAATATAGCAAATGCTTTCATAAATAAACATAAACATTTATGGAAATGAATAACTAAAAAAAGACTTTTAAACATGATCTTCAACATAATATGGAAAAAGTAAAATTAGCTAATGCCATTTACATATTCACATTGATATTCTACTGGTCGAATAATCACATGCAATATCAGTAACCACTTTCACAATGATGGAATGCATAATTCCAGACTATCATAACCACATATCCAAGGCCTCATGCCAAGACTAAAAATTATATTTTGTCAAGGCCTCGTTCCAAGACAGTAGTTTGTCTTATGAGACCTGTCGATGCATCGAGGAGCTATTTTGGGCTCCACCCGTCACTTATTAAGTCCAATGAATTCCACATATGAACATGTTTCAACATATCATAAACCATAACATATTTGTATCACATAAAACATGCATAAAGGAAACATAACATTTCCACATTTAAATCACAAGATATCAATACAACATATTGATATATAAAAAACACACTTTCAAAACCATTTTGTATACCAAAATAAAAGAAAATAAAAATATTGTTTCTATTTTTCATTTAAAAAACGTTATGGCTTGTAGAGCAAGCCGAAACCCAAATAATGGTCACGGTGGCGAAGAAGTCATTGTTTCCACATATGTACGACAAAAAAAACTTTCCATTTCTTCGTTTAGTAAAACACATCGTATAAAAAGATTCTTTTTGAATAAATGTAAAAGTCAAAGGTGTTTATACACCGTATAAATAAGAGTTGTGTATAAAATAAAATATGCCTCAATGAAAGAAGATTGAGACGAAGTTCTTTATAATGATCATTTTTTAATAAAATAGAAATATTATGTGTATTCACTATAATTACACATAAAAAAATACAAATACAAGATAGGACATAATAATATCATGACGTAATTTCAAAGTAGGAGATTATCCAAAAGAATGGAAATTGGGTTAATAAGTTCCCTTACAAAGATCAATTTTTTAAATAATATAGATTTATTATGTGTATTCACCATAAGTACACATAAATAAAGTACAAAATAAAGATACGACATAATAATATCATGAAATAATTTGAAATTAGGAGATTAACCCAAAGACCGGAAATTGGTTTAAGAAGTTCCCTTACCTCGTGTGTGACTTCACTCGACTGTTCTTTAATCTCCTAAATAATAAACTAGAGTTAATATATACTTTCTTAAGAACCATTTTCAAGTTAATTATCCCATTTATATCACTTATTACAATGTTATGAAAATTATGTAGTCATTTAAGTTAATAATGGTCGTTTTGTCGATCATTGGTACTTCAGTCAATAATGAACTTTTTATAATTACATGTTGTTTATGTGGTAGAATATCCATTATCTCCAAAATTATTTTCATGATTTATATATCATACATATCATCTATATCCATTATATACATTCATTCATAATATTACGTAACATTTAGATGTATTAAATGAAATGCACCATTCATGGAGACGGTAAGCCGTATGTACGCATGAACGCTACTTCTATTTCTATTTCGTATTTAATTGAATGAAATCTTAATGATAGAAATGTATATTAAAATTCCAGTATAATATCATATATAATATCATTTACTCAATCCTTTATACATCCCACATATGGAATTAACGATTCAAATCACTTTGAGAGGGCGGTAGTCCGCACTTCCTAAAATGAAATTATCGTGTTTACCCATAATGGAAATCATAAAGGTATTCCATAAATGAGAAATAAAGAATAATAAGGAAAACATAAAAATAATATATATATAATATATGAAAATAGTATCATCATAACGGCCACCATGAGAGTTGTATAAAGAAGATTGAACAATCTCGTTTCGTGAGGCAGTATTTCGCCACCCACAGAAACAGTATGTTCACTAACCATTACACGAAGGTGTGTGTAAGTGTAAATAAAATCCTTCTCATAAAAACATAATTTTTTATTTAATATACTGGTTTTGTTACAAAATAAATAAATAAAAAGTGTTTAGGGGGTTGGAGAAGCAATATAAAACAAAAGGACATTAGAGAAGACATTACCTTAAAATCGGGTAACTCTTATTTGATTTGAGGGAAAGGCTTACTTGGGAAGACTTCTGCCCAAAGTGAGGCTTCTAGGAGTAATAAATGGAAGTTGAGAGAGTATTTGGACAGAGTTTGGACGAGCTAAATGGCATTGATGGTGTGAATAAGGTGGTAGATGTGGGGGCCTTTTATAAGAGGGGAGGAGGGGTACTCTTGGAATGTCATAAAATGTTACATTATTATGAAGTGATTTTTGGATTTCAACGGTCCCACAATTATATATTTTAAGGCTAGGGTGATAAGGATTCGAAATATACTCACACAATAGGTTTTTGACATGTTTTAGTCATAGATTTTATATTATCTTTTCATTTTATTTAAATCATTAATTAATGAGGTAATCACTGCATTATCATGGTGTCATAATTAATTCAATTTATTTAATTTATAAAAATTATAAAAAAATTACCATGATGTAGTAAAGATTTTTATATTTACAATGAATATTTATAGTCTAAATGTTACCTTATATAACCCCATTTAATAATTGTTTTAGTAAAACAACTCATGTTGGTGACAATTTTATTTTTACTTTAAAAAAAAGTTATTAATGTCATTTTCTTACCCAAGTGGCTCCATGGGGTGCCCAATTTGACCCATGTATTGTATTTGTCGGAAATTACTCATCCAATAAGTGTAGGACATGTGTCAAGATATTTTTATATTTTTATAATATCATTTTCACCTTAAAGTTCACTAATTACCTTTAATCACGATTAATTAAACTTAAAAGTTACCATTCACCAAAAAATTATTTTAATCCCATTGAAACAAAATTTACATCCTAATGAAAACCACGTATGTCATATTTTTGAAAATAAAATAACAGAATTGGTAATGATTCATTTATATGAAAAATCAGTTTTTTATCTACCACTTAGTGGTTTCATTATTCATCAAAAATTGAAGTTTTTCAGAACAATGCCAAAATTTCACCCTAAGCTATAATTGACATTCCGAATTCAAAAATGATGTCTATTATACAAAATTCAAAACATATAAGTTTCATAAAATAATTTTATAATTAATTCCCTCTTTCACAACAAATAGAGTGTTCTTAAGAAACAATATATATCAAAAGATTGACAATTGTTTATGTCCAATTTCAAAGTGAAATTAATTCTAATGAACACCATTGGATAAAATGGTAAAAATATATTCTAATAATAGTTTAAAACCAGTCAATTGTATAATTTATCGCTATAAATTATTTTTATTAAAAAAATTGTTTTTAAGTATTTGTCACTATTCAAAAAAAATTGGAAGTTCTCAGAAAAATACCATAAATTCAACATAGGCTAATTTCAATATTCAGAATCCAAAAATGAAGTCCATTTTGAAATATAAAATATATATTATTTCAAAAAGTGGGTATTACTAGTCATAATGGCTATTTTGATTAGTCGTGGTGTGTTAGAATCTCGAACTTGCGTACAATGCAAGCTACTACATTATTGATAGAGAAGCGTATCGTGGAAGCTCAAGGTGTTACAAGAATACCCAAACATAAATTCATGCATAGTTTGAACTACCTCCTACATGACAAAACCTATTTCATTTTACATCACTTCCTTAAAAAGATGCTATAATAGTGGAATATAAAAAAATATGAATTTTATATCATTTTTGTGATAATGAAATGGTGATCAATATTACATCATTCTCCTGTTCTAAGGAAAATGAAATCATCAACCATGCACATGTGTGGACTACCGCCTCCATGGAGCAATTAAATTTCATTTTTCATTTCTTAACTTACTA
The DNA here is from genome assembly GCA_963277665.1 of Viscum album. Lineage (NCBI taxonomy): Eukaryota > Viridiplantae > Streptophyta > Magnoliopsida > Santalales > Viscaceae > Viscum > Viscum album. Next base: position 2,046,397,671 of record OY728142.1, read on the forward strand.
TCATGGATGATCATTAATATAATATTAAATGATAAATACTATATTTATGATAATATTAATTTTATATTATAGAAAACATGATATCCTCTTAAGGATATAATCATTAAGGAGTTATTGTTAATTCAATAGTTTAAAACAAGATGACTAAGAGGATAATAATCTTTTAATTAAGTGTATTGAAGTTATATAAATTAATCTCTATTTATACTAATTTAAAATTCTAATATTAGATAAATAAAAACCCTAAATTATATAATTAGTTTTCATGAATAATTATATTATAACTAAACCACTTCATAATAAACCATTAATCATATAATGATCGTGTTTAGGTCTGTTTAACTACCACCATGAACAATTATATGAATTTATATCATGTCTTAATTTTACTGATTATTTACTAGTATAATAAGATATAAACATGAAATGAATTTTTTCACTAGTTCTAGTGAGGTTATATCCATAATGAACTCATTAATTAAGAAAAAACTTTTCATTCGTTAAAAATCACTAAAACATGACCATCATAAATTTCATCATAATTTGTTGTGAATAAAATATAGTGGACTGAAATTATACGATTTTTAAAAAATGAAATATATATTATAGTTTCATTAATTGTAATAGAATGATGTCCTTTTAAAAAATAATAGATAACATCACATCATTTACAGTGCTAGTTCAACTAGGTAGACATTACATTCACCCAATATTGAAAACAAGTAAAAAATAAAAAGAATTTATATATAGAAGGACAATATTTAAGATGTATATTAGAAAATGGATATTATTATGGTTCTTATTTATCTAATTAATATAGCATTGTATTTCATATAGTATGTTAAAGAATGTTTGTGGAGGTCAGGATAAGAGGTAATGTTTTTTCATCTCAAATTTCTCCTTTTGAGGAATGTTTGGTATTATGAACGTAATTTCATTTATCTGTTGTATATAAAAAATATTTTAAATATAATATATAGTATTATATTTTAATAATTTAATATTAAATTTAATTACATTACACATCATTCAAGTGGTTCAATTAAAATGTTAATCAAGACACAAGGGTATTATCTCTCTCCATTCTTCTTATTTGAGACATGTTACATATTATTCACCACGTTTCCATTGAATGGTGTTTTTTATTTAATATTTCATGGCTGTTATAAATTTAATTTCATTTTAATTCATGTGATTATCAATTCCCAAAAAAATATTTAATTATCTTTTAACTCACATATTACACCAGTAATAAGTATTTTTTGGTAACTAAATTTTATTTCACAAAGTAATGACAACTTCCATGAAGTTATTTCATATAAGCTGTGTAAATTATTCCATTTTATTATATATATATTGATTCTATAATTTATTATATTTTGGCCAAATATTCCCCTTTTTATTTTTTTCATTCATTATATATTATGTTGTCCATAAGGGATATAGAAAATTCAAATCACTTTTCATTGCGTTATAATGTTCCAAATTGATCATTGATATTAAATATATAGATTATAAAACCATAATATTTTATTATAAGGTATTTTAGAATATTCTTCGAAATTTAATTTGTTATTACAAATAATTTGTTTCAATCTTCTTACAATGTGAGTTTTTAAAACATGTATTTTTTAAATAATTAAAATGGTTTCTCCATTAACATTATCAAGTTTTTCATTTATCTACACATTTCTAAAAGAATTTTTTTAATATAATTTCATAGTATAATTATTATATATTTAATTTTAAATAACATATTTTCAATGGTTTTCACATCACCTTTTCAAAATTACCATTTTAAGGCAAAATTTAATTTTTTATCTTTTATCAACATTAAAAATATTTTTGAAAAGATCCATTGTGTTTTCACTCCCATTTCCCTTATCAGTTTCAAAATAATTTACCATAATAGAGTTTATGATTCATTATTTTACAATATATATATATATAAATATTATTTAAGCGATTGAACACATTTAATTAATAAATTTTATTATTGATCAATTCGTTTGTAAGACTATTATACTTATTTTGAATGGGTGTTTCTCAATTATTCCAATACCCTCCTATGATTTTTTACTGGGGGTATGTTCTCTTTTACCATAAAATTTATTTAAATTGGTTTATTATGATCACAATATTGTTTCATTGAATTAACGATGTACATTTTTTCCTATATAGAGTGGACATCTCATTTAAAAAATTAATATTGGAGGATGTTCACCAACAAAACTCTTTTATCTATTAACATGGGGAAATGTATTGGTGTTCTATATGTTGTTATTATAATATACATTATTATAAAAATGTCAAATATTATTCTATCACCACCCACCTACACTTACTCAAGGGGTTAATATCCTATTATAACATTAATTAATATGTGGATAAGTATAGACATTCTTTATGATTATTGAATACAAACACATGTGTTTATTGTATTGAAATTCCTTAACATTAATTATATGAATTGATGGTTCTAGGCATAGTGGAATCACGTGGGTGGATATGGACACTTTTCTTTTTGTCATTAACAATTATCAATCTAGGATCAATACGACGATAAACGCTAGTCTCCACGGATCGAATAACCGAAATGGAAAAATAAAAAGTCCTGGAACCAAAAAGTATGATCATTATATGTTGATTATAATTAATTTAATCAATTTAAAAGAAATACCTTTTGGGTGTTCTTTATTTGTTTATGTTATTGATCACATTCTGAAGTGACTTGTCGTTGAGTCGCACAAGCCAATTGTAGACTTCCTCTAGCAGTGATCCATACGTGTACCTCGTATCTCAGGATGTCGCCAACGGAGTCTCCAGGTGCTAGCATAGAGAACCCTTTACTTGCAATGTCCACCTTAGATCATCTTGATCCAATGGATGAGGATCTATCTCGGTCATGAGAGCGTTCTTGGAGGAGGAGGTTCTTTCGGCCTTGAAATAATTCTCCAGAGTTGTTGTGAACAACCATTCTATTGTGTGTTGGAAAAGAGTTGGGGTTGTGAGGATATTTATAATCAGGTATGAGGTTGTAGAGTTACGACAATAAATAAACATGTTATGCATTTTATTTATTTCATTGACTCTTATTGAAAACCCCCCACGTAGAGTAATTAATTCCTTGACATGCGCCCACGCTGATTATAATAAATATCATTTAAATCAATTTTATATCATCAAAATCCCGACTGAAAAAACTACACGGCGTGTATTAATAAATAAACGGCGTGTACTTGTTTTTTTATTGAAAACTACACACCGTTTACAATCAATGTACATGGAATGTATATCTTGTATTCATTTATTCATTTCTTTTCCATAAAGAAAACTACATGGCGTGTAATTATTAATACACAACGTGTACTTGTTTTCCATGAAAAACTACAAGGCATGTAATCTTTAATACACGTTGTGTATATCTTTTTTTTCATTTCCTTCTTCCACCATCATTAAAACAATTTAGTATTTCTAGAATAATTATTAAACCACATACGAGAATTATCTTTATTCTACTTGAGATACTTGAATACACTTAGTGTGTGACCCTCTAGGCATCTTTCTTGTTGGAGTTAGGTGAGCATGCCTAAAGTCCAAGATTACTGTCTGGCAATGGGTCAAGGAACCCAAGAGAAGAAGTTGATGCCATATTGAAATATCACCTCATACGAATGCTTACTGTGTAACATAATCCCATTGTCTCAATATCTCATCAAGCATGTTTCCTGGTAGTGTCATAAACCTATATGCTTTATTCATCGTTCTTTGACTACCTGAAATAAACTCGTCATTTACACCATGGACATGGCATTTAATGCGACAGTTCTATTTCAATCAAAGGGACGGGATATCAACTCCAATAAATGGAATTGAAAAATCCTTCCTTGACTTATCCATAAACAACATGTCACTCATGACGCACCCAACATACCCTACTTCACACCAACTGTATGTGTGACGGTTTTCATCAATAAATCTAAGTGCGCGAGTCAAGACATTAGTTAATGATAATCTTCTAGTCTAAGGAAAATTACACATGCTCATAGATAGAAATGTTCGATGACACCAAGACATGCGGAATTGCTACTGGCGGGTCTGTTCCCATAATCCACCATCATGGTGATTTCCAAGTGCGAAATTTATGAGATAGAGTATCATCTTCTTATGAGTACACACACATGATGGTCTATATACTGTGTTTCCTATCATAGTATGTCATCCAACCATAGAACTTTATTTAAGAATATTGTTATAGCATTTCAAGGTTCTCATTATAGTGGGGATCTTCCATGACCTTATCAATTCAACACATATTCTAGGGAATTATTTTATTATAGTCATGAAGAACAATTAACAATATATAATAAGTGAACATTTTTGTAATCAAAGTACAAAATAGTTGGTTTTGAGGATACAAACCCTTACAAACTCCCACATGGACTAGAGCCAAATGCATATTACTTTTAGACTGCTAGACCTCGCATGATGATCATGTTTCTGCTGAGTAAAGGATTTAGTCAAGGGATCCTCCATGTTGTCTTCCATGGAAATACTGCTCACTGCAACTTCACCACTCTGAGAAAAATCCCTCAAGAGATGATACTTCCGAAGTATGTTCTTTGTTAGCTAATGTGACCTTGTCTCTTTTGCAAGTTCCACCACTGTAGTATTATCACAATAGAGTGTGATAGGATCTTTATTGCTCGGTACTACATCCAGCTCTTGGAAGAAGCTTCGGATCCATACTGCTTCATTAGAAGCCTCCAGAGCTGCGATATACTCAGACTCCGCTATAGAATCTTCCACCACACATTTCATTGAGCTCTTCCAGCTCACTGCACCTCCATTCAAACTGAATATGTATTCAGTATGCGACTTCATGTTATCTTGATCAGTCTGGATACTAGCATCTACATGTCCTCTGATGACTAGTTACTCATCTACTCCATATACCAGGAACATATCCTTAGCACGCCTAAAATACTTAAGGATAGTCTTGAATGACATTCAATGGTGGTATCCTATATCAGCTTGATATCTGCCTACCACACTTAATGCGTAAGCAACAACTATCCTCGTACATTGCATAACATACATGACTGGCCCAATAATGAATGTGTAAGGGATCCTTTCCATTATATATCTTTCCCCATGTTTCTGAGGACACCTTTTCTTGGAATGATGAATTCCATGTGACACTGGAAACAATCCCCTCTTGGACTGTTCCATACTGAATCACATCAGTATCTTGTCAATGTATGTAATTTTACTAATGCCCAGCATTCTCTTGGATCTTTCACGATGGATCATTATCGTAAGAATATACATTACCACACCTAAGCCTTTCATGGAGAAACTTTTATGCATCCATGCCTTAATTGAATGTAAGACAGGTACTTCATTTCCAATTAGTAATATGTCATCAACATATACTATTAGGAAGATGAATGCACTTCCACTAATCCACTTGTAGACACAAGTCTTACATTCATTCTTAACAAAGCCAAATTCTGTTACAACTTCATCAAAACGAATGTTCCATGAACTTGATGCTTGCTTTAATCAATAAATGGATTTATGCAACTTGAATACCTTGTTGGCATCATTTGGAGTGACAAACCCTTCTGGTTGTGTCATGTAGACATATTCCTGGTGGTTCCCATTAAGGAATGCCGTTTTGACATCCATTTTCAAAATTTCAATGTCATGGTATAGGGAAAGGGTCAATAGGATTCTGATGGATTTTAGCATCACAAGAGGTGAAAAAGTTTCATCATATTCAATTCCATGACACAGTCTAAACCTTTTGCAACCAGTCGTTCTTTATAGGTGCTGACTTATCCCACCTTGTACCGTTTCTTCTTAAATACCCATTTATTACCAATAGGATTTACATCAACTGGAGGATCTACCGTAATCGAGACTTAATTTTGGTACATGGAATCCATTTCAGAATTCATGGCTTCTTGCCACTTGACAATGTCTGTGCCTTCAACTGTTTCCTTGTTGGTAAGAGGATCATCTTTTTCAACCAATAATGAGTCACCATCCTCGGTGATAAGAAATTCATATCATTCTGGTTCTCTTACCTCTCTTGTGCTCCAACGCAGTCCTTATGTCTTTGGAACAGATTATTCTTCCATGGGGCTTTTTGGAATCTGTTCTTGTAACAACTTTTTTGTATTTTGAGCCTCGACTTCATCGATGTCTATCTCGCTCCCACTATCTCTTTTGGAGATGTTCTCCCTCTCATGAAATATAACGTGTCTTTTCACTGTTACATTTTTTCTGAGGTGTTGTATAGGTAATATGTTCTTGTTTCATTGGGATATCCTATAATGATACACTTTCTACCTCAGGGTGAAAGTTTGCTACCAAAAGAGGCCTTAACCAATGCTTCACTACTCCACCCATGTAAATTCGATAACATGTCTTTGCATCCACTCCATAATTCATATGGAATATAATTTATCGATTTAGTTGGTACATGGTTTAGTATCTGTGCTGCTATTTGTAATGCATATCCCCAAAAGGATATTGGAAGAGTCACATGACTCATCATTGATCTCACCATGTCCAACAGGGTGTGGTTCATCCTTTAACTTACACCGTTCCACTGAGTTGTATAAGGAGGAGTGAGTTGAGATAGAATCCCAAACTCCCATAAGAATTCATTGAAGTCCTGATTAAGATATTCTCCTCCTCTATTTGAGTGTAGTTTCTTAATATTCTTACCAAACTGGTTCTCAAATTCATTCTTGTATTCTTTGAACTGATCAAAAGAATCTGACTTATACCTCATTAAGTAGATATATCCATATCTACTAAAATCATCAGTAAAAGTTATAAAATATTAGAACCCACCACTTGATTCAACTAGAAATGGTCCACACACATCTGTGTGAACTAATTGTAGAATCTATTTATCCCTTTCACCTTTCCCACTAAATGGGGCTTTGTTCATTTTGCCTTGTAGACACGCATGACATTCACCAAGTGGTTTTAGTTCCAAAGAATCTAAATAACCATCTTGATGTAATCTTGTCAAACGTTTCTCATTAAAATGTCCTAGCCGGTGATTCCAAATTTGGGTGTGGTATGAGTCATGTGAATTTACATTTTCATCGATTTCCATTACTTGCTTTGTGTAGTCTAACACATAAAGGTCGTTATATAAATGTACCCTACCAAAAAAAATGCCATCTTTATAAAAGTAGCAACATTCATTTCAAAACATGAATATGATTCCATCTGTATCAAACTTGGATACTGAAAAAGTGTTTTCAGAAACAGAAGGCACATAATAACAACCCATTAACACCAAGATTATCCCAGTAGGCAATGTGATGTGGTAGTCTCTGATAGCTACAACAGTGAGTCTGGCTCTGTTGGATGCTCGTAGATCTACCTCCCCTTGATCAATATTTTTGAATCTACATTGTACCTGTATTTGGATATAGATGTGAGCACCACAAGCAGTATCTAATACCCTATTAGTAGAATCATATTGATTTCATTCAATAACAAACACACCTGAATCTTCCCTTTTCTTCCATGGCTAGGTGTAGTTTTTCTTCCAGTGGCTCTTCTTTCCACATGCGAAACAAACAACATCATGTTCCCTTTCCTCCCCTTAGTCTTCATTTTCTTGGAAGGCCTTGGAGATTCTTTGGGCATAAATCTCTTCTCCTTCCCTTTCCTTTTAATCACTATGAGTGTAGAACACTTTTCACGCTTCAAGTCATTTTCCACTTGGTGAATGAGGATAAAAATATCAGACATAGACTTCTCAATGTTGTTCATGTTGAAGTTCACAACAATGGTTGGGAATCTCTGGGGGAGTGATGCGAGAATTAGATCGATACCCAGTTCTTTGGGGAGTTTAAACCCTAGAACCTCCAACCGCTGAATGTAGCCAATGAGTTTGACTACATGAGGCCTAGTTGGGGCACCCTCTCCAAGCATGATCTGGAATAGAGCCTTGGAGATCTCAAACCTTTCATGTATTGCTGTATCCTGGTATAGACCATGGAGGTGCTCGAGCATGATGTAGGAATCCTTGTCTTCATGAGACTTCATGAGCTCCCTAGACATTGATTATAGCATTAAACATTGAATGTAGAGTGCATAACTCAAATGTTGATCATAGATCAGAAAATCTTCATCACTCGCCCCTTGGACAGGCGGATCCGGAAGTGAAGACTCCAGCACATAAAACATTCGTTCCTAGAATAGGATAACCTAAAGGTGCCTAAACCATTCCTAAAAGTTAATGCTTGTGAGGATATTGTCATTATACAGAATTGATCACAGAGAAAATTCGGTTTACTAGTTTTCCATTTCGATTCTACAAATTAAAAGAGAAGATTTATCAGTACTTTCTTGATTACATTTTATGAGAAATAATAAAATATTTAGTAAGTATTCCACTATTATATCATGTCCCGAAGTCCCTCACCATTAAACTTGGAATGCCCAGTTTCATTGACATTCTAGTGGCAAGGATCCATATTCCCCTTCGGATAACCCCAACCAGGGTTGGTCAAGCTATTTGAAGGTATTTAGGTAGGTAGGTCTTTTCCAACTATAAGCTTACAGATCCTTGATCTGTTGAGTGGACTCCCCAATCCTGAAATTCTAACATGTATTTCCTCAACTCTTGCATCCAATATTACATAATGTATATCATGGGATACTCCTCTTGATGTAATATGGTTAAGTCAACATTAAACCTTTAATATGGGCTTCCCTTATAAAATAAAGTGTCCCAACAAGGGTTGGTCAATCACATAGTTTTATTGAGTCTTTTCCTTTATCAAGTAAGGAAAGGCTTGGTCTGACTTAATATGGTATTGACGGATTTTAATCTTTATGCATAGTTTCGCATTATCACATGGTTGTTAATATTAAGTGATGCTTGCTTAAGTGATTAACCATGTTATGATAATGTTTACGCATAGTCTAGTTTTTATTTCAATCCATCTTTGCATGCTTGTTCATTTTATTAATTATATGATCACGACAACACATACATAATAAATAAACCATGAAATGAGACAGAAATAATATAATATGGAATGATCATGAGCTTTTATTGGTTAGCTTACCTAGCAGTTTGATAAGCTAACCATGACCTAGGAAAAAACTCCTTGAACGGTTGGTTTGTGTTTTTCCGCTACCACTTGTCCACCATTGTATCTTCTGGTGTTGGGTTCGCCTCAACCTTGACTTTCAAACTGTCTCCTCAGGCTTGGGAGATCCTATATTACATGGGTTTTACATTAAAGAAACCATGGGAACACATGCCCTACATTTTATTGGATGAAGGCTCACATGCTAATAAATTTAAATTAATCAAATATAAACGAAACCATACACAAATACAAAGGGTCATTGTCCTAGCTCCTGATCATCCATAGCATGCAACGACATTTACACATATTCATAATTCAAATTATTCTAATCGTTCTTACATTTAAGATAAGTCGGGCTCGAATTCAATTAATTATGATCTTATAATTATTCAATTCTTTATCATAAATTTCATTCTGAATTTCCATGATATTCTTCTCATCCATATTCGCTGTACAGGTCTTTGTACTTATGGAGGAATCCTGGTGAAATTTCTGAAAAGTACATGGTGTGTATTTCTTTTCACTTTTTATCCAAAGTACACGCCGGAGGATTTGGCGTGTTTTTCTCTATTTGGAAAATTTGGAGTACACGGCCTATAGATAAATAATACATGGCATGTACTTCCTTGTAACGTGGTAACCGGCTTGGAAATCTTGTGTACGTGGAATCCAGCTTCTTCTTGTACACGGTTTCACCTGGACCCGATATGACTACACGATGTGTTGCTCTAACATACACGCCCTGTATTCCAGTTTCAATGTACCGTTCAATTATGGTCAACATTGCGTGATTAAAACATAGGCATAATCAATTCACATGGCGTGGTTTTGGAGGACCAGTGCCGGTTCATTGAACCTATGTACACAGTGTGTAGTTTTAATTACACGTCGTGTAATCCTGTGTTGTACAGACAGAATGAGCGGCTCATAAGGATGAGTTCCTCATTTTTATTTTAATCAAAATTAAAATTAAAATGTTGTTTCTATGATATGAACCGAGAAATGAAGGAGGAATAACATATCTCTTTTTTTCAGATTTATAGAACGATTTATTTCGAATTGAATCAAATATAAATTCAAAAATTATCAACAAAAATTACATAACTATAATCAACATTTTAACCTCACTCTGATACCATTTGAAGGTTCCAGCTGCAGAGGTAGTGCATGGGTGGATGTTCCGACTTGGCTCTTTGTCATTAAAAATGATCAATCGGGGTTCAATACGACGATACACGCCAGTCTCCACGGATCGAATAACAGAAATGGACAAAGAAAACGAAATTCAAAGAACAAAAAAGTAAGAACGATACATGTTGATTAAAAATAATGTAATCAATTAAAAAGAAATTCATTTTGGGTGTTATTTATTTGTTGATGTTCTTTATCATGTTCCGATCTTATTTTTCATTGTGTCGTAGAATCCTAGAGTAGACTTCCTCTAGCGGTGATCCACATGTATACCTCGTATCTCAGGACGTCGCCAAAGGAGTCTCTAGGTGCTAGCATGGAGAAACCTTCACATGCGTTGTCCACCTTAGATCATCTTGATCTGATGGAAGAGGATCTATCTTAATCTTGAGAGCATTCTTGGAGGGAGAGGTTCTTTCGGCCTTGAAATAATTCTCCAGAGTTATTGTGCACAACCATTCTCTTGTGTGTTGGAAAAGAGTTGTGGTTGTGAGGATATTTATAATCAGGTTTGAGGTTGTAGAGTTATGATAATAAATAAACTTTTTACACATTTTATTTATTTCATTGACACTTATTTAAAAATCTCATCAAGAATATTTAATACGTTGACATGCCCTCACGCTGATTATAATAAATATCATTTAAAACAATACTATATCCTCAAAATCCCGACTGCAAAAACTACACAGCGTGTATTAATAAATACACGGTGTGTACTTTTTTTTAATTGAAAACTACACATCATGTAGATTCATTGTACATGGAATGTATATCTTGTTTCCATTTATTCATTTCTTTTCTATAATGAAAACTTCATGACATGTAATTATTAACACACGGCATGTCCTTTTTTCCATGAAAAACTACACAGTGTGTAATCTTTAATACACGGCGTGTAATCTCTAATACACGGTGTTTATATCTTGTTTTTCATTTACTCATTCCTCCATCATTAAAACGATTTTGGATTCCTTGAATAATTATTAAACCACGTATGAGAATAATCTTTATTCTACTTGAGGTACTTGAATACACTTAGTGTGTCACCCTCTAGGCCTGTTTCTTGTTGGCATTAGGTGAGCTTGCCTAAAGTCCAAGATTACTGTCTAGCAATGGGTCAAGGCATCCAAGAGAAATAATTTGACGCTGCATTGACGTATCACCTCACACGAACACTTATTGTGTAATTTAATCCCATTTTATCATGCAGGTTTCATGGTAGTGTCATTATCCTATATGCTTGATTCGTCGATCTTTGACTACCTGAAATAAACTCATCATATACACCATGGCCCTGGAATTTAATGCGAATGTTTTATTTTAATAAAAGGTCTGAGATATCAACTTCAATAAATGGAAGTGACAAATCCTTCCTCGACTTATCCATTAACAGCATGCCACTCGTGACGTACCCAATGCACCCTACTACCTGCCAATTGTCTTTGTGACAGTTTTCATCCGTAAATCTATGTGCATGAGTCTTGACATGAGATAATGATAATCTTCCAGTATAAGGACCATTACACTTGCTTGTAGATAGAAATGTCTGATGACACCAAGACATGCGAAATTTCTACTAGCGGGTATGTTCTCATAATCTCCCACCTTAGAGATTACCAAGTGCGAACTCAATGAGAACGAGTGTCATCTTTTTACGAGTACTCACACATGACGGTCTATATACTATGTGTCCTATCATAGTATGTAATCCAACTGTAGAACATTATTTAATATTATTGTTATAGCATTTCAAGGTTCTCATCATAGCTGGGATCTACCATGACCTTATCAATGAAAAAAATATTCTAGGACATTATTATATTATAGTCATGAAAAATAATGAACAATATATAAAAAGTGAACATTCATGTAATCAAAATACAAAACAGTTGGTTCTGGGGAGACCAACCCTTACAATTTTCAATTATTCAAATAACCTCCTATGATTTTTTTTTACTGGGGATATGTTCTCTTTTACCATAAAATTTATTTAAGTTGGTTTATTATGATCACAATACAGTGTCATTGAATTAACGCTGTACATTTTTTCCTATATGGAGTGGACATCTCATTTCATAAATTCAGAATGGAGGATGTTCACCTACAAAAAACTTTTTTCTATTGACATGGGGAAATTTATTGGTGTTCTATATTTTTATATTATAATATTCATTAATATAAAAATGTTAAATCTTATTTTATCATCACCCACCTATACTTAGTCAATGGGTTAATAACCTATTATAAAATTAATTTATATGTCGATAATTATAGACATTATTTATGATTATTGACTACTAACACATGTTATTATTGTATTGAAATGTATTAACATTAATTATATGAATAACAATTCCATTATACAATAGGATATATAGGGAAGTGTATAAAAATATTTATGAATATTTTGGTGAATTTAATGTATTTGTTTAGATGACAAAGAGATCGTAGAATTATATACCCCATTAATGAATTAATAGATATCCTAAGACAAAACATGTCGGGTTTTGGTAAATAACCCTCATCATAATAGGATAGTGTCTTGGAAATATATCTTTAAAAAATTTGTTTGATGTTTGATATTATGAATTACAAACATACCTGATTTATATTATTGATACCCATGTTTTCATTTATTTTCATAGATATATCATGCACTAAATTTCATTTGATTATATCCTATTGTTATTTATTACATCAATAATATTTAAAAAAAATTCTACCATGAATATAGTAGTATTATTTTTCCCTTACAATGATTTTGATCTCACCCCTCATTATATTTTCATTTCAACAGGTTATGAATAAATTTAGTATGTGTGACATGTTTACAATGATAAAACATGTGAAAGAATTTGTTGGTGATGTTGAGCATTCATTATTGTTCATGACTCATCCAATATAATGGGAAAAATATACATTTCATACAAAGAACATGGGTTTTATTATTTTTTGTTTTGTGTAATTGTATAATTATTTAATAGTAAAAATATCCTTTGGATATAATAGATGAAACATTTGTTATTGAATTTGTAAATATTGATTTTTATATCATGTCTATGTAAGGCATGTGTCTATAGGACTTGATCCAGGTTTATGAGTTTGGGGTTTCACAATGACCTCCAAAAAATGTTATCAAAATCGACATGTTTTTTAGTTATTTAATTTTACCCTATATGATTTAATTGTTCATATTCATCATAGGAAACAATAAAATCTGTAAAATCAGTATGAATGAATTTGTTATCTTTATTTTTTGAACATGTTTAGAACATACAAAATCATCCACATCATCTGTAATAATAGTATTTACAATGCCTTCTTCATTATAAAATATTATATTATCATAACTATTCTAAATTATTCATGAATTCATATTGTAACATATATAGTATTTCACATTTTATGTGTATCCCTGAAATATTCCATCTTTTAAATTTTTAATAATATTTTCCTTTGTGTTTATCTTTATACTTTATCAATAATGGACTTCCAAATATCCCAATTAGTTTAACTGTTTTTATTCTTTCGAACCGTATATAATAAATATTCATGTATGAACTTGGACTTATGAGGTGTGCATTTTATAATATTCAATGATTAGTGATTTCCTATAATCAATAATACCTTAAGGTGTCATGATTTTCCAAAATAGTTCTAGGAATACATACTAGAATACTATTTTTCCTTATAGGTACTCAATTTTTATTGAATAGTAATTGGAGAAATGAAGTCGTTTTTAAGTCAATTATTGATAATTTATATATTGAATATTCTATTTCTATATACACTCAAATTATTTGACCGTAATATCTTATATACAAGCGTGGTTGCATCTCTATATATCAAATGAAACTCTCAAATGTGTCCAAGGAAATTGATTTGTATGACATGATCATGATTAATGTCATAATACTTAAATATTATAAGAATGTGAATATGTATATTTATTTATGTCTTGAATTATTCATTATAATACCAAATTACTTAGAGTGGATTACTTTATGAGGCATTAATGATTGAATGTCAACTCACTTATTTATTTTTTCCACATTTGTATTTTGTGATTGTTGTACAAATAGTTTTGGTATCATCGTTAAAATATATATATTTCCAACAAATTTATCTTTAATTAGTTTTTAATGGTCGTTTAGACATAGTGACCACGAATTATATGTGATAGATTATTTTCTACTTCATGAATCAAGTAACTGCCTAAACATTCTTCCCTAGTTTAAAAAATATATCTATGTATTACTAATGTTTTTTAATTAAAGCCCTATATTTTATTCATTTAACAATTCATCCATTTTTCCTGAATGCCACTTCTTTTTCTGCTTCCCAAAACATTGATACAGTCACACAGAATTGATTTAACCCACCAAAAATAAACACATACTCTATAATGGTTTCATTTTTCCAATTATTGTTTCTTCAGTACCCTACAACTTCAGTGAGTTGTATACTAGAAATTTCATATCTCCATGTTTATAATTATTAGGTTTTTAAGGGGTTTTCAAAATATTATTCATACGAAATTAAAAATCAATGTATAAAATCCATGGATTCTATGACCTAAAAAATGTAAATTTTACATCATTCACATATTCTTGTATCACTGTTGAATTTTATTTTTATTGTATCCTTAAATATGACATATATTCAACTATGTTTAGATAATATAAATAAATATATATGAGGTTTTCCATTCTTAATCATATCTTCCACAATTCACTTATAGGATTCTAGTTTTTTCTTATCATCAACATTTATATAAGGTTTTTAATTAATGTTTTGTGTTTTCATCTATGGTTATTGCCTACCCCTTGATTTATACTCTCCTTATAGTATATTAAGAAGCATATTACACCATAATTTTTATTCATTTTGTCCAAAATTATAATACACCAGTAGTATCCCATAAATTTAATGTTATGATAAGTAAATATGTTATTTATTAGGTTACTGTATTTATTACATTTTAGTAATTAAAAGGGAACAACCCAATAATCCATTTTAAATAATAATACCATGACTTCTTTATCTAAAAAAAATTATATTAAATATATCTACATTTTATATATGAGCATACGTGGAAATGTCATCAGACCTATCATTGGTTTCAGATTTAAAATTTTTATTTTACAATTAAAATGTTGAAATATTACTTTATAACAGTGCTAATATAGAAATTGCATTTTAAAATCAAACATCATGTTCATAATAAATACTTCTAGATCATTTCGTGGAGCATTTACCCTTTTGTTCTATATTCTTATTCATGTATCATTCTGTTAATACTTCACAATTTCTAGATATTTTTTAATTTATCCACTTCCTTATCACCAAGAATAATGTTTCAAGTCGTGTTTTAAATTATAATATCTTTATTTTCAACATTATCCTTACAAATCTTAAATTAATTAATAAAGATATCTTTTCAAAGATATAAATGAATCTTTTTGTCAAAAAAAATTTCAAGCCAATGGATTTATTCTCTCTTATTTTCAATTTCTTTGTAACCCATTTTGATTTCCATTATCATGGTCTAATATTTAAGAGTCTATGTCTCAGATTTAATATTCACACAATTTCATTTTGAATCATCTTCTGATGGGTGAAACTATTATTCCTAATGTTCCTTAAAAAACAATTAAGATATTCCTTTTAGAAATTCTACATTAATATGACCAACTTATTCACAATATGATAAACCATCTACAGTAAATAGATTGTTCTATCTAAAGGATACAAGGGAAACATTCTTCATTAATTTATATTGACCATTTGAAAGATATGTCCTTTTTTTGTATTCCAGATAGCCTTATCAATATAATCTTCTCCACCAATTCTAAAAGGGATGTTGTCTATGAAATAGAAATATTTCAATTCATAAAACATTTGAATGTAAATTCACCTCTAAATTTATATCTTCCTCAACTTGTGAAATTTTATGGAATAATAAAATTACTATTAGAATAATATCATATAATTTATTATTTATTAGAGTAATGCAAATTATATTTTAAATTTTAGATCTTTCAAATCATTGAAATCAAATTGTTTTTTTTCTTAATGGAAATTTTAAGACAAGTTCCTCTTCTCAATTCACAAATAACAAGTGTGTTTTCTTTATCATCACTGGTAATCCCATCCATATCTAAATCTTATAGATTTTATATTTTTGCATCAAATTTTTTAGTAATAATATAACGACCCATATTTAATATACATTGATATTACTTAATAATTAAATAATACTTATTACAACATATAAAAAACCATGATAGGACCATATATCTATAATGTCTTTAGAAACTGTGAAACAAAAAATACTTGTTCATAAATCACCTACATTGTCTCCCGCTTATTTAATCATATCTAGATTACCTTCTGAAATATCCTACTTAATACCCTTCTTCCTAACCTGGGGAAAAGAAAACCTACAATAGGGTGGGCTCAAATGCTCAATAAGGGTAGACAATGGAAATACCAGTCATGTCATATTCATAAGAATATAACATTTCAAAAATATTATCCTATAAAAGAGATCATAATATCATCTCCTGGGATAAATAATAGTAGTAAAATTTAATCCCAATAATAACATAATAAAACATAAAACTTTGTGGCATACACACATAATCATTGAAAATAATTTCATATTAGTCAAGACTCATTGCCAAGACTATCATAGCGGACAAAGTCCATTTTTGAACTGTGTTCACTCCTCGTTCTAGTCCTGTATCACTGAACTGGATTAACATGCCATTCCATCCATGTCTATCACATGATATATAATTATTTACCCAATTCATTAGAGGGAGATATCGGTCCCACCCATCTCATAATGAAACCATTCTTATGTGTGCCACAAAATCATATGTCATATATCATAGCATAACCCATGTAATAAAAAATGTGATTCATAAACATCATGCAATCATAACATAATCCATATAAGATAAAAGGACTTCATAAAATTAATTCCATCATAAAATAATAAAATCAATGTAAAAATAGGGATAGAAATAGAACAATTTATTATCATAGATGGAAAATAATTTTGATAAAACACTTGAACTACATTCTTGAGGAAAATATCCAATCTATATCCAAAACATTTTTCCTTTATTAACATGTCATACAATTTTAAACTAAAATAAGTTATTCAAAAATAAACATGAAAACATGAAAAGGTATATTAATGGAAATAATTTTCTGTGAAATAATAAAAATCCATTCATACTGTATAAGTTTAAAAAACATTCTTCTCGTGCTTTGGCCGGAAAAGTCAACAAGTATCTCGTTTTGAAAAGGACAAAAGATTCCTTTCAAATATTTTAGTAAAATTCACCAATAGGTAATATTGTATTTCAATATTTTTAGTATGATAGTTGCAATATTACATATTTATGAAACATCAATGTGGATGATAAATATCCCCTAGTAAATTCTGAAGTATAATCAATCTTTGATAAAAATGAGATTGTGAGATTTTCTCATACTGTAGGTCCAATATTCTTTGTCTGTGTATGAACCTATTTTATAATGATTTATATAATGTCACTTACTTGTTCGATAATAATAAGCATTGTTATGATATCATATATGGTCATATTGGTAGCTTCTTATTAGTAATATTTCATTGCTACTTGTTATTCAGGTGTTCATTGCTTTATGTTTTTATGCGTGTTTTGTCGAATAAATTCTTATACTTTTGTTAGGTTATATCTACATAATTTACAGAATGGTATTTGAATAATATATATCCTATATATTCATCCAATTAATTTATATAATCATTATTTAATGAAAATAATGTAGAACAAGTCGTATCACATCGTTGAGACGGTAGGTCGTACGTACGCACAAGCGAGGATATCATTCCCATGATTATATGAATGTAATTGGAGTTGATGATATAATATCTCCTAATAAGTATAATGTTATAATAATCATATATAGTTATACTTTACACTGTTATACCCATCCACATATGTTGGTGGTGGAAAACAAATTATACCACAGTGTGGAGACAGTATTCTGTACGTACGCACGGGTGGTGATTTCATTTTCCGTAGGATAGATAGAAGGTGATATAGGGTTTTTTCAGATTTATAATAACATATTAATATATTATTGATAATTATGTTATTAATTTATAATGAAAAAAAATATATAAGAGGAAGTAGAAGAAGAAAGAAACTTGATGAATCGTTAGAAGATATTACCTCTTCCTCGACGTGCCTCTTTTAAACTTCCTCTTAGGGCAATAGAGTTGGCCTTTTGAGAAGACCATAACATCTATGATTTATCTGGAGATGTTGAGAAGTGAAATGGGCAGGGGATGGCCGAGCTTGAAGGCTCAAAACTGTGTGACGAGGAGAGGGAGGAGGTGCCCTTTTATAAGGGTTCAGAGGGGCACCTTTAGAAAAATATTAATTTATAATAAATTTCATCCCCACTTCAGAACCTCCAAAAATGACTCAATTAGAATATGAGATGATATATGGTTGTAATATAATCAACCATTAATATTTATACATGTTTTGAATTTATTTTAATCCTTATCAAATTGATTTTTCCTTATTTAATCTTTTTAATTTTATTTGTGGTAATAATATTCCAAATTTTAAATTGTAATAAATAATTATTTATGTGCTATTAATTGTCCATAGATGGATAATTTATGACATTTTAGACCATATAAATTTATATTTATATTTTTTAAATATTTTTGTTATTTTTAAACAATTTTATAATATCTTATTTTTATAAAATAAGAATAGTGTCAATTTTGACACTATTCATTTATTTAAATTTAAATAACATCTACACAGAAGATATATTCAAAAAAATATTAAATATATTCATAACATGTCATATTCATCTATAAAATTCTTGGATCACATTAAATAGTTCGTATATTATTTATTTTAATATTTGTAAAACCAGTTTTTTTCTATTTCAATCAACAAATAATTTCATCAGCACTATTATGTCATCATTAATGATAATTATTTAATACCTAAAAATTATAAATAAATTCACATGATGTAGATAATTGTATTATATTTTTCGATACTATTCATGTTCGGAGTTCTATAAATTTTATCATGAAATAAAAATTATTACACTTATAAGATATAAGAGAGTGGAATGTTGTCACTTTCTTCGGGTTTAGTTATAATTATATCATTTTCATGGTCAATAGTCCATAAAACGAATCTATTATGACCCATAGGAGATATGGTCGCCTTTTATCCATCCAGTAGTATTTTGGAAGGTTTTAGGGTAATTTTAAAATCATATTTGTCCCCTTAATTACCCGATTTATATTCAACTATAGTAAATAAAAATTACCATAGTTATTATTCCTAATGTCAAAAAAATAAAAGTAATATATTAACATAATTGGGACTCACTTAATACAAATATGGAATCCATTTCTTAAAATTCAAAACATAGAAGTTCCGGTTATAAATTTATAATTAAACCCATTGTTAAGAAAATAGGTTTTAAAAGTTAAATCATTGTCAATGATTGAAATGTTTTTACCTATGAATTCAATATAAAATTAATGGTAATGACATAAATTATATTAAATGGTAAAAATATATTCTATTTATACATTAAATTAATTAAATTTTGTCACTAAACCATATAAATTATCTTGATGAAAAAGTTGTTTTTAAGAAAAATGTAGTGTATTTATACAATTTATCAAAATATTGAAGTTATCAGAAAAGTATAAAAACTTATCCAATGTAAATTATTATATCCCGATTCAAAAAAGAAGTTTATTTTGTGAAATTAAACTTATAAACTTTTAAAAAATTATATATAAAAAGGGTGCGCCATCAAAAGGCTGTAAAACTGTATTTTTTGAAAAATTCTTCTTTTATCCGAAAAATTGATTACGTTTTCATATCTCATTCTAGAAAATGTGTAAGATGAATCATAATGTTATAAAATTCTAAATTCAGTTAATAATATTTATAACGACTAGTTTGTATTATTATAATAATATATCATTGTTTTTTGAAACTCAACATTGCGTACAACACAAGCTATCGAGGAAGGTTTCTCTTGCGTATAACGCTAGCCAAGCTAGTGTTGTGTGTAGTGAAAGATTCTCTTTGTGTTTCGTATAACATATGACATTGAAAAAATATTTCTCATTAAATATCAGGGTTTTACAAATAATTCACATTTTCTTCATTATCGTAGTCGAGTGGTTAACGTAATATTTTTATACTCTATCAGTACCTGAAATGAGGTTTAACCTAGTAAATAACTAATATGTTGAATCATCCTCCTACATTCAATAATATTCAAACTATATTTGAACAATTTTTAACATTTAATTTTCAACTTTTAACTTGATTCATAAATTTTATAAATCTTCAAAAAAATATAGTTACAATATTTTCATCCCATAACCTTGATCCTAACTATTTCTCAATAAGAAACTGATTAACCATTATGGGAATTATCTCTATCATAAATGATTCTTTTTTTGGTCAACACCACATCATGGTTTCATCTGGAACAATCAATGTTTATTGAAAATAATCATGAACATTGAACCCAAAATAAATAATATAAAATATCAATCTCCCATTACATGAATGATTCAATTTTACATAAAATATTGGTATACCTTTTTGTTAATAGAAGTATTTTGTTCCATGAAAATATATTGAGAAACAAGAGAGTGGTACTAGCTCTGATACCAATTGTTACAAAACACAGAGGGTGATATACACAATAAAGGGGGGTCAAATGGTATGGATAGATACTTAAATACCACAAAACTAATTTATTTATTCAGTACTTATCTCCAGTTATTTTCACTGCTTATAAAAGGATGTATATAGAAATCATTTTTTAATGTGGTTAGATTAGTTTAATGATAACTATGTTCCCATTTTGTAAATATTATTATCTCATTCACACATCCCCTTTATTATAATCTATATGATCTCGAGAAAGGTTATGAACATGAACTCATTAACTACTAGCAACGAATAGTTTAAATATTATATCAATAAAATAAAAATCACCTACTACATAATGATAACTTATGAATGTATTATTCTAAAAGAAGAATCCAAACATGTTGATCATCATCCACTTTATTTCATACAAATATACTATGTATCATATCTATTCTTCTTCTATGATATTTTCATATCTCAAATTTTCACTCTTATAATTATATAAACCTACTATTTATTTATTTCTGGTTTTATT
Organism: Viscum album; assembly: GCA_963277665.1. Classification (NCBI taxonomy): domain Eukaryota; kingdom Viridiplantae; phylum Streptophyta; class Magnoliopsida; order Santalales; family Viscaceae; genus Viscum; species Viscum album. Next base: position 2,046,419,261 of record OY728142.1, read on the forward strand.
TATTCATTGAATATTTTGTAAATATAATTTCCGCATTTCCATAGACTTTTTAATCTCACAGATACCTAGACATTAATCTCTTTACTCTCACAGATACACTACATTCAAATATCTAAAAAATCCTTCATTGAATCTAAAATGAGTATTAGAAATATCTTGATCGTAATATATCCAAAAATCTCATACCTTGCACATCATAACAAATAATACAATAATACGGAATATTCCTTTGAACAGGTCACCCCATGAAAAACATTATACAATCTCATTTCAATAGACTCTCAAAATGCACCACAAAAATGAATCATGTCATGGTCTACCATGTCATTTCTCACTGATGATCTAATTTTATAAAATGGCCATCCTTATGAATTATTTTTCATTATAACATAGTATATCTTCTCAAACCTTCTCCATTAATTTGAGATTGAATAGAATCCATTATGATATGGTTTAATTCATTTTTTTACCAACATTGGATCTCTCACATAAATAAATCAATAAAATAGTTTTCTCTATATAATATTTGTCATTTTATCAAAATACTCAGAAAACCTGATTTTTTGAATTAATAAATGTGAAATAAATGGACATTGTATTTCAGTTTCCTCATCATTTAATAGTTACCTAAGACATGGTAGAGTTCATATTAGTAAAATGGAGCTTCTCAAAATCTATCCTCTTCCATCATTACCTTATATTTTATCTTTCATCCCCATTAGATGATTTCAGAATTACATTATATAAATTTTGATTCTTGGATCCCTGATTATCAGTATAAGAATACTCAAGTTTTTCTATTTTTCTAATTTTAAATCTATAATTTCAGATTTTTAAAATGTATAAATTCATATTTTATCTAAGAATTTATTTTCATGTAGACTACACGTCCCTTACTCAGATGGAAGATAATTTTTTATAGATATTCAATGATTTTTATGAAACTAGATGATGTTTATGTTGAGGAATGATATAAATTTTAACCAAAGTAGATTGGATTAGGTTGTTGGTATGTTAAATTATTTCCATTTTTAACTATTCAAATAAATAACTACAATCTTATCAAAAAATTTCCTATATAATAAAAATATAATTTAATTTAGAGAATCTTTAGATCTCAATAGAATGTCTCCAATGCTTCTCCAATCATCACAAACGACATATATTAAAAATAAATACCAGACCATCCTCAAGAGGTTACAAATAATTGTCATCATAATCTCAATTGTATGAGTAAGAATTTTAGGCAACACAATTTTCATGTATATTCCTCTTATTGAATTCCCACCATATTCAATCAATGATCATCAATGTTCATATTTTGTGGATATTAGTCATTATAAAGATGGGTTTGATGTTTTTATCTCTTTAATACTACAACCATTCTCTATGTATTGTTGATAATTTATTTTAAATATTATGATTCAAATCTATGGGGACATAATATCTTCATTATGATATAGTTGATTTCATATAAGTTTTTTAGTGTAAGAACCTAAAACTAAATTTTTTTTATTACAAGCATGTTATATCATATAATATAATAAAATAGAAATAAGAACTGAAAATATTCTTCCATAATTAAATTATTTCTACCTACTCATGTCTAAACACCTCCCAATGATAATGGTACCAAATTTGTTATTAAAATTTACATAGGAATGATATCATTTTTGGAAATTTATATTTTCTTTTCCTTGAAAGCATTTTTGTATTATTCTTCTTTGGGTTTGAAAATAAGGAAATGTATTTCTAATAATGGAAAATAAAGAGTTTCAATATAACCATGATATGGGAAATTTTTAGAATTTAGATTCCATTCAATGTTTTTGTTGATCCCATGTGTTTCATTTTTTATCAATGGTGTGTCGATATGTTTTTTGAGTTGAAATGAGGTGGTGATGTTAGAGAATTATTATGGAATAATTTAATATTATTAAATTTTAGTATTTTTCCAATTATCCCTGTATATGTGATTATTATGGTGCTGGAATTCAATTTAACACATTGAAAGTGTTTGATGTCATGACCCGTCCCAGAGACACCCATTTCTTGATTACCCCTATCCCATCTCCAATATGCTAGGGAAGGGTTAATAGAACCAAGTAGGCATATACCACAAATAGGAGGAATTTTCCAAAATAACATATACACATGCACACATACCCAAGACACCAATGATGAAATGTAAAAAAACTTAATAACAAGCCATGGGAAAACATATCCAAAAACTAGAGTATGGCATGATGTAATGTGTATTTTTGTAAAAAGTTCAAAAAAACATGCCCATAAAAATAATCATTAATCACATCTACATAATGTAAGAAAAGATTAATTGGGACTATCAACTAAAAGCCACATGAACACACATTAGTCGATCAGTTCTCACAAAATACCACATGATCCAATACTTCTTGGAAGTCAATAAAATTTTTGATTGTCTACACATGATATGACATATTTTGGCATAGTCCATGTATGGGTGTGTATAAAAATACTCAATAGGACACCCTAAAACAACAAATCAATACTATAACAGAATACCATAATATAATACAACAATGGAATATAGTAAAGGAATACCACAAAGTAATACCATGATGTAATACCAAAAATAAATTCCATACACGAATACCATGAAAGAATACCACAATGGAATACCATATAAGATTCTCACAAAGGAATACAAGAGAGGATTACCACCATAGAATACCCCACATGATTTCCATGAAGTGATTAACAAAAAATAATAACACAAAAGACTACCATAAAGGAACACCTCAAATGATTATCATAATGGATTACTACACAAGATTACCATAAAAGAATACCCCACAGGATTACCATAAAGGTATTAGAGCAAGGTAATACCATAAAGGATTAACACAAAGGAATATCACACATGATTACCACAATGGATTAAAACACAGGAATACCATGAAGAAATGTACAATCAGCTCAAATCAGGTTGATGTCTAAAGCACATATAACATGGATATCCAAATATACTCAATGAAGAAACATATTCTATAAAATAGTTGCCAAAAATTACCAACTAGAGGATTCTTCTCTATGAATTCTCTTTCTATGAGAAGTCACTCCTAGTGCTATGATATCATCAGAGAAACTCTTGAAGAGTTCTAGCTCATTTAGGCCCCACCCAAACAGAACACACTGTTTAATGAATAATATGATTCCCATATATGTGATCCTACATATACACACTAGGGAATACCCTATACCCAATCTAGATCATCACACAACATATAGGGTGCTTCCCAAACACAATAGGGAATAACACTAACCCTACTGATGTCGTCGGCTAGATAGAGGGGAAACACCCTGCTCTTAGTGGTTAGCTTGATTCCACTAAACACAACTATGGGTTATAGATTATCAAACTCTATTCCCATATAGGGATTCAATATGTTATCTAAAACATGACCTCTAAAGGGGATTACAATCCAATGATGTTTATGTAATATTGTTATTAACCTTCAGGGAAAGGACCAAGAGAATGATATTAACATATACCTCTCAAAACAAAAACTACCTAAAAGTCTCAAAAGGGCCATCTCAATGTTAGGGTCTTAATGTTGAATATGTATCATCGATTGGCCTCTCAATTTAGGAGATATTATTTTCTAAGTGAAACTGCCCATAGGTCTATTAGGGCATGAAAATCTACAGCCATGGTAGGTCCAACCTACTGCCCGAGTCGATAACTCTGGTCAACCATAACTGTTGGTCATCTCATTACTACACCCACAAATGGTTGTCACGGTAGGTGTGCACACATTAGATAAGTATTTCACGACCCTATGGATGACCGTGAATAGTCTCCACCCTGGATACCCTGGGTCCGACCCTGCTCCGACCCAGATCAGTCCTGGGTCCATTACATCCAACCTGGCCTAATGGAACGACCTGGAAAACTAGTCCTACCTTGATCCGCACAACACATTTTATCACCGCTATGTCTACATTCGTCATCCCTAATGGTGAAACTGCTTCCACAACCCAAAGACTGTCGTCATCTCCACATACATCAGCCTCCACACACCCACTATCACTGCCATCTCCCATGGCTTCCACTGGAAAAACATACCACATATTGCTCCACTATTAGTTGCCAGTGTTGTGTCAATGCTCCCCTTCACAAACCACATTACGTCTTCTGATGCCCAAAAAATAGAACTATTTTAGATATTATCTCATCAATTCATGTCATTGCCATGTAAACACATTTCGTCTTCCAATATTCTAGAATAAATAGATCAAATATTTATTCTCCATTGTGTGATTAATAAGGAAAACTAAGATATCATCTATTGTCTAAATTTCACTATCTCAGTCATTGTACCACATTCATCCAATATGGATTCAAGATCTATGTTATCAGATCGTTACTCTAGGAATCTGATGTGTAACAATAGAATCATCGGGATATGTTGTGTAATAGGCCATACAAAAAATTCATGCGATGAATGATGAATCGTTTGAGAAAAGCACCAGAACCAAAGAGTGGAACAATCATTCAACAATATTCATGTCTATATCGATCCATAAACATTAGATAAAAAATAAAATAATCAAATAATCACAATGATCCATCTCTCATTAAAACCCCACAAAGACAATTCTCATCACTCAATACACATCATCACTATATCAATATGTTTGTCGATTTCTTCACGTTCATAATATAATTTAGGAATTGTGAAATGAAAAATTGAACCAAAAGACCTTCATCATTTTATATAACTTGCTAATGAAGAATGGTCATCCCATCGTTGTCGTAGGTAATATCCTTTGAATCATAGGCATGTTTTTCATCGATCCATGATATGTCCCCATCGACTGAGAGAGAAACCTAAAACATATCTCCAGTAGTTCTCCAATGTTTCTAGGGTTATGTGATTATCCATCAAAACTCTCCTTAGTAATATTTTTAAATATTTCTTCCATTTCATCAAAAAAAAATTTTAGTTAACTAATTTTTAGCCTCATTACTTATGAAGACATATTCATGACAAATGAGATGGACCGACTAAAGTATCATCGCGCATAGGGAAAACACCACATTACAAAATCTACGATGGTATTTAATTTCTAATCCATGTTACCATTGATTAGTAAATTGGATTTATAAATAAAATAAATTTACATAATTATTTTTTATAGGGTTATGTCATTGCTGAAATTTTCTATAGATGAACCAGAATGAGAAAATTTAGGTTTCTCCTTGGGTAAACCCCACATTATTATTTCAATAATGCATGAAAATTTTTTATCTGGAAAACTGTATCAAAGTTTATCCACTTTTTTAAGAAAACTCTATGTCCGTACTATTAAAAGTTTATTATATTTTGAAACAATTTTTCCTAGAATATTTGGCCTCAGAATATCTTGTCATATTAGTCCCTGGTTTCAAAATAAATCCATATAATATCTATGAATAGAACATAGAAAACCATAGGTGTTACATTGTCCCCACCTTGGGGATTTAAATCATAGAATGCCAAAAAATGGGATAAAAAATTGATGAGGTTACAGAGCATGAATTTGATCATCCCACTCCGATGTGATCTCTTATAGATTCTTATACTACTACTCATGCACAAAGGTAATAAATATCCCTCAATGGATTCTCACTATCGGATCCTCGATCTGTATCGTGTACTCACCAAAAGTTTCACGATCATCGATGTCCATCTCTCCCTATTCTATGATGTGAAATGGGTTAATCATTTATCTTCTCATATACGACATGTGGAAGACATTGTGTACCCGATCCAGCTGCATTGTAAAAGGCAAGTAGTATTCCACCACTCTATAACTATGTAGAATCATGAAAGGGTCAATGAATCTTAATGATATCTAGGAAGTGGAAAAACTTGGTGAGTTGGTCAATGATTACACATATGGAATGTTGTACCTAGTAGTACATTGGAAATCCATAATGGTTTCCATTGATATCCCTTCCCATTCCCATTACGGATCCACATGGGGATGAGCTAATCATTCAAGAACCCAGTGCTTAGCCTCCACCAACTGAAAAGTAAGGCATCGAGAGAAAAACTATATAACTCCTTTCTTAATGTTGACCCAACAAAACTAACATCAAAGGATCTGTACATTTTCACAACTTGTAAAAGTACAACCTTTTGATTTTCTAGTGTCTGAACTAGACAGAAAGCTCAGGTTTCGACCTCAATCCAGTACACATCTTCCTATGTGTTGGGAACAACTCAGAACATGAGGTGTCTCTAATGTGGAAACACCTTATGTTTTCTCAATCTACACACCGCATACGCTATTACATCAGGTAAAATTCCCTTCTCTATAGGTGGTGGTATCGATTGTGTTCCACCTGGAGGTGTTATCTCTGGTAAGAATCCAAGTATTAATGCCTCGATACCGAGAAAATCATCCTCATAATAACATGTGATAATCATAGGTGAATATATAAATGGATACATCCAGAAATAAAATATGATGTTCCACAGTAAACTATGTATATCTGTGGAGCTTACTCAAGAAGGACATGAACAACACAATCATTCTTATATGATGTATGTACCATTTTTTCCATGCTACCAGTTTTATTTTCTACTATGTTAAAAAGTAAGTGATTATAGTAATGGTGTATGGATACGTTGGCTGCCAAACCCACACTAGATTCCCTGACATAAAATCTAAACTTGAAACACTTAATAGTGTTTCCAAAAACCGAACTCATCGACTCATGGTCCTAATGTAGAACTCTCCACTTCTAATACCAATCTATCATGACCAATCGTAGAGGGGTTCATTCCATGACAACTTCAAGCCCAGCACCAATAAGCTCGGGGAAGGTGATAAGAACTGAGTAGTCATATCCCACAAATGGGGGGTATTAACATAATGTACATGTACGCATAGACACATTTCCATGCACAAAAAATGAAATGTAAAAGCCATATGTCGAAAATATAATCTAACCAGTATATCCCACCACTCTATTTTGATACCAAGTAATGTATAGTAAATTAAAAAGGGCCAAAAAATCCCAAAAAAAGAGTATATAACCACAATTATAACAAGTAAGAAATGATGTATTATGACAATCATCTAGGAGCCACTAGATTACACCTCATTTTTCCCGGTCCCACAAAGCACCACCTGGTCCTGACCTTCCAATAACTATATTGAATGGTTGATCATATGCACAAGACATAACATGTGTGGGCAAAGCCTAAGCATGGCTGTCCATAAAAATAATCAATAGGACACCCGGAAACCACAAAGGAATACTGTAATGGAATCTAATAAATAAATACAACAATGGATTACCACAAAGGATTACCACAAAGTAATACCATCAAGGAATACCAAAAAAGAATACCAGGCATAATTTCCATGAAGGAATACCATAAAGGAATACCACACATGATTACCACAATGGAATACGACACATGATTAATACAAATGACTACCACAAAAGATTACTATAAAGGAATACTACAAAGTATCACCATGAAGGTATTGCCACAATGAAATACCACATAATATTACCATAAAGTAATACCATATAGGATAACCACAACTGTTTACCACATAGTGTTACCAGGAAAAAATACCACATAGGATTACTATGGAGGGTTCACCTCAACGAAATAACACACATGATTACCAAAAAATATTTCCACAAAGGATTACTAAACTGGAATTCCATGAAAGAGAGTACAGTCACCTCTATTAAGGAATATGTCTAAAGTACATATAACAAGGATATCCAAAAATACTCTATCCAAGACACATGGTCTAGAGGTAATTCATATTCGATTACCAACAATATGATTCTAATCAAAGAAATCTCGTTGCAGGAGAACTCAGTCCTCAAGACATTATATCATCAAAGATAGTCACAAAATGGTCTATATCATTTGGTCCCTACCAAAGGAGAACACACTGGTCAAGTAAGTCTATGATACATAAGGAGATAATCCTTCTAAGAAGCATGGGTATACCATTTTCCCAATCTGGATTAACCCTCATCCAAGAGGATCCTACCCATATATAGTAGGAAATACCACATACACTATAAATGTATCCCACTAGATGGACTACCATGGCCCTTCTCTTGATTGTTATGTTGATTCAAAATAACTCCAATATGGTTGATAGTGGATTTCCCTCCCATTCCACAAATAGATACCATATTCTATTTGGGACACGGCCTCTAGAGGGTATTACCATCTAATAATGCGGACATAATGTTGTACTAAACCCTCAAGTAATGCACCAATATAACACTCTCATCCAATAATGTTTCATATACTAAAAACTCATTACAGGTATCAATAATATTGTCTTAATGTTAGCGTATCAATTCCATAGAAGGATCATCAATTAGATTCTCTGTTTTAGAGGTATACTCATTTGAGGGAAACCGCCTGTAGGCCAACCTAGGCCTACAGACCTACCATTGTTGTAAACCCCTATGGTTATTTGACTGATCATGTAGTTGTTCATGCCATTGTTACACCTAGAGTAAACTGTCTTAGTTTACTGTCAAGGTCGACCATGAGCAGTCTCTACATCGATTTCCCATAATCCAATTGGATTATAACCATGATCTGACCCCGGTATGTTGTGTCTGACCAAGCCTAATGGTCCATCAGGGCCCCCTGGTCTAACCCAACTAGCCTAGGCCCATTCCTTTTTTGTCGTGCATACATCAGCCAACCCTTCTAGTGCCTCTGCATCCATCACTTGGGGCCTCTTCCATAACTAATTCCCACCACTGCCGCTTTCCCTTCATCTCTTGTGTCCACTGTTGGCCTCACCCATCGCATGTGGCTATGCCACATCATGACATCGTCACCACTAGTGTCACATAAAGGATACCTTCATGAACCATTGTGCAACCTCTAATTTCCAAAAAAAACCGAATGGTTGCAGATCTGATCTCGTCGAGCCAGTTTATTGCCATATCAACACATTTAATCTTCTGATCTGCTAAAAAAATAGATCAAATCACCATTATTCATTTCCTGACGAAGAATGTTGAAGAATTCAACTTCGGGATTCATAATTATTTTGGATCACTCTATCTCCATCATCGAACCACTATCATGTCAGGTCAATATGAAATATATGATACGAGATCATTGCATCAAGAATCAGTGCTGAAACGATTGATTGATCAAGATGTTTCGAGTAATGGGCCAAAAGAATAACAACAATGATGAATTATGAATTGGAGGAGAAAAGAAAAATATCCAAATAGAGTAATGAACTTCAATTTATATTCATGTAGATCACAATCTATCTATATTAGAATTGTAATCTAATAGAAAAATAATCACAAGGATTAATCAGCCTTTAAAACACAGCAATGATAATTCCCTTCCAACAATAAACACAACATCTGAATCAATCTATCTATTGATTGATTATGAATCATTATAGAAATTATGGAAATGTAAATAAACTCATTCCCTATGTTTATTTGGATTTTTAGCTGATGAAGAATGGTCATCATGTCATTGTCGTAAGCAAGATACATCAAATCCATGTTGTGTCAGTCATTGATCCAATATCCATCATCGCCACCTGAGATGGAATCCTGAAATATCTCTACTAAAATTATCCAAGGATTCCAATATTATGCAACTAACGTATGAAATTCTTCATAATAATATATTTAATGATTGTCACCTCCTGTGTAAAAAAATATTTATTGAATTATTTTATTCTCGTTAAATCTCGTGATAAATTTTTCACAAATGACCTGCATCGACTATAGTTAAGTCACTCATAGAGAGAAAACTACATTATAAACTTAATGGTTGACTCAAATTTCTAATATGAGTCACCATTCATGAGGTATTACTATTTAAAAATAAAATAAATTTATTTATTTATATTATTTGGGGTTACGACCTCGGTGACTTTTTTTATAGATGACCCACATTGAGATAAGATAGGTCACACCTTGGGAAAAGCCGCATTTCTGAGCTCAATAGTGATATCATATTTCTAATCCAAGAATTTGTTTAAGAATCATTCAAAATTTTTAGGAAAATCATATTGGCATGCTATTAGAAAGATTAATATTTTTCAGACAACTGTTCCAAGAACACCGGGCCTCATAATAACATTCTATCTCAACTAATAGTCTTGAAATCAATCCATATAATATCTAAAATTAGTACGATGATAATATGGGATGTTACATTGTTATATAAATGATACTTGTCCAATTCATCTGATTGATTTTATATGTCCCCCTAAATTGAACCTTTGGTTGTTTCATAAGACCCAATATGATTTTAGTATAAAGTGGATTCCTAGATAAAGATAAATTAACAATTATATTATATACATGAAGAAAAATTATCTATGTAGATGAAAATTTTATTTTACCTTACATATATTAAACTATCGAGGTAATTGTGAATGATAAAAATTGTTAAATTGGGAAGGACATTACTTATGTATTTGTATTCTTGGTTGCATATGAAAAATCGCTACCTATGATAGGGAAATAAATTTCCTGTATGGGTACATCGGTACATCTATAAGGGTAATCCATGCTTTTTAAGGGTAAATTGCATCATGTTTAATGGTATGCAGGTTAGTGGAAACCATATATAGGGTAAATCACATTATGTATAAGGGTAACATGAGGCTCAAATAACGGTACATGGAAGACCGTGTATGGGTAGATTGGGATTTACAATACCCATATATGGTAAATATGTTTCTAGTATAATGGATAATTGGTTATGTAAGGGTATTGCATAGAGGTACCAATCATGGTGTAATTGTAAACATGTGACCTGTGTAAGGCTATATAAGGTCGCATACCTGTAATCTAATTATTGTGTAAGGTTAGCCATGAGCATCCTAAAATAATGTAAGGGTAGATGTGATATTACTATATGAATGTTAGGGTAATACATATAAGAGTAATCTTCATTGTTCATAAACAGTAATCTAATTGTCACCATGTAACACTATCAGCACTTCCTATATCACCAATATATTTTTTTGAATTATTTCACATTAAATGATATGATTTATTAGATATCTTATAAAAGGTCCCGTTTAAGAATAAAAATTATAATTTTGAAATATTATTCTTTATGGTAATATTTCTCAACTAGTAGTTGGATTGGAGGCTATGAATAGTAATAAATAAATTATGAAAAAAATATGGTTATATATTGTAACATTCTATCATAGATGCTAGAAAGAAGTTCCCTATGTTGGTTGGTCACATGGCCTTAAGATCTCCTCCTCTAATTATAGAGGAATCCAACTATAATTGAGGACATAGGGTGTCTCAATAGAGGGATTGTTCCCCCAATCCAAAGCGTAGCATAGTGGATGTAAATATATCAGTCAATAGTGGAAGTAATAAATCAACCAAATATAAAATTAATTTCAATGTTATGTATATATAAATAATCTCCAATGAAATATCATATAAGAGAAGATTTCTCATGAAAGGTCTCCAAAAACTAGGAAAATATGTATATAAGAATCCTGTATAGTACTTGTATGAAAATAAAAAAAATATAAAAACCAATATCTATATAGAATAATTAAAATAGACTAGTCTAGTGCTCTCCTACCCCAAATATAGAATAATTATAGAATCGTGTTGTGGTTGATTTTTGTGGACCCTACCTGTATCCTTGAAGTTTGATAGGGAATCCATTGGAAACTCGAATAGGGGTTGAGGTAACACTTAGTAATCCACCACCAATAGTGTGTATCTGGTCGATATATACATTATAATGTATTGTTAAATCAATTTAAAAAGAATAATAATAATAAAATGTAACATTCCCAAGGCATATGTGATACAGTACAGACAAAACATTCTTCTTGAATCCAATAGTCAGGATACCATAAGTAACGGAACTGGTAGAAACATAACAAGACATGTGTAATAGAGTATAGTCCAACAACAAACAACCAATACCCACACTTTTGTTATCAATAAGAATATAAAAATCATTCACCATGACGATGAAATATAGCCAAGTGTATAATATCAATCACATCCATGTTGTATAGACAAGTATTTTACATTCTCTATGATCTCTACATATAATCAGAGACATCCACAATGACTATTTCATGTAATCAAAAGTTTCTAGCCATGAAAGGTTGAATCCAAGGTATATAAGTATATTGAATCCACATCGAGTCCCATGAGATTCTCGATGGTAACTTCATATATACTTTTTGGGGTATATGAAACATATCAAAAGACCATGTCCTTTGAGAGCATAAGAATTCTAGATACAAGGGGTATCAGGGATTGAATAATCCAACTGAATCAGGTTCTATTGATTAAATAGGTATAAGTAATTCACTACTCCAATCATGACCCATGGTGTAGAAATGTCAATGGTGTCCTATGTAATCACTATCCCTCGTATACCAATAGACTAATCAATTAACATAAAAATTATTCAATCCACTCATTCATCCTTTCACAATCATTCTCATTCCATGAGTTCATCCAACTCATTCAACAATTTCATAATAAATAAGGAAATGATTTTATGTCTTTTTATCACAAGGAAAAAGGAATTATTAACTCTCTTCTAACATCACAACTCTATTTAAATTAATTTACAAAGGATCCCTCTAATTATTTGTGCACTGAACCACTGAGAAGAGTAATATAAGGTAAGGGAGATGCATAGACACATCTCATAGGTGAAATTGGTTAGTGATAAAAATCTCAAACAATCTTCAAAGTTACCAGGGGTAATATAATAGGTTCAATTTTTTTCAATTCACTAATTTAATTATTTTGAGGGGAACCACCAAATATGTTGGAGTGCATAAAAAGTGGAATTATGGTTATGAAACACTAAACAATAGGGGGAATGAATAGACCACTTAACGTTGGTACATAGTAGATCATTCATCCTCTACTAATCAGTAATTTGGTCTACATCGAGAGAAAAATGATGAACCGATGAAAATATGGAAAATATGACATATTAACATTAAAATAACTACCTTTATTAATATGAATACAGATGAATAATGTAATATTACAAAATATTATCTCACTGTCACAAACCCAATGTGATTGAAAATGTTCAAATCTAAGTCTTCATAATGAAACAATAGAAAATTTTAAGAATTTATCCCCAATGGGTGCTCCCATGCCATGGTTTCTATCTATTGGATAAAAAATTGTATTATATTTCAATGTCCTGAATGGGAAAATTTTATTTTTCACATAATAATCTAGGGTGCTTGATTTGGCCCCTTTTTTGGCCAAAAAATTCACCAGTAATGCACCCATCACTGTCTCACAAGGCACCATGCATGGATTCTAGTGCATGGTTTCCTAACCATGTGAAAAACATTACCAACACATCTATTAAATGTTTTCATAGTTTTAGGACCATGTTCATGGGGATTCATAGTTTCCAAAAATTGTGTCGTTCTTGCACCTCATTATTATGCCCCATATGATTTGGAGTAACCACACTTCCAATCACATATGGTTTCCCCTAACGGTGTGGTCTGTTTAGTCATTCCAAATAGCAGGGATTCCGGATAAAAAAGTCCAAAACACACCTGATAAACCCATTATCCTAGTATGCATTCACATTAGTCCATAAATAATCATTTTAAATTTAAAACAAAATATGTACCTCATAGGAAAACCCATGATCAAAAAATTGTCCTTCATTAAAGAAATTTATACATGAATAACCATTCCAAGGGTTGTTAGGATTATTCAGAGAATAACTCTACCAATGAGAATATATTTTAGCCTCTTTCTCCAATGTCTCATCCTCTAGTCAGCTATAATACCATAACAATTATACTATAGGAGCTGAATAACCTCATAGAACCCTCGTTCTCTTGTCAATAACAAAAATATGATTCTCCTCAATGGAAGAATATACTTATAACTCATCATTATCCAAAATTAAATTGTGATATGGGTCTGACATCTAATGTAACTACTAAGATATATGGAATTTATATTACAACGAATGGTGGAACTGAGTAAACTAAATATAATATGATACTAATCCTACTATCTCTTGAATCATTAACTCCTTATTTCTCATGGTGAATTCTTAACATGAATCCTAATATACATTTTCCTTCCCTCAGGGATTTATATAAAATGTTCTGATCCATGACCTCAAACATTAGATATTATTGATGATGCTTTTCATAATATTGTTTTGAATACAATGTGGTATCCAAAAATTTTAAAATCAACTAGTCTTGTTTCAAATTTTCATGATTGATGAGAGGTATAATAAACACAACCTCACCATCCCTTATATAGAATATTTTAAATCAATATCATGTCTATAAAATTTTTCACAAGGTTTCATCTGTATAGTTTCTTGATATGTATTGTTGTAGATAAACTCTTCATGGATTATATTTCTATCCCAAGGTCCCCCAAAATCATGGATCAATTATCCAATCATTTCAGAAATTACTTGAATCTTGAGTTTGAACTATCAACAAATATGATGATGGTATGATGGGATCAGAAGTTCCCGTGTACCCAACACCCTCTAAAAACTCTTACAAAATTTAGATGTAATAAAGGCTCAACAATTTGTTACAAAATTATGAGTAACCCCATGAATTCATACTATCTCTTGAATGTATAATCTCTCACAATAATCTACAGATAATTTATCTATGATAGGAAGGAAATAAGAAACCATGATGAACCTTTCCACAACAACCCGCATAACATCACAACATCAACATAAACTCATAAACCCGATCAAGAAATCCAATTAAAAATCATACTATTTCCACACAAGAATTGTAAACTATTGTTATATACCTTTTGGTTATTGATTTTTCTCATTAACTTGATGGAATATGGAACACCTAATAAAAAACCTGACTACCTCTATTTTCATACCAGACCACTAGTATTTCTTGTGAAAGTGATGGTACATATTGGTGATACGGGGGTGTATAGACAAAACAGAGTCATGAATATATCACATCATCTCTTCACGTATGTCTATGGTAACACATATGAAAACATGGATACGGTTAATTTCCTCATCACCCACAGTCCAACCAGGAGGTGGGCCCTCACATTCAACAATCTCCCTTATGAGAATTCCCTCAACATCGGATAATTATCCAATCCTCACCATATACATATGAAATTATGTCACTATAATGGAATAAATAAATGGATTATCAAGACAATCATTAAAAATCAAGGGAATATCAGAAAACATGGATGTACAATTCCACTCTCTATAGTTCTCTAGAATTTCATATATTTGCGTCTTAATGATCTGGGAATCGACAATTGCATTTACATTTCCATGAAAATAGAAAATTTCAAATTTAAAATTATATAGGTTCTCAATAAACATTTTAAACCTTTGATCCAAATCATACTATGTATATATGTACATGATGATTTTGTGTTCCTTGTACAAAAAAAAATTCTCATTTTGTCTCCCAAAATGAAAAACATTAACTATACCTAACTCTAGATCATGACATGGGGAATTTCCCCCAAGTGGATTTAGCTGGTCAGACATGTATTCCGTTACTCTATCCCACTACATCATAACAACTCCTACCTATAATCATGATGCATAAAAATAAAAAATGTTCCTCTTGGAAGGGTATGTTATATTCAAGACTGATGAAAAATTTAAACTTCCTTTCATCTATTTAAATGATATTTCATTAGTCTATTTTCATACAAACACTAAACCCTATATATTTCAAGACAAAATATGTGATGATATGTGTGGGATGTTATGTACGAAAATCATGTAACATCCAGTTAGACCCAACACACACATTATATCAAAGATGTTCTTGGGATCATCTGAGTAAAATAAAAATCTCACGTTATATGGGTCTACTGATACTTATATCTCAAAGATAATATTTCCAATGAAGTTAATTTTATGCATCCATAACTGACAATTTGTGAGATTATCATATATATGATGTTATCTCATTATATAAAAAATTATATCAAGATGTTTTCCAATGTCATGTAGTTTTTGGAATACACTAAGACATCATCCACAAATAACAGAAAAAATGAATCCAGATAAGGATTGAAAATGTAGTTAATATTCCCCTGGAAACTTTTATCACATTCATGAGACTCGGCTGCATAACCAGATATTCATATAGACTATAGAGGTTATGAAAATATTTAGATGATATGTTTATAGGTTTATCATACATTTTATATTACCAACATCTCAAATAAAATTTTAAGAACACCCATAATCCTTGGAGATGACCAAAATGGTGATCATTCTAAAAAAATGGTAAAGAATTCATTACCTTAGAGTAGTTAAAATTTTGTAAAACCACATATAGCTTCAGAGAAACATATAAATTTTTCTCATTAATTACTAGAAAACCCAGCATAGATGTATTGAGTTGTATAAACCCATTTTCCTCCAATTTATAAAGCTTCCACATGAGCTCCACCAACTCTGTTGAAGCTATCCTAAAAGGAAGAATAGAAACTGGTGAAAATATATGTTGTAGGTTCATAGAAAAATCCACCTCTCTTTTAGGAGGTAAACCATAAAATTATTCTAGAGAAATTTTTGTCAAATGATCACCAACTAGTGGAAAATATTTGGGGCATGATCCCTAAAAATCTAAACATAGACTAGAACATTGGCTATCATTCCACCCTTTATATGATGAGTTAGTCTTTCATGGATCTCCAGGACGTCCCAATAACCATTGTGAATTATCTATTCACCCTATTGTGTTGTGAATGTCACCCTTTGTTGATAAAAAAATTGGTTCTGTAATAAATGTTTTTGTACATACCATGAATTAATTTATTCACTATCATCATGAGGAATAAATATCAAATTTGTTGAAAAAGTCACCAATATTAATGGTTAAATCCATACAATCAAGCAGACCATCTGATCTGATTCCCAATAGAGGGTCAAGGGTCATAAATCCCTTAGAAAACTGAGCCACAATGCCATGTCTCTCCAAAAAAGTATTTATTTAAAACCATGTGAATCACCTTAATATCAAATATAAGATACAAGATTAGAGGATAATATATTAATAGATATCATCATTGATAGTCTGATTCTCTACTCCTTGGGTACATGTTACACCAAATAGATCTGGCGACACAATTACACAACCTCACTTCCCAGAGATGGATCATTCTATTGTCTAGGTAAATATAGTGAATGAATTCCTCTACCATGAACAACAACTCAACCTGAACTATTAGAAATACCCCATCTCATAGCCTAACACAATTACATATATCTAGATCATAATATAATAGTTAGAGATGATACCTATACAATAACTAGTCGATGGATGGTTCAATAGAATTGATGCATGTGGCCTATATTTCTACAAGATCATCAGTCTGCTGGGTCTCAATCACACCGATTCCAAATATATCATTGGCTTTAACATTTATTATAGAAACCATAGACACCGTCCCTAATAGCAGGTCTGACACTCACCTAATGGGAATACATAAAATGACATTTCCCACAACTAGAAGTTGAACCAATGGGTCAAGAGGATACATTACTCTGTATTGTACCCACAGAATCCCTTAAGTTCCTCTTAGAAATAAGTGGCTGATTCATTATATCAGTAAATGTAATAAAACTAAAAACATTGAAAATATAATGAATGAAATTTTGGAGGTCTATCATGATGTATCTTTCCCACAATACCAATAAGTTATGTATATCAGCACAAAATGATGAATCTATGTAATTAATTTTTAATACTCCATTGCATTCATTGTGAAATGATCTTGATGAATAATCTAACTAGCCCAATTAACCTTTTAGGGTATCTGGAATAATGTAGAAATTAAACCAGGATTGGAAATCCATCCAAACCATTTCTTAGTGGGTATTAGACTGTTTCAAAATATGCAACAAGATCTTATCACATCCGCACATCATATAGTCATGAGCATCAATGTCATCTCTAGAGGTCTCTCTAGATGATCGAACATCAAAAAATTATTCTCTATCCATATCCAACTTATATTTGGACTACCATACACCAAATATGAGGCCATATAATTCTGTTGGGACATTCTCTCTAGATCATCCATTAACACGGTAAGTTGTGGCTCTCCATCAAATGTATTTATACGATATAAAAATACTTATTGGAAGTATTCTGTTGAACATGTGTCTAGTAAAACCACTAGTTTCATAACTGGAACTATAATAGGACCTACATGTATTTTATTTCCAACAACCTCATGTGGACGGTATTATCCACCATATTGGGGTACGACTAGAGGTCATTGTGGTGGCATGTCTACAAATTTACAAACACACACCACAAAAAATATTGAAAATGAGAATATTGTAGTCTAAGTGAGTATGATAGGTCTATACAATCGTATAAATAGATTACACCCCTCCTTTTACTCCTAAACCCATGAATATGTGAAAAAACAGATGTAACGTCATTAGAGAAACTTCTTACTTCACAGTCAAAATCCATGTCAATGTCATGTTATCTATTTCACATTTTCAATTTTCAAATAATTTCACTTTTATATTTATAGAGACCCGAAGCCTGACGTACATGGACTTTACATTACATTTGCGGAATACTTAGTACATAACAAAAACACACACACAAGGATCGTAATAGTTTAGTGTCTTTGGAAACTCAGAACGTAATCTTCTAATCGTGGTGAAAGATCTTCAATATCTCCCATAAAGATCTTCACTTTTTTTACCTAAAACCTTTCTTTATATCCTGGGGAAAAGAAAACATAAAAGGGTGAGCTCAAATGATCAGTAAGGGTAAACAAAATAAAATCAATCACATCATATTCATAAGAACATAACTTTTGGAAATCTTAACCTGCAAAAGACAGCATAATTTCATAACATGGGATAAATCATAGTAGTGAAATTAAATCCCAATAATCATAACTTAAAACATGAAACTTTGTGGCATAAAAACATAATCATAGAGAATCATTTCTTGTTAGTCAAGACTCATTGCCAAGACTATCTTAGTGGACAAAGTCCCTTTCTGAATCGAGTAACCCTCGTTTCAGTCCTGTTTCACTGAACCGGTATAACCTACCGTTCCAGCCCTGTCTATCTCATGAGATATAAAATCTTTACCCAATGAATTGGAGGGAGATATAGGTCCCACCCATATCATAATGAATCTTTTCTTATGTGTGCCACATAATCATAAACCATACATCATAGCGTAACCCATGTAATAAAAATGGGATTCTTAAACAACATGACATCATAAAACATTTCATATAAGATAAAGGAATTCATAAAAATATTTCCATCACAACATAATCAAACCAATGTAATAATAGGGATTAAAATAGAACCCTTTATTATCTTAGATGGAAAATAATTTTGATAAAACACTTGAACTCCATTCTTGAGGAAAATATCCTTTCTACTTCAAAAACATTTTTCCTTTCATAACATGCCATACAATTTTAAAATAAAAGAAGTTGATTAAAAATAAACTTGAATACTTGTAAAGGAAGCTTCTTGGAAATAATTTTTTTTTTAGAAATCCATTCATGCAGTATAAGTTAAAAAAAACATTCTTCGTACTTTTGTCGGAAAAGTCAAAAAGTACCTCGTACGAAAAACGACAAAAGATTCCTTTCATACATATTACTAAAAACTCACTGAAGGGTAAAAATGGATTTAAACAATTTTAGGTGGATGGAAATAATATTACATATTGAGTAAACATGGATGTGGATGATAAAATACACCCCAGTAAATACTTACGAATAAACAATCTCGGATAAAAATGAGATTGTGATATTTCCCTTACCTTAGGTCCGATTTGCTTTGTTCGTGTCCGAAGCTCCTGTATAATGGTTTAAATAATGTTATTGACTTATTCCAGAATCATACATATTGATATGAGATCATATATGGTCATATTATTAGATTCTTGTTAGTAATATTTCATTGTTACTTGTTACTCGGGTCTTTATAACTTTTTGTTCTTATGCGTGTTTTGTCGAATAAATCCTTATTCTTATCTTTAGGTTATAGATAATTCATTTCCAGAATGGTATTAGTTTAGTATATTCCATATTCATTCATTCAATTCATTTATATAATCATTATGAAATGAAGATCATGTAGAACGAGTCGCATCACATCGTGGAGACGGTATTCCGCACGTACGCACGAGTGATGATATCGTTCCTATGATCGTGGAATTGTATTGGAGTATATATATATTATTTCAGTATCAATATTACTTCATAATAATCATATATAGTTACTCATTACACCATTATACCCATCCTTGTAAGGTGATGGTGGAAAATAGATTACACCACGGCGTGGAGACGGTATTCCGTACGTACGCACGCGCGGTGATTTCATTTTTCCGTAGGATGGATAGAAGGTGAATTAGGGTTGTTTCATATTTATAATAACATATCAGTATTTAAGTAATACTGATGTTATTACTTTATCATGAAACAACTAATAAATAAGAAGTTGAAGAAGAAAGAAATTGAAAAGATCGGTAATGGATATTACCTCTTCTTTTGGAACGCCTCTTTGAATCCTCCACTTAAGGAACTAAGATTGGTCTTTGGAGAAGACCAGGACCTCTAGTATTATTCTAGGGAAGTGGATAGGAGAAAATGGCAGGGGTTGGCCGAGCTTGAGTGCTCAATTTGGTGTGAGGAGGAGGGGGAGGAGGTGCCCTTTTATAAGGGAGGAGAGGGGCACCTTAGGAATATCTCAAAATATTATTTTATATTAAAGTCAAAATCAGTTTATAATGGTTCCAAAGGGTCTTATTTCGAAGATAAAGTTGGTATGGGTCGAAATCCTATCCACCAATAGGATTTAGACAAGTTTAGGTTATTATTTTAACCTTATCAATTAGATTTAACTCTAAGTTAAATAATTTAACTTTTACCGTGTCTTATTGTTTTCTTTCACTATATGGTTAATACACTTACTATAACATGTCAAACGAACCCCAAATTGTTTATTATTAAAATATATATCCTTATATAAGTCATTTGGCCGAACCTTAGATTTTTAGGAATAAAATAACAATTAATAATATAATATTTGATTTAAAAACTATTTTGTGTCAATTTTGACACTATTTGATATATGATTTTTGTGAAAGTCATAACAGAATTATATGTTCTAACCAAGTTGATTAAATCAACACTAATATATCATAGTAACCTAGAAAATTAGTGGAATTCATAAAAAGTCTAAATTATATTTATTTTGGTGTTTATAACATCAATTATGTCAATATTTCATTAATAAGATAATTACTGCATCATCATTGTGTCATAAATAAATTAAATTATTTGATGTCTAAAAATTACAAATAAAATACCATCATGTAGTAAAGCTTTTCAGCTTTCTAATTAATATTTACAATCGAATTTATCGTATGTATAACCCCATATTAAAATTGATTTACTTATTAAATGTTGATTTTAACTATTTTAACCCTTCTTTAAATAAATTAATAATAAATGTCCTAATCTAATCCAAGTGGGCCTAAATGGTCATATTTTATTCCTAAGTTTGTTTTTGGTCGAATTACACTTTTCCAATAGAATTAGGACATGTGTTAGGGTAATATTAATATCATATTTACCCTTAGTTACCCTATTTACTATTAACCGCGGTAAAAAAAAGTAAAAAGTTACTATTCACCAAAAATTATTTTCATCTCATTGAACCACATTTTACTTACTGACATCAACCGTGTCTCTCGGATATTTGAAATTCCATTCACAGAAGCGGTAAAATTATGTTTTATGAAAAATTCAGTTTTTTAACTACCACTTAGTAGTTTCACTATTCATCAAAAATTGATGTTTTTCAGAACAGTGCCAAAATTTCATCCCAAGATATATTTCATATTCCGAATTAAAAAATGAAGTCTATTTTACCAAATTCATTACATAAAGGTTTCATTAATTAATTTTATAAATAAATCCCGCTGTTAAAACAAATAGCGTGTTTTTAAGAAACAATATCTATCAAAAGATTGACACTTGTTTATGTATAGTTTAAATGTGAAATTACATCCAATGACCAACATTGTATTAAATTGTAAAAATATATTCTAAATATAATTTAAAACCACTCAAATTAATGATTTATCACTATTAATTATTTCGATTAAAAAAGTTGTTTTTAATTATAATTTAGTAATTTTCACTATTCATCAGAATATGAAAGTTATCCGAAAAGTACCAAAATTTCACCTTAGGCTAAATTCGATACTCCGAATCCAAAAATGAAGTCCATTTTAAAATTTCTAAAATTTAAAAAGTGGTTATTACTATTCATAACGGCTAGTTTTAATAATATTTTAATAGCATATCATTGTTTCGTGAAACTCAGTATTACGTACCACACACGCTATCGAGGAAGGTTGCGATTGCGTGTAATGCAAGGCAAGTCAAGGATGCGTGTTTTGCAAGCTCCTTTTGGTGTAGCGTACAACATAAGACATTAGTGAAAGAATATTTTTCATAAAATCTCGGGCTGTTACATTCTACCCCCCTTAAAATGAATTTCGCCCTCGAAATTCGTCGGGGTTATAAATGGTTTACTATTCGAAAGTTTCTTTAATAGAAACCCACATCGTAAAAAGGAATACCAAAACTTGGCTTTAAAAACTAAAGTATGAAATGTAACGATTACCCAAATAAACTAATCACTGGGTTTCCACATAGGTGAAAATATGGATATGGAAGAGAAATCTAACCATCATGTTCTGATGGAGAGTGGTAGAGAACATGGCTATAGAAAAGCCAGTAATCACAAATCCATAAATTTGTGACGATCTAAGGTACCATCTGATTCATCAGGTATAAGAGAACTAGGAAAACATTTTTGGTTTTCAAGATCATTTCCCTAAAGTTAACGAATTTGAATTAGAATAAATACTTAATTTATTTTGGTACAATCTCACTGTTGTTCGTGCCTTTAACAATTTCCACTTCATCTCTTAAATAAATGAAGTTGAATTTGTTATTCGTGAAGTGTTAGCAGATCATGTGATAGAATGACGGGTCATTCCATCTGTCTCAAAAGGTTAGCAAAATTTATATACATAAGTCGATCTATAGTGCGATTAATCATATATGGTTCCTAAAATGGGCTTATACTTCATATATCATACTGCTTAATATAATAACACTAGTTTCTACTAAACAGGGACTTCCTGTAGGTCAGTGGTAGGTGATAAAGGCCAGTCGCACTTCGGTTGTGGGTTCGATTCCTACAGCCTTGTCCGAAGCGATGGGCTGTCGCCCGTCCTACAGGTTGTCCTTTTTCTAAAACTACGTTACTATAACATACCATCAATAATATCGAAAATCTTCTATCCTTAAACAATACTAACTTATGTCCAACATAATCGAGTCTAATCTTTAGGCTTATACATAATACTGCAGTCCACTCTCATAATATAGTGAAAACAATTACCAGAGATTTAATACCATCATTGATCCCCATATATCATAAGATATGTCTTGTTGGTCACATTATAAACATACAAAGTCCTTAATCATGTATTCTCTTGAATACCCATTGAACCTTAGTGAAAACATGAATGCAGTTAAACGTTAACACATTCCACATACCAAAATCCTCAAAATTCTTTATAATCAAACCATGATACCACTTAGTCCTTATATCAATCATGAGCTCATGAATACTATTAAACATTTCATTTTCTCGTCTTCATTATGCGCATATCATCTTATTTCCAAAAAATATCTCAATCACTTTGAATACCACATCAATAAATATTGCAATACTCAATGATACAACATTATTTTGGAATCATTACATAAACACTTAATCATTCCACCACATCGTTTTCATATTCAATATTTCCAATAGTGATCGCATGTGATTTCCCTTTGTCCTTTGCCTTCAGTGGTTTCTCATGTTGATCATCACTAACCCTTGGATTAGGGCAATTATTAGCATAATGCCCCATTTCCTTGCACTTGAAGCATTGAAGTGTTGGCGGTGCGTTCTCGGCAGTTTTTGCTTTATTCACATCATTAGAAACCATTTTTCCATTACTTCGACACTCAGCTGCTCGATGACCTTCTTTTCCACACTTAAAACATTTTCTAGTCCCTTTAAGACAATCTCCACCATGCTTCTTTCCACACATTGTGCATAAGGAAACATTCATCTTCTTTTCACCATTATTCTGAGATTTCTCCTTGAACTCCATCTTTCGTTTCTTGTCAAAACCATGAGATGGATATGTAACACCAACTTCCATTTCTACCTTGATAGCACAACGCACAATTTCTTCATAGCTACTGACGTCTCTTATAGCTAATGCCCTTCGAAGACTTGGTTTTAAGCCACCGAAAAATCGATCAACTTTACTTTCAGGTTGGATGATAATTCCAAAAGCATACCTTGCAAGTCTTGTAAAATTTGCTTCATAGGTACCAACAGATTCATCGTCCCTTTGCTTCAATTCAAGAAACTCTTTCTCCATCATTGTTCGAAGAATACGAGGGAAGTACTTACTGAAAAACAAGTTCTTGAACTCGTCCCATTCCATGGACTCAATTTCATCTCTTGGAGTCGTATTCTTGATAAGATTCCACCATTGATCAGCTTCACCTTCCAAACGATATACTGCTAAGATGACTTTATCATGTTCAGAACATTGAAGAACTGAAAATATCTTTTCAGTAGTACTGATCCATTGTTCAGCCCCAACTGGATCAGAAGACCCACTGAAAGAAGGTGGACGTTGCCTCATGAAGGACTCAATAGAATATCGTTCCCTTCTCTGCTCATTTGGAAATCCAGAATGATTCATATCTTGTGTAAGTATAGCAATAAGATTTTGCACTCCATCTCCCATAACATTTGTTTGTTCAGGAGGGCAATCATTGCATTGTCCATTGCATTGATCAACACGGTTCCTTCGGGTTCCAGCCATCGTCTAAAACCCAAAAAGAATAGTGTGAGAGGAAAAAATCATGCTAGGGAAAACAAAATAATAAAGGGGGAGTACCTTCAATATCCAACATCTTAGGTTTAATTCTATGATCGTTAGCGTAATTCTATTACTATAACCTATATGTATACTTATCCCTAGGGACATCCCTAGACATACCTTAGAAATATCTCTAGGGATCTCACTAACGTTTTCGCATCCTAGTTTCCAAAGGTTGACTAAACCTTTCCTCTGATACCAACTGTAGAGACACGAATCCTGACGTACATGGACTTTACATTACATTTGCGGAATACTTAGTACATAACAAAAACACACACACAAGGATCGTAATAGTTTAGTGTCTTTGGAAACTCGGAACGTAATCTTCTAATCGTGGTGAAATATCTTCAATATCTCCCATAAAGATCTTCCCTTTTTTTTACCTAAATCCTTTCTTTATATCCTGGGGAAAAGAAAACATAAAAGGGTGAGCTCAAATGCTCAGTAAGGGTAAACAAAATAAAATCAATCACATCATATTCATAAGAACATAAATTTTGGAAATCTTAACCTGCAAAAGAGAGCATAATTTCATAACATGGGATAAATCATAGTAGTGAAATTAAATCCCAATAATCATAACTTAAAACATGAAACTTTGTGGAATACACACATAATCATATAGAATCATTTCTTGTTAGTCAAGACTCATTTCCAAGACTATCTTAGTGGAAAAAGTCCCTTTCTGAATCGAGTAACCCTCGTTTCATTCCTGTTTCACTGAACCGGTATAACCTACCGTTCCAGCCCTGTCTATCTCATGAGATATAAAATCTTTACCCAATGCATTTGAGGGAGATATAGGTCCCACCCATCTCATAATGAATCTTTTCTTATGTGTGCCACATAATCATAAACCATACATCATAGCGTAACCCATGTAATAAAAATGGGATTCTTAAACAACATGACATCATAAAACATTTCATATAAGATAAAGGAATTCATAAAAATATTTCCATCACAACATAATCAAACCAATGTAATAATAGGGATTAAAACAGAACCCTTTATTATCTTAGATGGAAAATAATTTTGATAAAACACTTGAACTCCATTCTTGAGGAAAATATCCTTTCTACTTCAAAAACATTTTTCCTTTCATAACATTCCATACAATTTTAAAATAAAAGAATTTGATTAAAAATAAACTTGAATACTTGTAAAGGAATCTTCTTGGAAATAATTTTTTTTTTAGAAATCCATTCATGCCGTATAAGTTAAAAAAAAACATTCTTCGTACTTTTGTCGGAAAAGTCAAAAAGTACCTCGTACGAAAAACGACAAAAGATTCCTTTCATACATATTACTAAAAACTCACCGAAGGGTAAAAATGGATTTAAACAATTTTAGGTGGATGGAAATAATATTACATATTGAGTAAACCTGGATGTGGATGATAAAATACACCCCAGTAAATACTTACGAATAAACAATCTCGGATAAAAATGAGATTGTGATATTTCCCTTACCTTAGGTCCGATTTGCTTTGTTCGTGTCCGAAGCTCCTGTATAATGGTTTAAATAATGTTATTGACTTATTCCAGAATCATACATATTGATATGAGATCATATATGGTCATATTATTAGCTTCTTGTTAGTAATATTTCATTGTTACTTGTTACTCGGGTCTTTATAACTTTTTGTTCTTATGCGTGTTTTGTCGAATAAATCCTTATTATTATCTTTAGGTTATAGATAATTCATTTCCAGAATGGTATTAGTGTAGTATATTCCATATTCATTCATTCAATTCATTTATATAATCATTATGAAATGAAGATCATGTAGAACGAGTCGCATCACATCGTGGAGACAGTATTCCACACGTACGCACGAGTGATGATATCGTTCCTATGATCGTGGAATTGTATTGGAGTATATATATATTATTTCAGTATCAATATTACTTCATAATAATCATATATAGTTACTCATTACACCATTATACCCATCCTTGTAAGGTGATGGTGGAAAATAGATTACACCACGGCGTGGAGACGGTATTCCGTACGTACGCACGCGCGGTGATTTCATTTTTCCGTAGGATGGATAGAAGGTGAATTAGGGTTGTTTCATATTTATAATAACATATCAGTATGTAAGTAATACTGATGTTATTACTTTATCATGAAACAACTAATGAATAATAAGTTTAAGAAGAAAGAAATTGAAAAGATCGGTAATGGATATTACCTCTTCTTTTGGAACGCCTCTTTGAATCCTCCACTTAAGGAACTAAGATTTGTCTTTGGAGAAGACCAGGACCTCTAGGATTATTCTAGGGAAGTGTAGAGGAGAAAATGGCAGGGTTTGGCCGAGCTTGAGTGCTCAATTTGGTGTGAGGAGGAGGGGGAGGAGGTGCCCTTTTATAAGGGAGGAGAGGGGCACCTTAGGAATATCTCAAAATATTATTTTATATTAAAGTCAAAATCAGTTTATAATGGTTCCAAAGGGTCTTATTTCGAAGATAAAGTGGGTATGTGTCGAAATCCTATCAACCAATAGGATTTAGACAAGTTTAGGTTATTATTTTAACCTTATCAATTAGATTTAACTCTAAGTTAAATAATTTAACTTTTACCGTGTCTTTTTGTTTTCTTTCACTATATGGTTAATACACTTACTATAACATGTCAAACGAACCCCAAATTGTTTATTATTAAAATATATATCCTTATCTAAGTCATTTGGCTGAACCTCAGATTTTTAGGAATAAAATAACAATTAATAATATAATATTTGATTTAAAAACTATTTTGTGTCAATTTTGACACTATTTGATATATGATTTTTGTGAAAGTCATAACAGAATTATATGTTCGAACCAAGTTGATTAAATAAACACTAATATATCATAGTAACCTAGAAAATTAGTGGAATTCATAAAAAGTCTCAAATTATATTTATTTTGGTGTTTATAACATCAATTATGTCAATATTTCATTAATAAGATAATTACTGCATCATCATTGTGTCATAAATAAATTAAATTATTTGATGTCTAAAAATTACAAATAAAATAACATCATGTAGTAAAGCTTTTTATCTTTCTAATGAATGTTTACAATCGAATTTATCGTATGTATAACCCCATATTAAAAATGATTTACTTATTAAACTTTGATTTTAACTATTTTAACCCTTCGTTAAATAAATTAATAATAAATGTCCTAATCTAATCCAAATGGGCCTAAATGGTCATATTTTATTCCTAAGTTTGTTTTTGGTCGAATTACACTTGTCCAATAGAATTAGGACATGTGTTAGGGTAATATTAATATCATATTTACCCTTAGTTACCCTATTTACTATTAACCGCGGTAAAAAAAAGTAAAAAGTTACTATTCACCAAAAATTATTTTCATCTCATTGAACCACATTTTACTTACTGACATCAATCGTGTCTCTCGGATTTTTGAAATTCCATTCACAGAAGCGGTAAAATTAAGTTTTATGAAAAATTCAGTTTTTTAACTACAACTTAGTAGTTTCACTATTCATCAAAAATTGATGTTTTTCAGAACAGTGCCAAAATTTCATCCCAAGCTATATTTCATATTCCTAATTCAAAAATGAAGTCTATTTTACCAAATTCATTACATAAAAGTTGCATTAATTAATTTTATAATTAAATCCCGCTGTTAAAACAAATAGCGTGTTTTTAAGAAACAATATCTATCAAAAGATTGACACTTGTTTATGTCTAGTTTAAATGTGAAATTACATCCAATGACCAACATTGTATTAAATTGTAAAAATATATTCTAAATATAATTTAAAACCACTCAAATTAATGATTTATCACTATTAATTATTTCGATTAAAAAAGTTGTTTTTAATTATAATTTAGTAATATTCACTATTCATCGGAATATGAAAGTTATCCGAAAAGTACCAAAATTTCACCTTAGGCTAAATTCGATACTCTGAATCCAAAAATGAAGTCCATTTTAAAATTTCTAAAATTTAAAAAGTGGTTATTACTATTCATAACAGCTAGTTTTAATAATATTTTAATAGCATATCATTGTTTCGTGAAACTCAGTATTACGTACCACACACGCTATCGAGGAAGGTTGCGATTGCGTGTAATGCAAGGCAAGTCAAGGATGCGTGTTGTGCAAGCTCCTTTTGGTGTAGCGTACAACACAAGACATTAGTGAAAGAATATTTTTCATAAAATCTCGGGCTGTTACAATATCACAATTCACATTGAAATGGTTGAAAAAAATGGGTCACCAATTATGATCTATACGGTTTTTACACCTCATGAACTGAAATATATCTCCCACGTAAACCACACTATAAAACATTAATTTCCATGAAACCCATGGTTCATGACACAACATTTCATTATTAACCGTTTTGGTAGTTTTCTCCATTCTAACTAGAGAAAAACCATTAGGTATACAGAATGAACTCTATGTGCTAACTATTCTTCTCAATTCTCTACTAGAATAATAGCATGAAAAAAATATACCACAGAATGAAAATTTTCCAAATTCATACTCTCAATTAATGAATCTTATATGGAATGGAATAAATCATTGTTTGGGAATCCTATTAGTTTCCTAATTGATTTATCTTATGAATAACCTCATCTCGATGGAAAATGGTAAAAAAAACCTCATTCATAATGACATAAGAATTCAAGTGACTCACTATAGTGGTGAAATCAAATCAACTATAATGTGGAAAATTTAGAAAACATTAATATTATTCCACGAAATTTGTGTTTTTACAATATATGTTTTAGCTACTACCAAGTACATCTCATTACCAAATTAAAATACCTTTCAAACCCATGTATATTGCTCAAAATAATATAGAAAAAATAAAACACTATGACACCACTTGGTAACATCATGACTGGATGCCTATAAATGATATCACGAGCTGGTGGGACACATGGCGTATAGCACGCCTCAACGAATGCCAGAGGCTTCCAGCATGAAGCAAGGTCCTAGGTTGTTTCTATTGAGAGTAAATACCCATATCCCATGATAGTATGTATCTCATTGGTAGTAAATATATCTATCAAAAGTGGATGTTGTAAATAAACAATATAGAAGATAACCAAACAAGTTCAGAATATATAAAAAATTCAAAATGTAGTCTCACATAAAATATGATATGTCATGAAATTTGACTACCAAAAATGTCAACATTTTATAAAATAGTCTAGTGAAATACATATAATAAAATACCAAAAAATCCAAAAACACTATTGATATACAACATCACTATCCTTGATCATTCTTGTGATCCCCTGATCTTAAACATTGAAAAAGTCAATAATAATATAGTGAGTTCTCTCCTCAGTCCCAACCTACAACCATGAATACTATTATGATATCCAATGGACAAATGAATAGGGTGGGAGTTAACACTTAGGTGGAAACCACCAATTATTTCTATAGAAAATCTTGTTTCTGTATACAAGATAATAAAATGTGTAATACATACAACAGTATAGCATTACATGAATTAAAATTCAAAAGGCATATGTGATATTTTCTAGCATTATATGGCTCCGTTAAAATAGAATTTATGTTTCTATAAACAATGTAAGTGGTAAAAACTAAACTAAATAGCTTTGATACAGTCTACTCTAACAAATGATATCTAATACACATATTGGGGCCATATGTAAGCCAATGAAAGATATCCACAATGTCCACTCCATTTAACGAGGTGAATAACATCCATAAAAATCACTATTTATAACAAATTAAATAAAATTCACCTATATAATACCATTAAAATAGAGTAACCAACAATAGCATCTCCTTGTAACCAAGTGTTCCAACCATGATGGTATAAATCATTGATAAACAAGGCAAAGGCATCCTTGGAATGTCCCAGGTGCATCTAGATTGAAACAATGAAAACACATGGGTGGGGGCATGGAGCATTTCAATAGTCCATGTCTACTCAGTTCCTAATAATGTTGGATAAAAGAGGTATAATGTCTTGAGTCATCCTATGGAATCAGGATCAATGGAGTAAAAATGTGTAAGATTTCAACTACGTCAATAATGACCCATGGAGTGTAAATTATATTGCCATCATATGAAATTAGTATCTATTATATTTTGATTGAAGGACACACTGCCATAATCAAATTGAAAATAAATTCATTCATCATTTCACAACCATTCTCACTTCATTGTTCATCCAAATCGAATAATAAATTTATTTTAAACAATTAAATAAATTAACACTATGTTATCACATATAGGAGTAATATAATCTCTCCTAACATTATAATTCAAATTTAATCATGTACTAAAGTCTTCATCTAACATGGTTATTAGTTGCTCACTAAACATTGTGGTATAAAGACTATAGATTCAATGAAACACCCCATTGGTGGCATACCGTAGGGATAATGCTATTAAAATCTCAAAGTTACACAATGGGAAACCTAACATGTTCCAATTAATTCAATCCAATGATTTAATTAATTTATGGACTGCAATCATAATTTCATTTTTGTTGCATAATCAAAACTATGATTATAAAACAAAAAACCCAATGGGAATGTTATATAATACTTTCCATAGTTCTATAGTAGAGAACTCATCCAGTATTGATCTCTGATTTTATTAATAATGATAGAAAAGTGATTGTGAAATCCAAATATTGAAATATTATATATTAGACAACACATAAATAACAGTGTTAATATGTAGATGAATGTTGAAGGATAGAAGATGAAAAATGAAAAAACCGGTTTGAATTCAATGTGACTAATATTGTTTGAACCCGAGTCCAGATAATGAAATTGTGGCTAAGAATTTTATTTTAGCTCAAAGGGGTGCTCCCTCACCAATGTTGTTGTCAGGTGGAAGAAAAATACATAAGATTATATTTTAAACTAATTTAGAAGAAAAATAATTTTACCTCCAAAATATAGTTCACATGGTTAGAATGCATGGTTAGCTAAATTTTTCTCTCACGGAACAACCTTAAATATCACATGGGGAACCTCACAAGGTTTTATGCACTATGTTTTTTATTGCGTGTTAAAACGATTCACAAATCCTCCATTAAAAATCGATTTTTTTTGCATGTGCATGCACCTTAGAAACTATGGTTTACTAAAACTATGTTCCCTCCAATAGGTCACTATTAATCCACCACTGTTTTATAGTAACCATATTACATATCCAGTGAGGATTCTCAAAACCATGTGGCATGTGTATTCATTCCAAAAAAGTGGGGTTCCTTTGTCCAAAAAATACCCAAACATCATTGATACACCCATGATCCTAGTAGGCAACCATATTTTACTATAAACATGAATTTAAACTAAAAACGATCTTGACATTATAGGAAAACCCATGATCATAAAATCAGACACCCTTATATAAATTCTTCCATGAATTTCCTTTCCAAGGGTGGTCATGAGTCTTTTGATAAAAAATCCATCCATAGAGATCATATTTCAACCTCACACTCCCATGTATCCTCTTATAAATTACTAGGATACAACATAAAAATTACTTGAGGAACAATAAATCCTCATAGATCGGTCATGATACTATCAAAAATATTAATATGATTCCCCTCAAATGCACATATTACTCAAAATCACCCTCATTCGTTTGATGATTGTGGGATATGTTTAAGTTATAGTGGGACAACTATGAATTATGGAATTAATCATGGCTATCATGGTATCTTTGCGGTAACTGAAATTTATAGGATAGATTCATGAATCACTCAAAAATATTGAATTTTCCAACATATCATTGTGTTATCTTACCCTATATCATAATTTATATCTGTCCTTGCATTGATGAGATATATATAAATATGTGATCCTAGAACATGAACATTAAAGGCCATTTATGAATATCATCATATGATTTCATTCATGATTGTTCACTATCCATCCATTTCTGAAATAACTGGACTTTCTTCTTAGTCTCCTAAAAACGATGTCATCCAAGAATTGTTGTCTTAACTACCTGTAACTTGCACAAGTGAGATGGAAATGGGGGACCATACAAAATCTTACAAGGTTCCATATTTGTAGTAGAATGATAACTATTTTTGTAGGATAAATAATGTAGCGATATATGACGCTACCAATATCACCCAATAGCATGGATGCATAGTCATATCATGTCCTCAATCATTGAAATCATGCGATCATAATGGTCATAAGTGTAATGGTGGTCTACGATGATCAAAATAACCAATTTACTCAATGTTCTTTATAATCTCTACCTGATATTGGATGTAAATTTGAATCCCCCATCTGATACAATAGTTTTAGGAACCTTACATTGTTTTACTATGTCACAGATTTAGAGCGTACAAAACTCGTCTACTAAGATGGTCTCCCTGATCTATAAAAAATTAGAATCCTTTTTCAGACTTTCCATAATATCACACACAATTGCAGTACCTCGAGGTGACCTCGGTAACCCGGTCACGAAATCCAATGTGAAATCATCAAATTTCCACTCAAGAATATGTAACTATTGAAAAATCCAAGCTGGCCCCTAATTTCCCACCTTAATCTACTAAATGTTTCACAACATTGTAACCAAACCAGCTACCTATCTATTAATACATAGCATGTAATATTTACGGACCAATTGATGTTTAAACTTAATGATGTTGGAATGTACATGTAGAAATGAGGCATAAAACTATCAAATTTTCACATCAAGTATGTCAGTTAGAACACATACATGACCACATATTAAGATATTTTCATCCTCTTATATATTCCATCCAAGAGGTGCGACCCACTAGCTAGACTCTCATATTGGACTAGGCACTCAACATCAAATAACTATCTCATACACACCCTATCCAGAAGAGTGAATGTCACTACAATGGATGAATGAAAATATTTATGGAGACTATATCGCTCCTCCAATGCATCCCTGAAAACAATTCCACACTCTTCCACTCACTACGATCATCCAGAACTACTAGTATTTAAGTGCTTCTTCCCAGTTCATCATCCACTTCACTTCCCATTCCATTCATACAAGATAGCATGATGTCTTAATGTTGTAGGTAATCAACCCACCTTTTCTAAGTCTGATTTATATCTTTATATCTTAATATATAAATGAGGATTTGGTGGTTCGTGTAGACCAAAATAAACACACATAGTAAATAGTGCATCTAGAAACACGTATCATGAAAAACTATTGGTAACTCCAGATCATGAATTGAAATATTTTCATCTTGTGGACTGATTTTAATGGACTCATATTCCACAATTATATCCCCATGTATTATTAATTCTCATAGACCGATACAAGATGCATAACAACACATGATGTAGCTCCAATTAGGAATCAAAAGATTCAGGGCTGGCACTAATGGTTGTTTCCACTTTCATCTATTAAAAGGATATCTCACAGGTATCTGACTATAAAAAATTAAAATCCTTATAAGTAAATCATTTAATAGGTCTTTCTATGTATGAAAGGTCATGTATCAAACACTTTTAATATCCAGGTTTCCCAAATTAACTCTATATATCAAAGAAATTCTTAGGATTCTCTAAGGAAACTACAGCTCTCAACTTCCCTAAGCTTACTAATATTTCTGTCTCTTTGATTTTATGACCCATGATTTTAATTTTATCCATCTAGAAGTGGATCATTTTGATCATAGCATATAACTTTATTTATATAGTGAAACTAAAAGTATGTAATGATGTTTGGAATAGTCATATCAATTATGGGAAAACATGAACTCATCATCCCTGAATAACACCTCAAATAAATCTAGATATAGATTGAAAACATGGGATATTAGTGACATGAAAACTATAATTGTGTTCACGAGAAACAATGAAATAAATGGATACACCTATATGACATACCTTCTACAAAAAGTTATACATGGCATGTTTATATTTCTAACACAAAAATCATGATAGATAATTCTCAAATCAATTATTAATAATAATAAATCTATTAAAATCTAATAAAATGGCCATCTATCTTTGAAAAGGGACACCAGTTCTTTACCATAAACTGGTTTAATTTTCTATAACCCGCACATATCCTATGTGTAGAGTCAAAATATTTCAAAAATATCACAAGTGAACACCACTAAGAAGTACTAGGTCACATAAACCCCTTTTCGTCTATATTCTCAACCTATATCTTCATCTACTATGAATCCATTGTATAAATACTATAAAGAGGAATAGATTCCAATGTATCTCCTTGAATTAGCTTGTGCCAGAACTCCACCACTCCATTGAGTTGTAAACTAGAAAATTAATTCATGAAAACATCATAAAAAGGGTTATCCACAGGATAGAAATATTCTTGATGCGATCCCTAACCAACTAGATATAAAAGAGAAATCTAGGTTGTCATTTTTCCAGGCCCATGGTTATCTAATACATCTCATTCATCTATAAATCCCATTCACCCTTATTGATTAGACATATTATCTATAGTGATGGTAATGCCACCCTCCAGTGATAGAAATAAACATGGGGTCGATAAGATACATTATAATTTTTCATGAGAATGATGTCAACCCATGTCATCATGATGACAAAATAACATATAAAGTGAAACCCCACAAATTTTTGGGGGAGCCCTTGAATTGGCATAAACTATATGATATAACCTACAATGGAGAGTCAAATGTTATAATGCTCTCCAAAAATAAAACTATGATACAAAGGATATACAAAATAGTTACATATAAGAAACAATGGGAATCTACAGTATCAAAAAGTGTAGATACATGAATATAAGAAACTAATATCATAGCTCTCACTATAGATGGCCATAAATACTTCTCATTCAGTGTAGTATGTACACAATAGATTTTTTCTAAATAATGGCCCTATGACACAACCTCACAACCGAGAGTTGGCCCACTCTATAATCTATGTACAACGAGTTTCTTTTTTCAATTCCCACAACCACAACATCAGCCTGATCTAAAAGTAATACCCCATCACTAATTGAGACATGTAGTTCTGAATCACAGAATTTGTCTTACAGTGTCATTTTATCCCCTTCCACTAAATAGTAGAAGGAATTTCTTGAATAATTTTTTTCCATGTCCCATTCTTCTACAATATATGTACTTTACTATGATTCAGTCAAACTAATACATAAATTGGGCTCATATTTCACATTGTTGGTAGAAAACATAAAGACCTGTACAAACAACCAGGTTGGTACTCACCATAGAAGAATCCTCAAAATGTTGATTCCTAACATTGGAAGTAGGTCCACTAGGACGAGAGGATACAATAACGATTATTACATCCCCATATTCCCCCTAGGATTATCTATGTAATAAGAATATGATTCAATATATCATTAATATCCTTCATCCTAAAAACAATGAAATGATATCTAATATAATGAATGATACCTACCTCAATGTGTTTAATTATCAATAGTTCATCAACAAGCTATAACATTGAAAAATGTTGATGCTATATTTATTATTTTGAATAATATATAATTATCATTGTTCCCTTCTCAAGATTCATAAAATCAGTATTACTTTTTATATATTAGGATATTTGGATAAAATTATCTATAAACCTAGATTTGATATACCTCTAAACCATATCTGAAAGCATATATCCTGTTAAGAAACTTCTAATCAATTCTTAGCTACTCCTTAAAGAATAAATATTTTTATCTTCACCACCCTGTCAAGAGGTGTCTCTAGATGACCGAACACAGAAAAAGTAGTCTCAATCCATACATGAACAGCCTATGGACATTGTACCTTGAAAATGTGGGATGAATCTATAGTTTGAACAGAAGAATTAGGTCATATATAGACGAAGCATGCTGAGTTGATTCACAAAAGTCTGTATATAACATGTAAAACCCTCATAGAACTATGCATTAAGATGTGTGTCTGGTAAAACCAATATTTCCATACCTATAAATACATGATGATCTACTCATATCCAAGGGTCCACCACCACTAAACATGGTGTTCTCTACCATCATAGCATTGTACAAGAGGTTTTTGTGGTGGTATTTCACCACAATTCTAGACATACACCTTATGAAACATTGATAATGAGAAGTTGAAAACAATAATTGTTGTATATTTCCAAAAATCTTATAAATATATAACACCACTCTAACTTCACTTAATTATATGATTAGGTCAAAACAATGAGTAATAGTATGACTAGATACACTACATACTACCCTCTCAAATGTTATGTTAATGTCATTGTATTTGTACTACATTTT
Source organism: Viscum album (assembly GCA_963277665.1). Classification (NCBI taxonomy): domain Eukaryota; kingdom Viridiplantae; phylum Streptophyta; class Magnoliopsida; order Santalales; family Viscaceae; genus Viscum; species Viscum album. The sequence goes on from OY728142.1 coordinate 2,046,456,584, forward strand.
CAATTTAGATTTACATTCAAATATTTATTAAAATTATCGTCAAAATGTTTGAACCAAATGGGTGACCACTCCGTATCCTTAATTGAATATACACCATAGAAACTGAAATATGGAGTACAGATTAGCCATACCATAAAATAGTCTAGTCCATGCGACCAATGGTCCATGACTCAATGTTCAATACTTGACTATACATGGTATCTGTTGTACCATAATCGATAAAATGATGTGTAGCTAAGGGTATGAAATATTAGTAAAAAATATGTTTATCAATACCCAACATGAATGCTTCCAGGACTAAAAATATATCACATCATTGACATATCACAATGTCATATAGTCAAGCAGTGCATCTTATATGGCATAGTGTAATGCATTACATGTGAATCCTATTGGGATCCTAAATGATTCAAGAGATGAAAATACTCTTCTAAATAGGAAATGGTATAATAGATCATCCTTCACAATAATATCAATATTTATATGAGTCACCCAATCATAAAATAAAATCAACTATAATAGGAAAATTCCAAAAAACAACAATATCCCTTCATGTAATTGTTATTTATTTCCTATACATGTGTCAGATAATCCCATTCACGTCTCATTAATAGATTAAAATACATTTTTAACCCCTTTAAATTGTCAAAACATAGTAAAGTAGGATATAAAACCATGTGATTCTACTTTGTAGCATCCCAACCTGGATGCCACAAAATAGTGCCAGGAGCTGGTGGATCACATGGCCTCATGCACTCCTACATGAATTCCAGAAGATTTTTACTATTATTGAGGGCCATGTGTGTGTAAAAAGAGAGACAATACCCTCATGTAAAAGTGTATAGTAGTAGAAGTAAATATATCAGCTAATTGAGGAAGAATTAAATCAACTATATAGAAGATAAACATCCAAGACATGAATATATAAAAAATTACAATAATAATATCATAGAAAAGTTGATTTGTCATTAAATATCTCTAAAAAGAATAAAAACATTTAAAAATTCATTCATTACAATAAATGAATCAAAATCCCAAAAATCCCAAGAAGAACTATATCTAGATAACATCATGATACTAGCTCATTCATATGCTCCCCTACTCCTAGGAATATAAGAGTCTAGCATTGTACCATGGGTGATTTCCATGGACCCTACCAATATTCTTGATGTGTCTATAGGAACACAACATAGGCCTGAACATGGTGGGAGATAAAACTTATTAACCAAAACTAAGAGTTTATATAACAAATAATGTCTTTGTATACAAGTAGATGTAGTTTGAAATTATAAAACTTGTATAACAGTACGAAATGTAATTTCCATAATGCATTTGTATTATTTTATAACCAACAAAGCTCCCAAAAAACAATAGTTAGGTTACCATAAACATCGAAATTTCTAAAAACATAACTAAGCCAGTGAAATACAGTACATTATAACAATTGATATATGATACATGTGTGAGGGATATTTGTATGCATAGAAAAAACATACACCCAGACCACTACATATTACCTAGTGTATTATATAAATCACATATAATTATTATTACCATGTATATAACATTATCTAGGCCCCCATTGTAAAATCAATGTCATCCACCATGGTCATGCCCTATAAGAAAATTTTTTAGGATACGAAGGGCCAAATCCCTGTAAAATACAACTAATGCATCCACATCGTGTACTAGTAACATCTTGATGAAATATATTTAATGTATTGGGAGGGTCTGAGGATCATGAAAATAGATCGGGTCCACATAGAGACAAATAAACACAAACCCAAGGGGTTGTAATACAATATGAATTTAATGGAATTTGGACCTAAGTAGTTAATATGTATGAGGAATCCACTACTACAATCATGAACGACATAATAAAAATGTCCATGTAATATTATGGAATCAATATCCAGTCTATAAGAATTGATTCATCCATTAACATAATAAAATCACCAATCAATTGTTTCACCATGACACCATCATTCCCATTCCATGATTTCATCTATTCCATATAAAAATTTTCAATTAAGTAAACAAATCAATTTCCTTCAAATTTTTACATGTAAAAGCAGGAATCAAATCTCCACATACACTACAATTCAGATTAAATCAATTTATAAAGCCTCCCTCTAAATAGTAGAGTATTCACACACACAGAATGGTGGTATAAGGTAATGTAGATTAAAAAACCACCCCATAGTTTTCCTTGGATTGGGCTATGAACCACCAATAATTAAAATGGTTCTCAATGGAAAACCTAACATGTTTAAATTAATTCAATTCAATAATTTTCTAATATATAAGCAATATCTTCAATATCTAACATGAATCGTTGTAAAAACTATAAAAATAAAATTACAAATCCTTATAAAAAGGCACATACCACCTTATGTAGGTCCATATTATTGAAAATGTCATGTATCAACCTCTAATTCAGTACATATCAAGAGAGAAATGATGAATGGATGACAATACCGAAAATATGCCACTATATCTTGTAGAAAAATAAATCCATCAATATGATTTAAAATAAAGAATCATTCAAGATGAAATAAGAACTCAGAAGTGAAAATAAAATCTAATAGAATTCATTCGAATCTATGTCTGGATGAAAAAATATATTCAAATTGTATGATTTGATATATAAAGGGACCTCCCACAATAAGGTGGATATTAAATGGAAGAAAAAAAGTTTAAAATTTTAATTAGTTTTTGGGAAAAATAATTTTCCTACAAAAATATAGGGTGAATAGTGTGGTATTATGGTTGGAAAACCCATATTAAAACATTCCCTTTTTACTATAAAATGGTGAACCTCACATGTTTTCATGCACACCGTTTTCTAAATTATGTGAAAACCATGAATAATTCCTATCTAAAAAGATTGTAGTTTGTCCCATGGGTGAGGAACTAGGGTTTACCGAGTTAACTAAACTGTGGAGACACCTACAACTCACTATCAATACCCACATGGTTTGGATTGATCATGTGGCCTGACCCACATTATTTCTCCTAATTTTGCGACATGTCTATGTTTTCAAAAATTCGGTCCTCAAGCATTGAAAAAGCATCAAACACCCCTGGTACACCTATAATCCCAATAGGACCCAACATTAGGCTATAAAAAACTTCCGAACCTAAAAAGGGATATTAATGACATTGGAAAAACTATGATCTTACATATTTGTATAAAAAAATTATTTATTATCAATTTATTATAAAAGAAAATAATAATTATTTGAAGGAAGAATTGATATTTTTATGAAAAATATATTTTCGCTATGTAATTTATTTTTATCATGACAAATTAAATTTATCCATATTAAAAAATTATTTTAATGAAATATATATGTTATTATCACAATAAAATGATTCAAACAAGAAACAAATACTTTTGAGGAACATATTAAGAATAACTCTTGTTTTATGCTTAAAATATGTTTCATCAACAAAGTATTTTTTGTCACATATATCCCATATACAATAAAAATAATTCAAGAACATTATATGTATTATGTCAAATAAAAATAATTATATATATATAATTATGAAGTTCTTACTTGGTAAATAGGTCTCGTTTTGTTTTGGTAAATGTGAATAGTAACCAAGGTAAAATTTATCACTATAGTAAATGGTAAATTGGGTTATTATAAAATTAAATCAATAGAAATTAATTAATTCTTTATCCAAATTATTATTATATTAAATAAATTTTTTCACTTAACCTTTTAGGTTTTGTATTTATTAATTTTAATGAATCATTTTATGGAAATTTACTTATAAATTTTTTTAAATTCAAAAGTAAGTTATAATATGTCACTATCATTTTTTTCAATATCATTTATGAGTTTAAATGGAGGAAAATGTATGTTATGAATGAATATGTGTTATTATATTGTTCTTAATAATTTATTCTCATGATATAAATTTATTTTTTAAATTTATTTATAATTAAATGATATGAATTTATTATGTGGAACTGAGGTTATTAGCTCCACTAGGTCAAATAACCTTAGGGGGGTGAATCTTGGTATGACATATTAAAATTACTACCCCTTTGGATCTTATTTCACAGTTAAAAAAACATCTCTCTTTCTCCCATATCAATATATGAATATGAATTAAATCATGCATTGGAAATAACAATTTTACTTGGATCACTGTCACTAGGCTAGGTCCAACAAGCAGACAACATCACTGTGTTCGTAGAAAAAACACATTAATAGTGCACTAATGTTTGCAAGGATGATTCTAGATCATTTCTATGCCCTGTCTCAATGCATTTAAAATTTTTAGGGTTTTCTCAATGCATTCCAAAGGGTCACTCCATATGTCTCTTAATCTAGCTCATTGTTCGGGAAAAAGATCATCATCTTCCTATTCTTTCACTCACTACTATTGGAAGGGATATAAAGATTTTTTATGGACATGTAGTTCCCTTAATTTCCATGAATTATACATCCTCTACTCTAGATAGATTTCCATTTGTAGATCCACTATCATCCACTGATAAATACTAATTTACCTCAAGTATTTTGGGAAACTTCAAATCTTTCACGCTACCCTCACTACACCTTCTCACATGTTATATGCATTGGGTGAATACATTTTTCTTACACCTATATTATTTCTTATGTAGAAATTATTTCTCATGCCCAACATAGTTATCTTTTGTTAAACTCTAATTATTTCACACAACACCCAATGCACACAATAGTCATCCATTGTTTTTAATCAAAACACCATCATCTATCAATTTTTGTGAAAGAGACATTTTATCCGAAAGAAATTATTATCCGTTTTCCATCAAACAATATCCCTTGAATGATTCTTCTCAATTTGATCGATCTCTTCATTTATATATTAATTAAAATACACAACTCTATTTTATTCACTAAATTTTTTTCACTCAACCTCTGATTGGTATCTTTCTTTTTATAGAGTCTTCATCCTCCTTGTCTATACCAGCATTGTCTGATAACAAATAATTTATTAAATTTAATCACATCACATTTGTCTCTATCAATATAATGATTTAGAATCATCTGTATCATCATATGAGTCTTCTTTTAAAATACCTTATAAAAACCCGAGCATTCCATAATCTTCTAATTTCTGTAATCACTATCATCGAGATACAGATCTTATATTTTCTGAAAATACTTATCATTCAACACAATTATTACATTATGGAATTCATAAATATTTATTATCTTATTTTTGATGCATTTATATGATTTTATTTTCTTTGAGTATCAATGATATATCCCTTCATATCCTCGGAATTTAAAGTTACTGGGTTTCTCCTTGTTGAGAATGAAACACTAACTTCTGTAGTTTCGAAATTACTTTAATGATGGATCTTTCCATACAATAGATCATATGAATTATCTATTATTTCAGTCATAGTGACACTCTAATTGATGTGTAGTTTTTCCTCTTCAATCCTTATTTCCAAAATTTCTCTAGAAGGCATTTCCTAATGAGCATTGTTCTTTCCATATGGTGAAAATTTGATTTCTTCTGTCAACTAGTCCATTATGGTGTGGAGTTATTACTGCTGAAACAATATTCCTTACCCCATGATTCTCATGGTAATCCTAAACTTGGAAATATGTAAACACAATTCAATTACCTATTGGATCAACTGGATTGTTCAAACCATCACTTTCTAAACATCCCTTCGATGTGTGTTTATGTAACTAAATACCTCAGAGATGTGGGAGACGATTGAAACCCATACCATTTTGCTATAACCATTAATGAATAGAACATGATACCTCTTTCCATCAATATGTTTTGGTGACATTGGTTCACACTGATTAATATATGCCGAATCAAACAATTTTGATGACATTTTCTTTTTTTCCTTATATGTATTTCGAAATATCATCCACTATTAACAAGAATTAAATTTATGGGTATGATAACATGATAATATTGGGAGGTCATGAGAATTGTAACATTTTACCAGATCTTCTAATGATGTTTGTTTCTTGTGTCCAAAATATTTATTACACTATTTTTTTCTTCCTTGGACAGAAAGCATGTATCTTCCTCTCCACTCATAGGACATATATTTCATTTCTTATTCATTCATTGAAAATCAAAAACACAGTCTTTTTATATTTAGAAAATTTACATCGTTGAAAAGATTATTGAATATCTTGAGTCAAATAGTTGACTGACAATGATCATGTTGTATCTGAGATCTTCAAAAATATATATATCAGCTAGTCTATTTCTTTACCCCAATCATGGATTTCCTTGAACCAAAAATAATCAGTCCTTCATAATTACAAAATGTTATGATACATTTATAATCATATATTATAATTGTCATTGTTTCATTATTACCTATCATAAGAGAGGTTCATCCACTCTCATTAATCCATATACTAGTGTGATCTGATGCTCTAATAGAAATTTCATCAACCACAGATTATTCAACCAACTTCCTCTTTTTCCTCAACGTCTTTGACATCGTACTCTTTAGAGATCGGTAATAATGAGTTTCCCTAGTGTATGATGGAGAATCCATATCTGGTATAGCTGAAAATAAATTTTGAATTTTCATCACATTTGATGAAAAATTTGGATGCTATATATGACCACATTTGGTCTGTATTAGCGCAATCCTCTATACAAATGTTGACAAATATATTTCCATGTGTTCAAATAATATACACCTGAAACAGTAACTGTCAAATTATGATCTATAATATTGTGATATGTATGACATCCTTTGTTATAATTTCATACTTTTATAGGCCTTTGTTATCGAACAAACATTTTGTTAGTGTCCCATATATCCAAATCAATAACATATCATGCAGGGTACATTTCTATTAAATAAATAAAAAACACTGGTTTCCCCTTGAGTTATCTAAATATTATTATTCTTCTTCATAATCAAATCAATCATCAATATTACAGTGGGAACTTGTGGTCTAATTTCAATCATTACTACATTCTATTTTTTATAAATCCACATACAATCCGTAGAAATTGAATGTGACAATTTCGTCTATACTGTGGGACCATAATTTTCTACATTCTTCATTCTTACTTCTTGTATGATCTTATTTCCCAATGTGATACCAGGAGTCAATAATTTTTCTTGATCCATTACTCTTCATCCCATGATGATAACTTCCTCTTCATGTTCATCGATACATTTGATTTTTTCTTTTCTTGATTCCATCAAAATATCATTTTCTCTTTTCTATTCTTCAAATTTGATCTGGTACTAAACAACCTTATTATAAAATTTGGGAATTCAGAACATTAGTTTTTTAATTTATTCATGGGTCTCAAACTTATCTTATTCCTACTACATCATATAATGTTTGGAATTACGAGCCACATTGTATAATTTCATTGGTTTGGCTATCCAAATAACTATTTCCTCAAGAAAAACATAATTTTTGACGTTATGGTCAACTATTACTTCAATATCTCTTTATTCATTGTTACTATATTCTATAATTACAAAATTATCGATAACATCTATCATAACATCGACTTAATGATCCTTGTAGTACACTAAGTCTTTGACCTCATGTTCTTATGAACTACCATCTTCTCTAGAAAGAATATTCTTCTTTTTAAAGATATTTCTCTAATATATTTTATTCCGCTTCACATAGGATGAATACTTATTCATGGGTATTTCATCTTCATCCTAATCGTCTTCTTGAAACAATTTCAGGTCCCTTGCTTCACGATGTCCAACAATTTATCATGGAAGGCATGCCAGGGGAGGTTTCACTTAGAACATTACATTTTCTTTTTTAATATTTGATGAGAGGAATGAAATCACATCATCTGTATCTTCACCTTCTAGTCCTTATTAAATATAGAGCTTCCTCATATCCTTGAATTCCACTTATTTGTATTTCCCCTTATCCACAAAATCATTGTCATCATCTCTCATATCATATGCTACATGTTTTCTATTCAATTTATCCTATATCATATCCTTTTGATCTTTATCTTCCAATACTGAAACACTCAAATTAAATTATTGTGGAAGATTCCTCATGATATGATTCACAATCATTAAATATTCATTGAATTATCTATGAACACACATGGCTTCTAATACAATATGCACCCTATCAATGAATTAATCAAAATATTCATCTAGGTTCATTCTCAGATCTTCATAATTGTTCCAAAAAATCTGTAGTGTTGCCTCTCTGACCATGTATTATCCTTCATTAGTATCAATAGATTATACCACATTGAATGTGATGTTTTACAGGACATCACCTTTTTATAAATATAATTGTAAAGGGACCCCCCTAAATCATTTATTACATTAGAATCATTGTACAATTTTATTATATCAGGATTTGATAAAGAACCCCTATTGATATCGATTGATATTCCATGCATTGATGTTGTGAAGACATCCATTCCAAATTATCCTAGTAGTTCTGCAACCAATTATTCTATAGTTGATACTTTTATTTGTCGTATATTAAAATTCCATTATGATTGAACACCTCCAATTCAACTATTTAGAACGAACTAGTTACTTTTAAAATTTATCTATGATACAAATAGTTATGTCCACTATGTCAAATAACCTGAGAGGGGGGTGTATCAGGGTATGAAATATTAAAATTAATGCCACTTAGGATCTTGTTTCTTTGTTAAACAATACACAATTTTCTCATTATATTGTAGAAATAAATTTAAATAAATTAAATCATTCATGGGACACAATGATTTTTGGGTTTTCCCAATTCATTCCCAAGGGTCACTCCATATGTCACTTTATCAAGCTCACTACGGATGGGAAGGATCCCCATATTCCCATTCCTTCACACACTTGTCTTGGAATGGATATACAATTTTTTTACCGGTAGTTCCCATCATTTAAATGAATATTTCTTCCTCAACTATAGATAGATTCTTTGTTGAGGTTCCACTTTTATCAACTGATGAATACCACTTTAACGAATATATAATGGGAAACTACAAATATTATGCACAACCCATACTGCACATTCTGTGCATGTTTTATGATTTCTATGCTAAACCACTTCTTATGCACAATATCCTTCATAAAATATAACATAAATCATATGCACAACTTTATTTACTTGCACGAAACTCCCCTTACACACAACTCTTACGTGATTTAGTTCTCTAATTTCATAAAAGTGTTGAGATACATCGAATGAGGTGGTTACATATTATTTATAGGATTCACTGACCTCTAAGTGAAAATCCTGATTCATCATGAAAAACCCAATTGGTTCATTAAAAACAACATTTTATGTTTCATTACGGGAGTAAGAATCCTTCACGCAAAATCATTATTCACTCAAATTTTCAAATCATTCATGCACATCATGTTATTTTCTTATTTCTATGTTCTAATCCTAACATATTATATGAGTGCAGGTTTCCAAATCAACTTCGAAATTCCATGTAAATTCTTTTTCTACAAGAAACATTCTCTATTATTTGGTCATAAGGCACAAAAATTTGGTGAACGGTTGAAAATTGTGCCAACATGTCTATGTTATTTTTGTACCACCTCAATAATATCCATTCCATTTTCAGGGTTCCTTGTCAACATACATGACAAAAAAAACTCTAGATAACCAAAACATACCCTGGAAACAATATTTTTTAACAAACTCAATCAACCCAATAATGCATCAGTGTTACTTTGATGGATTTTTTCCAATAGATGCAATATTTCTCCATTTTATAAAAAAATTATAACAAATAATTTTTTTTAAAAAATAAATTTTAAATAATTTGATGTAGTTTATGTTACCCATTTATTCTATTGATCTATAAAAAATATTAGGTATGTTTTAAATAATTATATTAAAATATCCTGTTTGAATTTATGTAATTAATGACAAACTATTTAAATAGTTGTAATTTTAAGAATAATGAAATTTTATCAAAATGATGTATTATTATCTTAGAAAAAAATACTAAGAGTCATAAAATAAGACATGGTAGAATTTATAATTTCTAAAATTCCTTGAATAATCCATTTATTTTCCAATTAACAACGTATATTTTTAACTTAAAACCCTTAAGTATTGATAAATATGTTACAATAGTTAAAAATAAAAGTAGTTATTTAGGGGATATTCGAAATGATAAGGTTTATAATTACCCCAAAACATGTCCAAAATCCAATTATTTATTATATTACAAAACTATGATACAGTATATTATAATACATGTATATTGGCAGTCATATTCTTTGGCAATGAATTTTTTATAATTAAATCATTTTAAAACATCCAAAAGTGCAACTCACCACTATTATAAAAGGGACCCTCCTACTTCACATCTTCAATACACTTTGATAATTATATATATACCAATATGTATGAATATACTTATAAAATTATATATAAACATCTTAGATATTTTTTATTTTTCCCAATATAACAACCATAAACCCCTTTATTGGAGATCTAATGTATTCGTTTCAATGAAGCGGTAATCACCTTAATTGATATCTTTCTTTTGTACTCTTAATTACATATTCTAAATCTAGGGTATTTCAAAAATCATAATAACATCCCAATATACATTATTATTTAGTTTTATTGTGATTATAAAAACACCATTATAATCAATCTTTTTTATGAAATGTGAAGGTAAAGTATCAATCATGCATTAATAAAAGGATCCAGCCTTAAACATTACACAATAATGAATTAAATGTATAATTCAAATTGAGGATCTTTTCAGGTTTAGATTTTTAGAGAATTAGGATATAGCTATTACATTACAGCTTGAATATTCCAAGTAGAAAATACTACTCATATCCATTTTTTCATAAAATAAAAACTCTTAAAAAGAAACATGTCTAGTTCCATGTTTTAGATCGCATGACTTTTCCTCGATCCCATCCTTGACCCTATTAATCGTTAAATCCTATGGAAAACATTTAAAAACCATGTGATGAGCATAAAAAAGCTCAGTAAGGGTTATAAAATAACGAATGAAAACATTATCCCATCAATAAATACAAATCAATGAAACCATACTTTTCAATCATAACATACCTTATGAAATAATGAGATTTAGGAATAACACAAAGAAATCATAAATTATAAAGGTTAGATGTGGAATCCATATCAAACATACATTTTAGCTATCACATATACATAAGGAGTTACACTTGGAATACCCATAACGATATATTCCCAAAATCTCTTAGGAGAAACATCATGTTTACCTCCGTCACATTACCCAATGCATTGGAGAGCTATCTCGAGCTCACCTACCCTAGGTTTATCACATAACCACCTGTATACGCAAACACTGCCCAATAAACATACATAATCATATCATAAAAGACATGTATAAAGTAAATATAACATTTCCACATTCCAATATATCAAATCAAGATATTGAAATAAACAAAGTTTTATCAAATCATTTTAAAAACCATTTAAAAATAGATTTTTTAACCAATGTGTCTCATACGACTTTGAAGCCTTTTAAATGAATTGTCATTTGAACAAAATTAATTTTTATATAAGTAAATCCTAATTTTTTTTTGAAAACATGGACATTAAGGAGAAATATTTACAAGAATAAATCTTTAAAACATTTAAAACGATATTTTAGTTAAAGAGATTTTTAACAAAAAAGTGAGACACTTGAATACAAAAAATTGAGGAATAAAATTTAATATGAACTTCATAATATCATGAGAATAAATTTTTTCATGATAAAATATGTCAAAGTACAGTATATACACCATATAAGAGTGAATTGGTGCATAACAACAATGAAGTCTCAGTTGAAATGCAAATTGAGATTAAATAATTTATAAAGATAGTATCCTTAAATTAAGGACAAATCAATCACATAAATATGTGTGAGAAATATAAATAAACCCAATATAATTGTATATTAAGTGTACAAAATCATAGGTCAATCACTCATATTCATAGGATTACATGTTCAAGAAGTAAAAGTTTAACCCAAATAATTGAAATTGGGGTTAGAGGTGTCCTTGTCAAAATTCTACATCCTAATGACGTCACATTAAAATTCAGAAACTGAGTTGATGAGATAAAAAATGGAATATGATAACTTGGATATAATGTTTACATAAATAAGGATATAGAATAACATATCCCAACATAATAAATGTAAATTAAAATACATAACAAAAATAAGGCTTTTATAAATAGGAGGGTGAATAGTTCCCTTACTGATTTGGTAACTTACTAAACATATGCCATATGAAATAAGGATCATAAAATGAAAATGTAAATACACATAAGTGAAATTATATTACATAAATAGTAAAATCATATTTATTACAGACACCACACAAACAGAAATCGTGGCAAATATAGCATGAATCTCACGGGAATAAAAAGGGAGACGAAACCCTTTACAGCATTGTAATCAACTGAGTTGTATGACCAAAAGTTAATAACCACAAAACAAATCACATAATACCAGGAATATAATGAGAATAATGAGAATATATATCATATTTTAGTGTAAAATATACCACATGAAATGATTAAGTGTGAACAACGGAAATGTCACAGAATTAAAAGTGAGATAAGAAAATCCCTTACAAAAATTCGCCAGCCTAACGATGCCACTTAAAAATTATTAAAATGACTTGATGAGAGTAATAGGGGGTCTATAATCATATGAAAATAAAAATTAAAGTATTTTGAATATAAAATAACATCCTACAACAAAAGAACATGGAGAATAAAATAAATGACATAAAATAGTGTACTTGAAAAGAAAGAGAGAGGTCAGATCCCTTACATTGGGTCCGACTTGACTCGATTATTCATTAATCTCCTGAATAATAAACTAAAGTTAATTTATAATTTCCTAATACACTTTTAAAGTTTATTATTCCTTTTATATAAATTATTACCATTTTATAAACATTATGAAATCATTTAAGTTAATAATGATGATTTTGTCGATATTTGGTACTTGAGTCAAAAATGGACTTCTTATATTTACATGTTGTTCATGTGGTCAAAAATTCATTATTTTCAGAATGATATTAATGATTTAGATATCATATATATCATATATATCCAGTATATACATTCATTTTTAAGAGTACATAACATTTAGAGGTACGAAATGAAATGCACCATTCATGGAGACGGTAAGTCGTACGTACGCATTAACTCTAGTTTCATTTCTATTTTTTATTTTAATATAATTAAAACATAATGATACATAGGTATATTTTAATTCCATTATAATATAATTTATTATATCATTAACACCATACATTATGCATCCAATATAAGTCAATAACGAGTCACATCACTTTGAGTGGGCGGTAGTCCGCGTTTCCTCAAATGAGATTATCATATTTAGCCACTATGGAAACCATAAAGGCATGCTATAAATGAAAAATACAAAAGAATAATGAAAAAATAAAAATTATATATATCATATATAAATATATTTACATCGTATTGTCCACCATGAGAGGCGGTTGGAGATAAATGAACAATCATCGTTTCGTGAGGCGTTAGTTTTCCATCCACCGATACATTATGTTTTTCAACCATTAGATGGAGGTGTGTGTATGTGTAGTTTGGATCCTTCTCATAGAAACATACTTGTATATTGAGTATACTGGTTTTCTTACAAAATAATGGAATAAAAAGAGTTTAGGGGTTGGTGAAGTAAAATAAAAGAAAACAATTTAAGGGAAACTGTTACCTTTATTTTGGGTAACTCCCTTTAGTTTCTACCAAAAGAATTATTGAAGTTCCTTATGCATAACTTAAGTCTTCTAAGGGGAGGATATGGATGAGGGGGGATTAATTGGGAAGAGTTTGGATGAGCCAAATGGCTGGAGAGGTGTGAGGAATTGGATAGAAATGGCCTCCTTTTACAAGGGAAAGGATGGGCTCTTTAGGAAAGTGTGAAAATATTATTTTATTATATAATTATATTCGGTTTAAAAAGGTCAAAAAATAAATAAAGATGAATATAATTTGACTAATGGTCGGAATAAAATCATCCAATCTGAATAGGACATGTTTCGGATAATATTTAAATCATTATAATCTTAGTTATTTAAATCATTTATTGATTAGGTAAATACTGCATCATTATTGTGTCATAGATAATTTAATTTATTTGATGTCTAAAAAATATAAAAAAACTACCATGATTTAGGAAAGAATTTTATCCTTCTAATTAATATATATAGTCGAAAATATGACTTATATAACACCATATAAAATTTAATTACTAAAAGATTTTTGTTTATGTCAATTCTGTCTTTATGATCTATTAATTAATCTAAATTTCATTATCACTCTCATGTGGCACAATGGGGTCCCCAAATCGACAAAATGATGTCTATGGTCGTTAATAACTCAACCAATAATGTTTTAACATGTTTTAATGTACTTTTTAATTATTATAATATTCTTTTAACCTTGAATTACCCTATATACCTTTAACCGTGGTAAATAAAAGTCAAAAAGTACTATTCACAAAAAATATTTTCATCTTAATGAACCACATTTTACTTCTTGATGAAAAAAATGTATGTCGTATTTGTAAAACTAAATTCACATTAGTGTTAAAATATCATTGAAAAGAAAATGTCATTTTTTTAACTACCACTAAGTGGTTTCGCTATACATCAAAAATTGATGTTTTTCAGAAAAATACCGAAATTTCACCATAAGATATATTTGATATTAAAAATTAAAAAATGATCTCTATTATTACTAATTCAAAAAATAGAAATTTAATTAATAAAATTTATAATAAATTCCTATTATCAAAATAAATGGCGTGATTTTAAGAAACAGTAACTATCAAAAGATTGATACTTGTTTTTGTCCAATTTCAAAGTGAAATAAATTACAATGACCCAAATTGGATTAAATGGTAAAAATATATTTTAATATAACTTTAAAACCAATTAAAAACGTAATCTATCCATATAAATAAATTATATTAAAATGCATTTTTGAATTAAAATACAATATTTTTCACTATTCATTAAAAAAATGAACTTTGTCGGAAAAAATCCAAAAAATTTATATAAATTAAATTTTGATGACCCCATTGTAAAGAAGAATTCTATTTGGTCATATAGAATGTATTAAAGTGACCAATAATATATTTAAAAATGGTTCTCCATTAAAAGGTGATAAATCGGCATTTTAATTTAAATTATGCTTAAAATTAGATTTATTCACATTTTAAGCCTCTAACTTTTATTGGATAAATGTAAATAAATTTAACAAACATGTATAATCATATTATATTTAGTTTTTTTCATTCCATCCAATACAATGGCTAGGAGTTGACTACCATTTAAAATAATAATATTATATTATTAGCAGGCAATGTAATATTTCAAAGAAACCTGTTGTTGCATATCGGGTACTCTATCAAACATAGCAACCATTTTAAAGTAAAATTTATATTTATTTAAAAAATATTAACAAATATGAAATATGTATTATTTTTTATTTACATGGGCTGTTACATCCTTCCCCCATTTTGGGAATTGCGTCCACGCAATTTAAAAAAAAGGCTCGGAAACATCATTGAAAGTCTCACATTGGAAAAATAGTAAGTAAAACTATCACTTTAAAAGAAAGAAAGAGAAGAAAGAAGGTCACCTGTGTTAACCCATACAAAGATTCCATGAAAACATGTATATGGAGGATAAAAAAAATTGTCATGTTCTGATGGAGAGTGTTAGTAAAACATGTTTAGGAGAATGTTAACCACTGGAAAATCACAAACATGTGATGGGGTAAACAGTCTTTGATTCCCTAGTATTAAAAGTTAATGGAAAAGGTTTTTGTTTAATGATAATTTTTATTGAGGAAATTATTAATAATATTAACAAAAATCATAAATGAAATATACTTACTTTTCATGTAGACATTTATCTTTTACTATATTTCTAACACAAACTCATATTTTCTCCAAACGATGAATATTTAGGATGACTTTTTTCACATTAAGAGCGCTATAATCAACTTCGAGAGAATCACATAATCCTCAAAAGATGAACTATATATTTCCCATGTCTTTAGATATTAACCAAAACCAAAACATTTAGTATAAGATCAGATAATCACCAAAAGGATAATCCTTTATAAAAAGAAATACTACACTTAATCTCAAAAATCAACAAAAAGATACCAATGTTAAAGAAAGACCATTAAATAAATAGTTATCCTTAAAATTATTCAATGTAAACCAAACTAAGATTTAATCCCAAATCTCTGAAGAATTTAATCACATATTCTTCCAAGGTAAATCTTAACATTTATCTACAAATATCACTTGTTACTCTGAAAGACTCATACTGAATTGTAATTAACCTAATCACATATCCTCCATGACAGGTTAATCATTTCCATAGATAACCCAAAATCAACGTATTCTTGATTCATATGATCATCTAACTAAAAATAATTAGTCATACTAACCAGGGACATCATGTAGTCCAGTGGTAGGTAATATATATTAGTCACACTTTGGTTGTGGGTTTGATTCCCACAGCTTCATCCAACGTGACGGGTTGTCACATGGTTTGCGTGTTGTCCCTTTCAAAAACTACATAATTTTATACTATTCCCAAAAGAGATAAATTACTCAAAAATAACCATAACATATTTTAACCACAAAGGTTATCTAATAACTTTCGTTTTTCATCCCAAAAATGTATTAACCAGTAATTGCCTCAAATTCAAGGATCATATAAACCCAAATGGTTATTTGTAACTATAATCACAAAAAAAATATTATTCCTTGAATAAAATTTTCATATATCAAACTTCATTGTTACACATACTATAATGAGTCTTCTAATGTAATCCCATCATCAAAAGATACTTAATACTTTTAAGGATTTCACCATCCTAAAATCTACTATAACTCTTTAATCCCTTATATGTTGACCTCTTACTCATTTAACGTTCTTCATGATCCATTAACCATTCTTTACCAACTTATTCTGAAATAATTCTTTCCTACAAACAAAATCATGAATCATATCCTAAGGTTTCAATAATAGGAAAACATACGTTAAGAAATAATCCATACCTTTCATTAGTCATTATCAGTTTCTTCATCCTAAATCGAAATGGAATTAGGTATTAGTAAACAAATAATTGCACGATCCTGGTGATCCCATTCCCGAGAATTCATCATAGGATATGTGTTTTCCTGATGAACATGATCACCACATTTTAATCATTCAATTGATCATTCGGAAAGAAATTCTTTCCCTTTCCTAGAGTCAAATATATGCTTCCTTTTTCCATGGAATGTTCTTGCTTTATGACTGTCATTTCCACATCTATAGAATCTCTATGTCCCTTTGAAACATTTTCCTATGTGTTTCTTTCCACATCTTTTACACAGAGGAATTTGAACATACTTACCTTTATGATTTTCACTTGAACACCTATGGAGATTTTTTCCTGCATATATGATGTCTTATAAAAATCACTAAGGTTCAGGTGGTCAATAATGTCTCTAGATATTTGGTTGAGAATAACCACAACAGTTCTCATTGCAGATCCCATATCATTCAGCTTCTCATTCAGAAAACTGTCATAGTTTTCTTTAGAACAACTGTTACTTTTGTGCCTACTAGATCCAGCCATTTACTATAACCAAAAAGTTCAGTGTGAGTATAGCAGTAAAATCATCATATAATATCTTATGAGGGGGGTAAACACTATGATATAAAAATTCATGTTATCTTAAACTCATTAAATTTATAAAAATAATTATTACTCTTTCTAAAATCATAACCATTATGGTAATGTCACTTATGCTTAAATTGTACAATAACCTCTAAATTTATCTAAATCGACCTCTGATACCAACTATAAGGAACCGACCATAAACATTACATAATAATGAATTAAAAGAATAATTCACATTGAGGATATTTTTAGGTTTAGTGTTTTAGAGAATATGGGAATAATTATTACATTACAACATTAATATTAAAAGTAAACACTACTACAAAGTATCAATTTTTTTTTCAGAAAATAAAAAATCGAAAAAAGAAACATGTCATGTTCCATGTTTTAGATAGCATGACTTTTCCTTGATCACATCCTTGACCCTATTCATCTTTAAGTCCTGTGGAAAACATTTCAAAAACATGCGATGAGCATAAAAATCTCAGTAAGGGTTATAAAATAAGAATGGAAAACATTATCCCATCAATAAATAAAAATCCACGAAACCATACTTCCCAATCATAAAATACCTTATGAAATCATGAGACTTATGAATAACACACACAAATCTTAAATCATAACTGTTACTTATGGCATCCATATCAAACATACATTGTATCAATCACAGCTACATTGGGAGTTACACATGGAATACCCATCACGGTATATTACCTAAATCTATTATGAGAAACATCAAATTTACCTCTGTCACATTACCCAATGCATTAGAGAGCTATCTCGGGCTCACCACCCCTAGGGTTATCATAGAACCACCCGTATATGTAAAAAATTCTAAATAACCATACATAATCATAACATATAACACATGTATAAAGGAATGATAACATTTCCACATTCTAATATATGAAATAAAGATATTTAAATAAACAATGTTTTATCATTCCATTTTCAAAAACATTTAAAAAATATTTTTGAATCAAAGTGTATCATACCACTTTGAAGATTTTAAATGAATTATCATTTGAAAAAAATAATGTAAATATAAATATATTCTAAAAACCATATTGAAAACATTAAAATTAATGGGAAATATTTATATGAATAAATCATTAAAACATTTAAAACTATATTTTAGTTAATGAGTTTTTTAACAAAAAGAGAGACACTTGAATACAAATAATTGAGGAATTAAATTTAATCAGAAATTTATAATATCATGAGAATAAGGGTATTCATGATATAATATCTCAACGTATAGTATATACACAATATAAGAGTTAATTGGTGCATAACAACAATGAAGTCTCGTGGAAATGTAAATTGAGATGAAATCTGTTAAAAAGACGATATCCTTAAATTAACAATAAATCAATCACATAATTAGGAGTGAGAAATATAAATAAACCCAATATGATTGTATATTACGTGTAAAAAAATCAGAGGTCATTCACACATATTCATAGGATGACATGTTCAATAAGTCCAAGTTGAACCCAAAGAATTGATATTGGGTTAAGAGGTTCCCTTTTAAAAATTTGACAGCCTAACAATGTCACTTTAAAATTCATGAAAATGAGTTGATGAGATAAAAAAGGGAATCTCATCACATGGATATAATTTTTACATCAATAATTATATAGAATAACATATCCCAACATAATAATATGTATAATAAATGACATAACAAAAATAAGTCTTTTATAAAGAAGAGGGTGAATAGTTCCCTTACCGATTTGGTAACTTACAAAACATACGCCACATGAAATAAGGATCATACAATGTTGATTTAAATATTCATAAATGAATGTAAATTACATAAAGAGTAAAATCAAGGTCAGTACATACACCACACAAAATGAAATAGTGGAAAATATAGCATTAATCTCACGGGAATAAAAAGTGGGATGAAACCCTTTACCATGTTGTAATCAACTGTGTCATATGACCAAAAGTTAATAAACACCAAATGAATCACAAAATACCATGAATATAATGGGAATCATGATAATATATTTCAAATTTCAGTACACAATACACCACATTCAACGAATAAGTGGCGAACAATGGAAATCTCATGGAATTAAAAGTGAGATAAGAAATTCCCTTACAGAAATTCGGCAGCCTAACAACACCACATAAAATTCATAAAATGAATTGATAAGAGTAAGAGGGGTTATATCATCCTATGAAAATTACAATTACAATATGGTGAATATAAAATAACATCCTCCAACATGAGAACATGGAGCATAAAATAATCGGCATAAAAGAGAGTACTTGAAAAAAAGAAGTCGGATGCCTTACCTCATGTCCGACTTGACTCGATCTTATATAATCTCTTGAATTATAAAATAAAGATAATTTATAATTTCATAAGAAACGTTTTAAATTTTATTATTATTTATATTACTTATTACCATGTTATAAAGATAATGTAATCATTTAAGTTAATAATGTATGTTTTGTCGATATTTGGTAATTGAGTCAAAAATGGACATCTTATAAATACATGCTGTTCATGTGGTCAAAGAATCATTATATACAGAATAATACTCATGATTTAGATATCATATATATCATATATATCTATTATATACATGTATTTATAATAGTACATAAAATTTAGAGTCATGAAATGGAATACACCGTTCATGGACACGGTAAGCCGTACGTACACATGAACGCTACTTTCATTTCTATTTCATATTTTAATGAAATTAAAACATAATTATACATAGTTATATTATTAATCTAGTATAATATCATATATAATATCATTAAATCTATCCTTTATACATCCCACATATGGCATTAACGAGTCAAATCACATTGAGGGGGCGGTAGTCCGTGCTTCCTCAAATGAGATTATCGTATTTATCCATAATGGAAACCATAAAGGCGTGGTATAAATAGAAAATACAGAAGCATATAGAAAACATAAACATAATTTATATCATATATAAAGACAATGCCATCGTAATGGTCTCCATGAGAGGCGGTTGGAGATATTTGAACAATCATCGTTTCGTGAGACGTTAGTTTTCCATCAACAGAAACATTAAGTTCTTCATCCATTAGATGGAGGTGTGTGTAATTTTAGTCTGAATCATTCTAATAACAACATCCTATTATATTTCGGATACTTTTTATGTTTCAAAAGTAAGTAATAAATAGATTTTAGAGGTCGTAGAAGTAAAATAAAAGAAAACAATTTAAGAGAAACTGTTACATTTAATTAGGGTAACTCCCTTTGGTTTGAAGAAAAAGACTATTTGAAGTTCCTTCTGCCTATGGTAAGGCTTCTAAGGGGAGAAGAGGTATGTAGGGAGCTTAATTTTACAGATTTTGGACAAGACAAATTTCTTGATAAGTGTGAGGAATTCGATAGAAATGGTCTCCTTTTATAAGGCAGAGGGGCTCTTTAGGAAAATGTGAAAATATTATTTTATTATATAATTATATTCGGTTTCAAAAAGTCCAAAAATCCTTAAAGAAGAATATTAGATGACTCATGGTCGAAATAAAATAATCCAATCAGAATTGGACATGTTTTGGATACTATTTTAATCATTATAATCTTATTTATTTAAATCATTTATTAATGAGGTAAATACTGCATCATTATTGTGTCATAAATAATTTAATTTATTTGATGTCTAAAAAATATTAAAAAATACCATGATGTAGGAAATATTTTTATCATTACAATGAATATTTATGGTTGAATATATGACTAATATAAAAGCATCTAAAAATTAATTACTAATTTTTTTTGTTAATGTCAATTTTGTCTTTACATTATATTTCTTAATCTAAATTGTCATTATCACACCCATGTGACTCAATGGGGTCCCAAAATCGACCCAAAGATGACCCTGATAGTTAAAGACTCAAACAATAAGGTTTGGAAAACTGTTATGTTAATTTCGAATTATTATAATATTCTGTTAACCTTGAATTACCCTATTTACCTTTAACTACGGTAAATAAAAGTCAAAAATTACTATTCACCAAAAAATGACTTTCAGCTTAATGAACCACATTTTACTTCTTTATGAAAACCATGTATATCAGATTTAATAAATCCAATTCACAGAAGTGGTAAAATTTCATTTAAAAGGAAAAGTGAGTTTTTTTAACTACCACTATGTGGTTTCACTATTCATCAAAAATTGATGTTCTTCAGAAAAATACAAAAAATTCAGCCTAAGATATATTTGATATTCCAAAGTCAATAATGATCTATATTATGCCAAATTCGAAACATAGAAGTGGTATTAATTAAATTTAAAATTAATTCCCGTTATCAAAATAAATAGCGTGTTTTTATGAAACAATAACTATCAAAAGATTGATACCTGTTTATGTCCAATTTCAAAGTAAAATTAATTCAAATGACCCAAATGGGATTAAATGGTAAAAATATATTTTAATATCACATAAAACCAATTAAAATGATAATCTAACAATATAAATAAATTAGATTAAAAGGCACATTTGAATTAAAATACATTATTTCTAACTATTCATTAAAAAATGAAATTTGTTGGAAAAATTCCAAAAATTTACACAAAGTAAATTTTGATGTCCTCATTCTAAAGAAGTATTTTATTTGGTCACATAGAATGTATTAAAGTGACTAAGACTATATTTTTAAATGGTTCTCCATTAAAAGGCGATAAATCATCCTTTTAATGTAAATTAGGCATAAAATAAGATTCATTCACATTTTATGCCTCTATCTTTTATTGGATAAATGTAAATACATTTAACAAAAATGTATAATCATATTGTATTTAGTTTTGTTTATTCCTTCCTATACAACAGATAGGAGTTGAATTCCATTTTAAATAATAATATTTTATTATTAGTGTGCAATGTAAGATTTCAAAGAAACCCGTTGTTGCGCATCGGGTACGCTATTTAACATAGCAACCATTTTAAAATAAAATTAATATTTAATTAAAAACAATTAATAAATATGAAATATGTCTTATTCTTTATTTACCTGGGAAGTTACAACTAATATGGCATACCATCTCCACAAAGAGATACAAATAATTTTTAATCATCCTATTTTAATGATGAGTATTATTACCTATTTAATGTATATTTTTTATATATAATTCCTTATTGTATAATTTTATTTCTATTATAAAATATAACTACTTACTTTCGAATCATTCACTAAATGATAATTTTGTTCATGCATATTTCTGGGCTAGCAACTCTATAAAGAGATGCGATTAGTTTTTATTTTATATATCACATAAATGGTAATGATTGGAAATTTTATTAATATATATGATATAAATAAATGATATAATAATGATCTCATAATGATGATTTATTATTTACCTTTAATTCACTCTATCCGTTAAAAAATTAAATCATCGTTATTGGGTACTTATGGCCTTCCATCTCCATGAATGGTGTAAGTAATTTGTATATCTTTGAGATTTATGGACAACTATATATATATATATTATGATTATATATGGTATTAATTTAATGATCAATATTCAATAGATTGTGGAACCAAGATAAATATATAGGTACCATAACTATTGAACTAAAAAATTAATGATAAATGAAACTGCTACCACATAGAAATAAATGTATAAAAAATATAAATTTATTATGAAATATGTTAGATTACTTTTGATTAATGGTGATATCAATGTAAGAGTTTTAATTAAAATATAATTGTTTAGTCAGATTTATTCTAACTATTCCTCTGATAAATAACGGATATGATCTATATCTAAATAAAGATATGAATTTTATTACCTGGTCATTTATTTTAAATAACGTTTTTTTACTTTTCCTCGCACTATGTACTCAATAGATCATAAATATATTTTTAATGTAAATCAATTTCATTTATCACTAATGAAAAATTACTTTTTATTCCATTTAATTTTTTCCAAATTTTTTTTAAGATTATTTTTACTATTCTCCAATAATTTTATATATTCATTCTTACCGAGTATTGAGTTATTTAAAATTGTTTTGTAAAATATATTTAATTAAATTACAAAATGAGGAACTTTGTGATTTTTATGAAGAATTATTTAAAATATGTTTTTCAAAATATGTGTAATGAATATAATTTACCACTATTTTGAAGCCCAAATGATTTGAATCTTATATTACAAGCTTAAAAGGATTCATTAGATAAATTTTTTAAATTAATATTTTCAGTGGTTTGAGAATTACTAATATAGTTTTAAATGTGGAGTGTCTATTTTCCTCAAAAAATAATCAATGTGATCATTCAAAATTATTTTCCATCTATGATGACATCATTTGTGGTTACATATGCTTTACTGAGCCTATGATCCAATGAATATGATGAAAATATTAGAAGGAATTTTTTTTCACTCCATGTGTTATATTATAAGGACATGTTTATGAATCTCATTTCATATCATTGGTTTTGATATGATGAAATGTTTATAAATCCAATTTATTTTATTGGGGTTTGAAATAATAAATATTTTATCAACTTGTGGAATGTATATATATGATTGTAATTGTGTGATAGTTGGGACCTATATCACCCTCAAATTCATTGTGTAAATATTGACATGTTATGAAATAAAAAGGATTAGAATAGGAGATTATACCATGTTTAGTAAGTGAATTTTTCCACTATGTTAGTCTTGGTAGTGATCCGTGAATACTATATTAGTTTGGGGAGTGAACTCATTTTCCTATGATAATCGTGGTAAATATCCATGAAAACTATTGAAATGATTTTTTGTGCTTATGTTCATGACGCAATTCTATGATTTATGCCAACATTATTCTCTCATAGATCATGTTTTCTAATTAATTATTGATAATTGTCTAATGAACATCCATGATTTATGTCACGATTCATGATTATGATCCATGATATGAAGGGAAAAGTTATCAACTATTAATATCAGTTTATCGTACCATTTTTATCATTTATTCTTATATAATCGTTGATATCACTCTTGATTACCCTTACTAAGATTTATAGCCCAACCATTATTATGTTTACTTTTCTCTAGGATGTAATGAAATGTATTAATTAGTTTATGTTTATGAAAGGTGGTAGCTATGAATAAATAACTAGAAGATGATGTAAATAACTTATAAACAAGCTGTTTATAATTCCAATATTCCAATGATAATATACCTCTATGGTTATTTCATGAATATAAATTTTATTTATTGAATATTAATATATTAATATATATTACATATGTTCAAAATCAAATCATATTTATAGTTATATTATGTGATAAAACATGATGCATGTTCTACCACCTAGTGTTATAATAATGCTGTATATATGTATGCCACTATGGTCTACAACCATGAGATGTGATCAAGAGATAAAAAATAAATTTTTTGTTCTTTCATGAAAGAAGGGTTTGGAGTGTTTGGTTAATAAATTTAAGCATGAATATTCTATTGCATGAATTTTAATCAACTGAACATGAGAATACACAACATTGTAAACATTGTTCCTCCAAGTTGTTTTGGGTTTAATTGAATAATAAAAGTTTGATTATTTATGAAATATTATCGTTTAATTGTCCATAATGCATAAAAACTATGAGTAAGTTAATTCCACACAAATAAATAAGTTTCCACTAATGCTTCAGTGTATTTTTAAATTGATGAAGAAGCAATAATAATTTAATTCAGGTAATATGATATATATGGGCAGGTGATTCATTATCGAGTTCATGAAAAAATAAGGAGAATGAAATTCATATTTAACCACATAGATAATAAATATTAATTCCATGATTCCCTGAATATTTCATGTGTAATTATTACAGTTTTTCATTTATGAAATAATTTCCATAATAATGATTAATTTGTGATATATTGGATGATGAAATGAGGCCATTATATTAATTAATAATATAAGGTTACATGATCATTATTAATATAGGTATCATATATTTTTAAATATTATGTGAATGATGGAATTAAGCCCGAGTGTTAGGATTCTTCACATGATGACTGGAAAGGGAATTTAGATGAATTCAGATATGATATATCATTGGAATAATTTAATATATTAAAATAATACGATAAAGCTACAGAAGATCATGGTTCTCCCATAATTAAAATATGGAAATATTGAATGTGACATTTTACAAAATTATATTAAATTTCTTTTTAATATTTATGGGATTAATTAGGTATCAAATAATGTTGTTGAGATTTCTAATAATTATATTAATCAAGATCAAACTATCATGTCAAGACAAATAGAAATATGACATGTAGCTCTTGAAGTCCTTGAGTAATTATAAATGAGAAAACATAATCTTGTAAGCCCATGGAGGAAGAATATCATCAAGAATGTTAAAGATATTTCTGGTGATTTAACGATCTTGGATTAGTTAATAATTATTTTTGTTTATGTAGAAACAATAGAATAAATATTCTAGTTGGTTCTAGAAGTGGAGGAACATAGAGGTACTCTATATTGATCATACTAGGATAGATTACAGTTGTAATTTCTTATTTTATGACAATGAATTTTTGTCAGGTGGTTTATCCAACATAAAAAGGATTATGATCTATGTTTAACATTAGGAATTTTTTTTGTTATCTATAATATGAAAACGACACATGAGTTGATATTAATATATAATATTTAGTGGGATGAAAACGTTAACATGTTTAGGTGTATGGATTTAATGATAAAAAGTATTCAAAAACTGTTACCATGGATTCACCCCCACATCCCAAGTGTTTATCCATCCCAGGAAAATACAAGTTGTATCGAAGAAAAGGTAGAATAAAAATATCCAATAACAATATTGAGATATAGAGATTCAAAAATCATAAAATATCTAATGTGTTCCCCCATTAAATGGGAATAAGTGTTATAGTTGTAGGAATATGATGCTACCCAAACTCTTATCACATTGATAATAAGTGAGAGATTCTAAATTAAAGGGGTTTCCTCCCATATTTGATGACTCTTTGATATGAAAAGTAGAGAATAAAAATAGTTAGAAAGGTGGAAATTCACAATATAAAATCAATATGTCTGTATTAGTGAAGGTCTAAAAAATTTCATGAGTCACTAGGAAGAAAATGTGATTTGTGAATAATTTGGAAGTAGTTGTGATGGTATGTAAAAGTCAACGAATCCAAAATACATGTGTAAAGGATTTAAATTCACAATATAAAAATGGATGATAAAGAAGATATTGAGGAACATTTCAAAAGAATAAATTATATTATCAAAAGAATATGACAATTTGGGGAAAAACTTGTTAACCCTATAAATGCCAAAAAAATGATGCCTAATTTTCAAGATAATTTTGATTAATAAAATTTATCCCTATAATATATACATGAAATTTAACTCTATTAACATCAAAACATAATAAAAGAAAACGAGATGTGGAAAATTACATATTTCAATAAGAAAGAATAATTTTAAATGGAATTCAAAGAAACAATACAAGGGAATATATAGAATAAGATATCATTGAATCAATTTATTGTGATAGTGATGAGGATGATGGTGAATTCAATCGTATTTCATTTCTTATATATAAATTATCCAAAAATGGAAAGTGGAAAGGAAAGACTTTGATACGATTGAAAGGTTTTTACTATAGTTACTGAGGAAATTTTAAAAAAATTATGCAATGTAAAAGCTCAATTAATTGAAATCTTAATGATAATAAAAATTAAATGATGAGGGACCTCACAAACACCTGTGGCGAAAGAATAATAATAAAAATCATAAAAAATGAATGAATCAATGATATAGCATAAGAATAATTTATCATCATGATGTTATTAATGAAATTAATTTTTGTTCTTTTCTCATGTAAATAATCTATCTGATTCATCAAGATGATGTGATTATGGTGAAGAAAAGAAAATAATATTTTTGGGAAACCAAAGAAATATTTTAATTTTGAATGGGCCAAATAATGTACCTAAAGAAGAGTAATATATTTGATAAAGAAAAAAAATGATTGTAATTTGGAAGGATGAGATAATAAAGAACAAAGAGGCTAATTTTGATGAGATTAATAGTAAAATCCTTATAGAATGTGACAGGCTACAATTGAAGAAGAATTTGGGGAAATATATATATATATATATAATATTTCTAACAAAAAATGAGTTGAATATGGTTATAAAAGATATCATAGAATCCTAATTGGTATGTGGATAATAATTGTATTCCAATATGAAAAAGATGTATTATTAAAATATAAAATATGAAAGAAATTTATTTCAAAATACACATGTTTTATATGAGACTATATATGTGAATTTTTTTGGAGATTATGTTATCCAAAAAAATTTTGATTAATTATTCCATGTAAAATTATGGGAATAATTTTACAACTAGGCTACATACCACCAACAAAAATAATTCATATTGTGAAAAAAGAAAAATTATAATAATCTTCTAGGATTATTAGGAACCCATATATAAGAACATTGTATCAACTATTTTTCTATTGGTTTTGTAATCATGGAAATAAATACTATTTTTCGTAGTTCAATATGACTTTACAATGAAAAAGGGAAGAACCCAAAGAGGAGATTCCATTCGAATCTGAGTTAAAAATCAATAAATAATTATCATTTATCCAATTATGCACATCAAATTTTTACACAATATATTAAGAATATAAAGGAAGCATGTGGAATATGCTATTAGGAAGGTCACATGGATTAGGAATACATGAATATTTTGTAATGTAAGGTTCTTTTGATACAAAATTACACAGGTTTAAAAAGAAATATAATTATAACTAATGTTAAAATTCAGAGATGACAAAAAATATAAATAAAAAGTATGTTGTTATTTATCTAAACCAAAGGAAATTGAATAAATAATTGGAGGAATATAAAAAACATGATAAATCCAAATTAAATCTATATTATTTAGAATATTTGTTGAAAACTATTTAGTGGTTATAAAAACTAGTATCTTGATGATCCATAAGACATATGATTGAAATAATATTCTATAAAAAAATAAGTTCAATGGAAGAAGAAAGAAAATAAATTATATGATTCTAAAAATAGAAATAAGTTCCCAAATAAATCATTCCCAGGTGATATTATAGGAATGTAATAGCCCATATTGTGAATAAGATCATTGTATAAATTTTATTTCAATGAAATCATAAATTCATTCTATATTCACTATCATTTTATGTTTTTATATAACAAGAATGTATTTTAAGGAGATCTTGGAGGCATCCAATTTTGGAAAACAAGTTATGATTTTTTTCTCTGTGAATATAATGTATATAATGAAAAAATAAGAATATGAGTTCATCCCATATGTGGGATAAATTTTTAGAAGAATCAATCATTATTAAATTCTAGTAAGTCTAGCAATTATGGATAAATTCCAAAACAAGAGGTTGAGGTATGAGAATCATACTTATAGACTATTATTATGATTTAATAAAATTAAATTATTAAGGGGTAGTGTTGGTTATAGAATATAAGTAAAAGGATTCACATGACTTGTATAAAAACTATTTTGAATGTTTTTTTATATTTCTGTAGGTTACGTGTTACTTTTAAAACAATCTATTTTTATACAACCTATATTTTCAACAATAAGATAATCTAAGCATGATATCTAATGCATAATATTTTATGGATAGTATAGAAACCCTCAGTTGTATCTATCTGTTTTTCTACACTAGTTTATTCCATTTAGACATAGAGTCTTCCCACTAAAGGATATATTCTATGGAAACTATATGGGGTCATCCTTATGTATAAAAAGGGTAATAAAATTCTGAATTCCTGGAATGGAAGAAAATGTGATGAGAAGACCCACATTTATACATTTCATTTCATTTTTAACAATTGGGAGATAAATATTTGATTATAATTGTTCAATTTATGAATGTGAATAGATCTTGAAAACAGATTTAAAAATAATATATTGGTGGGACCAAGTATTACATTCATTGTTAATGATTTTTTAATATATATATTTTAAGTTGAGATGAACTGTTGATGTGTGGATAATTTTTAAAGATTAATTCAATGGAATTCGATTTCATGACATAAGAAATTTCCCTTGTATATATAAGGATTATTTTTCTATTCATCAATTAAATAAATTCCATGTTTTGGTGGATGATGGAACCTTGTCTTCTTCCTGTACTTAGAGTTGAGAGTCCTTATGAATTGAGTGTATGGATTTTTGTGAATATCGTAGATAATTTATTTATAATGTGGCTACCTATATGATGGTAAATTGGAACTTTAATTATCAACATAATGATATGTTTCCAATATAAAGATAATATAATAATTAAATTAAAAAAATAAAGGTAATTATATAATTGTTAATTTCATATAAAGGATAATTGATAAATAAATTACCTATGAAAGGGTAACCCATGTTGTGTAAGGGTATGCAACAATTTAAATATGCATATCTTTGGAAATGTATGTATATATCATTACATGAATAAGTGTCATCCAAGATTCATAAAGGTATATCCTAGCCTATATAAACATAAATAGGTCTGTAGAATATTTTATAATAGTAGATCCCATTATGTGTGTGGGTAACAAGTATCTCATATAATGGAATAAGAAATCCTACAAAAGGGTTAGTTATGATTTACATTTCCAACATAAATGTTATAGGTAGCCCACATAAAATTTAATATGATATATAAGGGTGATATATTAGTGTACATATCATGTGGTAATGGTATGAAGGTATGTTGTGTAAGGGTTACAGAGTCTGTGTAAGGGTTATCTGGTGATTATTTAAGTGAATCTATGATATTAATCTACATACATAATGGTATGTTATGTAAGTGAAAACATTGATAGTTTTGAACCTAAAACCTATTTAATCTATGTTCTTTATCTAGTGAAACTATCATATTATACCACCAATTCTAACTTCATGCGATACCACTAGTGCTACAATAGAATTCTATCTCCTTATTCAATCACTAGTTATATAATCATTTGTTATCAACATGATCTATCATCATGTTCCTCAATTGTCTGCTACTATGATATGTGATCACATGATGAAAAATTGTGTATCAATCCATACATGAGATAAGGTATTTTTTTAGTTCGAATTGTCATTCAATTCATGTGAATTGAGTGAATATGAGAATACTTGGACTGTTGCAAAGGCCTATCAATGTATAATTGTTTCCTAATGAGATGGATTAGTACAAAAAAATAGAATATTGTCACCCAAAATAAAATGTAAATCATAAATTGGTTTTTCAATTTTTCATCAATACATTTAATCACAATATTTTTTCTATAATATTTTTTAACTATTTGACTCTAATTAAAGAAATATCCTAAATCATGCACACACAACATTCCTTCCTCACACTCCATCTCCTTATATTATTTTTGTTCATCCATATTATTCTTTTTTTAATATTAATTCATTCATACACCGATACATAGATACATTCATATGTATTAATATACATGAATACATACATACACTCATTCATGAATGCATAAATACATACATAGATATGGATAATAAATAACTCATTATTCTTGAAATGAACCTTCTTCTTGAATTACCGTATTTCAGACAATGCTCCATTGGGATTAATCAATTATCATTATATTACACAATATTTAAGGACAAATTAAACCATAATCTCTTGAGCTATAGTAGAGTGATTATCTACTAAAAAAATCATTATTATATCATTCCAACTCAATCATTTAATTTTTAATAGTATCCATATTTTCAATTTGTCCCGTGTTCCTTACATTCATTATTAATAACTCCACATACAGATTCCCATTATCATTTTTTATCTACAAACCTTCCCATAATCATATGGAAAATATACTTTTAAAACCCACATTAGATTACTCTACAACATAATTTGTTATCAAATGAAATAAAAACACATTGGTTGATGCTTCCATTATCTTTTAAAAAGTGTAATATTTATGATTTTTTCGATAAACTGTCATAATATTCACCTATATATTATATAATCAAATGTATAATCAAAAAATTAGATACAAAATCTAAAAATCCTTATATTACATAATTGAATCGTAAAAATCATTTGAAACATTAAAACTAATATCATAGTTTATATGATGCATCAATTTTAACCTCACACAACTATTTTCCTACTTATTCCAATATCATGTGATGTAAACAAAATTTAAATCATTTTTACACAATAGTATCAATAACATATTCAATGTTAGAAAACAATTACTAACTACTAATCAAAATTATATAGTTCTAATGGTAAAAACATGAACATTTTGTAACCAATTTATTTAAAAATTATATCATACATTGAGATAAATATTTTTAAGGAAATATCCTGAATAATTCGGAATTTTTATCATAATATCATGAACCTATATTAAAAAATATTTTTTCTATCAATTTTACATAAATTTTCTACAAAAAATGTTATATATATTAAGGTGGAATTATTTTAAATGTGAGAAATATTATTTTACTATAATTTCACTTCAATTTGGTTATATAATATTTATTTCAATTTATTATAATATATTGTTACTCAGTGGGTAATCGATTTTAATTTTATTTCATTATTTAAAGTGTTAATTATTATTTCCAATTGTAAATTATATAAAATTTATATTAAATTATTATTAGGAGGTGTTAAAAAATTATATTTCCACTGTTTGGATATTAAATTAATTTAAATATAATATTTAAAATTAATAAAAAAATTTATCTATTTATTTACACTACTGATTTATAGAATTATACAATTCCATAATTTTTATATCTTGGTAGTTGAATATTCAGTCACACCAACAAGTGTAGAATGTTTAATTAACTCTGAACCATGGAACATGATGATAATGATACATATCATCCCGATTTCTTTTAAAAATATTATGGTTATGTTCTAGGTTGAATGGAAGACACTCATAAAATAAACAGTGTGGAAACAAATCGTTTTTTGATAAAAAAAGGTTTTTCTAAAACCCAATGTTTTTATTTTAATGGGTTAGAGAAAAAATAATCTCTATTTGATAAAATCATATATAAGTCTATATTTTTATAGCATCTTATAATAAACATGAATAATATACTATTAAAAACTATTATACTTTTAAATCAGTATTAAAAAAATATAAAATAATACTAACAATTATAAATTATGATAAATAGAAATAAATGAATAATAAATAATTAAAACAGGTATATATATGTATATATCAACTGTCGATTAAATAATATTGTTGTACATTTAATTTATATATTCAATATTTACATACATTTTATATATTATTGTTAAATATATATTGTTTTATTTTTAATGTATAAGTTTGAAAACTATATAATGCAAATAGAATATATATTTTATAACTACCATGCTTTTTATTTCACAATTAAACATAATTTATTACAAAAACATCATTTGATACAACTCAGAATATTGAGAGGTCTAGTGTCTTTGGGGCTTATGATCATTACATAAAAACACAAAACAAGAAAAATTTCATCTTTATTGAAAACAACCATTACATTACCACTGCGTTCCCTCAAACATAGCATTGCATGGATAACCTCAGGACTTGAATAATAAAGGGTGATCTATAAATCCTAGTAAGGTATTAATCATGGAATAACATGAGGAATAAAATATATGATATATGATAGTCATATCAATAGAGAACAAGAGAATCATAAAAATTAAGGAATGATAAATCATGATAATCATAACATGGAAATGTGGAAACAACATTTAACATGGAATTATCATGATCCAAGGCTCATTGCTCATAGAGCATGAGTAAACCCTCATTGCCTATGAATCACAATTAAAACCTCATTTCCCATGAATCACAAGTATACCCTCATTGGAATTGAATTAGCATGAGTAAACACCCATTGCACAGGACGTATCATGATACTATACTTTATCCAATGCATTGGAGTTCTATAAAGACCCACCCTTCATAAACATTTCATTTCATGCATAAGTGTGCCACATGGATCATATAACTTGGATTAATAAAACATAATCATTTATTCCATGATAAAGGTACATTTAATTCATATATTAATATTTATAATCAATAAGTAAATGTTCATAAAGGTGAATACCCTTGATAGAAAAATGTGCATGGTATTCACTACACAATGACATTGCCTTGGAAAATCAGGGCAATTTCGGTAGTGTAAAGGCATGATGTAAAAATTCAAAAAAATGGATGATGAAATATAAAGGGTTGTCTCATAATATTTACATTAAACGGATAGTAATGGGTCATATAGATATATGTCCTAAAAAATGTAATGTAATGTAGATTCATGATACAAAATAATTGCTTGAATGCACGTGAGGAGAGATAAAACCCTTTAGGAATTTCATCATAATAACAGGTTTACATGGGAGGAATTTATTGAGAGATAAAGGGTTATAACATAATTCAATCATAAATAGGGAAGTATGGGGGATGTTAGAAACCATATCCCAACATTTCTAATTGAAATTAAAAGGGCATAACATAATTATGAAAATTAGACAAAAATGAGAAAGGAAGAAAAACCCTTACTTAGATGTGTGCTTCCAAAGGCATAAGAGAGTCTTGAGATAGGATTATAGAGAGCTTGGGTGCCTTGGGATGATTATAGAGAGAGTAGGGCAGAGGTTTGAAGATCTCCACAGGCTTTTATTGAAGAGATTGTGGGAACTTGGGTGGGTTTATATACTATATGTGAGGGAATCCTTTATTATTTTGGTTCAGGATACCTCATATTAATGTAATCCAAACCACATACCACCCCATGATTTCTTCCAAAGGGATGTGGAAAACAATATTTTATAGGTCCAAATTTTAACTTCTTAAAATAATGGCGTTATTTATGTGGAGGTGAGTCACAATCCCAAGGAAAACAATTTAAAAAGACAAAATGTTTAATAAGTCTTGAAGGGTCCACTAATGCTGTCTAAAATCAACAATCCAGTCCAAAATCACATTATTTTAATGTAAAAACATATATTGGCCGAAAATAATGATTATACTATTATATTACATCACTATTAGGTCAGTATGATGTCATAAAACACATTATGTATTTAAACGGTATTTTATTTTTCCCTAAAAATATGGTTGTCTCAGAAAATTATGAAAAAATCACCATAGGATAATTTTAACGTCCTGATTCCCAAAATAATATTCATTTTATCTAAATAATTTTCTAAATACGTTATTTTCACTTTTAAAAAAAAAAACCAACATTTATCAAAAATTTATTGTTTTGGAAAATAAATGGTTTTCAAACCTTAATAAAGATTACATTCCATTCCTAAAACTTTATGACCATTTATATTAAATGAAAATTAATTTAATAATATTATTATTTTATTAAAATATTATATAATTTGAAAAAACCATTAATTTATCAAAATAGATTTCTTAGATGAATATTAACTACAAATATTATTTGTGCTTTAAAACTATTTACAAGGTAACAGTAATAAAATTAAAGTATATTCATTATTATATACAAAAAAATGTACATAACCGTAGTACATGGGTTTTGATAAATAACCCCTTAAAACACCTTCATAAGACTGAAGGGTTAGGTCTGCAATGGTGAAAGACTCTTGGGGTGGCCCGGATAACTTTGCATGGGTGGTAATCTCTATCAACTTCCACATCACTCGTAGGTGGTTCTGCTCAAGAATAACGTGTTCATGCTCGGCTTGATCTTGGTCAAGAGATAAGCTCAATGATGCCACGTCATTTCAGAGCTCTGAAAAATGGGCTTCGTATGGGGCACGTCTTATGGATGAGGCTATCACTTCCTTTGTTGAAGTAAATTCAATTTGTTATAGACCAATATTTATACTAATCATGTGATCACTCTTAAATATCTATATTAGCAATTTTCACAATTCGTAACATAAAAACAAATAAGTTCAAATTTTATATAAATATTTTACATAAATATATATTTAATTAGATCAATAGGGATTTCAATTAATGATAGTATAGGTCGTTGCATATGTAACTGAACTATTTAAAAATACATATTAATATAATTATATGTTAATACAATATATATATATGATTATTGAAAGTCATTTTTACATTAATGCATTCATGTATTCATATATGTATGTATAATTGTAAATAAATAATTTAAATATATACATCTCTTTTAAATACCACACAAAAACCAACATTTATATGCACTGAGAAAGTATAGTCTTGATTTTAATTGAACATAAAAAAATATATTATTATTACATTATTGTTTATATATTTATATATGGGTTTATTTTTTATGTGTCTAACTAGATAATGTATATATATAAATATATATATGAAATTATATAAAACATAAAACATTATATATAGTTTTTTATATACTTTTGAACCTCACTCATGCCTAAGGAATTATTTATTGTGGTTGACCATTATAATAATCAAGAGGATTAGAGTTTGTCCCATCCCATAGATGGGATTTTTTTTCTATTTAATAAAACTCAAATAGATTTATGATTTTTAATTAAATCCTTCTTTTTAACAAAGCTAATTACCCTATGTAAAAAGTTATGTGTTGAACAAATGAATTTCAGAGAATATTGCATATAAGGGAAATTCAACATAACAATTGTTTTGGTTTTTTATGTTCTAGTATAAATTTGTGTTGTATAAAAATATTGAATTTTTTTATATTAAAAGGTGGTGGAAATAATAGGGAATGTTGCATATTTCCATTAATAGGTAATTAATATGGATACATTTAAATGGAATAAAACCCCATAATGTTTGGTAACATAAAAATAATAAATTCATACCTTTAACATGTATTTGATAATGGAAAATGTTTTTAATTTTAATCATGCTACCATGACCATGTTTTTGTTCCTATTATGGTTTTTAGTTAGATGAAAGGGGTAATGTATTTCAAGTTAATGATCCATGACCCAATAGGACATTCATTTTATGGTTATGGCTCTTGGATAATTACTTCATGTATTGTAAGGACATAGGTCTTAGATCAATTATGTGTAGTTCAATGTCATAATGAATAGACTACTAGGTGCAAGTACCTAGTGATTATTCAATGATTGACTTATACATGAGTGACCATTGGTGGTATTCATTGTAATGTGATTCATGAAATGGTATTAGGGATTAAACCATGGTGGAGACCATTTTATGATATCCCATGCATATTGGATAATAGGTAAGGATAATGGAGGTTGAACACACAATAGGTGTAATTAAGTGAAAGAAATATTTTTCTTAAACTATATAAAAAAAATTCCACTGGCTCATCGATTAAACCTGAGACAGATGAATGGGTTCTTAATGGTAATTGGGGATACATTAAAATATACAATATAGGTACGTTAGGTAATAAATTTTATAAATAGTACCACTAGTTCACAGATAATAAGGATTATCATTTTAAATGGTATACATGATTTATTACATCGTAAGAACCATACCAGTTAAGGAGAATAGACATTTGGAAGACAATTATAAATAGAATAAATGATAATATTTTCTATATTAATGTCAATGTCTTGTATGTTGGCCAAAAAATGAATTGGATCACGTAATATATGATTTTTAGTGGATGATATATGGAAAATGTTATTAATGAGGACTATAATGTTAACATCCTGAAAAAAATATTTATAAGCCATGGTAAGCGACATTGGAAATTGGGTCACTAGGGTATATAGATTATGGTATGAATATGATACATTTGAATTCAAGACTTTTTAACTATAATAAGTTTCCCATAAGGTTAGGATAACTCCACTTATTGGAATCATGTGATGAGGTGACCCAATAATTTCATACATAAATATTAAATCATTGTAGATAAATATCCAATACATATAACAATATTACACACCCCAAAACCGAAATTGGTTTAGTATATATAGATATTATATATATATATATAATTATTCCATGAATGATCATTAAAATTTGAAATAATGTTCTTCTCAAATTATAACCTTCTTAATCATGTCCTACATAGGATCATTTTTCATAACCTTTGGAAAGGTAATATAAGAAAGGGCGAGCTCAGTATCTCAATAAGGGTAAACATGAGTGATTTCAATTGATTATCATATTTATGAATACCATAACCATATGGGTATGTGATCATTATAATGTCAAAAAAAATTAAACAAACTATATTTCATAAATCCAAAGAATGATTTAGGGAATTAAACATTATCATTTCAAAATACATGAATCATAATAGTGATTTATCATCATAAATTAATCGTGGCTTATGTTTTTAAATGTATGCCATAAAAATATATCAAAATATATTGGAACCATTATTTTCATAGAAACCATATTATTTATCATTTTTGAATTCCAATTCCATCATTTAATAGTGTGTTAGTAATCTACACATATTCCCATAACATAGAGGATTATGAATCACCACTTATTTATAATTTCATAGTAGATCAAGCATCTCTACTGATTTCCCATAGTGGATCAAAAAAATTAACTTGATTCCCCTAATTATATCATGAGATATAAGTATTAAAAAACTGAATTAGAGGTTTATAATGTACCCATACATACCATAATAAGAAAATATATATTTTACATGATATCATAATCCATTCAAAACATCAACATATAATAACCCATTTAAAATTAATGGGTTTTTAATGATCTCATCATAACATAACTACCTTGTGTGAATGAATTGAATTTCATAGAGTCACCATCATAATTATTCATTAATAAAATGAATATAGAATCATAAAATGATATACATAATAAATCGTATCAATCCTTAAAAGATATTGTTATATTTGAAAAATACCTTCCAAATGATAATAAAACCATTCTTTGAATACATGATAAAAATATCATTATCTTTTGAATAGATTTAATAAAAAAGTTCATAGAATATTTAGAAAATAATATTCATGGAAATTAAAAACGTATACATCTAATTCAATAATTAATTAAAATAATATCCATGAAGGAATAAAGGTATTTTAAATCTATATTGGTTAAAATAAAATATTCTTTCCACATTTATATAAAAAATAACGAATGACTTATTTGGAAAATCACTGAATTGAATATATTATTTTTTTTATTTTTTATTTTTTAAAAATAAATTTAAATGTTAATAAAAATTATATTATTAAAGCATTCAACTAATAGGTAATTAAATTCATAAAACAATTTTAATGTTTGTAGACATGGAATAAAAATATCATTGACTAAATAGAAAGTAAACTTGCCTTTTCTATAGAAAAACATTTCCAAATAACTATAAGTACCGAATTGCGAAAAATGGGAAATTTACATTAATAGGTATATAAAAAATTATGGTTAAAAAATATGAGGGTTTTAATGGATATGATCTTAAAAATTTCCCTCAATGGTGATTTATCATCAAAAGTCCCCATAAGAAATGAGATTGTAATATGAACCCTTACTTCAAGTCTCATGTTTCTTTTTTTCATGTTCAAAAATGATTTATAACAAATATATATTTATTAATAATTTATTCAAGAATAAAAATGAGATATATCGTACAATATATTATTTAATTATAACCTCTTACAATCCATTTAAGAACAATTATTTTTTAATCTCATTATTCTAGGTGATAACTACTTTGTTTTTCATGTATTTACAGTTGGGATATCTTAGACCTTTTAATATTATTCTAAATCAATTATATATCAGATATTAATAATTTAAATTTTATCCTATTTAGTCATTTTATATACATTTATAATTATCCATATAAATATTAGGTGATGAATGAATTACATTGCCTCATCAAGATGGTATCCCAGATGTATGCACGAGTGATGTTTCAATTTTTTGATGGATGTGTTGAAAGAAAATTATGTAATAGTTAAATTTTATATAACTATAATAATATCCTAAAAATATAAAAAAATATTTAGTAAATCAACCATTAGGACCATAAATTTAATGATACAATGAATAATTAAACACATTACTTTCTGAAGGTGGTTGTCCACATGTTTTCACGAGTGATGTTTTCTTTCCCAATGGGACAGTAATGAGGGTGTTAATGGTTTTTCAATTATTATAGTTAAAATTAAATATTTTTAATATAAGAATTATTTGTTTCATAATAAATACCATGTATTTAAAGTAGGTAGGATAGGAAATAAAATATAAAGTACTCAGTTAGGAGTCATACTTCTTCATCGAGAAATCCATTTTAGCTTACATATTAAACCCTGAAAGGATAGTTGTATTGAAATACCAAAATCTCAAATATGTGGTTAATGAAGATATGATGATATTAGGGTAGTCATTTTAAACTATATAAGCTTCAAACATTTTTATTAAAACAATAGTATGTTTGATTTTAAATGTGGGGGGAAGGAAACTATTGGAATTACTTAATGGATTAAATAATATAAATTTCATCAATTTCTAAATTCACTCAATGGAAATAAATATAAAAACAAATAATACTATTGGTTCTAATAAAAATAAAGCAATCACATTTACGAAAGTTCGTGAAAAATGTTGTTGTTTATCAACTAGTAAAAGTGATTAAAATTATTTTAATGTTAACCATGAAAACTTAAGTTTTTTATAATGGTAACAAAATGATATGACCTAAAAATAAATGGAAACATTTAAAAATTTGGAATTCAAAATTTATAAATCATTTAATCATATAAACTTTCTATAAATTGAGTAAATTTCAATAATAATAGGAACCAAAATGCTTAAAAATTATTTTTATGGAAATGCACAATTTATGTGTAAAAATGATTTTTTGTGAAATCAACTAATAAGTACATTTACATGATTTTTTTGGTAAATAATAAAGTAAAAATTCAATTTATAAGTTTTTATGAAGTAAATAATGGAATGTCATCTTCAAAACTGCAAATTCTGTACAATAAACCAAAAAATGGTTTAGAATTTGAATAAAATATAACATCTGTTCACAAAAGTTCATATGGTGTTATAAAATTGAGAATAATATTTTAAAAATCCATAATTATATAATTTAAAATATATTTGGTGCAAATAATTTTAAAAAAATTTATTATGTCACTCGTAAATCATAATAATGTCACTAAGCTGATAGTATTTGAAAATTCGGTATTTTCACTATTCAATAAGAAATCAACTATTTTAGAAAAACATAGAAAATTCAATACCAGAAAAATATTTATTTTATGAATCCAAAAATTATATCAATTTTTATAAAATCATATTTCGAAAAATTTGAAAATTTTATTTTACAATAATTGTGAAAAATGAAAGATATTTTTTAGAAAAATGCAAATTTGTGGACAAAACATGATTTATTAATATTATATACAAATTAAAAAAATTATATGGATTTTAAAACATTTCATTGAATATATAGTCTATTTATTTCATTAAAATAATTCGTAAATTGTGGTTAATTTAATTTATTTATATGAAAACCCATTGTGTGCATAAAAAATATTTTATCAAAATTTTTTTTTTATACTTTCAATTGATTTTATTATCATTTATAATTTAATGATAACTAATGAATTATAATTATATAACTATAAATAACAAATTTCAATCATTAATTATTCATATATTTACCATCCATTCAAATGTATATGTTTTAGTTATCACATTAAATATTAACACATATATTTTATGTCACGATTCATTTAAACTCATGGATTTATGAAAATAAAGATATCAAAAAATTAATTTTTATTTAAAGATAAATTTATAATAAAATCTTTAAATGTTCAATTCTACCAACTATATATGTATCAATCCCTCTATATTAAATAAATATCACCAAAAAAACTAATTATAATTCTATACTGTCACATCCTCT
Source organism: Viscum album (assembly GCA_963277665.1). NCBI lineage: Eukaryota > Viridiplantae > Streptophyta > Magnoliopsida > Santalales > Viscaceae > Viscum > Viscum album. The sequence continues at coordinate 2,046,498,167 of OY728142.1, forward strand.
ATTTTCTACACTAAACATTATTTTTTCTCCAAAACAATTGACCATGTGAGTGATCCAATTTCAAAGAACATTCCATAGATGATTGAGAATGAAATAATTTTTTTTCAGAATAAGACATATCCTTTTCTAGTATTACGTCTTTTGATTTCATTACAAGTGAATTATTAGTTATATACATCCTTATTATAAATCAAGGATCACATCATTAACATAAGAGATATTTTGGTGGGAGTGCCAAAAGAAAATATTTTCTACCAAAAAGATCATGAGTTTTGATGGGATTAATATATATAGGGATGAAATTTAACTTCATTAAAAATAACACTACCTTACTCTACGTAGATATTCATAGGGATACCTCATCACTAACTTTGAACTCTATATCTCATAAAAACATTTTAGCATAAATTTTCTTTCAAATTAAATGTTCCCTGATGTGTTACTAAATATCTCCAACCTTCTATACCATTACCTTTGCCAGATCAAGTACCAATATATTTCTTTCTAAAATTTCATCCATTTATGTTAGTGTTTTTCACATTATTCTATAGAAGGATTCATAAGGATCCATTTGACTTATCGAGTGAAGGCTATTATTGTATGAAAATTACACAATAAGAAGGTGTTGATTGCAAACTCCATTAATATCCATGAAGAAATATATGAACACGTATTTTAGAGTTTTAATGGTCTTATTTGATGAAACAACTATATGAAAATGATATACAATATTGATTCTCAATATTTTATCCAGATCCCAATGAGGAATTCTCCGTAACATTAATGAAAATCATGGATCTCAATCTGATATGATTGAAAGTGGTACTCCATAAAATTTTAAAAATTATTTAATGTATAATGGAGTATAATCACAATGAGGGAAATAAATTCATATTTCCCATACCTTAGACATAAGTTTTTCTTGCTTATATATTCCTTCAAAAACCACAATTGATGATATCTTAAATGAAGGTAAATCATTGAAAAGTATGAATCTTTTTTTACTTGATCAAACAGATCATCAATATGGGATATATGGTATTTTTTCTTCATAATAATCATTTTAGTTTCTCGATAATCAATAAAAAAATTAAGAACAATGTTTCTTCTTATTAAAAAGTGTATTTACACCCTATTGTGATATACTCAAGTTTATTAATAACTTATATTGATTTTCATGGATTTCATTCTCCAATACATTCAACTCTATCATGACCATTATATATTGAGGCTTTCAAATTGGTGTAAAACTAGGTATGTGATCTATTTAAAAAAGAAACTCCAAAATTAAGAGGATTTCTTTCAAAATATATAGAATGATATAAAAAATATTATACAATAGTAATATACTTAATTTTGATTTTCTCCCCACCCATATAAAATAATCACACTCTGTGGATATGAATTAAGACTTATATGAGAGATTTATTATTCATAGGAAGTTATTATTCATCATCACACTAATAAATGATCATAGTCCTTCAAAATATGTAATAAGACTTAACTTATATTAAAATTGATATAGGGTATACATAAATAATCCCAATCCATATTTATTATCACATCACATTCATCTATAGGGATACTCCCAAAATTTAATATAATACATTTCCCATAAAAATTAATCAAATAGGAACTATAAATTTGTTATGAAATCATTGTACCATTTGGGGACAAAATATTTAACTAAAATTCTATCCATTGAGGTTGTAATATGATGCCCTTAGAAACATACTTAGATATGATAGAGTGGGTAGATCCATAATCATATAAGAAATTATTTTTTAGAGTGGTTGATAAGTGTACCCTTCACCAAATAAATATTACAACCCATTGTGACAATATTTTTCAGAATATTGCCCCTTTTATTTATGTGTAAATTTTTTTTGACACTGATCAACATTATACACCATTGGTTTTAAGTATTGGTCAGAATAATTCCCATATTGCATTCATTTTAATCATTAGAGTGTGGTTGGTTCAATAGATGGAATCATCAATTCATTCATTACATCAATAGGACTTGATTGCACCTTTCAACATTCATGTGCTTTATGACCATCGATTCCACATATAAATCACCCCTAAATTCATTTCACGAAATTATATTCATGTTTCTTACCACTTTTCTAGAATTCAAGAAACCGATGTTTCATTACATCAGACATCTTATTTTAGTTTTCATGAGCCTATGAGGTCTATTCCTTATAAAAACATGGGAATGATATAAACCCTTAATTTAAATTTCTACTTTCAGATAACATTGAAAAAAATCTTGATAGTTACAAAGTTATCTTAAAAATAATTTTTTTTAAAGACATTGATTTATTCCACCACTATTTTGATCAATTTTTTCTGTTACAGAAAATGATTTAACTAGAATCATACCTTGAATGTATTTCAAAATTTTACTCATAGGTACCACTGGCTTCGTCAACCGTATTCTTAATTACAATGAAGTACTTCATTTATTTTGTATGAGAAAAATGAGGGATGAATATACATAAAAATATTATCTTAAACTCATCCCATCCCATGTATTTAATTTCTTCCTCTTTCATCATATTATTAATAATATTCTTTAATTGATATGTTTTTTATTCAAAATTCTAAATGGTTTGGATAAAACATTAATGATATAATAACTATAGATTGAAAAATATTTTCTCATTAGTATTGATCCATCTCTTAGCCATTTTTGGATTATGAAACCCACTACAATAAGTTGTATTTTTCCATATGATAGACTCAATATTAAGTTGATCTTTCCTTTGATAATAGGGAAATTTGAATTATTTATGTATTTAAAATGTTTTGTTAGAATTGAAATATTATTATTCCTTCCATATCCAATATAATTTGGTTTCTTACCTAGAAAATAATTTCATTTTTCAAAACATTTTCATATATCATCATTTCATCAGGTTTTAGGAATTGATTAAAATTAAACATCATCATATCGTCATCAAGATAAAATAATCAGATTGAGGATTCATATAATCATGAATAATTCATAGGACATCTAAATACTATCACCTAGTTTTCCATTTATGTCACATTAGGTTTAACTGGAGTCATTTATGGTGATCTTATATAGAAATAATTCATAATTTTTTACAATAAAAGTGTAAATTTATTCATGAATACCAACTAGTAGGGTCAAACTAAGAGTTCAATAAGGGCCAATTCACTATGAACTATATTTATGGATAAGAGATAATGAACCAAATATTTTCATGTTTTTTACCAATATATGTACTGATGAAAAATCCACATCAAACTGTAGTATCTAGCGAATGATTTATGGATAGTAAAACCATAAAATCACTAAAATAACAATAATTTATGATGGTATCCAAGACATATGATTATCCCAATAGTTTTCAAAAAACTCCTCTCTCCCCAAAATTTAAAAATAATTAAACTCTTTCTTAAAAAAATGAAGAAACCCATACACTTTTTACATAAATTTGACATCTTTTTAATTAATATTCCATACAACTAATAACATTATACCCATGAAAACTATAAATGTATATATTTACTTGGATACTAAGGACATAAATCACTTATTTCATGAAGGAAACTTGATGTGTCCTATAATTTATTCCGGAATTGTAGACTTATTTGACATAACCTAATTAAATAACCTTATTTATAACCTAGGTAATAGAAATATATGAAAGTGTGAGATAATATTATAGGTAGGGGTAATCGTGGGAGATTTAAATCAATGACCATATTTAATTATTAGATAATAATAAGGGTATGATGTCTGATCAAAAAATAAAACTATTTTACCCAATATTCCATAATTCATAAAAAAGATTCATGGAATAAAATGTCAACATATCAAAATATAGGAATCATAAGAGTGAGTATTAATCATAAATAATTAATCATCCAAGAGATTATATCATATATATATATATAACATACCAAAAGTATGTGGCACTATCATAATAATAGTTTTTATTTTATATTTCAAGTAGGACTATCAAGACAATAATATATTAGTGGATTGGATACCAAAAATGTACCCCATATCGTTCTGAATTTGAAGTCACCACATTTTTTTCATACCATAGTCATGGATGTAAGACAAAATGCTTCCAATAGTGTAAAAATCTTATCAAATCATTTTCCAAAGTTATATCATCAGATTTAAGGATTTGACAAATGTACTTAAGTCCTTTAATAGACCCAGTTATAACATAATGAAAACCCAATAATACATGTGAAAATATCCTAAAATATTCATCAATTAAAAATATTATGACCAATGGAATAGAAATGTGGTTCATAAATACCTTATAATAACAAAATATTCCATTGCAAAGAAACGGGTTTCATGGAATCATCATAATCATAAGTTATCATGAAAATGTAGATGGAATCATAATATCATATGCTCAGTGAATCATTACAAACCTTGAATGATGTATACATAGATTAAAAATATATTTAAAATAATATTCAAATATTGATCAGAAAATGTATGAAATAAATCATCCTCTAATGATAAAAATTAAATAATAAATTCCTAAAATAATAAGATAATTATTCTTTGAAAAAAAAATGGAAACATGTCACATAATATAAAATGGAAAAAATTATTTAATAAAACATCATTCATTCAATATATATTGAAAGAAACCTTACATTCACAACTATAAAAAGTCAGAAAAAACATGTTTGAAAAAATGTTTCCTTAAATATTCATTTATAAAACATTTTAAATAAATTTAAATATAATGAAAAATACAATTTTAAAACATATCAAGTATATATAATAACGTAAATAATTTTTTTTTATTGTATGTACATGAGATAAAAATAATTTGGACCAAATGAAAATACTACATACATTTCTTAAAAAACTATTCTCTATCATTTTAAGTACTAAGGTGAAAAATGTATTATAAATCATGAAAATTAACACAATAAAACTAGATTATAGTTAAATATATGGTGATTGGGGGATAATATTAATAAAATACTCCTCAATTTTAATTTAGTAGATATAATCATGAAAATAAATGATATTTTTTCCTGAACACTTACCTCATGTATTGTATGGCTTCATTCACATTAAAAACACCAAAATAAAAAATATTTATTTAATATAAATATATATTTGAGATCCATACTAATTTGTATCATTCCATACATAATTTACTTATAATATCATATCAACATATTATTAAATATATCTTAGGGAAATCACAATTTTTGGTGATAGCAGCCTCATTTTTCTAGCACTTTCCTATTTGGAAGTCTTATTCCTCATACCATGATCATTATTACATCATTTTTATAATTTTGATAAATTAAAAATATCATATTTAATAATTATATAAATTATTATAACTATTAATATAAATAGGTGATGAATAAGGAATTACATCAGTTTGTGGAGATGATTGTCCATATTTACACACGAGTAAGGATTCCACTTTATGATGGATAGAATGAAATAAACTAATAAATAGTCAAACATTATTAAACTATAATAATATCATATATATCATATATATTCAAAAAATCCACCATTATAAACATTAATGTGAGGTAGTTATATAAAATGAAATGTATCACTTAATGGATGTGGTTGTTCACACATACACTTAAGCAATACTTTCATTTCATATTGGATTTAAAAGAGGCATATAATTATTGTAACTATCATGAACCAACATGGAAACCCCTTCTAGATATTAAAAAATTCCATCTTGATAGACCTTAATGGAAATTCCTGATCCACATTGGCTAGAGAATATAACTTTGGCATCAATAAAAATCAAGAGGGAATGATTTTAATAGACGGAAAAAAACAAGTTGAAAGATACCATAAATGCTCAGAATGAAAATATATTTAATAATAATTAAACTTCAATTTTTATAAATAACATTAAAATCAATATCTTAAGATAACCACAACGTCACTACATGATCTCAATGAAATATATTGAACACACACTCCTCCTATCATCACCGAATCATAATGTCGATATATCAATAACAACCAATGAATCTAAGAATTACTTTTCAAAATCATATAATTTTATTAAGAATGTATAAAAATGACCAATGTCAACGGTTGGGGGTGAGAAAAAATATATTTATGATTTCAGAAAACAATTCTGAAGGAATTATCTATCAAATAAAACATTTGGGATATATTTTAAATTAAATTGTGCATGGTAGAATTTTTAAAATTTATATCAAAACAAGATTGAGGTAACATGATTGAGGATAAATTTAAATGAATTAAAATAAAATAGCTTCCAAATGTTCTTTACCATTAATTAATTAACAAGATTCACAATGTAACAATATAGTTATGAATATTAATTTCCATCATAACAGGAATGGGTAATGAATTTTTAAACATAGGAATGTTCATATAAAATTAAATAATAACAAAAAAAATTATAAAACCATGGTTAAGAGACATAGTAATAAGGTTGATACAGGTATTCTCACACATCTCTATGAAGTATGACTCTTAATGTGAACACATTCCTATATATATTATTAGGAAATGTATTCCTACGAAAATAATAATTAGATAATATCCCTAGGTTATATTATCCATTCATTATAGTAGTTTAATTTTTCTTGTCATCATCAATTCATTTCATAGTAAAGTTAAAACATTCCTAGAACGTGTTCTTAACAACTCACTAAATAAGATACCATGTGTTTCATGGTAAATAAATATTGTTTATGGATTTTATTAATGTCAATCCAAATCATTTCAAATATTCATTCATTATTTCTTTTCAAATCGTCCCAAAGTTCATGTTCAAAAAATTATTTTCTATTCAACCCATCATCATATTATTTTTATCTAAATATTTACATTTAATTTTAAAAAAAATTATTAGATTTTATTAAAAAAATAATTCCTTTAATAATAAATTATACCCATTCAAATAATAAAACAATTATTTCATTTATTTCGTCATTATCGTTCTTGAAACTATTATATTAATTCAAAAAAATTTATAAGAATCAAAATTATGTTTCAAAAGTCCTTATCGAGGGTTTCAATCATACAAAAAATCATATTTAAAATTATTTATAAATGAATAAAATTCATACTTGAAAGTAAAATGGAAATTCATTTCAAATTAATAGACACACACAGTTTAAAAATAATTTAATTTTCTTAGGAAATCACCATCCGTAATAACAAAAAAAAATTAAACTGAGTAATATATCCTAAATAATAACCATGGTGTTTTAAATTCCACAATATCAATTTACAACTACTATAGGACTCTTTCTTTGATTATATAACATTTTGAATCCCTAAACACTCCATGACATGATTATATCAGTATAAGAAACATAAGATTGTGTATTTGTAAAAATACAACATGTGTTATTATTCATAGAAAAAAAATTCAAAATTAAAACACAATAAAAAATTTCAAATTCAAATGATTACTTAATCAAAAAATTGAAAAATTAATTTAATATAAATGTTAAAACATTGAATGAGTTATAATTATTCAATACCCACACCATCCATATTCTAAAATCAATAAAATGCTGTCAGTGTTCATCTTAGAGAAGGAAGAAAAAATGTTGGGTTCAAAAAAATATATTTTTATAAATACTACACCATTAAATTGTAAAATGGTTTACCTTGAATATCTCATATCTTAAATATAATGGTATGAGGTATCACCAATATTTGGTTCTCTCACAAAAATATACCTATATGTAGTGGTTGAGTACTATTACACATCCTTTGAGTACCATTTCACTTACATATCACCTAAGGTACCATTTTTCATCATTTGACAACACCTAGGTCACATAACCCATCATAAATTTCCCTTAAAAACACCACAGGAAACCTTGTACAACCTTTGAAAACACCAGGTTACACTTATGAAACTCAGGGATACCCTTACATGGGTCCAGAGTTTCCTTTATAGAGGAATGATTTACCCTTCTGTGGGATAGGTTTTCTCATACATATATTGACACAAGTAATGAATTCACATACAAATATAATCTTAACAATAAATATTGCATAAACTAACCTTAACAATATCACATTATTTTCAACCAAAACCAAAAAATCGGTAATTTACAATTATGTAATCATTAAAATTTCATGTAGACCATTATACAACACAACTAGTGTATGGGAAGAAGGTGTTTACCCATACACAAACCCCATTCCTTATGTATGGGTAGAAATTAACATAATAATTATTAAATTTTCATTTAATAAATAATAAATAAAATCCTAAAATGGTTATGAAGGTAATAAAAATTCCCCAATAAATCTGAAACATATAGATAACATTAATAACCTAAGAAAATACAGAAATCCAATGATCAGAGTATGCATAGATCCCAAAAAAAATATTATAGACTAGGAAACCAAAAAAAGAAGACTCTATATCAAATATATTGCACACTATTATCTTATCAATCCCTCACTCTCCCATGTATCAAGTGAATCAGAACCCTAATTCCATAACTCCATAACCAAGGGTATGGATTTCATACAATGAACCACTATCTAAGAATAAAATTTCTAAATTCGTTTTTATGTAATAGATAAACAAATATCCACATCAAATACCTATAAACTCAACAACTGAGATTGACCCAAGAGATAATTTATATGTATGACACATAAAATACATTATAAATAGATTTCATATGTGGTGGAAAAGAAAAATGTTAATCCACTTTTCCAATCTTTTAAACAACCATAAATGGTCCCTTATATCATGGTGCTAACTATCACTGTTTTTTAAACCATTTATGACTTATCTAAGGTGAAAATCTTAAAAATTCAGTCACTATCTCTAAACTCCAAAGGGTGTTGATGACTATTAAAATTTATTTTTAATGATTTAGCATCATTATAATTATATAATGAATCAATAGAATCTTCGACATCATCTTAAATACACAAAATTGGCCATACCAGTGATGATTCTTCAATATATGACAAACAATGGGGATAATTACATGTATATCAAAACATGGAATCAAAGGGAACCATCATGATTGATTTCAGGTATCTATTACTATAAGAAAACATGACCAGTCACAAATATCTATCCCATGCTACCCTAAATTCAATTACACAAGTATATAGAAAATCCTCATGATTAAAAATAGATCAAACCATCATACTATCAATTTGAAGATGGTATGTAATTCTAAAAGTTAAATGGTATCCCATTTCCTTCAGGATTCCCCATGAAAAATGACAAATGAATTAGTGATACCAATCTAAAATAATATTTGACAATATTCCATGTCATCTACCGGTCTGTTAGAAATATAGGTATCTGAAGATCCCAACATTTGTAGTATCATGATTCGGAATAAATATATAATTTTGATGAATTAGTCAATCACCAACAATATCACATTAATTTGATGTGGTGTATGGGGAGTCCCAATAATAATTCCCATGGATATGTCATCCTATATCTATCTCTTCCCTAGAATGGGTTAGAAAAACCCTAAAGGATTATAATTCTTATGCTTGAACTACTGAAAACTATAATAATGGGAATAAATTAACAATTACCTATTTTTTTAGAGGCCACCATTTTTATTTCGGCATATCATAAAAAATATTTATGGTACAAGGGTGTACCACCCATTGAGGATAATGGACCCCCGAATACGACCTTCCTTGATTGAAAATTAATACATACCATAACCATGTACATAAGATACCCAATTCAGAGAGAAGGCATTCTTCAATGGTTTACCAACTATATAAATAATATATAATTCTGAAAAATTCATCGAGAAATTAATCCAAAAGAATCATCTAGATAACTAATTATACCAACTGAATGCTCTGTAAGGAATATACAATTTCTTCTTACAGAAATCCCAAATGCATAAAATAAAGGAGTAAAATCAACTTCAACACCTCAAATGATTCCTTTATGACGTGGAATGATATTTTTAAACTAAAACAATTAGACTCAATTTCCCCCCTACTTGGAGTGTTTGAAATGGAAAAAACAATGGATTGTATATACTCTACCCACCATCTCTACTAGATGATATAATATTTTTGAGAAAAGATATAATAATATCTTTTATGATCATAGTAATTGATAATCCTTTTTCCTAAAAGATAATGCCCCTAAATATTCATAATATTAATTATAAATGATATTTCAATATCATTTAGGAGATATTTCTTCTCATTAGTTAGATTTTAACAAGAACCATATGACACTAGGTGACCACCAAGCTTAAGAACATAGCCAAACCTGAACTTGATTTATATAAGAAGAGCACATAGCCCTACATAGATGCCGGATGAGTCAAAATACGATCTTATGTAATCAATTTCTTTAACTTATCAAAGGGGGATTGACATTTCTAATCCCATACAATCTCAACCTGCTTATATGTTAGATAGATCATCGGAGGTGAGAATTTAGATCAATATTTCACAAGAAAACACTAATACCATAACAACCCTAATAATATCTAAATATGAATGGTATTTTGTGAATCATCATAGGTTAGAATAACTATTACATTCTAATGATCAACTGAAATACTATGTTTGGAAACAATGTGACCCAATAATTTTACATCGTGTGTCCTAAAAAAATTATGAAATATTGGAAGACATTGTGACTTCTCATGGTGATTTCCATGGATCTTAGATAACATACATTTATTAGATCTATCATAGAGTAAAGGAATATGTCTCCAAAAAATTCAACCAAAAAATTGATGAGGTACTCATGGATAATTAGGTAAATCGAATCAATGAACACTGTTGATGTATTAGAATGACCAAAACCCATAACACGGTAATAAAAATTGTCATACCTACTCTATAAGGTAGTGATAGGGATATTAGACACCTTGATCTAGAGCTGGTGACAAATATACCATATATAAATCATTCAAAAACATTTCACCCCTTTAAACTGGCCAAAAAAATCATCAATTTGGGTAATGAATATTTTTTCTTTCTCATTAAATGATTGAACATTATGTATTAGAAAAATAGTGAAGGGACTCATCATTTTTCATTGTAAAAAAATATTTTCATTGAAAGGTGAATAATTGTTTCAGAAGAATATATTGGAAAATTTATCCTGCAATATTTTTATCAACTAATTTAATTTTATTGGTTCCATATAGTAATAAGGGAATTAAATAGGCTAGGTAACTGGTACCAAGTAGATGGGAAGTCTACCAACTTCACTGATGGAAAATAAGAAATGTTATATTGAAACATATTATGAAACTCAGTAAAAACTCACAATAAATTCATAATTTAAATGTTCATTCATTAAATAAGAGGAAAAATGAAATCATCTTACTCAAATCAAGAAGTGGACATCTGGATCATCACAACATTATGTCCCATTCACCTAGAATTTAATGATACACCCTCTATGGTCTACAAACCAAAACATATTGAAGATAACAGTCATTATGATATTCATGTGTAATCATGTATTCCATATTATGAATGACTTCAAGATGTTTCATATCTAAAATAAAAAAATTCCAAGAAATATCAATTTGTTATAAATATAAATTATAAGAATGATTCAAATATATTTCAATATCTTCATCCTCATATGAATATAAATCACTATAACATAAGGCTTGATCTCCACCACAAGATTCATCCATTCCTAAATATATATGGATATAAATTAATGAGAGGTACTACTATAAAATAAATTATCCACTAAATAAGATTCAATGGTAATAGTACATCTCATTGTTACAAGTCACGCATCATAATCAACTAGATACTCATTAAATACATGAAGAATATTTGACCCTGATGATTATTGTTGGAACCATTATCTTGAAGAAATGACTATGTCATAGATCCTATCAGTACATGAAGGATTATAATATTAGAAGGATAAAACTGATTATTAAATAAACTTCTTAAATTTATGTAGCATCAACTTGATCTATAATTATTCTGTTCCTCCAAGATGTAATGATTCATGTACAGAACCCTTCCACAGTAAAATCAAGTCAGTGGAAATTTTCTAGACACTATTGATTTGATTGTAGAGGTTTTCATATTAGATTTACTAAATTAGATTATTCCTAGAAAATCATCCCCATTTATCTCACATTTAAAGAGACCATTGGAACCACCACTTTGTGTAGGAGGAACTCATTTTAGACCTGATATGAAGCCAAGTCAAGTTCGACTAAAAAATATCTATCCATGATAGCCATATAAAAGGTATGATTTAGTAAGAAAGCATGAAATTGAATATTTAGTAAGAAACCCATCTAAAATATTTGGGCATTCAGTTTAACATTTAATACCACCTCAGGTGATAAGTAAAAAAGTTTTTTAACAAGGATGGAATACTGGGTCATAGTTTGATCACCTCTCCCATGTTTTTTGAATTCTACCCATTTAGCCAAAAGAAAAAAATATAGATTGAATTGTTCCATGAAAAGAGTCTTGATGAATTTCCCTTAAAGCCCCACATTATTACTCTTCTAATCTATTGAGTCCCATCACTTCCTTTTAGGACCTTCATGTTTGATGGAATCCCATTTCACACTAACATAGTAATGATTCTCCAATAAAACAAATCATTTATCAAATTCCTTCAACAAACCATCATCTTATTGAGGATTAGTGGTACCGGGGAAATATAGGGGCTTCAAATGAGGTATTTTCATGGAATTATCATTGATATCATACCTCTGGGGTACGAACAAAGAAGACATAAAATGTTCATTTGTGCCTAATTTTCTGAAATCTTATAATGGACACACGATATCATCACAATTGTTCTAATAAAAAAAGGTCCACTTTTTTGGTTTATCATAAACTCCATACTAATATGTCTTCAAACATTTTATGATGGATATGGTACTAAAAAGTTTCAACATATAGAAATGTAATTTCATTAATGAGAGATGATATCGTATTCATTAACACTAATAATTCAAATAGTATACATAAATCATATATCATGATCGATAAATTTTTATAATGAAATAATAAAACCTCATAAAAGAAACACTTTTTGAACAACCCTTGTTATCTTATTTCATGTTATGATGATATCTAGCATAGATCTCAATCGTAACCTACATAGTCAGTACAAAACAACATGTCTCATATCTACAAAGTCATCCCAAACTAAATACCAAAATCAAAGAAGAGTCTCAACCACATTTGATTAAAATTTTGTGGGAGATGACCTTGATAACCCACATAAACCACACCTATACCAATTTTTAAGTGAACAGTAGGGTATTCCCACACAAAATAGGCTGAATAATAGTACTATTCCATCAATAAAACCACAAGGGAATTATTTAATCACAATATTTACCCAAAATGTATAAGAAACAAATCATAAAATTGATATTATTAGAGACACCATAAAATATTATTTCAAAATAATGGTCACCTATAGATCTCGGAATTCACACACATCCTTAAGCCCTTTCCTTGGTGGAATAACAATCGATCCCCAAATAATAAATAAATTCCATTAGTAATTTTAATGTTATTATAACCATAAAATAATTTTAATCATGCAAAACCCCTTCTTAACTGATATGAATCACATGTCCATGAGATTAATCATAAAATTTGTGTGGTTATAACTTCATTTTATTCATTCATAAATAAATCCATATCATAATTTCAATTTTTCGCATGTTTTGTTTTCAAAAAAAATTCTTTCATTTAAAAAACCAACAACAAATTTTTATTACAAAAATATCATACATATCAAATAAACATTAACACAACAATCAATAAATAATTGATTTTATTTTATTTCATCAAAATCATGATTCGAACTAATGTTTAATGTAAAGACCATTTTTTGGAAATGATAGTTTATTTTGAAACAAAAATTACAAAGGATTCACAACACACATTTTATTATATTTAAAATAAAATATCAAGAGCCTAAATACATGATTTATAAATTTTTCTAGGAAACAAAATCAAAATTTGCAAGCAAGAAGGGTTTCAATTGTGTAGATAATACCATAAAAAATTAAATACCTCTATTGTTGAAATGTAGAACAACCAATAAGGGAACCACAATTTACAAGGAGGAGGAATAATAAAATATAAAAATGATGACCTAAACAATATGTACAAATAATAAAATAAAAATAAGATAGTAGAGAATGATTACTACCATGTTACCCCCAATGATATCTAGTAAAATTAGTCTTCAATGCACCTTCACTAGTCTCCTAGAAATAATGAACATAGATCAAACTAAAACAGTTGGATTCCAAAAAATTAAACATAATGGAATCTAAATTTGAATTAAATAATGATTCTGATAATTATAATGATATGTAAGGTGGTTTGGGTTATATTAAACAAATTCCCAAATTAAAATATATTTTATTTTCCAATTTTCAACTGAATCATGATTGTGACATATTTGAAATCAATAAAAAATATTATTTATAAACCATAACATGTAAAAATAATTCCATTACCATAATTTTAGGACATTAATGTCATGAAATGATGTTATAAGGGAGTGATGGAGAAGAACTAATGAAACAAAATAATTAGCCAAATAGGGTACTAAATAATGGTATCTTGGTTATCACATATGCATCGCATATATGTCAGGTAAAAGAAATGATTTTTTACTTAAATTGTGGATATATTCTCTTTCTAACCATACATAGCAAATTTTTACACTTACATTTCCTTTTTAAACAATGTGTAGCCCATATGTGAATCTCTACTATAACGACCCAAAATTTCATTAATGGAAAATCCCTCTTGATCCAGTTAAATGTTTCTTTATGAAAAATGTTTTTATAAGATATCAACTTTTTTAGTTTTACTTTAAGATTTGTGACTGTTACTTTTATAGCCGTTGAACAGTGATCATCTGGGTAGCTTAAATATAAGGCTTTAACGAACCAATTTTCTACTCAGACAAAGGAAGCGATGACCTCATCCAGTAGAATTGCCCCTTACGAAGCCCATTTGTCGGAGCTCGAAAAAGAGGTGGCGTCTTTAGGCTTTGCCCTTGACCATGCCCAAGCTGAGCTTCATCAAGTCAAGCTCAAACGTGATCGTCTACGGGAGAAATGAAAGTTGATAGAGATTACCACTCGAGCGATGTTATCTGAGCAACCCCAAGAGTCTGTCACCATCGCACACCTTACCCTTAGGTCTTATACGGTTATTTTAAGTTGTTATGTAACAAATAATTAGTATCATGTTCATGCACATTACTTTTGTATATAATAATGAATATAATTTCTAGTCATTTTTGATTCATTGTAATTAGTTTTTAAAGTACAAATGGTTTTTTTAGTTATTATTTAATTAAGAATTAAATTTTATTAAATTAAAGGATTTTTGAATTAAATAATATTTTAATAAAATATTATTTTTAATATTAAATTAATTTTTATTAAATATAAATGATCTTATAATTTTATGAATGGAATTAAATTTTTTTTTAAGGTTTGAAAGCCATTTCTGTCAAAACCCGTGAATTTTTTATAAATGTCGGTTTTTATTTTAAAAGTGAAAATTCACATATCTAGAAAATTATTTAGATAAAATAAATATTATTTTTGGCATCAAGATGTCGAAATTATCCAACGGTGAATTTTTCATAATTTTCTGAGACAGTCAAATTTTTTGGTAAAAATTAAATACCATTTAAATATATAATGTGTTTTATGACATCATAATGACCCAATGGTGATGTAATAAAATACCATAATCCTTATGTTCGGCCAATATATGTTTTATCATTAAAATAATGAGGATTTGGGTTTGTTGGACTCACTTTTCAAAGAATTAATGGAGCCCTCAAGACTTATTCAACACTTTGCCTTTTTAAATTAATTTCCATGGGAGTGTAACTCACCTCCACATAAGAAAACCTAATTTTTTTAATAAGTTCGGACCTTGGACTTGTAAAATATTGTTTTCCTCTTTCCTTTTCCAGAAACCATGGGAAAATACCATGGGATGGTTTGTGGTTTGGATTATTTTAATATAAGGGGTCCCAAACCTAAATAATAATGAATTCTCTCATCTTTCCTATATAAACCCACCCAAGCTCCCACTTCCTCCTCACTAAAAGCCCTTAGAGTTCGTCCAACCTCGGCCCTACTCTCTCTAGAACCCTCTCAAGGTTCCCCAATCTCCCAAGAAGCCTCTCACAAGCCTCTCTCTAGCCTTTGGAAGCACACTTCTAAGTAAGGGGTTTTCTTCCTTTCTCATTTTTTTTGTCAATTTTCATTAAGTTGTATTTCCCTTTTTATTTCAATTATGAATGTTGGGGTATGGTTTCGTACCTCCCCCATACTGCACTCTTATTGTTTTAATGATGTGAGAACCCTTTCTCTCTCATTAAATGCCTCCCATGTACACCCGTTACTATGCCGAAATTCCGAAAGGAACTTCTCTCTCTTCTTTTACATTCAAGCAATACTTTGTATCATGAATCTAAATTCCATTTATATTATTGGGACATATATATATATGATCTCCTTACTGTCCAATACATGTAAATATTATGAGGAACCCCTTTCTCTCTCATCAACCTTTTTTATGAATTCTTATGTCACGTCGTTACGCTGCCGAAACCGCACCGATTTTCTAAGCCAATGTCTTTGTGTAGTGAATACCATGCCCATTTCTCCATCAAGGGTATTCACCTTTATGCACATATACATATTGATTGTAAAGTTTCATGTATGAATTACACATTCCTTTATCGTGGAAGAAATTATTATGTTTTATGAATCCATGTTTTATGATCCATGTGGCACACTTATGCATGAAATGAAATGTTTAAGAAGGGTGTGCCCTTTATAGCGCTCCAATGCATTGGGTAAGTATAGTATCATGATACGTCATGTGTAATGAGTGTTGACTCATGCTAATTCAAGTGCAACGAGGGTTTACTCGTGCTTCAAGTGCATTGAGGGTTTACCCATGCTCCATGTGCAATGAGCCTTGGCTCATGCTAATTCAATATTAAGTGTTGTTGCCACATTTCCATGTTATGATTATCATGATTTATCATGCCTTTATGTTCATGTTTCTATTATGCTCTATTGATATGCCTATTGCCTAACATGTATTTCACTCCTCGTGTTATTCATTGTTTACTCCATTACTGGGCTTTATAGCTCACCCTTTTTTTATGCATGTCCTCAGGTTATCCCATGCAATGCTAAGTACGAAGGAATGTAGTGGTCATGTAAAGGAATTTTTCAATAAATATGTTGTATTTCAACTTTAAAGTTTTTATGTAATGATCCTAATCCCCAAAGACACTAAACCTCTCGATCTTCTTTGTTGAATCAAGTGATGTTTTATGTAATAAAGCATGCTTAAGTTGTAATAAAAAGCAGGGTTGTCATAGTTGGTATCAGAGGATAGGTTTAGTTATTTTTTGGGATTAGGAAACCCTAGTAAAGCCTTAGATACAAGACTAAGAATAATAAAAACATCCCTATGTTTTGGTAAATACTAAGTAAGTGGTTTATCAAACAAATACATCCCTGTCTGGATACGAGAAGGTAGAGGCGGCTCTGGCACAGATGTATCCTAGGGGTAAAACCCGAAAACACCGCATTGAGCTAGACTCGAACGGGAACTGGTGCACGACAACGGGCCTTGCTGCACTCTTGGTTACGACACTCCCGGGGGATATGTTTTGATGAATTCACAATCTTAGTATGAACCCTTATTAAAGGAAAAATGCCCCTAAGAATATATTTTAGGAGGAAGATCATGAAAATCCTGGATTGAATCCTATAGACTCATGAGTTAAAGAGATTAAAGTTTATTTATAAGTCATCAACTTTTGTCTTTGGATTAACCTTTATGTGTTACCCCTAACTTTCTTTTATTCCAGCCAATCGCTGGTAATAGGAGAACTCGGGCTAACAACCGTTGTGAAGATCAGTGTGATGATTGTACTTATGAGATGCCCAATCCAATTGGAGCGGGAATCGCGAACTTTGTCACGCTTCTCTCTCAGCTAACTCAAGTTTTGAATAGAAACACTGGTCAAGAGGAACGTTCAACCCCCCCTAAGAAAGAACATGTCGCTATTGAAAGCTTCATGAGACAAAGGCCTCCTACTTTTAGTGGATCATCTGATCCCACGATCGCTGAACAATGGATCAACTCCATTGAGAAGATATTCTCCATCCTCCAATGCTCTGAAAAAGAGAAGGTTCTCCTGGCGGCTTATCGTATGGAGGGTGAAGCTGATCAATGGTGGACGTTGATCAAAAATACGAATCCTGAGGAGGAGATCGAGGCTTTGGAATGGAAGGTATTCCAGAAGATGTTTTTCGATAAATATTTTCCACGCACCCTCCGTCTTAAGATGGAAAGGGACTTCCTTTCCCTCAAGCAGAAAGATGAGGAATCTGTGGGAGCGTACGAGGAAAACATAACAAGGCTTGCACGATACGCTTCCGGCTTTGTCGTTACCCCCGAATGCAAGGTTGACCGCTTCTTTGGTGGGCTGAAGCCTAGCTTGTGGAAAGCATTAGCGATCCGTGACTTCGACAGCTATGAGGAAATTGTCTGATGTGCCCTTAAGGTTGAAATGGAGATCGGAGAATCACAGGGGTATCCTGGGGACAAGAAGCGGATGGTGGACTTCAATGCTGGTGGTCCGATGGATAAATCCAACGGCGCTAAGAAATTCCAGCACCCCACTTGCCAAAAGTGTGGAAAGAAGCACCCTGGAAATTGCCTTAGGGGGACAAGAAAATGCTTCAAGTGTGGAAGAGAAGGGCACCTAGCTGTTAACTGTCAGCAAGAAGGACCCGCGGCTGCGATAGAGGAGAGGAACGCTCCGTTCGAACCTCAACGTGTTGTTCAATGCTTCAAATGCAAAGAACTGGTTCATTTTGCGAATCAGTGCCCTAATCCAAGGGTTATCCGAGGCAATCAACAACCTCCAAGACAGCAAGGTAGAGCTTTTTTCCATCACTTCTGCCGAAGTGAACCCCGACAACGAAGTGGTGACAGGTACGCTAGTTATTCATTCAAGAATAGCGAACGTACTTTTTGATTCAGGTTCTACGCATTCTTTTATATCTCAAAAGTTTAGTAGAACAATCCCTGCACCACCACAAATCATGGAAGTAAAGATGTCGGTGAGTACGGAAAATGGGGAAATCATTGCATCCCATGAGTATAAGTCCTCCCCTTTTATAATATGTGGATTGAATTTCCCAGCGAACCTCGTCATACTCCCTTTGGTGGAATTTGATGCAATTCATGGCATGGATTGGTTTCCTTATATAGAGCCAACATGAATTGTCGGGAGAGGGAAATCACACTCTATATGGAGAATCGACCCCTGATTCTTTACAAGTGTCAGGAGGAAGATGAATCTCCTTTAGCACCATCATCTCAAGCATGGATATTACTGCCTTATGAGAACGCATATCTGGCTCAGATGATTGAGTCCAAGGAAGAAACCACCCTTGAAGAAATGCCTATTGTGAGGGAATTCGCTGAAGTATTTCCCGAGGAACTTCCTGGTCTTCCTCCAAGAAGAGATGTTGAGTTCTCAATTGAACTTATACCTGGGCCGCTACCAATATCCAAGACTCCATATAGAATGGCTGTGGTTGAGCTTGAAGAACTGAAGAAACAACTACAGGAGAATCTGGATAAAGGGTTTATACGCCCAAGTGCATCACCATGGGGTGCACCAATCCTCTTCGTCAAGAAGAAGGATGGGTCAATGCGGATTTGCATCGATTATCGTGAACTTAACAAAATCACGATAAAGAACAAGTATCCTCTCCCAAGAATCGATGACTTGTTTGATCAGCTGCGTGGAGCATAATACTTCTAGAAGGTCGACTTGCGGTCGGGATATTATCAAGTAAGGGTGAAGAAGGAAGATATCCCCAAGACTGCTTTTCGTACAAGGTGTGGGCACTATGAATTCATAGTAATGCCTTTCGGACTCACCAATGCTCCAGCAATATTCATGGAATTGATGAATAGAGTCTTTAGAGATTACCTAGAAAAATTTTTGGTAGTCTTTATAGATGATATTCTAATATACTCCAAAACCAAGGGGGACCATGAGGAGCATTTAAATACTGTACTAGAGACTTTGTGCAAGGAGAAGATCTATGCAAAGTACAGCAAGTGTGAGTTTTGGTTGAAGGAAGTCTCATTCTTGGGTCATATCATCACAAGCAATGGGATATCTGTGGACCCCTCAAAAACAGATGCAATTGAGGGATGGTTGAGGCCAACATCGGTAAATGATATCCGTAGCTTCTTGGGGTTAGCTGGATATTATCGACGATTTGTGAGAAATTTCTCACAATTGTCCAACCCTCTTACCAAGATAACTCGAAAGGGAGTAAAGTTTTCTTGGAGTGATGAATGCGAAGAAAGCTTCAAGGAGTTGAAAAGGAGGCTTATCACTGCACCCGTTCTCACTTTACCCACAAGTGGGGAGCTTTTTGTGGTATTCAGTGATGCTTCGAAGAAGGGCTTAGGATGTGTGCTGATGCAGAATGATAAAGTGATATCCTATGCCTCAAGGCAGTTGAAAATCCATGAGAGAAACTATCCAACGCATGATCTGGAGTTGGCGGCGGTGATATTTTCCTTGAAAATATGGCGGCATTATCTCTATGGAGAGAAATGTGAGATATATACTGACCACAAGAGTCTTAAATATATATTCACACAGAAAGAGCTTAATATGCGCCAGAGAAGATGGATAGAGCTCATCAAGGATTATGACTGTTCAATACATTACCACCTTGGGAAGGCGAACAAGGTGGCAGATGCCCTAAGTAGAAAGGATCCAGCAATTCTATCAATGATGAGAATTGAGAAGGATCCAATCTTCTTAGACTTGATGAAGATGGACGTGGGAATCATAAAGAAGGGAACATCATCAATCCATTCACAAATGATTGCTCAACCATATCTTTTGGAAAGGTTAAAGGATGATCAAAAGGATGATGTAGGAATCCAAGAAAAAATGGAAGCTATCAAAAAGGGAAAATCCTCAGAGTTTAATGTTAATGAAGAAGGAATTGTGCGGTTTGGGAAAAGGCTATGTGTTCCATCAAGTTTGGAGCTGAAGAAGGAACTTTTGTATGATGCACATAGTTCAAATTTCTCTATTCACCCAGGGAGCACAAAGATGTATCGAGATCTCCGAGAAAACTTTTGGTGGGATAATATGAAGAAGGAGATCGCTGAATATACATCAAAGTGCCTGGTGTGTCAGCAAGTGAAGGCAGAGAGGCAGAAGTCTAAGGGGATGATGCAACCATTGCCCATACCAGAATAGAAATGGGAGAACATCACCATGGACTTCGTCACTGGACTTCCAAGGACATCCAAAGGCAACAATGCAATCTGGGTTGTTGTGGATCGTCTTACAAAGACTGCACACTTCATTGCTATTCGAGAGGATTTCTCTTTGGATCAACTGGCACGGATATATATCAGGGAAGTGGTACGGTTGCATGGAGTACCACTATCTATTGTGTCTGACCGAGATCCAAGATTTACCTCTAAGTTTTGGAAGAGTCTTCAACATGCTCTGAATACTGAACTGAACTTCAGTACGGCCTATCATCCTCAAACTGATGGCCAATCTGAGCGGACTATCCAAAAACATGAGAATATGTTGAGAGCGTGCTCAATGGACTTTAAAGGAGGATGGGATCAACATCTTCCTCTATTTGAGTTCTCTTATAATAATAGTTTCCACTCGAGCATCCAAATGGAACCATATGAAGCCCTGTATGGGAAAAGGTGTAGAACACCGGCATTTTGGGATGAGGTCGGTGAACGTAAGCTTCTTGGACCAGAAACGGTCGAAGAAATGGTGGAGAAGGTGAAAACCATTCCACAGCATATCAAGGCAGCCCAGAGTCGACAGAAGAGTAATGCGGATAATCGTCAACGAGACCTTGAGTTTAAAGTCGGAGACATGGTGTTTTTACGCATATCTCCGTGGAAGAAGGTCATGAGGTTTGGAAAGAAAGGGAAGTTAAGTCCAAGGTACATCGGCCCCTTCGAGATTCTTGATCGTGTTGGGGCTTTGGCCTATCGACTAACACTTCCACCTACTATGGCCAAGGTGCATGATGTCTTCCATGTATCCCTCTTAAGGAAGTACATACTAGACCCTTCACATGTACTCTCTTCCGAGGTGGTACAATTAGAAGACGATCTTTCTTATGAGGAGCAACCAGTGAAGATCATAGATCGAAGAGAAAAAGTTCTACGAAATAAGACAATGCCCCTCGTCAAGGTGTTGTGGAGAAACCACAAGTTTGAAGAAGAAACTTGGGAGTTGGAGGATATGATGAAGCTAAGTTACCCACATTTGTTTTAGTGTGGGAAAAGGAAAATTTCGAGGGCGAAATTTCTTAAGGGGGGAATGTTGTAACGACCCAAAATTTCATTAATGGAAAATCCCTCTTGATCCAGTTAAATGTTTATTTATGAAAAATGTTTTTATAAGACATCAAATTTTTTAGTTTTACTTTAAGATTTGTGACCGTTACTTTTATAGCCATTGAACAGTGATCATCTGGGTAGTTTAAATATAAGGCTTTAACGAACCAATTTTCTACTCATACAGAGGAAGCGATGGCCTCATCCAGTAGAATTTCCCCTCATGAAGCCCATTTGTTGGAGCTCGGAAAAGAGGTGGCGTCTTTGGGCTTTGCCCTTGACCAAGCCCAAGATGAGCTTCATCAAGTCAAGCTCGAACGTGATCGTCTACGGGAAAAATGGAAGTTGATAGAGATTACCACTCGAGCGATGTTATCCGAGAAACCCCAAGAGTCTGTCACCATCGCACACCTTACCCTTAGATCTTATGCGGCTATTTTAAGGGGTTATGTAACAAATAAGTAGTATCATGTTCTTTCACATTACTTTTGTATATAATAAATAATATAATTTCTAATCATTTTTGATACATTGTAATTAGTGTTTAAAGTACAAATGGTGTTTTTAGTTATTATTTAATTAAGAATTATATTTTATTAAATTAAAGGATTTTTGAATTAAATATTATTTTAATAAAATATTATTATTAATATTAAATTAATTTTTATTAAATATAAATGATCTTATAATTTTATGAATGCAATTCAAAATTTTATTAAGGTTTGAAAGCCATTTCTGTCAAAACCCGTGAATTTTTTATAAATGTCGGTTTTTATTTTAAAAGTGAAAATTCACATATTTAGAAAATTATTTAGATAAAATAAATATTATTTTTGGAATCAGGACGTCGAAAATATCCAACGGTGAATTTTTCATAATTTTCTGAGACAGTCAAATTTTTGGGTAAAAATTAAATACCATTTAAATATATAATGTGTTTTATGACATCATAATGACCCAATGGTGATGTAATAAAATACCATAATCCTTATGTTCTGCCAATATATGTTTTATCATTAAAATAATGAGTTTTTGGTTTTGTTTGACTCAATTTTCAAAGCGTTAATGGAGCCCTCAAGACTTATTCAACACTTTGCCTTTTTAAATTAATTTCAATGGGAGTGTGACTCACCTCCACATAAGCAACCCTACTTTTTTAATAAGTTCGGACCTTGGACTTGTAAAATATTGTTTTCCTCTTTCCTTTCCCAGAAACCATGGGCAAATACCATGGGATGGTTTGTGGTTTGGATTATTTTAATATAAGGGTTCCCAAACCTAAATAATAAAGAATTCTCTCACCTTTCCTATATAAACCCACCCAAGCTCCCACTTCCTCCTCACTCAAAGCCCTTGAAGTTCGTCCAACCTCTGACCTACTCTCTCTATAATCCTCTCAAGGTTCCCCATGCTCCCAATAAGCCTCTCACAAGCCTCTCTCTAGCCTTTGGAAGTACACTTCCAAGTAAGGGGTTTTCATCCTTTCTCAATTTTTTTGTCAATTTTCTTTAAGTTGTATTTCCCTTTTTATTTCAATTATGAATGTTGGGGTATGGTTTTGCACCTCCCCCACACTGCCCTCTTATTTTTTGAATGATGGGAGAACCCTTTATCTCTCATTAAATTCCTCCCATGTACACCCGTTACTATGCCGAAATTCCGAAAGGAACTTCTCTCTCTTCTTTTACATTCAAGCAATACTTTTGTATCATGAATCTAAATTCCATTTCTATTGTTGGGACATGTATATATATGATATCATTAATGTCCATTACATGTAAATATGATGAGGAAACCCTTTCTCTCTCATCAACTTTTTTTATGAATTCTTATGTCACGCCGTTACGTTGCCGAAACCGCACCGATTTTCTAAGCCAATGTCTTTGTGTAGTGAATACCATGCCCATTTCTCCATCAAGGGTATTCACCTTTATGCACATATACATATTGATTGTAAAGTTTCATGTATGAATTCCAAATTCCTTTATCGCGGAAGAAATGATTATGTTTTATAAATCCATGTTTTATGATCCATGTGGCACACTTATGCATGGAATGAAATGTTTAAGAAGGGTGCGCCCTTTATAGCGCTCCAATGCATTGGGTAAAGTATAGTATCATGATACGTCATGTGCAATGAGTGTTGACTCATGCTAATTAAAGTGAAACGAGGGTTTACTCATTCTTCAAGTGCAATGAGGGTTTACTCATGCTCCATGTGCAATGAGCCTTGGCTCATGCTAATTCAATGTTAAGTGTTGTTGCCACATTTCCATGTTATGATTATCATGCTTTATCATGCCTTTATGTTCATGTTTCTATTATGATCTATTGATATGCCTATTGCCTAACATGTATTTCACTCCTCATGTTATTCATTGTTTACTCCCTTACTGGGCTTTATAGCTCACCCTTTTCTTATGCATGTCCTCAGGTTATCCCATGAAATGCTAAGTACGAAGGAATGTAGTGGTCATGTAAAGGAAGTTTTCAATAAAGATGTTGTATTTCAAGTTTAAAGTTTTTATGTAATGATCCTAAGCCCCAAAGACACTAAACCTCTCGATCTTCTTTGTTGTATCAAGTGAAGTTTTATGTAATAAAGCATGCTTAAGTTGTAATAAAAAGTAGGGTTGTCATTCTACATACCCATATACAGGTAGAAGAAACTTGAATCTACCTATACAAAAGCCATGAGGTACCCTTAAATAAGGTTCAACATTAATGGCGTACCTTTACACAAGCACTATAAAATCCATTATTTATTTATATTATGTTCGGTTTACCTGTATTCCGTACATCACTAGCATTTCATAGCACCTTAAGTACCCGTATATAGCACATATTCTCTGGGATTTCCCCTTATATAATGAATAGAAAAATTCCTTCTCTATTAGAAATATCATAAAATAATTTCTATTGTCTTACCTAGCACATAGAGTACCCTTACACAACACATATAATTGTCACTCTACCCTTACGTAATTTTTAATTTCCCTTAACACATCCCTTATAATTTTAGGGAACCTTACTACAACAACGAATTTCTATTTTATATAGTACCATCATCATAACAAAAATTCATTACAATAAAGATATTTATATCAATATTTTAAAATACATTACATGAATTTAGAGTAGGTTTATCTGTAAATAAAATTGAATGTACTTGGTAAAGAATTATACCTAATCATTGTGAATCTTCTTTTGGAATAAACCATAATCCCTAAATGAATGTACAATGGGATAGACAATAATATATATGATTTAGGGAATTGATATAGAATGTTATTATTGTATGTATTGAATGATGTTTAAGTATTAATAATTTTTCAATAGGTAGGATAGGAGGTTCCCTATTATATGTTAATGGAAAGACTCACGTTAAATTATATAAAAGATCAAATAATATAAATATAATAATCATAGAAATTATAGCCATGTCATCACAAATTCTGTTATTGTATTTGATGGGGTTACTATAATCTCAACCAATCTCATTTTGTATGGTTTTTATAAATTTTATCACTTATCTCCATGCTAAACCAAATTAAACCTATTTTATTCTTTATGATGAGATCATAAGTTGTTAACATTATAACATAAATACATGAAAAATATAAAATCATTATTCTAACCAAATTTAGAAATTATGAATCAAAATCATTTCTCTATTTTATTATAATAAATTTATAATAGTGGATGAAATTACTACTAATATAATATCTCAAAATTCATAACATATAGTTTTTAGGAAAATACAAGATTTAAGTGTCAAATTAATTTCATATTTAACTCATGTTATAAGATGGATTTAATAATTTTTTTCTTTAAAATATTAAAAAATAAAAAAAAATTATGTATCTGGATCAATTAAAAAAATAATGACATCTTTTATCCTTTCAATTAAATTCAATAACCAATAAATAGTTTTTATTTTGATTATAATATAAAATATGTTCACAAAATCCAAACATGAGTCCCTAAAGTAAAAAAATGTTTTAAATTACATTAATTTTATCCATTAATTTTTCTTTTGTCATTAAAAATTCGGTACACATATATTATTTCATTATTACATCATAATATTTTAAAAAATATATAGTATTCAAAAACCATGAATTTGACTATTCATCAGAAATCAACTATTTTAGTAAATCCTAAAAATGAAACTCTAAATAAATTTTATATTATGAAAAAAATATACCTAATTTATGAAATAAAATTTTTTTGCTGGATAAATTTTTTTATAAAATATTTTAATATAACACAACATACAATTTATTAGAAGATTCCATATTGGTAATACCATTAGATTAATTATATTTTCTTGCATAATAAAAAACATTTAAAAAATTATAAAAATTATATATAATATATAACCTATTAAAATCATAAAAAATTATTCTTAAATATAGATTATTTTCATTTGTTATTATAAAATCACATTTCTTTCAAAAATATTATTTAAAAAAATCATTTAACTTCAAATTGTTTTAGTATCATTTCTGATATAATAACAAAAAATTAACTCTTTTTAATCTTGATTAAAGATTAATTTTTCATAATTTTGTTGTTATTGTTTATACATGCCAATATAATGCATATATAGTAACAATCCCATTAAATATTTGTTTTTCAATAGAATATCACAATTTATTTAAACATTGTTTTGTGTGATAAGAAAGCTACCAAATAAAAATAAAATTATTTTATGAGAAATATATTACAACATATCGGTTTGTAACTTTAGATCCACGTGGATTTTTCTTTATAGGAATATGTATAGTATTCTAAAGGGTAATTTTACCTGGAGTAGGTGAATTTTTTTGTGAATTGGCCCATTGTTATGGTCTAAAGAATATAATCATTGAATGAATCAAATATAAAATTTTCCCATTACATTACAAAGGTTATTGATTCCTAGATGACCCATGGCATAGTGTATGGTAGACTAGGGTGTGTAGATGTGCGCCCTATAACTTAAGAGAGATCCCAATTATAAAATGGCATCAATAAGTATCAAAATCCATTTAAATGGGATGGTACATGGCCATTAATATTTAAAAGAATGTTTGCAAATCCAAACCATAGGGGTAACATCCTGCAACGTCTTATGTAAATAGCTTTTATTAGTATGTGTATAGAAAATATAATTCATGAGGCATAAGCACAAGATATGGTCGTTGGGCGGGGCATTTTGTTGGACCATAAGGCATGATCCTAGGTTGGGCACGTGGGTTAGGCATAAAAAAAGGCTTTTGGCCTTATTTTCTCATTCAAAACATTGCTAAATATAATTAAATCATAGTTGGGTAATTTTAGAAAAATAATTAGTTCCATAAATGTTGTATAGGAAATATTCATTTTAAATTATAACTCAAAATATTCACTGCAAATTATTTTTGAAATATTACACTATTTATTTATATTAAAATAATTGAATGTAAGAATATTTATTAATATATTTGTAAATATTCATGGGTATAATTTTATTAATACATTATGTATATAAATATAAATGTATATATATTTATATAAAAATTAATTACATGCACACTGACAAATAGACATTTTTATTTATATTTGTATGAAAATATGTATATATGTATATAAATTTTCTTTATATATCTATACATAGAGGTATATTTATATATATGAATTTCCTATTTATATATGTACTTATATATTATAAATGTTAGTATATTTATATATATATAAATATACATATGTGTCCATATACATGCATTATTTATTTTTATACATGTATAGATTCATGTATGTGAGTATTTAGATATAAAAAAATTATAGTGTCAAAGCTATAATGGAAATTTGTAGTGTAAAATTACATTCGATATTTATATTTTGTTTTTTTGTTTGTATATGACTATATATATTTTCAACATAATAAATTTATAATTTAAATTTAATATGAATATTTATAATAAATTTTAACATAATATAAAATTTTATTTAAATTTTAGACCATTAAGTAGAAATTTTCAACTAAATATTCATTTGGATTTTTAATGTTTCAATTAGAAATTTATTTTTAATTAGATCATTACACAATTTACTAAAAAAAGATTTTGGAAAATTATATATTATAAAATATATCTTATAATAAAATGTTTAATGAAATATTCTATACAAAACTTACACAAATTTATAGAATATTATTATATATGTATATTCAAATACAAATTTATATTTAGAAATAATTATATAATTGTATGTATGTTTTTACTATGATTAATATATCATGTTATATAAACGTCTTATTATTATTATATTAATTATATTTATGTATTTCTGTTAAATTTTGAGACTAATGTTTCACAGATAACTAAACATTTCCAATATAAAATTACAATGTAAATTTCTATAGAAATTTTCAATTTTTTCATTTGAAATTAATTTTCAAGCATAAATTCAAAATAGTAATTGGTAAATTTCACTATGAATTTTCATTCAAAAATTACATAAAAAATTTATATATTACAATTGGAAATAAAATATCAGGTAAAAATTTTCACTAGTAACTATAAATTTTATTACAAATTTTTATTGAATCTGTATTTTTTAGAATGATGAAACGTTCGATTAGAAATTTAATTTTGATTTTAGATTTACAATTAGAATAGATAATGTTTTCCTCCAATTATTCATTAATATTTTTAAGAAATATATAATATTTCATTGCATATTAACTTATGAGTTGATATTTCCATTTCAAATATCAAAATTATTGTGCAAGTTTTCATTAATATATTTTTGGAATATTTGTACATTTTCATTGGAAATTAAATTTCACATAAAATTATTCACTAGTAAATAGGAATTTATATTATGAATTTGCATTTATCCTTTATTATATAATTTTGTTATTATCCATTGGGAATTAATCAATATCTAATAAATATTCACTATAACTATATTTTTTAAATCATAATTTTAATTGATAATTAAATTCAAAATTATAAAATATTTCATTAAAAATATAATTTGTGGATGAAAATAATTCTTCTAATAGAATATTTCATGTTTGAATTATTATTTTCAATTTAATTATTATATTGAATGTTTTTATAGTTAATTAATTAATTTCTATAAATGTCCACTAGCGAAATAAAATTTTTCAGAGTACTATATATTAAAATTACTTATAGAATTTTGAAATTTTCCATCGAGAGATGAAATATGATTAGAATGTTTCAAATGTAACCAGAAGAATTTTCTGTGAATTTTCATTGAATTCTTCTACATGAATTTCAATATTTTTTTTAAAAATAGTGTTTGATGTAGAATTGTATACCAGAAAATAGAAACATTAGGTTTAAAATTTAAGTATAATCATTAACAAAAAACTTTATCTTAAATACAAACAGCCATGGGTGTATATATATGCATTTGTATACTTATTTTAATATATATATATGTATATAACCATATTAACATATATATTTATCTATGTTAAATTTTATAATAACACGGAATGGTAGATAAAACTAATGTAATGGTTAAATGTTCTCTGATGAAAATATAGATGAAATATATTTCTTATGTAGGTATGTGTATGTGTTAATGTCGGTATGTATGTGTATGTGGGAATGTCTGTATATATGTGTATTTTTTTGATTGATTGATTTTTATATATTATAATGAAAAATATAATATTTATTATTAAAATTCTTTGATAAAATATCTAAATATAAAAATATAATGCATATATTCATATAAATAGAAGTGCACAATCGTAAACACACAATATTTATAATATTGATAGTTACAAGAAATGTTGTTTTTATAAATATAAATAAAAAATAAAAAATATATTTATTCACACACACACATATATATAAATGCATACACTAATACTAATATTTTCTTAGAATATATAATACTCAGATAAGTAATAATAATGGATGATTGGGTATGGAGTAGAAACCCTTTCCCAGATTTTATTAAATAATTAAAGGGTACAAATATTGAGTTTTAAAATTGAATTACTATTGTGGGTGTAAATATCCTTATATCATTAGGATAATATAGTGGAAAAATATCTTGGTGAAGATTAAAAACACATAAAATAGTTATTTTATTAAAATCATGCCTCGATAGATTATTTACCACATGGTTTCCATCATTATAAATGTGATATTCCTTGATTTCAATATAATACATTATATAATGAATTTATTTATAGTCACCATAAATTATCAATGTGATTGTTTTGGATTTATGATTAACTACATTAACTGATAAGGTCGAGTTACATTAAATCCATAATAGATACAAATTTAAATGGACTATATACCTTATATAATATATATATATCCAAATCTCTCCCTCAATCATTGTTCTAAAACCACGAAATATCGGTAATGAGCCCATTATAATCCCCATATATGTTATAAATATTTAATCATATCTATCCATTATTAGGGAGCTCAATATATCTCTGTACACATTCACATTTATGTATAATAATACTTTTGGAATCAACCTAACAAACTTAGAATGAATATAATTCCATAAAATCACACTAATTATAATAATGTGAGTGATGATGATATAAACCACAGAATTACTCATACTATATTTTTGAATAATTTTTTCTTAATTAATACCATATTTTTATTATTGATAAAATGATTAAATATAGAGGCCATATTGAAATATATTTTATCATTTATTTTAATCTAGATATTGCTCACACTTTCATCAAAATAAATTAATAAAAAAATATAACATGTGATTGCTCATATAGTATTAAGTATCAATAAACCTATAATATTTAATATTATCACCCACCTAATGATATTTTTAAAAAAAATCATCTAGAAAAAATATAATATTTGATAAAAGTTTCACATAAAAAATCGGTCACATATTTAATCAGTACTAAAACAAGAACTGGAGATTGAAGTGATTTTTATATCTTCTTATTAAAGTATTTTTTTGTATAATGTTATGGATCCTCTAAAATAGATAGAGCTCTACTAGTTGAATAAATGTATTTTAATGTTTTCATCTATATATAGAACTTGATATTCTTATTGTAACATAAATAATATCATTCTATATGGATTTACCATTATATGAAAATGCCAAAAAAACACATATTTATCGAAACAAATTTGTATCTTTTGACTTATAAAATCCTATTTTCAAGTGTAAAATAAGAATAATTATCAATTCCACTGATCAATGTAGATATTTAAAACATCTCATGTGATAATTTGATTAAACATGATTGAACAATGGGTGACTTCATAAATCTATGATACCCTGTATTGATTATTGATTGGATAGACATACACCATTTAGATTGAACCATTAGATCAATGAAGGCATCTTACAAATAATTCCATATGTGAAGTCTATATAATTCACTTTTCCTGAAAAAAAATAGAAATTAATTCCTCTCTAAAATATAGTACTTCCAGCCTAACTAATTATCTAATTACAAACATATCATTAATTTCAATTTTTTTAAATAATTCATATATTCGATACCAAGAACGTCAATGTTAAATGGTTATGTAAAATGTTTCCATGGAACCATGTCCAACTTCAATTCAAGGATGTAATGAATTTAAAAAAAATTGAATCATTATTAAGCATATTAATATGATTCATAAGATATTTAATGATTATATAAGAACATATATCATAAATCTGATTGACCATATTGATTATTCATTTTATTATTCAATGGATGAAGGAATTTGTAGTATCTTTATAGATACTGTGCAATTTTTAATAGTATTAAACAATTTGATTCTATTTTTGAGTTTGATAAGACATAACAAAATATATTTTTTTTATCTCTTCCTCTGAAGAAAAATCATGATCCAAATTTCAATTTAGTTGGAATTTTTGAACTATCTCAAAAAACAATATGGAAATATATATACCAATAAACATATCATTACCCTATATTTTCTGGGAAAATTTTATCCCAGTATGTTAATATGAGATTTTTTAAATTGAATTACCATGATCACCATTATTTTATTTTGTGAATACTAAATCTCTATAATTATATAAATATAACCAATCAACTGTTAATTAAAAATATTTCAGGTAAAATATATTCAAATTCATCAATTTAACCAAGATGGGTTTATGATAAAAACGATTTATTGGTAACGTAATTTGTGGTTAGATGATAATAGGCTATCACTAATAACAGAGAGGATAAAAGAGCACTTTTATAATAATATTCTAGTATCAACTGGGCATTTATACAAACTGTAAATTGATACATGAATTTGTATTTCACAAAAAAATGGGAAGAATAATTTTTTTGGAATTCCATGTAAAATGTTTTAATAATTTGATTGTGTATCATTTCACGAAGACCCAACACCATATATAAATCTCAATAGAGTGACCCAGAAGACACCATGTGAGGATTTTCCAAATTTATTTAATGTCAATATTACCCTAGAACTTATTATATGAACACCTTTAACACAAGATACATGTTATGTATGTTGAAAATTAATAATGTGACCATGTTTTATATTATTTTATAGATTAAATAAAGTAAATTATTATTATATGTGTTTATAAATTTTTAAAATTTTCTATTATTTTCCTTCAATTACAGGAACCATTTTTTGATACTTTTATATGGAAATTAAACTATGATTTTTCACAATGTGTATATTCTCTATATATTTAATAATATTAAATTTTTAGAAATATTATAAAATGATTGAAATTAAAACATATAAATACCATATTATGTATAAAAAACTAATTGAATTTATTTTCCTATAAGATTGAAGGGTTTATTTTTCAAAATACTATAATCAACATTTTCTTATGTTTCCTTTTGTTTTATTTCAACAAAACAAGTTCCATGAATTATTGTTTAAAAATGTTAGGGTCTTTTAGGATAAAGGATCATTGGGGGTGTATATTTTTAGGTTATACATCTCTAACCCATATGGTATTTTCCTTAATCTCATAAATATTAGGCCAATCCATTATTGATGATTAATGTCATATGACTTTAACTAACATGATGATGCATATATAAAAACATAGAAGTGGTTACCCAATATGGATAAAAATAAAAATAAAATATTATGACATCATTAGTTTTTATATGAAAATATTTTAGTTTATTAGTTATTGGATTAATGAATCACATAAATTAGGCATGTGCACCATAGAGAAGGATG
Source organism: Viscum album (assembly GCA_963277665.1). Taxonomy (NCBI): domain Eukaryota; kingdom Viridiplantae; phylum Streptophyta; class Magnoliopsida; order Santalales; family Viscaceae; genus Viscum; species Viscum album. The sequence goes on from OY728142.1 coordinate 2,046,531,833, forward strand.
TTGCAAAAAGAGGGGAGTTTGTTTTCCCAATGAACAAAATTAACATTCTATGAATTGAAATGAGGCTTTTATAATAAAATAACATGATTAATGTAAAAACATTAATGGACTAATAAATATATATTTTCATTTATTTTAGTATAACATGAAGAAAAATTTAAATTATAGGTTGAATTGACTAATTTGGGATATAATTGGATAATAATAGATATTCGAGGATGACCATAAACCAAACTCCAATGAAGAATCCATTATTGTACCGTGGTATATGAATATAATTGAATACCATCAAATTTTATTGAAGGATATGATCTAGTTTAATGCTATCAAGGACATACAGTATCAGGGGTTCTTTTCATTTGGATAGAGTCATTCCCTTCATTAGCCAAAAGTTAGTTTTGTATGTAGTTCTTGTTTTCTCACCATGTTTTGGGGTCCCTATGGATTATATACAATCATCCCGAAAACCATAATATATTTATAGTTTTTAAAATTCACTAGGCACAAATTATTTATTATAGAAAATTAATAAACATTGATTACTAAAGTATTGCGTTTCAATACTATAATAATTGGAATGTCTCATGGAAATTAATAAAGGATAATGTGGATGTGGATGGGTGGTTGTATCTGAGATCTGAGTCTCTGATGTCACTATATATCTTTGGAGACTATGAATTAATATGTAAATAATTCTAAAATGTCGATATTATATCATCTAAGTACATTTTTAGTGTGAGTATCCCTATCAAAAATTGGTATGTCACTAGGATTGAGATTAATTAATAAGTCCATAATGTTGGATGGAAAGATGAATTAAAATGGAAGTTATACCAAAATATGATATAATATATCTATGAATATATATATACCGTGCCAAATTAGAATCTAGGCACGCATTTCCCTATGAAGGAGGGTGATAGGATTGAGGGTACTATAGTGAGGTTGTGGGGACTCCTAACTACAAGGCTCGTAGTTGTAAATACCAAATTATGTTTTTTACTAGTGGCTAGTAGGTTAGAGTAGGTTGTTAGAAGAAGGGTATGAAATAAGGAGAGTTCCAATAGAGTGAGTATGAATTTTAATAGGGAAAAATTTGCTTGTAAGATTGGGGATATGCTTAGTCTTTGGTAATTATTGTCATTGGGAGTCCTATGCCTCCCCCGTCATTATATACAAGGTTAATTCAAGTTCATGTAGCTAAAGAAAACAATATGATCCAATGTTTTCTTCCTCTCACACATTCATATTCTTATCAATTTGTATTTTCATTTTATATCTCATAATAAATAGATAATATCTACTAAAATACTAAATTTTTGAGATATTTATTTGATTCTAATGCTACACTTTTTAATAGATAGTATCACAAAGAAGAAACCACAACTCACATAGAATAAGAAAACACTTCAAAATAGTGGATACCGATAGATAATGGTTCATAATATGAATATATTATGATGAGGCACAATTTTTTATTCTTAACATTTAATATAAAAAATTTTTTGATATAAATTTATATGAATAAATCAACATAGACATTTTTTTGTTGGTGCTAGAGTTATATGACCATGCATTTGGATAAAATAAGAAAAAGATTTTTGTATGTTGTATTACTGTTTTATGATAGTTTAGAATAATATGAGGAAGTTATTAAATTGATTGAGAGCTAGATATGATAATGGATAATGATAATGGATCAGTAATGGATGAACCAGACTGTTCAATTGAGTGATGTATAAGATAATGATAAATAAGTTATCTAAAAGGATATTGAAATAACATTAAACTATTTTTTTGGAAAGTGATCATTTACCGGAGACTATGGTCTTCTGTGGGGGTGTGCGCTATGTGGATTTCGAGGTTGATTTACATATCATCAACAAGGAAAGTTGAAATGTCCATATTCATTGGTGATGATCCAGTTACCTATATTAACTAAGTTGAAATTCTATTTTTAATCCACCACATCCATGAAGATTTCAAGGATCATTTAGATCAAAAACTCTTTGATGGTGTGCTTCTATAATTATTGTTGTCCCTAAATTCAATTAAAATATATTTAACATGGTTGCAACTAAAATAATTATTTTATTGGTGGGATGTAAGTGTATCATAGGAAGATCCTATGATTAGTTTGAAATTATTATAAAAGGATAATATAGTCGGTGAAGGTATTGATGAGTTTGAAATAATTTAAATAAAAATTTAAAAATTTTATCAATACTATTAAACAAGTATATAAATTGGAGTTCAAAACACAGAGATTTGCATAAAAGTGATGACTCACAAGGAATCCTGAATGGTTTATCTACTGACTATATTCAGGGGATTAGTACACTATCATCGTGATAATAGAATTACTAAATAACCTAAACCATATAAAAATAAAAATGTATGTTACAAACATGGAATGAGTTTGATTATAGTTACAATCAAGGTTATTCTGACAATGGAAGGAGTTTCTAAGGAAAATTAAGGAGGGGATTTTTCACCTTGGTGGAGGGGCATCCGTAATTTGTCAATGTAAGAATATAAGGAATGAATTATGAAGTGATAATTTGAATATTGTTTAAATAAATTTATTGTTTGACATAGGTTCCATGAGAATTGTTTATTGTTGATGGTATAGAACTATTCAGAGTTGTGGGTCTGGGTAGAAGAGGAACTAAATGTGGTATTATAAAAACATGTTTCATATTGTTAAGATGTAAAAAAAATTCAATTCATTATATATATATATATATATATTAATGAGAATTTGTATTTTCTATGGTAAATGATAGATACATTGGTGGTATAGTGTGTTGGAGAGACTCTTACATACCAGGCACAAAGTAATAAACAACATGGGATAATGATAGTTAGTTGTTTGTAGGTTAAATGTTGCAATAAGATGTAGGGTATTAAATTAGGAGAGAAGATAAAGGATGGGTTCATATTTTTATTGGAAATAATTTATTCGGGATGTTGGAGCAACAACTAAGGCTTGAGAGAAATTTTTTTAATGAGTATTCATTATCTTATTTCTTTTTATTATTCATTATTAAATCTTTTTTATGCACATGTTGAAATCAATAGTGACTGTTTTTTCTTTCTATATATCATATATATTAATATTATTTAATTTTTACATGTAATTAACCCATACGTATAAAAATAATGGGATAATATTAATGGGTGATGCGATTTAAGGATAAAGGAATAGCATTAATGTGAGTAGTTAATAGTCTTTGTACAATTGTGGGATGATGGATAAGGTGAAAAATAAATTTTATATTGGTTATGGGATATGATGAGATATAGGTGTCGACGAGTATCTTGTCATGATATGAATCAATTGTTACAAGGTTATTTTGTAAGGGACCATTTATATCATATGTTAGGGTCTTAAAATTAAAACCAACATAAACAAGGAACAATACAATAGGAACACATTCCAATTTTTTTATTATAATTAATGATTTTCGGCCCTAAATTATATACAATTATATGTAGTTTCTATGTTATATGTGGTTTTTCATACACCATAATGTTTTAGGTCATGATGTGATGACCTTATGTCATTAAATTTGATACCATGAATCAAGGGCAACATGTTATAAAATTTAGATTCATGTCCTATGAACTATGTATCAAATATTTTAAGGTAATTATATAGGTATCTCTAACCTTAATAGAAAGTCATGTGATGTTTTTCTTGAGAAACCTCACATTAGAGATAGTCATGATACGATTTTTATACATTGTGATTAGGGAATATACTCTGTTAAAGTATATGTTTGTATGATGTAAGGTCCTTACAATTAACTTTTCGACTTCAAGGGATTATTCCGGAGTACCACTGGAATTATCAAGTGCAAAAACAATTCTTATCTGTAATATTAATGTGATAATTTCAGTAGACAATTTTTCACAACAAAATATTATATTAATTTCCCACTATAATTAGAATATTCAAATGTTATGATAATAATTTATATATATATATATGTAATATATTCTTGACGAAATATTTATACTGAGATAAATATCCTACTTCATTACCATATAATGGGTCTCATAATTTTGTGATACTTATTATCGTGAATTTTACACATGGTAATATCTATGAGAGAATATTATAATGATGATCCCTCCAATAAGACTTCACATTTTCCTTTGTGTTATTGGACATTCCTATCAATGATCTTGTGTATTAGTCATGTTAATTGAGATTATTATTTTTATATATCATGAATCGCATAATTTTGGGTATAGAAAACCAATGATGAGATATGTTCAAGGTGATGTAGCACATGTTGGGTGAACTATGGTGAAATGAAGTTAAATGAATTTGTCATAAAATGATTTATCAAAGCTGAGTTAATGGAGCAATATAGCTTTATCCCACTGATTCGTGTATAACTATATATAAAAATTATGGATTGGGTATTACATTAATGAGTTCATTTCATAGATTCAAAGAAAGATAAATCAAATATATTAGCGGATAAAAATCTATGTAACCTTTTTGATATGATGTAAAGATAATGTATAATACTACCCAATATATATTCATATGTGGTTATTGTAAATGAAACAGTAACTTTTATCTATAAGTATATATAGATGTGTTTTTAGATATTTATCTGGGACACTATTTATTTTAACATAATTCAACTATGAAAGATGCATAGATGTTCAGACACCAAGTGTATCAAGAATATAATTATAGTTTCATTGAAATTTAATTTTATGAATACATATTATTCACTATATTCTAAATAATATTTAATCATGTGTTTTTTAATTTATAAATTCAATCACCTATTATATGAGTTTAAAATATATTAGTTAAATATTAACACAATTATTTATTCAAGTGTTTGGCGAATATAATATTAATTTATCTCTTGTTTAAACATTACAAGGTAATAAAGAAATATTTAAAAACTAACTAGTTTTTAAACATATATTTATAAAAATTTATATTTTATAGTTACTTGATTATTAGAATAATTAATTTTTTAAGAGTTCATTGAGTATAATATTTAATTATTTATTGGGTAAATTATATATATATTTAATTGAATAGTTATTATTTGATAACTGATTATTATGATTGATGGGTTATGTTCAAGGGATATAGGGGGAAAATATTCTATTTAATATCATTGAAATAAATTTTGATTTATTAATGTGAAGAATGATATTTTAAAATAAAAAAGTCAGGTTAAATAGTAATGTTATTATTATTATTATCACTATATATTTGTAATATAATGGAGATAATATATTAAGAATTTCCATAGATAAATTGAAATATATTCACCCCTAAATATATATTTCATTTTATATCATTTATAGAGGATAGAGTTATTGTGAATAATGAATAAACTATTATATTTTATCAATACCAAGAGAAAATTTATACATGCCTTCCTCTATAAAAGAAAAAATAAGGGATATTTCTAATTTTAATTACTGGTGAATGAATAATGGTACTTGGTTCCACCATTCTAGCACCCAGAATGCAATGTGAATTTTTTAGTGATTCATGGAGAAAGTGTATATACATCCACATGAATTTTATTTTCAATTATTCATATAAATAGAGAAACAAAAATTGAGTTAATTAAATTGAATAAAAAATATGAATTATCTGATTAATGAAAGTTTATGATTTAATTTAATTAAAATTAATTGTTAATAATACTCTCTAATAAGATTTTTTGATTTCTTAGTCATTTTCATCAATTATTATATGGGGTCAATATTGTTAATATAAATTTAGTGGAATGAAAATACCACAATTCATGAAATATTTTATTAACATATCCATTTTTATCATTGTCTTAAATTTTTAGATGTTTATTTGAAAATTTATTATTCAATTCTTTTATCAATATCTACACTATTTAAAGACCATATGATGAATTGTTATACAATATTATTTAATTAAAATACATATTTTTTATCTCCTATTCAATGAATTATATATCTAAATACATAGGATTCGTTGAGGAAATAAAAATCTATTGATGATATTATACATCACAACATTATCCAAAACCATTATACCAACATCGATTAATGGTATAACTTCAACCCGTTAAGAAATAATTTGGTGAATGTAAGGGTAATTTTGAAAAAAGTATTAGTGTTTGAAAGGTATGTATTCATGAAAAATATCCCCCCTAATGTAAAATAATAATATTATTTAGCAGTGTCTGGTAAAAATGATATATTTTGGAAGAAATTATTATTTATTTGACATGGAATGAATTTTTTTTATACTAAAAATAATCCTAAATAATTGATATCTATAAATACCTAATTATAATGTTTTTTTCAAAATAGAAAGGTCCATGTTTAATGTTCACCACAATTACTGGAATGGACCACTTTTAAAATAGTGTTGGTTTCTCCTCCTTTAAGGCTTCAAATAATCATTATATCACATTCTTATTTTAAGATAACATTTTGGTAATTTAGGGAATCGTGGAGAATAAATATTGATTATATTTGATGATTTTACTCTTTTCTAGGTCAAATAATTATAGAGACTCATCTTGAGATATTTTTCTATAAGATATTTTAAATTCATTTTATATTCATTTTAAGGAAAGGATGACCATTCTAGAATTAATATGCTATCAAAATCATTGATTTCATCAATATGTATTCTAAAAATTGGTAGAATCCCTTCAATGTGTAATATAATGGAACTTATTATCTGAATATAAATCTGAAAGAGTTTTGGATTGGTTAGTTATTGCATTATATTTAGTTTTCTGTGATCTTTTAATATCATAAGTCTTTCTCTCTTAGGGAAACTAGGATATATGTTCCTATGTATACTCAAATAGGGATACTAAATTCAAATTCATGATGGAGTATACCCCGTTGATTTGATTGATCACAAAATCTAGGTTAACATTTATATTCAGCAAGGTTCATAGTATCTTTAAACCTATCTCTATGCCTATGATAGGGAACTGGTATTGAACATCATTGTTGGTGTATCCCTCTAAAAGGAGGATGGTGTTGGGTAATACTCCCTTTCTGGAAAACTGAAATCAGTTACTAAATTATCCAAATTGAGTCTCAAGTATTATTTTCATATTCTAGTCAGACATTGAGTTGGGAAATTAAAATATATTTCCCTATTTTTAAATGATTCATAAATAAAAGAATATTCATTATTTAATGTTTCATTTTAGTAGATAAAACATATAGGAAATGAATAATGTTAAGAAATATACCGTCACATCTACTTGGATAAAATTTTTGGACATGAAATACATGTTATATTGGTAAGGAATGATAATTATGTTTTTAATAATTTCATTAACATATGATGTCTTATGATATATTTAATTAGATATAAATTATAGATCACGGTGATCTCATGATCGTGTAGATAGAATAATATCATTTTCACTACAAATATCAAAGTGAAGTAACATTTCCTTATATTGGCATATCTTCGTCCAACATGAAGAGATAGATTATATCCTACATGCTTTCATCATTTATTTCGAAAAGTGGGGTACTTGGTGATCTCTTCATAGATACCCTATTAAGGGTGATAGTTTCTTATTCCTTAGGTTTCATAAAATCTAGAGGGTGGAAAATAAATTTCATTATTATTTCAAAATAATTCTAAAAATACTCATACCATTAAATGGTTTCTAAATTAATCATCATATTTTTAAATGAAAAACATTTTCAAGAAATTATTTTTATAAAATAAAAAATGTTTTGAGATGTACCATTGATGTACTATACACTTATAGATATTTTAAAGAGGATTATTTTCAATAGTATTTTTGTATTCTTAGGGAAAAATCAAATTTCCTATTGATTGATTGTAAAACAATGATTAATACATTTCTTAATACTAGATAATAATTTTTAAATGCATATTCATTTTATGATCATACAGTTTAGAAAAAACAACCTCATGGTCGGTGAACTAGTCATGATATTTTTGATATTTCACAACTGTGTTATCCTTATAACATTTCATAGTATTTCTAAGGTGGGTTCTGAATATATGGTGTCTGATATGTTATTATGTTTCTATAATATTCATTACTACAAATATAATCACATAGTATGAATACATCCCATTGGGAAATATAATGACATAGCCTTCTCATATTTATTGTATATATAGAAATTGTTATATTTATAGAAACCAACCATTAAGGAGATGGATTAAAAATTTATTATTATGTTAATTAGAAATTATGTGAATTTAATAGGGAGGTTTATTTTTATAAAATGGTAGTATAAATCCTTTTTATGCATATATTCTAATTTTTCAATTTTTTTAAAATACAAAAATATTGTAGCACCTATTAGGATACTGAAATTCCCAAATAAAATTATCCTAGGACAATTTTTAAACCTTGGATCCTAATTTAGAACCATGATTCACATGCATCATTTGTATTTCCAACTTGAAATCATGCTGGTTAGTGGTTATCTATAAATAGTTAATATATGCATGTGGACCTGCTCCAAAAATTTAATTATAATTACATGAAAATATATACCAATTTATTTTGTGGAAATTATTATAATAATAATAATTCCTATGAGTCCTCGATTAAATGAAAAAATTAGATTATGGGCATTATTTTTTAATAAAAATCACATGCTTTCACTCATAAATGGATTTTGTAACAGCATCCCAAAAATCATTAGGTGGAATCTCTATGCTCATACACATAACCATCATCATGTATACTTTCATCCCTACTATGGTCACACTCATATTATGAATATATATATCATACACACATTGATAAAACCATATGGATGGAGTCAATGGAACTAAATACCTACATTCTATTTTAATAATATGTATCCATCTGATAGAAAATACCTGGTTTTATTGATTGAATGCATTTAAATTGTGTGATTTTATAAATATATTTAGATTAATGTGTAAAAGAACTTGATTATACAAGAACCTGCCTTTTTTACGTAAAGGGTATTATCAATAAAGAAAATTTCTTATAATCTTTATGAGAAAAAGGTGTGATGGGAATCCATTCCACTATCTAGTAGCACGTGATGATTTCCCAAATCATGAATTACTTCTTCAATGTAATTTATTGGAAGTAAAAATCATCCCGTTATGCCAAAATAGATTAATAAAATCAACTCTAAACACATTAGGAGAAATGTTGCATAGTTTTTTGTAACTCTCTTTCTCAATACCAAATGTCATAATATCTATAATTATAAATAATAAATGATAGATAAATATATATTATGAACAAAAACAAGTCCACCAATGGAAATTATATTATAATTATTAGAATGAAAATTCCAAGGTTTCATACATATAAATTCTTGAAAATTATATCATGGAAATAAAGGTGGTGTCTTAGTGGACTTAATAAACACTTAATTAAATAAGACTTTGAATTAGTATTTTATACTAATTTTAAAAATTAATTTCTATTAAATAAATTCATATCCATGAATCATCAAATCTAATGTGGATAGATCATTTTCCAAGTATCCTAAATGACTAGAGATTCATTTCATTATGATATAAATCACTGATCCACAATCCACTATTTCTCAATTTATATTAACATCTTCACACTTCTCAAATACCTAAAATGGTATGATTTACTAATTTATATTATATTCATGATCATTTTATATGAAGGAAATAACATTATAGCTTTGAATAGGAATTGTTTCATACCTGTTTATCATAGAGATTATCACATCATCCTTAAACTCTGTAGCCTTTTTTGAGTCTAATTGAGGTCCTCTTTCAGTCCAATGGAGAGATGAAGAGAATCCAAAATAAAAACAAATTTCAGGAATATGGATAGATACATTAACATGAAATATTTTGGAGTTAAAGGGATATTCCAACTACATTTTCATTTTTCTTTAGCTTAATTCCTAGAATATATATTGTTTAGTTGTGTTGATTATCCCCTTCATGGATCCATTTTTAGGGGCATTCATTATAATTTATAGGAAATATTGAGATATTTGACCGATATTTCTATAGTTTTATGGTATTTTATCTCCAATAAATCTTCCACTACTCTTATTGGCTCATAGCTTGTTTTGTGCGATTTAAGAAAAGATTGGTTCTCTAGTTGGTCATGATAAATTGATATTCTCTTATATTATTTCATATGTGAGAACAATGTTGGGATGAAACCTAAAATATATGTTTTACCTTAATAATTTCACACTATACCCCTTAAAATTATTCCATTTTTAAATATATTTAATACCATTTTAAATTAATTATATTAAATATAAAATTATTGTATTAGATTGATGACATTAACAGAAATATACTATAATGCATCATTAGAGGGGAATTTTATTTGTGTGATTAGTTCTCAATATCTTAGTGAATGAGGTATGTGTAACTCACATAATTTAATATAATACATCATTTTATTAAATTATTTTATTTCATATAGTAATTAGGTTGACATTAAAGAGATTTTTTATGTTTTAGTGTGTTTAGGAAGTGTTTTAGGTTGTTTTTAGTTTGAGGATTATTATAGGAAACCAAATAAAATCTCCTAGAAATTATCTATGAGGTTATAGTGAGGTGCATGGATAATTAGTGGTCTATCCAAACCCTATACATTCTAGTAGAAATTGTGCTTTTGGAGATAATGTGAGAAGCACAATTGGTTCATAATTGTTGACATCGTGGGATCTGACCATGCGAGGGAATTATTATGATATATTGAAACCAAATGGTTTGTGGAAGGTTTTCCAAACCCTATGACACAAACATGTGGACAACTGGGTGATATCAAGTATTATTACCATGTTTTGTACCGTGGTTTGAGAAATTTTGTTTCCTAACCATGTGATGGACAATTAGTTCTTTGAAAATTACATATTAATTGATATTTTAACACCAAAAACCTCATTATTCTCATGAACTCCAAGGATATGAAACATATCTCAAATCATAGGGACATTCGTGATTATTTTTTAAATATAATGATATTTGGTTGAAGGAATTATCATTAGATCTCCATGATCAATGGTAATTCTCTGATTTCTATATTTTAAATTTGATCATATCATCTTCTCTTTCTCCAAATAGTAGATTTAATCTGTTAGGGATACATCTATAATCTATGATCATTTGTAGTTGATAATTTCTAGATATATAAATGGGAATAAGTATACTGTTAATAAAAATAGGTTTAAATTTCCATTCATAATTTTCATTAATCATTATGAGGTATGTGCCTTCCCATCATTCTAACCATTATAGATCTTCGAGCATTGATGTTTAATTAAATTTAGACTATTTTTTATAACCCAATGGTGTTTTTACACAAATACTTATACATTTAGTGTTTGATAAAAAATTTGAATGAAAATTCTTATATATATGAAATATCATTTTTTTGGAACATCTCATGTGTAGAGTGTGTTATTTCATGAAATTCCATCAATGGCACAATGTTGTTTCAAACATCAAGATAATGTCAAACTGGAACATGGGATCCCATCATGGGATGGATTAGTGATGGTATGGGTTAACACTATAGAGTTTTGAGACATTCATTAGGCATGCATTTGTTTATATGTATGGAATGTGGATGGGTATTAAATGTTGTAAGAACAAATGTACAAACTTATTTAGTTATCGTTTGAATTAGAATATTTATTTATGGTTCTAGAAACACTATAATTTTTTAATATTGATTTGTTTTTAAAAAACCAAAATTTCTATTCTATTTATATAAATTTGATATTAAATATTCATATATTGAGTGGAATGTGTTGGGAAGTCTTTTGGGAATACCTAATTAGTTTAATGCTCTCCCCCTATTTTTTTCATCTATGTGTCCTTAAATATGGTGAATATCAAGAAATAGGTAAAGTTATGGTGTTTCCTTTCACTACTAAGTCATCATGTTGTAGTGTACATGGGATATGAATTTGGATTATGGTGTTTTGTTTGGGGTATTCTTATGTTTATGACACATTGGTGGCTTTGAGTTTCATATTTCTTTATCATGTTATTATCTACATTTTTATTTTCTTTTATTCACTTCTATTATTGTTTTTCTCGTTCTTTAATATATTTTAGATGCATTAAATTGTGTTTTTTTCTTTTCATTCATTCTCCATGTTGTTCTAGTATCATAGGAAATTACCCCCTATGACCCATTAGGACCACGAGACATTTTTTAAAACCATTTTTGTCTAAGGTATGTCACCTATGATGTGTAGAACCTCTTCATCGTCCCAAGGAAATTGGTGAGGGACCCGATGTTACAAATATTGTATGCCTTTTTTAGTCAATTTTTATTCTTGGGGCTTTTTATAAATTAAATAGGAATGTCATAACATGAAATGTATATAATTAATAGAATAAATATGACTCTTTTTGTTGATCTGTACGATACTAGAGATTCTATGTAGAAAAGTGTTATAAGACACATATAGGGGTGTTTTCAACTCACCATCATGTGTTTAGAATGTCAATGTAGAAATTCAAACATTGGTAGTGATACATAAAACTAGTAAATATTTTTATCATATTTTGTTTAATATTTTTTGGAAATGTATAATGTTGATATTTTCGTTTAATGAATTTTAGATATCAATTATTCTTTTAGAAAAAAATTTAATTTATTATGTTATTTTTTCGATTAAGAAAATGGAGTGAAAAAGATGATCAAGGAACCCATGAGAGGATAAATCTAATAATGTGGTTCATCCTGAGTTACATATGAATTCTCATCTCATTTTTGGAATAGAATATATATTTCAAGATGTGTATATGGGAAATATAAACCCACAACCATGTTGAGAAAGTTCATCCATAAACATTTAGAATCGAAATCCACTGATTTGATGGGGAGATTTATGAATATAAATAAAAGGAAGCTTCTCATGAGAAGAAAAATTAAATTACTTATTTCTTCTAAACCCATAAGGAAAATAAAATGATTCAAATGGTTTATACATTATAGGATCTTTCTAGAATGTTATGGGATATTGATTTCCAGACTGAAGCAAAACACAACATGAAATGTTAGGATATGAGGAGTTTTTTAATAAAAACACTTTATCTACACATTTACATGATCTTAATGGTTATAGATATTAGTACATTTCAATAAAAAAATTTTGTATAGAATAGTATGTAGTATAGTTTATGAATCTAATATTTTTTCAATCTAATTTTATCCTAGTGACAACTTCAAGATGAGTCTCTATGAGAAAGTGTTGTGACAAGACATACAATATAGGTTCATTTCCTTCTTTATTGATATATAAAATGAGATGGTGTGGAAAAGGATATCTTGGGAACCTTTATTGGGAGGACCACTTTTACCTACAAAAGAATAAGTGGTAATTCCAACATGGAGAACAACCATAATAGAGTGAATTTTTCTCAACAAAACTAATCATTGTGGAACCATTTCGTTGGTTCAGTATAATTACCCCCAAACTCTAGTAACTAGATAGGATGTTATATATGGGTATTTTATAATTATATCAATAAATAATACAAGAACCATCTATTAGAATGTTTTAATTATGTCCAACCAAGACGAATAAAAAATTATTGTATGCTGAATCGGAGGCTGAATGCTTTAAATGCCCTAAGAATTACACATGGATTTTATGACACTACTGGTCGATCAAGATAGAATGGTAATCTCACTGATAACTGAATGACCTAGGCTAACCCTCATGTCAGACTAACACCTCATATTTATCATTCATTTAAGTCTTAATATTTTAATTCATTAAATATTCTCAGTAATTATAGGTGCTTCATTAATCTTCTCAAATACAATCAAATATTCATACTTATTCATGTTTACATGAACTAATTTAGTGTTACTCTTCATTATGATTCTACATTTCAATTTTTTATTATGATGAAAACATATAAAAATTATTGATTTCCCATTAGTATGATCTTTTATAAACAAAAACATTCTTCTCATACATATGTTCATTATCAACTGAAAAACAATTGTTAAAACAATAAGAATATTATATAAAATTCAAATATTCCTTTGATGATACTTTGGATGAAATTATATATCTAAAATATCTTCCAATTATTTCTCATTTAATTATTTCTTCATACCGATGATCTCACATCCGATGAAATTTAGCATCCAATGTATTTATCAATGTCAGCATGAATTTAAAGGATTGGTCTATGCTTTACTCTGATGGATCCATGTTTTCAATAATAAAATATTAATTAATAATTATGTCTCAATTAAAATTCTACATATGATAAAAAAGTACACAGATAATGAAAAATAAATTAGTGTGATCTGGTACGGTGGATTACTTTGAATGTGACATCTTTTCATTAGAAAGATAACACTTCCACCTTTCTAATATTTTCATATAGATAATTATCCTACTAACGATCTACATCATTCTATGTCCAATCTTCCACAAAACATTGAGAAGCATCTAAAATAAATCACATCATTTTCTCCTCTCTTACACAAAATCCATATTTTATCAATACTTGTTCATTATTTATGAGAACCCCATGATCATAAACAAATTTTCAAATTCACATTTAAGGTTCAATGACATCCCATAGCTTCCAACACCATCGATCCTTTAAAAAAATATTTGTTCATATAGATTTGATCTATTGAATCAATTTTATGGGCTGAGTCTAATTCTAATACTGAGGTCCTTGGTCTATAGTTCTATATATTTTTGTGTGATGTGAATCCTAAATATTGTGTATGTAACATCTTCTAGGTCATTCTGATGAAGTATTTCCAAAACCAAAACATCACATTTTCTCATCATTAACCAAATATCATCTATTTTTTACTAAAATGAAACCAACATTCAACTAGGGCCTAACAATCTCCCACTTTTTGTTTGTTATCAATTCCCACATCAAATTAATACAAAAAATATTTTTTATTTTATACTTTTTAATCTCTACTATGTATATTTGTTCACAATGGTGTCCCTTCATCCCCCCATTTTTATCCCTACCCCTTTTTCTTATCACTCACCTTATAGAAAATTAATTTCTAAGTGTCCTTTATGAATGGTTTGTCAAATTATTTCTAAATTGTTTCATTTAAAACGGTTAGAACCATTCATAAAAAAATCATAAAATTCTTCTTCAAAAGATCATTAGTATCACATGAGTTTGTTAACAAAGAGAATTTAACTAGAAAATTCGATGTCTATATGGGTGAACCCATTGTAAATAACAAGAGTGTATAATCAAGGTTATCAATGTGGTCCATCATAGAAAGATAATATAATACATTATTATGATTCCTTCAAATTCATCATTTATATGGAAATTATTATGAAAATTTTTTAATATATGAATTATATGCACCCATATCCTAAAATATAATAATATTCATATAAAAAAACACAAATTTACAAAATATTATGTTATGTACCCTAATTACATAATTTTTCAAGAATAGTAAGAGACTAAAATATAATATTACTTACTTTAGATTTTTCTTATTGGATTTCTCATTAGATGTACAGTCTTTTTTTATGTTCATCCTTTACAGATTTTTAAATATGATTCTTTTATCCACATATTTTTTGTAATAAGGACGTAAACTTATTTTCATCTTTAGTAACATTTTAGTCACTGTGTGATTGTGATAATTATTCCATGTCATCCTCTTGTCCAAGCATGAAAGTCAAACAACATTTACCAATATTCCCTTCGTGATCACATCTCTTCCATATTTTTTAAATTTTCAATCCACAATAGATTCATATATTTTTATAATCTATTTAAAATCTTCATAAAACATTTTATTCCCCTTTGATTAATCATGTTTTTGAGCTTCTTCTAAATTCTTAGACTTGTGATCTTTTTCAACAAAAATTACTAAGCACTATTTGTTTTTATCATTATCCTACTAACATTTCTAAACATTATTAAAATAGTCATCATTCATCATCCCTTAGTATTCCTATATTAGTTCAACATACTTTTTATTATAATTTTATCTTCTTTTTCCATTATAGATCCCCCTTGATTCATACATATTTGTTAGAAGATACATGTTATTTTATAATAATAGGATATGTGTTTAAAAACATCACAACACCAAGTGTGGCCACAAAATATTTATCTTATAGTGTTATAAAGAACATGATTATAATTTTTTTGTTTTTTTGTTTCATTAAATATCATCTTCCACATAACTCCGAAATAGTCGTTAATGTTATCTTATTTTCTTTCTTAATCAAATATTTTTTTATCAATACCCTTCTTGTGTAAAATGTTCTTTCCACCATCTTTAAATGTTTTATCATTAATATCAAATGCCATAGTGATGTTTTCTCTCCTATTTATCATATCACTTTGTATTGTAAGAATCATTTATTTTGTATCAATGAAGCAGTTTAATTTTTTGGCAAGAATAACATTCAGAACATCAAACATTTTTCCACATTTAGTTATATTCAACATGTTCTTTATATTAATTTGTCAAGATCATATTCATTCATGTTTATGTTTTATTAACAACTAATATTTCTATAAAGGACTTCATTTTAATTTCAAGAAGACCAATATTTACATTCTGAGATTTGAAAAAATTGATATTTTTCTCTTTATTCTTCCTCCGGTCATTATTTTCAAAAGTTATTCTTTCAAAATATGTAATCATCTTCTCTCAGCATTTTATTTATTTGATTATTTTATTCAATTTCATTTTTTTAATTATCTTGAAGAATACATTACAATTCTATAATTCACATATCATTATAATAACATTCTAAAGACTTAATTACATTTCTAATTTGATAAATGAAGCAGAGTTGATCATATGATTCAACATAAGGTGATAAATCATTCTTCTTTCTTCTTTGCATATAAATTTTCTTCACGTTTTTATAAGGAAATATTTCATTATGTTTCTTCAACTTTTTTTCACATTATTCTCCTCATACACATACTCTTTAAGTTATTTCGTTGGATAATTCAATAGAAAATGTATTTTACCTTCATAATTTCAAAATTTTATAGTTTTAATTTTCCATTTTTCGTTAATGTATTTCTTATAAAAGAGGAAAAACTTCTTGTTTAATTCATCAACTTATTCATCTAATTATTAATTACATGATTCTTCTTCAACTTATTTATCATTGTTTTCACTTTTTGATAATGCCTTGAAATATATTACTTTATTAGTATTTTTATTGAAAGAAGCATATTTTCATATTTCATATTCTATAATAATATTTTCATGTTTTTTTGAATACATATATTCATGGTATTCTATTTATGAAACTTTAAAATAAAATCTATCTAGAAATTTTCTCATATATTTCTTGAAAATTATAGAATCTTCTTGATTTTCCCCATGGTTTATAATGATAATTACAATAACATATAATCTTGCGAGGTACCATAAAAACAATTATCCACATACATTTTCAAATCTTCAAATATACTTCTCCAGATTATAGCATGGATATATTAACTATACATTCCCTTCATATGTACCTCTCAACTTATCACACATTTTCATAGATGTTGCAATCCCTGTAATAATTTCTTTAATATTATCGGTAAGAACCATCAAAATGGTATTATATGTTTTTCCATCATTTTCTATACTTATATTATTAGAAGATGACATAGCAGCTTCATTCAAGGAAGGAAATACCATTATTAATATAACACTAACTTCAAGACTGAGTGATAGAATATTGGGTGACATTCTATCAATCGAACTACGACAACTCATTGTAACAAAAATAGGAACACCCATATTGTTTACATAGTATAAATACTCTATTATCAATGAAGAATCATTCATTGGAATGCTCCATCTTATTCCAATTTTTTCCCCAAATATGTTTGAGACCATTGAGAGGGGGTGTGAATTAGTGTTTCATTTTACTTTTATAATAATGTTTCATTTCATATTTAGTAAACATTCTTATCATCTGAAAATTTTTAATATTATGATCCACTTAGGTAAAACTTTTCATCCTCCCATATAATATTCAAAAAATATTAATTGACGGAAACACGTAGTTTTTACAATGATCAGTAAAAATAGACACTCTATTCTCTATTGGATAGTACCAAAAACATGGATTGTTTTACTAACCTCCTTCTAGAATATAAAGTCACACGATGTGATCAAATATACAATCCCAATAGAAAATTTCAAGCTATATTTTTTTATAGTTCCCTAGCTATCAATTTTTCTATCAACTTCCTGCAGCTAGTGGTAATGCACAATAGCGAAACCGATCAATGTTAAGAATAGTTAATTGTATGCATTTACCAACATAACATTCTTTCTTATTTTATGATTAACATCCTCTACAAGCATGTTTAATTAAACATCCATTATTTACAATATTCAATAACATTATTAATTCCCAATGGAACTTCTCTATCATGAAACATCCTCCAGAAACACTTTCTAGAAGACCACCCCATCAATAGTCAATTTGATCTTCCTTAGTCTAATATCCTCTATCGGATAGTCTCTAAATGATATTCCCCAGTCTAATAATCCTTTTTATCTTACGTCTTTATTTTAGTAGAAAATTCATTTTCATCTCACACATCCTCGGTCAAATATTGCACACTCTTATGGATATGAAATTATGTGATCTGACTCCAATGGAACATACTCTGTTGGACTTGTTCTGATGGAATCGTTTCGGTGAACATGTTTCGATGGAACTCATTATGATGGAACATCATTAGTATTAACCTTAGAAACTAGAAATGAATAGGCAATACATGTTATTCATTTTTTTGATCTCTAATGCATGTGAACAATCAACATACACAAATTATGAATTTATTGTTCACTCCTTTTAAAGGATATATAGAATATAAATTGTGAGAAAAAATTCCCTTACATTCTCGACAAAATTCAATATTCTTTGATGTATGATTCATTTATTTATTTATTTTTGACTTCATCAAATCCTATCAATACAGCTGGGATCTTCTCAAATATTCATTTTAAAAAAAAAATTCTTCACATAGATTCGTCATTATGATTATTCATTACAATTATATATTGCATTGAAAACATATGCAAAAAATGAATTCTGGCCATTATGGTGATCTTTTGAAAGAATGAAAAGAATTCTCTAAAAGGTCATATATATCAACTAAAAACCCTTGTTAAAATATTTAGAACATTTTTTAGATTTAAAATACATTTATACAATAAATATATTGAAATAAAATTTCTAAAATAATAACAGGGTGTTTTTACTTTCCTTCAATTCCTCATATTGATGATCCCATGTAAATGAAATTTAGAATATGAATAAATTTTCATAGTAGTATGCATATGATGGATAGGTCTATACTTATCTCTGTTGGATCATTATATCCCATAATTCAAACAAACTTAATCTGTATTCCTTTGATGAAACACTTCATTTGATACATAAAGGACACCAATAACAAAAAAAACGAATTATTTTAATCTATTGCAATTGATTGGTGTTGTAAGTGAGTTACTTACTAAAAACTAATAAATCTTCCATCCATATGATATTTTTATACTAAGGATTCTAAAAGTGATGACTTATATTCATTTATTTCTTGTGTTCCTCAAACTGATGTATAACATCATGAATACTTCACATTATTTTATTCTCTATTATACAAACTCATTATTGAATCGTGAATTCTTAATTGATTTTGACAAATCCATGATCTGAAAGGTATCATGACTTCTTCCCACACATTTTGACTTTACAATCAAACCTCATTCTGTTGGCATGTATCTTTCAACTTGTAACACCCTGACCCCATAAACCTAAATCCTGTACATAATTTTAATACAATTTCATGCATAAACA
Source organism: Viscum album (assembly GCA_963277665.1). NCBI lineage: Eukaryota > Viridiplantae > Streptophyta > Magnoliopsida > Santalales > Viscaceae > Viscum > Viscum album. Next base: position 2,046,551,690 of record OY728142.1, read on the forward strand.
AAATGAAATCCTAAATGGTTGGTCAGTTTAGCTATATTGGAATACCATATTACATTTATGATACCCATTGTATATTGGGAAATGAAAATAAAACATGATACAATATAATATAAAATAAATTGATTCCTTGAAATTGTATTCAAATATTTATTCCGCATAAACGACATGTGATTCTAAGGCCGGGTGAGCCTAGAAAAGAATTGTTATATAAATTTATGGTACGGTCACTTAACTTGTGAAAGGGGTTTTCTATAATTTGAACCAGTCCTCGAATAAAAAATCACAGGGGATCATTGAACTGAGAACAATGGGATTCACCTAAAAATGACACAACATCTGTCAGTAAAGGATGGGCAGAAAATGTATTTTTCAAACATTATTAGAAAAATAAAAAAAATTTAAAGGAATTATTTGATTTTCATTCTCATAGTTGTGTATTGGATGGAAATGCTAAGTTGAAATGATGAAGCAATGATGAGGAGCATTAATGAGGCAACTTAATGGCTCACATCACAGAGTGTAACGATGAAATAATGGAAGAGTAACAACGATGTAGTTTCAAAAATGAAACAAGATAACTGAAACAAGTTGATGTGTTCTCCTATTAATTACTTGATGCATTGGTGGGATGAGGATTAATCAGTGAGGATGCCTTAATGCACCTGCATTGAATTCCTCCCCAATGAAGAATGATGAATGTCTATGAGATGTTAACGTCTTCAACATTCCTCAAATAATGGGGCGAGAATCGACATCAACATTTTGGATCCTCGAGGATGTATGATTCATCATCAAACTTCAACAACGGTAGGGGTTTATGTGTTTTATTTATTTGATGTTTTCTTCCTTGTTCTTGAAAATTAATGATTAATGCAGACCAATCGACTCACACATTGATCCGCGAGTCTCTTGTTTTTGCTGATGGATATTGTGTGGTGTTTTGATTTGGGGGGTTTTTGAATATCTGTGGTTATCATCAAGTTTATCCCCATGATTAAAATCTTACTTGGGGGCATGGGATGACCCTAACAAGGCACGATCCCTCCTCTATAGTCGTTATTTCTATGCTCTTCCATGATGACCGGTCAACTTCCCGGTATGGTGAATATGAAGGCTTCGTGGTGAGTGTGGTTCCATACAAAGTCCAGAGGAATAGACGAATCTGAAAAATTACCACTAGAGAAACATCATGGGCTCTTCAAAAGAACATCGGTGCACTGTTGGCCAGTGGTAGTCATGGGATGAGGGGGCCGATGTGGCTGTCGGCATTCAACATCAGCAGAAAGCTACGGTCAGATGTTCATGGGAGTGAGGAGACATGGCACAGGGTGATGCGTGGAGGCACAACCTACATTCATGGGCATCTTGTGACCTGCATTCCATTGATAGAGGCTAGAGGGTGCCCCATGTTCGCGTGGCCAACATGGGTAGGACGCAACCCAACTGGACGACACACCACAAACCTCCCTTGGGATCGGGCCCCAGGCTGGCAGGACGCTCCCGCCACCAAGAGGTCATTCCCACACCTGTAGGCCAGACCTCTGGCCCAACGAGCCAGTCTAGTGCCTAGTAGGCTAGACTCGTGGCCCCACATGTCGGTCCTACACCCATTAGGTTAGTCCCACACCCAGAGGGACAGAAAAGCGGCCCAGCGGGTATGAAACGCGGCCTAGTGGTCTGGTCCATTGCCCATCAGACCAGACCCGCACTTCTGGGAATGACCCCCACACAGTAGGATGGACTTGCACCAGTAGGCCAAACACACACCCTTCAGGCTGGGCCAGACGAGATCGAGTCACCGACGACCCTAGAGGCTTAACCCTCAGCCAAACCGGGCCAGGTCTAGCGAGGCCCATTGGGCCTGACCCACAATCTAGGCCAGACCAGACCGAACCTGACCAGAACATGGTCAGGTCAAGTCCATATAATTGGACCAAAGTATGTTTTATCCACAGGAATGCGGGTTGGGATGGACCGGGCCCATACACAACCGACCCCATGTGTAGTAAAACGTCTGTATCATGCAAACCGCATGTCAGATTGGCACACCGTCAATGGAGTTGGGACCCTTGTGGCAGGGTGTTCCTTCTGATATACTTCACATGAGTGTTGGAAGATGATTTATTATGGTCTTGTTGGATCGGAATCGAATCCAATTGATCGCTTTTTACAAAAAAAGTCCATAACTTACTTGTCGGGCATCTGATCAGCACACCATCTATTATTTTGGATCCCTTATGACAAGATGGTCCCTTGGTTACATATAAGTGAGATTTCGTGGTATTTGGGATATGAATGAAGAATTGTGGTGTTGAACCATTGGAATATAAGTTTTCTATGTGTGGGAATCTAGTTGCTAGAAATGATGTGAAGAATTAAGAGAGATCATGTGTGGGTCATCACCTAGAGATCCTATGTGGTTCAGAACCTAGTGATCCACTATGGGTCAGCACAAAACAATAATTTGAGGTTCATCACCAAGATAATCTGTGTGGATTAGCAGTAGAGCCTATTATTAGAATGAAATGAACATGCTTAAAGAATAATCATCATTACTTATGTACTTATGTTATATCTGGAGGGAGTTACACCTTTTACATTGTGTTATGTGTTAGAGATCAACCTTGGTGGTATTACATATCTAGTTTTTCCATTGTGGTGTTTTTCATCGTGGGATAATGAGAGACCTTTTTGGGTCTCAAGGTCATTAATGAGTATTTTTATATGCACCACATCATGGGATTAGCTCACACCTATTGTTTCTAGTGCATATGGTATAAAAATTTGACTGGGTCAATGGGGATCCCGGACTAGACGGTCCTCAGAGGTAGATTGATAGATGTGGTGTGTTGTAGTGACATCCGACAGACGGATGAAACTACCATTATGGTAGGATCCCAAGAAGATGTCCTCTGAAGCTGTTATTTATTTTGTTGTACATTCCTTCTTGTTGGGATTGTATTGTGTCCCCATTACATTCATTTTACAAACATTACTCTCAGATGTGATACATTGTGTTGGTTTTACTATCTTCTTTCCTTTATGGTTTTCATTGTGCGGTATTCAATATCTGTGTGTGTATATAATTGAAGGAAATTCCTTCTCCTTTTTGGATATTCCTTTTCGGTTCTAGTAATCTACTTCTGGAAAATGTAGGAGGGCTTGGCGTAGTCACGGAATGGGCCCTGAGGACAAGACGTGACAAATTGGTATCAGAGGGCTTTCAGTTCTATCAGAAAATCCAAGAGTACATATATTCTATGTGGGAAATAGTGTAAATTATCTTGATTTAAGATTTCAGTTCCGGGAGTCCATTGTCGGTGAGGTGTCCTATGTATCCATACACCGGAACCCTTGATTATATGTTCCAAACCGGCACATGAATATGCAGGTTACTTGTGTTTTGGGATTTTTTTCACTAGATCTATTTTGAGTCATCTTCTATGTTATATCTTAATTACTATAGTTCATCTTTTTTTACATTATAATGCCTCAATGAAAAAATCTGGACATTATTCCAATCAGAGATCATGAAATTGGTCCATCGAGCGATGATGCATCAGTGTAAGAACCACATATTATGACAGTACCATCGGGTTGTGTACCAATAGTAACTCCACCACCCAAAGAGTAGTAGTTTCTAGCAGCCCCACCGGTGAATAGTGCAGCCGATTGAATCTAGTATGTGAGTTATAAATAGAGAGGCCATCATTTTTTTAGGAGAGACAGATCCTCAAATAGCTCTGGTATGGCTGGAGGTAGTTACTCAGTGTTTTCCCCTAGGAGAGACAATGATAGACTAGATGGTAGTTCTAGCTGCTAGCCTTTTTTAAGGCATGATAGGGAAGTACAGGATCTTGATACTCCAGAAACACATGGTGGTGATTATTGTCATGTCAGACATTGAGAGACATTTCATGGAATAGTTCGTTCCATTAAAACTACACTCAGTACGTTTTCAAGAGTTACTTCACCTGTAGTCGGGAAGGCTGACTATGGCCCAGTACATAGCGAGGATTACTGACCTCTACTGTTACTCCACCGACATGGTATGAGACCCTTTCTTATGAGATCAGAATATTGAGTAGGGAATCTGAAGGTAGATTAAGACAATGATGATTTCACTCAACGTCCCAACATAAGTTGTAGTGCTTGAGTGATCCCCACTTGTGGATAGCTTCCCAGTCGAGCAAGAACCGATGGTGAGAGACACCACCAGATGATAGGTAGAAGATTCATCTAGAGCAGTTATTAGGAAGACGATGCCGAGGTAAAAATGATACAAACATTCTATTGTATGACCCCATGATGAAGGTTTCATGGTGTAGAGATCACAAGGATGAGAAGGTCATCTAATGATTAGAGCTTGTTACTCTGGATGCGGACAGGGCTACATAGATCATGACTATCAGACACCCCACAGAAATGACCAGTAAGTGGTAGAGGGAATATCAATACAAGGAAAATGGTTCAAGTGAGGAGTTCTATATGGTGGTGGATGGGGAATGAGATCTATCTGAGTGGTTGGAAGGGCCGATGATTCGATGTACTACCACCCCCATCCCCAGGAGGTCCACCCCGAGCTCTTGGAGTAGGTTGATATGGGCAGGGGAAGCATCAAACAATTGAGGACTATGACAACATCACTCAGGAGATGAATAGAGATAGAATCAATGTCTAATCCACCTTATATTTAGTTCTCATAGACATAGGTTTCAGTCACACATTCTATTCCATGGACCCCATTATTGGCTTGAAGATTCAAGTGGAGCTGTTGGCTCTATCCTTACAATTACAAACTCTTACGTGAGGGGATTATATTATTACACATTGGTGACATCAGTGTGAGGTTACTCTTGTAGGTGAGATATTCGATTAGGACATTTTAGTAGTGGTGTTGAGGCTTTACGACGTCATATTGGGTATGGATAGGTTATCCATAGTCCATGATCAGATTGACTATTTCAGGTGCAAAGTGTGATGTGTCCGCAAGTATGGGTCTGGGATTTCCTTCATTGGTGAGAAGGGAACCATTGAAATACATGATGGAATTTTTCAGAGGAAGGTGTAGCCAATCACTCACCATATGGCCAGACTTACCCTCGGTATGTTGGACAAGTCAATTTCATGCTTTCTTATAGTGGTGGACGAGTATGAGGATGTCTTATCAAAAGATTCTTTGGGGCTACCTCCTCCCAGAGAGGTTGACTTATGTATTGAATTATACCCAGGGACAACATTGTTATCTACACCGGCATATCTGATGGATACTACAGAGCTTCATGAGTTGAGGTTACAACTTGTGGACATGCATAGAAAGAGGTTTTTAAGGCCCAACATTTCACTATGGGTAGCCCCGGTGCTTTCTTCCATGAAGGAATATGAGAGTTTGAGGTTATGTGAGGACTTCCATCACATGAACCAGGTTACCATGAAGAACAAGTATCCACTACCAAGGATCGATGACCTCTTTGAATAGAAGTATAGAGTGAGGTGGTTCTTGATGATAGACTTCAGATCGGGCTATCACAAGCTTCGGGTACACGATAAGGATGTGCTAATGACAACTTTTAGGTGTCGATAATTCCACCGTGAGTTCATGGTGATTCCTTTTAACATGAACAACACCCGAAAAGTGTTCATGGGACTCATAAATAGTTTCATCTAGTCTTTCCTTGACTGGTTTGTTGTGGTCTACATTGTTGACATCTTGGTGTACTCGATGTTAGAGGAGGAGCACACTACACTCCTGCACATAGTCCTAGAAGCAATCCCTGAGAACCATCTTTATGGTAATCCCTCGATGATTCGGTTCATCATTTGAGAGGTCTGAATTCTAGGATATGTCCTCTTAGTGGATGGGGTTGTATTGGATCCAACAATGATATAGGTAATGATTTATTGGGAGCCACCTCAGAGCTTGAATCAGGTGAAAAGTCTACAGGGGTTGGTTGTGTACTACCTGAGATTCAAAACCTCCTTTTCCAGAGAAGAAGAATCCTTTTAAGCTATAACAAAGAATATACCTACCTTATTATTGATGGATAGGTGCCAAAAACATTTCTTGGAGTATCGGGAAAGGCTGATGAGTGCCCCCATCTTGTGACTACCTGATGAGGGTGTTGGGTTTGTAGTCTACTATAGTGCATCCTGGACTTTAATGGGTTGTTTCTTAATTTCGGATTGAGTAGTGATCACATACGACTCACGGAAGTTGAGGAGGTATGTGAAGAACTATGGGACCCATGACCTAGAATTAGCAGTAGTGGTCTTTTCTATGATGATGTGGTGACACAACATGATGGGTGAATGGTTTACCTTCTACTTTGACCGTAAGAGTCTCAGGAATATGATTTCACAAACGGACTTAATCTTTCGAATGATGATATGTATGGATTTCCTATATTACTATGACCTAGAGATAGTCTATAATCATGGGAAGGGTAACATGGTGGAAGTCGCACTCTGTAGGAGGTCTGGTTTGCAGCTGCTGAGTGTGGTGATGGAGCAGCTAGCCATGATGTAGATATCCATCATAGATAGTGAAGGAGATGATTACCTTCAGTCTACTACTATCACTTCTCAACTATTACAGCATGTTTATGAGGCACATCGTGTGGATGTTCACTATGAGGCCTAACATACTCTGTTATAATCTAGATGGGCACCTGAAAGTTTTTTGGTTGGTGGGGTGGACTTCATCATTTTACGAGGGCACATAGTAGTACCCGTGACGTTTCTAGAGGAGGGGTTGTGGGGGTTCCATACATCGAATTTGGTGGTACATCCTTGAGTGGAGAAGATGTACCAGGACCTCCAACATCATTACTACTATCAAGGTATGATGAAAGCAGTGGCTATGTTCATTTCATGATGCCTCACATGTCATTAAGTGGAGGACGAGCATTAGGTTCCAATAGTCATGGCCCATCCACTTGACGTAATAGAGTATAAATGTGATGTTTTCTTGATGGACTTTGTGATGGGGTTACTACATACATCCAGGGGCCATGATTCCATCTCGGTGATCATTGACAGACTCACCAAGTCGGTTCATTTTCTACCCATCTGGGTGGAGGGATAGTAGAGTTCATGGTATACCTCTACATATTGGCGATAGTGCGGATCGATGGGGTTACTTCCACAATTGGCTCTGACCATGATGGGTGTTTTAAATCTCAGTAGTGGAAGGGGTTACGGGGGGTGTTTGGGAAACAGCAGTGCTTGAGCATAGCATTTCACCCCAAGATAGATGGTCAGACGGAGCAGACAGAGCAGACCATGGAAGAAAAGTTATGTTCTTGTGTCCTAGATCGTGGTCATAGTTGGGAGTACCACCTAACACTGATGGAGTTTTCATACAACAACATATATCACTCCACGACAGGAATGTCACCGTGTGAGGCCTTGTACGGGAGGCTTTGTAGATCACCCTTATGCTGGACAGACCTAGGGGAGTCAGCACTCATGTGTCCAAAGTTGGTATGTGCTACTACTAAGAAGATGCAGATCATCCAAGAGTGGATAAGGACAAAACATAACAATAAGATGTCTTATGCCGACTAGAGATGGATACCCTTGGATATTGAGGAGAGAAATCATGTATTTCATCGACTATAAACCCCAATTAGGATTATACATATTTGGACAGGGAGAAAAGTTATCGTCGTGGTTTATTAGACCTTTTTAGATCCTGGGTGGAGTTGGTGTGGTTGCGCACTTCCTAGATCACCCCCCATAGAATCACTGAGTGCATAATGTTTTCCCCATGTCGTATCTGACGTGATACATGCATGATCTATCACACATCATTGACAGGGGTGAGCTGGACATTAAATATGGGTAAACATTTGTGGAGTTACCGTTAGAGATAAAGGATCAATAGGAGTGGTTCTTACATGGTAGGTTGATTACTCGAGTGCTAGTTCAGTGGCTGCATTAAAATCTCTAGGGGAGCACATGGGAACGAGAGACTTAGATTCATGCCCATTACCCCCATCAATTTGATTGCTTTTATTTTGACTTTTGGAGACATAAATTCATATGGTGGGGAGAATGTAATAACTCCGAAATTATGTGTATTTTTTTAATTATATGGAATTATTTTGATTCCACATGCTCTGATAACACATGATTTTGAGACCTGGTGATCCCCTAAAAGAATTTTGAAATATTTTTATGGTATGTTCAGTAAACGTGCAAGCTGTTTTGTTCTAACTTTTGAACCGGTGCTTGGATCGAAAATATGAGGGTACTATTTAACTCAAAATGTCCGGATTCACCTAGAAATGACATAAATCTGGTCAGGAAAGGATGAATAGAAATTTTATTTTCCATACATTTTGAGAAAAATAAAAAAATAATTTAAAATTATTATTTTATTTATTTTCTCAACGTTGAGTGGAGGGTGACGACGCTGCATTACAACGACGAGGAGGAAACGAGGCACATTAACAAGCCTCACTAAAGGAAAATATCAAATAAAAATGATTCAAAAATGGAAACATAACAACACTATTGTTTAATAAATGAAACTGCATAATGACTCCATGTCGTAGAGTAACTGAAACATTGCAACATTTTTTCCTTTTAATGGTTTGATTCATTAGTGGGACGAGGATTAATCAGCGAGGGTCATCTAAAAAACCTATAATTAACTTCATCCCTAATGAATAATGTTGAATTCTGGTGAGACATCATCATCTTAGATGTTCCCTGAAGAATGGATCCAAAAGAGACATCAACATCTTGAAACCATGAGGATGAATGATTCAGCATCAAACACCAACGGGGTAACGTTTTATATGTTCTTAGTATTTGATGATTTATTCCCTAGAAATGAAAATTAATGATGAACATGGATTAAATAACTAACATATTTTTCTATGAATCACTAGTTCTTGCAGATGGATATTGTCGGAGTTTTTTATTTGGTGTTTTCAAGCGGTGCGGTTATTATAATGTTTATTCCCATGATTGAACTCTTACACGATGGGTGCAGGCTGACTCATACAATTCCTGGTCCCTCCACAAATTTATTTGTTTGTGAATTCTTCAAATTACAGAAGTCAACATTTCAGCATGGTGAATTCTAAGGCATTGTGGTTATGGTGATTCCCTATGGAGACGTAGGTATAGATAGCTCAAAAACAGACCATTGGAACTACTTTGCTGGCCCGTCGTAGGAACCGTCGGTGCACTAACGTCTAGAAGAGGGTGTAAGCGTGCCCGTAGGTGAGTCATAGAGGTAGGAAGCTACGACCGGATGGCCACGGCAGTGAGGAGACATTGTGTCAGGTGCTTTGTGGGGGGATGAATCACGTCCGGGAACCTGGCGAGCCGCATTCCGTCGATAACGGCTGGACAAGGCCCCACGTCCATGGGGCCTATATATGGTGTATCCTCCACCTCCTAGCTAGATTTCACACCACCGGCTACCCTTGCGGATGGGCCATAGGAAGGTGGGTTGTACCCCCATCTAGTAGGGCGTTCATGCACTGGTAGGATCAACCCTCGATCAAACTGAGACAGGTCCATTGAGGCCCATTGGGCCTCAACCACTGGTCACGTCGGGCCTGGCTGACCCTAACCCGAACTGGGTCTACTTGACTTCATGTAATTGTATCTAGTTATGTGGGACCCCCAGGGGTGGTTTGTCAGGTCGGTCGAACCAGGTCAGACTGGGTCCAAACCCGACCAGACCCTTGTTTACTAAAACTTCTATATCTAGAATATCGCGTGTCTCATTGACACGTTGTCAGTGGAGTTGGGAAACTTGTGAAGAGGGGTTCCTTTTGATACACTCCACATGAGTTTTGGAAGGATATGGATTATGTCAAGGTTGAATCAGATTCGAATCCAACTGGATCATTTTTACTAAAAAGCGCATAACTTATAGATTGGGAATCTGATCGATGTGACATATGTTGTGTTGGAAACCTTACTAAAATATGGTCCTATAGGTCTCTTATAAGTGGGACTTCTTTGTTGTTGAGATATGATCAAAGGCTGGAGGAGGTGAACCTTTGGGACTCAAGTATACTATGTATGGGAATCTAGTGGTTGGCTGTGATGTGAAAAAATAATAGCGATCCTGTGTGGGTAAACACCTAGAAATCCTATGTGGGTCAGCACCTTGGGAGCCTATGTGGTTCAGATCCTATCGACCATGTGTGGATCAGTAATAGAGACTTTGGAAAAAATAATATGATAAAGTATTACAACTAATCATCATTAATTCTGCACATAATTTATACCTGGTGTGAGCTATGCCTTTTACTTTGTGCAGTGTTTTTTGGATCATTCATCGTGGTATATCCTCTATTTTATTTCTGTGGTGGTGTTTTCCAGTTGTTTCTTGTGCTGATTACGAATAGTTTGGACAAGGAAATTGGGTATCCAGGACTAGACGGTGCTCAGATGCGGAATGATATATGTAGAGTGCTTTACTGAGATCTGATAGAGATTTGTACATACCATTCATATAGGATCCTTGACGGCTGACCTCTATAGCTTATAATTATTTTGTTGTACATTCCTTTCATATGGGCTTGTATTTTTTCCCCTTTAATTTTGGTTTACACACATTACTCTCTGTAGTGATACTATTTTGGGGATGTAATACCTTCATTCCATTGTGGATTACTTTTTTTTGTTGACCTATCATTGTTTGTCCAGGTTTAATGGCAATGCATTCCATTTTTGGAATTTTCCATTTCGATTCTAGTCATCGACCCCTAGTCTATAGAAGGCGGGAATGTGGTAGTCATGACACGGGCCCTAGGGGATGGGTCATGACAATAAAAGAATCATAAATAATAATTAATGGTGAATAATAGAATAACACATCCCAACAAAACAAAATATTGAGCATAATATGGCATGAATAAAAGGTGAATAAATAATTCCAAAATAAAAAATAACCAGGGATTTTCTACTAGATGAATAATCACATGGATAATCAATTTATAGTTTCATAAAGAGGTAATGTATAATGTGGGGCATCATATACATTATTCAATGCATCATTCCGAGGCCATTTCTAAATGGGTAAAACCAAAAACTAGTTTTTCTTATGATACATACTAATGTACAGAGATACATTAGTGGGCCCCGCTTTACAATTACTAAGTCTAATACAGTCTCATATGAATGGGGTGAATCATAATCACCATATAAATTCCAATTAGAACTAACATAGGATATATATATATATATAAATTTCTCTAATCTATAAACATAATCACTAACCATTCGATGTAATATAGTGAATGGTATCAAGATAGAACATACATAGTCAAACCAATCATAAACCATTCAATGAAATATGGTAAATGATATAATAAGAGATAAAAAATCAGAAATATTCTCAATAAATGTTGTTGAAATAAATGAAAATACCCAAACAATAGCCATAAAATTTATTCAAAAAAATACCCTTATATTACTTTGAAATCATTTTATCAAATTCCTCACATTCATAAAATATTAAATTTAAAAAAAAACTTTTTGAATCAAAGTGTCCCATAAAAAATTGATAAATTTTAGAGAAGATAAAAAATTAATATTTTAAATTATCAATTTATTTATAAATAAATCCATAAAACCCATTTCGAAAACATGGTCATGAATGAGAATTATTTAGAGTAATTAATCTTTAAAATATTTAAAATGATATTTTTGTCAAGGATTCATTAAATAAAAACATTTAAAATATTCTTTTTGGAAATATTATAAATAAAACATTGGCATGGATGAAAAATATGTCCCAAAAATTATATATGTATAAATAATTTCATAAAATAATTAGATTGTGAAATTAAACCTTTCAATGATCGTATCATTTTTTTGAGGACAAATCAATGACATAATTATGTGTGAAAAATATAAATACACACAATATATATTGATATTTAGTATAAAACATCATAGGTAATTCACATTTATTATTGGAAAAAACCAATGAATTTTATTTTTAACTCAACTAATTGAAATTGAATTAAGATACCCCTTACAATGGGTTAGTCTTCCATAAAATTTATTCAAAACTTCTCTTGAATCTTTGTCCTTGAAAACCTACCTAGGATCTTGGAAGTAGATTTTTCATGAAACCAAAAGATTTATAATGTTATAAGGGTTGCGTAATATGGAATTTTGTAGAGGGTGGAAGAACATGGAGGCTTATGGTTACGAAATATTTGAATGAATGAGCCTATTTTTATAGTTTAGGTGTAGGGTAACATAGGAATTACTCAAATTGTTAACATATAATAAATATATTATATGGTTTAAGACTTATAATGATGCCTAAAAAGAAAATTAATTATAGTTTCGAAATAATATTATAATTTGTTTTTCACTAAATCAAAAATTTTGGGATTTTTAGTTAATTTAATAAAATATTTTATTAATAAAAAATAATTTTTTCAATTTTAATAGTAGTCACAAATAAGAATTTATAAACAGAAAAACAAATTTTCAAATTCAAATGAAATTTCTTATTATATCATATTATTATCATATTCATCTATAAAAAACATGAATTGGAATCAAAATATCAAATTACATTTATTTTACTATTTTTAAAATCATTAAATTGGTTTATTCATTAATTAAATATTTACCACATTAAACTTTTTCATGCCATTATTGTAATTATTTTTTAACTAAAAATTAAATATAAAATTATATGATAAATATAATTCTATAATATTTCCAAATAATATTATTTTTTAAAAAATACGAATGGAAAATCTCATATTAAAATTTCATACTAATTGAAAATTATAGTGTGAACAAGTTGTATTTTACGTTAATAAAATAATATTTAGGGACTAATGTGATCCATGTTGGTTCAAAATTTTCAAAATTCTACTAAAAATTATTATTGGATGAAAATTACACATCCATGTAAATTTATATAGTTTATGGGGCTGTAAAATGTTCTTATAAATTTAATCAAACCAATTTATTTATTTTTTTCTTCCACTTGTACTAGAATTGCATCATCATTTCATAAAAATTAATATTAATTATTTAATATATAAAAAATAGATTACTATCATAAAAAGAAGATAATTATGTTAAATGAAAATTTATATATTTGTTCATTGTGTATAATTACTAATCTATATGTCAATAAATCTTCTTAAATTTTTTATTTTTTCTTTCCCTACATGAGCATGAATTGCATAAGAGTTTGGATAAGATTAATATTATTTAACTATAAAATTATAAGTTATCAAGAAAAAACATCAATTATATATATTAATTAAAAAAAATTCATGAAAAAATATATTTTAATAATTATTTTTATGTAACTAATTGGAACTTGATAGTGAGGCCCGACCACTATGTCGACAATGAAAACAGTTAATTTATACTTATCATATAATATATAATTTATATAAAAACATTATCTTATAACATACTTATTTATTTATTCAATAATGTTAACAAATTTTATATAATAAATATCTCTTGATGACGTCACACAATATATCATTTTTTCTTAAAAACTATATTTTTAATATTCACTAACAATTCAACTATTTCAGGAAAATCCAAAACATTAATCATAGTCATTTTATGACATATATAATTATAAAATGAAAAATATTTTATGAAAATAATTTCATAACTATTAGAAGTTAAATTATTAATTAAAATTGTTATTTAGTTGAAAAATAACAATATTAAAACTATATCTGAGTTTTTGGAACTTTGAAAAACTATCAACATTCTCATAGAATTATCTTACAATCATGATACATCAAAATATTATCTTTGTATTATATATTAGAACAATGAATTTTATTTTGAATCATTACATTTATTATAAAAGTTTAAATAAAAAATTTATTGTTTTATAACATATTAATACATAATTAACAATTTATAAAACATTTATTAACTGATACTATGATATAATTATATCATACATTCATTTATAAGACGCCTAAAATTTAGTAATAAATTAAAGGGCATGTTTATTTTTCATTTTTCATGTTTATTATTCATAAGGTTAATATTACTATTCATAAGGGTCACATTGCTATTCAAAATTGTCAACGTACCATTCTTAAGGAAATTAAGATGGTCCTCCCATTCACTAAATATCATACTAATCGCAATTGTGTATGTCCATTTTTTAAAATTCAATTAATAGAGGTGTAAAAATTGTTTGTAATGGAGGTTTAATAACTATCATGTTTAAATAATTATAATAACAATGTTTTTTCCAAATACTCATTGTTGTGTGAATTACATTCTAAATAAAATATAATTTTAAATCATTGGGGTGTTACATTGTCCCATCCTTCAATAACTTTTATTCTCTCAATTTGGAATATCACTTTAAAAAAGAATAATATGTTGATACTAGATAATATCTTTTTAGAAAATCCTCATTAGAAAAGTAGGAACTAAGATAATGGTTTTTTTGTTTCAATATATATTATCTAAAGTGGAGGAATTATTTCACTTTATAATAATATAAGGAATAATGAGTACTTGATACATTTCAAAAAACAAAATATTATCCTTGAGTTATGGATTTAACTATTCTTACTTCATTTCATGAAATAGGTTATATCCTAGGGTAAAATAATCTCTATAAACTTGTCATAAGATCAAATAAAACTATTTAATAAATGGACATCTTTTCAAAATTATCAGGATCCAACACATTATAAACAATGTACTAAATATCTATAATGAACTTCTTATGAATCATGGTGTTGCTCTTAATCATCACATACAATCATGTGAGAACATTCTCCTTGTATTCTCTTTAAGAATGGTAATAACTATAAATCCATATTTTATAATTTCATTCTTCCATTTTCATTATGTAAAAAATAGTAATTTGGATGTATTACTTAAGAAAAAAAGTTTAGTAGACTCTACCACATTATCGATAGACCATTATATAGATCCACAATAGTAAGTGTTATCAAATTTACATTATCCAAATAAATCACCTCTTTTTTTTGAAATTTATATCATATTATCAGGAATATATTACGGGTTTTCATTCCCTAAACTATATATTTTTTCCAAAATTCAAACTGGCTACTAAGTCATATTTCCTTAGTATCATTCATGAAACTACCTAAAATCCTTAATGAAATATACTACAGTAATATCCTTATATATTCTATAATTATAATAACCAGTAAATCATAGATTAAAATAATCAAAATACACAATTACTAAATCTAAACATAATAACATCAATATTTCATCTTCATCTGTGATTGTAGCATAATCATAACAATGATAAAATTTATTATTTTGATGTATATTCTTTTGATTCATGGGAAATTGATTTTCATAGTGCCCAATATCCTTGCAGTTGAGAAATTGTACATTCAAAAACATATTCATAACATTATAATCATAAAAATTATGAAGTTACCCTTCACATTTGTAGCGAACTCCAATACATTTTATGAATATACCATGGTGTTTCATTCCATAATTATCACATGTGTAAAATAATTATTTCACTTCCTAATTTTATCAATATTTTACCTATTTGTATTATTATTATATTTCCACATTCTAAATCCATAAGACTTTGAAAACAATTTAGGCTTTATTTTAGGACACGATACATTCTCCTCATATTATGAGAATGTTTTAATGAATACTTCCCATCGAAATACTTTCTTAAATCCATAAAATAAATGAGCATTCATACTCTTTGGGTTATTTCCATTGATGTGGTTTCCATTCTTTAGGGAAGGAACCATTTCTAAACAATTTAATACATTAGATTAGATAATAAAATTTTGAAAATCAATGTATATTCCCAATACTTGTTTAAAATATAACCTTATTTCAAGAATTTATGTGTAGCGAATATCATTACCAAAAACATGGTTTCATTGAGGAAATATTTATATTTAAGTCCTTCCTAATGAAATTTAATGAAAATGTGAATTATCATAATAATATTGCTTGATGAGTGTCAAACCATGTGCGCAGTAAGGCATGTTTTTATGTATTAGGTAACCCCTAGTCAATCCTAGGTCACCTTTTCTGAGTTGTTACCCCTAGGTATACATATTCTATAACAACGTCCACCTGTAGTATCAATAAAAGGATGTATTTCTTGGATACCCCCATAATCTCCACAATACAAAAATTCTAGTACGTTCATATATACTTAGACTAAAATTTTATCTTATGGTTATGTTCCATAATCGATGATTTATAAATATATTTTATAATTTTCTGGTAATATTTTTTTGATACCAACTATAATGCGCTGACCCTAGAAGCTCGAAGTGGGTTCATTATTATTTTATATTGGCTTGATTATAATGAACTAGATCGCTAAGGGAAAATCATTTTAGCAGTCTTGTAATTCCATATTACATTTACGGTTATCGTAATACATAGAGAGAAGAAAATAAAACATGATACAATATAAAATGAAATAAAAAACATCCACGAAAGCTTATTCTATGTTTTCTTCATTATAACATGGGGACAAGAAACATAAAAAATTAGTGATCTGAGATACTTAGTAAGGGTATGTTAAATAGTGAATCATAAATAAAATTTCAGGGCAAACAACAAAATAAAACATTCCATTAAAACATAATCTTGATCATAATAATGAAGGAATGAAAGTTGAATAAACAATGACACATTAAAACAAAGTCATATATATACAACTAGTAAAATAATCACATAATATATCAATTACTAGATTCATAATTATATAATTCTTAATGGTGGACATTGTAACCATACCATCAAGGCCTCATGCCAAGACAGTACATAAACAAGTAAAAACTGAAACTAATTTCTCTCATTAGAACTACCGATGCACCGAGGGGCTAAAGTAGGATCCACCCGATACTAACTGAGTCAAATTCATTACTCATATGAATGGTGTATAACATAATCAACATATATATTCATATTCAAACTAATATATCGACTATAAATACATTTCCCCAATAGGTAATCATAATCACTAACAATTCAGAGTAATAGTGTGAATTCTTATCACGATAGAACATCTACAGTCAAACTAATCATAAACCATTCAATGTAATATAGTAAATGATTTCATAAGAGATGAAACTCAATCAAACATAAAAATCAAAAAAACATTGTTAACAAAGATGAATATACTCAAATAAAATCATAAAAACTTCCTAACAAAAATACCCTTTTACATTGAAATCTTTTACAGAGAAGCCACACATTTTCAAAAGATGAGATTGAAAAATATTATCATTTTCAAAATAAATTCATACATATAATCAATCTCTAATTGTAATGAGATTGTGAAATTAATCATTGAAAATATTATATCATTAGAGTGAGGGAAAATCATTGATATAATTGTGTATGAAAAATATAAATCCACGTAATATATGTGGATAAAGATTATAAAACAATATGAGGTCATTCAAACATATTCTAGGAAAAATAACCAATGATATAGATATTAATCTTAGTGATTGTAAATTGATTTTAGATACCCCTTACGTAGTGTTCGACTTCCCTCAAATTTGTTCAAAACTCCTCTTGATTCTTTTCTGCTTGACAACCTCCATTAGCTCTTATAAGTAGACTTTTTGTTACACCAGATGAACTACAATGTGGTAAGGGATGAGGAGGAATCTATTTGACATATATTGGATGAACAAGAACACATAAGGTTATGAAATTTAGAAAGGGAGGATCCCCTTTTTATAATTGAGTTGAGGGGTAACTTAGGAATTACTCAAATTATTAAAATCTAATAAATATATTATAGGGATTAAGACCTCAGAAAAGTCCTGAAACGAAAGGGTATTATATTTTAGAAGAAATATTATAATTTTTCAACTTATTCAATAATTTTTAAATTTTTAAATATTTTAATAAAATAGATTATTCGTGGAAAATTATTTTGTGAAGTTAAACATTATTCAACATTAAGACATTATAAAAATCAATACAATTATTAAAATTTGAATTATAATTTTAATTATATCATAGACATATCAAATTAGTCAATGAAATACATTAATTAGTTTAAATGTTTCAAATTACATTTATTTTACAATTTTTAAAATCATCAATTTGATTTATTCATTTATTAAATATTTGTTGCATCATAATATTCCATTCAGTGAATTTATTTATTTATTACCCAAAAAAATTAATTATATTAGAAATATAATTTTATTTTATTTCCAAATACCATTTGGGTTCAAAAAATATTCTTAATAATATAATATTAAATTATTAATCTTATTGAAAATTATAGTGTGAACAAGTGGTCTTTATTGTTATTAAAGTAATATTAAAGGAAAAATGTGATCAATGTGGCTCCAAAATGTGCCCAATTCCAATAAAAAATATATATTTGATTAAAATTACTTGTGTAAGTAAATTTATTTAATTTATTGTGCAATTATGTATTCTTATAAATTTAATGAAAACAGTTTATTTAATTTTTTCTTCCACATTAAGAAGCATTATATAAACAGTTCATAAATATTAATGTCAGATATGTAATATATAATAATTAAAAATAGAGAATTGAAAAAAATGTTATTTAGGTTCAAACTAAATTTCTTTATTTGTTCATTATGTATAAGTACAATTATATATGTCAACAAAAATGTGAAATTTGTAATTTTGTCTTTTCGTGCCCTACCCAAGCATTACACAATTATTTGAATAAAATTAATAAAAAGGTTATAAATATAATTTTTTTCTTATAATCAATATTTTTATGGAACAAAATATACTTTATCAGTGTAGAGCAAGCACTACGTCGACAATGATAATGGTTCTTTTATACTAATAAATAAAAATATAATTTATATATAAAAATTATACTCTATTGTAATTATTTATTTATGCCATATGTTTAATAAATTTTATATCATAAATATCTCTTTATGTCGTCACAAAAAATATAATATTTTCTTAAAAACATTATTTTTCCTATTCATTGAGAATTAATCTATATCATAAAATCCATAAATATTCAACAGCACCATTTTTCTACATGTGTAATTAAAAAATAAACTCTTATTTATGAAAATTATTTTAAAAATATGAGAAATTAAATTTTTAAGTTAAAGTAATCACTTACTCTAAAAATTCCATTTTCAAAATTATAACATAATTTTTGACACTTTTAAAAATTAATAATGATTATATAAAATCATCATACAATAATAAAACATCAAAATATTAACTTATGATTATATTTTTTTAAAATAAGTTTTCTTTTTAATCATTATATTAATTATAAAAATTAAAATAAATATTAATGTTGTATAAAAATAATAATACTTAATTAATGATTTCTAAAACATTTATTTACATGTACTATGATATAATTATATCGTACATTTATTTAATAAATGCATAATTTTTTTTATATATTTGTTGATGAGGTTACTATTCATTTGGATGATTTACAATTCATAAATGTCATATTACTATTAATAATGGAAACATGACTATTCAAAAGGGTAATGTTACTATTCTCAAAAACATTAAGCTGATCCTATAAAACACTAAATATCTTAAAAATCATAACCATGAAGGTCTATTTTCACAAATTAAATTCATGTTAGTGTAAGGGTTATATTTAAGGGATATGTTATAAAAATATTATTTATATAATTATAATAACAATGTGTTGTTTCTTATAGAATTAGTGTTATGTAAATTATATTATATAATAAATTTAATTTTAAATGCATGGGGTGTCATATGACTCATGCTGATAGGTTGGGTCTGATTATTATACCAATGGATTAGGCATATTGTTCTATGTTTCCTATTATGTTCTGAAATAGGTCTATTATATCTAGTGCATCTTCTTGATTAGTCTGATGGTTATTCTGATGAAGTGTTTCTCGAAAATAAAATGCCTCCTTTTAGTTCAACAACAACCAGAAATCAACTATTGATAACAAATACAACCAACACTCAACAATGTACTAATAAGTCATTTCTCATTAATTATTCTGATTCTAAGACATGAATGCCTGATGTTTAAAACTATTTCAATATCTTTGTTTGAAAACCCCTCTAATTTTATAACATTAATACATTTCATTGAGATGTTTCATATATGGTGTCTGATAAAATTCATAAAATATAATTTTTATCATATAAATGTAATTTTTAAAGAAATTTTAATGGTTGGTTGGCATGAGTTTATGAAATTGAATTACAGGACCCTTATTAGTTTATACATGGGTACGATGTTAATTTGAAACATGGTATTCCATCAACAAAGGATTGGTGATGAGATGAGATACCCATCATGATTATTTTATCTTTTATTGGGAATTCATGGGTGTGATATTTTAGAATGGGGATGGGTATTCAAAAGTGGTAAGAATAAATGAACAAATAAATTAATTTAAATTATTCTTTAAATAATTAATTTATGGTTTTTAATATTATATAATTTTTTAAGAAAAAATATTTTTTAGAAATCCAAAATTTATATTCTGTTGTATATAAATTTGTTCATATAGTTTTGTGCTTTTTATGGGTTTTTTGATAAGTATTTGGGTATTACTGAGTTCGTTTTATAATTACCCATATTTGGGAAGTGTAGTGAATTTAAATTATTTATTTATTGAGTGATATGTAAAAGAATTGTTTCTTATTTATCTATTGAAACATCATGATTCACGTCTCTATGAACATGGAGTTGGTGCTTTGTCAGGGTGATTCATGGGTTGATTACAAATTAGTTTCATAGAGTTCAATTTTTATTTGTCATGTTAGTTTAGTACATTTTGATTCTATCCACTACTCCGATATTTCGGTATTATTTTAATTTCATTGTTTATTTTATATACATAAAAAAATATTTTTTCTCTAGTTTTGTCTTATAAAGGTGATTATAGTCTCCAAAAAAATCACCCTGTAATGACATTGTATTCCCTTCGCACTATTTTCTAGCCTTTGATGAAATGGATATGTCACTAAAGGGTAGTAACAAATCTATCTCTTCTGAAACCTTTGATTCAGGGGATGGATGTTTTAATATGTATTATGTAGTGGTTTTTATTCTTTTGGGAATATATGGGGGTTCCTCACATTACGTTTTTTTATTTTCACAATTATTACATTTATTTACAAAATACTATGGAACAGAAGATGTTAGAATATGAGTTGTGAGAGGAATTAGAGTCAAGGATAAATGATTTTTCTATGAAAATATTATTATATGTGCATGATTTATTATTTTTGTGATAAAATCATCATACTATAATGTTTTTTTATTTCATATTTCATTTCAATTCCCCTCTTCCTCTATTAGAGTAGAAAAACACAATATTTAAATGTGTCATGTGACTTTTTATGTTACATTAAATTATTATACCCCAATTTTAAATTAATCGTTGAGCATAATGTAATCTATAATAAAATTCAACAAAATTTTATGATTGGGGTAATATGTAATGTGATCACTCAACAAATCTTCATTGATCATTCTTATCTATGATATCATGATTTGGAATTTTTAAGATTTGAGAAGAAATATCCAAAACCATAGTTGTTACTAATGAAATAGATCATTTTCTTAATATTTTAAATATATAAACAACTATAATCCATCTTTACATCACACATGATTTATAGTAGGATATATTAATTACACATTAATCACAGCAAAAGAAACCATGTGATATTTGATTAATTTGTAAGATCTAGTAGAGATCAATGAAAAAGTGAGAGTGGTAGTTTTAGTCTCATACATCCCATATATTTTTGACTTTGATGGTGGAGTGTGATAATGTTTGGTTATGGTTCACCCAAGTGAATCTAATGAATATTTTTCAATTTTAGTGAAATCATGAAATGCACTATTTTATTTTAGATAATATGTAGTTCCACCAATTCTTCTTAAATAATATAGACATAAATTTCCATTAGTTTCACATATATGAGTTTATTTTCAATAGAATTATTTAAACACAAATATATAGATATAAATTCTATAACTATCTCATTTTCAGGTTGCATTCAACTATAGGGGACATAAACAATTTACTTCATCAGTCGATAAATGCATTGATTGAGGAAATTCAACTATCTATATTTCAAAAATATTATATATCATGCAACATTATTATTATACAGGATGAATACATCTCCACCTAGAGTCTTGAAAACACTTTTGAACATCACAACTTCTTAATATTATTGTAATCCTAGAATAGGAATTAAATAAGTGTAAAAATGGATAATGGGTTTTTATGTATTTCTTATTATTGAATGTTAAAAAAAATAATCCAATTTAATTGATGAGGGGGTTTCAAATTATTCTATTTGGGATTTAGTCTTCTATTTGGCTACACTGGTGCTGGAAAATCATCCCTGGACTCAATTTGACCACAAAGAGAATCTTGAAGTTTCACTTGTGACATTACTTCATAAGAGATCATTTATATCATACATGTAGTCCCTTTTTATGTTGTGACAATCCTTATTTGTTGATTTATATAATCTATATACATTTATATGTGTTTTTATTTTGATTTTTTTTCTAAATTGGTGAATCTCTGCATGTTCCAGTGTTGGAAAATAGTTAGTGAAAACCATATAAAATAGCCATCCAAGGGATTACCAAACCTCACAGTACTTTTCACATCATTAGTGCATGATTTTTAATCCATATGACTCCAATTGGTGTGTCCAATGGAATCCCTACTATTAGAACAAGTGTTGAAATAATGTGGTATCAAAAAATGCGGATTTCTACCAATTTCCATGGTTATCAGCTTCCCTTTTGGCCATGGTAGCCTATGGAGTTCATTATATGATTATAATTGTAACATCCCAGGTAAATAAAGAATAAAGAATTTTCATATTTATTAATATTTACGAATAAAATATTAATTTTATTTTAAAGGGGTTGCTATGTTCGATAGCGTACCCGATACGCAACGATGAGTTCCTTTGAAAACTTACGTTGCACACTAGTAATATAATAATATTATTTTAAATTTTAGTTAACATGTAGACGTTTTATTGGAGGGAATGGATAGAAATAACTAAAATATGATTATATATGTTTTTAAATGTTTATACATTTACCCAATAAAAGATAAAAGCTTAAAATACGGAAAGAGTTCAATTTTACGGGTATATATATTCTAATTTTCACTAAAGGTTCAATTATTACCTATTAATGGTGAACCGTCATTAAATATAGTTTTGATCACTCTTATACTTTATTTTCGACCAAATATAACTCTTCTTTAGAATCGGGACATCAAAATTTACTTTGTGTAAATTTTTGGAACCTTTCTGATAAAGTTCATTTTTTTATGAATAGTATAAAATGTTGTATTTTAATTCAAAACCTCTTTTTCATATAATTTATTTATATGATTAGATTATTATTTTAATTGGTTTTAAAGTGAAATTAGAAAATATTTTTACCACTTAATCCAATGGTGGTAATTGGAATCAATTTCACATTGAAATTGGACTTAAACAGGTGTCAATCTTTTGATACTTATTGTTTTGTAAAAACACGCTATTTGCTCTGGCAGCGGGAATTAATTATTAAATTAATTAATGTGACATATATGATTTGAATTTTGTAAAATAGTCTTCATTTTTGAATTCGTAATATCAAATATAGCTTAGGGTTAATTTTTGGTAATTTTCTGAAAAACATCAATTTTTGATGAATAGTGAAACCACTAAGTGGTAATCAAGCAAACTGATTTTTCAGTTAAATGAAAGTTTATCACTAATGTGTATTGAATTTTGAAAATCCGACATACATGGTTGTCATTAAGAAGTAAAATGTGGTTAAATGAGATTAAAATAATTTTTTGGTGAATAGTAACGTTTTTTCATTAATCGCGATTAGTGGTAATTAGTGTAGTTTAAGGTATAAATAATGCTTTAATAATATGAAATTACCTAGAAACATCTCCCAACCTTATTGTCTGTGTCATGACCGACCAAGACAATCCATGGGACAACTTGGGGACCCCATGGAGCCACTTTAGTTGGAAAATGACATTAATATATTTTTATTTAATGTTAAAGTGAAAATAACACTAACATAAATTGTTTTTCTAAAATAATTTTTGAGTGGGGTTATACAAGTCCAAATTTTGATTAAAAATAGTCATTGGAAATATAATAAGATTTCCTACATCATAGTATTTTTTTTATAATTTTTAGATATTAAATAAATTAAATTATATATGACATAATAATGATGCAGCGATGACATCATTATTTGACGATTTAAATAAAATGGAAAGATAATGAAAAATCTAAAACCTACACATGGCCAAAACCAATTGGATGAGTGGATTTAGAACCCTTATCACCTTATACACGAATTATATCAATGTGGGACCTTTTAAAACCGAAACACATTTTCAAATAAAGTAATATTTCCTTACTTTCCAAAAGTGCCCCTCCTCTCCTCTTATAAAAGGCCCCCACCTCTACCTCATTACACACACTCCTCAAGCATTTTGCTCGGCCAACCCATGCCCATTTACTCTCTCCACATCCATCTCCTCATCTTAGAGGATTCCCTTTGGGAAGAATCCCTTCAAAGGAAGCCTTTAGGCTCAAATCAAAAGGAGTTACACTTTTAAAGGTAATTCATTCTCTCTTGTTCATTTTTTTTATTTTGCTTCTCCAACCCTCTAAACTCTTTTTATTTACTTCTTTTGTAACAAAAACAGTATCTTCAATATACTAGGATGTTGTTATAATATTTATTTGAGCTACACTCTCACACAACTATATCAAATGGTTAAATAACATACGGTTTCCGTGGATGGCGAAATTCTGCCTCCCGAAACGATGATTGTTCAATACTCATTTAACACCTTCAAGGGTGGCCATTATGATGTCAATATTTTTATATATGATATATAATATGTTTATGTTTTCTTTAAGCTTCTGTATTTTTCATTTTTGGCATACCTTTATGGTTTCCATTATGGGTAAACACGATATCTTCATTTAAGAAAGTGCGGACTACCGCCCCCTAAAAGTGATGTGATTCGTTAATGTCATATGTGGGACGTGTAAAGGATGGATTTAAAGTTATTATATATGATGTTATACTGGAATTATAATATACCTCTATATCATTATTATTTCTTTCCATTAAAGTATGGGATAGAAATGAAAGTAGCGTTCATGCGTACGTACGGCTTACCATCTCCATGAACGGTGCATTTCATTTCTTATCCCCAAATGTAATGTACTATTAAAATTACATGTATATAATTTATATATATAATTAATGATATATCTAAATGAT
Organism: Viscum album; assembly: GCA_963277665.1. Lineage (NCBI taxonomy): Eukaryota > Viridiplantae > Streptophyta > Magnoliopsida > Santalales > Viscaceae > Viscum > Viscum album. Next base: position 2,046,576,996 of record OY728142.1, read on the forward strand.
GAATATAATTCTGGAATTAAAATATACGTACCTCTCATTTAGTTTTAATTCCACTAATATGACAAAGAAATGAAAGTAGCGTTCATGCGTACGTACGGCTTACCATCTCCATGAACGGTGCATTTCATTTCTTACCTATAAATGATTATGTAATATTATAAATACATGTATATGCAGGATATATATGATATATATGATATCCAAATAAGGAATTTCATTCTGGATATAAAGAACTTTTGACCACACGAACAACATGTAATTGTAAGAAGTCAACTTTCGACATAAGAACCAAATATTGACAAAACAAACAGTATTAACTTAAATGGTTACATAATGTTTATAACATGGAAATAAGTGATATAAAAGGAATAATGAAGTTTAAAAAGGTTCTTAATCAAGTATAAATTAACTCAAGTTTCTTATTCAGGACGTTAAAGAACGATCGAGTCAAGTCGGACCCAAGGTAAGGGACTTCGTCTCAATCTCCTTTCATTGAGGCATATTTCGTTTTATACACAACTTTCTTTTATACGGTGTATAAACTCCTTTGACTTTTAATTTTATACAAAAGGAATCTTTTTATACAAAGCGTTTTATTAAACGACAAAAAGGACTATTTTTTTTAACGTTCGCGGTGACAACGACCTTTTACGCCGCCACGAGTATTATTTGATCTTTGGCTTTCTCAACAAGCCGTAATGTTTTCAGAATAAAATAAATACCATATACTCTTTTATGTATTTTGGTATTGAAAATGGTTTTTAAAAAGGATTCTATTATTTCAATATATTTATGATATATTGTGATTGAAATGTGGAAATGTTATCATTCCTTTATATTGGTTTTATGTTTTATGATTTTATACTGGTACTTGGACATTTTAACGGGTCGTTACGTTATAAAACATATGACGGGTGGTGCCGTGAATACCAGGACGGGTGGTTACGTTATAACCTCCAATGCATTGGGTATGGAAGTCGGTCGTATGGCTATTCCATTAAGTATGTATGGAAATTGGCAGTATGGCTATTCCATTAAGTGATATGTGTGGAAGTCGACCGTATGGTTATTCCACTTAAGTAAGTTTATGTCCCAAGTTACCTTTATATATGTTATGTGTTCTTTATATGGGTTTTATGGTAATCCTTTGGTTACAAAAAGGTATGTAATGATACTTTATTCAGTGAAGAGTTTTTATTACTTCATAAAGGTGAAAAGTATTACTTTGATAAAGTATACATGGTTTACTTGTTGTTTTGGATAAACTAACAATTTTCATTCTTTGTGTATCCCTTACTGAGCTTCTTATTCTCACCCCAAGTTTTTCGAAATGTTTTTCTCAGGACATAAAGTGGAATATGGTCAAGGATGGGATCAAGAGAATTTCATGCTATCTAAAACATGGAATCTAGACATCATTCTTTTTAAGAGTTTTTATTTTATGGTGACTTAGTAGAAGTGTCTACTTTGTAATCTTTTAAGATGTAATAGTTATGTTCTAATTCTCTAAAACTCTAAACCTGAAAAGATCCTCAATGTGAATTCTTCATTTAATTCAATATTAAGTAAGGTTTAAGGCTGGGGCCTTATAGTTGGTATCATAGGTAAGCTTAGACAACTTTAGGGGTTAGAAAAGTGTTAAATTATAATATGATTGAAATGATATAGCATTTACGGATTACCATGTTGCTTCGCCTAAGATATTTCTGTGTTCAGAATGGTTTTCCGCAGAGGAAACAAAGCAGCTATATTGGGACGACATCAGGAGGAAGATAACCTTCCAAATCAGCAACCTGAGATGGTCGGAATCGGAACTGAACAGTTTGTTGCAGTGATGGCACAGTTGACTCCGGCTATAAATGGTGGTGGTATCCATGCACGAGATCAGCCAGATCAACCACAGAGGAACATGTTAGTGGTGGAACATTTCATAAGGCAACATCCCCCATCATTCAGAGGATCATCTGACCCTGTGCAAGATGAAGGGTGGATTAAAGCACTGGAGAAGATTTTTGATGTCATGGGGTGTTCAGAACATCAAAAGGTTAGTCTTGCTATTTACCGTTTTGAAGGTGAATCTGATCAGTGGTGGTCGATGGTGAAAAATATAAGGGATAGTGATGAGATTGAGGATCTTCACTGGGACGAATTCAAAGGTATGTTTCTTGAGAAATATTTTCCTAAGGTGGTTCGTCTTATGATGGAAAAGTAGTTCCTAGAATTGAGGAAGGAGGATGATTCAGTGGCTGCTTATGAAGAAAAGTTCACTCGATTGGCAAGGTATGCTCCAAACTTCATACGTGATCTTGATAGTAAAATAAACAGTTTTTACTCAGGGTTAAAGCCAAAGTATCGAAGGGCTTTAGCTTCTCGTGAGTTCAAAAGTTATGAAAAACGTGTTCGATGTGCGGAGAAGGTGGAAATGGAGTTTGCCGATAATCAGGTGTTCTATGACAAACAACAGAATAAGAGGTCTAGTTGGCAGGCAAAGGGGAAGAATTCATCAAAGAAGCAAGGAGGTAAGAAAACCAAATATCCGTCCTGTGAGAAGTGTGGTAAAATGCATCCTGGAGAATTTTTATCCAAGTCTGGTAAGTGCTTTCGGTGTGGTAAGTCTGGTCATATTGCTCGTAACTGTATAGAAGATGATCAAATAGGAAATGAAAATCCAACGGTAAGATGTTTTAAGTGTAATGAAATTGGTCATTATGAAAACGAGTGTCCAACAAAGAACTCAACTGGGGGAATGCAGCCAGACTACAAGCAGAAAGGGGTGGTGAAATCATTTGCAACAACTTCAGAAGATGTTGGGCCATCGAATGAAGTGGTATCAGCTCCAGGGAGCTCAGTATTTTTCGAAGATTGACTTGAGGTCGGGGTACCATCAGTTGAAAGTAAAAGAAGCAGACGTTCCAAAGACTGCATTCCGTACTAGATATGGCCATTATGAATTTGTAGTTATGCCTTTTGGGTTAACCAATGCACCTGCTGTATTCATGGACCTTATGAATAAAATTTTCCATGAGTTCTTGGATATGTTTGGGTTTGGGTTTTGAGGTTTGTGAAGAGGTTATGTTTGCCTTGTGATTCACAGTTGAAGAATGAGTTGTTTTTTCATCCTGGCAGAACTAAGATGTACAGAGGTCTGCGGGAGTATTACTGGTGGGATGGAATGAAAAGAGACATTGCTGATTTTACAATGAAGTGTTTGAAATGTCAACAGGTTAAAGTAGAGCGGCAGTTACCGAAAGGGATGCTTCAGCCCTTACCAGTGCCAGAGTGGAAATGGGAAAACATATCCATGGACTTTGTTATGGGATTACCGAGGACATCTAGAGGTAATAATGCAATCTGGGTTATTGTTGATCGCTTGATCAAATCTACTCATTTCCTTTCTATACGAGATACTTTCTCTCTAGATCAACTTTCCCGTTTGTATCTTAAAGAGATAGTCAGGTTACATGGAGTTCCTCTCTCCATTGTATTGGATCATGAACCCAGGTTTACTTCTAACTTTTGGAAAGGCCTTCAGAAGTCGTTGGGTACTGAATTAAATTTTAGTACAGCTTTTCATCCTCAATCAGATGGGCAGTCAGAATGAACAATTTAGACATTGGAGGATATGCTACGAGCTTGTTTGATGGATTATCACGGAAGTTGGGACCAACATCTTTCTTTGGTTGAATTTTCATATAATAACAGTATTCATTCCAGTATACAGATGGCACCATTTCAGGTATTATATGGGAAGAGGTTTCGAACTCCAGCATTTAGGAATGAAGTGGGTGAAAGGAAGCTGATGGGACCAGAATTGGTAGAAGAGATGGCAGAAAAAGATCAGTTGATTCCGAAAACACATGAGAACAGCTCAGAGCAGGCAGAAGAGTTATGCGGATAACCGGAGGAAGGATCTATCTTTCGAGGTAGGTGATCATTTTTTTCTCAAGGTTTCTCCTTGGAAAAGCGTGATGAGATTTGGTAAGAAAGGAAAGTTGAGTCCAAGGTTTGTTGGACCATACGAAATTCTGGAAAGAGTTGGATCAGTTGCATACCGAGTGGCTTTACCTCCGAGTTTATCTCAGGTACACAATGTTTTTCACGTTTTGATGTTGAGAAAGTATATTCTAGATCCATCTCATGTTTTGAGTCCAGAGGTAGTTTAGCTGGAAGAGAACCTATCTTATGAGGAACAACCGGTCCAGATTCTTGACCATAGGGAGCAAGTGTTACAGAATAAGGTGATTAATCAGGTAAAGGTTTTGTGGAAAAACCATGTGATTGAAGAGGAAACATGGGAATCTGAAAATGCTATGAGGGATAAATACCCCCACTTATTTTGATAAGTGAATAAAATTGCGAGGATGCAATTCCCAAAAGGGGGGAAGAATGTAACATCTCAGGTAAATAAAGAATAATGAATTTTCATATTTATTAATATTTACGAATTAAATATTAATTTTATTTTAAAGGGGTTGCTATGTTCGATAGCATACCCGATACGCAATGATGAGTTCCTTTGAAAACTTACTTTGCACACTAGTAATATAATAATATTATTTTAAATTTTAGTTAACATGTAGCCGTTTTATTGGCGGGAATGGATAGAAATAACTAAAATATGATTATATATGTTTTTAAATGGTTATACATTTACCCAATAAAAGATAAAAGCTTAAAATATGGAAAGAGTTCAATTTTACGGGTATATATACTCTAATTTTCACTAAAGGTTCACTTATCACCTTTTAATGATGAACCGTCATTAAATATAGTTTTTATCACTCTTATACTTTATTTTGGACCAAATATAACTCTTCTTTAGAATCGGGACATCAAAATTTACTTTGTGTAAATTTTTGGTACCTTTCTGATAAAGTTCATTTTTTTTATGAATAGTGTAAAATGTTGTATTTTAATTCAAAACCTCTTTTTCATCTAATTTATTTATATGATTAGATTATTATTTTAATTGGTTTTAAAGTTAAATTAGAAAATATTTTTACCAGTTAATCCAATGTTGGTCATTGGAATCAATTTCACTTTGAAATTAGACTTAAAGTGGTGTCAATCTTTTCATACTTATTGTTTTGTAAAAACACGCTATTTGCTCTGGCAGCGGGAATTAATTATTAAATTAATTAATGTGACTTATATTATTTGAATTTTTTAAAATAGACTTCATTTTTGAATTCTTAATATCAAATATAGTTTAGGGTGAATTTTTGGTAATTTTCTGAAAAACTTCAATTTTTGATGAATAGTGAAACCACTAAGTGGTAATCAAGCAAACTGATTTTTCAGTTAAATGAAAGTTTACCACTAATGTGTATTGAATTTTGAAAATCCGAAATACATGGTTTTCATTAAGAAGTAAAATGTGGTTCAATGAGATTAAAATAATTTTTTGGTGAATAGTAACGTTTTTTCATTAATCGCGATTAATGGTAATTAGTGTAGTTTATGGTATAAATAATGCTTTAATAATATGAAATGACCTAGACACATGTCCCAACCTTATTGGTTGTGTCATGGCCGACCAAGACAAGCCATGGTCAAACTTGGGGACCCCATGGAGCCACTTTAGATGGAAAATGACATTAATATGTTTTTATTTAATGTTAAAGTGAAAATAACACTAACATAAATTGTTTTACTAAAATAATTTTTGAGTGGGGTTATACAAGTCCAAATTTTGATTAAAAATAGTAATTGGAAATCTAAAAAGATTTCCTACATCATAGTATTTTTTTTATAATTTTTAGACATTAAATAAATTAAATTATATATGACATAATAATGATGCAGCGATGACATCATTATTTGAAGATTTAAATAAAATGGGAAGATAATGAAAAATCTAAAACCTACACATGGACAAAACCAATTGGATGAGTGGATTTCGAACCCTTATCACCTTATCAACAAATTATATCAATGTTGGACCTTTTAAAACCGAAACACATTTTCAAATAAAGTAATATTTCCTTACTTTCCAAAAGTGCCCCTCCTCTCCTCTTATAAAAGGCCCCCACCTCTACCTCATTACATACACTCCTCAAGCCTTTGGATCGGCCAACCCATGCCCATTTACTCTCTCCACATCCCTCTCCTCATCTTATAGGATTCCCTTTGGGAATAATCCTTTCAAAGGAAGCCTTTAGGCTCAAATCAAGGAGTTACACTTTTAAAGGTAATTCATTCTCTCTTGTTCATTTGTTTTATTTTGCTTCTCCAACCCTCTAAACTCTTTTTATTTACTTCTTTTGTAACGACACTAGTATCTTCAATATACTAGGATGTTTTTATAATATTTATTTGAGCTACACTCTCACACAACTACATCAAATGGTTAAATAACATATGGTTTCCGTGGATGGCGAAATTCTGCCTCCCGAAACGATGATTGTTCAATACTCATTTAACACTTTCAAGGGTGGACATTATGATGTCACTATTTTTATATATGATATATAATATGTTTATGTTTTCTTTAAGCTTCTGTATTTTTCATTTTTGTCATACCTTTATGGTTTCCATTATGGGTAAACACGATATCTTCATTTAAGGAAGTGCGGACTACCGCCCCCTAAAAGTGATGTGATTCGTTAATGCCATATGTGGGACGTGTAAAGGATGGATTTAAAGTTATTATATATGATGTTATACTGTAATTATAATATACCTCTATATAATTTTTATTTCTTTCCATTAAAGTATGATATAGAAATGAAAGTAGCGTTCATGCGTACGTACGGCTTACCGTCTCCATGAACGGTGCATTTCATTTCTTATCCCCAAATGTAATGTACTATTAAAATTACATGAATATAATGTATATATATAATTAATAATATATCGAAATAGTGAATATAATTCTGGAATTAAAATATACATACCTCTCATTTAGTTTTAATTCCACTAATATGACAAAGAAATGAAAGTAGCGTTCATGCGTACGTACGGCTTACCGTCTCCATGAACGGTGCATTTCATTTCTTACCTCTAAATGATTATGTAATATTATAAATACATGTATATGCTGGATATATATGATATATATGATATCCAAATCCGGAATTTCATTCTGGATATAAAGAACTTTTGACCACATGAACAACATGTAATTGTAAGAAGTCAACTTTCGACATAAGAACCAAATATTGACAAAACAAACATTATTAACTTAAATGGGTACATAATGTTTATAACATGGAAATAAGTGATATAAAAGGAATAATGAAGATTAAAAAGGTTCTTAATCAAGTATAAATTAACTCAAGTTTATTATTCAGGATGTTAAAGAACGATCGAGTCAAGTCGGACCAAAGGTAAGGGACTTCGTCTCAATCTCCTTTCATTGAGGCATATTTCGTTTTATACACAACTTTCTTTTATAAGGTGTATAAACTCCTTTTACTTTTAATTTTATACAAAAGGAATCTTTTTATATGAAGCGTTTTATTAAACGACAAAAAGGAATGTTTTTTTTAACGTACGCGGTGACAAAGACCTTCTCTGCCTCCGCGAGTATTATTTGATCTTTGGCTTTCTCAACAAGCCGTAATGTTTTCAGAATAAAATAAATACCATATACTCTTTTATGTATTTTGGTATTGAAAATGGTTTTGAAAAAGGATTCTATTATGTCAATATATTTATGATATATTGTGATTGAAATGTGGAAATGTTATCATTCCTTTATATTGGTTTTATGTTTTATGATTTTATACTGGTACATGGACATTTTAACGGGTGGTTACATTATAAACCATATGACGGGTGGTGCCGTAAATACCAGGACGGGTGGTTACGTTATAACCTCCAATGCATTGGGTATGGAAGTCGGCCGTATGGCTATTCCATTAAGTTTGTATGGAAATTGGCCTTATGGCTATTCCATTAAGTGATATGTGTGGAAGTCGACCGTATGGTTATTCCACATAAGTAAGTTTATGTCCCAAGTTACCTTTATATATGTTATGTGTTCTTTATATGGGTTTTATGGTAATACTTTGGTTACAAAAAGGTAAGTAATGATACTTTATTCAGTGAAGAGTTTTTATTACTTCATAAAGGTGAAAAGTATTACTTTGATAAAGTATACATGGTTTACTTGTTGTTTTGGATAAACTAACAATTTTCATTCTTTGTGTATCCCTTACTGAGCTTCTTATGCTCACCCCAAGTTTTTCGAAATGTTTTTCTCAGGACTTAAAGTGGAATAATGTCAAGGATGGGATCAAGGGAATTTCATGCTATCTAAAACATGGAATCTAGTCATCTTTCTTTTTACGAGTTTTTATTTTATGGAGACTTAGTAGAAGTGTCTACTTTGTAATCTTTTAAGATGTAATAGTTATGTTCTAATTCTCTAAAACTCTAAACCTGAAAAGATCCTCAATGTGAATTATTCATTTAATTCAATATTAAGTAAGGTTTAAGGCTGGGGTCTTATAATAATGGTACGGGTTTTTATTTCTATAGCACACATTATCCTTCTATCGAGTTTCTATCTTAATTTTCATGTGGATTTACTCCATTTTCCAGTGGTTTCATGGATTATGTTTGGTGGTTTTGATGAGTTACAACTATTTTCAGAACCACATGTTATTTATATATGTTTAATAGATGTTTTAATCATTTTATGTCATGTTTCCCAACCCATTTTCAATAGATAAATGTGATATAAATTTTTTTAGTTGTTCACATTTTATTTGGGTATGAAAAATTATTTAACAATATCTCTCTATGTGTTTCATAAAATGATTATTCATATATGAATGAAAATAAATGATGAAATTATAATTAATTAAAAAAATAATACTTCAGGGGATCCAAGGATTATGATTAGGAAAACTCAAACTAGTACTGTTAGTGATTCATTCAATCTACCTAGCCCTAAAATAATCAATTCTAACAAAATAATACTAAGACATGGATTATATGGTATTGGTTCCATATTATGGTTATCACAAAACCACTAGGATAATATAATATTACCCTAAATGAAGCATTCATGAAAAAGAAATTATGGGTGTACTAATTAGATATAATGAAAATATAAGGGTCCTTGACCATTGATATTTCCCATGGTTATTTTTTTATATATTTTATACATGTCGTTAATTATATTTTTAAAAAAAATTATAAGTATTGTAATGTGTCATTTTTCATTAATTGAAAAAAAATTATTTACATATGTTCTAATTTAAAATTTTTATTATTACATTATCTATTAATTTTTTATAATGAAAACACAATGCATTTATATTGGGATCACTATGGCTGCATCCTCTTTACCACCAATCAGTGTATGTAGAAATTTTTTGATATATATAGGTAATAAACATTTTTCTCTTATAGGTGATGGGTTCCCTTGTAGGTTGATTTTGGGATGGTTGGGGTGACAGTTTGACAGAAAACCTTATATCAGACAATCAGGGGTAGCTAACCCAGATTATATTTTTGTTTTCATTATTAGAGATATTTTTTCAACACCAATTCTTCTTCCCATTAAATTAGTTTTTGTATATCAATGTTTGAACCATATTTTTTGTAATGTTATGGATACAAATTTATATTTTCTTATGTGGATATTATTATTTCATTAAGTCTATATTTATATTATGGAATGCTAATGGGTAATTTATTTTTTTACTTATTTAGGTGTGTAAATCACCAAAATATGGATATGATATATTGGATTCCCCAATAGATCCCATTTAATGAATTTATTGGGAAAATTTTCTCCATGGAATGTTTTTTTGATAATCAATCACTGTTTTATTATCATTCAGTATCTAGAATCCCCTTAGATCATACCATGGAATTTCTTAAGAGCCTGGGTCTAGGGTTTCCCAGGTTAGTTCATGTTAATTTCAACTGGAATATATTCCCGAGTTTAATATTGTTTTTTTAAACTTATAGTGTATAATTTTTTTTGATTTATCCATATATGAATTTATTTCAATAGTGTTTCATGTTTCCCATATGAAAATAATTGTTGTTATTCAGCTACATATATAGTCAAATGAATAGGATTATTTGATATTAAGATGATATGATGTCACAATGATGCTATGATTGATAGAGTGATAAACACTTTTTGAAATTTTTAGCAAGAAGAGGTAATGAAATATTTTTTAATAGAGCAGTCGTAACACCCCTTAATATTCGGCATGTAAAGCTCATATGAAATCAAACCTTTGGATCATAAATAAATGAATTTGAATCAGTCAAAGACATTATTTAAAATCATGCATTTAATATAACTTGAAATTAGCCTGATAATCCACAGAAAAAGTTTTTCCTGATTACGTCAATATTTAAATTCCCGATGCCAAATATAGGGTTGAACTGCATAGATTTCTTTTCTCAGAATGTAAGGTTGACAATTTAAGGTTGATATCAAACATAAGGCTGATCACCAATACTTTTCTCATATTCCTTCTACCATATGGTATATTATACATACATTCCTCTTTAGAAAAATATAATATACATGATCAATACTTTTTGATAAAACATAAGGTTGTTTAAAAATTTAGGGTTGATGAACCATACTTTTGATAAACAAGAATAACGTTCCATACTAACGTTGGGTTCTTCTTCAAAACATTTCTTATTTTACAATAGTAACGTTTCTTCCAAACATAGTGTTCTTCTTCCATATCCCAAACGCAAGGTTCCTTCTTCCATACATTTATCGATAATGTATGGTTTCTTAAACATAAATTTCTGAAAAAGTAAACATACATTTTTCTCATCACGCTATGCTCATCTACGTAGGGTATGGACTATTTTTCCAGAACATGCTAATATGATATAACGATTTTCAAACACATAGATCCTTAACAGTGTTTCCAGAATACGTTAATAGGATTTCCAAACACTTTGTCATAAATTCCACACGGATTAAATATGTAAATATTATTCCAAAATAAGAATATAGAGAATAAAAATTTCTTGAAATATACTCAATGTAAAATAATTAGAAAAACAAATAAGGGTATTTGTGAACATAAAAATCATCATATAGATATTGAGTATTATTCTCAGCATTCTTCCCCTTATAATAATATTCTATTGTTGAAAACAACACTTTCTCAACATCCTTGTGTCTATTTCAATCCCGGACAACATTTTAATAACATGGAACAAATCATGGCCTCTCATGTAAAGACCTGTAAATTTCATGGAAATTTTCTTCTTAATTTTATTTGGAATTTTACAAGAATGCAGTTTCTGACAACACCTAATTCCGAGGCCCGGTGTGCTCGGAATCGTTTTCCGAAGATTGGCTCGGGTACGTTTAGTGAACGGACGAGTGGGTTTTTCTAACATTTGAACCGGTGCCCGAAATCGAATTCTGAGGGCACCGATGAAATCGCAGCGCCGGTATTTTCTTAGAAACTCCTCTTCCAGAGTTACGTTTGAGCGGGTGTGGTTTTTAATTTTTTGGGCTTAAAGTTTAGAAATAAAATAATTTGTTTGACAAACATTATTTTATTTCACATAGGCCACTTGAAGCCACTTGAAAGCCACTTAAACTGAGTTAAAACGGATAGGGTACTATCAAAAAATATCCTACCCTCTTGGTAGGACATTTGTGAGGTGGGGCCCACATGAGCCCCGCCGTTTCTTTCCGCTAAGTAACGCACCCGCGAAAACCCGTCATTATGAAAGTCAACTGACGCGTTTTCTTAAATCCTTAATGCACCATTTAATTGGGCGGTTTATTTCATGAATTAAATGGGCGGTTTCTTTCGATGAATTAATTCAACTAATTGATGTGTCGTTACTTACCTTTTTCGTTTGTTGGCGTAATAATAAAATAAGACCAACAAGTCTTTTTGGAGGATTACTCGTTGAGAGGTTTTTTCAGAGTTCTTGAGCCTTCATCCTCCTTCGCGAAGAATGTGAAGAAAATGAAGAACGCGAAGAACGCCGACCTCCGACAAAGAACGCCGAACCCATGGGAGTCGACGACGCGGCGCCATGTTCCGCGACGCCGACGTTCCCTTCCTGCAACGTTCTTCTGCGACGTCTCTTCCTCCGCAACGAAATCTCCGATCAGCTGTTTGAGGTAAGAGACTTCAGGATTCTCTTAAATCTTCCTTGTGTTTTTTTAACAAAACATGGATTTAATTTTATATAATTAAATTAAATCTGTTGTTTCTTGGTGTGTTGAGTTCGCCGACTCAATGCCGGATTTTGCGATGACGCGACGCCCTTCTGTGAAGACGCGACGATCCCCTCCTTCCGCAACGAACAAATCCCCGAAGAACGTGCGTACGACGACGACTACGAGGTAGGGGTTGTTGTGAATAATTCCTTTTTCCCGTGATCGTTTATTTTAAAAGTGAAGAACCGGACAATAAGAAGAATTTTAATCCATTAATATTGTTGAATCATGTGTTGAATATATTTCTCTCGTTGTTTATCTCTAACGCGGAGGGTGCGGGCCAAACGAACACGGCCCGACAACCTTCCGTCGTTCTTCATTGTTGTGCGGATTTTACGGGCGACGGAGGAACATGCCACAACATAAGTTTGATGGTTCCGCAGTGAAGAACGAGTCCCGGGAGGAGAAGCGGCGCAGACGGGAACAGAATCGGACCACCGGAGTGACTCTGGTGGCTCATGGAAGCCGGCGGCGGCGCCACGGCGCGCCGCCGGAAGAACCGCGGCGGATTCGGCCAGAGGCAGCGGCGCCCGATGACCCGTGGCCGCATGGGTCCGGCGCGCGCGGGACGCGGCTGAAGCCGCGTCCGGATGTCCAGGGCGACACCCCGCGAGTGTCTCAGGGTTGTCACTCGGGGGCGGCGTCTCCCCCCTGCGTCGCTCGGGTCATGTAGGGCGACACCCCGCGGGTGTCGTGGGGGTGTCACGCGGGGGCGGCGGCTCCCCCCCCCCCCCCCCCCGCGTCGCTTGGCCGCTCAGCTGAGCCGGGCTGGGAGGGCCGAGCCAGGCCAGTCCGACCGGCCGGACCGCGTCCTGGCCGGGCCAAACCGGGTCTGGCCGGGTCAGGTCGACCTGGTTCGGCCGACCCAGGGGGCGTCGGGCCGGGTCGGCCTTGGCCCGGACCCCCCGTCTTCGGACCGTTTCGGTCAAATGCTCGTAACATGAGATACGAGCCTCAAAACGACGCGTTGTCAGCATCAACGCGATCCTTGGATCGAGACGGTCGTTTCGGTATATCGCACTCAAGGTTTCGGAATATTTTGAGTTCGACCGAGTTGGTTCATACACGAAACTAACCGGGCCCTCAGAGCGGAAACGCTCATATCTTGAGCTACGGACGTCCAATCGACGTGACGTCGACTTCGTTGAATTTCTCTAAATGAGACAGATATTTTCGCTCACTCCGCCCGAGGATTGGATGCAGGTGGAGTATGGTCGGGTTGGTTTTTCCTTAAAAACCAACCGGGCCCCTAGGACGAAAAAACCAATAACTCTCAGACCGGGCATCTGATTGACGCGCCGTCTGCGACGTTGATTTCTTGTTGACGATACGGAACTTTTGGATACATCAAATTTTTACTTTGTGTTAGTTGATTTATAAGCCTCTCGGCGCGTGGATCGGAACCTCCCGAACGAGCTTACTGTGTGCGGGAACCCTAGAGTTGGCTGCAACTGCTACTTCGATAGCGACGACCATGCAGAGATCCTCAGTGGACTGCGACGAAGACTATGCAGTGATCCTCAGTGGACTGCGACGAAGATAGTGCAGAGATACTCAGTGGACTGCGAAGACTACAACACTCAGCGATCCTACATGGATCAGTGCTACAGGTCTTGTGTGGGCCCGATCCTGTGTGGGTCTGATCCTGTGTGGGTAAGCACTCAGCGGTTCTATGTGAGCCAGCGCCTACAGGTCCTATGTGGGCCCGATCCTATGTGGATCACTGCAGGGGTTAGTACTTATCGATCCTTTGTGGGTCCGATGACTTAAATGGATTAGTGATCATCTTTATCATCATCCGAAGAAGTATACCTGTGTGAGCTAAATCTTGAGTTACTCTCCTTTGTGGATTGTGTTGATCTATCCTGTGTGGATTTACTGTTTACTCTCCTTTGTGGATTGTGTTGAGCTATCCTTTGTGGAGATACTGTTTACTCCCCTTTGTGGATTGTGTTGAGATATCCTATGTGGATTACTGTTTACTCTCCTTTGTGGATTGTGTTGTGCTATCCTGTGTGGGTATACGTTTTTGCTTTCCTTTGTGGACTGGGTTGTGCTTGGGCTCGGACGTTGGAGCCGAACGAGAATTGATGACTTAGATATATGTATGGGCATATACCTAGGCAGTTTCGTTTGTTACTTCGTTATTGTATCTTTCCTTTTTGATTATCCTTTGTGGATTTCGGGAGACCTTCGGGGGTCTCGGGGTCTATACTGAGTAGCTTATACTCAACCCTGCACGGGCGATGCCCGCACTACGTTGTGTTGGTTGCAGACGACGGACAGCGCTGATCGTGGTGGAGGCATGCGGAGCAGGAGGGTACCTGGAGGTGGACCACTGGGCGGGATGTACTCGGAGCGGTCAGGTGGACCCGAGGAGCAGTGGAGGCTATCTGTACCCACCCTTCAGGTGGGTCTTCCAGAGGACGGATCAACGCTACGACTTTTCATTTTAGTTGTTGTTTTCCCCTTTCAGTTGTACATTACAGTTGGGCTTGTATTTCCTTCCCCTTTACTTTCAGCACAGCTTGTTACAGTTTTTACTTAGTGTTTACTTTTCCGCTTGCTTACTCTGTGGTGCTTATTTACTTTTCAAAGGCAATGCCTTCCATTTATCCGGGATTTACACCTTGGTTCTTGTCGCCAGCCCCTGGCCTATGGAAGGTGGGCTTGGGGTAGTCACGACACGGTCCCTGAGGATGGGTCGTGTGACAACCTGGTCCCGGTAACAACCTGGTCCCGGTGACAGCACATCCACCCCGCCTTAACATGGTAGTCGGGCCCTGGCCCACCAGGTACCACCAGTTGCCCCGCAGACACGTGGGGCCCACCCCAGGGTCCACCCACGTGCCCGAACGGGTCATATGACTAATGACATTCCCCACAGGCCAACACATGTTCTTTCCAGTGTGTTTTGTCCTCACTCACACACACCCTGGGAAACATCCCAGAGGGTCACCCATCCTGATCACTACATCAATCCAAGCACGCATAACTATAGAGTTCTAATCAGACAGACTCCCGAAAAGGAAGGTGCACCTTGTTGACATGAGTCATATCATTTAGTAATTTAACCCTTTATCATCTGGGGATGTTACAATCACCCCCCTTTAGAGCACAACGCCCTCTTTGTGGGCCCTACATCTCAACCCAGGCAGTGCACCGCGCACTTAAGGCTGGGTTCCTCCTCTGATACCAAATGTGACAACCTGGTCCTGGTGAAAACCTGGTCCCGGTGACAGCACTGCCACCCCGACATAACATGGCCGTCGGGTCCTGGCCCACCAGGTACCACCAGTTGCCCCGTAGACATGTGGGGCCCACCCCTGGGTCCACCCACATGCCCGAACGGGTCATATGACTAATGACATTCCCCACAGGCCAACACATGTCCTTTCCAGTGTGTTTTGTCCTCACTCACACACACCCTGGGAAACGTCCCAGAGGGTCACTCATCCTGATCACTACTTCAAGCCAAGCACGCTTAACTGTAGCGTTCTAATCAGACAGGTTCCCGAAAAGGAAGGTCCACCTTGTTGACATGAGTCATATCATTTAGTCATTTAACACTTTATCATTTGGGGATGTTACATCTCATCTCATCCCATGTCTCGCTCAACCATTTGATCTGTGATGAATCGGATCATTTAATCGTGGGCGTCAATCAATCTCACTCGCAACATGATTAAACTATGACCATCCAATATCCTTCAATGTTTCATATTGAACCTCCAACCACCAGACGTAAACTAGTACACAGTCTCTATTAGAGGACCTCCTTGATCGAACTCTGGCCACCTCTAATGTGTGAACCTCCATGCATAATGATAATTTGGGCATAACAAATCCCATGAATGAAATTCCATTTGCAAGCTTGCATGAAACCAAAGATCTCGTTTGGTCAATGAAGCCAATGTTTTGAGGCAACATCATGATGCTTGATATGTTTGGGATATAATTTTCCATGTTGTTGAAAATGCATGTCCCTAAGGATTGCACATATAAATAATTAACCGGCATTGAATTGAAACAAACTGAGAGATTCAAGAAATCATATCCCGTGATTTAAAATATTCAAAGATGAAGATCTCATACGATCCCCTCAGAATATCTCATGGGATTTGACCACAGAGTAGTGTCTATCACTACTTATAAATAAGATAGCCCTTGACAAAATCCATTCTGCTAAACATGTCTCGAAATCTCGTGTTTTCGAAAAAATACAGCACGAAGAGTTTCCGTGTAGTCCCATTTACATGATGAAGAAGACCCGCATGAGTTCAATAGTTTCTACATACTCCCAAACCTACCTTGAGAAGAAGAACCACACCCCCTGTGAAATGAAATACATGAGCACACGATAGGTTATTTTTAACCCTTGTGTGTCTTTAAGAGAAGCTACCTCGTGGGTACAAAATCGGTGCAAGTCACCCTAGTTGTACATTTAGAAAGACAAAACGAATAACCATTTTCTGGTTCTATGAAGAAGATCCATATATACACTTTATTTGAATAAACAAGAACCCATGATCCACCAAGGTTTCATGAAGAAAGTGAGAAAACCCTCTTGTCTACTTGATATATATACACTGTTTTGTGGGGGTTCGTGTTTAGTGAAAAAAAGGATAATATTTGGATGGGGAAACCCTATTTACAAGTATTCTAAATCATGATTTAAAGAGGCCCAAGTATGGTAGGGAATGAAATGGAGAGAAAAATTATGTTGGAAGTGTGCATAAATGAAAATTATCAAAGTAGAGAACATTTCCTATTGAGAAGAATAACCCATGAATACCCTTTTTATACTAATTTTTGTTGTGTGGTAAAGAAAAATAAGGGGTTGTGTGTGAAACCAAAAGTGTATAATTCAAGCCCGATTCACATGAAAATCATGTTCATGAGTTGAGAAACCTGAGTTGGTAAGAAAATTCCAAACATTGGACTGGACCCATTCGAGTTTGAAGTGAAAACAAGTATAACAAACATACAATGAATCCAAACTAAGAATAAAAGGTGTGTGTCTGTGAAAATAACCAAAAAGAATAAAAGGTAAGAGAAGAGGTTGTGTGCGAATGAAAATAACTATACCCATTGGGTTTTCACAATAGAGAGTAAATGTAAATTGTGTATGCACTCTTGCTTGCACATGCACACATGAATGTATTTAAAGAAATAACCACAATGACATGAAAGTGTGAAAAGTTGTGATAGATCCAAATACAATAAGTTTGGATGGCATGAAATACATGAATGATGTGAATGTGGATTGAGAATATATGCATGAAATATTTATGAGGATCTTATATAACCGAGTTGACAGTACATGAGAATCCAAGAATGAAGATAGAGCTAACATTGTGTAGAATAAATATTGCATTACAGAAGAGGTTGTGTACACCATTTTCAGACACATTATTGAGGTCAGGTCTTCAGCGTAAGAAGAAATAATTTCCCAAGAATTGTAGATACTGATAACTAATCAGAAATGTGATCATAGTTACCGAGCAAAACCAACATACCTTCCGAAAGGCTCTTGAAGAATATTGATGATATACAGAGGGAAGTGTGATTCAATGAGCTTGGGTGAGAAAGACAATATTATCCATCTATAGTGAATAAAATAGAACATTATTAAGGAATATTCTCATGTGACTCTGGATCTATAACAACCTTGTGAGATTTGGGGAGGAGAAGAAGACATTAGGGTGATTCTGAAGCAGGTCAGTGGGTCTCTGGTAACACTGTGTGAAGAAGTATAAAGAAACACTTGTGGGACTCATTAGAGATACAGTGGAACTGTTTATCGTCCATTATAATTGAAAATATGATTATAGTGTAGAATCTAATTGGGGAGAATAACCAACACAACAAGGATCATGTCTTTATACTAAATCATGTAAATACTAGTGTTTAGTGCCTTTACATTTACTTTAACATTTGAGGTAAGGATGAGAGATACAAGAAGTGTGGATAGAGACATTAACCATCCATAGAGGTTTAATTGAAAATAATATATTAGTAAAAATATTTAAAGGGATCACTGATTCACCCCCTCCCCCTCTTAGTGATAAACCCCAATCTGGGCAGTTCATAAAAAAAATTCATCAACTCTAGGGAAAGGATATTAAAACAGAAAGTTTATCATATTTATTTCATATATGAGGATGCATTGTAATTTCAATTCATTGAATATTTATTGTTTTCTGTTTTATCATTTTTATTGATTATTCACATCGATATGATTATGTATTTTTTCACTCTCTTTCATTATTTTTTATTTTTATCAATGTATATATCTTCACTTTACACTAGTGTTCCCCTATTTTTAAACCTATATATTGTATTTTAAATGACATTCATACATACCATTCAGTCTTATCATGAAGATGTTTTTAACCCTTTATATGAATTAGGCTTATAATTTTTATTAAAAATTTTATATCCATGATTAGAAAGATCAAGATCAAATTACGGCGACATGATTTTTTAAGGGGGTACAACAAAAATCTCTAAGATTTTAAATGAATAAAATTATGTATAATAGACATTATTCCATGAAACATAATGCATATATGAGAACATAACACCTCAAGACATTATAATATAATTCATTATATATAAATGGAACATTTTTGATAGCTTATGATGAACTAAATACTAAATTTAAATAATTTGTCATAGTCTATTAAAACATAACAATTTAAACATTACCACATAACATAGTAACTATTTTGGAAAGTGTGAATATTAGTAATATAATTAAAAAAATTATATGGTTCATACATGTATAAAATATATTTTATGGATATATACTGATTCAAATTCTAATGAGAACCATTTTAAAGAAAAAGTGATGTTTTATGCAACTGTTTTTTTATAAAATATAGTTTATTTTCACAATGAAAAAATTATTTAAAATTAATATATAGAAATTTTATAAAAATTATTTCAACAAAATTATGATTATTTTTTAAATTTCATTTTCGATATTAATTTATGAAAAAATGTATGTATTTTTCCTAAAATTTAATGTATGTATTTTTCCTAAAATTTTAATTTTACAAGGAATAGTGAAAATACTGATTTTTATAAAATTTTCATATCTTTTATTATAATTTTTGTTTTCTTTTAAAAAATTTATTTAATATTTTTATTATTTAGAATTAATTAAATTTTATTCATATTCATGTCCTATTTTAGTATATTTTTATTTTTAGGCTTCAATACACCATTAAAAAAACTATTTTATTGTGTATATTGCTTAAAAATTTTAATTAATTAAAATAACCCCTAAAAATGAATGATTTAAATGAAATGTATAAATTATATATCTATAAATATTAATTAATATTTATCTAGTGATGATTACATATTATATAGTTAATATGAGTTAATCATTTTATAAAAATGTATTTATTTTTATAAACATTTTTCAACACATCTGCTAGTTTATCTATAAATTTAATTCTAACAATTTTTTAGTTTAATTTAGAAACATAAATTCAATAATTGGAATCAGAATAATTTCAATTATATTATATGGCCATAAAAATTTTAGAGCATAATGAATATTAAAAATGGGAAACAACTATTTACCGAGGTTATGGTAAAATCGGGTTGACCAAGATGTTAAACCATACAAATATTGGTTAAAATTGCCAAAGACATGTAAAATTAATATTTTGAGGCCATTTATCAACCTTATATCTTATATGGTTTCAAATTTGGCCATTTTTAATCATTTTGGCATGAGAAATATGCAGGTTAAATTATTTATTTTAAAAAATTCCAATTATCTTTTCCCCAACATATAAAAGGCCGAACACTCTATTCTCTTTTCCATGCTTATAAAACACAATGAAACATACAATACCTTTATTTGTTTCCTTCATAATTCAATATCATCATCCTAGAATCATTTTTTGGTTAGAAATCCAACCAATGAAATCCTTTGGTGCAATCAAAAATAGGTTTTCGGAACAAGTAACATCCTTAATCGAGATTTTAGTTTTATTTATTCATTCAAATACTTTAATATTTTTAAAACATGAAGATATAAAAACCACACTATATTAAATATAATTAGTTTTTTTTATTATGTTCATGTATTAAATCCATATTCTCCTCCCAACCAAAAGGGAAGAAAAACCATAAATAATGATTACATTGGAATACCGCCTCACAAAACATCATATTTTTTATAACAACTAATTCAATATGATGGATTTAATTACAAATCAAAGGTTTATATATGATATTTTTATATAATTATACATAGTTACCAATTTGGGGGGCACTCTCTAATTTGTGATTCTTTATTGTCGGTAGAACCTATACAGGCGGTCGATGCTATTCCATGGTGGATAGTAGCATTCGTTGAAGCATACTCCAGTGGGAGAAGACTTATTAAGGGGTTGATGAACTACCAAATATAAAATTGGTCTTGGTTCCACTATAAAAATGGGATCAATTATAATAATATGTAATGGTTATAATAATGTTTTTAAAATCTGTGTGATCCTCTAATGAGAATTGGAGAGAATAAATCGCCCCCCCCTTTCTTCTAGGGATGTAAGAATCAAAGCAGAACAACGTTAAATATTGTGTTTCTTACGTTTTATCTTATTTTGTGTGATTTTTTTTACCACACACCTCTAGCGTGGCTCATTAAGTGGTATTAAAGGGGAGTCGAAGTGATCGGGGTCGAAACATTGTGTATACATTATGTTTTCTAGTGACCAGAAAATTGATGTTGGTCAAAAAATTTGTCTGAGTCCGGATTGATGGAGTGGACAACGAGATGATTCCACCACTGAAATTAGCATTGAAAACAAAGCTAAAAAGAAAGTAATATGCTCAGTCATTGTTTGATTAAACCACTTAGTGAACAGTAACTCATTTCCGGATAAGATGGTATTATTCATGCCACTGATGAAAATTCTAGCGAGTTTCAAACAGGTGCTCTAGCGCGCCACGTCAGCACCATGTCCTCAAGTAATCAGGGTCCTAAACAATATTTGGAAAATTCTCGGCCTATCGGTGTCCGATTTCAATGATCCAGGAGTCAATTACGACTATTTCGACCATTTTGGAGACATATATATATTTAGTTTTAAAAAAATTTAACTTCATTAGGTGGTGAAAAAGTGGTGCGACATCGTCGGTGGTGATCGTGTTTTGCTACAACGATGATGGTTTGTGGCAGAGTAGTACCAATATTTGAGATCGAGAAGTTCGATGGTCGAAACAATTTCAGCTTATGGCAAAGAATGGTGAAATATCATTTGGTGTAGCAGTGAATGATCATACCATTGACCAAATAAACGATCGAGACAATCAGTGTCGATGATTTTTAAGAGCTAAATATACAAGTCCTCAACACATTTCGACTATATCACTACCACAAAAACTGGGAAAGGCCAATGCCACCCCTTTATCAGTGCTAACGAAAAAGCGCAGATAAAGGGGGGGGGCTTTATCAGCGCTGATCAAGGGTGCATTTATCAGCGCTACAAAAATAACTGATAAAAGTACCCATTTATCACAACTTTTTTTAGCACTGATAAAGACACCCTTTATCACCGCTTTTTTAGCGCTGATAAAGGGACCCGCTTTATCAGCGCTTGTTTAGTAGCGCTGATAAAGGGTCGACATCAAAAAAAATATAAAAAAACATTAATATATAAATATAGTTATATAGTTATATAGTTATATAGTTATATTGATTTAAATATAATATATAATTTTTAAATATATTTTTTATATGTATAAATGTACATTTACACTTATTATACTTAATATATAAGATATTTAGTGAAAATAACTTCTTAAAAAATTTTAAAATAATTTTTAATTAATAATTTTCTAATTATTATGGAGTAATAGTCATTTAATAACAATTTTAAGACTAGAAAAATTTAAAACATTAAAAAATGATCCAAAATATTTTGAAAATGCAACTCGAACTTCAAACGGCCATAACTTTTGATCCGGGTGTCCATTTGAGCTCTACCACATATCAAATAGAAGCCTACGATGAGCTTTATGTCTCTAAGACCGGGGAAACCCCAGTCAAGAGTTTCTCGAGGCCAAAAGAGGCCCAGAATGCCTCCAAAACGGAGTTTTTTGTCAGGGTACCCAGATTTTTTAACATTTTGTGGATTTTCATCATCATTTAAGGGGGTATTATTGGATTTGTTTTGGTGGGGACTGAATTTATTCCAAAGTATTACATTCATATTGATATTATTTCATTGAAATTTCATCCTTTTTTGTAATGAACTGCTATTTATAATCAAATATATAACTATATGTACATATTTTTTATATATTCACACCTAAAATTTAATGTTTTTAAATAAATAATTAAACATATTTACATATAAAAGAAACTAGCTTTGTCTAAATAATATCTAATATCCATTTTATTTAAAATACCAATATATGAATATTTATATAACTACTATATATTAATATAACTATATATATGTTAATATAACTATATATATATATTAATATAACTATATGTATATATTAATATAACTATATATATATACATTAATATAACTATATATATATTAATATAACTATATATATTAATATAAATATATATTACTATACAAATAAATATAACTAAATATATATATAAATAAATAGATATATCATGAATAAGAGAACAAATCAATATAGGGTAGTGGAAAAGGCTTTAGGTGCGTAGAGGGGAGGTATCGAGATCAATTCCGGGTGGAGGCATGGGTGCGCACACAAGGTTGATTAAAATGGATAGCGCCGATAAAGGGTGTAGGCGGTGCAGGTGGGTGCTAGAGGTGCGGGAAAGCGCTGATAAAGGTGGGGGGCTCAAGAGCTGTAAAAAGCACCCATGAAATTGTCAGTTTTTTTTAATTTTTTGTTAATTTTTTTTATTTTTATCAGTGCTAATAAAAATCACTAATAAAAGGGGTCTTTATCAGCGCTTTTTTGGAGCGCTGATAATGGGGACCCCCCTTTATCTTCTCCGGCATTATCAGCACTTTTCTTGCGCTCATAAAGGCCATTTTTAGCGCTGATAAAAGCCGTATTGGCGAATGGGGTAAAATACATGGGGTTGGACGATACATCACCAAAGAGATCAAGAAGTAGTTGGAGCAGTTGTATGTGGAAAATTATATCACCAATAAATTATTCCTAAAAAAGAGATTGTTCTATTTTCACATGGATGAGGGAGAAAATTTGTTGGATCATACCAATGAATTCACCACGATCCTGACATTGTTATTGGGGATCAGTGTGAATATTGGAGAGAAAGAAAAATAAATTTCACAATTTTCATCACTACCAAGATCATTTGATGGGCTTTTGACTGCATTTCTCAAGGGAAAGGAAACATTGAAGCTCAATGATGTGATGGTGTTTCTTCAAGATTTAGAGGCATTCCGAATACTCGTGACACATTCAAGTGAGAAAATTGTGGTGATGTGGGATGATCAATGTGGGAGGAGCCGACATTGGAAGTTAGGATGTAAATAATGGAAACAAAAATCCAGTGGACGTGATCGTAGAGAAATTACATCTTTTTGTGCAGTAAAAAGGGTAACTATAAAATTGAATGTGGTGGGAAAGAGAATGTTGAAGAGAGGGATGTGAACATAACATGATAATTAGTAGATGATGAAGTATATGTTTAAATTGGAAGATATCACTCAGATATTATAGTAAAACAGGGATAATATTGGTGTCATTGCTACAAAACATACTGGCACATGAAGAGGTAACGTCGTTTTCTATAGAAGAAGAATAAGTGGGCTCAAAATACAAAGGAAGGAGGATGTGTTTTGGATTCGGGGAGCTCGGTACACATATGTATGACGAGGGGTGCATTTGATTCATTTTTTTTTGGTTGAATATTTGGTGAGACTTGGATATGTGGAAACATGCAAGGGTTGAGGAGTCAGGTCAGTGAAATTGAAGACACCCGATGGAGGAGTACGCAAACTGGTTGATGAGAAATTTGTTTTGAGGATGAGATAGAACCAAGTAACCATATGTAGGATCGATGAATGAGGGTAAATTATTTCCATAACTAGTGGAGTGATGGAAGTCTCATGCGAGGATGCAACGATGCTAATTGGGAAAGAGTCCATGTGTTGTATCATTGTATGGGGACCATAGTTATCCCATGCTCGATTGTAGATGGTGTAAGTGACATGTCATCTAGTGTGAAGAAACGTGTTTGAATTGCTGGTGATGTTTTTAACAATTATAAGGAGACATCAAGTCCCGAATCTACCCCAAATTGGTCAGGTGGGGGAGATTGGTGGGGGCTACTACCTAATTTGGGATACTTCTTTGTTAGTAGAACCTCCCCATGCAGTTGCGGGTCTTCCATGGTGGATTGAAGCCTTCCTTGAAGTATCCTTCAGCAGGAGGATACTTTTCAAGGTGTTGATGAACTACCCATAACAACCCGGTTTTGGTTGCTCTATAAAAACAAGATCAATTTTCATGAGATGTAGGGGTTGTAATAGTGTGTGAAAAATCTGTGTGATCCTCTGACGAGAACTGACGAGAATAAACCGCCCCCTTTCTCCTATGTATATAGGCTTTATAGCCGAACCACATTAAATTTTTTGATGCATCCATTTTCTCTAGTTTTGTGTGATTTGTTGTACCACGCACCTCCATTGTGCCTCAAGAAATTATAATACCAGACACATGTTCATGGATTCTATTACATATAGAATATTATAATATTACTCATATGAATGGAGGACTAGCGCCTCATAAAGAGATATGATTAAATTTTGCCCATATACCAAAATCAATATTTATTAATTGTATAGATAGTGGTTCCCATAGAAGGGTGGAACCAAATAAAAAGGGTCTAAGGGTGTCGAAAGAATTACAGTCCAAGAGTATCCCTGATAACAATACTTAGGACATCATATGGAAAGGACCCTATATTATCAGAACATTACAGGACATCATCTAAAGGAACTTCAGATGCGAGATATCCAGCCACCCTCTCGCCTTCTCTCCAAGTAGGATATACCTCCCTGCCTTCATGAATTAGATTTCTATTCTTACGAAAATGGTAAATGATTGACCATGGTGTAGAAAGGTGTCCTTGTAAAGACAAAAATAGCGCCTGAGAATCCATTTCCATCTCTACAATTGGAATATACCTCATCTTGCACAATTCAAGCCCTACAAGTTAATCATTCACTTAATCCTATAATACCACTCTATCATATTGTATTCTATGACAATGTTAAACTTGATTACTATGTTAGATACCCTCATTTTTTGGTTGAAATTGCTATTCATTTATTGGTCTAAACAAATAGCCCCATGAATGGTATAACATTTCATAAAACCATGCTACTCCTCTACAATCCATTTATGAATATAATGAGTAATAATTTGACTGATATTAGTGGACATATGTTTATAGGAAAAATTACAAAGACTAATCGGTCTGTACAATTTCACAGATGATGGGTCCTTTCACTTTGGAATCAAAAATAGAGACGTGGCACAAGCATCATGATGAATGTTCCCTCCCTTAAATTAATCTTGGATCATTCACTTGGATCCACCATGCAACGTAGAATGATCTAGGCAAACCATTGAGCCATAGAACACTAGTCAAATTAAGGTCAGGAACCAGTTTGTGAATTTTTTTTATCATCTGGAATAGCATCCAGGAAAGAGTGTGTATGTCAATTAACCACTCTAGGTATAGAATCATCAATATCTATATATACAGTCGGGTATCCTCTTTGAATGCAATGATATGGACTATAGAGAAGAATAAAAAAATGTGATTCTTCCATACTTGAAACAATGTCTGGGTAATTGGAGAAAGCGTCATCTTCCAAGTTGATATTTGGTCGTACAAACCTTTTCTTCTCCTTGAAACAGGCTTGCAAGAACATGGTATTTCTATCTCCTTCCTTAATCCACATAATTCTGGACTATTCATGAAGCATGCATTTCTATTCTGGGAGTTCCAAATAAAAATCCTTATTCATTTGAGATAGAGAATTAAAAATATTTTCCTCCCAAGATTATTCAAGGTTCATCTCCATAGGTTCCACTTGAACACTAATCATGTACATGTCATGATAACGAGATGGTAAATTAAAAAACCAAGGATGATGGTCACATTAATAAAATGTAGCCTATTGTGGAGACGTGTTCATGCATTTTGATATGCTTTTTGAAGGTTGAACATGATGATGAATTTGAGATAAAATAGACCCATGAAGTGAAATGGTAGAAAAATTTGAAATCCCAGAGGCATTTTCAACACGTTATACTAAATCTATGTCCTTCAAAAATAAATTGGAAACTTCTACCTAGTATGCGGCTGTGGGAACCATATAGTAACCATTATTTTTTCACAAACAAATTATAAAGAAGTTAAGAAAATTACATTGATTATTGACAAATGATATTAATTTAATAAACCTAATTCTTTGAATCAAATATATCATGCACTTTGTTAACATACCATCCATTGAATAAATTAGTCCATACTTTTTGTGTACAGAGGTATACCACCTCTTAAAGCGACCCCATTATTTTATTACATTAGTATTACATGGATGGTAATATGGAATAATTTAATAATTATATATTGTATTGATAAAATATTAATATTTCTATAAAATAAAATAGACCATTTACTACCTTACCTTATCATCCATTGAATAATTGATTTTGTCATTCGTGGTTATAACAAACTTATTCATTATGAATTTATGAGATTTATTTCTATTATTGTATTAAATGGATCATCAATTTAAGGTAATTTAATCGAATAATATTATATTTATGATATAATGATCATCCTCTAATATAAAATGATTTTTACATTATTTCTATCGGGTTTTTTGAAAAAATAAAACAGTTACTCATGCATACATTTGACCTATCATCTACATGATTGTATTGTAGTTCGTTATTCGTACCAATATTTCATGGATGGTTAAAATTTTCTAATCTTAATATAAAAATTGTATTTATTTAATTTTTATTATTGTAGATAAAATTAATTAATAATCTCTTTGACCATAGTTCACATAACAACATGATATATGATATATGATCTGTTTATTGTTAAAACGTCAGGCATGAAATTAATTGGTTATGTTGTTTAATATGACGTGGTAACAGATATAATAAAATAAATTATAATCATGAAAAAAATATATTAATAATGTAAAAAATTACTTCTATTTATTATAAATGTAGATAAGAATCACATGTAACAAATCATTAACAAGGTATGGGATCTTTTATACCCACCGTTTTCATCGGGATATGACCATTCTTTCTCTAACTCACTATCCCTCTATTTAATGGTATGAAATGATTATAAATTCTGTATATATGTCCCTAAGGTGTGTACATAGATTGTAATCACTTCATTGGACAAGGTAATCCATTACTTATCACCATATCTCAAATGAGTTCTCTATTTATTCTTTATGGATTATGTTATGAGACAAGGTTATGAAACACATTTCTTTCATTGGGTAATTTTTATATTTTAGCCTTACGATTGATATACTTTTGTGTAACAGATATTATTGTAAAAGAAAAGACTTTTTTTGTGAGAAAAAAATATATCACTCAAATTCATTGAGTAATAATTTTTCTCATTAGACATCATTTGTGCTAATATGGAGTGAACCTAATCCATTATGGGAATTATTCCGTCATATGATGTGTCTTGGAGATTAAAATTGTCATGTTTTTAGGTTAACTATTATATCATTTCCACTTTACATTGTATTCCAAATCTTATGAGATCATGACATTTATGTTATAATTTTAATTGATTTCTCACATACATTCTCTTTTATGATATCATGTTATAACATTGACTAACATGTTATACTTCGTTATAATGATTATTCACATAATAGGATTTTTAGCTCATAATTTTCTTTCATGTATTCCTAATGTTATCCTTGGATGTTATAATAGATTAAATATATTTAGGATCTCATAGTGAAAATTTAAAAAAGGATCCCATGATTTAGTATCATTATATGTATTACAAACCTAATATTCCAAAGTCACCATACCATTAATATATTTTTATTTTAATTATTGGTTACTTATGTTTCAGAATCATGTAATAATATGTGTAAATGGTATGGGTATCCTTATAATGATAAATTTATTTTTCTTTTTTAGGTATTTCCACATGATTTTCAAACCATCTTCATTTTTTTGAAATGATTACCCAACTCATTCTATCAAAAAGGTTACATTGGTCCATCTATACTAATATATGTAGAACATGTTTGATTATATTCAACCACCTATATGACTATTGGTATTGAAAATGGAGTTTTTCAAAACCCATCCCCTGGGGCCCATGCCGAGACTACCACAAGCCCGCCTCCCGAAGGACAATGGCTGGCGAATAGGGTCCAATGCATCAACCTGCAATTGTGAGTCATTAACCTGTATATCTATACGCACACACAGATTCCCAACCATGTTCAAAATCAGAAATGGGAAACAACATACCAATGAATAAACTGAGTCCAAGTCCAGCTAAATAAAAGTGTACTAGAATATAACCCATAAAAAAGTACAGAAAATTTTAATTTACGAAATGTTCTGTGATGGACATCTATAGTAAAACCCACATGATCGTGAGAGTAGTAAATCTACTAGAAACCAAAATAGTACGCCACATTTTCCTAGTCCTACTGGGCCCCACATTATCCTAGGCCGCCAAGTCCACCATTGTACCATACATCCATCCCATCTCTTTGAGCACCCCTACCATATCGTCAGTCATCTTCACCATACAGAACACGTGCGGGAAAATCCATTGCAGGGGTGAGTAACACAGTACTCAGTAGGCACCCAAATGTAAATGAAAGAGAACACACAAAATTCCATAATGTAAATCACGAAAAACAAGGCATCTCACAACAAATATATTATAGGGTATTAAGAGTTTCATCGTCAGTCACCAATGTCAATATCCTCAGCCGTTGGGGAAATCCTCCTTTATAGAGTACATTGGTCCTATTAGTTCACAAAGAGCCACATCCCACAAAAATTAAACAATTTTGGTACTCATCCCTGATTAGTACCATGGGTATGCTAGGTCAGACAGAGCTGCTTCCCACCACGAGTCTTCTAGTTCACACAGAGCTACATAACACTTTGGTCAAACTGAGGTACTCTTCCTGTTGAGTACCATGGGTCTACCGGGTCACACAGAGCCGCTCCCCAATGTGGGAATGCTGGGTCATGCAGACCAACTTCCCACTGCACCATCCATGAATAGTCTATATTTCACATCCAATCGAAGGGTTCATAACATATCGCGCTTTGGATAAAAACTCCTCATTCCATACATCACATATCAGCATGCATGTAAGTCCCCAGAAATCATGCCAAAATATCCATCTCCTCGAGAGGAACCCAATGCCACAAATTTCCTATCAGTCAGACATGTGGTTTTTAAGATAAATGTTTTCAGTAACCAGGGGGCTAGTTGTGACGGGGCCCGGTCTGACCTAATTAGACTGGCATGACCAACCTAGACCGTTGGTTGCAGATAACCCGATTAATTTACATAGACTCACCCTGACCTGGTACGGGTCGAAGTCAGTTTGGTTTGGCATGTCCAGTGGGCCAGGCCCAATAGGCCTCACTGGAACTGACCTGATTTGGCAAAGGGTCAAACCCACCTGGTCGCCTGGGGACTCGGTCTAATCCAGCCTGGCCCATAGGGGAGGTGGTCTAGCCTGACCCACTAATGGATGGGCCTACTAACAAGGGGACCGGCTGCGCGGTGTTGCCAGTGTGATCCCCTGGGATGCGACTGTCAACTGTGTCCCCTCATGTCCAAATTCGGCCCACATGTGCAAGACACATCTCCTGAATGTCTCCCTCTTGGAACCAAATCCAACTCTTAACACGGTCAATGGGCCATAGTGCCTCTAACCTACTTAGTGTCCCGGACGCGGGCTACCCCACTATGCATTTCCCAACTGGTGTAGTGTCCTCCCATGTTTCATCACAACTGATGAGCTGTGGACTACCAATCAATGCGACCCATCGGTGTGGGCCCCTCTCTCCACACACTCGGACAGGCTGGCCACAGCTGCTATTTTGAGCATCGACACAACGAAAAAATCATCAGTGGGCCACCAGATGCTCTTTGGTATTCCGTTCCTTGCGCCTCATGCACCAATAGACTCCGAGAAAGGATGATTTTATCGCGATGCCTTAAAATTGGTCTTGTTGTTTCTTTGAGAAAGAATCCACCAAGAACCCATGATCGAAGGTGCCCAGGCCTTTTTAAGGTTGGCATGGGCCCTCTGGATTAGAGGATTTAATAAGGGGAGGATCAGGGCTGTTTACGTTCAATCATTCAAGCCGATGTTTAATCTCAAATAAAGAAACTAGAAAAAGTCACACTCCCAAAAGAATGCATGCTCCACGGATTAACCTGTTCGGGGGTTAATCTATGTTTTTCGGTTAGAAATGGATGAGGAAGAACAAAAAATCAAAAACCCTACCTCTTATGAGATCTAATGTCGTAGTGTTTTTCATCGAGGGGTTATGACGTCGATGTCGCTTCCCGACTTCAGTCATTGAAAGCTATCGACGGTGGTAATGATCTGCTGGCATTCGTCGTTCTTCTCTCGGGTTGAATTATATCAAATTTTTTCTAAGAATCCTTCAATTTAATTAATCAATATTTTCACAATGTGTCAAATTATAGACAGTATTATTTTACTGTGTTCCCATTATGATCCAACATCACATCTTTATGTTGTTTTCTCTAATAAACTGCGATGTTGTTTTGCATCATTAATGTGCCTTTATGATCCGTGTTTCATGAGACATTAATGAGCCTCATTAATATATGATATTAGTTAAATAAACCAAATTAATTGAAATTAATATATCATAAACTTTATTATGTAACCATCCGTTGAATAAATTATTATGTCTTTCGTGGGTACTGTGGTCTACCGTCTCTTAAAGTGATGCCATTCATTTTTAACACAAGTAATACAAGGATTGTAAAAAGGAATAATATTACGTTTATATATTATATTAATTAAATATCTATATTTATATAAAGTAAAATATATCTTTAACTACCTTACCATGTCATCCATTGAAAATTTTATTACGTTATTCATGTGTAAGACTAACTATTACCTCAAGAATTTATGAGATTTGTTTTTATTATTTTATCACATAGATTGTATGTGTAAGGGAATTTAATGAAATAATTTCATTTGTACGATATAATTATCATATTGTAAATATAAAATAATTATCACATTATTTCCATCAGGATCATTGAAAAAACAAAACAGTTACTCTTTCATATATTTGACCCACCATCTTCATGATTGTAACAGAGTTCATTATTCATAACCATATTTTATGGATGGTTTAAAATATATAATTTATGTATAAAAGTGATACTAATTTTATTTTTACCATTCTAGATATAAGGAATTAATAATCTCTTTTCAATTTTTCAAATTACCTACATTATATTGTATATATGATATGTTTATTGTTGAAACGTCTGACAAGAAAGTAATTTATTAAGATTTTTAATATGACATTGTAATGAAGAGAATAAAATGAATATTAATGATGAAAAAATATATATTAATAATATAAAAAAAATTATCTTTTATTTATTATTCATAGAGATAAATAAGGGGTATGATGAATCAGTAATAAGGTATGGGATCTTTCAGACCCACCCTATTTTTTTAGGTTATTACAAATCTTTCACTAACTCATGGTCACTAAATATAATGTTATTAAATAATTATAAATTATGTATATATTTCTCTCTCATGTTTTATTAGCTTAGTATCCCTTCTATTTACTAGTTCATTCATTACGTATGACAATATCTCAAATGAATTCTCTATGTACTCTTTATTGATTATGTTATGATACAAGGTTATAAAACCCATTTATTTTCATGGGTAATTAATATTTTATTTCCTTATGATTGATATCCATATATGGAACACATATTATTGTAATTGAAATTAATGTTATAGGTGAGAAAAAAATATCACTCAAATTCATTGGGTTATAATTTGTCTCATGAGACGCTACGTGTGTGAGTATGGAGTGAACCTATTCTTTTGTGAGACATTTTCCACCATGTGATATAGTCTCGGTAGTTATCATTGACTTGTGTTTATGTCATATTTCATATCATTTCCACTTTACTATGTTTCCATGATCTTATGATAATGATCCCTACATTATAAATCAAATTCATTTCTCATATACCATCTCTTTTCTAATATCATGTTATAACATTGACTCACATGTTATGCTTCATTATTATTTTTATTCACATAATCAGATTTTTAGGTCATCATTTTCATTCATGTATTTATAAAGTTATCCATAGATGTATTAATAGATTAAATTGATTTAGGATCTCATAATGAAATGTTTAATAAGGTTACCATGTTTTAATTTCAATATTTTTATTACAAACATAATATTACAAATACACCATGCCATTAACATCATAGAATTGTAATTATTAGTTACTTATGTTCTTGAATCGTGTAATAATTTGTGTAAAATTTCTAGGTATCCATATAATGATAAATTAATTTCGTTTCTTATTTTTTCCACATGATCTTTAAACAATAGTAATTTTTTAGAAATGATTACCCAACTTTTTGAATCAATAAAGGTTATATTGTTGCTTCTCTACTAATATATATAGAACTATATTTATTTTTTTTCTTCCACATATAAGACTATAAATATTGAAAAAGTCATTCATGATTGTTGTTTTTTCAACTAACCCATAGGTTTGGATGTTAAACTGAAAATTGATTGTGTAGTGCATGGTGTAGCTGGAATTTATTCTATAAGTGGCACATGATAGAAGGGTGAATTTTGGATTCTAGAGACATGGGTAGGTCCTTAATATAAGGTATCATGGGGAGTACCACTATGGTCATATAATTTATTATTACGCTCATGGGGATAACCAATATGATGGGTGGATGTATCATCATTTTGAGGATCTCCAAGGTGGGTTCCATGGGGTGGACCTCAATGGTTTCCTTATTTGTTTCTTTTTGGAAGACATTCCTTAAAATCTTTTTTGTGGTGTCCTTTATGATTTTTTATGTATTGATTATCAAATGTTAACGAAAATACATTTGGGATACCATATAGAGGACATTAAAATCATAACCATTTGTGAAATATTATTTTAATTAATTAATCATTTAAATGTTTAGTTTTACATGTCACACTGATTTTAGCTTTCGATTCACAGAACATGAATTTTATCTTTTTTTACATGAAACAATCAATTTATATTTTGTTACATGCTAAAATAATTGTATATTGTCTTACATATAGAAATAGGATTATATATTGTTAGACAAAACACATAGTGTATCTTACATTACACCTAAAAACGAGTGTAAATGAAACATGATATACTGTGAAAAAATTATTATTTAACATGATAGTTATAAAATAGCCTTTAGAATAGTTGTTATGAATTGGATGAAATAAATTATGAAAATATATATTTTAAACATTTATAAATGATTAATAACTTAGTTACCACTTAAATAGAAATTGGAATAAAAATGATCTAAGGGAAATCATTTTATATGAAACTATTAGTTTTCAATCTAATGAATTATATCTCAAAATATTAGATAAATCAATTTTATTGAATAGTTTTATTAATATTCCCATTTTATATATTCATTAAAATTTTCAAAATTATTCCCATTTTTTAGGGACTAGATATGAATAAATCTAAATTTATGCTTTAACATATATTTTTCTAAAACTCACTTTTTTTCCATTTTTCACTTATTTTTAAAAATTATTTTTACACGTCTAGAAAACAAATTATAAAAAATGAAAATAATTTTTTAAACAATCAGAAAAAAATTCACTAATAGTGATATTTTTTTTATTTTAAAAATATATTGACATTTCAATGAATAATGAAAAATACAGATTATTGTAATTGATAATTTTATCTCAATAAATAAAGTAAATAGAAATCCAATTTGTGTTTTGAAAATTAAATAATTTGTAATAAGTACTAATTATTTATGATTATTAAAGTTCATAAAATTTTAATCACCAATATATTAGGTTTTAGTATAATTGTTTTTAGTGTTTAAAACCTTATTTATTATAAAACAATATTAATGCGTATAATTTCATTCCATTACAATTAATTAAAACCACCCCAAATGAGAAATTATTTAAATGATATTTATTTAAAATATAAAAATAAAAATAATTTTACATCAATATGATAATTATTAGTAATATTAGAATTAATATAAAACTATCATTTTCAAGAAAAGTACACATATGGAAAAATAGATTTTTCA
Source organism: Viscum album (assembly GCA_963277665.1). NCBI lineage: Eukaryota > Viridiplantae > Streptophyta > Magnoliopsida > Santalales > Viscaceae > Viscum > Viscum album. The sequence continues at coordinate 2,046,611,607 of OY728142.1, forward strand.
TTGTATTTGTAAGATTGAATTTAAATTATGAATTTTCAATTATTTAAATAGAATATTAAAAATATATTCCATATTTTTCATAATTATTGTTTATATTATATAATATTTGGACTTAATTTTTTCCATATCGAATAGTAAAATAGTAAAAAATTCACAAACATGATAAAAGTGTTAACGAGTTTACTAGTAGGTTAAACTAAAAATATTAGGGATAAAATGACCTAGAAACATATTAAAAACTCATTTAATGGAACTATATATAAATAATTACTTATGTGGTTTGATAATGGAGCATTATTATCCTTATATAATGTGAAAATCATTTCAACACCATTTTATCAAAATTTACAACTCTCTCACTCACCTCACTTATAAAAGGGACCCCTCTGCTCCCCTCTTTTCACTTCCAAACACCATGTTTTCATCCCATAAATACACATATAATTTCCATAATTCTATAATCATATCATAAAATCATTAGTTTATTCATAAATATAATCTATGATATATTTTAGTGCAATCCAAAATAAGTCGTCTGAATATAAGGCAACGTCCCTAACAAAGAGTGTTATTATATTTACTCCTCCAACACCATCAATTACTATTAAAAATTAATGATATAATATACTCAATATCATTCATTAAATAAATAAAAATTATATTAGGTGTATATTTTGAAATAATATCCACCGCCATCAAATGAGATACCAAACAATCTTTCATGTGTATGGCGGAGTACCAACTCACAAACTGATGTTATTCATTTTTTCATTACCACATATCATGACTAGATATAATACATTACTAATTTTATTTATATTAAATGTATGATAAAATTATGGTTTTTTAATTATTACTTCACATATATTGTATTACTTTCTATTATGTGGGAATACGATAATTTCCCTCATGTGTACTGTGTACTACTGTCATGCGAAGCGTCCTGATTTGATAACACTATACATAGAAAGTAATAAATATGTGATTCTTGAGAATAAATGATATATATAACATAAAAACTACTATTTAATTGTAATATATTATTTAACTTTTTAAATTTAATATATTTATAAAATTTAAACACCATTAATGGATATATATAAGTTAAACCGTCTCCATAAACAATGTATTTCATTTTTTAGCTCTTTGTTTTGTTGATTGAAATAAAAAAATTTATATTTCATATATATTATATTCTTATAAAGGTTAAAATTATGGTTACTATGTAACCATACTCAATTTAAGAGTACCAAGAAGAAATAAAAAATAAAATTATATATGAAAAACAAAGCATTTATTGCCTGAAATATGTCATTAACCTAAAATTTGTTAATAAATGTGTAATAAAAGAGATTAAATAAATCATATATGATATATATATGTATATAGTTCTTTAATAGATATATAATAAAATTATATTTTTATACATAAGTTTTGAAAATTGGTGAAATAATTTAAACTAATGGTATGAAATTTCAATGCCCTACTTTATTTCAAAGTGACTTGTACAATATTAAACACTCATTTATTTTGTGTGGTGTATATAGTGACCCTTTTACACATTATATAATTAATATAATTACTTTCATAGAATTTAATGTTTCATATGATTTTATTAATTAAGGGGGATTATGGTTCAAGAGATTACTAAAGCGATAAGGGATTTCTCTCTATATTATTCATCTTTGATATACGTATATTATTATGCATCATTCTTATTTTTTGATGTGTATATGGTACAAATTTTACATGTTATTTCATCAATATATATTTATTATTGATATTTTAATAACAATTTTTTTTATTTAATAGGCATTATAATTCAATTTTACTGATGTGGTAGTGGTTTTATGATTTTATCTCATCATTTATTTGGATTATTTTTGAGCATGACATATATAATGAAATATTATGATATTTATCTAAAGAAAATAATGAAATTTATTATCCTCTAAATACTCATTGAGAATAATTTATTTCCCTTCTTCATCCTCTATATATATACTAAACAGATAAAAATATTCTATTCAATGAATACTAACATTATTTCTCTCTACGATCAAAAATATTTTGTATTCATAGATAATGATTTATAAATGTGTTCTCAAAAATGATTTAAAAAATCTAAAAATGATTTATTAAATACATTTTTACCATGTTTTACAATGAAATAAATTTAAAAGGAAAATTCATGTGTTCTTTAAAACAATATAATATTGAATTTTAATAAAAATATAAAAGGAATCTTAGATTTAATGTATATGAAAAGAATGATATTTTACTCACTCATCCCCATTATTTATTTTAATAAATCCTCTATAAAATTTAAAATATATTTTCAGGGAAAATAATTTCCATTTTTTTTTTGATTTTCTAATTTTAAAAATTTTAATTTAAAGAATGTTTATTTTTCTTAATAAATGTTTTAAATTTTTTCTAATAATTCAGTAATATGCTTCCATGGAAATTTTGAAACAATATAACTTAGAAAATGTATTATTTCATAAAAAAAATTATAATATATAGGATATTTTCTTCAATAAATTTTCGCAGTGATATTGCAAACTAATTTTCTTTCTATGATGAAATCCTTTTATGTTACTTATGTTTTACTCAAGATATGATCCTAGTACACCATTAATAATCATTTTATGGATGATATATTTTTTAATGATTTTTTTTGTAAAACCTATTTCTATTCCAAGATATATAACATGAAAAAATGAATATGACACCAATTTATTTTTCCATGGGTTATGCATTGATGAAATTATGAAATGATTATGAAACCTATTCTTTTTCACAAGGTTATGCAAAGGTGAAATTTTCAGGAAACTAATTTATATTCAGGGATTCTAATACGATGAATGATTTATGAAATTATGGTTTCAATAATAATTATATTCACTATTTTATTGGTGGAACTAATATCTACCACCAATGTATTGGGTAAATATTTAAATCTAATGATATAAATAGGTCTAGAATGGGAAGTGGAGACAGTTCAGTATGGTAATTTTTCCGCAATGATATACATAGGAATGGACATTTGGTACTATAATGTATTAATTTGTAAACATATTCAACTATGAAAAACTTTGAAATAATACAATAATGCAATAGAAATTATTTTCTATGCTTATGTATATTCCAAAATTTAATTTCACAATTCTGAGCCTTATGTTAAATTTTTTATCTCATGAATCATATTATTTTATTTCCTTATGATTAGTGTTTTATGAACAACCAATATTTATGACATGACCTTGGTTTTTGATATTTTATATGAATTATATGCCATTAATATATTGTTATTACATTCTCATACCATTATTCTCATGACATTCTTATGTATTTTTTATGAGGTTATTGAAAATTGGAGCTCACCCTTTCTTGTTTTTCAAGTCCCCAAGTTATGATGATTTTTTAAATAGTTTATATCTAAAAATAGTACTCATCAGGATGATATTTATTAGAGATATTCAAGATCCACCACAAAATAATAATATTTTGTGTCTTTTCTCCAAGTTCACCAAGGATTTATAGACCCCAATAATTTTTTTTAGATATGTATTGACATTCCTATAATAATAAGTAATATATATATATTTAAAGACTATGACCGTATAGTTGGTATCATAGGGAATTATTTGTTTACCTTGGTAAAATATGATGGGAAAAATTAGTGACATCTATAAGGATAACACTAAGAATGATTTAATATATAAGAACTATTCCAAGAAATTTGGTGAAGGATTCAGTTAGTTGTTTCCAAGAAATTAACTCCCTTTCTAGATACTGAAAGTACATGTATCTCAATAACATATTATCCAAGGTGATATTACTCTAAAAAGTGCACATATAGAGGTAATCAATCGTCAAATTGTTCACGAATATAGGCATTTCTGGGCTCTTGGTTTGATTCTCTATGAGGATGTGCTTTTGAAATTCCCAAAAACTTTATAAATCATCATGATTGATTTCAACATATTATTAATATTAACTAACTAGGATAAACTTAATGTGTCATAGATTAAAAATATTCAGCCATGATTCAAATATCATATAAATTATTATTTTTTTGTTTTTTTTGGTTTCCCACTATATATATATTTACTCACACTGGGATTATTGTTTTTAGTCATTGGAGGAAACCAAAAGCAACATGATTTACATTGTTTATGATAAAAAATGTGTTGGTGAATAACCAAATCGGAGGATTACTATTGTAAAAGATATTGTGTTTATGTACAATTATTTATCTTGATATATGATTAACAACATGAACATTAACCAACTCATAGACTCACCAAAGAAGATATGGATAGAGTTTGAGTTTTTATGTGATGGATACCATGGATGAAATAAGATTCTGTTTCCTATGTATTGATAAGGTAGGAAGAAGATACCATATTGATGAATATGTTGAATGAGATGATTCTTTTAGTGTAAAAAAGAACGAAATAAATCATGTAGATACTGAGGAAAAAAAATAAAATGTTCGGTTCACACAATGGAAATAAATAACGGCTTCCCAAAGATTTCATAAATGGTTTAATGTTTCAAATGTGTAAATTTTGATCATTATGCTAATCTATTTCTTATAGGGAATTCTCATAAATATATTCATTACTTGTACATGATTAATGATAATATTGTGGTTGATGAAGAGACTATGAATTGAATATGAAAGGAAAGAGTTATTAAAGAATAATAATATGAATCAAGTAAATAGAGTATAGATAAAGTGGATTTATTAATGTGTTTTTTCTATTGGTATTGATTGAATTATATTTTTATCAGTTTTATTTTAGTTATTAGAATCAAGGATCAATAATAGATTCTTCCATTGAATTTTTTCATTAAGGATTTATAATAATATGTTAAATGGTACATATGTTATATAAAGTTATATAAATGAAAGGTTATATTTTTATTAAGTGACGATAATTGTTATTTTTTTCTTGAGGTTGTGAAAATGGTTTTTATTTTGGATAAACTGATTATTGATATAGATAAAGTAAACTAGAGAGTAACAATTAGATTGGGGATTAATAATTATTTGATGAAAAATAGTTTTCTAGATCATAGATGGAGTGTAAAACATTCATGGATTTATGGAAGATATTATATAATATGATATTTTATATAAAGAATGATTAAAGAGTATATTTTTTAGTGAAGGTATAATTTCATTAAGTTTTGATGGTAATTTGGGATATTATCTTGTTTTAGAATAATTTATTCATATATTTGGTTTAATACATTACGCGATACTTCATGTTGATTCATGTATTAATGATGTGTTGATTAGAGAAATTTATTAACCTTTCTAAATTTATGGATTTCAATTTTGGTAATAGTTGTAGGAGATTTGAGAATAATTATTCCTAAAACTGATTAAGGTGATATTTGGATGTTATGGGAAAACATGTTCTAACAATTATTTTTATTTTAAATACTAGTGGGAGAAGAAATTACTAATAATTATTTTATGGATTTTATGATCAATTATTTATTCAGGGATAAAAATTCCATCTTCATTTATTAATGTAAGAGATAGTGATGAAATTGATCGAAGAAAAATATAATTTTTTTCTTATGAAATTGAATAAACTAAATTAAGTATATCTTCTCCAAAAACATAAAAAATATTAAAAAAACACAATTAAATAAAATGATATACAACAAACATCATTCCTAATGAAGGAATGTACATTTTTCATGTAGTCGATGTGGTAGAAGAGCGGTTATCACACCCTATAATCCTCTATAAATATTAGGGATCCATTCAAAAGGATGGCGGGAGTCCCACTATTTATGTTTAGTGGTAAAGGGGGACTAGTAGAAGCTTTTCGTGGGATATAAAAATGTGTTTTTTATCAAGGGAAATGGAAGGCCAACTGTATTGGTATAGTGGTGATGGTGGAATTTACAGTTGATTGTCATGGGTGTGATAATATTGTCCATAAGTGGATGTGGTCTATAGAACGGTGACCAAATGATCCGGATACATTAGAGAATGTTTTATGTGGAAGTTTTTGGTTCATTTGGGATATCACATCTGGAGGTTTAAAATTTATGTTATTAGTTGATACGACTTAGGCGGGTGTAGGTAAACCATTGAGTTTGGGCACATGGGTTGCAGTAGATGGAAAAGCATGTGTCGTAGAAGACCATCAAGACAGGGTCCCCTACCAATTCACAAGGGCATCATACCATGATGTAATGAGCATTAATGACCAAAAGTTCTATAGACAATTTAATGGGCACTCCCTTTCAAGAAAAAAACTATTTTTTCCATTTTTAAGGAAAATAAGGAGGGGATTCCCTCCTATTGGATAATAAAATAACCTTTTCACAATTATTTAAATTATGTTTTTTTGTTCATTGTTTCATGAATAATTACTTTCTTATGATGTATTATCTCTATCAACCTCCATAATTATTTGGAAATTATGATTTTCTTTAATATTAAAATATTCATTTCCTAACTATGTTATCTTATTTGGAATCTTAGTTTTTGTTATTTTAGTTCATCATCAGATCCCTCTTTCACTATTTTTATGAGAAAGTTATATTGACCGTGATAATGATGTGGTTTTTCCATAAAGATATTTATAAACATCAAACATATTTTACTAATAAAAATATTATATTATGATGATACAATTTATTTAATGGGGTTATAAAGTCACATCTTGTGATTTTTGTGAAATATTATTTCAAATAAATATAATCATTTCAATCTATTGCATTGTATGAAGAACATATATTAAATTTTGTTACATAGAACAATATTTTTTTGGTATTACATGAAAACCTGTGATTATAATAATTTACAAGTATGAATGGGTTTATATTTCATTGCATGAAAGAATTATTTTCTATTTTATTACACTGAAAAATTAGTGTAGCTTATGTTACATGTAGCACTGAGTTTTATCAAAATGTGAGAACTGATTAAAATAGTATTATATAATATTATAATTAGCACAAATTATTTGAAATTAAAGTAATGAATAATATTAACAAAATTATTAAAATATATGGTTTACACATTTATATATAATTAATTATTTGTCTACCAAAAAATTATAAATGAAAAAAAAACTATTGGAAAATCATGGAAATCATTTTCTGATAATGTATTTTTATTTACAAAATTTCTTTTTTATCTAAAAATTAATTAAATATTTTTTGGTATGTTATTTTAATTATTTTTTAATATTTTTTTTTCAATTAAATTATTTAACATTCATCTTATTTTTATACAATTCATGAGATTAGAATAAAACAAATTTTTGTCTTATAAACTATATCTCCCTAAAAAGAAATTTTACATAATTTTGCACATTTTTTAAAATTATGTTTTAATACTTTTCAAAATGAATATTTAGAAATAAAATTTATCACTGAAATAATTATATAAATATTTACACAATGTGAAATTTTTTTCTTTTTTGTAAAATATGAATTTTTTGATCAGTTTTGAAGAAGACAATTTTAAAAAAAATACTATTTCATTTCAAAAAATTATTTAAATTTAATGAAAATTTGATTTAGGAATATTAATCCCTACAACATAATAATTATTTATTTATATTAAATAAACATAATTACATTTTAATCAATATTATATTTTATTTTATTACAAGTATATTTTTGGGTTTAACAACGTGATTTTTATGAGAACTATTTTAAAGTACATAATGTATATACCTTTTAATTAATTATGAAAAAAATAATGATTCATTTATTAAATGAAATATAAATATAATATATCCATAAATATTATTGTTAAATCATATAATAATTATTAGTAATCATATATTTAATAAAATGTCATTATTTTCATGAAAAATACACTTCACGAAAAACCGATCTTTCTTCACGACAACAAGATTAATTTTAAATTAAAAATTTCTACATTTGTGAATAGAATTTTAAAAATAGATTCCACATATTTTATCATAAAAACATATATTTTCTAATAAGATAAAATAAATTTAGCATTAGGAAAATTTAAATATGTTAAAAAATTAATTACCATTGTTAATGTGAAAATATGTATATCGGGGATTAAAAAACATAAGGGATAAAATGAAATATAATGTTTTACGTCATCCATATTTTCCATATTTATAAATTTTCAGCACTATTTTTTTTAATTACCAATTTTTTATAATTTTGTCATGTGAATTTTTTTATAAAATCATATTCATTTTAAAAATTACAATTATGTCATTCACCTCACTTATAGAAGGACACCAACTTTCCAATTCACTTCACGCATCCAAAACCCATTAGTTAAGCCATTAAAATCCATCATTACATCCTTAGTTTCATAAAATCATCTTAAAATCATTATTTTGGTCATTAATCTACCCTAGTAAGTATTTTGTAGGAAACTAAAAGAAGTTGTCCAAATAAGATGTATCGTCCCAAATATTGTTATTTATTTTACTTCATTAACCACATCCTTCAATTCATAATAAAATATTATGATATAATAAATAATTGTATTACATAATATGATATGTTTTATGTTAATTTTATTACATTAAACAATTTATTCTTCAATCAAATGAGATATTAAGTAATCATTCCTGTGTACGGAAGACTACCACATCACATACCGATATAATTTGTTTTTTCCATCAAAAAAACTCACATATGTATATAGGGATGTATATATATATTTTATAATTTTATAATTATTACATCGAATATACCATCATACTTTCCAATCTTTGAGAATACGATAATAGCGCTCATGTTTACAGCGGACTGTCGCCTTCAAAAGTGATGTAATTAATTCACACATAAAAGGGAAGGTAATAAGCATGATTTTAATGAAATTATGTGTCATATATAAAATAAATAAAAATATTTAATCATAATATATTATTTTTATATTTTATGTTAGTCCTTTGAGAAAATCTAAATAATTATTATGCATACATACAGCCTAACCTCTTAAGAAAAATTTTATTTAATTTTATATATCTAATTTTATGGATTACTATTAATTCATATATATGGAATATATATGAAATTTATTAAATTTTAAAAATCATATATATTATGTTACAAATTATAAAAATAATAGGAACAAAAATTTCCAAAAAATCAAAAAGTGCAAGAGAAAAAAGAATTTATTACCCAAATAATGACTCTGAAATTGAATTAATTAATAACTAGTTAATACAATATTATAATTAAATCTAATACAGTATGATATATATATATATATATATATAATTCTGTGTTTTTGTGTGTGCATTATTCATTAATGTATGTATAATAATCTAATATTTTTTAGACATTATGATTGAATTTGTATAAATAAATTCAAGACGTAAGGTAAATAATTTGTAGTCTCGCTTTTTTTGGGGGAATTATGACATATTCACTACTTCTTTATTTTTTTATGGTGTATTTAATTCCTGATTTTTGATTTTATATCATGAATATAATTATTTTTCTCATATCTAAAGTTTCATTTGATGTTTTTATTTAATGGTGTTTATGATTCAAGATATTTCCAAAGCAACAAATGATTTTGTCAAAATTATTCATCTCTGAAACAAATGTTGAGTAAGAAATAATTAATTATTTATGAGGTGTATATACAACCTAATTGACATGTAAAATCATGACTCTAATCATATACACAATATTTTAGTATTTATTTTATTTTTATCTTTCATGTGGAATATGATTTAATGTTTCGAATGTGGAAATATTTTTTGATAAAATCTCATAGTTTATTAGGATTTTTTATGTTTATGATTATGATGATGGTATATTATCATCCATATATCAATATAATCATCAATGTTTTTTTCATAGGTTAATTAGACGGTAATACATGTTTTAACTTAATTTTACCGTCTTTATCATCTCATGAGTTAAAAATAATGATTTTAAATAAATCAGACATTATTTCCCATTTCGGTAGAAATATGTTTTCCTCTAAAACAATATTTTATAAAATGTTTTTAAAAAATGGTATTAAAATAAAACAATATATTTATTAAATATTGTTTTACCCTTGTTAATTATTTTTTAAATTGAAATGAATCATCCCATCATTTTAAAAGTAATGTGTAATTTTCATTTATATACAATAATAATGGAATCATTATTTTAAATGTAGAGGAAATGAATGGTATTTTTTCCGTTGTAGAAAATAATTATTTTAGTTTTCCCTATAAATAATTTGATGTATATTTTCAACCAAATTGACATCCAAAATATTTTATGATTTTCTAATAATAAAATTTTTATTTTTAAAGAGAAGTTATTTTCCTCAAAAGATTTTGTAAATGAATTCTGAAGATTCCTTTATATATTTACAATCAAATTTTTTAATGAACTGATTTTGAAGATTTTTATTTTTTATGAAATTATTTTTATAACATAATGTATGTCTTCTTTATTAGTTGTTCCATGTGATCTTTCAAATCCATTTTCCATCTAAGATGGAAATGCTTGTGTAAATTATAAGTTACTAATTGTATAATCAAATGATATTATTCAAATTATTTATCTAAATTTGTTATTTTTATAATGAAATGATGTTTATGAAATCCATTTATCTTCCCCATTATATTATGTGATAAAATTATTATGAAACTCAGTTCTTTTTCCATGGGATATGATATGATGAAATGATGAAATGATTATGAAACCTGTCTATTTTCCACTGCTTTTTATGTGATGAAATATCTATGAAATCCATTTATTATCATCTGTAATGATATGATTAATGTTGTGTGATCTTTTAGAAAACATAAATTTAATTTTTATTATGTTATTGGTGTGACCTATATCTCCCTCCGATGAATGGGGTAATAATTAAACTATCATGAGATAAATAAGACTTGAATGTGAAGTAAACACAAAATTGTAAGGTTCATTTTGAACTATGATAATATTGGGATTGAACCTCAAATATTATTATGTGTTTAGGATTGAACCCATTCCACTATGATATAGTTTGATATGATCCTTGACTACAGTGGAAATAATTCTCTATGATTATCTATATTCCAAAATTTCATATATTATATTAATATTATTCTCTCAAGACTCCTATTAATTTATTTACATGTTATTAATGTCTTATTAACTAAAAATATTTATGTCATTACTCAATATTTAGATCTTTGGTATGAAGAGTATTGTTTTCATATGTTATTCACAGGTTCTAATACCCTTAAGCTCATGTTATGTTTAAAATTTCCATGTTTACCCTTACTAGGCATCTTTACTCCCCATTTCTTGTTTTTCATTTCCCTGGTTTATAAAGAAAGGATTTATATAGGGTATTCCCCAGAATAATACTTTATAGGAAGATGTTAATTATATATGATGATGGTATTTCATGATATAAATATTTTGGTTTGTCTCAAAAGGAACTAAACATTTATGGTCCTCAGAATGTTTTTATGACATGTATTGATTATTAATTTTGAAATATGTAATATTTATGTATATAAATCATGGGTCCTTAGAAGGACCTATATAGTTTAAATTTCATTTTTCACCATTATGGATAGGATATTCACTCTGTCATGTTCTTTGACCTATAAGGGGAGGACCACAATCATTGATCTCTTTTTCCATAGTCATAGGGTGGGCCTCAACTTCAAGATACTAAATGATAACTATGTGGATAAAATATGTATTTAATGAATTATTTGTTTTATTCATATATATGAAATCCATTATGATGATTTCATGATCACCTTACAGAGTATTGTTAAGGTTTATATATTTTTTCTATTATTATTTGTATTGTGACCAAGAGTTTTTTAATGAAGATGTTGAAGTCAAGAGTTATTTATGAGACCTAGGAGATGTTTTTTTGTTCCAAAGTTGAAAATGGTTCACATAACATTTTAAAAATATTCTATGGGAAAAAATTAGACATTAAATTACGTGGATATGTTTTTCCTGTTTTATTTTATTATTATCATTTAAACATGTACAATATCAATTGTTACATTATTAATCATTTGAGGTGAAGTTCCTTCCATGGCTAAAAATTAATTTGAAGAGGTTTGAAATTGTTAGGTTCTTGAAATATATACTCTTCGAGAAGTTACAGTGTAATAGATGAAATCACACTGAAATTAATTGATTCAAGGCACAATGCACATCTTTGGATAATAAATCTAAGACGTGTGTTGTAATATAATTTTAAATGAATAAAGTATTACTATATAATTCAATATAACAAAATGTTATAAGGGTTCATTTCATGATTAGATTTTAAATTTGATGATGTTTTCTGATTTTCATTAATTCCCTGGATGTCAATCGATAATAATAACACATGATTCTTCATATTTTTGTTACAAGGGCATATTAATTAATTTTATTATGATTCATAAAAATATCATTACAAGGAATTTATTATAAATATTTGTGTTGAAATGTATATAACAAATCTATACCATGAAATTGGTGACCACAAGGAAAGTTTACTTACATGAGATTATATTAAAAATATGTATTCACAAAATTAAATTTTTAAAATTGATCACACCATAATATAATAGATCACATTGTTAGTGGGCTTAAATAGGAGTGAAACTCGTTCTACATTATAGAAAATTTTAGAGAATCATGGCATAGTGATTAGGATGTTATAATTTTATTCATATCCAGAATAAGTTGTATATGTTTATGAACTGATATAGAGGAATCCATGCCACTATAAAATACATGGTTTTTTGGTTAGATAAAAACTAGTTTTTCATGATACAATGATATGATTAAATCCATGATTAATGGGAAATAAATAATCTTATTAAATATTATTTTACCTATATGGTTATTCATGGTGCTGCTTTACAAGAGCCTTCTAACCCCTCAACCATATCCAGGGTTCACTAGAAATCATTGAAAGAACATACGTCATAAAAATAAGTGAGAATTATTATATTTGGAAGTTCTCATGTAAAAAATCGGGAATTCTTATTCATTAATAGTGAAAATTACATATAAAAATTATATTTTTCATTTATAGAGAAAATAGAAAAAAATATTGTATGAAGTGTACAAATAGGAATATTGAAAGATGAAAATGACCATGATGATTATGAATCTCACTAACATCATTGTAAAAGTATATTATTGGTAGAGACTATCTTGCAGTTAAAATTCAGATTCTATAACCCTATTTTTGTGCAAGAACATTGATAAATATGGGAGAAATTTATATATCAAAGGTTCAAGAAAATTATATAGTCCCTTTTAGTCTGTGATTTTTATTCTAATAGAATTTGTGATTTTGTGTTTTAATGTGTCATCACAAGGATGTAGTTTCCTGATATGTGTAGAAAACATTGTAAAACTATTTTGTGCCCCTTGATTTTGTACCATGACGTGCCTCTTATTTGTATATAGTAATAATTTTTAGAACTTTAATATGAACTAAAAAAAGTTTTATTGGAGGCCCATAAAATAATTATAATCCAAGAATTTTTCCCAACCTGAAGAAATTTTAATACTCTTGGGAATCATATCATGTGGTGTCAAAGCATCACTATTTTTTTAAAGATGATAATCTATTCGAAGTTTAGTGTGAAAAAAGTTTCAATTTGTATGGTATTTCTAATTTGAATTTCCTAGATCATACAATAAATCAATTTAATGGACAGAAATGGGAATCACACATTCAATTAGAAATATAGTTATATTAGAAATGATTGGTTGTTTCCATTTGGTTTATCAATCTATATGAATGTATTGAATAATATTTATTATTGATTTATTCCTCACGATGATGGTGTTTTAATGATAATAGTTGATACAAATATTTCGAAGAATGATGTACATTTTTTAAATATCATCCTGTTATCTATTTCAGAAATAAAGTTCTTCTAACAAAAAAGAATAATTAATGTTGAAGAAATTAGAGATAAATTGGAGAATATTTATATAAGAAATGTGAAAGTGATGAAATCTATTATATAATTTTTGATATTAGAGTATAAGGATATCATGATGAGTGGAGATGAATAAGTAGATGAATTATTCCTAAATGTCTATGAAGTTGTGATCTCCATCAATGGTCTCATTGAAAAGATAAAGGAATATATAGTTTTTGAGAATATTTTACATATCATACATGATATATTTTAGGACAATTTCTAGGTATTTAATGAATATATCCCCAAAACACTTCCACTAAATTATTTTCCTAGAATATTGAATGTATAAGAAATGAGAAAAAGATGTCGTGACACAAAAATATAAATAATTATAGGGGAATATCATTTAATGAATTGAATATAACGAATAAGGAATGTGGTTGATGATGAAAATGAATATTTTTATGAATAATTATACTTTAAAATGAAATTTCTAATGTTTATATGATTCATTTAAATTATAATAAGTGGTAATGAAACGAATCAGAGAAATATATCATTGGAGTGTTTCAACTAAGGGGATATTTGAAATTATTCATGAATTTTTCAATATTATAAAATGATGATGATGATTCTGAATATTAATATGAGAACCCAATATGTTACATGAATATGATTTCTTAAAAATAAAAAAAATCAATATTTTCATCCAATATTAAAGGTAGAAATATTTATAAACAACCAATGGGTGATTTATTATCTACGAATAAAAAAGATGATATGAGTGGGGATGAAGATGATGTTGATTAATCTAGTGACTATATAAATGTGTTATTTGTTGGAAATGTGAATAAAAAAATAATACTAATGATGAATGTTTCTATGAAGGAAGCGAATTATAAAAATAAATGGAGTTGTTAATATAGAGATAACTCACCGAATGTAATTAAAATATTTCATTTTTGGAGAAATAAATTAATAATTTCAATAAATAAGGTCAATAATTGAGAAATAATGATGTTATATAAATTGAAAATGTATAAAATTTTACATGTTAATAAAATTTAGGAAAAAGTTTCTCAAAATATTAATGAAGTTGAATTTTTACATTAAGTAGAAGGCCAAAGAACAGGAAAAATATATTGAATTTGTTAGAGAGAAAAAATTTCAACAAAAATTGGAATTAATAATGTTTAAATCCAAAATTTTTAATTCCATCAATTATAACATATATATATTGAATAATAATTTTATTGAAATTGTAAATTTAAATATACAGTTGGAGAGATATGTATCTATAACAATATAAACAACTCTCATAAATCTATAAAGTACCACTGATTTGAATGAAAAATATACAATAAATTATATTATAAAATCATGAAAGAACAAAAAAATAATGGATAATAGTTTGTGGGAAGTAACCCATTATTTTGGATTATATAAAGGATCCAATTTTCATTTTTAAAATTAATAATAATAAAATAAGACTACTTCTAGACTAAAATTACTATAGATAGAAAAATACTAATTCTATGGTTAGAAATATAATTTTGAGGGTATTTTTGAAAATGGGACGAAAATATTATTTCAATTATCAATATTTATTTAAAATTATAACTTATATGAAGAAAACATTGAGGGCGATTCAACTTAATTAATGAATAAGTGTTCTGTGAAAACATGAAAATTATGGATCAAAAGTTGAAACCATGTTTCACTCATTAAGTGAGGTTACTGAATGATGTGACCAAAATATTTCATCAGTTAAGGTTTTGTAACTATACCAACTTCCAATTTATTATGAATTAATTTACTCAAATGTGTTATAATATGAAATATAATGGAATGGGGAATGAATTTGGTCCTGATGTTTGTCTTAAAACATCTCAAAATTTACATTCATGGATATTGGTTGGTGTATTATCCTCACATATGATGTGATATTCTGTGAACGTGAAATATATTGAGAAGTTAAATGAATGATTCTTGTCTTTTAGTAATAATGGTACAATAAATATAAAACTGGTTAGTTCAAAATTAATTTTGAAAATACTAGCCAATGGTAATGAATACTCTATTTGAGCATGGTTTGAGGAATAACATACTATGTGTCTAATTTATTTTTTATGATTTAGTTGTATTGTTTTTCATGGTGATGAATTATTTAAGAGTGAGATTCAAGGTGATTATGTTTTTAGGAGAGGATTTAGTTAATCAGTAAACTAGTTCTAGGTCGTTGATGTTGAAAATTCATGCTACTTGAGTTTGGAAAAAGTAAAATAGTTGTGGAATCAACGACTTGAACACAATGAAAATGTAATTTTTAAATTATTAACAATGTATAAAATCTTTATGAGATCATTATGTTGAATATAGAATTAAATTTTTTGTTCTATACATCACAAAGGAGAAATTATCAATTATTCACCTAAGAGAGTGGATATTTAATCATATAATTCTTTGGATAATAGTCATTAATATTTTTATAGGCCTGTGAAAAAATATTCAACAAAGAGAGAAAATTGTCTTATTTCTAATATTAAATAATAAAATAATATTATATATATAAATTTTATCAATCATGAATAAAAATCTTTAAATATGATTAAGAATTTTACAATTAATATATAAATTGAGTGTGGTTTCTCATTTTTGAAGATACAAACAAACAATTATACTGAATAAATGGGTGAAATTTTGATTAATATATTAGATAGCATGATATTCATCATGAATTTCATACACTATTTACCCAATTGGAAAATGTTGTTTTTGAATGGAATAAAATTAATCTAGTTTAAATGACTTTCACTATATTTCAAGTTCATGATACTTGTCTATTTTTTTAAAGGGGTGAAATTGAAATAGTCATTCAAATCAAAATCATTATTTATGTGGAACCAATTAATACATCATACAAAACATAATGTGTTAAATAAATTGATCTCTAAATATATATGGTATTCAGAATCTTCTATATTATCATGGTGAAATGAAACAATATAGTAATGTTCCATAAAAGAGGATTTAGAAGTATTTAACCTTATTATCATCCGAATATAGGATGATGTCTTTTTTGAAATAGTAATATTTTATATTGTGTATTATTCAGATGTGATGGTGATGGAACACTGTATGAATATTATTATGCATCAATAAGCATCATCTAGAATTTAATATGATATTGAAATATTTATTGATAATTGGGAAGGTGTTTTTTAAATTAATGGGAATATATATGATGAACTAGTTTAATATAATGATTTAACTATTTATTTTGATTAAAAATGTCCTTTGTCAACTCATCTAATGTTAATAAATTATGTGTAGATAAAAAATATTATTAGAGATCTATTTAATCCCACTCAAACAAGAATAACATTTATTAAACCTCACATACCTCCTTATTATTTCATGTTGAATCAATATATATGAAACAATAATAGTATTATTAAGATCATATCGATGATATGAATGGGGTGTTGAATTTCAATGATAGGAATGATATATGAGAATTGATTCTCAATCTTGAAAAAACTAATGGCATTGTGAAAATTTAGTTTTTTTGAAACAAGTTGAATGAAAAAGTAATGGTGACTGAAAATAAGGAAATAATAATTTTTAATGTCTAATCGGAAGTGGATGAAATTAATTTAAAAGAGAAACATACACCAGAATTTAGGATTCAGACCATTTATATTTTTATTTCTATTTTAGAATAATATATATATATATATATATGATATTTTAAATTTATATAATGTTATCTTTCCTCACAAGAGAATTTAATGGTGAATTATACAATGAGAAAATAACAAATGTGTTCACTAAACCACTACCAAAAGATAAATTTTAAATTATGAGGTTAGTTATGGGATTTTAATTTCACTCCATTTAAGTCTCATTTATGTTGACAATATTCCCTCCCTTATTTTCTA
Organism: Viscum album; assembly: GCA_963277665.1. Lineage (NCBI taxonomy): Eukaryota > Viridiplantae > Streptophyta > Magnoliopsida > Santalales > Viscaceae > Viscum > Viscum album. The sequence goes on from OY728142.1 coordinate 2,046,629,437, forward strand.
TGGATTTTGGTTTTTAGTGTGGGTGTATAACAATATAAATTTAAAAAATAAATATTTTCCTATTGGAGAGAATATATATAGTGGAGTATTTAAAAAGAAAAATTAGTGAACTCAATATTTCTTGGTGTAAGCTGGTGTTGTCTATATACTATTCAAAAATATTTATTAGACATCTATAATAAATAATGATATGTTCAGGTTAAAGGAAAAAAAATTATAAGTCATATAAGAGTTGTTTTGTGAAGTCGATCTATTGTTGAATCAAAAGCTATAAAGTATATAATACAAGTAAATTTATGGATCATAGTATTATTCGATTTTATTGATTCATACGAAAATTATTTTCCTATAAGATGGGAATTATGTAATGATGAATAATTTTTATGTGTTAAATGTTTTCAAAACAAATTTTGTCTCAACGATAGCAAAATTCAAGAAGGGGATACTATCGTCAGCAAAATTTAGTTAAGGGACATGTTTGGATCATGTTTTGTTTTTAAGACTGAAGGAATTTTTTTGAGTTTAGGGGTATAAGAAAGATTCCTAATATTATTATGTTTTCTAATGTGGAGAGTTATTATTTTATATATTATGAAGATATAGTTCTTTCATTTTAATTTTATTGCAACACAGAAATCTTGTTCTGACTCAAGTGTGACATTTTGTATCTTCTTAGGTAATATATATTCAAATGTATTGGACTACATTGAATAAGGTTATATGTATTTGGATTTGGAAATATGGAGTCTTACCTAAGTTATGGTGTTTATGAATAATCTATGCAATAATTATTGGTTTCACACTAAAATTTGTGTTATATGAGAATAAATATGAGATTATTGAGAATAAATGAAAGTTATAAATATATTTTTTATTTAAGAGATAATCATGATGAAACATAATGGTTCTTTCCATTTTTTATGTTTAAATACATACATGTTCAATGATGATACATTATTTAATGGAATTCATGACACAACAATAATATATTATTTTTTGAGTTTTCACTATTTTGAGAAGAAAAAGTTGTTGAACTACAGAACCTCAATGTCAAATTGTGGGTAATTTGGATGAGGATTTTATTTGAAATAAGTAATGGTGATTATTCCATGAATATATTTACCACACCACAACATTCCATGTGTGTGTTTATATTGAAGCTATGTATTAAAAAATTTGGTGTCGAATATTGGTTGCATTTAGGCGAAAGAGATCATTCCCCATGAGGAAATGAGTTGGATTGGAACTCATTTTATGTAAGAGTAACTTTTAGATAATCTAAACACATTATTTAGGATTCAAGAATGTATCTATCTATGAAATAAAAGGTTTTGGTTTTTATCCCACACATGAGGTAGCCATTCCACAATAAACGAGGTGGTTTTTGAGAGATTATTGAAAAACAACATTGATGCATCATGATGATAAGTGTCACTTCATAATTAATAGACATTTTAGAATTCTATTAATTCTATTATTAATAACATTTCAGTTCAATGTAAAATAAAAATCTATCCTTTAATCTACTTAATAATATCTAATAGTGTATTAAATTCTTGGATAGAACCTATGGATGAAAGAGAAGTTGGAATAGTTGTAATGAAATTATGTACATAAATCATAGTATAACATAGAGTTGGTAGGAGTGGGGTTTGTAAATGTACATGTTTACATGAATTAAGAGAGTTTTATATAGAAAATAAGGGGAATGAAATGATGAATTAATATAAAATCAATAATAATAAAAATTAGAGGAATATGAAAAAACTGTTGATGGGAGTTTATGATATTTTAAAAACATAATATTGATTAAATTTATATTATATAACTCTATTTTTTATGATATAACATCACACAAGTTATTATAAACACAATGTTGGAAGAGATCAATGATAATACCTCACTTTATAATTCAACATTGCTATTCTAATGGAATGATAGATCAGGATTTTAACAAGATCATTCCAAGGGTGTGGCTTCGTATTTTGAGTGGTTATCCATGTAAAAATATATTGTTTTATGGTTTTTTTTTCTTTTAATTTTTTTGGTTCATATATATTGTTCCTTTTTTTCACATTATTAGTTGTTGAATATTTTGGTTATTATGAAATAAAAAAGGTAAATATATTAATTTATTGACACTAAGTGAATTTTAATAGTTTTTAGTCCTTGATAAATATGTATGGTTGCCATTTAATATGGTTTCTTTATTACTATGATGTTGGCCTTTATGGTTATCATATAGTTGTTTAATATCATGGGTATTACCTCCACGGTTATCATTCATGATATTGTGGGATGAAACTCTTTGGACGGTGCTCTAGGGAGGTCCTCAAAAGCTTATTTATAATTTGATTCCCCTAATAAGTCCTTCATAATGAGTTAATATTTAATTTATATTTATACTTCCATAATAAGGTCATTATGGAGGAACATTATACCTAGAATATGTGTCACTATTGGGAGGACCTCCACAATGTTTATTTCATTCTATCGCTGATGAAGGGATAATTTTAGTAGTATCTGAATCACACCTCAATGAACTCTATATATTTGTATTTAATGTTATCTAAATACACCATGATATAACATAGGGATATTAAAATTGGTTTTAAGGATTTTTGAATAAGTATATAAGTGGTAATGTCTCATGTTTTTATAAGGCAATCCCCTTGAGGGTCATCCTTCTGATATACATTTCTTGTGTGGTTGAGATAGAGTTTCAGTGATTACCATTAGAGGAATTTTGGTTGTGTCATAGTTATGATGTCCATGAATAGATAGAGACTTACTAGGAGGCACTAGGACATTCTTTTAGACATAAACAACTTACTCATCAAATTATTCATGTATGAAGGGTAATATTTCTCATACTGTAATGAAAGACTCTTCAAATAGATTAATGTAATAATGGTGACCACCTCTCATGCTATCATAACTCTATAATGAGAGAACTAATGGATTAATCTCCTACAATTTCTCAAAAGATATTAAAATGTTGGGTCCGAATCCATTTTAATTGTTTTTTATATTGTTTTACTCAAAACATAGTGTTGAAGGTGATAAGGAAGTGAAAAAAATTCTCCAGAATATATGAGCTTATGTGGTCATAATGTAATTAACATTCATCTGAGGTACAACATATTGAGGGATAATAAAAACCCTAGTTGTACCACAATTCCCATCAACCTGGAAGCGGAACCTAATACCCGATAGTATGTTGATCGACTATGATATTTGGATTTTGAGGGTGAAAAAAAAATATCAATGCGATATTAAAAATTAGAATCGAAGGTTTTGATCGGTCTCTTTCACAAGAAAAGGATTCCACGTCATCTTCTACATCTTGTTTTCAATAAATTATTCCATCATGTGGAAATTTTTTGTTATTTTCTTGGGTCAACTCATATCATAATTGATGGTATGGTAGTTATAATTATCCCATATATAATATTGTTTTCTAGTTTAGAACAATCATTTATATTCATGTGTATTTTTGAAATCATTATATATAAGAATACCAGTTACCCCTGATTTTCAAGTTACTAATTGAATCCATCCAATAATTGGAACACTTTATACATGGTAGTTTGTCCATTATCCCTTTATTTGATACTTACATTATATTATAATGTCATGAAGTTCTGAACTATATAATTTTATCATTGTATATGGATACAATATGTGTCATAATGTTGGTGTTGGGACTATAAAAAGTATTAAAATGTCTCCCTATGAAGTGAATAAAAATACATATAGTTTGTTTCTATATTACAAGAAACATTAATATTTTTATGGTCCTGATAGAAATAACAAAATGGTTAATTTTATGGTTGTTGATGAATGAAAAAATGGACATGACATTAAATTTTTTCACCCTAGTCCAAGGGGTTATAAATTATAATGTAGGGATACAAGGAAAAATGGTTCATTCCTTTTAATTCATCTATTTTATAACAATAGTTCATCTATTTTATGGGTATATGACTAAAACTAATTATAATATCCATAAGATTCTTTTAGAATGGGAAATTATGTGACGGTACCACGATAAGGATTAGTGCAAGACTGTAACATGAAAATACATTTATTTTTTATAATAGAATATGATATAGGTGATGAAATTTGGGATTACACTATGGCGGGTGATGATTTATAGATTATCCCCATACTATGGGTGACTAGGTATGAGAAATGATTACCAAATTCATATGATATCTGAATATGTGGAATAAATGTTCTGATTACCCCAAGTCACCAAACATTAATACATTTTGATCATTTATTAGACCGAGAATGGATATTATAGATCTTGGATAATGAGGGAGAAGATTCAAAATATCCAATATGGTCATGTTCGGCAAACAAGGATAAAAAATCCCATATATTTCTCTATGATGAGGGATTCAAGTTATCAATAGGGAAAAATTAATGATTGATCGTTGAATAACCTACTAGTTATGGATAATAACTATTTTGAACCACATTATCAAGGGTGTATATAATATTAATGGCCACATAAATAAAACAATCATGTATATTAGTTAACAAAGGCATATGCGTGATTAAGAATGATTTTTGGAGGGGAAGACCAAGGAAAATGTGTTTTCATGAAGTGTTAAAATCATAGTTATACAAAAAAATATTTTATCCAAGCTATGTGACTTGGGATAATGTGGTACATGGGTAGAACAATTATGGGTTAGATTTTAAGTATTTATATATTTGAATTTGTAGGATGGGGTTCGATAAAAAGTATTCATTGAGGGAATGACATGGATCCAAATAGTGAACTATAGAAATTGGGTTCCATTGTTATCCAATAGTGGCATGTCACATTTATAGGAAAGTTAATTATATGAAAACATGTTCCTTGATGGATCCTTAAAGCGATGAGCCTCAAACAACAGATGGATTGCTTGGTCTCCGTGTGGAATCATATTTCATGGTAGAGGGATCTTCTTAGAAATAGTCTATCACCTAATCCTAGATGTGTATCTAGGTGAAGTAACTTATAAATAAGGTTTTATGTGACATCCCATCCGATTAATCAAATAATTATCTTTCACATTATATTCCATAGGTTTTTGTGTTAAAAATTACATAAGGGATAGTTTTTGGATGACATCGGAAGATAGATATGTGGTCTTGGTATATCGAGTTATTTTAGTCAACACCACGTGTAAAAGGGTGTTAATCCACTTTAAAATACGATGATAGATGATCCTATTATAAAAAAATAATTTATAATATCACAACCAGGTGGGGTAACAACTTATAATCACTTGGGTTCCCAACTATTCTACAAATTCATATAGCTACTTGAAGATGTGGTTGATGCTGAATTTTCTTATTGTGAGGTGTTGGATGAGGCATGAGTATGTGGTGTAGCATTAATTTTGTAGTGTAGTTTGAGAACAAGTCAAGATGCTTGGTTTGGGTGAGAAAAGGGGTGCATGACTATCTATTTTTCATAAAACATTTACAAAATCATGTTTAATCATCATTGTGTCATTTTCGACAAATTTTTTGACCAAAAAACATATGCGTGATATATATATATATATATAATATAAATTTCATATGTAAATTTTCACAATGAATTTCTAATTTAAATTTACACTTTTATCTATATTAATATATTTATTTGTATACAATTTTATTTGAATACATGTTTAAATTCATGTGTAAGTAATGATAAATATATTATGTATTTATATATACATGTATTGATTTATATATTTATAAATGCACTATATACAAACAAACATATACCAATTAACACATTTAAATATATATCTAAAAAGTTATGTATATATGTGTATAAATAAATAATCTGAATATATATACACTGATATGTATATAAATATATAAACTATTTATTTATTTATATGTGACCTTATATTATATATATATATATATATTTATTTATTTATTCATACAAATAAATATTAATGACTGTATAAAAACATTATTTTTCAATATACATAAACATATTAATTTATTTGTTTATATATAGTCTGAACATTACGTGTGTACATTTGCACTGAAAAATTACAATGTAAAATTACATAATATATTTATATTAGTCTATGAATGTGTGTGAAAATATGTATATATAATTCTAAAAAATTTCAATTAAAACATTATAGAAATTATATTTATAAATTTCTATTGAAAATTATATTTTATGTAATATTTTGTCAAATAAATAGATATTTTAGTCTTGTTTTTTTATTGTAATTTTCAAACTTCCAATTAAAAATTATATTTCAAGAATAAATCTAAATGAATAATTGAAAATATCTTGGAAAATTCTATATATATTTAAATATATTAGACAATCAAATTTCCAAAAAAACCTTCCATTGAAAAATGACATTATATAATTATACGTACTTATATTTGTCTATACTAATATTAATAAATATTTATCATGAATTATATTAATATATACATGTGTGTACATATATTAATATAGATTTATGTATGTGTGTATGTATTTTGTTATATTAATAAATATGTATACAATTATATTTAATTTTGACTTTAAATTTTAATAGATAATATAAAATTTTACAAATAAAATTTATTTAGAAATTTCCATGGGAATTGATGTTGTTTTCAATGGGAACTCAATTTTGAATTTCAATTTACAAAACAGAATTATAATTGTGAACATGAATTTTTTAAAAACAATCCATTCTATTTTCTAGAGATTTCATTAATAATTAAAATTCATATAGAAACATTTACAGATAACTAGAAAGATTCCCTACGATTTTTCATTTTCATTATGAAAATTTCCTATATAAATTAAATTTTCAGAAGAAATTACCACTGCTAAATGATGATTTCTATTCTATAATTTCATTGAAATATTTTATCAAAATTTTAAAAAATTCCATTTGAAATTAAATTTCTATAGATATTTATATCGACAAAATGATATTTTGAATATCAAATTTTATTCAAATTTTGAAACATTCAATTGAATATTAAATTTCTTGTAAAACATTACACTAATACATTGAAATGTGTAATATGAATTTTGTCTATAATTTTATAATTTAATTTTAAAAGTTTTCCTTAAAAATATAATTTGAGTAAAAAATATATTCAAAATCAGTAATATCATAATACAATTTAAATTGTAAATTTCTATGGAAACTATGGACGTGTGAATTGAAAATTAAATTTTTATTTGATATTTCAATTGATATTTGTAAATTTCTAGTGTGGATTTTCATTTAAAATATATATTAAAATTTTGAAATATTTATTTTTAAATGGAATTTGTTGTTGAAATTAACAATATTAATGTATCCTTTTTATTGTGATATATATATATATAATTTTTGGATGTTTTAAATTTTATTTTATTAGTTAAATATTTTACTAGAAATTTTCATTAGAAACTAATAATTTAAAAACTTTAATTTTAATTGAAAATTTATATATTGAATATTAGTTTTTCGTTGAAAATACAATTTCATGTAGAAATTTGTACTATTTCTATGAAATATTGAGTGGATATTTCATCTGTAAACATTTACTGTAATCTTATTCTTACTGATATTTACATATATATTTTTAATAAATTTGTATATGTTCATGTATGGGTATATATATATTAGTGTACATATATGTATGTTTGTATGTCTGTATATACATGTGTTTATGTATTTGTACATTTCATACTAACATGGTATTGTGGATAACAAATATGTACAAATTAAACATTCTCATGATGAAGTGTAGATTATATATATTTCCTAAATTGGTGTACTTATGTATGTATCTATGTATGTCTATGTGACTGTGCGTGAATATATATTGTGACAATAATTATAATTAATATAATATTTATTTATAAATACATATAAATACAACAAAAAATATATAAATAAATACATATATATATTAATTATAAGAATAATACTTACAACAACAATTCTTATATACATACATATAGAAATATATGATTACACACATATACATAATTTTATAATTAAGAGACACATAATCATTGTGAGGAATGATTATGGTGATCATAATTATTTTCTCCCCCATTTATATCAGAGGTAATGGGTATTATATTACATTCATGTACAGAATATGTATCAGGAAAAAAATGTAATCCACTACTTGAGCCTACAACTTAATAAAAAAAGAATGAATCATCCAAAAAAATAAAATTTTAGACATGCAATGCCACATTATGCCCAATGAAAACTAAAAAATTTCATAATTGGATCATCCACAAAAAATTCACAAGAGAAAAAATTTTGTCTAAGATCGTCATATTTTATTCAATATAAATCTTTCCTCCATTGATTTTGTGATGTGTTAAATGATCTAGAGAATTTCTCCTCTCTATTTTTTTCTTATATTTCTTATGTTGAATGACATATTCATACATTCTGTCAAGACAATCTCCAGAGATGTGGATATAAATATTCCTTTACACAACCTCTCTACATAGAGTGAATGATTTGATCCATTGTGGTGGATTGATCAAATCCATATCTAACATTCCATCTTATAAATAGATTATTTAATTGTTCCTCAATAATAAAAAATACTTAAGGTTTCACGAACCAAATCTTTTCTCCCTCAAAACTAGCACCAAAACCAGCCTATGAAAAGGCCCTAAGGGCGTTCCATATCCCTATGGGCTTTACAAATGTTCTCGGGTATCATTTTTTATGGTTTAGGAATGATTCAACCGAATTTGGATACGTAAAACATAAATAACATTCTATAAACTGAATATGAAAAATTTATACCAAACTAGGTTTATATAAAATCCAGAAATGAATACATAGATCTAATTATTGTACAAGAGGTGAAAAGACACATAAAAATATAATTAAAACATCCCTAAGGACTCCATATGACAAGGGGCCACCACCCACAAGCCGTCTCTACAACTCCGCACCATGGATGAGAACTAACAATAGAACCACAATCACCCAACGACATAACATTACCTATGTCAAACATGACCAAACATACTTAAACACAAGAGGTGTAAGTAGTTTGTGACCTTAATCCCAATCAAACAACAAAATGATTTTCCATAGGGTAATAAATATAAAATAAAAAGAATTCCATTTTTTGATAAACAAGATGTAGTGGAATTAATTTCTAAAGAATGGCACATTCGAATATCAATAGATTTTCTAGGGAATTTTTCCTGAAATAGAACATATCAATAAAACATATATATTACTGTACTTTCAAGAAAAACCCACTATATTCCATTGATAAATACACAATATTCAATGAGCACCAATCTTAGAAACACGTCTAAGAACAAGGTAGTCTCAGGCCCCATGTAACTCATACTTTGGTGTACTGTTACCATAGAAAAATCCATTCTCATGCATGATACACTAGTATAGAACAAACCCATAACCCATGGATCCCTATCATCACCAATATAGTTTTTTAGTGGTTTATGTTATCCATCTTTCTCTGTGAAACATAGACAAAAATCATCCGGATCACTAGCATACTACTATATATCCACCCTCCAAGGTAGCTGAGCTCCCCCCTTGGTGATAAAACCATTATCTAATGATATTAAAATCCATTATCACATAAAAACACCATTTATTTCCATAATAAACTCAAAATAGTATCTACACATGTTTTTCACCACTTACACCACTCAATATTACCTTTAGAATTTTAATAAAACAACATCATAAATTTTAACAATGCATTACACATCGTGTATCTTTAAAATAACACATTGTACACCATTAGACCACCCATATTCACCAAAATTGAATTTTCATCATCCAAAACATTTTCATAATTCCATGACATGTGTTACAATGTAAACCCAACTATAAAACATGAAATAGACATGTAAAACACCCAAATCAGCACAAAATTGGTACCTAAAAATCATTCGCTTATAAAATGTCACCAAAACATTTTTTTGAAGAAAGGATAATATATAAGATGTGTGATAAAAAAAATTCACAATATCTACCTAATATAGCATTACTTACCCATGGAATCACCAACAACAAATTTTTAGACCATTTATTCATTGTGAAAAAATTCAATCGCACCACTGCCACACATCAAGTTTGGTAGATCAAGCCTAAAATAAACATATTGGGCCAAGAAAACTAAAATTAAAACAATTGGTTCAAAACACTACACTCTGGTCATTTGTTACTTCAAGGAAATTGGACGAAACTTCCTGAAAGGGGGAGGAACTAATTGGGGGAAACACTTACGTGAGATTGTGTGATGTTCCTCCACAAAATCCCCCTTACAAATAGAAGTTCCAAAGTGTTTTTCAGGTTCTTGGGGGGGAAGATTATTGTAATTTTCGAATGGGTGAAGAAATGGCTTAGTTTGGATATATTTCGGGAGGGAAAAATGGAATTACACAATGTTTTTTAATGACCTGGACAAGGATGCATAGTTTTCTTGCACAGTTTGGAAAACTGCGCCCCAAACTGTGTGCCCCCTTTCTTCCACTCAAAATGTTTCCAAACTCCTTAAAATTGAATGGGGTCCTATATAAAGCATATGGGAAAAATATAGGCTAAGAATAAAATAGATAAATTTACCTTAATTGATGGAAATTGGTGTGACAATTATCCCCACCCTGAAAACTATCTGTCTTGGAAATTAATCGTGAATCTTGATTAGAAAACAAGAAGAGGTATTCTTCCTTTACCCAGGACTTCTTCTCCTATGTCTCATGTGAATTTTTAAAATGTTGTCAAAGAACCTTTTCTAGTGAAATAGACTTCCCATGAAGCACCATTTCTTGGAATTCCACTATTCGCATTGGCTGCTCAACAACAGATAAATCAGGATCAATACGCAACTCCTCCCAGTTCAGTACATGGGATGGAAATGGGTTGTATTTCATGCACTTGGAGACATGGAAGACATCATGTATGGATGTAAATATAGTAGGTATGGCCAAATTGGATTCCACTATTCCAATTTTCTCACTGATCTCATAAGGTCTGACATACCGCGACATCATCTTCCCTTGCTTTCCCCATTGACGAAGTCCCAAAAGATGGGCCAATTTAAATAATGCCCTATCACCCACATGAAACTATAGGTCTCGATGCCTGTGTTAATCATAAGGTTTATGGTGTCATTGAGATGTCAATAAGAGTTTCCCGATAAAGTTGACCTTCTCAGACATCTCCTCCACCATACTCGGCCCCTGCAGTTGGATTTCACTTATCCCAATGCAACATAGGGGGAACTAGTAGGTCAGACATATAAGAACTCAAAAGTATCCATTAAAATATATGATTGGACTCTTTATTATAAGAAAAATAAAAAAATAACAAAAGGCTATTCCAGGAACCACCAATGACTATTACACATGCAAAGTGAATTTTCTCTAAAATCAGATTCGCCCGCTCTGTCTAACCATTCATTTGAGGACGGAATGTCGTGATCATATTAATCAAAGACCCCATGGACTTATGAAGACCTTCCCAAAACCATGAATTGAAACTGGGTTCTTTATCTAAGACAACAACTAATGTCACACCATGGAGCTTTATCACCTCTTGAAGATCCAAAAGGCCCATCATATTCACATTAGAAGTATCTTTGATCATATTGAAGTGGGATGATTTGGTAAGATTGTAAATCACCACCCAAATAGAATTAATATCCTAAGGTGTAAGAGGTAAGCGAACAATGATGTCCATGTCAACCTCGTTCCACATCCATGTAGGAATGGGTTACAACTGGAGTAAACCGAAGGGCCTTTGATGCTCGGTGTTCACCTTCTAGCTTGTGTATCATCTCGACACAAAGTACACAGTGACTCATCTCAAAAAAAGACACCAAAAATAATGATGGAAATCATAATACCTCTTGGTGGCACTTGGCTGGACATCCCATTGAGACTGGTGGATATCCTTCATCACCACATTTTCTATAGATAACGACATTACTGAATGGCCCTTAAAGCCCAAGATGACCTCAGGAGACGATGACCAATAAATGTACGTCTCCCTGCCATGAAGAAACATCTACAAATAATGAAAAATCTCATCACTAGGATGCTCCCTATGAATTAGCTCCACCAGAGAATGTGTCAACTGATAGCATTCCAAGAATCCACTAATCACAGGAATTCCTCAAAGCATGCACTAGGAATTTTCTCCTCAAGGAATCGGCCAACATGTTACGCATTATTGGGGTACAAACAATGTCATCGTTGATCCCCTATAAGTACTCAAACCACAGACGCTACCTCATGTTTAGTTCCTTCTATGATAAGATATAGGCCATGATTTTGTGATCAGAGTAGACCAAAAACATCTCCCCAAAGAGGTAGTGACGCCTAGTCTCCAGTGCATGCGTCAAATCTGCCAACTCCATATTGTGGATTGGGTAATTCTTCTCATGTGGTCAAAGTTGGTGATTTCCATACACCATAATGTGATCATCCTTCATAAGCACACACCCAAGACCCATACCCGAAGCATCACAATACAAAAAATACCCCTTTCCAACCACTCTAAAAATTACAATGGGGTTTGTAGTCAACCACCACTTCATCTTCTTGAAGGATGCCTGGCATTATAGGCCTCAAACAAACATCATCCCTTTTGGGGTGAGTGGGCTCATTAGTGAATCCAGGATAGAGAAATCCCAAAAACCCACTTATAATAAACATCCAGTACAAGGAAACTATTAATCTCGAACACATTCTTCAGATTCTCCCATGAAATAACCACACTGATCATCTCGGGGTCCACTAAAAACACCTACTCTAAGATCTCATTCCCTAGGTATCTAACATCCCTGAACAAGAAGGTGAATTTGTAAAAATTTTCATAAATGTGATGCTCTCACATGGGGCCCAGAGCAATACGCATTTGATGCTCATGTCCCTCCAAGGATCCCGAATAAACTTGGATGTCACCCCCAAATAAAACAATAAAAGAATCTAGATACTGATGGAACACCCTGATCATGAGTACCATAAATACCGATGGAGTATTTATCAATTTGAAGGGCATGAACAAGTACAAAAACTGGTCATAACTGCTTCAGATGGATATTTTCGGATCTCCTCCTCTTTCACAATGAGTTTATGATAGCTCGAACAAAATTATAAATTAGAAAACAACCTTTCCACCTTCAAATGATATATCAAGTTATCTATTCAGGTAAAAGGATAATTGTTCTTGATTGTTTCCTTATTCAGGTTCCTGTATCCAATGCACAAACGAAGGGATCCGACAACTTTTTCGCAAACACCACAGGAGAATCCCAAGGAGAGATGCTCGTGTGAATGGATCCATTATATTATAAGTCTTCCCTCTCTATCATTAATTCGAAAAACTCAGTGTGGGCCCCACAATATGAGTTAATTGATTTCTTTTCTGTTTCTGACCATTGATCAATCGAGAACTCCACATCCTGTATTGGGTAAAACAATGAAATTCATCCGGGAATACCTCCAGAAACTCAATAACTACATGATGTAGTCCAACATCAAGAGAATGAACTTAGTCATCTATCACAAGAGATGATAAATGAAAAACATCATCTTCCAACTCTAGGAGTGGAGGTCCCGCATGACTCAAATGAGGATCTCATTCCCCACAAAAAACATGAAGTCACCCATAAGGTGCCGTGAAACAGACCCACCTCCTATAAAAATCAAAATATTCATGGAAGTTTACTAGCCAAACAATGCCTTGTATTATGTAAAATAGTTCCATATCTAAGACCAAAAGGTCCCACTCCATCTCAACCCTAGACATGGAATGCATGCATTACAGGAACCTAAGACCCTGCTCCTTGATTCACAGTGGCATCACCTACTCCATCACAAAAGACAACAACTCAGTTGTAAAATTCAGATTGTCTAAAAAATGTGTCGAAATGAATAAAATAGAGGCACTAGTATCAAAAATCGTAGTTTTTGTAGAAGATATGACTGAAATGGTACCTCGAATTGTCGACGGTCCCACCTCTCATCCTGTTGGGGTCTGATCCACCATATGGAGATGTTTGGTCTTTGCCTGAGAATGACTGCTAGTCTGTGACTGTACCCTAAACTGGATCTGACCCAAAGTTGAAACATCCCATCCACTATAAGAACCATGTTCGTTTTATGCATGAATTGGTTTATGGTTTCTGTTTTTTTTTCAATCCTTAGTGGAACTTTAGAATGTGTGACAGTAAAGTGATCATACTATTCAAGCAGAAAACAATATTGAAGGTGGCATTGTTCTCAAGTCTTTGCCAAATTTTTGGACCTGAAAATTGTAAAATGAAGACATATGTTGTTGGTAAGAGGATGTGCATGCAAAAAGGAAGTGGTGCACGAAATAAGGGAGGCATGGGCGAAAAATAGCGGCGTGCACGAAAAATAGAGGTGTGTGTGAAAAATAGTGGTGTGCGGGAAAAACAGTGTCGTGCACGAAATGCATCATGGTGCATGAAATAGTGGAGATAGATTTTTCATGCAAGAGGTGTTTCAGAATTCGAACATCATAAAATGGTAAAGGCATGGGATGCATGACACACATGGAGTTATGAGTGAGAAACGGTTCCTATGAAAAATATTGTGCGCAAAATGAGAGGTTTTTCGATCCACAAGGTGTTTTGTGCATGGGGGTCTGAGATGCCTATAAATAAAATGTGAACCCCTCATTCGGGACATCTAAAGTCTTAGTGAAGATTATAGTGATTATGCATGTAAAAGGATCGCATAAAGGTAGTTGCGCGAAAAATTATGAGTTGCGTGAAAAAGGTCGAGATGCGCTAAAAATGTCCGAGCTGCGTGAAAAAGACCGAGCTGCATGAAAAATTCCTAGATGCACGAACAATTCTAGGTCTTATTTAGAAATATTAAGTTGTGAGAAATATTTTACGCACAAAAATCATGTATTTATCACAAATTTGAGAACTTGCGTTCAAAGGGTAGGTGCTGCAAAAAATCATCTTTGTAACCTATTTGCACTTTCATATTATCTAGATCAGTCATTTAGTGTGTTGAAGATCATCATTTCAGGACATAGATGCAAGAAGAGTCTCATGCTATTTAGAGGTAAAGACTTCAATGAAAATATATTGAAGACACCATCACATCTGTAAACTGACTGGTATTTCAACAAAGGCAGTGAGCGAGGGGGAGTCAATAGTAGTGACCCGAGGGACACAGTGGGCTATCCCTAAACGGTTGTAAAGGCAGTGAGCCTGGGACAGGGTGACTATTATCGAACCTTTGGAATCCACAACAAGTGA
Source organism: Viscum album (assembly GCA_963277665.1). Taxonomy (NCBI): domain Eukaryota; kingdom Viridiplantae; phylum Streptophyta; class Magnoliopsida; order Santalales; family Viscaceae; genus Viscum; species Viscum album. Next base: position 2,046,644,713 of record OY728142.1, read on the forward strand.
TGAATAGTTGAATTTGGTATGACTGACAACATGTCGGCATATGCTCCATGGATGTAGCCCTTAGTGGTGAACCAAGTAAGTAGTGTTGTGTCATCTCTTTGAATGTGAATGATTAATTGCTTCGCATATCCATTATATAGGTTAAACTAGTTCCTACCAACATGGGAACAAGATAAATCAGTTTAAAAGAAAAAGATGAGACCCTGATTCACCCCTCCCCTCTCAAGGTGTCCTGGGGTCCTACAAGTGGTATCAGAGGGTGGATACTGGTGTTTTACCTATACTTTGTCATCAGGGATAATGATATCAATGTTAGGGGAATATCTCTCATGGATGGAAGTAATTTTCTAATTTGGAAGTACAAAATGAGATCTCATTTAAGATCCACAAGAATGGAGGTCCACTTTGCTACTGTGAAAGTAATACATGTTACTAATCCAACAGGTTTTTCTATGAATGATACAAACAAGAAAGATTAGATGTACATGTCAAAGCTCAGAATTCTATCATTATGGCTCTTTCTGACCAGATCTATCTAAAGGTCATGAGTTGTATCTCAGCAATGTCTATGTTAGATAAACATGAAAATATCTATGAAGGAGACATAAAATTGAAAGTGGGAAAACTTAAAGTACTGCACAACAGGTTTGACAATCTAATGATGAATCCTTATGAGAATACAGATTCATTCTTCAATTGAATCACTGATGTAGTGGGAGAAATTCGAGGTCTTGGAGAGGTAATCAAAGAAATTGATATCGTAATGAAAATCATGCGAAGGCATCCTCCTTTGTAAAACGAAAAGTTTTCATCCCTTGATGAAAGAGATCTTTCTATACTATCTCGAGATGATCTGCTTTGTAGTCTAGTGGCATATGAGATAAGAGTCAAGCCTAAAAAAGCTACAACTCGTGTTATAAAGGAAATGGCTATCATAGCCTTAGACAAAGTGAAAATTTTAGAATATAGTGGTGGTGAATATGATGAGGAAAGAGAAATTATTTCTCTCATTTCCAAGTAGTAGGTGAAGGGAAAAGTAAAATTTAATGGTAAGTTACCTCTGGCATGCTTTCTCTGTGGAAGAGTTATGTACATTTCCTCTCAGTGCCAAAGAATGATCTATGATGAAGAATGTAAAGAAGAAGACATTGAAAAGCCTCATAAAAGGTTTTTCAAAAAGGGATATTTAAAATCCGGATAGAAGGTTCAGAATAAGTGTTTTTTTGTGAAGATGAAGAGGATGATATTGAATTCTGTGAAGAAGAAGATGAAGATGAATTTTAAAATGCAAACCATGCTTCCATATTGGCTACTATTGAAAAGATAGAACCCTCGATCGATAAAGACAGAGACAGTAATATGACTCATAATGGGGATCCCATGTTTAAAATTAAGGATGCCTTTTCAAAGATAGAGAACAAATGCATGAGATGTTGTAAGTGGAAAGGCATGGTGTAAGAATCATCAGAATATGTTGATGATCGTGAAGCAGAAAATTAATGACTATAAGAACTAGCGAGAGTTCAATATTAGATCCATGAAAGAATAGATGACATTGTGGAATTTAAGCATAGAATTGAAGAAACTGAAAATGTCATAAATGAAATTACATCCAGACTGGAAGAAAATCCCAAGACCATTGAGGGTCTTGAGGAAGAAGTTGTTACTCTTAGGAGTACTCTTGTGTGTCTATCAACCATAAATAAGGGTAAGAAGAGATTTCATTTTGGATGATTCTCATATGCAGAGTTACTGGTAAGAGCCAAGTGTGGTTTTGATGTTGTAGGATGAACATTTTGTGATCAAGGACCTGCATGCATGGGAAAGAGTGGAATTGGCTGTGAAGTTGGGTCATCAACTGCTGGAAATGGAAAGAGCCAAAATAAAGACAAGATGAAAGTTACACATGTTGAAACATTTCCTAAAATTCTGAAAATTAAACCCTCAATCGAAACAAAAAGAATAACTAAAGATTATCCTCAAACTTTCTAAAATGATAGGAATCCCAACCATTCTCCTAAAAAGGAATGAATTAATAGAAGTATAAGTGATAATACACTTCCCCTCATGAAGTGCCAGTTCTGTTTATATCTGGGTCACACCATGTCATATTGAGAAGAGGCGAGGAGCTACATAAATGGGGAAGATCTTGGAAGTCAACAAAGGAGATTTATTTCATATCCTCCATCTTATAGAAGAAATATCTTCTACAGTTACGATTTTCATTGTTATAACATTGTCCATAAAAATATGTATTGCAGGCAGAGGTAGGATAAGAGAAATTAATACAAATCTCATAGATGGGTCAGTTTTCACCCTCTTGATGGTATTGTTCTAAAAAATAGGTTTTCTCCTCTAGAAAAAGATTATGGGTATGAAGAATCTGATTATGTATAGTAAATTATTATAAGTCCATCAGTATCCTTTACTCAATCCAATATCTCTTGGAAAGAAAAGAAGATGATTTAGAAATCCAATCTTGCAGAAGTAGCCCTCAAAACTACAAAGAGTAGTAGCACTTGGATTCTTCATTGTGGATTCTCTTCCCGTATGACAAGAAATGTTTACCTTTTTATGAGAATTAAAAATAAGGTTGATGGAACAGTGAGGTTTGGTAATGATGGTGCTTTGAAGACTAAAGGCAGTGGGAATACTTCCCTCACCAATGGAGAGCTAAATAATACTGATGTTCTTTATGTGGATGGTCTACGTCAAAATTTCCTTAGTGTGAGTCAACTCTGTGACTTAGGGCTCATCATAAAATTCAATCAAAATGTCTTCACTATAAAGGAAATAAAAGGGAATTCTCTTATGAAAGGCTGTATAACAGATTGAAATTTATATCAGGTTGACAGCAAAGTGAACTCCGGATATTTGTTTGTTGAAGAAGAAAACAACATGTGGCATCTAAAGATTGGGCGCATTAACCAACAAGACATGGAAAAGATATCTAAGATAATGATAGTCATGTATATCCCAATTCTTAAACATGAATGAGAAAAGACTTGTGATTCTTTCAAATTGGAGAAGCTAGACTGTAATTCATATCGTCCAATGAAAAAAATGACATCACACCTTCTTGATCTCATACATACAGATGTATGTGTCCTGATAAATGTTGTCGGAAATCATGGAGAGAGGTACATCATCCTTTTAATTGATGATTATAGTATAATGTCTTTTGTAATTGTTATTCACAGGAAGTGAAAAGTACTTTATTTCATGAAAACATATCACCGAATTTCCGAGAATGATATTGGGCATACAATCAAAGTACAATGATCTGACAATGGAGGGTAATACACATCCGTTGAATTTCAAAACTATCTATAGAAACACGGGATGCAACATTAGGTAGCTTTAGTGAGAACTCCCCAACAAAATGGAGTTATTGAACGCTGGAATCGACAGCTGACCAACATGGAATGAACTATATAGATTGAGAGTCGTATTCCACAACATTACTGGAAAGAGGTTGTTCATGTAGTAGTGTATATTCAAAATTGAACAGGGCTTTATATGGGTGAGACCAAGACACCATATGAACTGTTTCATGGAAGGAAGCGCTCTTTGAAATATTTTCATGTTTTTGGAAGTAAATTCTTCATCAAGAACAAAAATGGAAATCAAGGTAAGTATGTTTACAATGAAGATGAAGGAATTTTCCTTGGATACTCAATGAATAGAAAATCCTACAATTGTTTCAACAAGATATTAGGAATGATTGTGGAAAGAAACGATGTTAAGATCATTGAATAGAAAACAAAAAATTCATCAAGGATTTCAAATGATGATGTGAAAGAAAGTGATGAAGAAAGTGAACGTGGAGAAAATATAAATATAGAAATAATGGAAGGTGAAAAAAATTCTCAGTAGTCACATCAGGGTGTTGTCTAAGTAGATGAATCTGATGAAAAATCCTTGGCTGGAGAGAATTCAACTGAACGACACAAGAGAAATAAAAGTTCTGAGATTGATCCATCTAACATAGTTGGGGATAACAGTGCACTCAAACAAACAAGTAGGATGAGGAATAACACACAATCTCCATTTCATTCCGTTGTGGATAAATCCTCCTTTGAAGAAGCAGTAAAGGATGAATCTTGGGTGAAAGCCATGAATGAAGAGTCAGATCAGATTGATAAGAATCCCACTTGGGATATTTTCCAGAGACCCAAAGGTCACAATGTGATTGGTACAAAATGGATCTTCATGAACATGTTTGATGAGCATGGATGTGTTATTAGAAATAATGAATGACTGGTATGTAAAGGATACTCCCAGATTAAAGGTGCTCATGTTGAGAAAACCACTGCTCTAGTGGCAGGACTAGAGTATATCTGGATTTTCCTTACTATGGAACACTAAAGAGGATATAAATTATATCAAATGTATGTCAAGATAAAATTATTAAATGGTTCACTCAAAATGGAAGTCTACAATGAAAAACCAGTTGGTTTTCTACATGGTACTGGTGAAATAATGGTTTGAAAACTATAGAAAGAACTATATGGTTTGAAGTAGGCACCACGAGCATGGTATTCCCGGCTGGACTCTTATCTCAAGAAGCGGGAATTCAAAAGAGGAGTAGATCACAATCTATATGTGAAGAAATATCCAAATGATCAGTTCATCGTTCTAGTCTACATTGATGAAATAATATTTCGTGGCAGCATTCAGAAATCAAGTGATGAATTTCCCAATCACATGAAATCAGAATTTGAAATGTCTATTATTGGAGAGGTGACATATTTCATGGGGCTTCATGTCATTCAAAAGAAGGATTACACATTCATTTCTCAGGATAACTATGAAAGATAGCTTGTGAAGAAGTTTAATATTCATGACACCAAACTAATGTCAACTCTGATTGCAATTGGAACCAAACATGGAATGAATGAGGATGAGAAATCTGTTGACCCAGCCATGTACATGAGGATAATTGTGATCCTACAGTACCTGACAGCGACACAACCAGATATTGTCTTCGCAACATGTCTAGCGTCCCTCTATCAGAGTAATCCAAAGGAGGAAAATATGGTGTAGTGAAAAGAATTATGAGTTATATTGAAGGAACTCACAATGGTGGATTATGATTTGCTGTAGGAAGCGATAGTGAATTATCATCATTTTCTGATGCTGACTGGGAAGGTGATGCAGTGGATAGTATGTCACCCACTGGTGGAGAATTCTATATTGGGAATAAATGTGTTGGATGGTAGATAAATAAACAAGAAAATACTTCTCTTAGTACTACTGAAGCTGAGTATATCTTCGGCACAAAGGCATTCACTCAATTGTTATGGATGAAGCAAAAACTAATAGATATATGTGATTAGGTGAAGTAACCAATGGTAATTTACTGTGATAATAGGATCGTAATTGATCTTACGAAGAATCAGATTCAACATTTTTGTACAAAACATATTGAAATTAGGTATCACATTATCAAAGAAAAAGTTCAGCAAGGCGTGATTAGAATGGATCATGTGGGAATTGATGAGAAAGTGGATGATATGATGTCCAATCCACTGCCGGTGGCTATGTTTGAGAAGAATCGGTTGAACCTTGGTGTTCAGCCACCTCCCAGTGCATAAGGTGGTTAGAAATACCCCTCTCCCTAGTTATGTTGACTGTTTTTAATCTTTTTTTAGATAAGTTGTAGGTTTACGTGGAAGAAACTATCCAAGGGGTGTATTGAGAAGTTAAATGAGAAAATAGTGTTCTTTGGGATTATTTCCAATGGGGGAGAAATAATAAATTCAGAACATGTTTGGTATCATGATGAGATTTCAGTGATAGGATAACAAGGAATACATTGGACATGTAATGCTTCTGGGAAAATTTATGAGAATTGCTTGGGCATAATTGAGAACTCTGAAACACGGAATCCCAATTAACACTTCCCCTCTTGTATTCTACACCGAGCATTGATCATGTAGACATAGAATGCTGGATGAGATTATTATTCGGTTTTTGGATTTCATATGGCCGGTGCTCTATTGAATTTATTTAATGATTTCCAACAAACACAAAAGGGGAGATTGTTGGAACAATGGTTTTTCTATGCATGAATTGGAGTATGGTTCATATTTTTTTTCAATCCTTAGTGGATGTTCAGATTTTAAGACAGTAAAGTGATTATACTATTGATGAAGAAATTAGTATTGAAGGTGGTGTTGTTCTCCAGTGGTTGCCAAATTTTTGGACTTGGAAATTGGATAATGAGGACATAGGTTGTTGGTAAGAGGATGTGTGCACAAAAAATAAGTGGTGTGCATATTAAGGGAGGAATGCGTGAGAAACAACGGCGTGTACAAAAAAAAAGTGGCCTACACTAAAAATAGTTTCATGTGTGAAAAATAGTGTGGTACGTGAAATAGTGTTGAGAGATTTTTTGCGCAAGAGGTGCTTCAGAATCAGAATGTCAGAATATGGAAAAGGAATGGGTTGCGTGAAAAATGGTACCTGCACCAAATATTACGCGCCAAAGGAGAGGTTTTTCACACCATAGGTATTTTTAATCACGGGGGGTCTAAGACGCCTATAAATATGATGCGACCCCCTCCTCCGGGATAGCTTAAGAATTAGAGAAGATCTGAGTGCTGATGCGTGTAAAAGGTTTTCATAAAGGCAGTTGCGTGAAAAATTCTGAGTTGTGCAAAAATGGTCGAGTTGCATGGAAAAATTTTGAGCTACTCGAAAAAGTCCGACCTGCACAAAATTTCCGAGATACGCGGAAAATTCTTAGTTGTGTGAAAAATTCTGGGTTACGCGTAAAATGATAGAGTTGCACGAAATTTTTTCAACGCAAAAAGCATGTATTGCACACAAAAGTGAAAACGTGTGCACAAAGGGTTGGTGCTGTGAAAAATCATATGTTTAAGCTGTTTGCACATTCTGATTATCTGGATCATTGGTTGGGTTTGTTCAAGATCATCATTTCAGGACTTCGATGCAAGCAGTGTCTCGTTCTAAGAAGAGGGAAAGACTTCAATGAAAATCTATTGAAGATAACTTCATGTATGTAAACTAACTGGGACTTCACCAAAGACAGTGTGTTTAGGGGAGTCAACGGGAGTGACCCAAGGGACGCAATGGGTTATCCTTGAACAGTTGTAAGGGTAGTGAGCCTGGGACAGAGTGACAGTAACTGAACATTTTTAACCGACAATTAGTTAAGAATAGTTGAATTTGGTATGACCGACAACCTGTCGGTGTTTTCTCCATGGATGTAGCCATTAGTGGTAATCCAAGTAAAAAGTGATGTGTCATCTCATTGTATGTGAATGTTTGATTTCTTCTCATATCCTTCATATGGGTTAATATTGTTCCTAACAATTCGGGAACAAGATCTATTAGTTTAAAAGTAAAATTTGACGGCTTGATTCACCCCTTCCCTCTCAGGGTTCCCTAGGGTCCTAAAACCACCACGGCCACCAAATCGATATCCCCTCATTGATGACAGCTCAGACTGAGCTATAACTCCTTTTGAAGCAACAGATCCTTCCCCACACTAAATTGGATGTGACACCCCACAAAAGTGATGCAAGTGACCCACACCTCCACATTGGTAATAGGGCATCAGAGGATGTGGGTATGGTGGTTGGATGTGCCCTAGCCTCCCACACTATTGGAAGATGATATATCTCACATCAGAATCAACATATGAAAATTGTCGAGAAGAGTGTGCTAAACTACCTCATCCCTTCTTCACATGGTCATCCTGGTTCCTTTTCTTCTCTAAGGAGCTCCACTTCCCACTAATGATACTGAACTAGAGATACTATCATTCATATTTTAGTCAAACACCACCATACATGCCTGGTCGACCACCTCAACCTAGGTCGTCAGTTTATACAAAAAAACCTGAAAGTATTTCCTTGTTTTTAAGCCTTTATCAAACCTTTAGGCCTTTTCTTGCTCTTTAGAGACGATTTCAAGAGAATAACAAACTAGTTTAGTGAAAATATTAGCATACTCCATGAGATATTGTTCTCTCTTAACAAGATCCATGAACTCTCAGGATCTGGCATATTCTAGGACATCAGTGAAGTAATGTTCATTGATGTCAACCTTGATCTCTCCCCTTCACATTTTCTCATTCTTCCTAGTTTGAAGTACTGATTCCAACTACCTAAAATATGTATCATCCAAATAAAATAAGTAACACTAATTGTGAGTTCCTTGGGTGTCCAGGAACTCAAACAGGTGCTCAATCATTTCGAGACATTCCTCTACTACCTAGGGTTCCACTCTACCTCAGAAGGTAGGAAGCTTATTCTATAGGACCTCCATGTACTTTCCCTTTCTAGGACCATTCTTATCCTAAAAAATATGTGCTGGAATAGGTGATGGTTCATGTCTGAGAGCATGGATAGCCTGAACCATATCCTCTACTATCCTCTGATCAAGCAATGAGGGATAACTCTCTCAGACTTCCTCCCGTGGTTTCCATGGATCCTTCTACGAAGGCATGTTGCTACAAAAAAGAAACAACCAAAAGAGAAAAATCGTTAAAAAATTCTAAAAAATTCATCAGTAACATCAAATATAAAAAATCTACACACATTACAATGAAAAAAGAAACAACTACCCCACCCTCACCAGATTCCTATGTGTAGTATGTATCCCACATGCCCCACCTGGAAGTGAAATCAAAACAACCATTCAAATATCCCCATGGTGACTCGAATACTACCAAGAGAGGTGTGGTCCAAGCATTGTACTCATGATCAATACTATGTGTCCCGACATTCCTAGCTCATGTCTATCCAGACTCATCCCAAAATAATAATATTAGGAAAAATCATTAACCTCATTTGATACCATTTTGACACAAACCAAATCTAGTCTCCACCAAAACCAGTGAAAAACCCAACTCGTATCAAGGCTTGAAGGGCTATACCTATCTCCAAGGACTGGAACATGTGCCTATGTAAAACTTATTTTGGATTGGGAATGATTTACCTGAAAATGGATACGTAAAACATCAAAAACATTATGATGAATTGAATATGAAAAATTCATACCAAACTAGGATTATAAAAAATCTAGAACTGAATACATAGGTCTAATAATTGTACAAGAGGTGAAAATACACAAAAAAAAATATTAGTAAAAACTCCCTATGTACTCCACATGACAAGGGGTCTCTACCCACAAGCCTTCTCCAAAACTCCGCATAATGGATGGGAACTAACACCCTTAACCACAATCACCCAATGCCTTTCCATTACCTTTGTCAATCATGAACAAGTACACATACAACAAGGGGATGTATTTATTGAGTGAGACATATCCCAATATGATACCACAAATAGAAACTATAGGGAAATCCAAACTACATAAAAAACAATCCATTTTTGATAAATGAGAATTAATGGAAATAATTTCTAAAGAATGAAACGTTAAAATGTAAATATTTTTTCAAGGTATTTTTCAATGAAATAGAAAAAATCAATAAGACATGTAGGATACTGTATTTTTCTAAAAAACCCACCATATTCTAGAGATAAATACACAAGATTCAATGACCAAAAATATCAGGAACACCCCTAGCCACTAGGTAGTCTCGGGACCCATGTACCTCGTACGTCAGTGCAATCGAAGAACAACATAATGTATTCTCGTGCATGATCCACTGGTAGGAAACATAACCATAACCTATATGCCCCCAATCATCACCAATATAGTTTTTTTAGTGTTTTTTATCCATTTTGCTGAGTGAAACATGAAAAAATGCATCCTGATCACAAGCATTCTTGTATATATCCGCCCACCTAGGTACATGGGTTTCCCCCTCCGTGGTCAAACCATTATCACCGGATACCAAATACCATTAAAACATAAAAACACCATTTCTATTCACAATCGACTCTAAACAGTACCTATTCATGTTTTTCACCACTAACACCACTCAATAAAACATTTTGAGTATAAAGAATACAACATCACAAAATTTAATAATTCTTTACACACAAAATCCCACTCATATAAAACATTGAACACCATGGGCATACCCATATTCATCAAAACAGAATCTTCCTCAAACAAAAAATTTCTATAAACCCATTACATGAGTTACAATACAAACCCAGTTAGCATAATATGAAATAGTGCTGTAAAACACTCAATTTAGCACAAAATTGGTACTTAAAACCATTTTATTATCAAAAATCACTAAAACAAGATTTTATAGTAAGGATAATGAATAAGAAGTGTTCTAAAAACATAAATTCAGAAAATATAAATCATCTAGCAATATTTACCCATGGAATCACCCACCGCAAATGTTACATCCCTTGATTCTTTGTGTGAATATTCAATTGTGCCACCGCAGCAGCTCAAGGGTGGTAGATCAAGCCTAAAATCATAATATTGGACAAGGAAAACCCATATGTAAACCCTTGTATTGAAACCCTACCCTGTGGTCATTTTGGACATCATGTAAATGTGATAAAACATCATGAAAACTGGAGTAACTCAGAGGGAGAAAATCTTATTTGAGATTGTGTGATTTTCCTACACCAAACCCCACTTCAAAATGAAGTTCCAAGAGTGTTTGAGGTTCTTGGGAGGCTATAATGGCTGTAATGGTCGAATTTGGGGAAGAAAGGGGTAAGTGTGGATAAATCATAGGAGTGGAAAAAATGTAATTCTAATAGTATTTTTAATGACATGGACAAGGTTGAATGATTTAGTTTCATGGTTTAGCAAAACATGCACCGAATCCTTGAACCCCTTATGTCCTCTCAAAAAGAGTCCAAACTATTTCAAATTGAAGGTTGGCCTAGGGTAAACATAGGGGTGAATTTTAGTCCAAAAATCAAATCAAAAATGTTCTTTAATTAAAGATTTTTTTTCAATAATGTTGTTTATTTTTTTAATTTTATATTGAAAACCTGGATTTTCATTTTGAGTATAGATTTTATTCAATGAATACAATATCAATCCATCAAAATTAATGATATAATTTATTCTCATCTGATTCCATGAATCATAAAAATAATATACTAGATCCACATTTGGAGAAATATGGGTATCCAAAGATGATTTCACATCACCACATCGACCAACTGGACCATTTATTCCTTATAATCCAAAGATATTATGGTATCTATTATTGAATCGTAATGAAAAAAATTATTTAATGATTGACCTTTTCTTGTATAAACTAAATCCTAGGCCTTCACTCAAATAAAATAAGAAACTCATTTATAGAAAAAACTTTAAATAATTGAATGTCATCTCTATTTTGTTTAAGTATAACTCTTTTATCTACAATAGTATTATAAGAGAGTAATTTTTATCATCACGTTGAGATTATAGAATATCATTCGGCTCAAGGACGATCTCGAAAAATATAATTATCATCCAAGACTCTCTATTCCACCTATCCTACCTCTAGTATAATACTATTATATTATGGATAATCAACAATACACTCTCTCTTCATATACATAAAAATTATATAATTTGTTTAATATATTATATATCGTCCCTCATAAAGAGTATATGATAAATAATGCTCCACATGACACAATCTTGGGAAAGCCAACCCTTAAGTATGTATATATATATATCTAAGAATGTTTTCTATAAAAATGAAAGAATATAGTTATATAAATAATATTTATTTCTATTTAAAAAAAAATATATTTATTATAATTTATTTTAATAATTTCATATTTTAAAAATTATCAAATTTAAATTAATAAATATAAACTTATAATAATATATTTATTTACAGAAAAATTGTATACATAAATATAGTGTATTGTATGTTTACTTTAAATATTTGATTAATATAAAAATGAATATATATTTATTTTATTTTACTTATATTAAATTTTGATTTATATAAACTATATAATTTATGTATTCAAATCTATATATTATGAAATATGATTTATATTATATGAAATATATGTGATTTGTTGTTATTACTTTTTAATTATTTGTAATTATATATAGTTATAATTAATCAAATAAACTTTTCATTGTGTGTGTTAAAATATAGGGATATTAACTAAATAAATATATAAATATATTTAATAGAGTTCAAGTTTTAAAGTTTTATATTAATATTTCTATTAAATATTTAAAAATATATGAAAACATTATAGGTATGTGTATACATGTGTATTTATGTGGATGTATGTCTATGTCTATACATGCGTCTATATATGCATATTGTTGTGTGTGTGTTTGTGTACGTATATATGATTATGTTTGTGAATATGTGTCTATATGATTATGAATTTCTATGTTTCTTTTGTGTATGTCTTTGAGTATGTATATCGATGTATGTGTTTTTTTAGGTTTATGTTTATATGTGTACGTGTATGAATATGTGAACGTGTTTGTGTGTGCATGGATGTGTATGTATGTGTGATCATGTTTGTGTGTGCATGGATGTGTATGCATGTCTATGTATGTATGGATATGCATATCATTATGTTCATGTATATGTGTTCGGGTATGTTTATGTTTATGTGTATGTGTATGTGTATGGGTATGTATATGAATGTATATGCATGTCTGTGTATGTTTATGAAGTGTGTGTATGTATGTGCATGCAGCTATATGAAAATGTATATATTTTTATGTTAATGTTTGTGTAGTTGTGTGTTTGTGCATGAGTACATGTATATGCATGTACATATGTGTATGTGTATGTGTATGTATGATCATGTCTAGGAATATGTATGTTTTTAAGTATTTGTAATTAATGTTTATGTTTGTGTAGTTGTATGTTAATATTTCACTATATGATAGGAAAATTCATTTTTTTATTTGAAAAATATCAATTTAGTTTGTATATATATACCCATACATACACAAAATTGCAAGAATGTTGATACGATTTTATAAAGTAATTAATGAAATATCATATATACTTATATAATATTTTTTAATTTTAATGTTTATTTATACATATTTAGTTATTAAAATTTAATATTTATAATATCTATTTAATTTATATAACTAAAATTTTCTCATATTTATTTTAAAACATTAGTATATACATCACTATATAATAATTAGTTTTTCATTTTTAATTATTAATTTATTTTTAAGATTTTTTATTTAAATGTATGCTTTAATATTTAATCATTTTTATTAGAATATATAATATTTTATTTTATTTTTTTCAACTAATATAATCAAAATTATTTATTTTATTTTAAATAATATGTATATTATATTTAATTTTATTTATTAAACTATAATCATTTTTTCCACGAACCAAGCCGTAGGGCCATCCAACTATTACCTGACCCGGTTTGTGGCATCGCCTGAAGGGCATTTTCGATCCCAAAGGGCTAGAAATTATTAGCTGGGTATCAAAAATAAATCTTTGGAATGGCTTCATCCTTTTATGATTTCAGAAATAACAAATAATAACAAATAAAATATAAATAGATAATCATTACCCGGTGAGAATCAGTTTTTTTTCTTCAGATTCATGGTTTTACAACCTCAACTAAAAACCAAACATACTAAAATAGAAGTGTAAGGTCCCATATCATGGAACGGTATGTTAAAATTTATATTTTTGTTTTAATCACTTGTTGTGGTCAATTAATAGCATATCTAAGTCCTTGTGGAGGCTCAGGGGTGTTCTGAGGGTTCGAGACACGAAAAAAGGAGAAAGAGGGGTTTTCAGGGTAGGTTTCTTGGTCTGTGCATGGTTAGTGCTAACCATGCGGACAACCCATGAAATCATGCAGGAGGTGGGCTTTGGAAAGTGGATTTTGCATGGTTTGTGTACGGTTTGGTAAACCTTGCAGGTAAACTATGCGGCCCAGAAACATTTAAAAAATTATAATTTTCTAATCTGTGATTTAATTACCTAACACGATTTTCCATCCCCATTGTCCCCCTTTCACCCAAAGGATGAACCAAATATCCCATGAACTCCAATAGGTCAATCTCTCTCATTTCTATAGAGTGTTTGGTTCCTTCTATTACGGAACTATTCTCGGTGTAATGCTTATCCCATCCTTGATTCTCTTTTGAGTTTAGGGTTTGTATATTTTTCTCCTATATTTTTGAAGCTCTAAAACTGTACTCTATGGGTGAGATTTTGTTTGAAGCTTCAATGGATGGTTGAATAGGAATCTAAGGGGTCGATAAAAAGTGATTTCACATTCGGAATCGAGGTAGGTGGTCTACAAGTCATATCCCATGGTTTAATTAAGAATTTGTGCATGTGTGGAATTGTTATGGGGTGTTTGTTGGTATGTTTTGATAAATCATGACATGTTTAGGTAAAATGGTTATTAAAATTTTAAATAGAGTCGTTCATGATCCAAATGTAAAACATTGAGTGAAATAAAACTAATCTTGGGCCACCCATGGGGTGTTCCGTCTCTCCCGGACCTAGGGATTTGTGAAGAACAACTGAGATTTTTTTGAAATCAAGTAGAGCCATTGATAAACATGTTGATGTGACTATTTGTATTTTGTTATAATATAGGTGGTGAACCTATGCTTGATAATTACCTAATGTATATTTGGTTAATATGTAGAAATGGTTCAAGGCCATAATGGAATGGGTCAGGAGCATGGTAATGAAGCCTAGTGAGTTAGGCATAATGAACAAATCCTAGTGAGATAGGCACAATGAATTAATGATTAGTGAGATATGAATAATAAAATGGAATTGTGTAAAAAGGATAAAAGATTTTAAGTGTTGTAAATGTATTAATGGGTTAAGTCATCGTGTTAAACATCGTGTTATTGTTATGGTTTATGTATTCCATGGGAAATGGTAGTGATGTTGTATAAATGGTTAATGGTTAAATATATGTATAGCAGGTGCCCATAGCTTTGATGTGTGGGGTATTGATTTAAGTTATAAGCCAATGATTTTAGTTGGATTGAGGACCCAAACTTCACACCTAGTGTATGGGGAAGGGATATTATAGATGTCATGTGCCCCTATCAGTTGCATCCAGTTGGACTAATGTGTCGAGGTGAGTATATGGTAGACATGTACTCGAACAGATGATTATAGGAGAGGATATGGTTAGAATGGGGTAGTTGGTCCTAGTGAGATAGGACAACTCTATATTTTCCACATGTATGTAATTGTCTACTTTATGTCATGTAGCTTGTTATGTTTAATTAACCCATTTTAAATATGTTACAAATAGTGAGATATGGAAATGGTAATATTTTTTCATAAGGAGACTAAACGAGAAAGGGGAACATAATATTTACTTTTCATTTATTATTCATTTCCCTATTTTCATGAACAAGTTTTTGTACTAGATATTTTGTAGACATTGTTGGTTGTGGCTTACTGATTTATACTCACACCCTACTCTGGCTGTCATTTGGTACCGAAACAGACTTCATGTTTCAGGCCAAGACAATGGAAAAGGCTCATTCTAAAGAGTTGGATTGGCATGGGAGTTTGTGGAGGAGGACCCAAACATGGATTCGGGACCATTTGGGGGGATTTTGTTGTATGAATTTATTTTGGGATTTGTTAACTTTTTCACTTATAGTATCACATGACATTCTTACTATTAAACATGTGAATACCCTGTTTCTGAGACTATTTCTTTATTCATGCTTTGGTATTATTGATTATTATTCCACTATTTTTTTATCTTTTGTTGTGGATTAGAATGATAAAAACGGGGTATAGTCTCCCCGATTGACTATTTGGACCCCAGCGTCGAGTCGACAACCTTGGGAGTATGAGGAAGCATGCATAAGGTCATGTAATCACCTAACTCGGATCACCAGTTTAGTGTATTCCGGGTTAGGGACGTTACCAAGTGGTATCAGACGAGGTATTTCTTCTCCTTCTTAGGAATCTTGTTATCTGGGATGGAAGACAAGAGTAAGGATGTGTCGGGCCTTGGTAATTAGCGTGTGCTTGGGAGTTGCTAACCCATGTTGGAGGGAAACCCCAAGTCACATTTAGCAGGAATTCTGTTTCCTGATTGTGCGATGTTAGAGTTGATTATATTTCACCATTGGGTGATTAAATTGTAGTGTGATGTGATTGTTTTATGATATTTGGCTCATGTCCAAAATGGTACAAGATTGTGCATTCCTGCATAATTGTAAGATCCTGGAGAGATAGGTGACATGCATCATGGTAGGCACACACTGATTGGGTGTGTGAGAAATGAAAGAAGAAATGAACCTTGCATCTTAATAATGGAAAATAGGAAATTTTGTAAATGATACAATGTAAGGGGGTGAAGATAAAATAATGATAAGTGATGATTAAAATGATATGTTCAATTAATGGTCTGTAATGAATTAAATTTTTTTGTAACATGTTTTTTGAGCCTTATGGTGGTGAATGGTTGTTTTCCCTCGTAGACCATAGACCATGGTGGGGATGGTCATGGTAGTGTTATTCCAAATGTTAAGGGTCATTATGGCTAGTGATGAGCATTCTTATTATGATGTTTGGGATGTTTATGGTTTTTTTACTAACCTTTTGTTTGGAAATGTAGAGAAATTTCACCATGACGTCGAGCACTAGTTGATAAACAAAAGGATATTATTTACAACACTCCTCTTGTAGAGGTGCAAGAGAATTTGGGGACACAGGAAATTATAGAGGAGTTGTTTTGAGAGAACATGAATCATTTTATGCAGATGATGGATCGGGACCCAGGGTGGGTCACACTGAGTATGTTTGAGATGACCAGAGTGTTTTAGCAGAGCACCCACCGACATTTACCAGAGGGGGTGGGAAAGAGGCAGTATAGTTCTGGATATATTTTGTACAAGAAGATGCATGATCATATTGAGACTCCTATTACGAAGTTAGTCATGTTAGCGCTTATCTTTTGTGGGGCCAGAAAAAGCATTGGTTTGGTGGGACATCCCAGCTTTGACTAGTTAGGCTGAGGGGATGTGGTGGGATGATTTTCAGGAAACATTTTTAGATAATTTTTACCCAGATTCTCTAAGGAAAGTTAGGGATGCAGAGTTAATGATTCTGACTCAATAGAGGATGTTGGTGATGGAGTATACTGGATGCTTCATTGATCTACGACACATTGTTCCAAAACTGGTGGGGAATGATGCAGCAAATACGAGGTGTCTCTAGGATGGGATGAGATGTGAGATTAGGTATCAGGTAAATATATTTTCCACGAAGAAATTTTTATATATTGTGGATGAAGTGTGGATATCAAAAGGGAATCTAAAGTGGTCTTTTGGTTGTTGTCTATTTGTTTTAGATGGGCAGACAAGTGGCAGCTTCCGAGTGCTGAATGTGTCATTTTAGATGTATTAATAAGGACACAAGTTTGAAAGGTGGTCATAAGAGAGGTTCAACCTCATGAGGTGGTGATCGGGGGTTCTACTATCTGTGTTACAGGCTGGGGCATATGCATGGCCAATGTCTTCAACCTCCAGTTGAGTTCCTGTCGAGGTTCTGCATAAACCCTCGAATAAAGTGTATGAATTTTGGTGATAGGAATATTACAAATGGTGGAAAGGGAACATCTGTTAAATATCAATCAGGATGTTGGAGAACCATGAGTCATATATGAAGGGGTGTTGGGAATAGACCTATGGGGCCTGATTTCTCATGTTAGTAGGGCAGTGCGGTGCATTACACACAGGTTGGATCCCAGTGTAGAGGGGCAGGTCAGTGTCATGTATATCAGTCTGCACCAAGTGACGGTGAAGATGAACCATCAACTATCTGAGGTATGTTCCTTGTAGCTACAATTCTTACTAGTGTGTTGTTTGACAATGGTGCTTCAGAGTATTTGTTTCTCACATTGAGATTACGTTGGGTTTTCCAATGGGGAGTGTGGGGGTGGTGATATTGATTGAAACTCTTTTGGTGGTGTGAAAGGAAGACATCAAATAGTGTTAGGGATGTGCTCTCGAAGATGGCAGTTATTGTATCTTGTGGGACTTTTTCATTCTCGAGATGTCGGGATTTGGCCTGATCGTGGGTATGGACTAGTTGGAAATGTATTAGGAGAACATAGACTATTATCATAAAAGGTTAAATTTCAGGTCACTTGGGGTTTATGCTTGCATCTATCGTGGATAATGGGATGTTTGAGAAGGTCTTGAGGGGCCATATTGTCAGCAGTTGGATTGGATAAAGGCTCAGGTAGCATTCCTTGTTCATGAAGAAGAAATAGGAGAACGATATATGTTCCCACTATTTGTGGATCAGTTTCTGGATGTGTTTCTTGATGATTTATCAGGGTTTCCAATAGAGAGGGATGTTGATTTCACGGTTGAGTTTTTTCTGGGAGTAGAGCCAATTTCATCTCCTCTATACCAAATGGAACCAGAAGACCTCCAGGCGTTAAAGGTTCAGTTTGAGGAGTGGGATAATAAGGGTTTCATACAGCCTAGTACATCTCTTGGGTGGTCTCTTATACTTTTTACAAGGATGATTGACGAGTTATTAAGGTTGTGTGTTGATTATTGAATGTTAAATATGATGCAGCTGAATAATTGGTACCCTCTTCATAGAATTGATTACTTGTTTGACAAGTTTGGGGGGAATTATGGTTTTATAAGATAGATCTAAGATCTAATTATCACTACTTGAGAGTGAGTCCTTCTGATGTACCGCTGATATCATTCAGGAGTTAGTACAGATTGTTTGAGTTTGTGGTCATGCCTTTCTGCTTGAACAATTCACTGATGATGATCATGGATTTGATGAAACAAATAGTTTACACCTATCTAGATCAATTTTTGGTTGTCTTTGTTGAAAAAATCTTGGGGTACTCGAAAACACATGATAGTCAAGCGCTACATATTTACATCGTCATTGTAACAATAAGAGAACATCATCTTTACACCAAACTGTTAATGTTTTAGTTCAGGATTGGAGTAGTGCATATTTTTGGGTCACATCATCTATGAGGCATGGGTGTGTGTGGATCCAAATAATGTGATGGTTTTTGTGTCTTGGGAGAATCGCAAGACTATTTCAGATGTTCAGTATTTTCTAGTTTAGTATGGACACTACTGAAGGTACATTTGGGATTTATCTCTCTTAGAAGAACCATTGTCTGGATTTTACAACAAGGGAATTAGGTTTTAGTGGTATGGTTCTTGTGAGAATTCCTTTCAAATGATGGAAAACAATTGACAAACACAATAATCTAGATCTTATCTGGTCATGGTAGCATGTATGTCATGTTTTGTGATGCATCTGGTATCAGTATTGGGGCTATGTTGATGAAAGATGATTGGGTGGTGTCTTATGGGTTGAGGAAATTGAGACCCCTTATTTTGAATTATCCCACTCATGATCATGAGACAGATGTAGTAGTATATTCCTTAAATAGATAGAGGATCAACTTCATGTGGAACAGTTCATAGTGTATACTGATCAGAAGAGTCTAAATTATATCATTTTACACTGGGATTTGAATCTTCTATAGTTATGGTGGGTTGAGTATCTCAAGTTCTTCGACATTGAGATGGTATATACACCGGGGAATGGGAATAATGTTTATGATTCTTTGAGTATGAAGAATCAGAGATAGGTGGTTCAGGAATCCAGCACCGAGTGGAAGGAGGCGACTTTGTTAGTGGAGATGCACTTGGAGGTGTGGGAATAAATGGTCATGTGACTCTTTCTTCTGTGGTGGTTGAGTCAACTCTTTGGGTTTGAGTTAGGAAAAGTTTTCCTCGTGATTCTAAATGGTTAGATGAGGAAATACATAAAGGTGGGGAGTCACCTTCAGTATGGGAATTTAGTATTGACAAGGTTGTTTGTGTGCATGATCGTGTGGTTGTGCCAGTGTGAATACGAGAAGAGATGATATGGGAGTTCCATGAATCAAAATGGGCAGTGCTTCTTGGTTTCACCAAGATGTATCATGATATTCATAGACAGTTTTTGGTGCCTAGGAATGTCATAGGATGTTTGGACTTTGTATCATGATGCCTTACCTATCAGTAGGTGAAGGTTAAGCATCATCACCTAGGTGGTTTCTGACATCCATTTCCCATTTCAAAATTGAAGTGGGACGATGAGATGACAGATTTTGTGGTGGATCTTCTAAAGATGGCTCAAAATAATGATGCAATATGGGTGGTTGTGGATCAGTTATTGAAAATGGATCATTACTTACAGATTCCAGAGACATACATTGTTGACCAGTTGGGTGAATTGTGTGTTCATGAAATAGTACGGTTTCACAGTGGACCCCAGACTATAGATTCAGGTCATGATACTCATTACACATCACACATCTAGAAAGGGTTGTAGAAGGTGCATAGTACTCAGGTTCTTTTGAGTACGGTTTTCCACCCACAGATGGACGGGTATTTAGGGAATTCAATCCACTTGTTGAAAGACATGTTGATGAATTCTGTTATATATTGCGGTGGTTCATGTGACAAATACCAATCACTTTTTGAATTTTAATAAAACAATAGATTTCATGCCATGGTTCAGATGACTTCATTTGAGGCTCTCTATGGAAGGCCGTGTAGATCTCCATTGTGTTGTTTGGAGGATAGTGAATCTGAGATGTTGGGAATGAGCCTCATGCAGGAGACATCAGAGAATGTTGAGTTGATTTATAATTACATGGAAACGGCTCAATGTAGGAATAAGTCATTTGCAGATCAGAGGCATAGAACCCTTGAGTTTAGGGTGGGTGATAGTGTGTCCCTTCGGTTGTCTCCAAGGTTATGTAACCAAAGGATTCAAAATCTGGGAAAGTTGGCACCCAGGTATGTGGGGTAGTTTGAGATTTTGGTGAGGGTCGGGCATGTGCCTTACCCATTGGATCTTCCACATTAGTAGAGTGGGATGCATGTCATTTTTCATGTGTCGCAACATCGGTGGTATCACCCTGACCGAACTCACATGGTTGATGTTGAGGACGTTGAGATTGTTGCTGATGAATCTATTATGGAGAATCTGTTTTGTGTCGTGGATCATGGTGAGAAATCATTGTGGGGACATATTGTGCAATTTGTGAGAGTACTATGGTAGCATGGGAAGGTTCTGGAGGAAACATTGGAGTGGGAATAAGATATGGGGGATTAGTGGCCCGATCCATTCATCAGAATTGCAATGAAGCTTAGGAGCCCAAGGTGAGGTCGAACAATTATAAAGTGGGGATGGTGTAAGATCCTCAATCATGGAATGTTATGTTATCATTTATTATTTTCTTTCAATCCCTTTTTTCTTCTATTAAGTGCTGACCCAAGTTCTTGATGATGATCATGGTTGTTCTGAGGGTTTGGGGCATGAAAAATAGAGAAAAATGGGTTTTATTGGTAGGTCACACAATATGCCCAAAATTAGTGCTAACTATGAGGACAATACAGAAAACTATGCAGAACATGGGACTTGGGATAGAGGCTCAAAATTATTTTCGCAACGTTAAAAAAACAATGCAGTTAAAGAATGTGGGCAAGAATCTTTTAAAAAATTAATTTTTTCCTCTCCGAGATTTTTCTACTCAACATATGATTTCTTCCCCATTCACCGTCATCGCCAAAAGGAACAACCAAATATCCCAAGATATCTAAGGGATAATTCCCTCATTTATATAATATTTTTTCTGTTGTTGGTTGAGGATCAATGCTCTGTGTACGGCTAAACCCATGCATTATTTTTTATTGAGTTTAGGGGTTGTATATTTTTCTCCTCTATTTCTAAATCTCCAAAACCCTTCACATTGGGTGAAATTTATGTTCAAGATTTAATGTTTTGTTGAAGCAGAATCTAAGGGCTGGATTAAAAGTGCATTTACCAGCGGAATCTAAGTTGGTGTTATATAAGTTATGTCTCATGGTTTATTTGATGATTTTTTCATGTGTGGTTTTGTTCTTGGGTGTCCCTTCGTATGTTTTGATCACCCTTGACATGTTTAGGTAAAATGGTTATTAAAAAGGTAATTAGAGACTCTCACAAGTGACATGGAATGTGTCTAAGGTAATGACACTAATCTTGGGACACCCATGGGGTGTGACGACACTCATGAACCGATGAATTTGTGAAGAAAAAGTCATATTCTTGTGTAATCATGTATATCCCTTGATAAACATGTTGATGTGATTAATTGTGTTTGGTTAGAAGCTAGTTGGTCCACGTAGTCTTGAAAATAACATAAGTCATATTAGGATAAGATATGAAAATGATTAAAGACCATAATCGAATTGGTCATGAGCATGTAAATGAAGCCTAGTGAGTTAGGCATAACAAAAAATCCAACTGAGATATGAACAATGTATTAATTCTTATAGAGATAAGAATATTAAAATGGAATTGGGATAAATGTCTAAATGATTTGAAGTGTGGTAATTGAGTTAATCGGTTAAGGAATGGTGTTAACACTCATGTTATTGTTATGGTTTATGGTTTCCTTTTGCAATGGTTGTGATGTTGTGTAAACGGATAATGGTTACATATATTTATATCATGTGCAAATAGATTGGTAGTGTGGGTATTCATTGAGTTTCTACGCCCCTGGGTCAAGTTGGGATGAGGCTCTAAACTCCACCCCAATGCACGGGGTTGGTTAAGATAGATGCTTTGTTTCCCTATCACTTGCATCCACCCAAACTAATGATTTGAGGTTAGGATATGGTTGAAATCCTCTCGAACTGATGATTCGACGTGAGGATATGGTTGAAATTGGGTAGTTGTTCCTTGTGAGATAGGCAAACTATGTGTTTTCCTCATGTATGTAATTTTTTACATTAATCTGTGTAACATGATGTGTTTGAAAAACCCATGATTAATGTGTTTGAAATTGTACGATATGTAAAAGATAATAATTGTAGGGAATGTGCCCTAATGAGCTAAGGGTACTTAATAATTCCTTGTAATTTATTTTTTATATATCTTTTTCATGCAAAATTGTTGATACTGGATATTTTTTAGACTCTATCGGTGGTGGCCTACTGAGTTATACTCACACCCTTCTTGGGCCACCATTAGGTACCTGATAAGAATTAATGTTTTCATGTCAGGAAAAGGGAAATGGATCTTGATTCAGAGTTGGATTGGAATGGGTGTTTGTGGAGGATGACACAGACATGGAGTCTGGACCATTTTGTAGGATTTTGTAGTTGGTATTCATTTTGTGTTTTGTTCACTTTTTCACTTGTTTCATGGCATGTCATACTTACTATTGGACATGGTTGTACCCCGTTTGTGGAGTGATTATTTTTTATGGCTCTGGTATTATTGATCATTATATCGCTATTTTATTTATCAACCATTCTAGCCTACAATGATAAATGGTGGTATAGTCTCCCAAATTGTCTATTTGGACCCCTGCTGCTTGTCGGAAACCTTTGGAGTACGAGGACGCGCACTTAAGGTCATATAAACATCCAACTCGGAGCAGCGATTTAGTGGATTCTAATTCGGGGATTTTACAGGATGGAAACTAAAAAAGAACCCAGAAAACACTAATAAACAATAGGGATTCACCCTCAAGACACCGACACTAACACCTGAAACAAGCATAGGAACTGTAGCAACAGAATCCACCACGAAAATTATTTAGTTTACATGGGTTATACATATAACAATTCTACATACACCAAAAGGTGTGTGCATGGTGTGAACCAAATCCCAGTATAATTCCGCCCAAAAAAAAGGTTTTATACTATAAAATTTGAAGACTAATTAAGATGAATATTTATATAAAATCCTTTAAAACGTTTTTAAAGAAATAATTTTATTAAAAACAATTTTTATGGAATACACTTTCATGAAAAACTATTCCCCAAAAACCATTATACAAAATAAAACTCAAAAAAAGAAACGCATAACGTCCAAAATATACCGACGAATGGAACTACATATCACTAGTATTGTGTCATAATAAAGAGAGGACCATGGATAAAATCCCTAAGGGCATCTAGTCTATGTGAGTCCCTAAAAACCTTGTACATAGGTGAAATTTCATATAGAAACCACAATCATCAACTTTCTCTTGCAAGATACACTATAAGGGAATATTCCCAAGGCCTTGAAATCTATAGTCATCATCAGTGTTTTTTTAGTGTTGTCGTCATCAATCATTCTACGTGAATCTGATCTTTCCCCTTTCTAAGCTAACTAGTGTCAATCCACCAGAAGAATATGGTCTTTCCACTACTTAATAACAAGCACAATGGTTCTAATATCCTCACCTAGGAACCCAAGATTTTCTTTGTTCTCAATTTCACATTTACCAAGCTACACAACAATCAAATTCACCAACAAATTCTAAGACACATAAATGCATAATGAAATCACTAGTTTCTCAAAAAAAGGTTAAAACCATTTTCGATAAATAAAACCACTACATATTTTACACAAACAGAAAAACCATTTCAAAAAACATTACACACTACTTTAAAATTTCATATAACTCATTAATCAATTCCCCATGAAAAACAGTCAATGAGTTCATCATTTTCCATGGGCCAAGCCCCATTAAAATCTGATTACAAATCATGTTCATTTCACCACAACATTCTCATCATTTAACCAATTAAAAAATAATGTTTATAAGTTCATAGAAAACCCAATATTCTAAATAATCCATTTTCCTTTAAAAACCACTATCAAACACATTCAATCATTAAGTGACTTAGAAAACTAAATTTACACCTTTTACATTACCATAATAACATAATTAATAAGCACTATAAAAAGGAAACTAAAAATGTTCACTATTTTCCTATTAAAATTCCCTTTTCATCACATATGAATGTCAAACACTTCCAAAATATATTTCACAAAACAAAATAAATTCAAAGAAAACATTTATAATAGAATGAAAGCATATCAAAATCCTCTAAAATTGTAATGTCATGGAACTACCTACCTAACATTGGGAAACATTTAATAATTGGAGAAAAATAACAACCCCGCCTACACAAGACCCTAACAAAACCTGAATTCACAATAGACATAAATATCTCACACATCAACCTATGATTGAACACTCCCTAGGTCAAACACGTAATTGGAAACTGTGAACCCACGAAAGAGGTATGAAACACCTAAAAAGAGTGATGAAACGAACTGATAAATCACTAAATTATTCCTTAATGAATTCATATCAAAACCACTAAAAATGGAGGATAAGGGAGCCTAAAAAGAGATAGGGAGGTTCCTTTTGTAGGAGGGGTTTATAGGGATGATCAAGGGACATTTTTGGATAAATCGGAAGAGGAATCATCTAATATTTTAAAATTTATAAAGATCTAGACATGTGTAATAGATTTTATTTATAGTTTACAATCTACGGGGAAACTGCGTACCCATAACTGCCTATGATGAACATGTTTCATGGTTATCCTATATGGTTTTTAAATTTTGATCTAACCTTGTAGCTTTCCACAAACCCTAATGTCACTTTTTCAACACAATTTCCTTCGTATGGTTCACGATTATCCAGTCTTTGTGCCACCTACTATTAACCCAAAAAAATAGTTTTCCAATAAAAATCAAGGGGGAAAGCTCAAAGACAAGAACTAGACTAAAAATAAACAAAGTAAATACCACAAGATTAAACCCTTTCAAAAATAGAGCACGAAATAGAAACCAAGAACATTGATGAATCAGATCAAATGGTGAAACAAAAACCTAGGAATGAAAATTCTCCCCGCGATGAAACATTTTTAGCCTCGGGAAGTCAACACAATGTTTTCTCTGAAAATCATCATATACCCTCTATAAAACCTCGAAATTACTAATATAAATTATTTATTGATAAGGCATAAACAAAATTAATTAAAATAGATATTCACATGATTTAACATGGGAACCTAGAATAGACACCCCACAATAATTACTTCTATACCCCTAGGATACCAAAACACCTCTAGTTGATCATTCCAAAGAAAAAGAATCCTCATAGCCACATAATCCAACCACTTAATCCAATAACACCTCTAACATTACCAAAATAAATTCATACTACTTACCTAAAATGATAAAATGAACCAAACACACATCTTGAAGGGGGTTGCATGACTCAAACAACATATTTTTCAATTAATAATTCAGAAAAAATTATTTAATTAACTCCAAAAAACACATTATTACCTATAAGGGAGGATCATATATAATACCTCAAAACAAAACATCTCACTACTATGATACACTAGAAACTAAAACAGACTACTGATATGAGTGGCCTAAAGGAACCCCCCCCCTCCCACCCATGAAAACCAACTAATATCAACCATCATTAAAAGAAACCACAACATGATGTTGGGATGTTATTCCCACCATTTATTATGAAAATCATCTTAGACCCACTAGAAAAAATCAATCCATGAAAACCCAACATATACTAAATAGTCGCCACTTGGAAATCAATGAATGAAATTATAAACCCAGTGGAAATATCTTCACAATTCACCATCCCCATGGGACACGACCATCAGTAGTTGATCACAAATAAAAACCTTAAGTGACTCACAAAGGTAACTATAGAAGAATATCAAAATGTATATCTGCATTCATAATATTCAACCACCAAAATTTCCAAAGAATGATACAACCACAACTCATTATAACAAAGTAGTGAATCTTCCACCCAACAATATTATAGTGTTTAATGATGCCTTTATTCCACTACCCAATAAATGGAACCTTTTCAAGAAAAAAATGATTCAATAGGGAATATTAAACTCTCACAATTTATCATAGTAAATAAAAAATCTATAAAAATGAACACCACATCCATGGGGTTCCTAACTGCACAGAAGCTTCCCTCTTAAGCCTATGGTTAGAGCACTGATGATTACTGAATCTCATACCTCATAGCCATATGAAAAATATTATTGACATGAATACTATCACTGGTTTAACGAGTTACCATAGAACATTCAATGAAGATCCAAAAGAATACAACCAATCACTAGACTCAATTTATCAAACATGGAAATCTCACTAAGAAAGGGATGCTTAAGATGCACATGCATCCTCCACTTTCACCTTGAATGAGAACAACAGAACAGATTCCCATGTTACACACCACCATTTAAAATGAAAAAAATTCAAATTTATTAGAGAGAAACATGCCTTAGTTAAAGTAGAAGTTATCATGAGATTACAAAACATCTAATTTTTCATTTATATAGAAAACAACCCCAGAAATCCCCACTAGATAGTACCATAACAACCGATAGAAACAACACAATGAATGGGACATTAAGCCAATCCCCAAACACACTATTCCTACAAATTAGAAGTGGTGTTTATTTTGATGGGGTGGACCTAAATCCATGATTCCACTTGGGAACACTCTGATGGAATGGTCGTTAGTGACATGAGAGCACATTATCATGGACTATCATCAAACCATTCAGACATTATGTCCTCTTTAGACCATATATTCCACAGTAAAAATAAAATGTGATCATATATCTTAAAAAATATGATAAAATATACAAATTCATATCAATACCATTACCAACACCAATAAAATCAGGTTTTTTTCCACCGGTGGAATTCTGTTCACAATTTTTAGGATGGACCTTCAAGAATAAAGGTGGACACCATCACCTTTAACAACTTCAAAAACTCAAGAAACTAAGGTTTAATTCAATTAATTATGCATCCAATACTCCACATTTAGAGGATCCTCTTAATTGAAAAAGAGAGGTGGAATTTGTTTCTGAAACTAAAAAGGAAATTCATTAAACTCATCAACTGGAGGACCTGACAACAGTGAAACACCTATGGTCTCACATCCAATATGTATCGATTTTCACTGGAAATTTTAATAGATAATAACAAAACCATAAACCCAATTAAACAATTCCTTTAGCCAAAACCTGACATAATCAAATAATAGAGACATAGGGACAAACTCATGAGTTTCCCAAAGAATTTATTAAAAAACAAATCAGCACCCATTATCTAAAAATCATCATATACAAAATAAATTAAACATGAACCCTAATTCAAACATGATAAATTATCAAATAGAAAACACCTCACAAAAAAAGTTCCAAAATAACAAGGATATACACTACACAACTACTGGTTACCAAAACATCACATATTATTTTAAATGAACATTTGAAAAGAATAATACCTTGTTGGGTTGCACTGTCACAATTGGTATTCTATAGAGCCTCACAAAATCATATTATCATTCCAAACATGGCACACATTACATCATATCACCAACCATCCACATTTCTAAATATATATTCATTCCTGTGGTTACACATGTAAATACCAATGTACAAAACTAAACATTTCCACTTTCCAAAATAAAACATTCAACCAATTCCTTCATATTCTCAATCGACATTCAATTTAAAAATTTAAAAAACATTTTAACAATTTTCTATTCAACAAATCAACAACCATTTCCAATTTACAAAAATTATTTAGCTTCATTTTTCGAAAAATAAATTCCCCTTGATTTCATCCAAAATTATGTCTCATGAAATTCCAAAAAAACATTCAATAGATCATCAAATCTCATTTTTTTCAATAATAAAATGATTAAAAATTCTTCTATTCCCATTTGAAAAAATATTCCAATTACTTCATTTAAATAATTTTTTTTCAAACAACAATCTTGATAAAAATCAAGTTTCAATTATAGATATACAATCTCGGTAAACCCATCCTCATTTTACCGTAAAATTAATTTTCTATAAATTTAAATTCTAAACCATTCTAAAAAATGATTCATAAAACACATTTTATACCTTTCCAAAACAATACCATTACCACTTTGAATTAAATTTTAAAACTACTGAAATTCTGTTTTAAAAAAATAAACACATAAGAGGACACAAATACAATTCATTATAGGATACTCATTTCTGTGTGTGACTTTTTCGTATACTTTGCGGTCACATGCTTATTCGGAAACTATAATTGAGATTCTCTTAGGACCATGTCCTTAACTCCACATAGATTTCCAGGCCCCATGAGATCACTTAGACCATTGAACCCACTCTCTATTCATTTCCCAAACAGAAAACAATCAACAAGAAACAATGAAACCAAAAGAATCCTTACTTCCCATAGTAACTAATGGATAGATCTATAATGTGTAGCATAGACACTCCCCAAGACCTAAAAATGATGATCCAACATTCCAACTACATATATCATGACAAAAAAACAACATATAGTGCTATAAAATTAAGGTCCCCTAGGAGCTTGACCATCTCTGATACCATTTTTTACAGAACCAAGGTACTATTCTATCTAAGCGACACCTAACTTGGTCTGTTTCGTGGTCTGAAGGGTGTTATGAATCCCTGAAAGCAAGAAAATAGTTCAGGGGAATAAAAAATAAACTTTTGGAATGATTTCACCCATCTATGATTTCAGAAAAAAACCAATAATGATAAAAAAACATTAATGTGTAATCATAAACAAATTAGATAAAACAATTTTTTATACTTAATATTTTACAACTTCAACAAAAAACAAAAAATAATATAATTTTAGGAAACTACAAAACAACCCAAAACCCCCGATTAAACATGTCAGCGTTACCCTAAAGCCACATAAAACAATAGCAATGAAATTAAATTGATATCTAATAACTAAATATTCCATGACACACCTTTCTTTTACCTCGGTCATACATATAACATGTCTACATACACACCATGTGTATAAAGGGTGTTTGAAATGTCACTGTAAGATGCCACTAAAAAATTAAGGTTTTCTGATATAACATTTGAAGACAAATTAACATTCAATTTTTAAAAAAATTCATTGAAACACTTGGATCGCAATTTTTTATGAAAACCCATTCTCAAGGAAAATAATTTAATGAATAAACATTTCACAACCGCCTTGCATAAAAATAAAATTCTAAAAAATTCATACACAAGGTCAATTATATATTGATGAATTGACCACAAATCACAAGAATTGTGTTATAATAGAGAGATAACCATGGGTAAAATAATTAAGGGTATCTAGTCTCTATTTGTCATTAGAAACACAGTACCTCGGATAAACATGGTATAAAAACCACAATAACAAGATTTATCATGCATGATCCACTAGGAAGGAATATCACGTTGTCCTAGAGGTCTCCAATAATCTTTATAGTTATGTTAGTGTTGTAATTATCAATCATACTATGTGAATCTCATAATTTCTACAACCAAGTCAACTAACGTCAATTTAATAGAATAATATGGGATTTCCACTTTTGAATCATTAGAGTACTAGTTTTAGTCTTCGAACCATGGTACTCATGATTCCATTTTATCTCAATATCACATTTCACATGCCACAGAACCATAACATTCACCAAAAAATTTCCAGAGACATAATTTCACTAGGAAATCATCTCTTTCACAAAAACAAAAGTTAACCACAATTTTTCATAATGAAAAAAAATCCCATATTAAACACATAGAATACCCCTTGTGAAACACATTGAACATACATGTATATTTCATCACATAAATTTAGAAATTCCATAATAAAAAACATAATGAGTTCATCCTTTTAAAAGGGCCAAACCGCTATTAAATCTATATACCACTCAAGTTCACCTCACCACCATCTTCACATCATTTACATAATTTAAATACCACCTTTAAAAGATAACAACAAAAAAATATTCCAATGTAAGCCATTTTCCTTTAAAACCCCACTTTCAAACTCATTCACACCTTATGTTCCATTCAAAACCCACTTTTCACCTTTCACATAACCATAAAAAATTATTTAAGAAGCACCACAGCAATGAACCTACAAATATTCACAATTTTCCAATGAAAATACAATTTTCATCACATATAAATATCAAAATTCTCCAAAAATATATATTTAAAAGAACAATAAATTCATATAACACATTTATAAGGACAATCAAGAATATCAAAAAATATCTAAAAATATACTTGCATAAACACCCCTCCATCACACTCAGAATCATATGTATATTTGTAAGAAACTACAACTGAACCTCTACAAAACAAAAACATGGAAATATTTAACAATACATATCATGTTCAAACTAAAAATAACAATATCAAGCCCTCCCAAGGTCAAACAACCTGTTGGAAATTGAGAACTCAAGAAAGATGGAAGAAAACCCTATAAAGATGGAATAAACCAAGGGAAAATTACTTACATGAATATTCCTCGATGAATCCACACCAGAACCACCAAATGAAGAGAGCCCAAGGGTGATAATTTGGAGAGAGGGAGGATCCTAGTGCGGGAGAGGTCGAGAGGGGTAAGAAAGGGGGGATTTGTTGATAAATCCCCAAAGAACACATCCGGTATTTTAAAATTGTTAATGACCAAGATAAGTCACACATTTTCCCACACAGTTTTCCAAAAAGAGTGTCAAACATGTACCCCTTACTACCTTAGATGAATATTCCAAATAATTATCCAACATGGTTTACGAACCATGTGCTAACAATGCAGTTAGACACTATCCCAAATGTCACTCTGGCCGCACGATTTTTGTGTCCAACAAACATAGTTTTCCAAACTATGTGTCGACTATGCACCGCCTACTGTTTACCCTGAAAACTAAGTTTCCCATTATATCCCATGGATGGAAACTCATGATCATGCACTATACTGAAAATAAAAAAAGGAAGTACATCAAAATTCAAACCCATTACACCTAGAAATCGAGTGAAAACAAATATTTAAAAATGAATCAGAACAAAGGGTGAAAAAAACATAGTTGTGACATTTTTAATCATTTATTAATTTTTAAAATTTATCCATATTTAAAATTAAAATCATTTATTTTATTTTTTCCATTTATTCATCTTAATGTTAATTCATTTAATATTAATATAATATATTCATTTCTGTTACTTAATTATACAGTTTGAAATATAAATATTCAAAACATTGAATATGTAATTAATTATAATAATTATTATTTATTTATGTTTATTATAATATATGTGTATCTTAATATTTATATAACTATTATTAATAAATTATTTGATAGTTCTTTATTATAATTATCTTATTTAAAAGTTTTTTTCAATAGTTTTAATTTTTATTGATATTTCATCATTTTAAATATCTTATTAATTTCTATAATTAATATTATCAATTCATTTTTATTTTATTCTATGTTATCCATTTTTGATTATTACATTTCTTTTAATTTTAATATTTATTCATTTATTAGTATCAATTAATTTACAATTGATGTTCATAATAAATATTTTTTAAATTAATTATTTTTTATATTTATTTGATTTAATTTTATGTAATTTATTAATTTATAATTTTATTTATACGTTTTTATATATTATTATATAATTTCCTGATTATTTTTTTAATTTAAAAAATTAATTTTATCATTTTTATTTTAAATTATTTTATTTAAATCATAATATATTAATAATTTATTTGTCCTTAATTCTTAACTTATTTTTATTTATTTTATTTAAGTAAAAATGTTTATATTCTTTTATTTTTATTTAAATATTTATTCATTTATAATTTCATTGTAATTTATATGGATAATATTATTTATAAATTTTTAATATTTTCTCAATTTATATAATTAATATAAATTTTTCATTTAATATTACTTATTTATTTTAAATATATTAGTAATGTATTTATTTAAAATATTTAATTTTTATATTCTAAAGTGATTTTTTGATTTTATTATTCATCTTTATATAATTGGTAATTTATTTTCAATTTTTCAATTTATTTATTATTATTTATAAACTATTATTTATCAATGCTAAATATATTCTTTATCATCACTTAATTTAGTATTGATAAATCTATAATTTATCATCACTCTAGTTAGTGATGATATGGATAAAAAACAACATTGATAAAAATAATGTTTTTTATCACTAATAATGGTATATTTTAGGAGTCCTTCATTAATAGTACCAATAAAACTCATTCCATTATTTTAAAAAAAATCTAATAGAGATCTCTTGTCCACGTGTCCATCATTATTATTGTGAATGTAAAAATATGATTCAATCTGTTGATACATTTTTTGAGGAATCCATACCCTCAAAAAAATGAATGAAATTATAATATTATTTTGGGTATTTATCAAATGATAGAGTGAATAGGTGTCGTGTTTTTTCATCCCAAACAATGTTGTGTGCAAATCC
This sequence comes from Viscum album, assembly GCA_963277665.1. Classification (NCBI taxonomy): domain Eukaryota; kingdom Viridiplantae; phylum Streptophyta; class Magnoliopsida; order Santalales; family Viscaceae; genus Viscum; species Viscum album. Next base: position 2,046,677,788 of record OY728142.1, read on the forward strand.
CCTTCAAATATTCTGGTCTCAAAACACTGATTTCCATTACATTGGATTCATTATTTCATAATGATACATTATGTATTCTTATTTTTTTCTACCGTTTTCATTCATGCCATCAATTATATTCAGGTTGTTATAGTTCCCAATCCTTAATTGGTTTCAAAATATTAATTTGTTATGAATATAAATGATTTGGTTTTAATTTTTTGCATATATAATTTTTATTTGATGGAATAAGGTACCTTATGATTGGATTTTAAAAATATATTTTAGTTGGAATGTTAACAATTTTATTTAAATCCCATAGGTACTATTTTGAATTTTTTTGATGGAGTGGAAATGTTTTAATTTTTTTTGTTGCATGTGAGGTTTAAATTTGGAATTATGTGTTTATTTTTGAATTTTATGATATATGTAATGAAATTTTATATTCAACTATTCTTCATGTAGTTTTCTTACATCAATAACTACTTCCTTTCCAAATTATATAGGCTACTTTCAAATAATTGAAAAATTATTTTTTAAATATTTTATAATGTGGTGTGACATGTTATAAATTCCTTTTAAGGTTCCTTTTTAAATATATATGTTTTTATTAAAATTGGATGATAGCCCACATGAATTTGAACACTACAGAAACATTGAGAAAAATTAACCAATTGTTTTTGTTATATAATTTGGTAGTAAAATATTATTATATTTACCCAAATACTTATGAAATTATTGAAATTTATATGTTTATTTTGACGATTAATAGTTAATGGGTGTGATTTTTCTACCTCAAAGAAATCATTCCAAAAATATAATTTATTATGGAACATTTCTTCTTTGAAGAAAAAATAAGTGTTACTATAATTTTTCATGTGTTTCATAAACGTCAAATTTTCTATCAATTTTTTGATGCAATAAAAATTTATATCAAATAAGATGACCATATATTTTTAGTAACCTGTCATTACACATAATAACATGTTTAAATGAATAGTGATATAACATTGAAATATTATTATTGAATGTGAAAATTATCTCGTAATTGTTGGATGAGTGTATATGAATAATGTGACAACATGGCCCCATAGATAACACATGAAACCTGCCCTAACATTATAATTGGGTCCTGGATTTCTAGGCACTACCAATTTCCCCACATGCACTTGTTGGCCCATCTAGGGGCCCTACTCATGTGCCCAAATGGATTATCATACTAATGACTATCCCCATATGAAAACACTTTTAATTTCATTTTTCATTCTCCAAACTAACACACACCCATAATGAAAATACTACAACCAATTCCTCTATTAAAAATATAATAATAATGATTTAAGATCACAACAAAATTTGAATCATTTTTTCATTAGTTGTAAAATTCAGTCATTTATGTATCACTTTTTAAGGGTGTTGAATCCTCCCCCTTTATGGAACAATTTCATTATTGTGGACCCTACATTTCAACCAATGTAGTTACACTAAATGTGTCCTGTGTAAAAATATGATACAACTATAAACAATGGGTCTCCTTAATTGAACATTCACCACAACATAAAATGAACTTCGAATACTAACCTTCTAGGTTCCAATAGTTTCCCCAAAAACTTGTGTTGCCCCTCTCCGGGAACCACCCATGCACAAGAAAAAGTTATCAAACTTATGAAGTTACCCAAAACCTATCACAAATTCATTAAGTATGTATCTTCACACCCACTCAAACCCTATGAAACACCCTATTATTTCACCAATCCTTAGAGTACTTGTAAGATCCCAAAATGATAACAGATTAAATGAAAAAATGATATGACTCATGTCAATAAGGTGAACCTTCCTTTTAGAAATATTGTCTCATTAGAAATCCATAGTTAAGCGTGCTTGGCCTGGTGTTGTGATCATGATGGGTGACCTTCTGGGATTTTTCTCAGGATGTGTGCAAGTGAAGAATAAAGAACATTTGAATAGACATGTGTTGTCCTGTGGGGACAATCATTAGTCAGATAACCCATTCAGGCAAGTAGGTGGACCCTAGGGTGAGCCCCACATGTCTGCGGGGCAACTGGTGGTACCTGGTAGGCCATGACCAGACAGTTATGTTAAGGCGAGGTGTTTGTGCTGTCATTGGGACCCAGTTGTCACACTTGGTATTAGAGGAGGAACCCAAGCTTAAGTGTGGTGCACTGCATGGGTTGAGATATAGGGCCCACAATGAGGGTGTGGTGCTCTAAAGGGGGGGGGGTGATTGTAACATCCCCAAATGATAAAGGATTAAATTAATAAATGATATGACTCATGTCAACAAGGTGAATCTTCCTCTTCCGAAGCCTGTCTGATTAGAACTCCATAGTAAACCGTGATTGGCCTAATGCAGTGATCAGGATGGGTGACCTTCTATTTCAAGATGTGTGCAAGTGAGGAAAAAGCACACTAGAAAGGACATTTGTTGGTATGTGGGGACAATCATTAGTCAGATGACCAGTTCGGGCATGTGGGTGGACCCAGGGGTGGGCCCCACATGTCTGTGGGGTAACTGGTGGTACCTGGTAGGCCAGGACCCGACGACCATGTTAAGGCGGGGTGTTTGCGCTGTAATTGGGACCCAGTTGTCACATTTGGTATTAGAGGAGGAACCCATGTTGAAGTGTGGTGCACTGCATGGGTTGAGATGTAGGGCCCACATCGAGGGCATTGTGCCTAAAGGGGGGGGTGATTGTAACATCCCTAAATGATAAAGGATTAAATTACTAAATGATATGGGCATGTGGGTGAACCGTGGGGTGGGCCACACATGTCTGTGGGGAAACTGTTGGTACCTTGTAGGCCATGACCCGACGACCATGTTAAGGTGGAATGTTTGTGCTGTCATTGGGACCCAGTAGTCACATTTGGTATTAGAGGAGAACCCAGGATTAAGTGCGGTGCACTGAATGGGATGAGATGTAGGGCCCAGAATGAGGACGTTGTGCTCTAAAGGGGGGGGGGGTGATTGTAACATCCACAAATGATAAAGGATTAAATTACTAAATGATATGACTCATGTCAACAAGGTGCATCTTCCTTTTTGGGAGCCTGTCTGATTAGAACTCCATAGTTAAGCGTGCTTGGTCTGGAGTAGTGATCAGGATGGGCGACCATCTTGGATGTTTCTCAGGATGTGTGCAAGTGAGGACAAATCTCACTCAAAAGGACATTTGTTGGCCTATGGGGACAATCATTAGTCAGATGACCCATTCGGGCATGTGGGTGGACCCTGGGGTGGGCCCCACACGTCTGTGGGGCAACTAGTGGTACCTGGTAGGCCAGGACCCGATGGCCATGTTATGTCGGGGTGTTTGTGATGTCATTGGGACCCAGTTTTAACAGTACTGTAAGAAAATTATTATATAACTGTGGATTTCTAATCAGATAACATCCCAAAAGGCGCCCTTTGTTGACATGAGTATTAACATTTAGTCATTTATTACTCAATTTTACCAAGTTGTTACAAAGCATACTATAAAGGACATCTGTTGTCCTGTTGGGACAATCATTAGTCAGATGACCCGTTCGGGCATGTGGGTGAACCCTGGGGTGGGCCCCACATGTATGCGGGGCAACTGGTGGTACCTGGTAGGCCAGGACCCGATGGCCATGTTAAGTCGGGATGTTTGTGCTGTCATTGGGACCCAGTTGTCACAATACTATATGAAAATTATTATATAACTGCGGATTTCTAATCAGATAAGATCCCAAAAGTTGCCCCTTTCTGACATGAGTATTAACATTTAATCATTTATTACTCAATTTTACCAAGTTGTTACAAACAGGACTAACCAAATATGAAAAATATATTTTATAAATATGTATAAATGGAATAATAAATAATCCATATATTATTAATCGGTTATAAATGAATACAATATCATTTGAGGGAATCTTTTTCATCATCATATAAAATTGTTTTTTTGTATAATGTGTATTTGTCTTAATAAATTCAAAAAAACCATATTTATTAATTATAATAATTAAATATATATATTATATATTCAATAAAATGGTATAACATTCATATAAAGGATATTACAAGTATAAGAATGATTATTCAATTCTTTTTTATTCTTAAACACACATTTTACTAAATACGGATTTCCTTGAATTTTATGAATTTATATTAAAAGTAATTTATAAGAATTATTGAAATAGAATATTTATATTTGATTCCATATTTTTAATCAATAGGTTCAAATTTAGTAAATATTTCCAATTAATTTTTATTCATTATGAAAAATAACCATGGTAATGATTGGTTATCTCGTTATGGGTAAAACATGTTAATATTATTAACCATTGTGAAATAGGTTTAAATTAAATATGAAAAATTCATATACATTGTGGTATGTGTTTTTGAAATAATTTTATATTAATATGTAAAATTATTTATTTAAATAATTATTATGAATTGGGGAACCCATGTATGACATTTAAAAACACAACATATATATTGTTTAAATTAAAGTCTATTTTGAGTATTTGTGTTTAATGGTATGGTTGGAAGGATACATTTGATTTTTACAAGATAAAAATTTATAAATAAGCTATATTTTCATATTTAACCAAGGTTATTTTGATATCAATTTAATTCTTCATTTCATGGTAGAATGATTTTTTGCCTAAACTAGGTGATTTTCAAAAGACTGTTTTTCATACATTTTACATACTTATTTTAAATATAATTTATAAAACCTATTTATTTTGAATATGATTAAATGCATTTCATTTTTTTAATAGTAATTTCCAAACAAAAGTTATAAGATAACTTTAATTTTTTGTTATTGTAACTTTTTATCACCATAAAAAGTTAAGCTACTGGGGTTCATGTTAAAATGGGTTTAAAGTTGGTTAACATGGTGAAGATGTTTAAAATAACTAAAATAAAAGTATACATGTGTTTTTTTATTTCATCTCTATCTTATATTATATACTAATTTTTGGTTCATTGGTCCATCATGAAATTATTAATGTATATATTACATTAATATATTTTAAGTATTTCTATGTGTGGAATTTCCCTGACCTATAAAAGGACACATCTTCTTCTCCATTATTCATATATTTTGAGCATTTTATTATAGTAAATAACTACCCCAATAACTTCAATGATTCATTTAATTTATTATATTAAATATTCTTTCTACCTATAAGATTATGTTATGAAGGAAAAAGGTTTAATAAAAAGGATGTCTCTCACAGAAGAGGCAATTTTCTATCCAGACTCTTTTAATGTTTGTTTTATAATATAAATCTTATAAATATGTAATATAAATACTAACATGTTGAATATAGTATCAAAAATATTCAATGATGATAATATTATTACGGTAAAATCGATTTTCTCTTCCATTTCATCAAATGGGGAATGATTGTATCGCTCATGCATATGTCTAGACTATGACCACCACATAAAGACATGATTCATTTTCCATAAACATTATTCATGGTTGATTATTATGAGGGACTGAATATTTATATATTATATTAATTTAACAATTATGGTTATATAACAATAAATTATTATTTAATTTTCATTCATTACATTCATCAAAATGTTGAAACTTCATTAATGTGTACTTCGAGCTTACTGTCTCCAGGAAGTGATGTAAGTCATTTTTCTTTAACACTATATAAAAATAGTAATAAAATTTTGTATAATAATTAAATAATATAATTATTACATGATTAAAAATACTAAAATGATGTGACCATGTTCAATGTATAAATAACAGATCTTACAAATAAAAACATGCATGATAAACGAAATAGTTAACACCCAGAGTAGTAATTTTCACAAATAACTGTTAATAAATGAGTAAGGTGATTTTATAAGTGATTCATATACAATATGATATTAATTCATATTTATAAAAAATAATTTTATAAAATTTATATGATTATTATACTATTGTTTTTAATGTATATTAATAATACATGACTTTATGTAAGGGATTTATATTATAATGTTATTTCATTTTAGAGTTTTATATAGGAAAGTTCCATTGAGTGAAATTATATGGATATTATTACATAAAAAATAAATATTTTATTATCCTATTGTAATTAATAGAATTTTGATATAATGGAATCAAATTTTACACTTTGGTTCTTAAGATGGCTGAATTGTTTTAATAAAATATAACCTTATTTCATCTATGCAGAAGAATTTTCTTCCATATTCATGATATATAAATTTTTTTCAAGAAAGTGATTTCTATTAAAAAAATTAATTTAATTTTCATTGATATTTTAATTCATTTTAAATGGGTTTAAAAACAATTTTTAAAGTGTCTCCTATACTAATTTTTTCAGTCATTTTAGAAAATATTTGAATGGAATATTAATTTCAATAACATCCACACAACTAAATTTTCCCTCCATCTTGACTATTTTTATTGTTAATTTTTATGTTTTATTTTTTTAAATGAATTTGTTTTCATGATATTCTATGATTTTGTAGTTTTTAAATATAATAAAAATAATCCTGTATTTTCCCGGTTTTCTAGGAATTGTACAAATACTCTTTTAAATGTATTTTTCATCAAAATAAAAATAATTTATCGAATTTAATTCTTCAATAGGGATATTATATTATTATTTTATCCACTACATTTCTATGTATGGAATATTATATTGATAATTTTTGTATGATTCTACCAAACCAATTTATTTTATATGGGTTAATTATATTATTTCGAAATACTATATGTTTATTAAATCTATTTATTTTAAATTATTTTATACTATGTTTTAGAAGATTACGAAACTAATTTCTTCTTTATGGTTTATAATAAAATGAATTGATTAATTTTTTCTATTTTTATGGAACACATATGTATGGTTTTCCTCAAGTGATGGGTGGGCCAATAATTACATATCCCTTTAATGCATTGGGTAAATAATGATATATCATGATATAATATAGACTAGAACGGGGAGTGATCCTATTTAATTAATGTACTCCTTCTAATGTGATAATATTGTGAGTGAACGATGTCTATGGAAATGATAGAATGAAGATCAAACCCAATCCATTGTGATATTCATGGTAGTGATCCATGACATAAGAAATAATTATCAATGCATATGTGTATTCCATAACATTGTTTATTACTTTTACTAAATGATTTCAGGGGTCATCTATTGATTTATATTGATTACACTATCTTAAAAATTAGAATTATTTTATGAAAATCCCTTATTTCTTGAATAATTATTAATGAACTATGACATATTGGGAATTTTTTAGTAAGTTATGAGCATGTTATCAAACCATAATTGTTATCTTTTTATTTTTTTATGATCATTGATTTATATATTCTATGTTGGACATTATTTATTATTTGATAACAATATTTATTATTCTTCATTTCCAATAGTTATGATGAATTAATTTATGTAGGAAATATCAAAGATTATTAATATGTTATTATAACTTTGTAAGAGATGTTGAAGATCATTCATGAAATATTTTTGTTATGGGTGTAATCTCCAAATAAACATAACCTTCACAATTCCAGGGAATGTGTTGTTATGACATGTACAAAATATTCATCTAAAATGATGTAATATTTATATATAAAAATATCATGTCACCTCAGGTGGTATCATAGGAGGTTTTAGTTATTTTTCATGATTGTGATTAGAGAAATTTTTTAAAACCCCATGGATAATTCTATATATTCAACAACATCTAAAATATTTGGTAACATATATATGTTCTGGGTTTTTGAGAAAATATATCTATTTATAGATATTGGAAGGTGGATTTTAATGTGGAATATATGATCATAGGGATAACAACTCATAAATAGATCGATTGGGTATTAACTTGATCATCAGTAATGCATAATGAGTGACCCTAAGAAAGCATGATTGACTAGATATCCCCATTGGATATTCATGGGAAAATTCCAATTTAATTTATGATACATTATGAATAATTTGAATAGATTATATACTAGGAAAATATTGGTTAAAAATTTGTTTTCCTATATTGTAAATAATTTTTCATGATTTATACACCCAACAAATGATGTTTCACAATTACATACCTACTCATTATGAATATTGTTAATCATACCCTTCTTTTTTCATGTACTGAATTTTTAGAACTAGGAATAATCGTTTTAATGATAAATGTTATGGAAAAGTAAATGATTATAATCATGAGAAACTTATTTTTATTACAGTGTGAATGTAATGTCTTATTTATTTTATATCAAAATCGTTTCAATCTAGGAATAATGATGAGCCTCCGATAAACGAATGGAGGTAACTAAATACAATTCAATTCATTGTGAGGAAACATACATCTTATTTAAGTGGGTCTCTTATTTGACCCTATGCCACCCTGAGTGGGGGGAGAGGTGAATCAGAGTGTCACTTTTTTCTTAAAAAATACAGGATATTTTTCCCATTATGGTTGGATATGTTTTAATCTTGTATAATGTATATGTGCAGTAATTAAAACATTCCCATACATAAGGAAACAATTACAATTTTACTTGGTTCACCACTAAGGGATACATCCAAGGATCATACGCCGACATGTTTTCAGTCATACCTAATTCCCCTAATATTCACTTGTTGAGTATTAAAAGGGTTTGGGCACAATCACTATGTCCACAGAACACTACGTACGATTTCAAGGATAACTCATTGCATCCCTCGAATCACTACTATTGACTACCCCAATCTCACTACATTTGGAAAAGTCTCATTAAGTTTATCGACATGGAGTTCAATTTAATAGATTAGCATGGAAATCATTGTCTCCAATTCACCATGAATATTTACTTGAATCAATGACTAGAATTTATGTTCTTTGATATTAAATATTCTTCCATTGTGAAACTACTGAATGGACCAGTAATTGTTATTCTTGTCATCCAGAATCAGAAGCCCTTTTGTGAATTTTCAAACACTAAAGATCAGCTTACTTAGAATCATCAAAATCAATTACCGCTTGTCCTTTTTTGATGTATGAATGTGAGATATATTATGAACTCTTCCTATTCAATTCTTCTTCCTCCTTGTACATGTGAAATCATAGTCTAGGTTATCCTTTCTAAATGCCTTCTTGTATGCATGTGAATGCAAGAGTACATGCACTGTCCACATTCATTTGCTTGTGTGCTAAAATAAATGTGTATAAGACTTCATATACACATTTCCTCTTCCATTATTCCCTTATTCTTCTTTATTCTCATGTGAACACACATTTAAATAATTTTGTGAATTCATTCACGCTTGCAGACTATTCACTTCTCCTTCACATAAAGACCAAGGAATCATGTTACCTCCGACGATGCACATGCGTGCATGTAAATATGCACTTCCCTCCTTTATAAATGTTCATTATTATTCCAAAACAACCCATATAAATGATAAACACATAGTGGGGTCCTTAAATTCATGGGAGAAGAGTGTAATCAGTTCTCCTTCATGTAAGAGAAGCATGGTTCCTCTGCTTATAGTATGTGATGTCCATTGTGAAGCAAGGGTCTTCCTTGTAAAGTATGATTCATCTTTGTGATGATCAGTGGGATCCCTGGCTCATAGATATCTATGGGTGATTCATGAACCATTAGGCTATTTTGAACATCCTTTCATTGTGAAACAGAGGAAGATTTTTTTCTTTTTCCCCAAGCTTTGCGGAGTGTGGTTATTTGCATAGATCATTTGAGAGTTCATTGCACTCAATCGATGGCTCTGTGGAATCTGTTCTTTAGAAATCCATGAAGGCATTCAGTTATCATTTCTATTCCATTATGAAACAAAGCCTCGTATAGACTATTTTTTATAGGATCTCTTGGGAATGCATATGGCAGCATCTTATCTCGTGCTAGGGATTCTCTTTTTTATAGATGCAGATCACCTCCTTCACACTATAAAATTCTATGGATATACTGTAAATATCATCCCCTTGAATTCCCAATATCATCAGTGTTTTATGATTCTTAAAATCCATGTAAATGATATGTCGAGACTCATGGGATGTTTCTTTTAATTCTTTCATCGTTCAAAAGTGTGTTGAACCAATCATGGGCATGTGATTAAAATCACATTCAACTATACTTTATGAACACAAAATCTCCATGACATGGCCTCGTAGCTTCAATTGCTTAATCCATGATCTAAATATTCAATTTCATTTCATACATGATTTCATGGTTCCCAGATGAGTGGATTGTAGTGAATTGGATTTTCAGTGATGGCCTTATGCTCAATCATGGAGGTTCAATCATAGCTCTAGTGAATTGTGTCACCAGGATCCCTTCAAGGGTTCGTAGGTTGAAGATGACAATTTGGTCTCTCTACCACCATTGGATCGACCCTTATCTGATGAATACGACCAGAATTGGATGAGCGTCTGTGAGATGAGGTGTGATGTCACAATCCAGTGCGAGATCAGATGGATGGTTGAGATTAGAGTTCTCATTTTAAAAATGAGTCCACTATAAAAAAGGTGGCGTGGAGATTCATGGTTTAAGTATCATGTCATCCCATTATTCAGTCATAATTATCCTCCTCCCTCCATGGTACCACCCTGTACCATTTTCCTTGTGGGTGCACTATGCACCCACCCTCTACGGGATTCGACTCAAACTCTGCAAGGGCCTATAAATGGCCCGACCCCTTCTGCCGCATGCGAGATGTCCTGGATTTCTTCCCCATGCGAGTGGTTGAATCTAACTTACATGCACCTTGGGATGACGATTACGGCTGGCTTGTGGGATGTGTAAATATATTTAATTAATGTCCATAAACAATAATACTTCTAAGTTTAAAGTTACATGGCCACATTAAATCATATTCATCATTCTCGGATTCCAAACAAACCAAGCCACTTCTTCAACCATTTTCCATCTTTTCATTTAGGTTTATTAATTCCAACGTACACTCTTCAATCATTCTCTTCATTAGTGTAGACTGTGTATCTCATTTGATACAAGTTCATTGAAATTATGTTAAATGCATCAATCATCTGAATTTCCATTCTCTATAAACTTTTGAGTCCTCCTTCATTTTGACCAATATTGAAATCTATTGACCACAAATAAAACTCCATACACTGTTTTGTCCCACCAATATCCCTTTTTATATAGTTTTCAATACATAAGAGTTCATCAAATAAAATTTTCAATATCAAAACGATAATTTTATATCATCCCCATTTTCTTATTTCTCTCTATTTAAAACATTTATTTCAGGTTATCTACCCCTTATTGAAAAGAAATAAAATGTTCATGAATAGAGAGTATTATTCATAAAAAAATGTTCTATTAATAATTTCACTCCATGTCTAATTGAGCTACAGTAAGTGTAGAAAACATGAGGATTTGATTAAGACAATAAAGTTGTTCATTATCCACTGGTCATGATACCACATGAGATGAGAACACATAATGTTGTCTTCAAGGGTTGTCCATTTTCATTACTGGCTATGAGATGAAATATTCTAGGAATAACAAACCTGATACTCTTGCACTCACTTCAACAAAATGATCAAAAATCGTCAAGTGTAATTGGTAGGATAAGTGACCTTAGTGAAATTACATTCTTCTTATGTCAGTGATAGGTTCAGTAACTCCCTATAACCCCCCATGATTTTCAAATAAATTAAATATTGAATTCACAAAACACTAAGAACATACAAAACACCAATTTTTTATAACATGTCCATTAAATATAATTTTACAACCCCTATGATTTTAATTTCTGAAATCATTTATATAGGGTTGTGATTAGTAAGTTATTTAGTGTATGATATGACCAACATAATTTTTGGTGAACAATAACATACCCTTATAAATTTTTTTTGTTACCCTTATGAATAGTGACATAATATATAAAAAAGTATCCTCACCTATGATAATATATATATAGGATTTAGGTGAATGTATGGTGTACCTATATTTTGGAATAGGTAAATAAATGTTTAAAAACATGTATTTTTAACATAAAATAAGAATTTAATTAAAAATTAAATTAATCAAATCTAGAAAATTAATTTTGGAAAATTGAGATCATTTTGGGATTCTACACATCATTAAATGTTTAAGGTGATTTTTTTTGTATTTTTCTGAAATTCATGAATTTTTGGTGAATAGTAAAATACAATAATATACGATAAATGCTAAATAATTGATTTATTAAGTCATTTATAATCTTATGCGGATGTAAGCACCAATGGTTCGAACTGCAATGCACATATTACTATTATCGGTCATAAAACAAACTCTATTTCTTTTCTTATGAAAAAATAATAAACTAATGATTAGAATGTTATGAAAATCTTCCTATCTTCGACTATAAATACTAAATCTTCCACCCTCTTATCTTTACTCATCTCAAGCATTATCCCAAGTCAAAATTCTACAAAAATCTATCCCTAAGCTCCACCCCCTTGTCCAGAAGTCCTTGGTATCTTAAAAATACAAAATCCTCTCCCTTAAAGAGACTCTTAATGATGATTAATTCAAGATGTAACGTCCTCTTTTCAATTAGTTTACTTTTTCTATGTTCCTTTATCATTCAGTTCGATTCTATCCTATCCTCATACAAATGTCATCATAATTCGCGTACAATACATTTACTGTAAATTTTTTCTAATTATGTAATAATTTATTATAATATTTCATTTACCCTTATTTTATGCTATTAGTAAAAAACACCATCCGTGATGTGCACATTTACCACATTCCAGGATGATGGGTTTCCGGATTCTATTACCATCTTCAATTAAAGTCATGAAACTTTTATAATGGTTGAAATAGACAATAATATATGTATTACATCTCATATATGGTTCATTAATCTTTTTTGTACACATAGATTATATTTATAATGAAAAATGAGTTTTCTGTGTTAAAAAACTGCCAATTGACCCAAACTGTAATCATTAAATAATTTATATAATTATTCCTATTAACAGAAAGCTACGAACTAAAATTAAAAACAATGAAACCTTTGGGATGTTCAATAATAAAATAAAAAATTAAATCTTTAAAACTATCATCATTTGACATGATACATTGTTCTGGTATATAAGTATACCAATAATGAAACTAACAGACCAGAATAATGAAATTGAACCTCTTAACCCATAAAAAATGACACGAATGAAGAAAATAAGGTTATAATAAATAAATAAAATATAAATTAGGTTATGTACTTATTAATTAATGAACATAATTTTTTTTATTCAGGTCCTTAGTATCATGTGGAGAACACCTTCAGACTGAAGTTAAATGTTTCTTCATCCCACTTCCATTCCTGTGAGATATTCCTTATTCACTACTACTTCTTGCGTACTATGTATGTATACTAAAAATTTATGTTTCATATCATGAATCTATTTATATTAATTATATTCAATTTATCATTTGAAGTTGATTATTTTTTCGTCATACGATTCAATTAATTACAAAGTTTTAAGTATTTTCTACCTGAACTTCCATTTTCATTCTGGTTGCTCTAATTCTCTACACACCTATGTGAAATTAATTTTTATTCCAATGTAATCCTCATATATTCTATGTTAAATTTATATATATGTGTACCAATTTGAATCATTCCTTATTTTATGGGGATTTCCTAGTTTTAAAAAATCATTTAAAAAAATTGTTCCAAATGAAATCCTGATACAAGGAACTTCTCGAATACTTAAATATCTTTAAGATCACTAAATAATATTTATTCATCCATATTTATATTTCTATAATCATACATTTTACAATGAAAATTTTATTTTTGCTCATTCCTAGTTTTATGAAAGCAAACATGCCTTTGTGCTTTAAAATACATTAATATTTTCTTTAAACTACATTATATTTTTTATTTCTAAAACTTCATTAAAAAAACTTTTTAAATTTTTTAAGATAAATTAGACTTTATTTAATCCAGAAATATAATTTCAATGACCTTATCTTTTATTTTCAAGGATATACATGACTACAATATGATTTTATTACAAATACAAACTATTTTCCAAAACAACTATTCTTTTCAAAGTAAAACTAATTTTACCCATCTCACTTTATCTTTTATGTGATATATGCCATGCTCACCCCTTAATTTATTATTTTGGAATATGTTGTACCCTTTGGAAAATCATATCACGAGACACCTTATTCTCATGATATTCAAAGGAATTATTATTTGGATGTTTGGAGGTGGTATGAGACAGTATTGAATGTGAAGGATTATTCCCTCAAGAATTTTTCAATGGTCTTAATTAAATGTATCATTATTTATAACAACATGATTTGATTGATCTTGTATTTTATAGAGTTTTATCTCAAATGATATCATCAAAAAAATATTTTATTGAAGGGTTTATGATTATTTTTAATGTGGATGTTCTATATTGATATCATTCACTATATGACTCAATATCATTTGGGTTTATGTTTAATCATTGGGGAATGTTATTTACATTTCATATACTAGTTTCAATATGAATGAAAATGTTGTTTATATTTGTACACATTCCTAAGTGGAATTAATTGTACTTATTATGTGATTGGTGAGGCACGTTATAGCCCCTCGATGAATCGATAGGTCTCGTGAGACAAACTGTGGACTTGGCAAACAGCCTTGAAAAAATGGATATTTACAGACTTGGCACAAGGCCATAACGATATGGTTATGATTTCTAGAATTTGCATTTCACTCATTATAAAACTAGTAATTGAAATATCATGTGGTAATTTGACTTGTAGAATACCCATTACTATTTTTTTCATGGAATTATTTTTTTTCCAATTATTCATACCATTATGTGTTCATGTTAATTTTTAAAGGCATGTGTTTTAGTTATTTAACATCGCTGATGTTTATGTTTACGATATCATCCACTCGGTTTCATAACCTTATTGATAATCTTAGCTCACCAATTCTTATGTTTATTTTCTCATGACACGAAGAAGGTAGTTATTATTGACCTGTAGGGATAATCATATAGTTGTGGGTGTTACAAATAAAACATATATGTTGTATTTAATTTCATGTTGTAATATTGAAACAATGTTTGTATATGGTTTCCCAAAACTTCATTAATACTTGGTCCATCATGATACGACTCTCTAAAAATCGTGCTAATGTAATGAAATAATGCACCGAATCTGGGATTCTATGGTCAGGGCATTATAGTTTGATTCAAATTATGTTTTCTAGAATACATGAATTTTTTTTGAAAATGTATATTATAGAACAAGACCATAATATTTTATTTGAGGATAAGTATACATGAACATCCTAGAACATTGGTAAGGAATATATTATAAGGATCCTTCTAGAAAATACATCCATGCTTATGTACTACGACCAGATATGGTTCAAATATAAATTCACCTATGAGTAACTACTCTAAAATGGAGTTTTAGGATATACTCAGGGTATCCTCGTACACAACAACAAGCCTTACTATGCACCCGGTTTGACAAACCTAGGAGATATGTTTAGGATAATTCATATTTTCATTACAAGACATTAGGAAGGATTTATACCCATAATGTATCAAAAGAATATTGTTCTAGGATTTGTGGTGCATAAATTTATGTAATTTACTATACGATGTTTAGAGTTAGATAGAGTCCATGATTTTTGGATCAAATTTTATATATGGAATTGATTAGAAATGGATCCTTGTAGAAGGAATGAAAACTTCACCAATTCATGTGATGCAATGAGTAATAAGGATCATATCTCTTATGGCCATAAGCTATAATTTCTAAGGAAGATAGTCTTCAATGTATCCTCATCAAACAAGGAGATAATATCATGTGTTAACAAGGTATATAAAGAATTATCTGAGTCTTATCGATTTGAAGAGAAGTAAGATAAGAAGAGGATGGCTGCGAACAACCTGGATAATGGAAGAAGAGAAAGAAGAGTTTTCCCACAATTGATAACATTGGAAGGAATCAACCTGGTAATTTACTTATTTTAGTGGTAGTTTTTAATTAGTGTGGTGAAAAAGGAAACCAATTTTATGTTTTCAATGGTAAGAAAATGGTTTTCGATGTACAATGATTCAACTAAAAGAGATGTGACACTATGAGAATCAATATCCCAAGCATCAAATGAATATGCCCCAAAAGATGTTACTGGATAATGATCTTGTCATGATACATTCATAGATGAAGTTGAAGGATTAATATGACTTTTCATGAATATTTTCATTTAAATATTTTTTCAGCAATGTACATGTTATAAGAATTATAGAATATATGAGGATTGTACTACATCACTTTTTCATTAAGTATTTTAGGTTTTATGATAAACTGTACCAAGGATATGTGGCTCATTAGAATGTAAATATATTGGGAATGTATAATTTTGGGGGAAAGAAAACCGTAAATATAAACATGAAGATTAATATAATGATGAATGAATGTTTGAATTGGATTAGTACTGACAACCTCAAAACTGATTATTGTCTTCTCGACAAGTGTTCTATGATATCATTGATGGAGTCTACATAGATTTTGGATATAAGGAATGTATCCAATAGAATGTGTAATGATAATGACATGTTACAAAATTGGTTTAATTGTAATTTGATTTATTACCATATTTCAGGAGGACACATGATGAAGATATTGACATGGTTGGAATGTTGAAATATAGGGCTGCTTTATGTTGATTAAAAGAAAATAAGGGAGAATATACATTGTTTAGGATGGTTCATGGAGTTCTGAAACAAATGAGATATCTAATGAAAACATGTATATGGATCTAACAAGGATGTATATGGGAAAGATTGTAAATAATTGGATCATGATATTTTGGAAAGTTAAACCACTTATTAAATGTTTTATGTTCTTCATTTTATGGGATTTTTTATTTTAATGTCACCACATGATGCAACTTGTGCTAAGAGATGAAGTATAGGTAGTTCATGGAACAATCAAAGGATAAGATAAGGTTCATGAAAATAGAATATATATTTATACACGCATTGAGTGGAATAATCATTCAATCTATGAAAAGTGTATTAAATATTTTTTTGTTATCACAATCATTGATAACGTAAATGAAATTTTTTATAATTATAGTTTATGGATTTTTGGTAATCTACTCTAATCTATACCTATTTTCTATGACATGAAATTCATAGTTTGGTTTATCATCTATGTTTAGGTTTACAATTCCAATCAATGTCACTCCATTCGAAAGAATAATTTATTTATTTTTTTATTATTATTATTTTGGACCACTGATTTCACCATATCCTTTTTATAGAGATATTTTATTAACGAAATTTATGATATGGGATTTTCACAAGGAAGTTTTCATGTAACTACCTGTAATGGCCCAGAAATTACATGTGATTTTTTTATTAAAAGTTTATTTTATGATTCTTCAAAAATTGATGGTGCGTAATTCCGAGGCCTGGTGCGCCTCAAATGAATTTATGATTTTTTATGGGTATGTTTAGTAAACGTGCATGTGGGTTTTTGTAACATTTAAACCATTGCTCGTAATTAAAATTGGATGGTGTCATTGAACTCACAGTTCCAGTTTTTTCTTAATGAGACATTCACATCGCCGTAGTAGGTCGAGGGTGAAAGATATATTTTTAGTTTCTAATGGAAATGAAAATAAAATAAAATAAACTTTTATTTAATTTCTATTAAAATTGTTGCACATGAGTTATAGAGGTGTGAACCACCCGAACTAAAACTCCATTTTGAATTCAATGCTGTGGACCACCCGATCCCCTTTAATGAGAGGTAACTCTTGAACATTATCCCATTATTTTACTATGCCAACTAGAAATTAAATTGATGGATCCATCTAACATTTAATTAAATGTTTCAGCAATTTTATTTGTTCCAACATTATTAATCTTCTTAAGATAAATTATATTGGAGCCTCATTCATTTGGTGGGAAAAGATGAAGCGGAGAGGATTTAGAGGACTACACTTCTCCAACGATGATAAACTCCCAACGAAGAATGTTTTCCAATGAATAACCACCTCTATGGACGAGTTATTATATGACAAACGAGTCCGGAATAAAAAGCATGTGTTGGGAATGATGAACATCGACATCTTCGACTTCTTCCTCACACCAACACCAAAAAATGAACGTTGTGGGGATATTTGTTTTGATATTTCCCCTTTCCCATTTTTGACGACACTTCGCAATTCATGAAATAATACTATCCACTTTCAACTTCTCTAACGTGGAGAGTGCAATAAGAACAAACACGTCATGACCTCTCCGCAATTCTTGTTATTATTTTTGGTTGTATCACGATGAAGGTGACGGTTCTAACGTGCCGCCCGACGAAAGAGGACCACGGTTTGCACGGCAGCTGCGAAGAAAGGACGACAGGACGAGTCGGCCCCCAGAAAGGGTGTGGCGTGCGACCGTACTACGTGGAGTGGATGACTGGAAATCCGCCAGCTGCGGCGGACCCCCACACCGCAGCCCCCCTGCCACACCGTGGCAGCCGCGCTGCGGCCTCCCCGACGCTCCTCTATGGTGACGCCCCCCCCCCCCCCCCCCCCCCGCCAAACCACGACCATCCCTCCTGGAGGGCCGCCAGGCTGGGCCACCCAGCATGAGTCATGCCATGTCGTACCAGACCGAGACTTGTTTCGACCCATTCCACACTTTTGTCCATAACATTGGAACCAACCGTCCATTTGAAGAACCATCTATGGAACTTGAATCCTTGGAGCGAAACTGACCTTTTTGTGTTCTCCACTTAATATTTGGATAATTTTGGGGTTCAGTCGGCTTGGATTGAGCACAAATCGAACCGTGCCCTCGAAACTAAAAGTCTAATAACATAGAGACCAGGCGTCTGATTGATGCATCATATGTTGCATTGAGACCCCTATTCCATGGAGGTCCTCTGGGATAATTCTTCATGGGACGTCATGGATGTTTTAGTATCGACCAGTTTCTTATGGAACAAACCCTCATGGAGACATGCGAGCTTAGTGCGGGAACATTGTAGGTTGCTGTGATGATCTTCTAGGATCCGGTTTGGGTCTGACAATGTACTGATGATGTACTAGGATCATGTGTGGGTCTACCAACGTATTGAAAATGTATAGGATCCTGTGTGGGTCTGACGACATAATGACAGTTTACTAGGATCATGTGTGGTTCTGAAGACGTACTAACGATGTACTAGGATCCTGTTTGGGTCAGACGGTGTACTGATGATGTACTAGGATCCTGTGTGGTTTTGATGACGTACAGACGATGTAGTGGGATCCTGTGTGGGTCTGACGACATACAGATGATGTACTAGGATTTCTTTTTGGTCGGAAGATGTATCGACAATGTACTAGGACCATGTGTGGGTATGAGGACTTAATGATGATGTACTAGGATAATATGTGTGAATGACGACGTACTGATGATGTACTAGGATCCTGTGTGAGTCGGACAACATACCGACACTGTACTAGGATCCTATGTGGGTCTGACGATGTACTCGGATCCTGTGTGGGTCTGACAAGGTACTAGGATCCCAAGTGGCTCTAACAATGTAATATGATCCTCTGTGGGTGTAACACCCCAAGCTTCTACGGTACGTTTCCCTTCGAATAATGCGATAGCGTGTGTTGTACGCAACCTCGAGTTCTAACACACACCACAACTAATTAAACTAGCCGTTGTGAATAGTAATACCTACTTTTTGAAATCATATATATTATATATTTCAAAATGGACTTCATTTTTGGATTCGGAATATCAAAATTAGCCTAGGGTGAAATTTTGGTACATTTCGGATAACTTTCATATTTTGATGAATAGTGAAAATTTCTAAATTTTAATTAAAAACAACTTTTTTAATCAAAATAATTAATAGTGATAAATTATGAATTTGAGTGGTTTTAAAGTATATTTAGAATATATTTTTACCATTCAATTTAATGTTTATCATTGGACATAGTTTAACAATTAAACCGAACATAAACAAGTGTCAATCTTTTGATAGTTATTATCACTTAAAAACACGCTTTTTGTTTTGACAGCGGGAATTAATTTTAAATTAATTTCTGCCACTTCTGTGTTTTGAATTTAGAAAAATGGATTCCATATTTGGAATCAGGATGTTCAAATTGTGTAAATAGGTAACTTTTATTTTTAGACATTTTGAATAATTACTGCGGTAAATATTTTATTTACCATGGTTAAAGGGTAAATCCGGTAAATAAGGGTTAAAACATAATATTATAATAATAAACAATTACCCTAAAACGTGTCCTAACCTTATTGGTTGACACATACCCGACCATGGGCATCCTTTGGTCAATTTGGGGACCCCTTGGAGCCACTTGTATGTGGTAGGGACACTTTATATTAATAAAGTTAAAATAAAAATAAAAATGGCATAAGCTTACATCTTTTAGAAGAACAATTTTTACATAGGGTTATACATGTTGGATTTTCGATTATAAATATTCATTAGAAAGCTAAAAAGATTTCCTACATAATGATATTTTATTTATAATTTTTAGACATTATATAATTTATTTTATTTATGACACAATGATGATGCAGTAATTACTAAAATAGTGAAAAATAAAAATAATTGATCTTATAAATACCCAAATAATTATAATATGAAACTTTTAATGAATTAAACTAATTTTATATGATAATATGATATATTAGGATTTATTTAATTGACTTTGTTCGAAGTAATAAATCTGTTATGAGTTTCACAAAAATCAACTATTGAATAGTGTCAAAATTGACATAAAAGAGTTCTTAAAACAAATATTATATTATTAATTGATATTAAATTCCTAAAAATCTAAGGTTCGGCCAAGAGACTTATATTATGATAGGTTAATCATTAATGGACCACTTGGGGGTCGCTTGGATGTATATAGTAAGTTTATTAATCATATTATATAAAAATACAAAGAGACATTGTAAAAGTGAAACTAATTAACTTAGAGTTAATACTTAAAGATAAGGTTAATATAAGTACCCAAACCTGTCTAAATTCTATTGGATGAGTTGTTTTCGACCTATCCCCACCTCATCCTTTTAATAGTCAACTTTGGAGCCTTTGTAAACCGAATATGAATTTATTATAAATTAATATTTCTAGCTTTTCCAAAGGTGCCCCTCACCCCTCTTATAAAAGGGCACTCCTCCTTCTC
The DNA here is from genome assembly GCA_963277665.1 of Viscum album. Taxonomy (NCBI): domain Eukaryota; kingdom Viridiplantae; phylum Streptophyta; class Magnoliopsida; order Santalales; family Viscaceae; genus Viscum; species Viscum album. Next base: position 2,046,698,953 of record OY728142.1, read on the forward strand.
ATTTCCTCACACCTCTCAAGCCACTTGGCTCGTCCAAACTCTGCCCAAATACTCTCCCAACATCCCTCAATACAACCTAGAGGCCTTAGTTTGATCAGAAAGCCAACCTAAGGAGCCCTTTTGATCAAATCAAAAGGAAGAACCCGAAGAAGAGGTAATGATTTCACCACCCTTTTCTCAGTTCATTTCTTCTTCCACTTCTTCTTCCTTTGTTCTTACCATTCTGAAATAATAACTCCAGTATCTCACATATACTGTGATGTTATTATAAATATGGTACAATCATATTCAGTATTCTATCCACCCTTTGAATAACATGTCACCATACGTGCGTACGTACGGCTTACCGTCTCCACGTCGTGGTGTAATTGTTATTCAATATAATATTATTTGGATGGGTATAATAATGATGTGTAACTCATGTAAATAATAAATATAACATGTTAATGATTCTGTATATATGATATACCATCCATTTATATATTATTTTAATATCAAAAGAATGATATTGTCGCTCGTGCGTACGTACGGACTACCGTCTCCACGAACGCGATGAGATTCATTCTCCATCGTATCCATTCAAGTATAATTATCATTTGATGATTTAAAAATGATGTTTAAGGACTGTATATCATTCTGGATATGAATAAGATACAACAACCATGGATTATGTAACAAAACATATAAAAGAAAATGAGTAAGTTAACTCCCGAAACGACGATAATTCTAAGATATTATTAACAAATCAATGTTAAAAGATCATATATGATTCTTGTATAATTTAATAACAACTATTTCACCATTATACAGGAGGTTAACCTACCCCAACCAAGGAAAAGTACAAGGTAAGGGTTATTTCACAATCTCTTCATTATCCGAGGTTGTTTATATGTAATAATCTACTGGGATCTCTTTATCATCCACATCCATGTTTCTTAAAAATGTATTTCAAAACATTTTTACTATTTACAAGAATATGGGTTAAAGTCATTTATACCTTTTTTTGACTTTTTATAAGAGGTTTATAAAGGAATCTTTCCGTCGTTTTCAAAACAAGGTCCTTTTTAACCTTTTCGACAGAATTGAGGTAAGAATGTTTTTTTTAACTTATACGGCGGGTGCGGTTATTTTACGCCGTTATAAAATCTTCAAAGCTTTCCTTACAAGCTTATAAAAATATTTTCAAAGAAAATGTTTTATTTTATATGGATCTTAAATGATTTCAAAATAAAAGGAGATATTTCTTTAAAAAGAATTTTGATTTCATCTATGTCAACATCCTTTGATGGATTTTATGATTATTTGAAGTTGATTTATTATGATATAAAACTTCTATATTGTATTGAAGGTTTTGTGATATGTTTGACTGTGGATGTGCTATTTTTATACCATTCATAGTTTATTGTGAAAGTATTGACATTTCGTATGCTAGTTTTAATACGAATGTTTATGTTATGTTTAAACCTTTTCATATGGGAATGCATTGGACTTAATAAGTGACGGGTGGAGCCCGCTATAGCTCCTCGATGCATCGGTAGGTCTCATGAGACAAACTAGTGTCTTGGCACAAGGCCTTGACAAAATCTTATTTGTAGTCTTGGCACGAGGCCTTGGCTATGTGGTTATGATAGTCTGGCATTATGCATTCCAACATTATGAAAGTGGTTATTTATTTTTGCATGTGATTATTCGATTAGTGGAATATCCATGTGAATAAGTAAATGGCATTATTTCATTTTATTTATGCCATACCATGTTGAAAGTTCATGTTTAAAAGGCTTTTGTTTTAGTTATACATTGCCTTAAATGTTTATTCTTATTGATGAAAGTTTCCGCTTTATTGTTATCCTTACTGGGCATTTGAGCTCACCCCTTTTCTATGTTTTATTTTTTCCCCAGGATGTGAAGAAGTAAATTATGAATGACCTGCAGGGATATTATGAGGGGATAGTAGTGTGGATTATGGAGACATTATGTTGTTGTAGTAGTTTTTCATTTTATGATGTAATGTAAAACTTATGAATATATCTAGTGTTTCCAAGGCTACTAAACCAATCGGTCTTTCGAGATTTGATCTTTCTTGTGATCATGCCAATGTTATGTAATAATGCACCGACTCTGGGTAACTGGGGTCAGGGCGTTACAGTTGGTATCAGAGGAAGTTTAGTACAAACCTTGGAAGCTAGATTTAGATAAACTCTGATTAGAGCACTTAGACCTAAGATGAACTTTGAGGATTAGTATAGAAGAACTTCCTAGAATTTTGGTATTGTAGAGACTTTGTGAGTTTTCCGAGCAATACATCCCTGTCTGGATACGAGCAGGTAGAGGCGGCTCTGGCACAGATGTACCTAGGGGTAAAACCCGAAAACACCGCTTTGAGCTAGACTCGAACGGGAACTGGTGCACGACAACGGGCCTTGCTGCACTCTTGGTTACGACACTCCCGGGGGATATGCTTAGGATAACTCTCACTTTCTTTACAAATCATTATGAAGGGTTTATGAGTATATACTTCCTCAAAGAAAACATATTTATGATTATGGATTATATCCATAGATAGTTCAATTTATGTTAAGTGTTTTATAAGTATGGGATTATGTATTTTGATTCATAAACTGATCTAGTTTATGCCATTGTTTAGAAATGGCGCCTAGTGGAAGAAATGGAAACTGTATCAATGCACGCAATCCATGTAGGGATTGCCCTCCTGCTCAAGATAATTATAGTGGGGCTGGTGATGCAACTGGTGCTGATCAGCTAATCACCGTACTGGGACAACTTACTCAGGTTATGAATAATAACCTTACCCGTATGGAGCACCCTGATCCGCAGCGTGGAGGATCAATGTTAGATCGATTCATGAGACAACAACCACCAACGTTCAATGGGAGTACAAATCCCTTAGTAGCTGAGCAATGGATATTTTCCCTAGAGAAAATATTTCAGGCTTTGGGGAGTAGCGAAAGGGAAAAAGTTACCATGGCAGTTTACCGCCTCAATGGAGATGCTGATCAATGGTGGTCATTGATTCAAATCATGAAGGAAGATGATGAAGTATCAAACATGGAATGGAGGGAGTTCAAAGATCTGTTTTTAGAAAAATACTTTCCTCGCGACCATCGAGCAGATATGGAAAGGCAATTTCTGAGTCTGAGACAAAAGGAGGACGAGAATGTCACAAAGTATGAGGCTAACTTTACAAGGTTAGCGAGGTACGCTGGTGATTATATTCGCAACCCAAGAAGTAAGATTGATCGTTTCTTTGATGGGTTAAAACCATTTCTCCGTCGAGCATTAGTCTCACAATCCTTTTCATCGTACGAAGACATTGTCTCATGTGCTATCAAGACCGAAAAGGAATTCTCTAAGTCTTATGACTTTAAAGCAAAGCAAGAGAAGAAAAGACCTGCTGATCAATCTGGGAATGGAAATAAGGGGAAGAAGGGAAAGGTTGAATATCCATCTTGTGGTAAGTGCGGGAAGAAACACCCCGGTGCTTGCCTGAAGGGAATGGGAGTCTGTTACAAGTGTGGTGAAAAAGGCCACCAAGCTCATGATTGCAAGGGGAAGAAGGAAGCTACCAACGTTCAGTGCTACAATTGCAGGGAGATGGGGCATTATGCAAATGCATGTCCTAAGCGTCAGGAGAACTTACCTCAGAAAAGGCCAAGGGATCAAGGCCAGGCTTATGCTATCACTACTGCTGAGGTAGAAACTCCGAAAGACGTGGTGGCAGGTAATTTAATGGTTTCCTCAAGTTTAGCAAATGCATTATTTGATTCTGGATAATCGCATTGTTTCATATCTTCCCAGTTTGCTAAGAAAATTAGATATTTCCAATTTGATTTAATAAGGGAGTTGTCAGTTAAAACTCCTAAGGGAAGTATCGTTGCAACAAAGTTTTGTGAATCAGTCCCCATTAGAGCACATAAATTTTCTTTATCTACTGATTTCATCGTCATACCTATGATTGAGTTTGATATAATCCTCGGTATGGACTGGCTTTCGGACTATGATGCGAAGATTTATTGTAAGAAGAAAGAGGTTACGATTCTTGATGATAATGATAAGGAACACCTTATTTTTAGAGCAGAATCGTCACCACCTAATTCTTATTTAGACCCACCCCCAGTAGCTCAACTTAATTCAATTATTGGGGAGGAAGAGAATGAAATAACTGTCGGTGAGGAAAGGAATGTTCAAATAGAGGATGTACCTGTTGTGAAAGAATTTGTAGATGTATTTCCGGAAGATTTACCTGGACATCCTCCAGAACGAGAAGTTGAGTTTTCTATTGATTTGATTCCTGGATCAAGGCCTATATCGAAGACCCCTTATAGAATGGCCACTGTAGAGTTAGTCGAACTAAAGAAACAACTAGAGGAATTGAGTAATAAGGGATTTATTCGCCCTAGTGTTTCTCCATGGGGAGCCCCTGTTCTTTTTGTTAAAAAGAAAGATGGATCTATGAGGTTATGTATCGACTACAGGGAGATCAATGCTATAACGATAAAGAACAAGTATCCCCTACCTCGTATTGATGATTTATTTGACCAACTGCATGGAGCTCAATACTTTTCAAAGATTGACCTTCGATCTGGATACCATCAGTTGTGTGTAAAGAAGGAAGAAATTCCGAAGACAGCATTTCGAACCAGGTACGGGCATTACGAGTTTACTGTAATGCCGTTTGGATTGACTAATGCACCCTCTGTATTCATGGATCTGATGAATAGAGTTTTCAAGGAGTATCTCGATGAATTTGTGGTGGTATTTATTGATGATATCTTGGTATACTCCAAAACCTACGAAGATCATGAAAATCACTTGCGCATTATCTTGAAGACTCTGAGGAGGCATGAATTATATGGAAAGTTTAGCAAGTGTGAATTCTGGCTTCAGGAGATTTCTTTTCTTGGCCATATTGTCTCTAAAGATGGAATCTCTATTGATCCTTCTAAGACCAAGGCAATCCAAGAATGGCCAGCACCTACGAGTATAACTGAGGTACGTAGTTTTATTGGCTTGGCAGGTTATTATCGATGTTTCGTCCAGAATTTTGCCCGATTGGCTAACCCATTAACGAAGCTCACGCGTAAAGGGGTTAAATTTGTTTGGACAAAAGAGTGTGAAGAATGTTTCGAAGAACTGAAGAGAAGATTAGTCAATGCTCCTATATTGACTCTACCATCGGGGAATGATGGGTTCGTTATTTATAGTGATGCATCAAAGAAAGGACTTGGCTGTGTCCTTATGCAGAATGATAGAGTTATTGCCTATGCATCACGACAGTTGAAAATTCATGAACAAAACTATCCTACTCATGATCTTGAGTTAGCAGCTGTGATCTTTTCTTTGAAGATATGGAGGCACTACCTCTATGGTGAAAAATGTGAGATTTATACTGATCACAAGAGTTTGAAGTATATTTTCTCACAAAAAGAACTCAACATGAGGCAAAGGAGATGGCTTGAATTACTCAAGGATTATGATTGTACGATACACTACCACCCGGGGAAAGAAAACAAAGTAGCAGATGCTTTGAGCAGAAAAGACCATGGAGTTCTGAACATGATGAGAATTGAAAGGGATCCAATTTTCATGGATCTAGTGAAAATGGACATGGGAATAACCAGGGAAGGTGAAACATCAATGCTTTTTCAAATGGTTGCCAAACCATCTTTACTAGAAAGGATTAAGAGTTCTCAGACCGATGATGACGAATTCCAAAAGAAGATTAAAGCTGTGAATGATGGGAGATTGAGAGACTTTGTGTATGAAGATGGAATTTTGAAATTCGGGAAGAGACTTTGTGTTCCCAATATACCTGATCTAAAAAGGGAATTGCTAGATGATGCTCATAGTTCCAATTTCTCTATACACCCTGGGAGCACCAAAATGTATAGAGATTTGAAGGAACATTTTTGGTGGGACAACATGAAGAGGGAGATTGCTGATTTTGTGTCAAGGTGTATGGTTTGTCAACAAGTGAAAGCTGGAAGGCAACAGCCTGGAGGAGTCATGCAACCTCTTCCCATACCGGAGTGGAAATGGGACAATATTACGATGGACTTTGTCATGGGGCTACCAAAGACTCCTAGAAGGAACGATGCAATATGGGTTATTGTTGATCGTCTTACCAAGTCAGCACATTTTCTTGCTATAAGAGAAGATCTACCCCTGGAACGTCTAGCAAGACTATATATTAATGAAGTTGTGAGACTTCATGGAGTACCCTTATCAATTGTTTCTGATCGTGATCCCCGTTTTACTTCAAGATTTTGGAAAAGTCTTCAGAAATCCCTGGATACTGAACTTCATTTGAGCATTGCTTACCACCCTCAGACAGACGGACAATCAGAACGGACTATTCAGACCTTAGAAGACATGTTGAGATCTTGCTCACTTGATTTTCAGGGTATGTGGGATCAATATTTACCACTAGTAGAATTTTCCTATAACAATAGCTTCCATTCGAGTATTCAGATGGCACCATATGAAGCGTTATACGGAAAGAGATGTCGTACACCAACCTGTTGGGATGACGTTGGTGAAAGAAAACTTATAGGCCCAGAACTGGTGGAGGAAACGGTGGAAAAGGTGAAGGTAATCCAAAATCACATCAAAGCAGCTCAAAGTAGGCAGAAGAGCTATGCCGATAATCGAAGGAAGGATTTGGAATTTCAAGTCGGTGATCATGTTTTCCTAAAGGTATCTCCGTGGAAGGGAGTCATACGTTTTTGTAAGAAAGGTAAATTGAGTCCCAGGTACATCGGACCTTTCGAAATTCTAGAACGAATTGGGGCTGTAGCTTACCGATTGGCAATGCCGCCAAGTCTCTCCAAAGTTCACGATGTGTTCCACGTATCTCTGTTGAGGAAATACATGCCTGACCCAACGCATGTACTCACCTATGAAGATTTAGAACTGGAACCCGATCTGTCTTATTGCGAAGAGCCCATCAAGATTCTTGATACAAGAGAACAGGTACTGAGAAACCGGACGACGCGTCTGGTAAAAGTTTTGTGGAGAAATCATAAAATGGAAGAGGCAACGTGGGAACCCGAGGAACTTATGATGAAGAACCACCCGAGTCTTTTTATGCAGTAATACCCTAGAAATTGCGAGGACACAATTATTTGAAGGAGGGGAGAATGTAACACCCCAAGCTTCTACGGTACGTTTCCCTTCGAATAATGCGATAGCGTGTGTTGTACGCAACCTCGAGTTCTAACACACACCACAACTAATTAAACTAGCCGTTGTGAATAGTAATACCTACTTTTTGAAATCATATATATTCTATATTTCAAAATGGACTTCATTTTTGGATTCGGAATATCAAAATTAGCCTAGGGTGAAATTTTGGTACATTTCGGATAACTTTCATATTTTGATGAATAGTGAAAATTTCTAAATTTTAATTAAAAACAACTTTTTTAATCAAAATAATTAATAGTGATAAATTATGAATTTGAGTGGTTTTAAAGTATATTTAGAATATATTTTTACCATTCAATTTAATGTTTATCATTGGACATAGTTTAACAATTAAACCGAACATAAACAAGTGTCAATCTTTTGATAGTTATTATCTCTTAAACACACGCTTTTTGTTTTGACAGCGGGAATTAATTTTAAATTAATTTCTGCCACTTCTGTGTTTTGAATTTAGAAAAATGGATTCCATATTTGGAATCAGGATGTTCAAATTGTGTAAATAGGTAACTTTTATTTTTAGACATTTTGAATAATTACTGCGGTAAATATTTTATTTACCATGGTTAAAGGGTAAATCCGGTAAATAAGGGTTAAAACATAATATTATAATAATAAAAAATTACACTAAAACGTGTCCTAACCTTATTGGTGGACACATACCCTACCATGGTCATCCTTTGGTCAATTTGGGGACCCCTTGGAGCCACTTGTATGTGGTAGGGACACTTTATATTAATAAAGTTAAAATAAAAATAAAAATGGCATAAGCTTACATCTTTTAGAAGAACAATTTTTACATAGGGTTATACATGTTGGATTTTCGATTATAAATATTCATTAGAAAGCTAAAACGATTTCCTACATAATGATTATTTATTTATAATTTTTATACATTATATAATGTATTTTATTTATGACACAATGATGATGCAGTAATTACTAAAATAGTGAAAAATAAAAATAATTGATCTTATAAATACCCAAATAATTATAATATGAAACTTTTAATGAATTAAACTAATTTTCTATGATAATATGATATATTAGGATTTATTTAATTGACTTTGTTCGAAGTAATCAATCTTTTATGAGTTTCACAAAAATCAACTATTGAATAGTGTCAAAATTGACATAAAAGAGTTCTTAAAACAAATATTATATTATTAATTGATATTAAATTCCTAAAAATATATGGTTCGGCCAAGAGACTTATATTATGATAGGTTAATCATTAATGGACCACTTGGGGGTCGCTTGGATGTATATAGTAAGTTTATTAATCATATTATATAAAAATACAAAGAGACATTGTAAAAGTGAAACTATTTAACTTAGAGTTAATACTTAAAGATAAGGTTAATATAAGTACCCAAACCTGTATAAATTCTATTGGATGAGTTGTTTTCGACCTATCCCCACCTCATCCTTTGAATAGTCAACTTTGGAGCCTTTGTAAACCGAATATGAATTTATTATAAATTAATATTTCTAGCTTTTCCAAAGGTGCCCCTCACCCCTCTTATAAAAGGGCACTCCTCCTTCTCATTTCCTCACACCTCTCAAGCCACTTGGCTCGTCCAAACTCTGCCCAAATACTCTCCCAACATCCCTCAATACAACCTAGAGGCCTTAGTTTGATCAGAAAGCCAACCTAAGGAGCCCTTTTGATCAAATCAAAAGGAAGAACCCGAAGAAGAGGTAATGATTTCACCACCCTTTTCTCAGTTCATTTCTTCTTCCACTTCTTCTTCCTTTGTTCTTACCATTCTGAAATAATAACTCCAGTATCTCACATATACTGTGATGTTATTATAAATATGGTACAATCATATTCAGTATTCTATCCACCCTTTGAATAACATGTCACCATACGTGCGTACGTACGGCTTACCGTCTCCACGTCGTGGTGTAATTGTTATTCAATATAATATTATTTGGATGGGTATAATAATGATGTGTAACTCATGTAAATAATAAATATAACATGTTAATGATTCTGTATATATGATATACCATCCATTTATATATTATTTTAATATCAAAAGAATGATATTGTCGCTCGTGCGTACGTACGGACTACCGTCTCCACGAACGCGATGAGATTCATTCTCCATCGTATCCATTCAAGTATAATTATCATTTGATGATTTAAAAATGATGTTTAAGGACTGTATATCATTCTGGATATGAATAAGATACAACAACCATGGATTATGTAACAAAACATATAAAAGAAAATGAGTAAGTTAACTCCCGAAACGACGATAATTCTAAGATATTATTAACAAATCAATGTTAAAAGATCATATATGATTCTTGTATAATTTAATAACAACTATTTCACCATTATACAGGAGGTTAACCTACCCCAACCAAGGAAAAGTACAAGGTAAGGGTTATTTCACAATCTCTTCATTATCCGAGGTTGTTTATATGTAATAATCTACTGGGATCTCTTTATCATCCACATCCATGTTTCTTGAAAATGTATTTCAAAACATTTTTACTATTTACAAGAATATGGGTTAAAGTCATTTATACCTTTTTTTGACTTTTTATAAGAGGTTTATAAAGGAATCTTTCCGTCGTTTTCAAAACAAGGTCCTTTTTAACCTTTTCGACAGAATTGAGGTAAGAATGTTTTTTTTAACTTATACGGCGGGTGCGGTTATTTTACGCCGTTATAAAATCTTCAAAGCTTTCCTTACAAGCTTATAAGAATATTTTCAAAGAAAATGTTTTATTTTATATGGATCTTAAATGATTTCAAAATAAAAGGAGATATTTCTTTAAAAAGAATTTTGATTTCATCTATGTCAACATCCTTTGATGGATTTTAAGATTATTTGAAGTTGATTTATTATGATACAAAACTTCTATATTGTATTGAAGGTTTTGTGATATGTTTGACTGTGGATGTGCTATTTTTATACCATTCATAGTTTATTGTGAAAGTATTGACATTTCGTATAATAGTTTTAATACGAATGTTTATATTATGTTTAAACCTTTTCATATGGGAATGCATTGGACTTAATAAGTGACGGGTGGAGCCCGCTATAGCTCCTCGATGCATCGGTAGGTCTCATGAGACAAACTAGTGTCTTGGCACAAGGCCTTGACAAAATCTTATTTGTAGTCTTGGCACGAGGCCTTGGCTATGTGGTTATGATAGTCTGGCATTATGCATTCCAACATTATGAAAGTGGTTATTTATTTTTGCATGTGATTATTCGATTAGTGGAATATCCATGTGAATAAGTAAATGGCATTATTTCATTTTATTTATGCCATACCATGTTGAAAGTTCATGTTTAAAAGGCTTTTGTTTTAGTTATACATTGCCTTAAATGTTTATTCTTATTGATGAAAGTTTCCGCTTTATTGTTATCCTTACTGGGCATTTGAGCTCACCCCTTTTCTATGTTTTATTTTTTCCCCCAGGATGTGAAGAAGTAAATTATGAATGACCTGCAGGGATATTATGAGGGGATAGTAGTGTGGATTATGGAGACATTATGTTGTTGTAGTAGTTTTTCATTTTATGATGTAATGTAAAACTTATGAATATATCTAGTGTTTCCAAGGCTACTAAACCAATCGGTCTTTCGAGATTTGATCTTTCTTGTGGTCATGCCAATGTTATGTAATAATGCACCGACTCTGGGTAACTGGGGTCGGGGCGTTACAGTGGGTCTTATGAAGATTTAGGATACTTTGTCGGTCAGCCTCTTAACATTATAAGATGAATTAGTAGTTACATCTAATTATCTCTACTAATGTACAAAATTTATACCTGGTGTGAGTTTTTTCTAAACCTGTGTGGTACTTTCCTTCGTGGGGATACCATTGTGTTATTCTTCTCTTTGGCGTAATTGTGTGGTACTTACCTTCATGGTATTATTTCCTTTGTGGAACAGTTTAGCTTTGGGATTTTTAGTTGGTCATTGTGTTTCCTCATGACTGAGATGGGTATTCATGAAAACATAGGTATATGTATGGGATAAACCTAATTTGGGTTTTCAATTGATTTCATGCCTTGTAGTTTAACCTTTGTGGATTTTGTGAGACCATGAGGCTCTCGGGGTCCCTACTAAGTATAATTATACTCACCCCTGCAGGGGATATGTCCACACATTGTTGTGTTTGGTGCCGACGATGAACAATGCTGAACGAGGATGAGGGTACCAGGACTGGACACTGCTCGAAGGTGGACCATATGGCGTGTCAGTATACAGAGGGGGTGGGTGGAAGTGGAGATTTGAGGAGGCGATCTGTACCTACCCTTCATGTAGTAACCTCGATGGCTAACCCAGTAGCTATATTTCTCTTCATTTAGTTGTATATTATTTTAGTTGTACTTGTCCCTTTACTGTTGAGATGGTATTCTGGTCTCACTTACTTTTAGCAGTCTTTTTTCTATACAGTTTAAATTTGTTCATATCATGGTATGTACTTGGTTGTATGAGTTTAAATGATATAAAGGTAATTCATTCCTACTTTTATGGAATACACTTTTCGGTTCTAGTCACCAGCCCTTGGCCTATGGAAGGAAGGATTGGGGTAGTCACGACACGGGCCCATGGGGACGGGTCATGACAATTTGATATCAGAGGAGTCAGTTCTACCATGGGACATTGGACTCTGATCATATTTTTAACCACAATATTTTTATGTGTAGTGAGTGTGGTTATCAGTTTTGGGAATCCAGTGTTGGTGCGACGACCGACGTATCCATACACTAGGACCATGACTATTAATTTCAAATTCAGTGCATGAAAACACTGTTTCCGTGTGTTTTTTCAAGAGTTTTCATTGTGATCTACTTTAGTTAGCTCCCCAGGTATAACTTATTGACTATGGCGCACCTGTTTCTTTTTCAGGATTCCTCCATATAGACAGCCAACAAGGGTTCCTGGTATAGTATGCACTGACAGACCATAGAGCGATGAGGCCTCTGTGCAGAGCCCTCTTCCAGTAGAGGCACAAGTGGAGGCACCAACGGTACCATTACCCATTGGGCCCCCGATGCCATGAGCTCCAGCAGTAGAGGGTGCACACCGGTTGAGCTCGTTGCATGAGTTCTAGCGCCAGAGGTCACCTAGGATCGGGGGAGAGATGGACCCACAAGAAGCTGTGGAATGGTTGGAGGCCGTGTTGAGAGTCTTCTGACAGGTAAGGACTCTAACTAATCACATGGTGATCCTTGACACTAGCCTTATATAGGTAGTTGTAGGGAGATTGTGGAGGATGATTCTCCAGGTTCACGATGAAGTGATGCTTCTCTAGGAAGACTTGGAGAGCCTGTTTTAGGCATAGTTTTCCCTACCGACTCTTCGTGTAGTGCGCATACGAGAGAATCATTATATGAAATAGGGATGCATGATTGTGGATCAGTACACAACGAGGTTAACTGACCTCTAATGCTACTCTACAGATATGTTACGACTTCCATTATTTATGGACCAAACCTTCGAGCATGGATATAAACAGGAGATCAGGGCATCGATGATCTCACTCAGCATTCTGACGCACGAGGGGGTGTTAGAGAGAGACCTCTTAGTGGAGGGTTCTCATGGTGAGAAGTAATTATCTGCAAGGCTCACCACTAGTTTTCATGTAGCAGAGTCTTCTATAGCTGGCAGAAGATTGAAGTCACAGAGGTCCATGAGAAACAAACCTAATGGTGGACAACTGCATGACTCAAGATCTGTTGTGAGGGGTACCGGAGACAGTGCCAGTCATGCGAGAAACATGAAGTGTTTCACATGGGGTGGGCAGGTTCCCATGGCTCGTGACTATTCGACCCATTGTACAAATGATCAAAAAATGGTCTAGGGGCTGCCCAAGGAGAGACAGAGGTTCAACCGAGGTGGTCTGCAGGGAGGTGGATGATGTGGTAGAGGAGATGACTATGCAGGTGGTGGTGGGTGACGATTCGAGATGTTACCGCCACTACCACCAAGTTGTCAGCCCCGACTCTAGGGAGTATGTGGACATGGGAAATCTTAACTCCAGGAAGCTAAGTCCAATGACCACGGTGCTCAAGAGATGATATGAGGTACATTCTGTGTCCAATCCACCTTAGCTGCAGTACTTATAGACACAGGTTCCATTCATTCTTTGATTTCCACAAACCTCGTTCGGAGATCAGATATTCTGACGGAGCTTTTGGATAGATCCTTTTGGCTGGAGACTCCAACGGGAGCTGATTCAATGATTACGTACTTGTGTCAATAGTGTGAGTTTACATTATGAGGCGAGAGCTTCGGCTAGGATTTCCTAGTAGCACCGTTGAGGCCATATTATGGCATCTTGGGTATGGAATGTTTATCTACATTCCATGATCATATTGAATGTATTAGACGCAAAGTGCAGTGTGTCCACATAGATGAGACCATGTATACCTTCACTAGAAAGACATTATCCATTGCAGCACCAGATGTACTTACTTGGAAGAGATTGCAACCGATCTTTCATCATTTGGCTAGCCTTATCCTCAGTGTGGTTGATTTGGAGAGTCTGAATTATCCTTTAGTGTCGGAAAAGTATGCGGTTTTCGAACCTGATGATGTTTCAGGTCTACCTCCTCATAGTGAGGTGGAATTTTACATCGATTTGTACCCTGGGATGGAACTGATATCTACAACAGCATATCAGATGGCTCCCAGGGAGCTTCATGAGGTGCAGGTACTACTAGAGGACTTACAGGGGAAGGGATTCATTCGGCCCAGTGTTTCTCCTAGGGTAGCCGTGATTTTGATCGCCAAGATGGCGAATGGGAGCATGAGGATTTGTGTTGACTATCGGCGCCTGAACCTAGTAACTGAGAAAAAAAAGTAACCACTTTTAAGGATTGACAACCTCTTTGATCATCTGAAGGGAGCACAATGGTTCTCGAAGGTATACCTCATATCAGGCTATCACCCACTTAGAGTGTGAGACGAGGATGAGCATAAGATGGAATTCTAATGTCGGTATGGCCATTATGAGTTCATGGTTATTCTTTTTGGCATATCCAATTCCCTAGTAGTGTTCATGGAACTAATGAACTGGATATTTCAGCCATACCTTTTTCATTTTGGCCTGGTCTTCATTAACGACATTTTGATCTACTCAGCTACTGAGGAGGATCATGCCAATCATTTGAAGATAGTTCTAGACACCGTTTGAGAGCACCAGCATTATGGTATGCTCTCAAAGATATTGTTCTATATCTGAGAGGTTCAAATTCTAGGACATGTCAATTCAGAGGCTGGAATTATAGTATATCCAGCGATGATTGAGGCGGTACTTTCTTGGGAGCCACCCAGGTGTGTGACAGAGGTACAAAGTTTCTTGGAATTGGCTATATACTACGGGATGTTTCTGTGAAATTTTCCAGAGTTTCATCCCCTTTATCAGTGTTGAAGAAGAATGGGAAATCCTTTGTTTGGTCAGAGAGCTTCCAGCAGAGGTTTCAGGTGATGAGGTAGAGGCTGACTTGTGCCCCCATCTTGAGGTTACTAGAGAAGGGCGTAGGGTACGTAGTCTACTACGAGGAATCATGGACCAGACTCAGATGTGTCTTGATGAAAGAGTGTGCAGCGATTGCTTATGGATCCTAAAAATTATGACAACATGATCAGAACTATGCTAACCATGACCTAGACTGAGAAGCAGTGGTCTTCAATTTGATGATTTTGCAACATACTTGATGGGAAGGTGTTTTACACATGATTCAGATAACACGAGTCTCATGTATATCTTCTCGTAGAAGGACCTGAACCTGAGATAGCGACGTTGGCTCGAGTTCCTCATGGTCTATGACTTCGAGATAATCTATACTCCTATGATGGGGAGCGTTGTAGGAGATGCAATCGGACGGAGATTTGGTATACAACTGGTAGGTGAGGTGACTTAGTAACTGGACACTTTGCTGATATCCTTTGTGGATCAAGATTGTGTAGCTTTTCTTAAGACTCTTATAGTCACTCCTATACTTCATCAACAAGTTATGGAGGCACAGCGCGGGGACACTAACTGTGAGGCACAATATGCTCAGATATCCACAAGACAGGCACCTGATAGATTTTTAAAATGTAGGGAGAAAGTCATTCTTTTTAGAGGACAAACCATGGTACCAGTGTCACTTTGAGAGGAAGTGTTGAGGGAGTTCCACACATCCCCTCTATAGGT
The DNA here is from genome assembly GCA_963277665.1 of Viscum album. Classification (NCBI taxonomy): domain Eukaryota; kingdom Viridiplantae; phylum Streptophyta; class Magnoliopsida; order Santalales; family Viscaceae; genus Viscum; species Viscum album. The sequence continues at coordinate 2,046,714,355 of OY728142.1, forward strand.
ACATCCAAGAGTGGCGATGATGTCCCAAGATCTCCGACAACAACAGTGGTGGCTGGGAATGAATAAAGCATTAGCCGAGTTTTTCTCTCGTTGAATCACTTGTTAGAAAGTGGAGGTGGAGCACCAGGTACCAGCAGGCTTAGTTCAGCCTTTAGAGGTCCCAGAGTGGATGTTGGTTGTGATATCCATGTTCTTTGTGAGAGGACTTCCACGTACATCCATGGGTCTTGATTCTATCTGGGTGATCGTCGACCGACTCACCATGTCAGCCAGCTTCATACTGATCAGAGAGCAGGGTTCAATAAAGGGTTTGAGATGCCTCTATTTGTAGGAGATTGTGCGGCACCTTAGAGAACCCTCTATTATTTTCTACGATCGGGATACACGATTCAAAACTCGGCTATAGAAGGGGTTTCATGAGGCTTTCAGGACGCAGCTTCGTTTGTGCACCTCCTTCCACCCTCAGACGGATGGCCAGATTGAGCGAATTATTCAGACCCTCAAGGACATGTTGTGTGAATGCATCCACGACTTCAGTCACAGTTGGGTGGTTCAATTTCCTTTGGTGGAGTTTTCATACAACACCAGCAATAAAACCACATTTGGGATGGCACATTTCAAGGCCTTTTACGGGTGACCATGCTGATCACCTTTTTTCCGGACTGACCCAGGGGAGTAAGCCCTCGTGGGAATAGAGATGGTATGGGCCACCATAGAGAAAGTGTAGGTCATCCTGGAGTGGATGAAGACTACACAGAGTAGGAAAAATCTTATGTTGATCGGAGAGAGAGACCTATTGAGTTTGACTATGGTAAACATGTCTTTCTATGGCTCTCAACTCGACGAGGTTGGCAGATATTTGACCGAGGTGGTATGTTATCTCCAAGGATAATCGGACCATTCTAGTTCCTTAGTATATTTGTCTTGGTGGATTACCACCAATCACTTCCCCCTCAGTTAGACATGGTGCACAACGTCTTCCACGGATCCTAGATTAGGAGATACGTGAACGAGCCTACCCATGTCATCGACCATGCAGAGGTGGAAATTGATGATGTGGAAACATTTATGACAGTTCCAACATTGATTTAATATCTATAAGTGTGGGTCCTATGAGGACGGACGATACCTATGGTGCGTATTCTCTGGCAGTACGGGAACCTCCTGGAAAGCAAATTTGAGCAGGAGGATCAGATTTGTGCTCAGTATCCCTACATGTTTTCGTAGTTTTTGTAAGGAGGCTTTCGGGGTAGTAAATCCTAGATGTGGCGAGAATGTATATACTCAAAAAGTACATGTAGTTTTTTTAATTATATGGGAATTTTATGAGTCTGAAAAAATTGATAGCATGTGATTCCGAGGCCCAGTGTGCCTGAAATGAATTTCTAAACATTTTTTTGGGTTCGTTCAGTAAATGTGCTTGTGGGTTTTTCTAACATTTATACCGGTGCTCAGAATTAAAATCTATGGGAAACGTTGAACTCACATCACCATTTTTCACTAAAGGAGACATTCACCTCGACCGCACAAGGTCAAGGGTGAAAGATAGATTTTGGGATTCTCATGGAAATGAAAATAAAATAAAATAAACATTTATTTTATTTCTATTAAATCATCTCTACATGAGTTATGGAGGTGGGGACCACCCGAACTAAAACATTCATTTTGAATTCAAAGGTGGGGACCACCCGAACCCTTTTAATGAGAGGTGACTCTTGAACTTTCTCCCATTATTTAATTATGCAAACTCAACATTAAATTGTTGGAGCCAACTAACATTGAATGAAATGTGTCCCCAATTTTATTTGTGCCAACAAAATTATTCTTCATAAGTTAAATTATATTGTCACCTCATTATTTTAGCAGGAAAAGGTGAAGGGGAGAGCTTTTGAAGGATTATGATTATCCAATGAATAACACCTCGCAATAAATAATGTTCTCCAATGATGAACGACCACCATCGATGAGTGACAATCCGACGAACGATCCCAGAATTCGAGGAGTGTGGCAGGCGCGACGAATATCGACATCTTTGAATACTTCCTCAAGCCAACACCAAAAAATGATCTAGGTATGGATTGATGTTTTCATTTTCTCCATTCCCTTTTATAACGATTCATTATAATTCATGAAGTAATTTTAGCAGCTTGCTACTTCTCTCATGCGGAGAGTGCGGGCCAATCCAACATGGACCGACCTCTCCGTAATTCTTTTGATTCATTGTTGTGTTCTTCACAAAGAATGCGATGGCACAACCATGAAACATGATGGAAGAGAACCACAGATTGTGCTGCAGTGGAGAAGGAAGGATGGACAGACGAGCCAACCACTGGTGAAGGTGCGGCTCATGAACGTGCTGTGAGGAGAGGATGGAAGGCCATCCAGCTGGCCGTGGCAGACCATCGCACCGTGGCCACCCCACCACACCACATCCTCCCTTCCACCCCTCCACATCGTGAAATCTCACCATGCCTCATCCGCTCCGCAACATTTTGGGCCAGGCCGGAACAAGAGGGATGGGCCGGGTCATGCCGTGTGGGTCCGAACGGGTCGGTCCGGACCCGGACATATTTCAACCCATTCCACTCATTTGGCCATAACATTTGCACTGAGCATCCATTTGACGAACCTTCTACAGTTCCAGAAACTCTAGAGTGAAACCAACCATTTGGTATACCCTAGTTCAGATTTGAATAATGTTGGGGTATAGTTGGGTTTGATCGAGCATTAATTCAACAGGGACCTTGAGACTAAAATTCAAATAACTTACAGATCGGACATCGGATTAATGCAACATCTATTTCGTTGAGACCCCAAATACATCATGGTCCATTAGGATACTTATTTTTTGGACTTCGGAATAGTTGGTGTATAGAACAGTGGATTGAGTTGCGGACCCTCATAGAGACAAGCGGGTTTAGTGCGAGATCCATGTAGATGGAAGTGACGTTGTACTGAGATCATATTTGGGTCTGACGAAGTACTGATGATGTACAAGGATCCTGTGTGGGTATGACGATGTACTGACGATGTACTAGTATCCTTTGTGGGTATAATGACATAATGACGATGTACTAGTATACTGTGTGGGTATGACGACATACTGAAAATGTATGAGGATCCTTGTGTGGGTCTGACGACGTATTGACAATGTACTATGATCGTCTGTGGGTCTGACGACGTAATGAAGAAGTACTAGGATCATGTGTGGGACTGATGACATACTGATAATGAACTACAATATCGTGTGGTTCTGACGATGTACTGACGATGTACTTGGATCTTATGTGGGTCTGATGATGTAATAGGATCCTATGTGGGTCTGGCGAGGTACTAGGATCCTTTGTGGGACTGATGATGTACTATGATCCTATGTGGGTCTGATGATGATTTATGATCCTCTCTAGGCTTTCCTCTTAACAGTGTAAGATGAATTGGTAGTTATATATAATCATCTCAACAAATGTTCCTATCATATACCTGGTGTGAGCTGAGTATGTAACTGTGTGGTACTTCCCTTTATGGTGATACCATGTTGGTATTCATCTATGTGGCGTACCTGTGTGGTACTGTCCTTCATGGTATTTCTTCCTTGGTGGAATTGTTGTGATTTGGGCTTTTGAGTTGGAACATGTGTTTCCTCGTTACTAATATGGGTATACTTGATAACTTAGGCATATGTATGGTCATATACATTAGTAGGGTTTAGAGTTGATTTCATGCCATGTGGTTAATCCTTTCTGGATTTTGTGAGACCTTGAGGGTCTCGAGGTCCCTACTGAGTATCTTCAGACTCACCCCAGAATGGGCTATTCCCGCACCTTGTTGTGTTTGGTGGAGATGAAAAACAAAGCTGAATGAGGCTAAGGGTAACATAACTGGATGGTGCCCAGAGGTGGACCATACAACGTGTCGATACCTAGAGGAGACATGTGGATGTGGAGGGAAGAGGAGGTGATATGTACCTACCCTTTAGGTAGGAACCTCATAGGATGACCCCGTAGCTGTCTCTCTTCGTTCTTCATTTTTATTGTATTTTAGTTGTACTTGTACCTTTACTGTTGGTCTTGTATTCCGACCCCTCTTACTTTCTACACTCTTTTTTCTATACAGTTTACTTCTATTCTTATCCTGATGTGTGCTTGGTTTCATGTGTTAACAAGATATAAATGAAATTCCATCCCAGTTTTAGGGATTATACCTTTCGGTGATAGTTCCCAACCCCTGAACTATGGAAGATGGTCTTGGGGTAGTCACGAAACGGTCCCCGGGGGACGGGTCGGGACACTACCAATAACTTTCAATGTGACATATCAAATTTCGTGGATGATATTTCTGTAATGTTGGGATAATGTAACAACCCATGACTTTGAAAATAAATTTATAGTTGAATTCATGAACCACTAAGTCTTTACAAAACACAACATTATCTTAACATAGCTAGTAAACATAATTATATCGCCCCCATGATTTGAATTTCGAAAATCTAACATACACGGTTGCAATCAGCACGTTATTTAGAGTCTAATATGACCAACATAATTTTTGGTGAATAGTAACATACCCTTATGAATATTAATGTCACCCTTATGAATAGTGACTTAATCTAGTGAATTGTGACCTCACCAATTAAAGTATATTTATTGGATTTAATTGAAATTATGATGTACGTATGTTTTAGAATTTTTAAATAAATGTTTTAAAAACTATATTTTTTAGTTATATTATGAACTTAATTAAGAATTAAATTAATCGTGTTTTTAATATTATATTTGATAAATGGAATTAATTCATTACTTCTACATTTTGAAAAATGGGTTGGATGAATTTTGTGGATTTTTCTAAAATACATGATATTTTTATGAATAATAAAATACGATAGTTTACAGTAAAGTGTAAATAATTTATTTATTGTGTCAATGATGAAGTTTTGCTGGTAAAATACCTAATGGTTCCAAATCACATGAACATATTACTTTTTTTGGTCAAATAATCCTAAATATTTCATTTATTATGGAAAAAAATAAATCAATGAATAAAATATTAAAAAAACCATATTCCATTCCACAAAAAATACCACCTCTTTAACCCTCTTCTCTTCACTCCTCTTAGGACTTTTACCAAGTTAAAATTCATCCCAAATCTCTCTCAAACATCCCACCCCACTTCCTTAATCCCTTGTTCTCTAAAAAATACCAAATTATCTATGCTAATGAGTCTCTCAAGGATGATTATGTCAAGAGTTAATGTCCTATTTTCAATTATTTTATTGTTTTTAAATTTATTTTGTGTTATTTTCTATCCTCACCACTCCTCAAGGATGATGAGTTTTTATTTTCAATTACATTCTTTAATTCTAGAAATAAAATCATTATTATGGTTTAAAAAGACAATAATTTATATATTATTTATAATATAAGGTTATATATTATTTTTGTACATATGTATTTAATTTATAACGAAAAATGAGTTAGTTGTGTTAAAAAATGACTATTTAACCCATACATTTGTCATTAAATAATTTTTTTAATGATTTATCTTCACTCCCAGTAACCAAATGAATTTTACAACCATGTAACCCTTTTTATGTTCACTAATAACATATAACATTATGTCTGTAAAACCGTTTTCATTTTACATGATTCTCTATTAAAGTATACATGTATACATATCATGAAACAAACAGACCAAAATAATGAAATTGAAACTATTAACCCATAAAAAGGACATGAATGAACATAATAAGGTTATAATAAATCAATTAAATGAAAATGAGGTACTGTAATTATTAATTAATTAACCAATATTTTATTATTCAGTTTATTAATCTTATATAGAGATCACCTTCAGACTTATGGTAAGAGTTTCTTCATCTCACTTTCATTTTTGTGAGATATTCTATATTCACCACTACTTCTTGTGTATGGTGTTTTTATACTCACAATTGATGTATAATATAATTAATCTATTTATTTTCATGATATTCTATGTATCATTTTATGATTTTTAATTTTGGGTCCTATGATTCAATTGATTTTAAATTTTAAATATTTTCTACCTGAACCTCTATTTTCATCCATGTGGCTCTTATTCTCTACTCACCTCTAGTAAATTAATATTTATTCCTATGTACTCCTCATAAATTATGTTTTAATGTTATATATATGTGTGAAAATTATAATACTTCTTTTTTTTATGTGGAGTTATATGTTATAAAATAATCATTCAAAAAAATTGTTCTGTAATGCGAGCCTGATTAAAGGATCTTCTCTAAATCATAACTATTATGAATTAAACGAAATAATATATTTTAATCCATATTTATCATAAAAAAATATATCATTTTATCATGAAATATATATTTGGGTTAATTATGGATTTTATGAAAGCAAACATGCCTTGTCACTTTAATTTCCTTTAATATTGTCCTTCAAAGGCACTAAACTGTTTTATTTCTAAAGATTCTTTAAAACACTTTTTAAATAATTTAACCTCAATAATAAATTATATAAGCCTCAATTATAATTTCAATAATAATATCTTCTATTTTCTAGGATATAAATTTTTACAACTAGATTTCATGACAGCTACAATTGATATTCTAAAAAACTCTCATTTTCAAAATAAAAAGGATTCTACTCATCTCTCTTTAACTTTTATGTGATATATTCCATGATAAAAAATTATCTATCTCTCATGGATTATGTAATTCAATTTTTTATATCATATCCAGAGTATTTTTATTCTTATGATATTCTAAGGGATTATGATTTTAATGTTTCATAGTGGAATGAGACAGTTTCAAATGTTTAATGATTATTTCTTCCAGAAATTATCAATGGTCTCATTTAAAAGTATAATTATTTTTTCCATATTCTTTTATGAATAATTAATTTCATAGAGACTTATCTCTTATTATATCATCTAAAAAATATTTTTTTGATTGTTTCTGATCAATTTTAATGTGTATTTTCTGTCTTGACACCATTCAGCATATTACTCTGAATGGATAGTGTTTATGTTTAATCACAAGGGAAAGATATTTTAATTTAATATGATTCTTTAAAAATGAATGTATATGTTGTTTATGTTTTTCCCCATTCATAATAGGAATGAATAGGAATTATTATGTTATGGGAATGTCCCACTATATCCCCATGATGCATCCATAGGTCAGATGACACTAACTATGGTCATGGCATGGGGCCATGAAAAAATGGATATTTATGGTCTTGGCATGAGGCATTGACGGTATGGTTATGATGTCTGACATGTGAATTTACCTCATTATGAAACTAGTAATTGGTAGTTAATGTGATTATTCTAGTAGTTGAATACCTAGTATTATACTTTATCATGACATTATTTATTGAGATCTTATTTCTACTATGATGTGATCAGGTTTAAATATAACTACATGTGTTTTAGTTATTCACCATGCCTAATGTTTATGATTATTATATCTTCCATTTTGATACGTACACTTAATAAGAATTTGAGCTTTCCCCTTTCTAATGTTTTATTTTCTCAGGACATGAAGATTGTTATTATGATTGACCTATAGGGATAATCTTTTAGGTGTGGATGTTCCCAATAAAACATATATATTGTATTTAATTTCATGTTATAATGTTGAATCAATGTTTGTATCTGGTTTCCAAATATAAAAAACTACTCATTCCTTCGGGATATGACTTTCTTGTAATCATTCCAGTGTAATGAAATAATTCACTGACTCTGGGGCATCTGGGGTTGGGGCACACACTCCCCTTTTGTATAATGATCTTCATTTTTAGTAACCATCGACAATGAAATGAAATAAGTTTTCTAATGAAATAATCTATAAAACCCCATTATATTAGTTTAATTTGATCCTAACTGAATTTGATACTAATAGAAATTATAGATATGATAACTTCTTCATTTGTCTCCCCCTCAACTGAACACTTATCAGGTTCACCCCCTGAGTGTTTACTTCACCTTCAACTACTAATATAATGTGAAAAAATACAATACATAAAGATTCAAGGGAATAATGTGGAACCTCCTTTCATTATCAATGTGAATAAAAGGGTTCAGATGGTTTTAAAATACAGGATTTTAAATTTTATCTCCTCACCAGACATGCATATTTGATATTCTATTTTGGATGATCTATTGTGGTTCTGAAAACTTCTTTCATTTTCCTCATTCTTTCCAAATCATATGAAAAAATAAAAAATATGTCCTTAGGGACTATGTTAGAATGATTGGATTTTATACATGAAATCTTATGAGTGTCATTTTTCTTGGTAGTTCTTTTGGATGAACCACCCTTAAACTTATTGGATTCAGAATCGCAAAAATTCGTCACTGTTACTTCATTGAATCTTCTTGAAATGATATGTTTTTACACGATTCATCTGATTATATCCCAAGGAAACTTCTTCTTTATAATCCATATTTTTCATACTTATGTTCTTATAAACATTGAATTCTTGTTTAGATGACCATATACCAACCTTGTGAACACTTCCATTACATTTTTCAATCATTCCAAATCTCTTGAAATATACTAATGCTTCTGGACCTGTGGATGTTACTTCATCCTCTTTGGATTTCTACCCCTTAAAATGGGATTACTTTTCCATTTTATATTTTGTGGACTATACCAGCATTGTAAAGAACATTTCCCAATTCTATTATAGCATCAAACATTGGCCCACAAATCACGACTTCTTGACATCTTCTCGATATGGTAGTTTTTCATTCATCTAGATTTGTTGTGCTCTATCTGGGAAACCACCTTCAACATTATTTTTCCTATGAACCCTATCCATGGTTGTAGGTATATCATCACCTTTCCACATCTAAACTTGTATATAATTTTTCTTCCAACATACACTTTTTTGTAGAAACAAATTGAGAAACATTAGTATATGGTGGTATGGATGGTAACTTTTATTTCTTACATTCTTGTGATAGATCATTTAGTAAATTAATGATATTCTTATCAAATGTTGAAGGAAATTTGATAATCGAATCCTCCATTGAATATTGATTAGAAACATTATCTATTTACTTCTTTTGTAAAGGCTCAAAATATGTCTTCTCAAGATTGGTCAATTGGGATTCCAATTTTAGTCATTCTATATTGATGATGATCTTTTGATCTTCAATCAGGATCGAAATCCCGTTAGAAGCCTTTTTCAATCAATAAACATCATCTTCATGCATATTAACATTTTTTTTGTAATAAAGAGTCATGTTCCTTGATCCTTTTGGATGTTTCTTCCAAATAAAACCCCGTGAATTCATTTCTCTTCTTTATCTCATTTTTATGTGCATGGATCCTTTCTTCCAGATTCTGATTTAATCCTTCATTATTCTAAAAGGCTTAAATATATCTATAATTATTTAATCAATCAATGAAATTTGCCTTAAAATATTATTTCTATATAATCAGATTCTCTTTCCAACTGGGTGATCTAAGACTGCATATACTGAAAAATTCTACAAACAACTATTGTTTATTCCTCATGAATATCACACAAATATTTTATTAATTACTAAATGGAATTCTCATGGGGTGTAAATGTTTGACCAACATCCCCAATTGTGTTTGATTCCTTATTTTTTTAGAATATTGAGCCACATGCTCTTTACATTCCAAGAATTATTTTTCATAATTATTGGAAAGGCATGGAGAACCAGATATTATCTCTTCATTAGATAAGAGGGACTTCTTAAACTATGTCATCTCATCTTTTTTCCTATTTTTCATGATCATGTTTGATATAGACTTCTTCATAGAGGTAATTGGATCTTCATCAGAATATTACTTCATTCTAGACATATGAATGAAAACATGAATCCTCCATTGAATAGAATTAATATACGGTATCCAACATACCTGAACCTTTTCCCTCTTCCACCAATTGAAGGATCCTAGAACACTTAGAGGGGGGTGAATCAGGGTGTCACTTATTCCTTATAAAATGATGTATTGTTTTCCCATGTTGGTAGGAACATGTTTTATATAGTATTATGTATATGATTATTAATTAATACATTTAGATGTAGAATGACATCACAACACATTTATTTGGCTCCCCATTATAGGCTATGTCCAAGGATCATATGCTGAAAGGTTTCTAATCATACCTAATTCTAAAATTTATTGCCTGTTATAGAAGATAACAGTTTGGGAATTGTCACTCTATCCCAAGAATACTACCTGAAGGTTTAGGGATAGATCACTGTTTCCCTCATGTCAATTCGGTTGACTTCCCCTAACTCACTACCGTTGGATATGCCTCGTTTATTTTATCGACATGGTGGTCACATTAATATATTGGAATGTAAATATTTTTCTCCGATTTATCTTGAAAAATTACTTTCATATATGTCATGAATTAATGATATTTTATATTCAATCTTCATCCATAGTGCAACAACTAAATGGTCTAGGACTTCTTCTTATTATTGGCCAGAATCACAAACCCTATTTTGATTGTTCAGTCATTTAAGATCAATGTACATGGGATCAGAAAAATTAATTCTCCTCTCTACATTTACCACGTAATCATGTGATCATTCAAGTGAAAATTTTGATGTAATCTTCCTCTATACTTATTTTTATTCTTGTCTCACATGAAACCATAATCTAGTTTATTTTTTTTTTTGAATGCCATCACCAATCAATGTGCATACAAGAGTTCATGCACTGTCCACTTTAACATTCATATGTGAAAATCCTAATGGGTATATGTATTTTTATACCCACACACAGACATCTGTATTCTTCCATTATTCTTGTTTCATAACATGTGAACACACATGTACTGCATTTTTTGAATTCTTTAACACATGAACACTACTCACATCTCCTTTGCATGCATACCAAGGCCTCAAGATTCCTATGAGAATGCACAAGTGTGCATGTAAATAAACACAACCCTTCATTATTAAAGTTAATTATTATTCAAAAAAAACACATGTAAATGATAAACTGAAATTGGGCTTCTAACCTTCATGCAAGCAGAGAGTACTCAGTTCTCTTTTTTGCAAGGGATACACGGTCCCTCTGTGAACAATATGTTCCGCCCTTTGCGAGGAAAGTGTCGTTTTCGTAGAAGGTATTCCATCTCCGTGTGGATAAATTGAATCACTAGATCATGGATCTATTATGGTAATTCAAAAACTATGAGGGTTTTGTGAAACACATTTCATCACAAAATATAGGGAGATGATTTGTGCTTTCCCTTGGAATTTTGGAGTGTCGGTCTTTGGGATTCTCAGTCGAGATCATGTTCTACTCAATTGGAGGATCTGAGGAATCCTTTATTTTCAAGTACTTGATGGCATGAGATTATCCTTTCTTTCCATATAACAACATGAGCTTCCACGATACACCTCTCTTTCAATAATGCAATAACTTGCATTGTACGTAAGTTCGAGTTCTAACACATCGCGACTAATCAAAGTTGCCGTTATGAATAGTAATAACCACTTTTTAAAATTATAGAAATTTTATATTTCAAAATGGACTTCATTTTTGTATTCTTAATATCGAAATTATCCTAAGTTGAATTTTTTGTTATTTTCTGAGAACTTTCAATTTTTTATGAAAAGTGAAAAATACTTAAAAACAACTTTTTTAATCAAAATAATTTATAGTGATAAATTATACTATTGAGTGGTTTTAAATTTTAATTAAAATATATTTTTACCATTTTATCAAATGATGGTCATTAAAATTAATTTCACTTTGAAATTGGACATAAACAATTGTCAATCTTTTGATATATATTGTTTCTTAAAAAAACGCTATTTGTTGTGACAGCAGGAATTAATTATGAAATTTATTAATGCAACTTATATTTTTTTAATTTTTTAAAATAGACATCATTTTTGGATTCGTAATATCAAATATATCTTAGGGTGAAATTTTGACATTATTCTGAAAAACTTCAATTTTTGATGAATAGTGAAACCACTACGTGGTAGTTAAAAAACTGATTTTTCATTTAAATGAAGCATTACCAATTCTGTGATTTTATTTTAAAAAATCTGACATACATGGTTGTTATTAGGAAGTCAAATATGATTCAATGGGATTAAAATAATATTTTGGTGAATAGTGACTTTTAAGTTTAATTAATCGCGATTATAGGTAATTAGTGAAATTTAAGTTAAAAATAGTATTATAAAAATATGGAATGACCTTTACACTTGTCCAACAACTTTTGTATGTGTCATGGCCGACCAAGACAATCCATGGTTCAACTTGGGGACCCCATGGAGCCACTTTGGTAGGAAAAGGACATAAATAACTTTTTATTTAATGTTAAAATAAAAAGGTCACAAACAATAGTTAGTTTACTAAAACAATTTTTAAATGGGGTTAAGAAGCCATATTTTTTACTATAAATATTCATTAGAAAGATAAAACGATTTCCTACATCATGATATTTTTTTTATAATTTTTAGACATTAAATAAATTAAATTATTTATGACACCATGATGATGCAGCGATTACCTCATTAATTAACGATTTTAATCAAATGGAATGATAATGTAAATTCTAATCATTACACTTTTCCAAAGCTTATTTTATGATAATATTTCGAACCCTTATCACCTTATCCTAGATATATATAAGTCTGGGACCTTTAGAATCCGAAAAAGCATTGTATAATAATGTTACATTTCATTACTTTCCAAGAGTGCCCCTCCTCTCATCTTATAAAAGGCCCCCACCTCTACCACCTCATTCACACATTAAATCCATGTGGCTCAGCCAAACTCTGCCCAAATACTCTCCCAACATCCCTCCCTTACACCTATAAGCCTCACTTTGTCCATAATTCTTCCCAAGGAAGCCTTTGGCTCTAATCAAAAAGAGTTACCTGATTTTAAGGTAATGTCTTCTCTTGTGTTATTTTATTTGATTTTTCTTCTCCAACCCCCTAAACACTTTTTATTCATTTATTTTGTAACAACAACAGTATCCTCAATATACTAGGATGTTGTTATAATAAGGATTCGAGATACACATACACACACATACATCTAATGGTTAAAGAACATACTATTTCTGTGGATGGCGAATTTTTGCCTCACGAAACGATGATTGTTCAACACTCATATAACACCTCTAATGGTGGCCATTATGATGAAAATATTTTTATATATGATATATATTATGTTTTTGTTTTCCTTATTATTTTTTATTTTTCATTTATGGAATACCTTTATGGTTTCCATTATGGGTAAACACGATATTTTCATTTTAGGAAGTGCGGACTACCGCCCCCTCAATGTTATTTGAATCGTTAATACCATATGTTGGATGTATAAAGGATGGAGTAAATGGTATTATACATTATATTATACTGAAATTATATTATAACTTTATATAATTATAATTTCACTCCATTAAATATGAAATAGAAATGAAAGTAGCGTTCATGCATACGTACGACTTACCGTCTCCATGAACGGTGCATTTCATTTCATACCTCTAAACGTTATGGAATATTACAAATTCATGTATATACTGGATATATATGAGATATATGATATCTATATCATGAATATAATTCTGGATATAATGGATATTTCACCACATGAACAACTTGTAATTATAAGAAGTTTATTTTTGACTCAAGTACCAAAGATCTACAAAACGACAGTTATTAACTTAAATAAATACATAATGTTAATAACATGGTAATAAGTGATTTAAAAGGAATAAAAAACATGAAAAAGGTTCTTAAGCAATTATAAATTAACTCTAGTTTATTATTCAAGAGGTTAAAGAACGGTCGAGTCAAGACCGGACGCAAGGTAAGGGAATTTCTTAACCCAATTTCTAATCTCTGGGTTAATCTCCTACTTTCAAATTATGTCATGATATTATTATGTCCTATATTGTATTTGTACTTTCTTTATGTGTACATATAGTGAATACCCATAATAGATATATTTTATTTTAAAAATTATCTTTGTATGGACTTCGTCTCAATCTCCTTTCATTGAGGCATATTTTGTTTTATTCACAAATAACTTTTATACGGTGTATAAACCCCTTTGACTTTTACATTTATTCAAAAGGAATATTTTTATACAAAGCATTTACTAAACGAAAAAAAGGTAATGTTTTTGTCGTACATATGCGACGACAATGACTTCTCCGCCGCCGTGACCATTATTTGAGTTTCGGCTTCCTCTATAAGCCATACATTTTTTAAAAGAAAAATAAATACCATGTTTTACTTTTCTTTTATTTTGGTATTGAAAATGGTTTTTAATGTTTTTTTTATTATATCAATTTGTTGTATTTATATGTTGTGATTGAAATGTGGAAATTTTATGTTTCCTTTATGCATGTTTTATGTCATACGATTATGTTATGTTTTATGATATGTTTAAACCTGTTCATATGAGGAATGCATTGGACTTAATAAGTGATGGGTGGATCACTCTATAGATCCTTGATTAATCGGTAGGTCTCATGAGACAAACTAGTGTCTTCGCACGGGGCCTTGAAAAAATATTATTTGTGGTCTTGGCACGAGGCCTTGGCTACGTGGTTATGATAGTCTATCATTATGCATTCCATCATTATGATAGTTGTTATTGATATTGCATGTGATTATTCGACCAGTATAATATCCATGTGAATAATTAAATGGAATTATTTCATTTTACTTTTTCCATATTATGTTGAAGTTCAAGTTTAAAAGGCTTTTGTTTTAGTTATACATTACCTTAAATGTTTATGTTTATTGATGAAAGCTTCTTCTATATTGTTATCCTCAGTGAGCATCTGAGCTCACCCCTTTCAATGTTTTAATATTTTCCAAGATGTGAATAATTATTTTATGAATGACCTGCAGGGATAGTCAGAAGATGATATGAGTGTGGACTATGGGGACTTTTTTATTGTAGTTGTTCACTTTATGATGTAATGTAACATTTATGAGTGTATCTAGTGCTTCCAAGGCTACTAAACTAATCGGTCTTTCGAGACATGATCTTTTGTGATCATGCCAATGTTACGAAATAATGCACCGACTCTGGGCAGCTGGGGTCAGGGCATTACAGTTGGTATCATAGGATGCATAGTACTAACCTTGGAAGCTAGATTTAGATAAACTCTGATTAGAGCACATAACCCGAAGATAAACTTTAAGGATTAGTATAGAAGAACTTCCTAGAATTTTGGTATTATAGAGATTTTGTGTGTTTTCCGAGAAATACATCCCTGCCTGGATACGAGCAGGTAGAGGCAGCTCTGGAATAGATGTACCTAGGGGTAAAACCCAAAAACACCGCTTTGAGCTAGATTTGAATGGGAACTGTTGCACGACAACGGGCCTTGCTGCACTCTTGGTTATGACACTCCCGGGGGAAATGATTAGGAGAATTCTCATTTTCTTTACAAACCACTATGAAGGGTTATGAGTAAATACTTCCTCAAAGAAAACTTTGTTTATGATTATGGATTATATCCATAAATAGTTAAATTTATGTTTAGTATTTTACAAGTATGAAATTATGTATTTTGATTCGTAAAATAATCTAGTTTATGCCATTATTTAGAAATGGCGCCTAGTGGAAGGAATGGAAACTATATCAATGCATGCACTCCGTGTAGGGATTTCCCTCCTGCTCCAGATAATTATTGTGGAGCTAGAGATACAACCGGTGCTGAACAACTTATTACTATACTGGGACAACTCACTCAGGTTATGAATAATAACCTTACTCGTATGGAGCACCTTGATCCGCAACGTGGAGGATCAATGTTAGACCGCTTCACGAGGTAACAGCCGCCAACATTTAATGGGGGGTAAAAATACATTAGTAGCTGAGCAATGGATAAACTCCTTAGAGAAAATATTTCATGCCTTGGGGAGTAGCGAAAGGGAGAAGGTTGTCCTGGCAGTCTACCGCATCACTAGAGATGCCGATCAATGGTGGTCATTGATTCAAAATACAAAGGAAGATGAAGAAGTATCAAGTATGGAATGGAGAGAGTTCAAATTTCTCTTCTTAGAAAAATACTTTCCACATGACCATCGAGCTGATATGGAAAGGCAATTTATGAGTCTGAGACAAAAGGAGGATGAGAATGTCGCAAAGTATGAGGCTAACTTTACAAGGATAGCGAGGAATACTGCAGATTATATACGTAACCCACGAAGTAAGATTGATCATTTCTTTGATGGGTTAAAACCATTTCTCCGTCGAGCATTAGTCTCACAAACCTTCTCGTCTTATGAAGATGTTGTCTCATGTGCTATCAAGATGGAAAAGGAATTCTCCAAGTCTTATGAAAACAAAGTAAAGCAAGAGAAGAAGAGAACGGTGGAACAGGATAGGGATAAAGGGAAAAAGGGAAGGAAGGATATTCCCTTATGTGATAATTGTGGAAAGAATCACCCCGGTGCTTGCCTAAAAGGAATGGGAGTTTGTTATAAATGTGGAGAAAAAGGTCACCAGGCTCGTGATTGCAAGGGAAAGAAAGAGGCTATCAATGTTGAATGCTACAATTGTAGGGAAATGGGGCATTATGCAAATGAATGTCCTAAGATTCAGAGAAACATACCTCAGAGAAGGCCAAAGGATCATGGAAAATCTTATGATGTTAGTACAGTTGAAGTGGAATAATTAATGTATTGGTTCTTTTGGAAAAAAGGATTATATTCTGGTTATAAGAATAATGTGATATATATAAGGATTGTACTGCAGTACTTGTTGTTTTTATTAAGGATTTAATATGATGAAGGTAATCATATTTTTAGTATGTGACAATAAGAAAAACTTTACATTGTTTTGGGAATCTGATGATACAATTGATTTTGGAATTTAAAGACCTTTTAGAAAAAGTCTGGGCAGAGGTATTTTGGATAACTATAAAGGTTGGAATGGATTCAGTTGATCATTGGATAGTATTGTTTAAGGTTAAAACATTTCTAAATATTATTTTTGAAATATTATAATACTATAGTTTTAGGAATAGGACAACCTGTAGGGTGGGGCATAACCCGTCGCGTCGGACAAAGCTGTAGGAATCGAACCCACAACCATAGTGCGATAGGCCTTTATTACCTACCACTAGCCTGCAGGAAGTCCCTGGTTATTACAAATTAGTTTTCCTAATCTAAATGGTATGTGGTAATGTTTAGAACATTATAAAATTAGGATAAATATAATATTTTTGTGTTATATTATCTTTTTGAGTGAAAGATGAGTTTGTGGTAGAAATTAGATTAAAGTTGAAACTCTACTTGTCAAGCATAAATATATATATACCTATCTCTTATTCTATGAATAAATTAATTCTTAAACTTTAGTAAAGGGATATGAAAACAGAAAATGTGTTATCCTAATACCTTATGTCTTTTGAACTGATAATATTTTAAATCAACATAGATTGAAGGCTTTGAGGCCCTCAATTTTACACTTGTTTGGGATGGATGACCTCAATCACTCCCTACAAATATTTACGTTTTTCTTCCAATTATATGTCTCTAATTTTCACCAATGTTCTCCTTATCCATATCATAATTTGGTGGTGACTTTTTCATTTCTCTTTACCTCTTATTAAGACTAAATTCTAATAACCTTATTTCCGATGTGGGTTTTCCACAAAGGTATTTTCTATTTTCAACCTTTTATTTTCAAATAAAAATTTCAAATTGTGAGGACACAATTTATTGAAGGAGAGGAGAATTTAACACCATGAGCTTCCACGATACGCCTCCTTTTCAATAATGCAATAGCTTGCATTGTACGCAAGTTCGAGTTCTAACACACCGCGACTAATCAAAGTAGCCGTTATGAATATTAATAACCACATTTTAAAATTATATAAATTTTATATTTCAAAATGGAATTCATTTTTGTATTCTTAATATCGAAATTATCCTAAGTTTAATTTTTTGTAATTTTATGAGAACTTTCAATTTTTTATGAATAGTGAAAAATAATTACAAACAACTTTTTTAATCAAAATAATTTATAGTGATAAATTATACTATGGAGTGGTTTTAATGTTTAATTATAATATATTTTTACCATTTTATCCAATGATGGTCATTAGAATTAATTTCACTTTGAAATTGGACATAAACAATTGTCAATCTTTTGATATATATTGTTTCTTAAAAACACGCTATTTATTGTGCCAGTGGGAATTAATTATGAAATTAATTAATGAAACTTATATGTTTGTAATTTTTTAAAATAGACATCATTTTTGGATTCCGAATATCAATTATAGCTTAGGGTGAAATTTTGGCATTGTTCTGAAAAACATCATTTTTTGATGAATTGTGAAACCACTATGTGGTAGTTAAAAAACCGATTTTTCGTTTAAATGAAACATTACAAATTCTGTGATTTGATTTTTAAAAATCCAACATACATGGTTGTCATTAAGAAGTAAAATTTGGTTCAACATGATTAAAATAATTTTTTGGTGAATTGTAACTTTTAAGTTTAATTAATCGCGATTAAAGGTAATTAGTGAAATTTAAGGTAAAAATAGTATTATAAAAATATGGAATGACCTTTACACTTGTCCAAACACTATTGGATGTGTCATGTCCGACCAAGACAATCCATGGGTCAACATGGGGACCCCATTGAGCCACTTTGGTAGGAAAAGGACATAAATAACTTTTTATTTAATGTTAAAATAAAAAGGTCACAAACAATAGTTATTTTACTGAAACAATTTTAAAATGGGGTTATAAAAGTCATATTTTTTACTATAAAAATTAATTAGAAATATAAAGAGATTTCCTACATCATGATATTTTTTTATAATTTTTAGACATTAAATATATTAAATTATTTATGACACCATGATGATGCAGCGATTACCTCATTAATTAACGATTTTAATAAAATGGTAGGATAATGTAAATTCTAAGCATTAAACTTGTCCAAAGCCTATTGGATGAGAATATTTCGAACCCGTATCACCTTATCCTCGAAATATATATGTGTGGGACCTTTGTAATCCGAAAAAGTATTGTATAATAAAGTAACATTTCATTACTTTCCAAGAGTTCCCTTCTCACATCTTATAAAAGGCCCCAACCTCTACCACCTCATTCACACTTTCAAGACATTTGGCTCAGCCAAACTCTGCCCAAATACTCTCCCAACTTCCCTCCCTTACTCGTAGAAGCCTCACATTGGGCCGAATTCTTCCCACGGAAGCCTTTGGCTCAAATCAAAAATAGTTACCCGATTTTAAGATAATGTCTTCTCTTGTGTTCTTTTATTTTATATTTCTTTTCCAACCCCCTAAACACATTTTATTCATTTATTTTGTAACAACACTGGTATCCTCAATATATTAGGATGTTGTTATAAGAATTATTAGAGCTACACTTACACACACCTACATCTAATGGTTAAAGAACATATTGTTTCTGTGGACGGCGAATTTTTGCCTCACGAAACAATGATTGTTCAACACTCATATAACACCTCTAATGGTGGCCATTATGATGACACTATTTTTATATATGATATATATTATGTTTTTGTTTTCCTTATAATTTTGTATTTTTCATTTATGGTATACCTTTATGGTTTCCATTATGGGTAAGCGCGATATTTTCATTTTAGGAAGGGCAGACTACCGCCCCTCAAAGTGATTTGAATCGTTAATACCATATGTGGGAAGTATAAAGGATGGATTAAATGGTATTATACATTATATTATACTGGAATTATAGTATAACTTTATATAATTATGATTTCATTAAATTAAATACGAAATAGAAATGAAAGTAGCGTTCATGCGTACGTACGACTTACCGTCTCCATGAACGGTGCATTTCATTTCATACCTCTAAACGTTATGGAATATTATAAATGCATGTATATACTGGATTTATATGAGATATATGATATCCATATCATGAATATAATTCTGTATATAATGGATATTTCACCACATGAACAACTTGTAATTATAAGAAGTTTATTTTTGACTCAAGTACCAAAGATCTACAAAACGACCGTTATTAACTTAAATAAATACATAATGTTCATTACATGGTAATAAGTGATATAAAAGGAATAAAATACTTGAAAAAGGTTCTTAAGAAGTTATAAATTAACTCTAGTTTATTATTCAGGAGGTTAAAGAACGGTCTAGTCAAGACAGGACGCAAGGTAAGGGAATTTCTTAACCCAATTTCCAATCTCTAGGTTAATCTCCTACTTTCAAATTATGTCATGATATTATTATGTCCTATATTGTATTTGTTCTTTCTTTATGTGTACATATATTGAATACACATAATAGATATATTTTATTTTAAAAATGATCTTTGTAAAGACTTCGTCTCAATCTCCTTTCATTGAGGCGTATTTTGTTTTATACACAAATTTCTTTTATACGGTATATAAAACCCTTTTGACTTTTACATTTATTCAAAAGGAATATTTTTATACAAAGCGTTTACTAAATGAAAAAATGGAATGTTTTTGTCGTACGTATGGGGCGACAACGACTTCTCTGCCGCCGTGACCATTATTTGAGTTTCAGCTTCCTCTACAAGCCATACCTTTTAAAAAAAAGAAAAATAAATACCATGTTTTACTTTTCTTTTATTTTGGTATTGAAAATGGTTTTGAAAGTGTTTTTATTATATTGATGTGTTGTATTGATATATTGTGATTGAAATGTGGAAATGTTATGTTTCCATTATGAATATTTTATGTGATACGATTAGGTTATGTTTTATGATATGTTTAAACCTGTTCATATGAGGAATGAATTGGACTTAATAAGTGACGAGTGGAGCACGCTATAGCTCCTTGATGCATCAGTAGGTCTCATGAGACAAACTAGTCTCTTGTCATGAGGCTTTGACAAAATCTTATTTGTGGTCTTGGCACGAGGCCTTGGTTACGTGGTTATGATAGTTTGGCATTATGAATTCCATCATTATGAAAGTGGTTATTGATATTGCATGTGATTATTCGACCAGTAGAATATCCATGTGAATAATTAAATTTAATTATTTCATTTTACTTTTTCAATATTATGTTGAAGTACAATTTTAAAAGGCTTTTGATTTAGTTATACATTCCCATAAATGTTTATGTTTATTGATTAAAGATTCCACTATATTGTTATCCTTACTGAGTATCTGAGCTCACCCCTTTCAATGCTTTAATATTTTCCAGGATGTGAAGAAGTATTTTATGAATGACCTGCAGGGATAGTCATAAGAGGATATGAGTGTGGACTATGGATATTTTGTTATTGTAGTTTTTCACTTTATGATGTTATGTAACATTTATGAATGTATCTAGTGTTTCCAAGGCTACTAAACTAATCAGTCTTTCGAGACTTGATCTTTTGTGATCATACCAATGTTATGAAATAATGCACCGACTCTGGGCAGCTGGGGTCGAGTTGTTACATTCCTTTTGGAAATAATGTCTCGAATATATGTTCTTTTTTTATCAGGAGCTTCCAAGAATAATTTTGGAAGCAACTACTCTCAGATTGTGGATTCTATTTTTTAAAGATGAAAAACTACTCCTTCATGAGTTAATATTAATTATATATCCTATATTGATTGTACCCTTAAATTCAAGAAATCGTTGGAGTTTTTAGAATCATAAAATCCATATACAAGATATTCTGATACTTATTCAAGTTTCATTTTCAATCATACAGACATCTCACATGCTTTGAACCAATCATTCACATGTGATTAAAATCAAATGAATATCTACTTTATTAATTCCTGAGATCCATGATTTTGTATCACATATTCATTTTATTTGGCCATACTAGAACTTCTAAATTATGTTACATGCAGGAAATTAAAATTACAAGTATAATTTAGTTCTTCCCAGATGAGTGTAATGTAGTGAATTAGATTTTTGTGATGTCTTGAAGGTCAAACATGGTTTTTTGAACCATTCTATGGAAAACATGTGTCATTGGGAGACCTTCGAGGGTTCAATGTTTTTAGATGACTATGTGGTATCTCAAAGGATATGGGATTGACTCAGATCAGATGCAGACAACTAGTATTAGATGAGAAGCTGTGAGATGATGTGTGCATTCATGGAATTTTGTGAGATCTAGTGCACGATCAGAATTGAAACACTATTTTTATAAACTTTTTCCACATTGAAAAGTAGAGGCTGAGATTTTGGGCTTAACTATCAAGACAAATCAGAATTTTGGTCATCATTCTCCTCCTCCATTTACAATACCACGATGTACCTTGTTATCTATTGGCGTACTCTATGACCAGCCTATGTGGGTTTCAGTCCAATTTTTTCCCTAGCATATACATGAACCAACCCATTTTTTCACTTATGTGCTGGCATAGCTTGATTCTGCATGGTCGTTGTCGACTATATCCCACATGACCCTCATGATGAAGCTACCGGATAGCCTGTCTGATAGCACATTATTTTAAGTGAATCCCCTAAAAAATAATACTTTAATGTGTAATATTTCATGGAAACCATAAATTATAAACCTCATTCTTGTCTACCACAAATACCATACCTCTTCTTCAAACATCATCCTTTTTTTTCTTTTCAGATTATTAATTCCAAATAACACCCTTCAATCATCATCTTCATAGTTTTAGACTATGTGTCACATAAGATATGTGTTTATTGAACTTATTTTCAGTGCATTAATTTTCAAAATTACCATTCTTTATTAACGTTGGAGTCCTCATTTATTTTGACCAAAACTGATAGCTGTTGTAAAAAAATACGTCTCCATACACAAAGATGTTCCAACATCTCCATATCTATTCGTTGTTGAGAAATGGATTGGTACCCTTAAATGATATTATCTATTCTCCAGCGTTTTGAACAAGAAACTTTTTTCTTTGATGTATATCATTTTTAAGGTGAATAAATTCAATTATGGACTCTTATTAATAATATGTGGTGATATTTGATGATTAACTCCATGATAGAAAATAGATCAAGTACTTATTTCTCAAAAATTATTTTTCATGAATGATTCTATTTAAAATTGAGAGGAAATTTGTAGAACTGAAGTATTTGTTTGATGAATCCAATATTTCCTTTATGTAATATATCATAATACATGAATGGTATGTAACACCCCACCCCCAGTTACCCAGAGTCAGTGCATTATTGTGAAACATTGGCATGATCACAAAAGATCAAGTCTCAAAAGACCGATTAGTTTAGTTGCCTTGGAAACACTAGATACATTCATAAATGTTACATTACATCATAAAGTGAAAAACTAAAATAACATAGTCTCCATAATCCACACTTCTATGCCCTTCAAACTATCCTTGTAGTTCAGTCCTAAAATATTTCTTTATATCCTGAGAAAAATAAAACACTAAAAGGGGTGAGCTCAGATGCTCAGTAAGGATTAGAATATAGCAGAAGCTTTCTCAAATAAACATAAAAATTTATGTCAATGTATAACTAAAAAATAATTTTAAAATTGAACTTCAACATAATATGGAAAAAGTAAAATGAAATAATGTGTTTTACATACTCACAAGGATATTCTACTGGTCGAATAATCGCATGCAATATCAATAACCAATTTCATAATGATGAAATGCATAATTCTAGACTATCATAACCACGTAGCCAAGGCCTCGTGCCAAGACTACAAATAAATTTTTTTCATGGCCTCGTGCCAAGACACTAGTTTATCTCACGAGACCTGCCGATGCATCGAGGAGCTATGGCGGGCTCCACCCGTCACTTATTAATCCAATTCATTCCTCATGTGAACAGGTTTAAACATATCATAAACCATAACATAATCATATAACATAAAACATGCATAAAGGAAAAATAAAATTTCCACATTTCAATCACAATATATCAATACAACACATTGATATAATAAAAAAACACTTTAAAAACAATTTTCAATACCAAAATAAAAGAAAATTAAATATTGGTATTTATTTTTCATTTAAAAAATGGTTTGGCTTATAGAGGAAGTCAAAACATAAATAATAGTCATGGCGGCGGAGAAGTCGTTGCCGCCGCATACGTTAGAAAAAAACATTCCTTTTGTTATTTAGTAAAAAATCTTCTTATAAAAATATTTCTTTTGAATAAAAGTAAAAGTCAAAGGGGTTTATACACTGTATTAAGGAAAGTTGTGTATAAAACAAAATATGCCTCAATGAAAGGAGATTGAGACGAAGACCCTTACAAAGATCATTTTTTAAAATAAAATAGAACTATTATGTGTATTAACTATATGTACACATAGAGAAAGTACAAATACATGATAGGACATAATAATATCATGACATTATTTTAAAGTAGTAGATTAACCCAAAGAATGGAAATTGGGTTTAGAAATTCCCTTACCTCGTGTCCGAATTGACTCGATCATTCTCTAACCTCCTGTATATAAACTAGAGTTAATTTATATTTTCATAAGAACAGTTTCCATGTTCATTATTCCTTTTATATCACTTATTACCATGTTATGAACATTATGTAATTATTTAAGTTAATGACGGTCATTTTGTTGATATTTGGTACTTGAGTCAAAAATAAACTTCTTATAATTACAAGTTGTTCATGTGGTGAATTATCCATTATTTCCAGAATTATATTCACGATATAGATATGATATATATAATATATATCCAGTATATACATGCATTTATAAATATACATAACATTTAGAGGTAAGAAATGAAATGCACCGTTCATGGGGACAGTAGGCCGTACGTACGCATGAACGCTACGTTCATTCCTATTTCATATTTAATGGAATGCAATTATAGTTATATAAAGGTATACAATAATTCAAGTATAATATAATTTATAATACCATTTACCATATCCTTTATACATCCCACATATGGCACTAACGATTCAAATCACTTTTAGGGGGAGGTAGTCTGCACTTCCTAAAATGAAAATATCGCGTTCACCCATAATGGAAACCATAAAGGTATGTCATAAATGAAAAATACATATTCATAATTAAAACATAAACAAATTATATATCATACATAAATATAGTGACATATTAATGGCCACCTATGAAGGTGTTATATGAGTGTTCAACAATCATCGTTTCGTGAGGTAGAAAATCACCATCCACAGAAATAGTATGTTCTTTAACCATTAGATGTAGGTGTGTGTAAGTGTACCTCTAATAATTCTTATAAAAACATCCTAGTATATTGAGGATACTGTTTTTGTTACAAAAAGAAATGAATAAAAAGATTTTAGGGGATGGGGAAGCAAAATAAAACATAAGAACACAAGAGAAAACGCTACCTTTAAAATGAGTAACTCTTTTTGATTTGAGTTCAAAGGCGTCATTGGGAGACTTCTTCCCATAGTGAGGCTTCTAGGAGTAATAGTGGGATGTGGAGGGACAAAATGGGCAGGGGTTGGCCGAGCCAAAGGCTGGAGATGTGTGGGTAAGGTGGTAGAGGTGGAGGCCTTTTATAAGAGGAGAGGAGGGGCACTCTCGGGAAGTTATAAAAGGTTACTTTATTATAAAATTATTTTCTGATTTAAAAGGTCCAAAAATTATATATATAGAGTATAAGGTGATAATAGTTTTAAATCCACCCATCCAAAAGGTTTTTGACATGTTTATATCTTATATTTTACATTATCTCTAATTTTATTTAAATCGTTAAATAATGAGGTAATCGCTGCATCAACATGGTGTCATAAATAATTTAATTTATATAATGTCTAAAAATTATAAAAAAAATATTATGACGTATGAATTTTTTTTAGCTTTCTAATTAATATTTATAGACAAAAATATGACTTGTATAACCCCATTTAAAATTGATTGAGTAAAACAACTCATGTTTGTGACATTTTTATTTTAACATTAAATAAAAAGTTTTTAATGTCATTTTCCTACCAAAGTGGATCCATGGTGTCCCCAAGTTGACCCATGGATTTTCTTGGTCGTCAATGACTCATCCAATAGGGTTAGCACATGTGTCAAGGTCATTTCATATTATTATAACATTATCCTTACCTTAAATTACACTAATTACCTTTAATCGCGATTAATTAATCTTAAAAGTTACTATTCAACAAAAAATTATTTTAATCCCATTGAACCACATTTTACTTCATAATGACAGCCATGTATGTCGGATTTTTGAAAATAAAATCACAGAAGTGGTAATGCTTCATTTAAATTAAAAAGCAGTTTTTTAACTACCACGTAGTGGTTTCACTATTCATCAAAAATTGAAGTTTTTCAGAACAATGTCAAAATTTCACCCTAAGATATAATTTATATTACGAATCCAAAAATGATGTCTATTTTACAAAATTACAAACATATAAGTTGCATTAATTAATTTCATAATTAATTCCCGCGGTCACAACAAATAGCGTGTTTTTAAGAAACAATATATATCAAAAGATTGACAATTGTTTATGTACAATTTCAAAGTCAAATTAATTCTAATTACCACCATTGGATAAAATGGTAAAAATATATTCTAATTATTCCCTAAAACCACTCAATAGTATAAATTATCACTATAAATGTTTTTTATTAAAAAAGTTGTTTTAAGTATTTTTCACTATTCATAAAAAATTGGAAGTTCTCAGAAAAATACCAAAAATTCAACATAGGCTAATTTCGATATTCCGAATCCAAAAATAAAGTCCATTTTGAAATATAAAATATATATAGTTTTAAAAATTGGGCATTACTATTCTTAATGGCTATTTTGATTGGATGCGGGGTGTTAGAATATTGAACTTGCGTACAATGCAAGCTATTGCATTATTTAAAGATAAGTGTATCGTGCAAGCTTAGGGTGTTACATGGTACACATTCGATTAATCATTAATCCTGCAATTAGAATTGATAAATTATTTTTTGGCATGAGACTAGGTCTCTAAAAGATTTTTATTAAGAAAATTTTATTTATATGATGAAATTGGTGGATGCTCACTGAACTTGAAAATAGGGACGGGAGACCCAAAATACTCCTAGGGGTTTGATGATAAGAATAGAAGTATGGAATTAAAATGAAATTATAAAAATAAAACCATTGATGGAATGAAAATTAGTCTTCCATATTGAAAAATGGTTGAATGGAATCACACATGAAATAGAACATTGAGGTTTTGTATATGATTTTAGTGTAGATAAAATTCCATTGGTAAAAATTATTCTGAAGTGATGTGGAGTGGTGTGTGTTTGATTGAAATTATGTGAAAGTTAAATCAAAATTATACACATACAATTCAATGTTATAATTACAATGTGTATGTTCATTAAATCAATTAGGGATAAAATCTAACGTATAATGTTGACCATTAATGTCAATAACCACATAAGACAATAGATAAAGGTAAATCTATTGTAATTATAAAATTTGAATTAGGTAATCTAAAAAATGTAGTGAAATGTATATATAGAATCTACTATTTTATTTTAACTGAGTTTTGGAATTATGGATCAACCATATATTTTATATATAAATAATTTTATAGGTGAATCAGTCATCAACTCAATGATTTGATGAAGAGATTACAGTAATAAATCATATTGGTATAATGTTCACATATCATGTCTATAAATCCTCTCTATTATAGTTTGGTAGAAATATTCTTCTAGCAAATTTTTTGTTCCTCCCCACTATATAATTTGATGGGATTTAGTGCCTTCTTTTATTCTCCCTATATAGATCCCATATAAACTTCTATAAAATGGATTTAATATTTCATACTTCGAATCATCCTGTGATTTTAAATAGTTTCATAGATGAATATGAACTTGTTGTGGTTGTTATATCTACTGTATGGTTATTACAACCCATTCATGATGTATATTTATGTCAAATGGTGAGGGAGAAACACAACATTGAATATATTCCAATTTTTTGGGATTATTTTGATGTATTTCCTAAATACTTTCCCAGTCTTCCTCCAAATAATTCGGTTTATTTTTTAATATACTTCAAACCATTTAATAAATATATTTCATAGACTGGGTATATAAAAAACCCCATTGAGATACAATATTTTTAGAAGTTTCTCTAGGAGAATATTGATAAGGGATATATATTTCTAAGTACATCACCCAGAGGTGAAATTGTTCTTTTTATAAAAATAATGAGTTTTAATTCTTCATCGCTCAAAATATTGTGGACAAGAAATGATCAGTATCAATAAAAGGTATCAACTAATCCTCGTATTGATGAATTGTTTAATCAACTGCATGTAGACCAACACCTTTCTAAGGTGGACCTTAATTGTCGATATAATCAATTGAGGTTCAGGAAGGACAATAAACTAAAAAAACCTATAGTACGATCTATGGTTTGTATGAATATGTAGTTATTCAATTTTTAATTATCAATTCCACCACTATCTTTATGGATATAATGTTTATAGTCTTAATAGATTACCTCAATTAGTTTTTGGTGGTTTTTTAAAGATGATATTATTATATATTCAATGAAAAATGAAGATCATGAATATATTTCAAATATTACATTAAGTACCATAAGGAATAAAAAAATTTATTTCGAATCCAATAAGTTTGATTTATTGTTAAATAATTTTTTATTCATGGTTCATATAAAACCATGTGAGGGTATATCAATGGATCCAAAAACAATTTATAATTTTTTATAAATTGGTCCAAACCAACCATGGTGGTCGAGATCAATATTTTTCATTCGATGGATGGATACTATAGATGATTTTTTAGAATGTTCCCATGATTATCTAATCCAATAAAAATATTGAATACAATGGAATCCAAGCTACATTAAAATGAAAAATGAGACAAAAATTTAATGAAGTCGAAAAGAAGGTTTGTCAGTGAACGTACTATTACAATACCTTCTATCAAAGAAGTGTTTTTGATATATATTTATTTATCAAAATATGAAGTGAGATGTTTTCTTATTTTTAATTACATTATGATATATTATAACCCATGTCAATTGAAAATTAATGATTAAAAGTACTCTAATCATGATTTTTAGTTAGTAGTTAAATTTTTTCCATTGATAATATAGAGGCATTATCTTTTTTATGAATGATGTGATAAATATACATTTCATAAAATAATTAAGTATACATTTACACACAAAGAGATGAGTTAAAACCAAATGTGGTGGTTGGATTTGATAAAATAATATAACTGATCAATAAATTAAAACATAGGACTACAAACAAAGTAATTAATGCATTGAGTAGGAAGGCCCATGACAGCTTATCCATGATGAGAGTTTCATGAGTTCTAATTCGTGTGTATCAAAAATATATTGACCTTGAAATCATTTATAATGGGGAAAATTATTATCTTTTTTAGATAAATGTTGAACAATATTTTAATATTTGGATTATGAAGGAGAGAAATGATGATGTGTAACTACCAAAGAAGGTAGGTAATGATTCTTAGTTTAACCGTTATTTTGATTGAATGAAATAGTTTAGGAACCAAGTATGTGTCCCATAAATAACAAATTTAATGAATGATATATTTAATGATGATCATATAACAATTTTCTCAATTCATTATGGAAGTATAAATATTTATATAGTTCTGCAAAAGTGTTTCAAATCAGAAAAAATATAAATGAATATTGTAATGTTTGTATGTCGATGCTTGTTATGTTAGTATGTTGTGGAAGAGAGTCAAAATTTTAAGGGTATGTTACAACCATTACCCAAACAATAATGAAATTTGGAAACCACAACAATGGATTTCATAATTGGACTCCCCAAAACATATAAAGTCCATAATGTTATTTTGATTATAGTATATCACATTATGTGTTCAAAATAGTTCATTGAAATCAAAAACAATAAATCATTAACAACATTCTAGGATACACATTAATGAATTTTTAATGCGTCGTTGAGTTCCACAATCTATTATATTTGATCAGGTTCTAAGGATAACTGTGACGTTATGGAGAATATTTTAGAAGGTTTTGAACACATGATTTATTTGTATAATGACATATCATCCTCAAAAATATGTTCAGTCTAAGTATAGAGACTAGAACTATAAACACACATAATTTCATAATTATTAACGTACATTTCTGATAAATGAAATCCAAGCATCTAGAGTTCAATTTTATTGGATGATTAGACAAAAAATACAACATCTTAAACATAAAAAAGATTATCTACATTTAAAACAACACATATTGATCTGAACTCACATGGATCTTTTAATAATACAGATGATATCTTTGAAAAATACAAAAAGAAAAGTGTAAGATAGAAATAATTTATGTGAATAAACATGTAAATTAATCATAACATGTGATTCAAGAGGCCAGACATGCTATCAAAAAGTCTATGATCCTTAGAATAGTGAATAAAATAATGAGATTATGCAATAAGATGATTAACACATGGAAACAATACAAAACATGATTTTATAAACATAATTCAAGGGACACTTTTAGGACTATCATTATAAAGTGTACATAGTCCCATGATGTAAATGTTAAATCCATAATTTGTTACTAACATATCAGTAGATATAATGATTTAACTTGTGAATTAGAGTTATATATTATTCTAGGAATGCATATTATATAAATAAATATTATAAAAATTTTGTCCATTGGGAGAAAATAAATCATTGATAAATAATAAGCAGGATCAAAATAATAAAAATGAATTTGATTTTATGATTATGATACTTGGACTTAGTGAAGAATAAATCATAGTAATTCCAATGATAATAATGAAATTACATAATATGAATGATCGTTATCGAAATTTATATGTAGATATTGATCAATTAATTAAAATATAGTGATTTAATAATATGTATCTAGGGGAATAAAGATTAAAAATTTACCACTTCTGGGAAGTTTAATGAAATAAGTACATGATATTTTGACACATTAAAATAACATATCATTTTACAAAAAAAATAAAAATTTATCCATGATATTTATGAATAGAATAATTATGTTATTTATAAGTTATTCCTGAAAAAGAAACATTTTCATGGGGTTATTATTGTGGTGATATAATAAATAAAAATGTTACTTTAAAATGATATTTCATTTTTGGGAGAATTTCAATTCTAAATAAAAACATATATAACCCCAAAAATGAAAATTATATGTAAAAAGGTACATATGTAAGGAAATATAATAAAATATAACATGTATGTGATATGAATTTTTAATAAAAGGGATAAAAATAGAGAGAATGTGTAATCGATAAGTAATAAGGGAGGATCATAAGATCCCTTACCATGTGTTGAAAAATGCTCCAAAGATTCACATAACATCATGTATAAAAAATTAATTTTATTAAAATCAATTCTTGTAAAATTATAAAAATATATTTAATTTTATAAGTTAAATTTATCATTATGTATCACCAAATTGTTACTTCAACTCTTATAGTTAATTTACATGATTTTCTTCGGTAAATTTATTTGAATTAGTCATGGGATGATGAGTAAGGTTAAAATATTTTAAAATAGTTTCATAATATCTGAAACAATACATCATTATGTCTTATATTATTACCTCATAACATTATTTGAAAATTTAAATAGGTTTTTCATGAAATCACTATAATTATAAAAGGAATCTTCACATTAAATTTTTAGAAGATAAATTTATTATAAACATTTATTGTTAATATTACATATGAAATGTATAATATTATAATTATCGAAGTTTTATGTTTTAGAAGAAAAAAAATTTAAACATTAAATAAATGGTTTATTACAACAATTTTAGTTGTTATAGAAAACAAACTAAATACATCATCACATGGAAGAGGTAGTCGTCATGTAGGCATGGTGATGTTTTCATTTTTCAAAGGGTATTAGAGGAAGGAATAAAATTGATGATCCAATATTTTAATAAAATAAATTCATATTAATAAAATTGGTTATATCATATTCTATTGTATATAATAGGGTGTTTTAGAATAATTAAAATAAATTAGGAATGTGTGGTTCAACGTATTACTTCTATCTTTGGATTTTCTCATATTGTTACATCCTTGAGGTATATTAATCTGTATTTTGGAAAGATAAGGTCATATAATAATTGGGGAGAGGTTTTAGAAGATACTAGAGTAGATTTTGGGTTAACACTAAGGTGATTCTGATGTTTGGATAGGTGGAAGGGAAGTGGTTAGTTTTAAAATTGATTTCAGTGAAACATTTGGCACATATAACTCGTTAATATAAAGTGATCACGTGTTTCAAGTGGAATGAAAATAAATATTTTATAGTAAATTTTTGTGCAAGGATTATGTTCATGAAATACATTTTTTAAATTTTCTCTTATTTTAAATACGATTTTACTTTTTTACTCATATATTTCTAATATTAACATTATTTTTATTTTACCATGATAAATATATTTTACCAAATAATTTTATTAATACATTAAATTAAAATGAGAATTATTAGAAAATTTGAATGTTTTTATTTTAAATTTTAAACATATCATATCAAATAATATTTCTACGTGTATGTATTTTTTTTATAATAGTGCATGTAACGTGGTTATGCACAATTTTAGAAAAACATGCATTTAAAAAAATCAGTTCTGGATGAAATTAACATTTTATAATTATATTAACATTAAAATGTTTATTATTATTGAAATAATATTTCAAAAACATTAAAATATTTAATAAAACTAAATTTATCTAATGTGAAAATTATCATAAAATATACAGAAAAAAATCGTTAAAACATTTCCCAATTTTTCAAAAGTTTTATACGTGGATTTTTTATTATTTATTTTAAAAACATTATTTTACTCAAGATATTTTGTTAAAAAAATATTATTAATAAAATTCATGTAATTTATTCATAATAATTCCATAAAAGTGATAATGTTAGTAAATTCAGTATTTTGGAATATTCACCTATAAATACATTATTTTAGAAAAATATAAATTTTTTATTTTAAGATAATTTTCACTTTTTGGATTCAAAAATAGTTTTCATTTCTAAAAATAAATACACTATAATTAATAGATTTAGTTTTAAAATGAAAATTTAATATATAAAAGAAAACTTATTTTATTGAAAAAATATATTTTTTGAAATTAAATGTTCTTAATATTATTTCATATCAATTTATAATTTAAAATATTTCAATATATTAGTTTTTATATAATAATATTTTAAAAGTGTTAACAAAATATATTGGAGTAAAATATATAAAAAATACCAAAACAACTATTTCAAAATAAGGAATGTTACATTTATACTAAATACAGTTTTATAAATGTCATAAATATTTAAATATTCGTATTGTAATATTTATTATTACTACTATATTGAAATTAAAATATTTATTAAAATATATATAATTATTATATCATATTTTAATAAGAATATTAATAATTATAATTAACTCATAGATATATAGATTTACAAAATTATAATTTCATATTTTTATTTCATTAGAAGTTATATTATTTCAAATTTACAACTAAAAAATACATTAATTAAATATACAAATCAGATAAATAAAATAAAACAAAATTTGATATTACCATAATTCAATTACCGTATTTTCAACGACCATATTTTTAATGATCAAATTTCATTCATGTATATATGGAATTACTAAATCATTTGTTCATTCCCCACTCATGCCACAAGGAATAGTTATTATTTAATGTTATAAAATTTTCATAATGATATATCCATTTTTGTTGATTTTCCTCATTATAGGTTTTTGGGTATTGGTGATCCTAAAGGCTGATGAGAACCCATGAGATTTAGGAGTATTGAATATATTATTCTTTTATAATTGTTTACCCCAATTGATTTATGCACTTTTAATATTTATACTTTATCTATGGTGAGTAATAATACATTTTTTGTAGTACATCTTTTTTTGTTATATTTTTGAAACTTCCCACTTATGAATGATTAATGTAACTTTATTTTCAGTCATATCATTCATAAACCATTTTTTCAATAAATTTCAATCCCTTTGAATTAATAGAGGAATGTTCATTGAAATTATAGACATATAATAATAATAATAATAATAACTATTATTATTATTATATTTATAAAAATGTGTCCTAAAAATAGAGGGGTTATATTCTAACCCTTAAGTAAATCTCATCCTTACAATTTAAAATTTATAAAAACTAACAACGTAAGATATATGGATATATGAGGAGAATCAATATTCAATTTTGTAAGATTTATCAATTTCACTCTTCACATATAATAAGAATAATCCCTATATTATATTTCTTCATAAAAATATGAATTAAATACCTAATAGGGTATACTGTAAATAAATATTTTATTACTAAACTGAGTTAATAGTTAGACCTGAACTGACATATGATCATATATTACTCTATAGATTTAAATGTGATACAATATTTCTATAACAGATACACCAAATCAACTTATCTCTAATTCCATGAGGATATTAAACATTCAGGTTCTAGTGGAAATATAATTTCAAACAATGAAGATAAAATTGATTTTATTATCCTCGTCATAATTCTCATTGAGATTCATTTTAAAACATTTCTCGTCACATTATAGAGTATCCTCTAGCATTGT
Organism: Viscum album; assembly: GCA_963277665.1. Classification (NCBI taxonomy): domain Eukaryota; kingdom Viridiplantae; phylum Streptophyta; class Magnoliopsida; order Santalales; family Viscaceae; genus Viscum; species Viscum album. Next base: position 2,046,748,938 of record OY728142.1, read on the forward strand.
CATTTCATGTTTTCTCTCCATCTTATCCTTTTCCATTTTTTCCATCCCCAATGTATATCCACATATCTCTCCACATACATATTTTAGTATTCCATGTGTTCCCTACACCGTGAGTCCCATTCCGAATAATGGATCGTGGGTGATGGAATTATGTCCATGTATGTTCCATGTGGATCTTTAGGTTCTCAAATATATCCTCTACTGATTTGAAAAATTTCCCACACACTGAACAAGGGATCATATTTTCTAGATCATCGAGCCTGATATTCAAACTTTTCCCATCCTCATGTACATTAGGCATCCCCCCCATTTCTATCTATCCACCCTGGATTGTTGCACTAGTGGAAGTGTAAAATGGTTTTGTTAAATATTCCCCATTATTAGGGTCCTTTTGACCCCTCTAGAAAAATTCTGAACTATAAAAGGTTGTGGTTCATTGATGGATGATGATGAAGACAATTTTTTTGTTGTTTTATGTTCTTATTGTGATTTTAAAACCTCTCCCAAATAGGTAATGGTTGTTTTATCTACACCCAAAAACTTTTACAATATGCAATATTTTGTAGTAAATATGAAAATAATTTATGAATATGTATTCTATATTTTAATAGTTATTCTATTTTAGTAATCACATCCAATATATCAATATACATATTCTATGATTTATATTCCCATTAAAAAAAATTTGAATTTTCTCCATCATTTCACTAGATGATTTAATTGAGAAATGATACATCATGGTGGTACACTAATAAAACAATGAAGGAAAATTAATGTGGTTAGAATGAAGAAACCATATTTACAATTATATATTTGTGGATTTAGTTGCCACAATAAACCTCATTGGTAGTCATAAACTTTGCTCCACCTTGTTCATGGGGTTAGTGGTGGTCATTCACACCTACTATTCCTAATATCCTTTAATTTATAATGCTGGTTAGGGTAATGTATTTTCCTTAATCACTAGTATAATTAGATATATTTTTTGATATTTTCCATGCATTCCTTCCACTAACATCATGAAAACCTACCGCCTTATATTCTAATGATAGTTGGATTCTCAACGAACCCCTCTTCCATAAGTAAATCATTCTTCATTTCCCTTGTGGGAATTACCAGGGTACCCCTTCCCAAATTATATATATATAGGTGGTATACTATCCATTATTTATTTATCTTTTTTCCTTGTTGTATCAGCGGTATCCATCATTATCATCATTAGAGAACTCATGATTTTAACTATATTTATATTAATAATAATCAAACATGATATTTGGTTTAGAATAATAACTAGATTTTTTAGTTAATCTTCCATTCTAATGGGATGATCATTGAGTTAATCGTCACATTGCCCCTCACACCCAAGTTTAACATAGTTTCTTCTTTTTCAATCCATAATAAATAGGTTTAACACCAGTCATAGACATTTAACTTCAACATGGGATTATCAGAATAAAAAATATAAAAGGAAATTATAACAATCAGAAACATAAAACTAGATTAATCATAAAAAATTTCATATATTTACATCATCCCATTATATCATAATTCAATTATTTCAACCATTATCTATATTTTTTATCCTATGTTAATTTATTTTGGGTTATATAATACTTCTCATATCAGACCCTCAAAATGACTATAAAATAATTCATTCATAGAAATTAATAAATAGAGTATGATTAAATAATACATATCCCATGGAGAGTCAATCAATGTCTGTAGATAAAGTTTTTTTATACACAAGGTGAAAAATGAGTTAATATGAAACATTCCCAATTTGGGGTTACTACATATTCGTATAACAATCCTATAACCTTCAACCACATTCTAGTATCTAGAATGAGATGGAATTTCTTGGAAAACTGCACAGTATCTACATTACCAAATTTCTATGATGACATCCTATTAATAGATTTATCCCATTGACTGATACCCATGTATTTTACTATGTTTTTGTAATAATAATATCCACAAGTAACTATATATTCCATAGATACCAAATATAGTTCCCAAAAACATAAAACCACATTATTTCATATGTGATTAAATAATTTTACAACAACAAAAATCCAAGGATTAATAGGTCTATTGTCATTAGAATACGAGTCCATAAAATACATCATATTAAAAATAAAAACACCATAATTATTTAAAACTCCTTAAATATCAGCGAAATCCCACATAAAAACAATAATATTAAAATATATCATATGGGAAAAACCAAAGGATTATGTTGATCATGAAATTCCATCAAAGGAATAAACATTTCAATCAATCATATCATTTGGTTCATGGGTCATAACATGATCTCAAGAATTGGATGATAATATGCATAGGGTTAGGAAATAAATAAATGATTTCATAATATTATAATCATATGGAAAAAATATAAAACATGGTATCTTCTACATATGTCAACTATCACTTCCATGATTATCATCATAATGTGTATAAGGTCACATGGTGTATTATGAAAACATTGTTACCCCATACATAACATCTCATGATATATAAATATTTACACAGTTAATTTGTGGGTATTTTATTAGGGGACCACATAGAACCTAAATAATAATCATATATATGCATTCAACATTATGGAAATTAACCATACATAAATCATATGCATTATCGAACCGATGATAAGGAAGTAAGACTCATAATTCTGATTCAAGGAAGAATCAATGGATAAATCATAATAATTCCAAAATGATGAAGTAATTAAAACATTTAGATGTTGATTTTTTATAATGAAACCTTGGTTTGAACATTTATTTCTAATAAAGAAATATATTGAGAATGATTTGGGAGAATAAAGAATAAGATTATTCCACAAGTTGGGAATCATTATGAAATATGTTATGGATCATTTTAATGAAAGAAATTTTATATTGTTATCCACAAAAAGTTGAACTAAAATGGTTCTACATGATATAATGATGGGTTTTATAAGATATTAATGTCTTTTTACCATGTGGTGGGGGTGATTATCAACATTAGAAAAGTCACAGGAATGTTACCTAAATTTGGGTTTACTAAAAATCCAGAATTTTGAATAGAACTAAAAACATGTATAAAAAATGAAAAGGATATTTGATTAGATATATATGTTTGGGACATATATATCTAATATTTTTGGATAAAGTGATAATATTAAATTAATTGTAGAAAAATATATAATGCTATTAGTTGATAATTAATTAGGGTGGTACAGATCATCCCCTACCTAATAGGAGAAAGTACTCTACACTGGAACTTATGTTTATAAACAACCAAATTATGTTTATTAAAAAAATTATGAAAACCATATCAATCAATATATAATTTTATAATTTGTTTTTATGAGATTTGGTAAATAAATTATTAAATAATTTTCTATTATGTCGATTACTTGATATTACTAGGTCAATTTATTTAAAACATTCTGTGTATTATATACATGATAAAATTGATATAAAATAGTTTCATAAAATCTGTAATTCTATATTATTATTTCATTTTTTATTCTATATAGGAAAATAGGCTTTCCATGAATAGAATCAAATTTAAAAAGTTACTTTGATATATCCTTTTAAATGCATGAATTTAATATAGTCATTTATTGTTAATATCCCTTGTGTGATGTCTAATATTTTTATAAAAAATATAAATGGTTTTCTAAATAATGTATAATTACATTAAATAAATGTTTTATGCCTCCATTTTTTTGACGGAAAAAATTGAATCTCCATCCCGTGTATGTCGTTGTGCACTCGTACACGTGTTGATGTTTTAATATTTTTAATATTTTTTGAGGAAGGTATAAATTCGATGTTACATTAGTATAATAACATAAAATAATATTAATAATTGATTTTGTTACATAGAATCATGTATTGAATAGGTTTGGGGTGGTATACGTTAAAATAATTAATAAGATGAGGTGGATAATATTTCCTCTCGCTTTGTATGTTATCCGTTGGTAAGTACCTAAAAGAACCATATCATTGTATTCATGTAATAAAAAATCTTCTAATACATGGGTAGATGATTTTTGGAATAATATGGTATATTTTTTAGGATATTAAGGGGCTTTGTTCATTTAGATAGGTGGATAGGTGTTAGTTCATTTAAGAATTAAATAGAATATCATTTTTTGAAAATATAAATATCTAATAACGAAATATCACATGTTTCACATGAAATGTGAAAAAAAGTGAATAAAAATTGATTGTATGAATGGGTATAGTCAATAAATACTCCAACAGAAATTTATACACATGTTTTAAATGTGGTTTGTGTCATTTTCCCTTTGATTCATATGTTTACCGTTATTGGTTTTTACAGATTTTACTAATATTAACCTATGTAATATGATTTTCAGGCATAAAATTTAATTACTAATTATTAGATAATAAGAACATAATGATTATATGTGTGAAATATAATTTATAAAATAATTTTATTCATGTAATAATATTTAATTTTAATAGTAGCATATATAACATGAAAAAGCCCATTTTAAAAAAAAGTGTATTTTAAAGACTATGATATATGTTTATGAAAATGTTATCAATGTTATTGATTACATATACAATAAAATTTTTATTTTTTTATAACTATATATAATTAACCTGAAAATAATTCAAAAACCAAATTCTAACATATGAAAATTTTATTAAAATAAATAGAGATAAATAAGTTTTCATTAAAATGTTACCTAAATATTCCAAAATGTTAAGTGTGGGTTTTAAATATATTATTTCAAATTAATTAAATAAAATTCAATAAATAAATTATTTTTATTATAATAATTGTTTCCAAAAAATTCATGTCATTCTTTTATAATATTATCATAAATGTGACAGTACCAGTAAAATCTATATTTTCCAACATTCACCTAATAATTAATTATTTTAGACAAATATATAAATTTAATTTGAAGATAATTTGAAATTTAAATTAGATAACGTTTTCATTTTATAAAATCAAAATGATGTTATTTTTAAAATTATTTTCGAAATTAATATTTAATAAAAAATACAGAATGATTTTACTAAAAAATGACATTTTTAAACATTAGGTGTTCTTAATATTATTTCATATAAATATCTACATTAAAATATATTAACATATTTGTTAATATATAATATTTTTTAAAATTTTTTCAATTTAAACTATTAATATAATATAAAAAATACTTAACAAATTGGTTCTTGTATGAAAATATATAATATTTTTAAAGTAAATATATTTTAATAAATAAAATCATTGAATAAATAAATATTTTATAAAATTTCATTTTAATAATTCGTGGATATGAAAATTCATATTTTAATTTCATATATACATCAAATAAAATTTTATAACAACATTAATTGTATTATGTAATAGAAAGATATTAATATTAATATTATTATTAATATTAATATATATATATTATTTTAATATCATATTTTTATTTCATTGTGATTTTTTTTTTAAATTTTCTACATTTAAATACCTGTCTCCAGTTTACCTATCAGATATATAATGTAATACCATATTTTCAATGACCAAATCTCACACCGATATATATATATATATATATATATAAACACTAAATAATTTTCCTTACTCCACTCTCCCTTCAAGTGCCACAATTATTATTTTATAATATCAATTTCCCACAATGTTTTCTCCCTTAATGGTGATCTTCCTAACTATAGGTTTTTTATTCAGATTGGTGGTTCTCTTGGGTGAATATGAAATAGGAGATTTCCTAGTCATGATGATTTTACACATTTCTATCCATTGACTACTATTGATTTATAAAATATTAATTGATATACATTATCCATGGCGAGTAATAATCAATGATGCAATATACATATTTTTATATTCCATTGTAATAATATACCACTTATTTAGGAATATTTTGTATTTATTAGGTTCATATATTTGTTGGGAACATTTTATAATCAATTGTAAACCCTTTTGAAATAATAGATAATTTTTTTTGAAATTAAATACATAATTTATATTAATATTGACATAAAAAAATGATAATAATTATAAAACTGGAAATAATAATGGAATGTAAAACATAGGGATCTAAATTTAGAGGACCATTGAAACCCTAAATGATATGCAAAGACAATGTTCTACGGATTTGAAAGGCATTTACAATAAACATCATTATTTTCTCAAATTTTCATACAATAATAGATTTCAATCGAGAATTCAAATGACTCCATATGAATCCCTATATGGTAGTAAGTGAATAACTACAATTTTCTAGGTTGATGTTAAAGGAAGAATGATATTAGGACATGAGGTAGATGATGAAATTATATATAAGGTTATATCAATTTATAGTACATCAGGGAATCATAGATTGTCAAGAAATTGTTGTGGACAATCATCGATGAGATATAGAGATCAATGTTGGTGACAAGGTATTAATACAAATATGTCATTGGATGATGGTTATGAGATAATAATGAAGGTAAAGTAGATCCCGAGATATATCAGTCCAATTATAAGTCCCTACCATGTTAGGATGGTTTCTTATTTCACATGGCTTCCATTTAATCTCTCTCAAATTTACACTTCATTCAATGTATCTCCCTTTATCTAGTAATTTATTGAAAACATTTCATAATGTAATCTACGTATTCAATAAATTATTTCAATTAATGAGTACAAATTTAATTTTAATTATTTAGAGTATTCAATTGTACAAAAATTACTATTGGATATTATCAACGGAATCAATCATACTAATGCAAGATAGATATCTATGGTTATTATTCAATATTTTATCTAGTGTATCTTAATTATCTTAGAAAAAATTCATTTCATCAATGGTTCATTCCCCAAAAACAACTCATATAAATATTTCTCTATCTATCTCTATGAATGATTGATTTCATTGAAGTGGTTGATTCATTTACTCTGTCATGAACCAACATAACAGATCCCAGGTCGTAACTGCCCATGACTACCTCCAATAGGCCAGTGGATGGGGACTACTGACGAGTATACATATGACATAGATGAGAGTCATTTTTCTAAAGTACATATACTCAAGCACCCGAAAAACCATATAAAAGAGTTTATATATTTAAATATTTTGAAACAAATAAATCATTCGAACAACTATCCCAAACAAGAGTAATATATATATTCCTGAAGAATAAAAAGGAAAAAACACCCTAAAACTACAAAATGTGTCCAAATTACATAGGAGGGGATTGCAGTCAAATGGAATTATAGGAAATAACCTTGTCCAAACTATAATAAACACCTCAGTCGGTCTACATAATTATGTTCTGCCTACCTCAGGTCCTCAACAGACTTTGTTGAATGACCTATTTCCTACACAAGACACATCATGTGTGGGAAAAATCATTGTAGTGGTATGTATGATGATACATTGTAGGCTCAGTAAAAGCCAAATGACAATAGAGTAACTAAAATGAAACAGTATACCCGACCTATCCTGATGGATCCCAATCAAAAGAAAACTCCAACTCAAACCATCCTCATATATACAGGACTAGTCAACTCATTCCAAAAGTGGTGAAAATCCAGACACATTAAAACATCCCGTGGAATCCCAGAAATACCCAAATATACTCATATTAGACTACAAGTCTCTTGAGATTTTTAAAACGTATCTAGTTACTGGATTTGAGCAGAGGCTATTAAGTATATAGATAACCTAGAGAACAAACTCCAAGAGACCAACCATCCCAGATGGTACCCATATGAGAGAAAGTCTCCAATCGTAACGACTCTATGATTCCTAATAGAACATATGTGAAAATTTCCTCCATCAAGAAAAATATACAATATTAAAATCATGTTCCTAGAACCTGAGGTCCTTCCATTGATATATTGTTCCATTCTCAAGGCTGTAAGATCCCATGTAGAGAGGGCCACCCTCACCACTTACCAATGTCAAGGGATAACTACTCCGAAATATAATCCATGTGCACTCTATTTAATGAGAGATATAGGAATAACCTTCACCTCTCTATTACCCTATATTCTAGGGAGTTATAGATTATAAATAACTTGTGAAAACACTTCAACTCATCTCTAATGTAGTCGGAACATCAATCCTTTTAGGGATCACTATGTAATTTTCTGGATCCGGGTGCCACCCATCAATTCCCCAAAACCCGTTGGTCTCATGAATTCATGTGCATTTTCCAAAACAGAAGATGATTCCGACTAGCAGAAAAGTCCAAGATGTGATATTTGGGAATCTATGCCATCATTGGAAGAGTATACTAAATATGAAACAAATAGTAAAGAATAGAAAAATAAATATTACCAACATGAATGATAGTAGAAGATTTATAGTAAATGAAATATAATCCACAATATATATATTATGCATGGAATATGAATATAAAAAATCATCCAAATAAGTCACAATGCTAGATAAAAATATAGAAACCAAAGAAAATAAAGAAAAAAAGTAAATTCTAGCATCATCCCATGCTTCATATTGGTCCCATGATCTCTATCTGAAACTGTAATCATGTTCCTGATGAAGAAGGCTAAATTCCATTATCTATAATAGAAGTAATATAATATTCATGGGTCCAAAAACATGTCCCAAAAATGGTGGGAGATGAATCCCATGAATCAACCACCATAATATATTTACCTAACTGTCAGTGAATATATATATAGTAGGTAACATGAAAGATGAAGTAATAAACTAGGAAGAACTCAAAAGTAAACAATCCTATAATTTTGAATTACATTAATTTACATTTATAAATTATTCAATCCGTTGAATCATGTGACCCCGTGTTCTAACCTATGAAATGTATCCCCAACATAAATTAACAATGAATGTGTCTGAGAAGACCTCCTAAACAAAACAGGTAAGACTGAATCCATTCTTGTGATTTGGCTTGGTAGACACTTTATAAAAATTCCATTATTCAATAATGACCCTTAGGTAAAATAATCATAGTATAATCCCCCTAGTCTAACTCAACAACAATTCATTAAATAATGAACCTCTGTGAAAGCTCTCACGATCTGACCCCTTTGGTATAATTTGTTATCAAACAATTATAAACAACCACCTAGTAAATCTCTCACGGTCTAAACCCTCAGGTCATCGAAAACCTAGAAATTCTCACGGGCCATTTCCCTAGGTAAACATTCCACTAAAACATACATACATAACCCTCCCTCAGGATTCTTTCATATTCCAATTCCCCAAGGTCAAAAATTCACAATGCATTTAACATGAATCTCTTATATTCATCAACTCCATCCTAACAAGGAAAGGAATGAAAAACAAAGAAATCCTAACATGTATCTAGACCAAACTTCCATAAATATTCAAAATTTTGAAACACACCAATTGTGTGTCCCATATACAAGGTTTCTAACCATACACACATGTAACCACCCTTAATCATTTAAATAAAACATAATAGGTGATAAACATGGTTCAATTCCAAATCAAGAAATATCCCAAATGTGGGTATGAGGCACATTAAGAATATATTATCCAAGACAACACAATAAAAGGCACAAAACACCAACCATGATGTTGTATGATTGATATACATTAACTTCGGCCCTCGAATCGGCCAAGATTTGTGTAGGCCTACAAAATTGTGAAAAATCCCAACCTTTAATAACTCACATGAGCGGATGAATCATGAAAAAATGCTATAGTTGTTTTGATAACTCAGTGATGGGAATCCAACACACCTCATAATGTCCCAATCAGAGTTCATAAGGATAATAGAGAGTGGTTCGAAGTTTTTCAGTAGTTCTGCAGATCTCTTGTTTGTAATAGATGTATAAGAATGTTTTTCTAGAAATGAGACGTGAACCCTTTCTGATCTATCAAATAAAAATGAAAAATATAGTTCATGTTCTTTAAATCATCTTGATGTGTAGTATCCTTAACCATCCCCTGACCTAATGGGGTCTACATGGTAACTACACAACCATGTACATGGACATTACACGATCTGTACATGGCCAGGAATAGCTACTAGGTATGCAGTGTGTATGTAGAAGTTCATGGATTGTTCATAGAAAATCCTCATTTCTTCCTTCTGACTAAGAAATAATCCAAAATCATGACCCGTACCTAAAAATAATCATGGTTCCTATAAACATTCCCCCTTAAAGAAATTCATCCTAGAATTTCCCTTCCATGGATGGTGAAGATAAATCTACGAACAACTCTCCCCACTAGGATCACACATCAACCTCCCTCTCCCAATTCTCATTTTTCACTCTCACATTCTTCAATAGAACCCATATTAGTGGAACGTATATTCCACGTAGAACCTTCATGCTGTGATCCATAATTTTAATAGGTTGCTCCATGGAAGATGTATCCACCTCTAACTCGACCTCCTCGGGTTGAAAAATATGAGACGAGTATGAAAAGTAACGTCGTAGCTGAGAAACATGAATTATTTCATGCATAGCCCGATACCTTTGAGGCAAATAAAACTGATATGTAACCTGAAAAACTCTCTTCAAAATCTCAAATGGAATGACGTATCCCAGTGAAATCTTCCATTTTCTCCTAATCCTCACATGTCCTATCCTTGGTGTGACACGGAGACATCCTGACCTCCTACCTCATACTCTATATTTCATGTGTGTCGATCAACATAATATTTTCGGCGAGACTATGTAGTATCCATAAATTCATTAATTAACACCACCTAGTCAATGGTCTCCTGGACAAGATGAGGTCCCAGTATAGCTGCCTCTCCTTCCTCCATCCAACATGTTGTTGATTGACATTGACTACCATAAAATTCCCCATGAAGTTCAATATGAATTGTTTCCTAAAAAATATTATTGTAAGAAAAATACCCTATGGGTATGTGTCTCTCCCAAGAGACAAAAAAATCTTGGACGCATGCTCAAAGAATGTCCTCTATAACCTGAATAGTGTGCTCAGACTGGCCATCTCTCTGAGGATGATAAACTATACTCTGAAGTAACAATGTACCCAAATCCCATTGTAGTCCCTTGAAAACATTAGATGTAAACCAATAATTCATATCAAAAATGATACAATGAAGATCCACATGCAAACATACGATCTCTCAGAATTAAAACTCTCTAATCTCATCAATATTGAGGGATTCCTTGATTGGATAGAAATGTTAATCATCCACGAGTATATCAACTACAACTCATACAATATCATTTACTTAAGGATACCATGTTAAACATATCATGAAATCCATCGTGAAATCCTTCCACTTCAACTCTAGAATGTGTTACTGCATTATTTTCCCTATTGGTTGATGATGATCCTCCTTCACCTTCTTACAGATGAATCATATCATAATAAAACTAGCTACATCCTTCTTCCTATCTGGACACCAATACTGATGATGTATACCGTGATATATCTTGTTAACATTAGGATGAACTGCTTATACTGAGGCATGAAAATCTTGCTATAGCTACCTGTGTATGTATGATGACACCCATACACACCCATGAAAATGAAAAACCTCATCCTTGTATATGGTCCACCCAGGACTAGTGTCCTCACTTGACACACTCTACCAATGGACTTTGCCTTAAGAATATGATAGCAACCTCGTTTAAACTCGATACAGAAGAGTAGAGGTAATAGTTATAGAATAAATAAACATAAAACCCTTTATTTCTTGCTCCTCAAAATTCATATAAGAGAACATATATAAAAGATTCCACTCACTACTGGTCTCCTAAAATGCCTATATCTGAGATCTCCTACTCAGTGCATCAACCACTACGTTGCCTTTCCAAGGTGTGTAGGCATGCTCAATGTAAAAAAATAAAAAAGTTACTCAACCCACCTTCACTATCTGAAATTCAAATCTCACCGATTAAAGATATACATGATTTTTTTTGAAGTCGTCGTACACAAAAATATGCTCTCTTAGTATGGTATGTCTCCAACAATGAAAATCATGAACAACTGAGACTTACTCGAGATTGTGCATATGGAAGTTCCTCTCATGCAGCCACCACTACAATAACTGGTACACAACGACTCCATATCCCTTCAGAAGTACTACTACCAACATAATACATGATGTGTCACAGTAAAAGGTGTAATTCATTCTTGGCTCTATAAAAATCCGTATCAATGCGGAAGACAATATCCCTTTCAACTCATGAAAGGCTGAATCAAATGAATCTATCCACATGTACTTTTCAGCCTTCTTAGACAGGCCTGTCAATGGCACTTCATAGTGTGAAAAGTACTAAATAAAACATCTGTAGTAACCAGTCATCCCAAGAAAAAAATGTACCTAAAAGACGTTCTTAATATGTTCCTAGGAAACTACAACACTCACCTTATATTGGTCCACTGATAATCTTGTCCATGAGATGACCAGACCCATGAAATGAATCTGGTCAATCCAAATGATCATGTTTGATAGTTTAGCATATTTGTGATGCTCTCTCAGTGTACTCAACCTGATCTCAATATGGATTTCAGGGTCGTGTCAATTCTGAGAGTTCCCCAAGATATCGTCATAGAATACTACCATATAAGAATCAAAGTATGAATGTAACACTCAGTTCATCAGTTACATGAAAACTTTTGGTGTGTTTTTGGGACCAAACAACATAACCAAATACATTAATATACCATACCTACTTCAAAAGTCTGTAAGAGGTATATGTGGCGGTCTAACGAGTAACTGATGATAACCATATATCAAGTAAAACTTCAAGGACACCCGAGATCTTTGAATATGAACAAAGAGATCATCGAACCTTGACAAGGGATATAAATTATTGATCATAAATGAGTTCATCTTCTGATAATCCCCAAAAATTCTTATGTTACCGTCTTCCTTCATTACAAAAAAGAATAGGGAAACCCCATGGAGAAATACTAGGTCGGATGAAACCCTTTAACTACAATCCTCTAACTACTTCTTGATATCCTATAACTCTGGTGTAGACATCCAATACAGAGGAATGGACACCTGTGGTGGTCTGGGCATATGATCAATAGAAAAATATACCACTCTTATCAAATTTAATACAGGAAACTTAACTAGGAATATATTCTTGAAATGATCCACCACTTGAGGAAAGTCCATATGTGAAGTCCCCTGGACATCCAAATCTAGAATAGAAATCAAGGATCTAGAACCACCTAGCCCATGAATCTCGGGTCCAGATCTTCTCTAATGGAAATCCCATTCACCATTGTGTAGAAAATATCTTCCCTCTTGTGACATGAAGCTCACCTAGTGGCGATAGTAGGAAACATAGTCCTCAAAAGAGACCCACCATTCAATTTTGATAATGAAATCAATGTATGTCATATCTAAGACATCAAGGCCCCATATGATGAGACACTCACAAATCTCAATTATGAACTCCTTGCGCTGGCATACTCAAGCCATCTAATTCCCCAATAGAGTGCCTAGCCTAATTATATCATCAAAAGTAATGATACGAAGCCCAAGACTCTCCACAATGGAAACAAATATTGAAATATGGGAAGACACTATATCAAAAAGATAAAAAGATAAAATTGAGGCAAATAGAATTGTTCCTCTAACTGTTTGGGGTCAGGGATCCTACTCCTACAGGGTCTACTAAACCAAAAAAGTGTAACCTATACTGTGAACTTGTTACCCTACCTAGAAACCTTGAGCTGGTCTACCCTACATTTTTTGAGAACCTGTCATTGAACTACCGTGGCTAAGACAACTTCCTCAACCTAACGAACCCCAATTCCCCAACTAATGAGAAACTATTTGTCATTCTCCTGAATGTGGAGTCATAACAGATCCCTATCACCTTCTACTAGTGATAACTTCATACAATTATGCTGAATGTGGCCCCTCCTACCACAATATCAACAATCCGGTGGGTCCTTAATAAAATGTGGCCTCTTATGGCCACTCTTCCCGTAATAGTATCACACCACTTGGCTACATGAAGAAACATAACTTATACTATAAGAATCACTGCATGAAAGCTCCATATGGAACTTCCTGTTATCATTCAAAGGAGTACCAACACAATATGATGAATCACCCTAGGTCACGTCTCCAAACTTCCTCAGATTGCGCTCAGTAATGACCTCTTTACTATATTAGTCCTTGAATTCAACCATAAAACATTTAGCTACGATCATATTTTTTACCTGATACCATCCTCAAATCACCTAAACAGTGATAACTCCTCTCCCCCCAAAATAGGTAATATGATCTGAAGCTATGTATAGAGATACTAATAATACATTACTGAAAGAGATCTATTCTCCAAATTCATGAACTCCCAAGCTTGGTCGGCGCTCAACGAATCGAGGTGAAAGTAATCATAGAAGGTCCCCACTCTTCTTATGTCATATCTCGATGGTGTCCCTCCTGTGAGATAACACCCCACCATCTCTTGGTGGAATCACATATCTTGTATGTCGCAAGCCTCACTATCCATTTGGGTGAGGTGTATAGATGCGTGAAGATAGAAAAAAGGCCTTCAAACATGACATTGCCTCTTGTGGTCCCCCATCATCTGAAAATTAGGATGATTATATTGCTGGAATAGCCTTGTAAACTCTTCAATAGTCGGGGCATGATGTAGTTCTCTCTGAATGGTCTGCATCATCCTCATAATGCCATCATAGAACATTGCATCGATAGCTGCATATAGTATAAAACCTTTTTCCAAGATAGGTAGGAAGGGAGGATCTACTAGTAGTCCAAAATTTACCATTTTTAGTGTCTGATCAATGCCCTTTACCTAGTATATAACTGATTGATGTCTTGGTGGCATGAATCTGAAAGGTCAAGTGCACACCATTGTTCAAGATTATTAAATACAACCACATAGAATTTCATGAATCAAACATGTGATGGAAATAATTAACATTTTTATAAATACGGTTACATTGCATGTAGAACAACTACACGAAATGTTCTATTATGCCTCAACATATTCATGTACACCTACCAACCATGCTCTGTATCACCCCATACACACGGAATGTTCCTCCTATGACACAGTGTGTAATTGAATATTCCCTCTTTCATAGGAACTTTTATATGTCTCAAACTACACAATTATTCTGGTGTAACACTACATGGCATGAACACTATTGAAACATTGTATATAAAAAAAATCCCATCCACCAGTGTTGTTAGTCACACATCTGAATACACGGTCGATTTCTTCAAGACGTATACTCCCCATATATAGTGTGTTCTACCCATAGATTACAAACCCCGTGTCTCTACTCACACAATCAGTTCCCCAGTCAAAAATTACATGGCATGTACATACATTACACGACATGTACTTATGAAAAATTGTTTCTTCAAGAAAAAAAACACATGGTACGTGTTCATAAACTCTCACACCAAGTTTTATGGGTAATCCGAACATTATGATTACGAAACATCTCTGGAAACCCAAAATCAAAAAATTTGGCCAAGGAATGATATGTTCCAATCCGCGAGAGCCCATACTCTCCCTAAATCGATGCTTGGAATCTGGATTCATCTCCTATCCTAAAAGAATTTAATTAATGTTCAATCATGATCCCCCAAATTCTGATGTAAGAGGGCCCATAACACCTAAACATCTAAAGCATGGAATATATCAAAATGAAATTGTATACATACGGACCCCCTATAAAAATATAAGGTATTTCTATCACAACGTCTATCACAAAAACATCCATTTCTAGCACAACATCTATCATAACTGCATGCTATATGTAATGCTCTCTAAATGGAAAGGCACAAATTCATGGAATTTGATTTCTATTCAGTGCCTATATGATTCATAAATGGAATAACCTCCTCTCATTAGGTTGAAATATAAATAGAACCATAATGATATCAATCATAACAGAAAAAAACAAGTGAATAACCCAACAATGTAATCAAATCAACTATAAAAATTTCAAATCTATAAAAATATCAATATTTGAGGTATCATGGCTTTTACCTATTGAAGGGGTAGTTACTCTTGGTCACAAATAATTACCATACTCTATTTATATCTTATACCTATATAATGTTACCAAGAAGTAAGACAAACAAGAAATGAAATCCCCTATAATACAACTTTGTAACATCCTTGATCAAGGTGCTACCCAACGGTTCCCTAAACCATGTTGGGAATATGACCTCAAGAACATTTACACAAATGCCAAAGGTAGCAGACTAGTCGTGATGGACATGGGGTGATATTGATGAAACTAGGCCCTCATAGACAGGGTATACAAAACAGACAACATATAGTAAACAATAGTGGAATTAATAATACCAATAGGAATAAAAGTTTTAGACTGAATGTAAATACAATAAAATCTACAATATATTTATGATTTTTGGAATATATATATATGAAAACAACCAAAAATGGAACAATAATGGAATGAAATAAAGAAAACAAATTCCAAAAGTTACATGTAAACACGAGAAGCATCAAAATAATAATCTTGTTCTGATGCTATCCAACTCTAACCATAATCATTTTACTAAGGAAGAGTTTTTCTATCCCGTATCTATACCTACAATAATATAATCAACATGGGTAAAAAAACGACCCAAACAAGGTGTGAGACCAATCTCAGTTGGTAACCACCAAAATAATTGTGCCTAAATGTCAGTTAATATATATAGTAGGTAATATGAAAAATGAAGAAATAAACATCGATGTACTCAAAAGTAATCAATCCTATAGTTTTCAATTACATTCATTTAAATTTATCAATTATTAAATCTGTTGAATCATAAAACCCCAGAATCTATCCTAGGATCCGTGTCCCCAATACAAAGTAATATCATTGGTGTCTGAGAAGACCAGCTAAAAAATACTTGTAATACCAACTAAATTCTTATTATTGGGTCGGGAAGATGCTTCAAAACCATTAAATTATTCAATAACGACCCTTTGGGAATGTTCTCATAGCATAATCCTCCTGATATAACATAAAAAAATTCATATAATAACAACCCTATAGGAAATATCTTAGGGTCTAACCCCTATAGTCTAATATGTTATCAAAATACTAATAACAACCACCTGGGAAATATCTCATAGTCTAAACCCTTTCGTTAAGGACCACATGGAAGCTCTCACGATCAATACCCCTGAGTGAACTTTCAAGAAAACATACATAAATTACCCTCCCACGAGAATCTCTTACAATCAAATTCACTGTGGTCAAACATTCAAAATGCATACCATAGATATTTCATATAATCTTAAACTCCATCCTAAAAAATCAATCCCTAGAAAATAAATAATGCCTAATAGAAAACCTAGACTTAATATACATAAAAAATAAAATAAGCGAAACACACCCAAAGGGTGTCCAATAAATAAGGTATCTGACCCGATATATACAAAAATAACATTTACCAATTAAATAAACCATAAAAGGTGACAAACATGGTTAAATTCCCAATTAATAAATATCTTGAACAATGGTATGTGGCACTTTAAGAATATATAATCTATGAAAACACAACGGAAGGCATGAAACACCAATAATAGTGTCACACAGTTGATATACATGAACATCATCCCATGAATCATCCTATATCAATGTAGATCTACAATACACTGAAAAACACTGAACATTGAATATCTCAAAATAAAGGATGAATCAAGAATTAAATATCTAGTGGTTTTGAGAACTCACTAGTGGGATTCCAACGCACCTGAAGGTGTCTCAATTGGAGAATGGATGGAGAATATGGAGGGGTTCTGAGTTATTCAAACATTCTGTAATGATCCTGTACATAATACGGGGATAAGAGAGTGTTTCCAAACATGATATGATGCCCCCTTTTGATATATCATGTACAATGTAAACTACACAATGTGTTCTTTAAAACTACACGCCGTGTAGTAACCTTTACCAGCACCTAAATTATGTGGGACTTCCCGAACACCACTTGTCCAAATACTAGGAAATTACATGGTCAGTATGCATTTGTCCACACCTACTAGGTATAGTAAGTGTACATAGAAATAAATGACTTGTACTCCGAAAATCCTTATTTTATCCATTTCCCAGAAAACAACCCAAAATCAAGATCTATACCTAAAAGTAAGATCTCAGTTCTTACACACTAACTCTTAACTAGGTATCATGCATAATTAGTGGAGGAGCCTACTCATCATAACTGTACTCAATAGTTGAGGGGGCTACATATCCAATAGAGGAAAATTTCCCCACTGCTACTTAGATATGTCTTAGTACAAATCCAAAATAAAGTATTTGGACCACTTTAAAACAAGAGAGTACCACTAAAAGGATCACAGACCCACACCCCAGTTTGATTGGGGAGTATAACAATGTTCTTATATGACCTCCACCATAGTACTAAAGGTTATTTAGTCTCTATCAACTCGGTTAATATGGGGGACTCACATCCTTACATGACAAGGGAGTTGCGAACCATGGTATGCAGACCCACAACCTAGTACAATATGGGAGTACTGAATCTTCCAAAACAATAAGTATTGGAGAACCACAACCTAGAATGAAATGGTTGTTTTGAGTCAATGGATAGTGGACCCATAAAATATCACATTATGGGATTACCCACACTACCTATACATGACATAGAGAGGAATCGTTCCATGACACAAAAGGGGATTACCAACTCCACTGATAGAGGAACTACTCTCTATTCTAATAGGGGAGTACCCATAATGTCATTTCAATATGTATAGAGGCATGAACCCTAACAAAATTGGAGATTACTATCTCCAACTACAAGAACGATATGGGTGAACCCATTCCCCAACCAAACATGGGAGTATCATCCTTGAGATAATTACCACATGGATAGTGAACCCGCACTCATGAATTAGGGATTCCCATCCCTTTCAATGTAGATAGGTAATGGAATCCAACCACCTATATTCCATAGGGGGTATTGGTCTCGGTTTCCCTCTTATGAACAAAAATGATCTATAACGTCGGTCATGTGTGATGGAAATGGGAATAAAACTTATCATACCTCGCGTTGTAGCACTAACATGGCTAGGGGACCCTCTTTATAGTTCAATTGGGGGAACATCTCTACTAAAATAATGGCCATAGTGGACCCACATTCCAAGAGGATAGTTAAAGGTAATGACCTGGATGAAAACCCAATTATCCATCTTTATTATTACCCATGGTTATGTGTTGCATCATACATGTCATGATATACACACAACAAAAATTATCTCATATGCTAAGAAGAAAGAGATCATCACGTTCATTGTGGAAAATTTATCAAGATAAGCAACTCACAAGCCTGATTCTGATTTCAAGAGAAAGTGATATTCAATGGAGATGATCTAAATAAGTTCCTAAAATATGTACACAACCTATACTAGGGTCCACATGACGTGTAAACCCTCCAATGTACCAAACACTACTCCCCATTCACAGGACTTGGCTTGGTCATGTTGGGGTACCAGGAGTGTTATAACATACATTCCCATGGTTTTGTTCTCCCTGTACATGGCTCAGCACCCCATGCCACTTAAATGATATGTATCCCATACTAAATGGAATGTCTATCCAAAAAGACCACATGATTGGATAGTTTTACCATTCCCATTTATGGAACCACATGTCTATGAATTTATTATTTTTTACTTTTACATGGTCGTGTACTATTACATGACTACCTTGTCCATGTCTTTTGGCCACATGACATGGGGTCAGTACATAGTTTGTAATCCTCGAACACTGAGTGTAGTCTCCAAAATTTTCCATAATTCCCAATGGACAGAAAACATGTAATTTACTGTCAACTACATTCCATGTAGACTGTAATTCCCAGTGATAATTACCTTCTGATCCTCAGGATTCCCCACATTTCCCTAGGAACCAACTAATCAAACAAGAAAGGGAATACCAGTAATTGAAATAGGGTTATACAACCTTAATCCAATTTATAAAAAAGAGGATTTGTATCAAAACAAATATCCCCTACCCTGATGGTGAAATGCTAATTATTTATGACTATAATGACACCCAGATCCCGCAACTCCTTGATCTTATGACAATCAACATTAATAATAGAGAATAGAATATCCTCTTTGTTTTGACTTAGCTCGGTTTCCATCTGTCACCAAATGAGTAGGATAGAAGGAGTCGTACCTCCCCTATGTCATGTGCACCAACATGAAAGGTTGGAGGGATTTAGGTTAGATTTATAACATAAAATAACATTTAATTAATAATCACGCCACACTAACCCCCAAATAATATCCTTCACTGGTTCACCCAGTGTGGAAAACTGTATGTTGCACCTAGGTAACCAAATTGTTTTGAATTCAATAGTTGTGTAATAATTATTATAGGAGACTCTGTTAATGATTTATATCATGGATCATGATAAACTGTACATGATGGATGAAATGTATTTTAAATTTTTAATATCACCACTACATGGATCACCAGACCCTAGAATCTCAAACTGGCTTAGGTCCAATCTTCAAAAAGATTATTATAAATATTACAATGTCCTAATGATCAAAATAAGAGTTACAACATTATCTTCAATTTAAGGATTTTTATCCCCCAAAAATGATATCCAATACATGCGGGGAAGAAACTGAGCTCTCCATTGGGACTTCAATGCCATAGATCTCACAAAGGGATCCCACTATAAATACATGTTCACATTCAGAGGGAATTCCTATTGTCAAACTTCACCCAAATCCAACTCCAAACATGTCAACATCATGAAACAAGCATCACTTTTCTCCTCAGTTGTGCTTGGTGGAAAACCACCATGAACCATTGTCTATCTATAGTCAAAGGGTCTAGTGATATACCAACATGCTAAGAAAATTTTTATACCCACATAAACCTAATGTTCACATCCACACCAGGATGAAATGCACCACGACATTCAAAAGATTATTACGTTTCGGATGATGATATGAAATTGAGTGTAATAGTGAATAAAAATAGGATATCCTAGTGTATTTAATGGGTTATACAAGGTCATATAACTAAAAACAAATAGGATTAATATATCTCACCTAATCACCAAAACCCCCACAACAACTAGTGGAATCACAACTATGTATGGATGGTAGAAAACCAATCCATAATGCGGTAACATCGTAGGGTCTTTATTTACCCCTAAAAAATGTTCCTAAGAATGGATATCATCATATTAGGGCCTATAAGCATAAGTGTCAATAAGAAAATATCCATTTGAGATTCAAGGACCTACTCCAACACACTATCACATAATATCACCTCAGACACAGAAGTCTAAAAATGTTTTCCTCCACACCATGACACTCTCTAACATTGGAGGCACTGACTCACAGGAAATATTTTAATCTCATTAAAAAATTTCATAGTGATGAAAGTGTCCATATTTATCATTAGTCCAATTCTACACTAAAAAAACTAATAAAATATTATTTCAAAACCTCAGGCCACACTCATTATTCCTTGATAATGATGAAAAAAAGAAAATTGTACCCCACAATAGTGTATGTAAATTAATACTATAGAAATTAGATAGGAAATATAGAATACCTCTATTTATCCTTTAATCCTAAGATTAAATGGTCTCAAAAATTTAAATATGTCCTTACTCACATCCTCCATCTCCCTTGTCATGTCATGGACCACCAAAGAGTGGTGGTGGTAACAACTGGAACCGTCTTCCACCTCTTGCTGCTCTCCCAAATCATCATCCCCTTCCACCATCATTGGGAACTCCCTTGTCCCAACACTATCGCAAACAATTAATTCAATTGAATATATCCTAGAGTATATCATGATAGGTTTGGACAATATATAGAAATATATTCCATTAGATTTCATGTGTAACAATGTCTCCCCTATATTTAATCGGATCCTTGGTGAAACTCATGCACTATAGACCCACAAATCTGATTCTAATTATGGATATGCCTCATGCACCATGATCCGATCAACTGATATCTACCAGCTTCCATAGATTTTCCGGCCTAATAACCACCTAAGATAACAACATCCACTCGTCCCTCAACCAGTAATCAATCTTATACAATAGATTTCTCCTTAACCCATGTATAAGTGATTATTAAAAAGTAATGCATGCCTTCTTAGATGTATATATGGAGTCCCTTCATTTTGGTATAGTTTCTATATAATGAGAGTTAAAAAATGTACATGGAGTATCATGATAGGTATGTGAACCTGTATGATTACTCTTCCATGGTCACACTTCATTTATGTTGTGGTAGAAGAACCGAGATATGCACTTTTATCAACATGGTTGGGTAAAATTCTTCCTTAAATGTTTTCTCAAATTCCACACATGTGAGTTTCACCTATTCATGTTAATATATAACCAAAATATCAAATAACCCAACCAAATATTGTAGAGGAGTTGCTACTAGGACAACCATCTAATAGAGGGTTGTACTCACAATGTAAAAAACGCGTGTGACTTCCTTGATCTGGTCATTAGATTCTTGGGGCCAAGATCACACGGATACATGAATGGTTGATACCTCTAGAACT
Source organism: Viscum album (assembly GCA_963277665.1). Classification (NCBI taxonomy): domain Eukaryota; kingdom Viridiplantae; phylum Streptophyta; class Magnoliopsida; order Santalales; family Viscaceae; genus Viscum; species Viscum album. The sequence goes on from OY728142.1 coordinate 2,046,771,442, forward strand.
AGTGAAGCACAGTCATCATATGCGCATCCTCATCCTGAATATATGTCATAAACATATTCTCAATGGGTGGTTTTCAACTACAAAACATCCAGGATGAACCACCTTAGAACCATTCCTTTGAACAAAAGCCTCTTCATAGGGAAGATCATCTTCACAATGCCTCCCTAGAACCATGTATAGTTTTTCCAATCATGGAATCCTAAAACATAACCAAGACACACCAAGACAAAATAATATATCTAGGGAGCTATAAAAAGAGACATATGAAAAATCAATACCCAGTCCTATATGAGGAATTATCTATTTTGTCACTATGAACCATGTCCTAATGTACCGAGTCGAAAAGACGTTTATGAGAGACATTTTGAATGGAAAATTTGTATGTATCACCAAAAATAAAAGCTCAGGCCTATGATATTAACCCGAAAAATCCTAACACTTCCACTATACAATCTAAACCAAAATTCATGACACTGCTGCCCTAAAGTGGAATCCCATTCTGGAACTACGTTATCATTACCCGACAACATGGGGCCTGATCCATAACTATCTAAGGCCACCTAAAATTGGCCATGGTATAGAGATTAGTACCGAGTAGTCATATCACCTAGATGGGATGAATTTTTCAAATGTACCTTTAAGCACACACCCACAAACACATCCCTTCAATAGTGTAAATATATAAAAAAATATGAATTCCAATAAATATTTTCATTCAAATATCACAAAACAGAGTACAATATAAGTAAAGAAAGCATCAAAGGAAAAAACAGAAGCTCTCAAAAAACTATAAAAGTTTAAATCATGTTTAGAAGTATGGGATCACTATCAAATGAAACTACTGGGATTGTTCTCAACCCATCTTCAGTGAACACCTCGATTGGAATATCTCACCAAACTATACCTATCTATAATCCCACAGGGACTATGTCTACGTCCTCTAGTCTGCATAATACAGAACACATGTGGGGAAAGACCATGCATGGCTGATTATAAAAATACATATTATGTTCCAAAAACATAAAATAAAGCGGATAAACTGAAATGAAATAGTCTACTAGACCATGTTATAGGAAACCTAATAGAGAGAGAAAAACTATCATGAACCATCCTCTGTCATAAATGACAAGTCTGCTCATTTCAAAAGGGGTTTCAACATAGACACTAGACAAGACCACAATGTCTCCTAGAAATAACCATTTATACTCATCTTATAATGAATGTCTCTTGAGTTTCTAACCTCATAGCCAATTACATGATTCGACTTGAGGTTCTAAGGTGTCACAGAACCACGAGAACACACTCCATGAGAAAATAAATTCCAATAGGTACATATTCGAGTGATACACTCATTTGATAAAAACTCTTCCATTCCATATGGTATCTATGAGAGAAGATGCTCTATCAAGAACAATCAACATTGTAAAACATAAGTTCCTAGAACCCATGGTCCTGTTATCTTTGAAATGTGCACTATAAAATGCCAATGAACCCATGTGGAGATGCCCTCCCCTCACCTATACACACACTTGATGGATCACTAGTCCAAACTATTCACCATGTGCATCCTCTCTAACAAAATAGAATGGAGGAATGCACACATCAACACTTCTCTATAGTAAAGGGAGTAATAGATCCTAAATAACCCGTGAATCGACTATCACACATATATAGAGTGGCCCTCACCTCCATCGGTTAAGGGAGAACAAACTCTATACTATATATTATATATAAGTAGTGTAGGAACCCCCTACTCATAACTATACTCAACTGCATAGGGTGTTCCAACTCCAATGGGGGACACTCTTCTCTCTAATACTTGTAGATGGGGTAGTACTACTCTGTTGGTGTGTAACCTCACCCTGATACTATATGATATTAAAACACATATGATAGAGGTTCCGCACTCTCATACAACATGGGAGTACCAATCTGTGGCAAGAGGTCCTGCACCATAGTAAAGCTGGGGAGAACCAATCTACCAACACAATTACTATGGGGGACCCAAACCTGTACACTATAGGGGTGTACCAACCCCATGATAGAGGAACAACACCATTTTATTAATCAATATTATCAAATATACCAAAACAAAACACATGGGGGACTCATAACTAGGAATGATTGGGGAATTCTATTTATAAAGAGAGAGGACCCCCACCCTATCCAAGTAGGGGAGTACCCACTCTACCTATTCATCACATATATAGCAATCACATGCTATAATAAAAATAGAAAACTTAACCCATTGATACATGACCCACACCCTAGTATAATGGTGATGTATCTACACTATTCAATGAATGTGTATGGAGGGACCACCCCTATCACCACTGTGGAGATTATTCTCCAACTACAGAATAGATATAGGGAACCCATGACCGGATCCAAAAGGGGAGTATTGTAATGCCCTGACCCTTGATTCCCAGAGTCGGTGCATTATTTTAATACATTGGCATGATTACAAGGAATCATGTCTTGAAAGACCAATTAGTTTAGCAGTATTAGAAAATAGATTACATATATGAACGTTACATTACGCTTTCCAACATAAAACATGAAAAAAAATCTTTGAATATTACATTGTTCCCTTAGCTTATCCCTACATCTTAATCATAAAACACTTATTGGGATCCTAGGAAAATAAAACATAAGAGAGGGGTGAGCTTAGATGCACAATAAGCGTAAATAATTTAGTTGAAGCTATAAACTATTAAGGGAAGATTAGTAATAAAAAAACCGCATTTTTAACATTAACTTGAATATAATATGGAAAAATAAATAATAAATTCCCATATTAGCATGAACTTTGATATTCTACTAGTCAAATGATCACATATAATAACTAATTTTTATAATAAGGGAATGTATAGTACCAGACTTTAATTTCTATGTCAAGGCCTCAAGCCATGACCTAGAGGATAACTATATACAGACCCCAACCCGGAGAGCATCAGTAACCAGACTCCAACCCGTAGAGCCTCTGTAACCTGAATCCAACCTAGAGAGCCTCTGTAACCGGACTCCAACCCAGAGGGTCTTATGTAACTGGACTCTAACCCGGAGAGCCTCTGTAACTGGACTCTAACTCGGAGTACCTCTGTAACAGGACTCCGACCCATAGGGTATTCTGAAACTAGACACCTACCTGTAGGTCTTACTTTTACCGGTCCCCTACCCTGAACATACAAGTATAAAACATTCATCTTAAGAAGATGTTGAAATATAACATAAAAATTCTTATTAAAAATTCATAAGAAATGTCAATATTTTAACCATAAACCATGAATGTCCTAAATATAACCCATCCATAGTCAGAAATATCATAAATCCTTAAATACAATATTGAATATTTGAATCGTAATAAATAAACTTCAAACAAGTGTAAAATTTACCAAAGGATGTTGACATTGATGAAATCAAACTATTTGGGAAAAATATCTCTTTCTATTTTGAAATCATTTAAGAGTCACATAATTATAAAGAAAACATTTAATTTGAAAATATTCTTTGATGCTTGTAACGGAAGCTTCGACGATTTTATAACAACGTAAAATAGCCGCACCCACCGTATATGATAAAAAAGACATTGTTAACTTAATTTTGTCGAGAAGGATAAAAAGTACCTTGTTTTAAAAACGACTGAACGATTAATTTAAAAAACATATAAAGTAAAATAAGGGTATAAATTACATTAACCCATTGTCTAGTAAATAGTAAAAATGTTTTGAAATACACATTAAGAAACATGGATGCGGATGATAAAGAGGTCCCAGTAGATAATTGCGTATAAACAACCTCGGAAAATGAAGAGATTGTAGAATTAACACTTACCTTGTACTTTTCCTTGGTCGAGGGTATGTTAACCTTCTGTATAATAGTTAAATCGAATTTATTAAATTATAAAAGAACCATATACATAATTATGATGTCATATACAATATTCTAATAATTCTTTATTAATGATATTTTAGTATTATCGTCGTTTCAGGTGTTAACTGATTTGATTTCCATTATATTATTTGTTATGTGAGACATGTTTTTTATATATTGGATATTTATTATTCATTTACAAAATGATATCAAGTCGTTAAAAATTATTTTTAATCATCAAATGAATATTAGTCTTGCATGGTTACGATGGATAATGAATCACATCACGTTCATGGAGACGGTAATATGTACGTATGCACGAGTGATAGTATCATTCATTTGATATTAAAATAGTATATAATTGGATGGTATATAATATATAAGAAATCATTATCATGATATATTTTTAATTTAAATCAATTAATCATCATTATTATAGACATAAAAATAATAACGTATTGAATAATAACTACACCACGCCGTGGAGACCCTAAGTCGTACATACGTAGGTATGGGGACATGTCATTCAAACAATGGATAGAATAATGAATATGGTTGTAATATATTTATAATAACATCAAAATATATATAAGATACTATATTTATTATTTTATAATGGAAACAACAAGGACAAAAGAATTGGAAGAATAATAGAATTTGAAATAGGTGATGAAATATTTACCTCTTCTTCGGGTTCTTTCTTTTGATTTGATGAAAATGGATTCTTTGGTTGGATTTATGAACAGAAGGAAGGCCTCTAGGATGAATATAGTATAGTTTATAGGATATTTCGGCATGGTTTGGATGAGTCAAATTTCTTTTAAGGTGTGAATTTTTTAGAAGGGTGAGTGCCCTTTTATAAGAGGGGTGGGGGTAGCTTAGGAAAAGATTAAAATATTATTTCATAATAAAATAATTTTTAGTTTCTATTTGCTCAGAAATGATTTATTTGGAAGATATGGTGGGTAGGGGTCAAATAATACTCAACAAATAGGTTTTATATAGTTTTGGGTCACTATATTAATCACATATTTTAAATATAACTCCTAGTTAATCAGTTTGACATTTACCATGTCAATTTGTATTTTTATATTATATGGATAATAAAATTACTATAAACTTCCAAGAGAACCTAAAGTTGTTCATTAATGACATATATAATATTATTTAAGACCTTTGGTCTAATGTTAGATTTTTTGGAATAGAATATCATTTAATAATATAATATTTATTTTACAACCCATTTTATGTCAATTTTGACAATATTTGCTATTTTGTTTTTGTTAAATTCATAAAATCATTATTACATAAAAAATCATTTAATTAATCATGACATGTAATATTAACTAATAAAATTTCTAGAATTCCTAAAAAGTCTCTAATTACATTTTTTGGATATTTATAATATCATTTATTTTAATATTTCATTAATAAGGTAATTATTGCATCATCATTGTGTCATAAATAAATTAAATTATTTAAAGTATAAAAAATATAAATAAAATAACAATATGTAGTAAATAGTTTTATCTTTCCAACAAATATTTATAGTATAAGCAATGACTTATATAACCTCATGTAAAAAATTTATTTACTAAAACATATTTGTTCATGTCATTTTTACCTTTACATTATGTTAATTAAAATAAAGTTTCATTATCATTCATAAGTGGCACCATGGGGTCCCCAAATCGACCCAAATATTCCAATGGTCATCCATGATTCATCCAATAAGGTTGGGACAACCGTTAAGGTAATTTTTATTGTTATAATATTCTTTTTACATTGAATTATCGTATTTACCTTTAACTGTGGTAAATAACAGTCAACATTTACTATTCACCAAAAATAATTTTCATTGTATTGAACAAAATTTTACTTAATAAGTTTAACCGTGTGTCTTGGATTTTTAAAACTGAACTCATAATAATTGTAAAATTATGTTTTATAAAAACTTGAAAATTCTCATAAGTTGTGGGTAAACGAGAGTAAAAAGTTCAATAAAAATTTTATATATCAATACTTCTTATAAAATGAAACCAATGAATTTTATTGAACTTATATAGGTATTATGATTCTATTTTGACCAAAAATAAATTTAAATAAAAAACTATTTATTTAATTAAAAAATCGGTTTTAACTAATAATTTAGTGTTTTTCACTATTAATCAAAAATTGAATGTTTCCGAAAAATACAAAAAATTTCACCGTAAGATAATTTTGATATTTTGAATTCAAAAATTCAGTCTATTATACCAAATTAAAAACATATAAGTATCATTTTATAATATAAAATTAATTCCTGCTGTCAAAACCAAAAAGTGTGTTTTTAAGAAATAATAACTAAAAAAGTATTGATACTTGATTATGTTCAAAATCAAAGTGAACATATTTGCAAAGAATTAAAATTGATTAAATGGTAAAAATATAATCTATTTATACTTCCAAACCATCAAAATCTATAATTTTACAATAAAAATTATTTTTAATAAAAAATTTGTTTTCAGTTAAAATCTAATATTTTTCTCTATTCACCCAAATATGAAAGTTATCAGAAAAAAACAAAAAAAATTTGACACTAAATTCATATGTCACTATTATAATGAAGAACTTTATTTTGTCAAATTTAATATTTATAAGTTTCAAATAATGTATTTGAAAAGGTTTCACCATTAAAAGGTGGTGAAATTTCATTTTTTTTAAATACATCTTTTATATACAAAAATGAATTTGTTTTTTTCCATTATGTATAAAAAACTCATAATATTAATTTTAAAATTATAAGTATTAAATAAAGTTCAAAATTTCGTTAATACTATTCATAACCTCTTTTGAACAGCTAGTTTGGATAGGCATGGTGAGCTTGAACACAGTGTTGCGTGTAGTCCAAGTTATTGATTTACATTGAAGAAAATAATGTACATTGAAATCATGTTGTGTTACATTATTCACTCCTTTAATAAATTTAGTTTTCACAATTTGAAATTGTTCTTGGAAAATAAACGATTTAAAATAGAAAATACCTTTGTTGGAAGACCCATATCAAAAATTGGGTAAATTAAATTTATTCTTAATAAGAGGAAAGGGGGAATGAAAAAGTCACCACCAAATTATGATCTCGATTAAGAGAAAATTGGTGGCAATTAGAGGCACATAATTGGAGGAAAAATTTAAATATTTATAGGGAGTGATTGAGGTCATCAGTTACAAACAATTGTATAGTGGAGGGCCTCAAATCCATCAATCTATGATTATTTAAAATATCATCGGTTCAACAATTATAAGGTATTAGTATAACACATTTTTAGTTTTCTAATCCCTTACCGAATGTTAGAGAATTAATTTCATCATAGAATATAAAAATAAAAAAAATATACTTGACATGTAGTGTTCCATCTTTTAACTAATTTCTACCAAAAAATAATCTTTCACTCTAAAAGATTATAGAACTTAAATAAGTAATCTATTTATCCTATTTTAATAGGGTACAAAAAAGGAATTTATTATTCAACTGTTAAACCCTTTAAAAAAATAAACTACATTATACAATACTGGGACTTCACGTATTTCAGGGGTAGGCAATAAATCCCAATCACACTACGGTTGTGGGGTCAATTCTTGCAATGTTTGTCCGATATGACGGGTTGTCACACAGTCTGTGTGTTCTCCTTTTTATAAAAATCCAAAAATAACCTTAACAATAATACCCAATTTCCAACATAATACATTAAAACCTTTAGACTTATCCAAAATACCTCTATCTAAACTTGTAGTTCAAAATTTAAAAGTAAGTTAAACACAACAAAGATCCTTTTTGCTATGTAATAACATGTGAACACCATTATCATGTTTTATTTTAAAACATGGTATCACCCTGAATTACCATAAAACCTTATTGATTGCATTAATTATCCCTTATACATTATATAATACGGGATATATTCCTTATATAAAAAAATATTGAATATTCTAACAATGATGAATAAAACAAACAATTAATCAGTTCCATGGAAGTCAATAATGACCAATATAATTTATCCAAATCAACATTCTCTTATTACAAAATCAGTACCTTGTTATCAGGACCTTATTAAGGATTACATTTCCATAAACCATGTATTTGTTAAAAAATTTTAGTTTACTATTATGTCACTTTTCCAAGAACCATATATTCTCAAACCCTAAATAAAATAGTACTGCCATACAATCCTTATTTATCTCCATAATTTATAGAACCAGTATATTGTTGATACAACACTCAAATGAAATACTTATATTATAACAAAATAATAACAGTAGTCATTCCTCTTTATTTGATGTAGTATCATAACTTGATTATTATCCAATAGTATCATTTAAGGTATACTCTGATTACTGGGACATTGATTCGCGTAGTGTCCCAACGCCGTGAAGATGAAGTATTGTACATTTGAAACTTTTTTCATACCATTGATATCACGTACATGGTGTCCTTTTTCCCCACACAAATAACATACTCCCATCCACTTCACGAATTTACCAGGGTGATTCTTTCCATAGTTATTACATATGGGAAAATCTATCTTTTATCTCTTCCATTTATACATCTTTCTCTATTCCATCCCTTTATTCTCTTGCTTCCCTTCAAAGAAATAGGACTCAGTGAAATATTTATTACATTTTTAACACATGATAATATTTCTTCAAATGCTGATAATACATGGGAGACTATTTACCTTCTATATTTTGGCTTAATAATATGAATTATATGATCCTTCTAACTATTTGGAACATATGTATTTCTGGAGTTCTCATTCCTTATACTACGCACCATTTAATTACAATGTAATACACTATGTCAGTTTGTGAATTAAAATTAATAATTCCAAACATGTAAAATAACTAACGTAAATTGAACAGTTTTTTGATATAATCCATAATTATAAAAATATTTTCATAGAGGAGGTATATACTAGAAAATCTTTCATAATGATTTGTAACGAAAATGAGAATTATCCTAAGCATATCCCCCAAGAGTGTGGTAACCAAGAGTGCATCAAGTCCTATTGTCATGCACCAATTCCCGTTTGAGCCTAGCTCAAAGTGGTGATTATGAGTTTTACCCCTAGGTATGTCTGATTCAGAGCCACCTCTATAGGCTCAAATCCAAACAGGTATGTATTTTCATGGAAAACTCACAAAATCTCTACATTAACAAAATTATAGGAAGTTCTTCAATACTAATCCATAGAGTCTATCTTAGGTTAATGTGCTCTAATCTGAGCTTATCTAAATCTATTTTATAGGGTTATTTCTAAACTTTCTCTTGTACCAACTATAATTCCCCGACCCTAGATTTCCAATGTCGGTGCATTATTTTAATACATTTTCATGATTACAAGGAATCAAATCCCGAAAGAATGATCAGTTTAGTATTCTTTGAAAATAGATTGCATAGATGAACATTACATTACACTTTCCAACATAAATCACAAAAAAATCCTCTAATAATGCCATTTTTCTTTTAGATTAACCTAGCATCTTAAACATAAAACACTTCCTGGGATCCTGGGAAAATAAAACATAATAAAGGGGGGTGATCAGATTCTCAGTAAGGTTAAATAATTTAGTGGAACCTATAATCTTTTAAGGAATGATGTGTAATAAAAACAACAGACTTTTAAACATAATCATGAACATAATATGGTAAAAATAAATAAAAAATTACCATATTAACATGAACATGGATATTGTACTAGTCAAATAATCTCAAGTATTAAATAATTTCATAATGAAGGGATGTATAGTACAAGACATTAATTTCTGTGTCAAGGCCTTGTGCTAGGACCTATGGGATAACTATAACCGGTCCCCAACCTAGAGATCCTCTGTAACCGAAATCCAACCCAGAGAGCCTCTATAGTCAGACACTATCTTGGAGATCCTTTGTAACTGGACTCCAACTGGGAGGGTCTGCTATAACTGGACCCGAACTCAGAGATCCTATTTAACTGAACTCTAACCCGAAGATCCGCTATAACCAGACTCCAACACGAAGGGTATGTTGTAACTGGACCCCAACCTGGAGGGCTTACTTTTACAAGTCCCCAACTCAGAACATACAATTCATACACATTCATCTTAGGAAGTTGTTGAAATATAACGTAAATATTCGTATTAAAAATTGCATAAGAAATGTCAATATTTTAACCATAAACCATGAATGAAATAAATATAACTCATCGAGAGTAAAAAATATCACAATACAATAAATACAATATGGAGTATTTGTATCTTAATAAATCAACTTCAAACAAGTGTAAATTTTTTCAAAGGATGTTGACATAGATGAAATCAAAACTATTAGAGAGAAATATCTCTTTCTATTTTGAAATAATTTAAAAGTCATATAATTATAAAGAAAACATTTATTTTAAAAATATTCTTTTAATCTTGCAAGGGAATATTAAACTATGTATAACGGTGGCAAATAGCATCACCCGCCGTATAAGTTAAAAAAGACAGTCTTACCTTAATTTTTTCAAAAAGGTTATAAAGTACCTTGATTGGAAAATGACGGAAAGATTCCTTTCAAAAACATATAATAAAAAATAAGTGTATAAATGAATTTAACACATTGTATAGTAAATATTAAAAATGTTTTCAAATTCATTTTAAGAAACATGGATGTGGATGATAAAGATATCACCGTAGATAATTTCGTATAAGAATCCTAGGATAATGAAGAGATTGTAGAATTAACCCTTAACTTGTACATTTCCATGTTTGAGGGTACATTAACCACATATATAATAGTTAAATCACTATATTTAAATTATACAATAACCATATACATAATTATTAGATCATATATGATCTTCTAATAATTATTTGTTAATAATATATTAGTATTATTGATGTTTCAATTGTTAACTGTTTCATTTTATATTATATTATTTTTTATGTGAGTCATGTATGATATGGATGGGATGTTTCTTATTCATATATATAATTATATCAAGTATTTAAACATAAATTTTAATCATCAAATGAAAATTAGGCTTTAGTGGTTACGATGGGGAATGAATCTAATCGCATTCGTGGAGACGGTAATCCATATGTACGCACGAGCAAAAATATCATTCATTTGATATTAAAATCATATATAATTGGATGGAATATCATATATAAAGAATCATTATCATGTTAGATATATTATTTACATAAATTATAATTCATTATTTTACCCATCCAAATAATAATGTATTGAATAACAACTTCCCCATGACGTGGAGACGGTAAGCCGTACGTATGCATGTATGGTGACATGTCATTCAAAGGATGAACTGAATAATGAATATTTTGTAACATATTTATAATAACATCATAATATATTTAATATACTGGATTTATTATTTTATAATGGAAACAAGTATGAAAGAATAAGTTGAAGAAGAAAAGTATTTGAAAGAGGTGATGAATTATTTAATTCTTCTTCGGATTCTTCCTTTTGATTTGATAAAAAGGGCTCCATTGGTTTTCTTTATGACTAAATTAAGGCCTCTATGATTAAGGGATAATTTTTGGCACGATATTTGGTCAGGGTCTAGCCTAGAAAAATGGATTTTATGGTTTTAAACTTGGAGAAGGGGGAGTTCCCATTTATAAGTGGGGCGAGGGATACCTTAGGAAAAGATTGAAATATGATTTTTTAATAGATTAATTTTCAGTATATAATGGCTCCAAAATGATTTATTTCGAAGATAAGTTGTATATGGGGCGCAAATACTCAATTAATAGGTTTTATATAGGTTTGGGACACTATATTAACCTCATCTTTTAAATTTTTATCTTAGTTAATAAGTTTGACATTTACCATGTCTCTTTGTATTTTTATATTTTATGGTTAATAAACATTCTATAAACATTCAAGAGAACCTCAAGTTGTTCATTAATGACATATATAATATTATTTAAGACCTTTGGAAAACCTTAAATTTTTAAGAATAGAATATCAATTAATAATATAATATATGTTTTAAAAACTGTTTTTTGACAATTTCGATGCTATTTTCTATTTTTTTTTGTTAAATTCATAACAACATTATTACATCGAAAAAAAAATCTTTCAATCAACCCCAACATGTCATTTTATCCTATAAAATTATTTTAATTAATAAAAAGTCTGAAATTACTTTTATTTCAATATTTATAATATCAATTATTTTAATATTTAATTAATAAGATAATTACTACATCATCATTTTGTACTAAATAAATAAAATTATTTAATTTCTAAAAATTATAAATAAAATACCATTATGTGGGAAATCATTTTATCTTTCCATCTAATATTTATAGTCTTAATGGTAACTTATATTACCCCATGTAAAAATTTATTTACCAAAAGATATTTGTTTATGTCATTTATGTCTTTACATTAAGTTAATTATAATAATGTGTCATTATCATTAATAAGTGGAACCATGGGGTCCCAAAATAGACCCAAGGATATCCATGGTCGGCCATGACTCATAAAATAATGTTAGTACTAGTGTAAAGGTAATTTTGTATTATTATAATATTCTTTTTACCTTGATTTACCCTATTTACCTTTAACCATGGTAAATAAAAGTCAAAAGATTCTATTCACCAAAAATATATTTCATCATATTGAACCAAATTTTACATACCGAGGTCAACTATGTATCTTATATTTTTTAAATTCAACTCATTGAAATGGTAAATTTATGTTTTATGCAAATTTGAAAATTCTCTTAGGAGGTCTGTAAAAGGCGGTAAAAAGTCCCATACAATTTTTATATATCTAGAATTATAATAAAATGACTCCATTGATTTATAATGAACTTATATTGGTATTATGTATCAATTTTAAACTTAAATAAATTTAAATAAAATAATTAATTATTTTAATAAAAAGTCTATTTTTACCAACCACTACATGGTTTTCACTATTCATCAAGATTTGAATGTTTTCAAGAAAAATACCGAAATTTTACCCTAATAAAAATTTTATATTATGAATTCAGAAATTTTGTCTATTTTATCAAATTCCAAAAATATAGGTTTCAATTATTAATTAAAAATTATTTTTGTTGTCAAAACCAAATAGGGTGTTTTTATGAAATAATAACTAACAAAAGATTGATCTTGGTTTATGCTCAATATCAATGTGAAATTATTTACAATGATTAAAATTGGATTAAATGGTAAGAATATAATATATTTATACTTCTAAACCATTAAAATGTATAATTTAACACTACAAATTATTTTTAATAAAAAATTTGGTTTAAGTTAAAATATAGTACTTTTCACTATTCACCGAAAAATGAAAGTTATCATAAAAACACCAAAAATTTATTGAAATTAAATTATTATGTCCTGATTATAAATAATTAGTTTATTTTGTCAAATTGAATATATAAAAGATTCAAATAGTGGATTTAAAAAGGGTTCACCATTAAAGGGTGCTAAAATTGCATTTTTTTTAAAAAAAAATCATTTTTCAAGAATAAATGAATTTGTTTTTTTAATTATGTCTAAGAAACTGATAATATAGATTCAAAAATTTTAAGGGTTATATAAAGATCAAAATTTAGTTAATATTATTCATATCCTTTTTTGAACGACTAGTTTGGTAAGTCATGGTGCGCTTAAAATTGGGGTTGCATATAGTGGAAGTTATTGAATTACTTTGAATAAATAACGTACTATGAAATATGGGGTGTTACAAGTATCATCCCCGATTGAACTACGACATGTGTAGAGAACCCAAACTCATGACATGGGGGGTCCCATATCTATCGAGGTCGAGAGGTAAGATAAAAATGTTTTTTGAATGGCATTGGTTAGTAACGATCCCGAAAACCATGTCAATAACTACAATGATCTACAATATTAATCATGATCTACAGAAATGAGCATCCCACATATCATTCCTCATGTTATAACATTTCCACGATTAGGTGAACCATGTCATTTTTAATAGGGGAGAAATGCTCTACTGGCCTATAAGTTCTATAATACCTATATCCTAAGAGGATAGAGAAAGGCACTAACCTTGACTTCAGCCTAGTGATCCACCATGATCACTACCCATGATTATCCATTACTATAACCATGCCATCATCGATCCACAACACATCGTATCACATATGTTGAATCAATGTCAACCAAATTGTTATGGGAAAAATTATATTTAGGATATGCTACTCAGAAGAATGAATATGAGATTTGGGGAAAGAAATATGTATGGGGAATGATCTCAAGAATATCCCCAAAGAAGTAAATAACATGCACTGCGGCCGACAGAACATTTGAACCCAACCGAGAACCTAGTGGTTTTCCACATTCACACACATTGTCTTGTAAATGTAAGAATACATGGTGTGTACAGACCTTAAAGTGCATGTTCTACATCACCTGACCCATTTCTATGTCCTCTATTTATACAGATCGACTGCCCGTGCCTCTCAAATGTTTTGTAACCCATACTACACAGCATGTCCAGGATAAACAACCACATGGAAATTTATTTTTTCCATTCACATTTCTGGTGCCCCGTGTCCATGTACTTTTGTCATGTACTTTTACATGGCCATGTACTATTACACTACTACTCTAGACATGTCCTATTACCACATGAAATGAAGTCAATAAATGACATGTAACCCTAGTACACAGTGTGTAGTCCAGAAGATACAACTTATTCCTTGAATATAAATAACACATGGTGTTCCCATTTGACTACATTCCATTAGATAGTAATTACAAATAATAATTGAGTTATGACTCACCTTATTTACACATGTTTTCCCCAAAACCAATGATCATCCCACAACGGATCACAAGAAATTTAAATAGTAATCTATAAACCTAAATAATGCATAAGAATGGAGATCAGGATCAATACTAAAATTTTCCCACTTTAATGGAAAAAATAAAATATTTGGTTTCAAAACAACACATGGTTCATTATGATACATGATATAATGATGATCATTATCACCATTATTGATTTGAAGCAACACATTTCATTTATTTTGATTGAGCTCCATTCATCGCCCAGGAGAATACAGAGAAGGATCCTGGCCACCCTTGTGTCATACACACCAATGGGATAAGGGGGAGGGATTTAGGTAATATTTATTAAAAGAAAATAAATTAGTTAACAATATTTTTACACAATGTGAGACCAACTCTCCCTCACTCGAGCACCCTATGTGAACAACTTTATGTTAGTACTATGGTAAACAAAAAATTTTAAACTAAACTACCATCTAAAAATTATGTTCTGCGACTTCTCTCAAGAGTTATTTCATGCTTCAAAGAAAATGTTCATGTGTGACAAATTATATTTGATATTTTTAATATCATCACTCATAGGCTCTCATGGTTCCAGAATCTGAAGACAACACTATTCCTGAAATTGGAATTGTTTTTAGAAATATAATAACGTTTTATAGGTCAATATATGATTGACTATATACCCATTTTTATAAATATAATTACTAAAAAATAATTTTTATCTACCATATGTGATGCATATAAAGAACAGGTTCTATGTTTCACTTTAACAGTTTGATGTTCTAAAAAATTTAATCATTGTTTCTGAGAATGATTCATGATAATTGAATAAAATTTAACTAATCACTGGATGATTATATAATGTTTTTCACAAACCAATATTCTCATGAGATATCCTATATCATAAAATATTTCATTAATCTTTATTATTTTGGTTTTTCAATAATTCTTATAGTTTTCTCACATCATCCACGATGGATTCACCTTTATAATGAACTAGATTGGGATGTCTAAGATGGTGACCATTCTGAATCCCCATAATGACTGAAGGAAATTTCATTTAAATTTAATGACATGGAGTCTGGGATATAGTGCTTATAAAAACATACATTAAATATTTTCTTTGATACCAATAGCTGATTCATTGATATAATTAGCAATCAATAACATAACATGAGAAAAATAATTTATTACATACATTACAAAAAACTTATTTTTTGTATGTTTAGTGGATTGGAAAAAATTATATACTAATAATTCTAATTTAATAATCAATTAATAAAATTTTTATTTTCTATATCTAAAAAATTAATGATTCTAAATTATTTCATTGAAACCACTTCTAAATTCACAAAACAGGGTATATAAATAGGCATACCACATGAAATAGATTTCATTATACCCTGGATAAATAAAAAAATTAGAAGGGGTGAACTCAAATGCATAGTGTGTGTAATCATAAGAGATAGAAATTAATGATCATATGTGAGAATAAAATGAGAGTAAATAATATTTTAGTAATTGATAAGATAAAACAATTTCATAAAATCATGATATTGAATAAGTAATAAACCAATGAATATCATTTTACATAATAATATCACATGAATAAAAATTAATACACCCTTAGTTATAAAATTAATAATTTTATACAACGAGAATCATTTCCTATGCCAAGTCATCATGATATTACTATCATTTCCATTTTTATATGAAATATATATTTTTAAGAGTAAATATATCAATATTCCCAAAATATTTTGTCTGAAGAGACTTATAAAGGATGAAATGGGAAAAATTGGGACTTACCTATCCCTGATTAATTACATCGCATTAATATTATAAAGGAATTTAAAAAATATAATGTAAATAAAAAATTCATTATTAATAAATAAGAAACAATATTTTAATAATAAGTTTACATATTTTTAATATTTCCCAAATGAATAAATAGAATAAATATCTATTTATGAATCCCTTAAACTAACATTCTATAAACTAAGGGGGTATTTTTTTGTTAATAATATTCCCAATAAATCATTTTATTGAGTCTATGTGAACACCCTTCAATCAGATAGTGGAAATATATAGTGTTCCTAGAGAAATGAAATTCCATGGAAAATTATATTTTTAAATATTAATTTTTTTTGTAAAAAAATATAATGATGTATAATTTATTTTATATAATATAACATTAAATGATTCATCCTGATAAATAATGGGGATATTATCATTAAAATAATGTCTTCGGTACAACACAATATATTTCAATTAAGGGTTACATAGACGAAAACTTCTTTTTAGTGTTTTAGGAAAATACATTTTGGAATAACAGTTATCTTTGATTGTATGAAATAATGTTAAGATAATATTTTACAATAGTTTAAAAATAAAATCACTAAGAATCCATGAAAAAATACAGTTATTTTTTAAAATAAAATTATATAGGTGAATTAATAATGTGTTCGAATAAAAAAAGTAAAAAGATATTCATTCGCACTTTGATTAAAACAACCAATAATGAAAACGTTAAAAATTTCATTAAAACATGTATAAATTTTCATTTACTAAAAAATAAAGCAATAAAATTATTAAAGAATATATAAGGAAATTTTAAAAAACATCAACAAATATGGACATATAAAATGAAGGTATTTGACTGAAAATCAAATGTATGGTTGGTTTTAATGAGTAATAAATTATCCAAGGGGGAAATGAAATAGGGAGAAGAGAACTAAAAGACCATGAATTATAGTATTTGAATAAAATATTAGGGTTTAATAAATATATGTTTATAAAATCATTATATAGAATATCTTTCAAAATTAATTTCTCTTAGAAAATTATATTAGCAACAAAATCCTCATGGTATCCATAACACAAAAATGAAAAGAGAATGAGAGGTAGTTCATGAAATGGAAATTAAAATGTCATAAAATGGAATACATTTTCATAAATTAATTAAATTGTGTATTGAATACACCATATGAAATAAATAATGGTGCATAACATCATTCAGGCCCTATTATGTTGAAATTCAGAAAAAAACATACTACAAAAAAAATCGAGTCAAAACTCCATGAAGAAAATGATTTTAAATTAAAAAATATATAAAATGAATAATTATATGATAATGAATCAAATTATTAAAATGAGATAAGATTAATAGATTCAAGGAAAACATGGTTAATAGTAAGAAATATGTTTGAAGGTGTGAAAATTTAAGTCATGAAATTCATAAATTAATTCATAACATCCACTACAATGGTTAAATATATTGTATAAAAAATAACTATATTAATCACCAATTTGAGAAACTTAATGTTATATAAAATGTTTTGTCTACATAATTTTTAATTTTTCATTGTATGTATATTAGTTGGTTACTATATATGTATGACATCATGTGTGACTAATCTTGATCTGTTTAACTAGTTTCGTAATAACATTGTGGTTCTTCATTATTCTCCCAAATAACATTATTATTAAATATTAAAAATCCATATTATGGAATTTATAGTTTTATATAATTTTATATTTTCTTTATATATGATTTCATTCCATGATACTTAATGTTAAAATTAGTGATGATCATGTTTAAATGATTTTTAACCAAAAATGTAAGTATATCAATTAATGCATTTAATATTATATTTAACATTATAGAACTAAAATAATCTAAATAATTAATTATTTATATTTTATATTATTTATAATTATGTTCTCCATATATCCCATGTAATTATTATATGGAATTTCTCATATGGATGGTCTGACCGACTCAATCACGAACATACCATAATTAATGTATGATTATAGATACACATATGTTTTATTTTCAGAATAATATTGTTATTAGAGAATCATAATGATAAATTATAAATAAGTTAACTATTTTGAAACAAATTGTAAATTTTTTTAATAAATAATATATAATTTAAATTAAAAATGAGATACATTACTTCATGGAGGAGGTAGTTTGACAAACACATTATTAGCATTTTCATTTCTCAATGAGTGATATGGAAAGATGTTGTATTATAATTTCCATATTCATAAATATAATAATATTATATATTTCACATTTATAATATAATTTCATCCTTATAACTATCTATGAGAGGTAGTTGAGGTAAAAAGAAGTCATTACATCGTAGAGGCGGTAGTCTAGAGAACCCAAAAAAGTTGTAGATCATTTTTTTAATCAATAAATGGAATGGTTGGTTAATATTTAATCTCCTATAATAAAAAATTTATGTATAAAAACAATAATTACTTAATTATACTAAATGTAGACGATTTTATTTTGGAAATTTATAATTAAATGAAAATAAATTAATAAAAAGACTATTTAAGCTGAGGAATGGGGATTCCAATTGGATGAGTTATTGGAAATAGAGGTATTAGGACTATATATTTTTACTATAGGATAGAGGAAAAGTTATAAAATTATTTTCATTTTAATAAGTGTGTATGTTTTAGTAGAAAAATATTTTTTAGCATGACCATGAATTGGGGGTGATAGCTCACTTTTTATTTGATGTTAATGATATTTTTTCACATATTTCAACTTCATATATGGTGTTCATTTGTTTCAATTGTCAAAACGATTAAAAATGGGGAATAATGTTTTGGGGGCTGATATATGGTCAATATTACCTCTTATATCATGTTATATGTTAAAAAAATACTTTTTAGTCTCTAAATATTACATTTTTCACTTATACCATTTATTCTTTTACCATAGTAACTAATATATATATATATAAGGCCCCAGCCTTAAACCTTACTTAATCTTGAGTTATTACAAGATTACACATTGTGGATCTTTTCAGGTTTAGAGTTTTAGAGAATTAGATCATGAAACATGCATTATATTCCACATTTAAACAAAGTGGTTACATAAAAGACAGTATTCATTCTTCCCATCAACGGAAACATATTGAAAATAAAACATGGATTCTTTCTTGACACATCCTTGAAACTATCATCACATCATGTACCTTTCCCTTGACCTGTGAAAAACATTTCAAAAACTTGGGATGAGCATAAAAAGCTCAGTAAGGGTTATAAAAATATGGAAAGGAAACAGGAGTTCATATATACGTAAGAATGAAATCATACTTTACCCATAAAACATAGGCACTTTAACATACCTCATCAAACCATGAATAAATCATATAAAACATAAGAAATAAAGGTAACTTGAGGCATTCATAACATTCTTACGTAGGGAGTAACCCTATTGGTTACGTTTGGAATACCCATCACAGTATATTCCCTAAATCTCTTCGGAGAAACCTTAACGTTTCACTCCTTCGCGTTACCCAATGCATTGGAGAGCTATATCGGGCTCACCCGCCCTTAGTTTATCACGGAACCACCTGTCTTCATAATAATGCCCAAGAACCATAACGTATCACATAAAACATGCATAAAGGAAACATAACATTTCCACATCACAATATTATATTTTAGTATATTGAAATAATGAATCCATTCAAAAAGAAACCATTTCCAATACCATTTAAGACATTTAATAATGAGATTTTTGAATCAAAGTGTCCCATACCACCTTGAAGCTTTTAAAATTTTAAACCATTAATATCCATATAAATAAATCCTTAAAACCATTTGGAAAACATGGATATTAATAAGAACAAATAATTAAAACATTTAAAATGATATTTTGGTTAAATGGGTTTTACCAAAATTAGAGGCACTTGAATACAATAATTGAGGAATAACATTTAGTCAGAACTTTATAATATCATGAGAATAAATGTATTCATGATATAATACTCCAAAGGATAGTATATACACCATATAAGAGTGAATTGGTGCATAACAACAATGAACCCTCAATAGTAATGTCAAATGTAATGAAATCCCTTATAAAGAAGGTATCCTTAAATTAAGGACAAATCAATCTCAAAAATATGTGTGACAAATATAAATACACCCAATATAAGTGGATATTATGTGTAAAACAATAAAAGGTCATTCACACATATTAGATGGATGACATATTCAATGACTACATGTTGAACCCAAAGAAATCGAAATTGGGTTAAAAAGTTCCCTTGATAGCCTAACAACATCACACCAAAATGAGTTGATGAGAGATAAAAAGTGTATATCATCACTTGGACATAAAATTTACATAAATAAGGATATATGAGAACATATCCCAACATAACAATATGCAAATTAAAAGACCCATCAAAAGAAGTCTTTTAAAAAAGAGGAGTGTGAAAGGTTCCCTTACCGACTTGGGTATCTTTCAAAACATACACCCCATGAAAGAAGGACAATAGATCATTGATGTAAATACTCATAAACGAAATTATATTACACAAAGTGTATAATAATGGGACGTACATACACCACTCAATGGAATTTGTGGCAAATGTAGCATAAATCTCACGGGAATAAAAGTGAGATGAAAAATCCCTTTCGAAAACTCGGTAGCCTAACGGCGCCACATAAAACTTCAGAATATGGATTGATGATATCAAATAGGGTATCTCATCACATTACAATAAAATGTACAGAAAGAGGAATATAAAATAACATCCTCAAAAATTACAAAGAGGAGATTAAAAGAAGTGACATAAAGGAGAGTACTTAAAAAAGAAAGAGAGAGGTTATATCTCTTACGAAAGTTCGGCAGCCTAATTGCGCCACTCAAAACTTCCAAAATGGACTGATTAGAGATAATAGGGTCTCTCATCACATGAACATAAAAATTAAAGTAAGTGTAATATAAAATAACATACCAATAACAATAAATATGATCTTTAAAAGGAATGACGTAAAAGTGTGTACTTAAAAAGAAAGAGAGGAGTAGGATCCCTTACCTCGGGTCCGAATTGACTCGATAGTTCTTTAACGTCCTGAATAATAAACTTGAGTTAATTTATACTTTATTAAGAACCTTTTCCAAGTTCATTATTCCTTTTATATCAATTATTGACATGTTATAAACATTATGTAATCATTTAAGTTAATAATGTTCATTTTGTCGGTATTTGGTTCTTAAGTCGAAAGTGGACTTCTTACAATTACATGTTGTCCGTGTGGCCAAATGTTTATTATATCCAGAATTGTATTCATGATGTAGATATCATATATGTCATTTATATCCAGTACATTCATGCATTTATAACATTACATAATCATTTAGAGGTAAGAAATGAAATGTACCGTTCATGGAGACGGTAAGCCGTACGTACGCATGAACGCTACTTTCATTTCTATTTCGTATTTTATAGAATGGAATAATAATGATATAAAGGTATATTATAATTCCAGTATAATATCATATATAATATCATATTTTCATCCTTTATACGTCCCAAATATGGTATTTAACGAATCAAATCACTTTGAGAGGGCGGTAGTCCGCACTTCCTTAAATGAAGATATCGCGTTTACCCATAATGGAAACCATAAATGTATGCCCAAAATGAAAAAACACAGAATATTAAGGAAAACATAAACATACTATATATCATATATAAAAATAGTGACATCATAATGGCCACCTTTGAAGGTGTTAAATTAGTATTGAACAATCATCGTTTCAGGAGGCAGAATTTCGCCATCCACGGAAACCGTATGTTCTTTCACCATTTGATGTAGTTGTGTGAGAGTGTAGCTCGAATAAATCTTATAACAACATCCTAGTATATTGAAGATACTGGTGTTGTTACAAATTAAGTAATAAAAATATTTTATGGGGTTGGAGAAGCAATATAAAACAAATGAACATGAGAGAATGAATTACCTTTAAAAGTGTAACTCCTTTTGATTTGAGCCTAAAGGCTTCCTTTGAAAGGATTCTTCCCAAAGGGAATACTCTAGGATTAGGAGAGGGATGTGGAGAGAGTAAATGGGCAGGGGTTGGCCGAGCCAAATGCTTGAGGAGTGTGTGAAATGAGGTAGAGGTGGGGGACTTTTATAAGAGGAGAGGAGGGGCACTTTTGGAAAGTAAGACATATTACTTTATTTGAAAATGTTTTTCGGTTTTAAAAGGTCCCACATTGATATAATTCGTGGATAAGGTGATAAGGGTTCGAAATCCACCCATACAATAAGTTTTGGACATTTGTAGTTCATAGATTTTACATTATCTTTCCATTTTATTTTAATCGTTAAATAATGATGTCATCGCTGCATCATTATGATGTCATAAATAATTTAATTTTTTTAATGTCTAAAAATTATAAAAAAATTACTATGATGTATGAAATCGTTTTAGCTTTCCAATGACTATTTATAATAAAAAATATGACTTGTATAATCTCACATAAAAATTGTTTTAGTAAAACATATCATGTTGGTGTCATTTTTACTTTTACATTAACTAAAATGTTATTTATGTCATTTCCAAACCAAAGTGGATCCATGGGGTCCCCAAGTTGACCCATGGCTTTTATTGGTAGGCCATTACACATCCAATGAAGTTAGGACATGTGTCAAGTTCATTTAATTTTATTAAAGCATTATTTTTACCTTAAACTACACTAATTACCACTAATCGCGATTAAAAATTTAATAAGTTACTATTCACCAAAAAATTATTTTAATCTCATTGAACCACATTTTACTTCTTAATGACAACCATGTATGTCGGATTTTTTGAAAATCAAAACACAATGATGGAAAAATTTCATTTAAACGGAAAATCTGTTTTTATAAGTACAACTTAGTGGTTTCACTATTCATCAAAAATTGAAGTTTTTCAGAAAAATACCAAAAATTCACCCTAAGATATATTTGATATTCTGAATTCAAAAATGAAGTCCGTTGTACAAAATTCAAAACATATTAGTCACACTAATTAATTTAATAATTAATTCCCGCTGTCAGAGCAAATAGCGTGTTTTTATAAAACAATAAGTATCAAAAGATTGACACTAGTTTAAGTCTGATTTCAAAGTGAAATTAATTCCAACGACCACTATTGGATTTAATGATAAAAATATTTTCTAATTTAACTTTAAAACCAATTCAAAATATTATCTAATCATATAAATAAATTAGATTAAAAGGATGTTTTGAATTAAAACATAACATTTTACACTATTCATTAAAAAATAAACATTATCGAAAAAATACCAAAAAATTACACAAAGTAAAATTTGATGTCCCGATTCTTAATAAGAGTTTTATTTGGTCCAAAAGAATGTATAAGAGTGATCAAAACTATATTTAATGACAGTTCTCCATTAAAAGGCGATAAGTGAACCTTTAGTGAAAACTAGGGCATATACACCTAAAATTGAATTCTTTTTGTATTTAAGCCTTTGTCTTTTATTGGATAAATGTAAAAACATTTAAAAACATATATAATCATATTTTAGTTATTTCTATCCATTCCCTCCAACACAACGGCTGCATGTTAACTACCATTTAAAATAATATTATTTTATTATTAGAGTGCAACGTAAGATTCCCATGAAACTCGTTGTTGCGTGTTGGGTACGCCATCGAGCATAGCGTCCCCTTTAAAGTCATATCAATGTTTTATTCACAAATATGGATAAATATGAAAATTGCATATTCTTTATTTACCTGGGGTGTTACATCCTTCCCCCCTTTTGGGAATTGCGTCCTCGCAATTTTTAAAATTGGGCTTGGAAACATCCTTGAAAGTCCCACATCGGAGAAGAGTCGGTAAAACAATCACTTAAAAATAAAGAAAGATAAGTATAAAGGTCACCCGAGTTAACCCATATTAGGATTCCATGTAGAAAAACATGGACATGGAGGAGAAAACATAGGGTCATGTTCTGATGGACAGTGATAGAAAACATGTTTAGGAGAAAGTTAACAATAAGAAAATCACAAACTTGTGATGGGTTAAACGGTATTCGATTCCCCAGTAGGAAAAGTTAATAGACAAAATTTTTATTTTAAGTTACTTTTTGTTGAGTAATTTATTCATAAGGAAACATAATAACTTATCATGTTGACTTTCATCTTTTACTAGATTCCTTAGTCAAACTCATATTTTTTCCAAAAGGCGATTATTTAGGGAGACGTGTTCGCATTAAGAGTACTATAATCAACTTCTAGAGAATCACCTAATTCACAAAAGTGAACTATATACATCCCATGTCTTTAGGCTTTAACCAAAACCCAAACCAAAAAGGTTAGTAAAAGGTTAGATAATCCAGAAAAGGATAACCCATTAAAATGAAAATCTATGCTTAATCTCCAAATTTTTTTCCAACAAAACCCAAAGCTCAACGAGGACCATTCGATAAAAAAATTTCCATAAAATTCTTCAATGTAAACCAATATAAGATTGAAACCCAAATTTTTTAAGGATTTAGTCACATAGTCTTCCAAGTTAAATCGTAACACTTATCTCCAAACAACATCAATTGCTTCTAAAGTCTCGTATTGAAAAGTAATGAACCTAATCACATATCCCCCATGATAGGTTAACCATTTTAATAAATAACCCAAAATAAACTAATTCTTAATTCATAAAATCATATAACTAAAAATAATCAGTCAAACTAACCAGGGACATCACGTAGTCCAGTGGTAGGCGATAAATACCAGTCGCACTTTGGTTGTAGGTTCGATTCCCGCAGCTTTGTCCGACGCGACGGGTAGTCACACGGTCTATGTGTTGTCCTTTTTCCAAAACTATATAATTCTCAAATCATTCCCCTAAATGAGATAAAATCTTCAAAGATAATCATAACATATTATAACCTCAAGTTTATCTCATGCCTTTAATTTTCCATCATAACATATAATAACCCATAATTACCTCAAAAGTAAGGATCATATAAACCCAAATGGTTCTTTATAACTATTTCCACAAAAGAAAAGATAACTATTACTTGGATAAAATTTTCCTATATTAAACATCAGGGTTACACATAATATAAAAAGTCTTCTAATGTAACCCCATCATCAAAAGAGACTTAATACTCTTAAAAATTTCACCATAACTCTTGAAGCCCTTATGTGTTGACATCTTACTCATTCAACATTCTTCATGATCCATTATCCATAACATTCCAACTTATTCCGAAATACCTCTTTCCTACAATCAAAATCATGAATCATATCCTATGATTCCAAAATAGGAAAACAATATTCATGAAATAGTACTTACCATTGATTGGTCATTGTCAGTTTCTTCATCCTCAATCGGAATGGCATTAGGTATTGGTAAACGAATATTGGTACGCTCTTGGTGACCCCATTCACGAAACTTCTTCATAGGACATGTGTTTGCATAATGACCATGCACACCACATTTAAAACATTCAATTGATCCCTCAGAATGAACTTCTTTCCCATTCCTCGAGTCAACTGGATGCTTCCTTTTTCCATGGCAGGTTCTTTCTTTATGACCTTCATTTACACATCTATAGCATATTTCTGTCCCTTTGAAACATTTTCCTAGGTGTTTCTTTCCACACCTTTGACACATAGGTTTTTGAACACACTTACCTTTATGATTATTACTTGTACTTCCGTAGGGATTTGTTTCTTGCATATATGATGCCTTAGAGAAATCCACAAGGTTTAGGTGGTCAATCATGACTCCAGATAGTTGGTTGAGGATAATCACAAGATTTCTCATTGCATCTCCCATATCATTCAGTTTCTTGCTTAAAAAACTATCACAGTTTCCTTCACATCCACTGTTACTTTGGTGCCTGCTAGATCCAGCCATTTACTAAAACCAAAAAGGTCAGTGTGAGTATATCAACAAAACAATCATGTACTAATGAGTAAGATAAACAATAAGATATACTTACTCATTCACTTTATCTAAAAATAAGACTCTTTCTGAAATCCTAACCATTATAGTAATTTCACTTATCCTTAAAGAATACCCTAACCTCTAAAGTTATCTAAACCGACCTCTGATACCAACTATAAGGCCCCAGCCTTAAACCTTACTTAATATTGAGTTATTACAAGATTACACATTGAGGATCTTTTCAGGTTTAGAGTTATAGTGAATTAGATCATGAAACATGCATTATATTCCACATTTAAACAAAGTGGTTACATAAAAGACAGTATTCATTCTTCCCATCAACGGAAACATATTGAAAATAAAACATGGATTCTTTCTTGACACATCCTTGACACTATCATCACATCATGTACCTTTCCCTTGACCTATGAAAAACATTTCAAAAACATGGGATGAGCATAAAAATCTCAGTAAGGGTTATAAAAATATGGAATGGAAACATGAGTTCATATATACGTAAGAATGAAATCATACTTTACCCATAAAACATAGGCACTTTAACATACCTCATCAAACCATGAATAAATAATATAAAACATAATAAATAAAGGTAACTTGAGGCATTCATGACATTCTTACGTAGGGAGTAACCCTATTGGTTACGTTTGGAATACCCATCACAGTATATTCCCTAAATCTCTTCGGAGAAACCTCAACGTTTCACTCCTTCGCTTTACCCAATGCATTGGAGAGCTATATCGGGCTCACCCGCCCTTAGTTTATCACGGAACCACCCGTCTTCATAATAATGCCCAAGAACCATAACATATCACATAAAACATGCATAAAAGAAAGATAACATTTCCACATCACAATATAACATTTTAGTATATTGAAATAATGAATCCATTAAAAAAGAAACCATTTCCAAAACCATTTAAGACATTTAATAATGAGATTTTTGAATGAAAGTGTCCCATACCACCTTGAAGATTTTAAAATTTTAAACCATTAATATCCATATAAATAAATCCTTAAACCCATTTTGAAAACATGGATATTAATAATAACATATAATTAAAACATTTAAAATGATATTTTGGTTAAAGGGGTTTTACCAAAATTAGAGGCACTTGAATACAATAATTGAGGAATAACATTTAGTCAGAACTTTATAATATCACGAGAATAAATGGATTCATGATATAATACTCCAAAGGATAGTATATACACCATATAAGATTGAATTGGTGCATAACAACAATGAACCCTCAATAGTAATGTCAAATGTAATGAAATCCGTTATAAATAAGGTATCCTTAAATTAAGTACAAATCAATCTCAAAAATATGTGTGACAAATATAAATACACCCAATATAAGTGGATATTAAGTGTAAAACAATAAAATGTCATTCACACATATTCAATGGATGACATATTCAATGACTACATGTTGAACCCAATGAAATCGAAATTGGGTTAAAAAGTTCCCTTGATAGCCTAACAGCATCACACCAAAATTAGTTGATTAGAGATAAAAAGTGTATCTCATCACTTGGACATAAAATTTACATAAATAAGGATATATGAGGACATATCCCAACATAACAATCTGAAAATTAAAAGACCCAACAAAAGAATTCTTTTTAAAAAGAGGAGGGTGAAAGGTTCCCTTACCGACTTGGGTATCTTTCAAAACATGCACCCCATGAAAGAAGGACAATAGATCATTGATGTAAATACTCATAAACGAAAGTATATTACACAAAGAGTAGAATAATGGGCAGTAAATACACCACTCAATGGAATTTTTGGCAAATGTAGCATAAATCTCATGGGAATAAAAGTGAGATGAAAAATCCCTTACGAAAACTCGGCAGCCTAACGGCGCCACATAAAACTTCCCAATATGGATTGATGAGATCAAATAGGGTATATCATCACATTACAATAAAATGTACAGAAAGAGGAATATAAAATAACATCCTCCAACATTACAAAGAGGAGATTAAAAGAAGTGACATAAAGGATAGTACTTAAAAAGAAAGAGAGAGGTTATATCTCTTACGAAAGTTCGGCAGCCTAACGGCGCCACTCAAAACGTCCAAAATGGATTGATGAGAGAGAATAGGGTCTCTCATCACATGAACATAAAAATTACAGTAAGTGTAATATAAAATATCATACCAATAACAAGAAATATGAGCTTTAAATGGAATGACGTAAAAGTGTGTACTTAAAAAGAAAGAGAGGAGTAGGATCCCTTACCTCGGGTCCGACATGACTCGATCGTTCTTTAACGTCCTGAATAATAAACTTGAGTTAATTTATACTTGCTTAAGAACCTTTTCCAAGTTCATTATTCCTTTTATATCAATTATTGACATGTTATAAACATTATGTAATCATTTATGTTAATAATGTTCATTTTGTCGGTATTTGGTTCTTAAGTCGAAAGTGGACTTCTTACAATTACATGTTGTTCGTGTGGCCAAATGTTTATTATATCCAGAATTGTATTAATGATGTAGATATCATATATGTCATTTATATCCAGTACATGCATGCATTTATAACATTACATAATCATTTAGAGGTAAGAAATGAAATGCACAGTTCATGGAGACGGTAAGCCGTACGTACGCATGAACGCTACTTTCATTTCTATTTCGTAATTTATAGAATGGAATAATAATGATATAAAGGTATATTATAATTCCAGTATAATATAATATGTAATATCATATTTCCATCCTTTATATGTCCCAAATATTGTATTTAACGAATCAAATCACTTTGAGGGGGCGGTAGTCCGCACTTCCTTAAATGAAGATATCGCGTTTACCCATAATGGAAACCATAAAGGTATGCCCAAAATGAAAAAAAACAGAAGCTTAAGGAAAACATAAACATATTATATATCATATATAAAAATAGTGACATCATAATGGCCCCCTTTGAAGGTGTTAAATGAGTATTGAACAATCATCATTTCGGGAGGCCAAATTTCGCCATCCACGGAAACCGTATGTTCTTTAACAATTTGATGTAGTTGTGTGAGAGTGTAGCTCGAATAAATATTATAACAACATCCTAGTATATTGAAGAAACTGGTGTTGTTACAAAAGAAGTAAATAAAAATAGTTTAGGGGGTTGGAGAAGCAAAATAATACAAATGAACATGAGAGAATGAATTAACTTTAAAAGTGTAACTCCTTTTGATTTGATCCTAAAGGCTTCCTTTGAAAGGATTATGCCCAAAGGGAATCCTCTATGATTAGGAGAGGGATGTGGAGAGAGTAAATGGGCAGGGTTTGGCCGAGCCAAAGGCTTGAGGTGTGTGTGAAATGAGGTAGAGGTGGGGGCCTTTTATAAGAGGAGAGGAGGGTTACTTTTGGAAAGTAAGAAATATTACTTTATTTGAA
The DNA here is from genome assembly GCA_963277665.1 of Viscum album. NCBI lineage: Eukaryota > Viridiplantae > Streptophyta > Magnoliopsida > Santalales > Viscaceae > Viscum > Viscum album. Next base: position 2,046,801,290 of record OY728142.1, read on the forward strand.
AATGTGTTTCGGTTTTAAAAGGTCCCACATTGATATAATTCGTGGGTAAGGTGATAGGGGTTAAAAATCCACCCATCCAATATGTTTTGGACATGTGTAGTTCATATATTTTACATTATCTTTCCATTTTATTTTAATCGTTAAATAATGATGTCATCGCTGCATCATTATGATGTCATAAATAATTTAATTTATTTAATGTCTAAAAATTTTAAAAAAATTACTATGATGTAGGAAATCTTTTTATCTTTCCAATTACTATTTATAATAAAAAATATGACTTGTATAACCCCACTTAAAAATTGTTTTAGTAAAACATATCATGTTTGTGTCATTTTTACTTTTACATTAAATAAAAAGTTATTTATGTCATTTCCCAACCAAAGTGGATCCATGGGGTCCCCAAGTTGACCCATGGCTTGTATTGGTCGGCCATTACACATCCAATGAGTTTAGGACATGTGTCAAGTTCATTTCATTTTATTAAAGCATTATTTTTACCTTAAACTACACTAATTACCACTAATCGCGATTAAAAACTTAATAAGTTACTATTCACCAAAAAATTATTTTAATCTAATTGAACCACATTTTACTTATTAATGACAACCATGTATGTCAGATTTTTGAAAATCAAAACACAATGATGGAAAAATTTCATTTAAACGGAAAATCTGTTTTTATAAGTACCACTTAGTGGTTTCACTATTCATCAAAAATTGAAGTTTTTCAGAAAAATCCAAAAAATTCACCCTAAGCTATATTTGATATTCTGAATTCAAAAATGAAGTCTGTTTTACAAAATTCAAAACATATTAGTCACATTAATTAATTTAATAATTAATTCCTGCTGTCAGAGCAAATAGCGTGTTTTTATAAAACAATAAGTATCAAAAGATTGACACTATTTTAAGTCTGATTTCAAAATGAAATTAATTCCAACGACCACTATTGGATTTAATGATAAAAATATTTTCTAATTTCACTTTAAAACCAATTCAAAATATTATCTAATCATATAAATAAATTAGATTAAAAGGAGGTTTTGAATTAAAACACAACATTTTACACTATTCATTAAAAAAATGAACTTTATCGGAAAAATACTAAAAAATTACACAAATTAAAATTTGATGTCCCGATTCTTAATAAGAGTTTTATTTGGTCCAAAAGAATGTATAAGAGTGATCAAAACTATATTTAATGACAGTTCTCCATTAAAAGGCGATAAGTGAACCTTTAGTGAAAACTAGGGCATATACACCTAAAATTTAATTCTTTCCGTATTTTAAGCCTTTGTCTTTTATTGGATAAATGTAAAAACATTTAAAAACATATATAATCATATTTTAGTTATTTCTATCCATTCCCGCCAACACAACAGATACATGTTAACTACCATTTAAAATAATATTATTTTATTATTAGAGTGCAACGTAAGATTCCCAAGAAACTCGTTGTTGTCTGTTGGGTACGCCATCGAGCATAGCGTCCCCTTTAAAGTCATATCAATGTTTTATTAATAAATATGGATAAATATGAAAATGTCATATTCTTTATTTACCTGGGGTGTTACAATATATCAATGAAATTAACTATTAAAACATATAAATATTATGGTTAAAATTAAACAATATGGAAATAATTATTAAAAAAAGATAAACATTGTTATAAAAATATTAATGTTTAATAAAATTTATTTTTTTCATTACCACAAGTAATGTGTAAAGCGCAATTTTTAGAAATTATATTTTTTTGGTTGAAATTGTATGGTTAAGGTTGAATAATAAATTTATTAAAATTTAAAGCTATAAATTGTGTTATTATAAAATAAAAAAAATAAATGGATTTAATATAAATAAAAAAATGAATTTTTACATAATATTAAATGATAACAACAAAAATAATTTATTTTATTTTAAAATATTACTTATTTTATTAAAATGATAAAAATCTGTATTAAAAGTTAATTTTTTTTAAAAAAATGAATAATTTTACTCCTAAAAATATATTTAATCAATTAAGTAGTTTTATTATCTTATTGTTCTATCTTATATAATTATATTGTCACTATATTGTTAAAATGGATACATCACTATTCACATACAGACCATTTCTTTTACAGAAATTTGAAAACACATATCAAACTAATATTTACATTATATATTTAAAAATGTGGTTTATTTTTACAAATTTAAATTATAAATGGTTATAATTCAAATTATAAATTAGATTATTGAAATATAATGAATACTATTTGCACATGGTAATTTTTTAATATATGAAATATTCTATTTTTATTTAATATAAATTACTCAAACAATATGGTGAAAAAATATTTTTCATATTAACAATATCATTTATCCACTTTTTAATACTATACTAAAATTATTCCCAAAAATTTATATTTTAGATGGGCTAAATTTTAAACCATAAATCAGTCTTATTAGTTATATTTTTATAGTAATTAATATTATACTAATTACTTAGTAATTATAATGATCATTATTTTTACAGATATATTTAACTCAGTATTTGGAATAATCTTTTTTTGCATTCTAATCCTTCACCTTCAACTTAATGGTTATATAATCTTATATGAGTAATTTTATTTTAATTTTTTGTTTGAAGCAACCTATAAATCACAAAAAAAATGGAAAATATAATTTTAGATCTCAGGGCGTAACATTCTCCTCCGTGAAATAAATATTCTTCTTGAAATTTTTATTTTCACTTACTAACTTTATTAGTTAATATTATCAAAAAGATATGCATAGATAATAATATATTTTTAAATGAGGTGTCTTCCATATTATACTCCTAATAAATTTGAGACAAATATATTCCCATTATCATATCAACTGATTTCTTCTTTCTTACTCCACAACATGTTTCTACATGATATCATTTAACAAACATGAATCCTATTAAATTTCCTATGAGACATCCCCTTGGGTGATTAATGCAATATTTATGTCACTAATGAGATTAAATCTTCTTTTGTTCATCATCTTTATCACTTGATCATCCATGAAACTAATTAATTTTCTTATTTTGGTCAGGTATTCATATATATTTAGTTTTTTAATCCTAAATTCTTATTGTTTTTTTTCATAATCATTATATTTTTTACTTTTGTTTTTATCATATTATTATTCCTATTTTTAAAATATATGTATTTTTCAGGAAACTTACTATTAAATTTATTCCTTAATGCATAATTCATTTCATAAACCAAAAGGTGTTAACAAAATTGATTATCATCAAAATACAATTATTTTAATAAAATTACTAGAAAATTTTAAATTAATATTGTATTTTTCTTCAAAATTAATACCTTAGTTTTCATTTCAACAAAAATTACTCTAGATTTAAGATATGTTCCTTTTGTTAGGTTCTCTTATATTCCTTATCTTAATTACTTAATATAATATATCCATCACATGGATTTTAATGAGAATGTGACTGACCGAAGAATATCCCTCATGATTTCCTAGAAAGGTGTGTGGTATTATTCCAACCCCTCATGAGACAATGTTAATATTTATTAGTAATAGAACAACTCTCTTTAAATAATATTAACCCTAGGTGAACCTGTTACTCATTTTAATCCACATGCGAGTATCCAGATAGTGATTTAGTTGCTATAATAAACTCACAATCCCAACCATACAAAAAAATCATGATGTTTTCCCATGCATAGACTCATACCTTATATATATGACTTTTTTTCACATCATAATCCTTAAAATACTCAAACATTTTCCAAATAACCTACTGATACATCCTTAGATTTGAAATTATGATCCACTATAACAAATCAAACTTAAATTGTCCTCAAATGACATCTTAACTATAAATGTTAACAGAACACTAAGCTGATAACTAAATTGATGCACCAGTGTCACGATTTTTGGTTCTAGTTATCATAAACACATACTTTATATACTATCCTCAGTACCAACAGCAGATTCCCAAACATAACTATCCCAAAATTACATATTTTAATGAAAAAATTTCATTAAATACATTTCCATTACAATCCAGGATTAGAATAGTAGATAATTAGGATTATTCAGAAACTAATAAATCAATGACATTTCACAACTAATGTAAATTTTTATTTCAATATATAAGATAATACACAATCTTTTATAATTGATTGATGCGTCTCCAAAATTCTATACTAAATCTATCTTGTTAGAAATATCACGTGTAATATAATTCTCCATATCAAGGGGACATTAAAAAAATAAGATGTGGTGATAATAAACAAAATATCATAATTGTTAAAATGATGATCATAAATAATATTATAGTAATAGATAACCAATATGAATTCCATAATAGAGTGACACATAAATATTAATATAACAATATATAAGATAGTAAATAAAAATACCACGTTGTTAATAATAATTTGTTCTTTAGTTATGTAATGCATTATTTGGGATAAAAATTCTATTACATAATAAAATAAACCATGATCATAGAGATAACATTCTTAAAATTATGGACCTTTATTAAAGGAAATATCTTATTCTAGGTTGAAATATACCAAAATACCCATGTTAGTTTGTCTCATGATACACATCGATGCATCATGGGGCTATTGTGGGACCCTTACATTAGTAATTATGTATAATAAATTAACCATGGAACAAATAAAATATATAATACATAATAAAAATATAGTGGTAATCAATAAATTTTTATATTGGGATATATTTTTTATAAATTTTCAATATTTCCACAATTAATAAATGAAAAATCATTATTTGTAAAAATTCACCAAACAAAAAAACTATACATTATTTTGTATATTATTATTTTATTAATATCAATAATTTATTGATGTATGACATATAGGTGGAAACTAAGTTATTAATAGATGGAAATATAGATTGTTCATAAAGGATATATATTGGGAAAAATTATCTTTATATATATTTAGTAAAAAGGAATGAAATGATCATGGGGAATCATTTTTTTTTATAAATGAACACTTCCTGAGATATCCAATGGAGGAAAAGGGATGGTATAATTTTAAAATTCCCTAAATTAAGTTCGCGATATATTGGAGAACGCTAACATAGATGGAAAACAAAAATTGTTTTTGTTTTAAAAAAATAATTATGGAAAGAAGATATATCCTTAATATTTTGAAACAATTTTATGGGAAATATTTTATAAAACTAATTGAAAAATAATTTATTTTTCAAAATATAAATATATATATATTGTTTTATATAGAATGGAAATTGTGGTGTATATATATATTCATAATTAAAACTCTTAAATAACATAATTTCACACATTGATGAAAATAACGCGTATGAAAATTTGAAAAATTTCTTTAAGAAATTTTAAAAATGTCAAGTAGTAGAAAATAATATTAATTAAATTTTTATAAATAGTCTAGGATATTATAAAAAACTACCAATTATCATCAACATGGTAAAATGAAGGATCCCAAATAAAAATAAAAGGTAGGTCTGGTTTCCTTACAATGAGTAAATAATTAGGTAAGGTGGAACATTAAATAGGGATAAGATTAGTAAAATGGCATGACTATAAAATGGATAATAAAATGATAGTGGTTTCAGGTAAAAAAACACAAATATTACAAATGTATTATTTTTCAATTCAAATAATTATTTGGAAATGATATTGAAATTGAAATAATAAATATATTAGATATGTAAGAATAAAAATAAATTTCCAAGGAGTTCATGAAATGGAATATAAAATATATTTAAATTGAAGAAATTTCCATAGATGAATTTTAATAGGGATTTAAATATACTATATAAAATAAAGTATGGATTGAAATAAAAAACTTTTCTTATGTGGTTCTAAATGAGATATTGAAACCCTAACAACGATAACAACATTGAAGTCAAACACCCATATTATTTTTTCATTTAAATTAATAAAATTAATAAAATTAATTATGAGAGGATGATGATAAAAAATATTAATGGGGTGTAATATGTACAGTTCCTAGGAAAACCCATTGTATAATGAGAAATATTCCCCAATGAAAAAAATATTATGACATAAAACCATTAGATAAATTATTATATTCCCCTATAAGACATGGTTATAATATTTAAGAAAAATAACTATATATATATCACTAATTTAGAAAAAAGATTATTTCTATAACATTTTATACACTTTATTTATTATTTTCCTCTCCATGTATATTTTTTAGTTATGATCTATATTCAATATCTTTTGCGAGTAATCAAGATTTCATAGAACTAGTTTTATGATTGAAATGTTATTGTCCATTATTCTAAAAATGATCATAATTATGAGAAAATAAGTGTTAGTAAAACAAAAACTATAAATATTTATAAATTTCTAATTTTTTTTCTAATTTTTTTTGGTTTTTATTAATAATGATAAAATTGACGATGTTCACATTTTAGTGATTTTTAAAAAATTTGTATCATTATTTTAATTAAATACGTTTATATTATTTTTTTATTATAAAACAAAAATAAAAATAGTAATTAATTATTTATATCATATACTATTCTTTATTGTGTTCACTTATTCACCTATGATATTATTTTATTGAATTTTTCAAGTATGTGTTTAGAGTGACATAAACATGGACCTACAATAATTAATATTTGATTATGTTTATGAAAGTGTATTATTTTGGGAATAGTGTCATTAATATATAAAAATAATGATATATTTTAGATAATTTTCTATCCTTGAATCATAATTTAGTATTATTTTAAAAGTATATAATGAAACTATATGAAAAAGAAGATACTTTACTTCATGGAGGTAGTATTTTTCACAACAAACATTTTACATTTTTATTTCTAAAAAAAGATCGTGAAAGAAAGTGGATTAAAATTTATCCCTTAATAATAAGTATTATATTATATTTGTATCATTCACTCTTTAATCTCACCCTTATAAATATCATAGATAGAGGGTGGTGAAAATAGAATTCAAATCATTGTGGATGTGGTAGTCTGCACAATGTAAAAATGACATTTTTTTTATAAATGAAAAGGTGATAAGTAGGATAATATATAATGTCTTTTTATAAAAAAAATTAAATATAGAAAATATTTAAATTATTATAAATTAATTATAAAAATATATTTGGGAAATAATTTATGTGTATAAATAATGATAGGTAGGAAAAATAGAACTCGCATTGGGGGCTTGGCCTTTCCCAGGGAAGACTGCTTGGAAATAGAGGTCTTAGGCCAACATATTTTAACCAAAGGGTAATTTTAAAGGAATATGATTAAAGGTGTATAAATAATTATTGAATATAATTTTAAGAGCTAATTTTTAGTTTTTACATGAATGGGTGGTGAGGGGCCCCTTTTATAAGTTGTGTGAATGAAACTTTTTTAATATTTTAAAATAACATAAATAGATCACATGATTTACATATTAAGAAGAATCAAAAATTAATATAACTAATATGGTGATTATTTGTGGTTTATTATACCTCAAATATATATTATAACACATGTTTTAATATAATTTATAATCATTGAATGCTTTGAATTTTCAATTAAACCATTTATAAATTGACAGCAGTAACTAATTTTTAAACAATAAATTGATATTTAATTCATAAAATTAACATTGAAATTATTTAATAATTTGGTACTACTAAATAATATTACATTCATTTTATAAGATAAAATTTCTATTTTTAAGAAAATAAATTTTAACATTATAATATGTAACACTTAAAACCCTTTTTTAGAAAAAAGATTGTATCAATGATACAAATTTACATGTAAGATTAAATTGTCAATAAATCTGGTTTTCAAGATATTAATTGGTTTATTAAAAAGATTACAGATATTATATGGATCTAAAAAAAACCATATTTTAAAATATATTAAATGAATATACAACGATAGATTCTTTTATTTAAAAATTTTACTAATGTTCATAAAATGATAAAATTTTAATTTAGAAAATGTAAATAGTTTTTATAAATATATATTTTTACTATTTAAATACATTTTTGATCAACTAAATGTGTTTTTAAACTTCATGTAATTTATTTTGTAATTATAATTGTGTAGTATTATTAAAACACATTTTCATTATTCACAAATCATCTATTTAAAAAAATGAAAATTAATTTTTAGAAACTTTTTACATGTTATATATTAAAATGAAGAATATTTTATCAAAAAAATTTATAAAAGATAGTATTTTATGTTTTAATAATAAAATACAAGTAAAAATATAATCATAAGAAAACTACTAATTTAATATATTAAATATTCATATAGTTTTCTCAAATAAATTATTCATCAAATAAGGTGTAAAAATATTATTTATATAAATAATATCATTTATCTATAATATATTTAGTATCATGAAAAAAATACTTTAGAATAATATTTATTAAGTGTTTTCATTTATAGTCTAAATCAGTGTAATTGGTTATTTAGTGGTACTGATTATTATTAATAAATGTATTAGTATTGATAAATAACTTTTTATTCATACATATAATATCTAATTTTTCAACATCAATTTTTTCCCTCCAATTATATAGATTCATAACAAATAAAATATATTGTATCACATTATTTTCTGATTAATGTTATATATTATGTTATATATCAAACAAATTAGGTTTTAAAGGAAACTATAATTTTAGAACTCATTGTGTTATATTCCCAATCCTCATGGGATAATAATAAGATCAAGTGTACTGATAAATAAACCATGGGAATTATATTACCCTTTAAAAGGATTTAACCATATTAGGACCCCATAGTGCAAATATATCATTACCCATCATGATAACAGGTATAAAAGACATTATAACAACTATATAAAATATAAATAGAAAAAATAAATCGATGTAACTAATGAATATAGAATTAAAAAATTTATGACATCCACTCATGGAATAAATAACAAATTTAACATAAAACTACATAACATCCATGTAAAAATTAAATGAAACTAATTGTCAAGGCCAACATTGAATATTATTGAATAATCTCTAAATAGTTAAACAAAAACTAAAAACCAAACTACAACAAACATCTCCTGATGATCCTCATCTAGTCAACATGTTCCAACCAACCATCTTGATCTAACCCAAACCAAAATCCCTCCATTGTAGAAGAAAAATAAGGTATCCTGATAGAAAAAATATGAGTTTTATTCATTAATTGTGTTTATTTTTTTTTTAAAGGAACACAAAGAAGTATTTCACCCAAGATTTCATAACCTTTCCATTCAAAAGTAAATTTAATAAATACTCTTTTCCATATTGATTTAATATATGGTTTTAATGATTAATTTATGTATATCCAAATATCATTCCAAAATTCATTTTATAAACCACCACATTATTTAAAATGTATAATGTATGGGTGAAACCATAACAATTTATCAATCATACATCAAAACCATTGAAAAAAAGGGTGGATTAGGTATTATAAAAGAAACGTTTTATAGAAAACCAAAAAATAAATGTGTCTATATAGAACATCATTCTAACCAAGAAAAGAGAGCATTTAAATTAGAAGCCAAAATATACCATTCCTTCTGCTTTCCAAAAACATTTATTGAATCTTTTGGTATTCAAAATAACCCAAATTTTACTTTTATTAACTAATCATACAGTAATATTTATTTAAAAATGTAATTTTAAAAGTTGATTGGGATATAACCTAATACAAAAAACAATATAACCACTTGAAAATAAATAAACATACCTAAATGTCTATATATAGTAATATGTACAATAAAAAACAATGAGTATAAGATGAAATATAATTAAAATATAGTCCCCAAATATAATCTAATAATGTATATGAGATTCATGGTCACTTTCTTGAGACTGAAGAATCATGATCTTATATTAACGAAGATGAACCTATGCTAAACAAAAAAAACATTCATTTTTTGATTTTCCAACTGATTTAAATGTGATCCACCATGATCTCACACTCAAAAGAAATACTTGTACCTTCCAATATTTACCAGTACAACAATAACATCATGATTCCTCGCTTGGTGTAACTGGGAACTTCCAAAGGTGGCACACGATACACTAGGTTTACAGTAATCCAAATTCATAATCATATTTTATAAATCTCTTGTAAACCATAAAATGAAGATAAAAAATTAATAATCAAGTATATCTATAATAAATCATTAAAAATTAACTCTAACATCACCTCGTAAATCCTCATATGTAAATACGTACTTTTCCCATACACACATAATAATCTTAAATTGGATAACAATATAAAGACACCTCCATATGGTCACAATCCCTAACTAGAATAATAAAATCATATAGGTACATTAAGATCCTTAAAAACATTTGAAAAAAATATTAATGTGCTAAATTATCCATTGAATCATAATAATGAGAGTGATGAGAAATTTCATCCTCATTTTAAAACCATTTTAAATCTCATATTTAATTTCTTTTAAATAAATATATTCAATATATGTTTAAGTATATTTAAACAGAATATCTTTTTATCAAAGCACATCAGGAAATACAAACCTTCTACAAAAAAATGATTTTAAATAACTCCTAGCCCAAATCAGGCAAAAAAATATTTAAAAATCACTTTAACCCAAAAAAGGAATGTTCTGCATCATTTCAAATCATTTGGAATCCAATTTTTTTTACAAATAATGGAATTCCCATAATTATTTGAAATTCCTATGAAATCAATTATATTATGATATAGTTTTTTTTTGAAACACATAGAAATCACATTATAACTATATGTTGTACCTTAAATTTGGTATGCTAATAATTTTGAAGCATCAAGACCACGCTGACATGACAAATTAATGAAATTCACAAAAACATTTACGTTGGTCAGAACATAAACCAACTAAAACCATTTCAAAATGTGTTGTCTATTGCAGAAAATAATCGACCATGTATGAACACATCCTATATAAGACCTAGAAAAAAAAACCATTAAGGCTTTCACTAAACCCTATTCATAGACATAAAAATATTATTCTTCCACATTATTATGTCAATAAGAAATGTTCTACTATTAACTATGCATAAAATATATGTATATTCATAATATTTATTTAATTATTTTATTTAAGAAACACTCACACACATATATATGGATACATACTATTATTATATTGTTATTTTGCTAATTTTTTTTAACTACATTCATTTTTTATATAAAATTAATGACTATTTTTTACAGAAAAATATATATAATTTTAATATCTATATATGTGCATGAATATAAACTGGATTCTGTCAATATATCCAAATATATAATATTGGGATGATCTATCATTATCAACAAATGTAATGTTGCTTGAATTCTAGAAGAAGGATGCAAGTTGTATTATAGGATGAAATGTTATCTTACATTAATGTTGTTTTTATTAAATATTGACACTAGTTATGAATTATATAATCTTTTTATTTTAACTATCATTTATTTTTAGAGTTTTTATAGTTGTCTTCACACTATAGAATTATTTCTCAAAAATAAACTTCTATTTTTTTATGGTACAACATAATCATGTAATGTCATTTTTTCATAAAAATCATGATGGAAAAATGATTCTGTATTAATTTTACATTATATTTATTTTTTATTTTAAACTAATATGCTTATAACAATAATTAATCAAAAAATTTCCTTCAAAATTTTAACACATATTATATTATTTTCATTACTATCCATTATAAAATAAATTTTTATCCAATCACAATATTTCAATATTATATAAATTCATAAGAAGGTGATATTTAAAGAATGTATTTAAACTTTTTACCATGGTTTATAAAATTTAGAAATATATTAAATTAAAATTCATTTTGGGATGTATTTTGGTGTTGTTTTTTTAAAAATCATTAGTAACTTCTTCAAAAAAAAATTGTATATATCTATTTATAATTTCATATGTAACATTATATCATGTCTTTATAACACCCATCATTTTCTATAACCATAAAATATTCATACATAAAATAAAAACTACCATGGGACAGGTTTGATGTCATAAAATTAATGATATTTAAGTTGATTAATCATTATTTTACCATTTTACTTTTAATTTTATGGTTTTTAACTTTTTATCAAATAAATCATTTGAAAATATATTCATAATAATTTGGGAAACTGTAGTTGGGAATTTGAATCATGTATAACTTATACAAAATATACCCAAAAGGATGATGGTGTCTTTTATAGTAACAATTTCAATTTTATTTCATAATGAAATTACCTATGGTTATTGTACATTTTTTCATATATTTTAATTAAATTATTCACATAATATTAATTAAATTGGTTTTTATTTAATTTTATGATATTTTTTGAACATTTATTTTTAATTATTTAGATACAGACTATATATAACTGTGATAAGTCATAAAAAATTAATACCAATTTTTCTTTTTGACGAGAATGTAATACCATTTATATCTAAAATGGACACTATATAGAGATATAAGTAAATTTATTCTCATACTTATATTAATTTTATCAAATACTTTGTATTAGTTATACATAATAAATTATATTCATTAACATGTCATTAAAAACAGTTATGAGTTTTAATTCACCTTAAAATGAATATTTTGAATTTGGAAACTAATTTTCAATCATTAGATATTTATGATTAAAATATTCAGAACCATCATAATTCTTATGAAGAAAATAAGTATAAAATTTTCATCATTATAAAAAATGAAGTGAATATAAAATAATTTGAAGGATCTTATAAAATTAACTTCATACTACTATCAATGATACATTAATTTTGAAAATTAAATTAATATTAAAAGAAGAATATTAATTAATTCTATATAAATTTATATTATTGTTAAGATTATTCAAGTAGTGTAACATCATCATACAAAAATTGGGTTTTTAAAGTCACGGGTTTAATTATTTCTATCAAATCACCTTTGATTCCAACATGAACTTTTATAGACTATTTACTAACATTAAGATTATTATTTCCTTGTCTCTTATGATTTTACTTTGTAATATAATATTCAATATACTTTTCTTGAATATTAATTAGTATATAGTATATATTTTGTTTAATGTGAATGTATATATTGGAGTCTATATTATTGATTACATTCATGTCCTCATAATGGAATATGGAATAAGTCTATATTGAATATGATTTATAAGATAATGGAAAAATTGTTAGTGTATATTAATATTAAACATTTATTTGGAAAAAATAGTTTATTACTGAAAGTAACATATACATAATATAATGTGTATGACAAAAATTAAAAATAAAAAATAAATATATGATTGATATCAAATATGTATGTACCGAATAAATAAGTGTAAAATACATATTATGTGTATTCTCTTTAAATTAATTTCCCATGAACATAATATTGAATTGGATATGATTTAATACATAGAGAAAATATGCATGAAAAAAATCATACTTTTAAAATGAATTTCTTATGCGGAATTCAAGAAATATAAAATTTGTATTTATAACCTTGTGATTACTATTAAAATATATGTGCATATATAGAATATTGTAATGAAAATTTTTTGAATGGGGAATTTATATATACATTATAATTCTTATTCATGTACTGCATATGTAAGATTATAATTCTATAATATGAAATATTCTTATTCATAGAGTGGAATATTATATAAATTCTATATATAAATTTCATATACATGATTCAGAAGAAAAAGTATTCTATCACCCCCAATTTTAGGATTTCTATTATTAATGCTTCATTTTTTATGATTTTTTGGGATAATGTTCTATAAGTGTTCGAAGAATTAAAAGGAAATGAATATATAGTCTCATTACATGATGTATTCATGAAATTAACATGGAATTCAAGGTGTAAAAAATTCGAGACAATTTTCATGATAAAATTTGGTTTCTAGATGGATGTATAAGACCATTCACACCATGTAAAATATTCATAATGAAATTAACATAATATCGGATATCAACTAAGGCGATGGGTTCCTTAGTGTATGTAAACACCTGATGTATTTATGACAGGATTTCCCAATTTATAATATGATTTATTTGGAGCCTAAGAAGTTTAGTCTAGATTTATTATGTATTTTTTCATTCATCTTTTATTTTGTTCTTGTTGAAATAAAAAGATACCCAATGCAATTTCTTGGGACCATTAACCTATAGAATTCAATTCCAATGGATCTTCAAATTCATGATTAAGGAAATCAATTTTTATGGTTCCATTATTCCATCTGATATTGAATATCTTTGTGTGGGATTGATTAGAACCATAAACTAGTGTGTGATACCCTCATATGTGGGTTCATATTTATACAGATGTGGTATTTATGGGTTTTTATAGATTAATAAAAGTTACAGGTTCATCCATATATAAATTTAATATCACTTTTTAACATTTAATCCATGTTGCTGGATTCTCTCCCACTATACTGTTCATGAATATATTTCCTTTAATGTTCATAAATAATTCCCAAAAATTTATTAGAAATAACATAATTATTTTATTTTATAAGTGATTTTTATTTGATTTCAAAATGGTTGTTTTAAAATATGCTAATGTGGTGTTTTATTATACAATTTATAAAGAATTGTTTTTAGAAAAAATAATTTATGTGAAAATTTATCTCATATCTATTATGGTCATTGAATTCATGGTGTAATGTGTTCATATTACATTATACAAGGCCTTTTGGAAAAAAATTATGGTTATATTTGATGGATGAAATGGAATAAGGGAATATAAACTAGTGGTGACTTGATGAATGCTGGATTCCCACTACTGAGTAATTGGGTTTTCAATTTAATTGTTGGTGTGTTTGACTGTGGAACATTGAATAGATGAGACAAGAGAAATTGAAATGAAATTGAAATAATGAATGTGTTGTCTATTCAAATGTCTTGTATTAACAACATCCTTTAATGAATTGTTTTTTTATTCACCCCCTCTTCTTTATATAATATGTTATTACTTTTTATGTCTTATTGGGGAGTGTGGAATTTTAATAGTAAAATCTTAAAGAGCAACATAATCAGACACTTCTTTGGTGACTGGGTGAATTTAAAGATGTTTTCAACTTATATTCAATGAAGGGTCATGTTTTTTACTTTTCTGGTGGTGATTTATTCGTTATGGTTTGGTTGAAAAAGATGGATATGGGGGGAATTATATATTTTTCTAGAAATAGTGTCACGATAGTGATTATTCCTTTCAATTTAGAGTGTGATCCTTTCTATCTTATTTTTTCATACACTCAAATTTTTCTTGTATAGGTTTTTCATTGAGTAATGTGGTTTATTCTCATGCTTCATATATTTATTCTCGGTTGATATGTATTTTATGTTAGTTTGTATGGATTATTATGGAAAATAATCTTCCAAAGTGCTCTTCTACCCTTGGTATTTATTTCTGGACTTTAGGTCCTTGGGGAAGACAGATAGGTTTATAATCATGCTTATGAATTTTGAATCCAACAAGGTGAGGTGGGATATTACAAATGAATGTAGTTTTCCTTTGTCCTAGAGTAGGGATGGTAAAAGGGTACTAGACTTTTGTAACATGAAATGTACATAATAAAAAAAAGTTTTAACAAATTTATGATGTAATTAATGTTACAATGGTAGTTTTGGTAAAACAATTCATAAGTAATTTATTAGAGAATTATTATATCATCGCCATGGGTTTATATGATGAGTGATGCATACAATGCAATACAATGTGACTTACCACTATAAATATGTTGTTTAAATACTATTAAAATGATTTGTGAAAATGTTTAAAATGGTTTATTTTTTGAAATTATTATTTCACTAATTATTTCTCATAGTAATGATAGTTGTTAAAAATGTTTTGGAATTTATTCAACATTTTTTTTAGTAGAGAAAAATTTATGAATAGTTTAGTCCTATTTCTAAAGGAAATAAACCCATGAAGACAGTATATAAACTACTATAATGATGCAATTGATAATGTTGTTGCAACTCTTCTATAGATGAACCAATAACTTGTGTACTGTATTCTGCATGAGTTCCAATCCATTGAAAGAGGGAATCTAAATGATAAAATAAGGAGAGTAAATCATTCAATATATAATCAAAAACAAAGTCGACATTTGTTGAAGGGTTTTTGAACATGAAAAAGAAAACTATGGATCAACCGAATAATGATATCATTAAATTTATGGAAACATCTATATATATGATGATTAAGATAGATGCCTCTATGATGGAAGATTTTTCAAGCAATTGTGTAATTTTTCAGTCCAACTAAAGGAGAAGTTGTTTTTGAGGAATTTTAGGAAAATTTAAAAATATATTAATATCTATAAACATTCAAAATATAGAGAAAAAATATTTCTTCAACATTGGGAAAGATTAACTCATTATGAAATACAAGGAAGTTATGTTGATGAACATACCTTGTTTCACTCTATAAATATTCACAAGTGTATCATAGAAGGAACATATCCTTTAATCAATATTGTTGATAAAAATACATTATAAAGCGACTTTTCTTTCTATAAAATGTTATGTAATGATGAACCACATGGTAATAGTGACTGAAAGGGATGACATTATATATTTCACCAGAAGATTCCCTTTTTACCATGGGGACATGTTTTAATTTTAATGATATAAATATGGTAATTAGGGATATATACTCTCATATAGGTGGCACAAATCAAAATCTAACTATGATATCAATTAATATTTATGCATGTTCTAAAAAAAACTTTTTCCATTTGGTTCATAGAAAAATAAGAAAAATACAATGTACCTCATCACCAAGGAATTCCCACCAATATGGAAATAGATGACATACTAATATGTTTTGTCTTAATATTCCAAGTGCATTAGGTGGAATATATTAGATGTAGAGGGATCATTCACATTCCATGATAAAATAGTGCTGTTAGACTAGTTCGCCTCAATAGATGTAGGTGAACCATGAATTTTCTAGGAACACTTTGGTTTTTCAGTCGATATCTTGGAAGAGAAGAATGGTTTATCACGTGACAATAAATTTATAGTCTTTTAGAGAATAACATTCTATTGATAGTGAGAAACTAGTTCCCTCTATGGTGTGAGGTACCATTATTCTCAACTCGACAGTTATGGAGACCTTTTTTATACAACAACATCACATTGTTTCATTTATTCTTTTGTTGTTAAAAATTTTTGACAACCCCATGAAATTAGTGATCATTTGAGGATTATCAGGACACTCCTTGGAAAATAGTAGTATTGAGGATTTAATTACACAACATGTTCTATTTCCATTGATACAATTTAGTATATGTAATAGTTTATGATCATGGAGTTCAATGTATTTTCATTACACTTTTGTATATACTGGATTGTGAGATTTAAATCTCATATCTATTTTTGTACATAGAAGTTTATATTTACATCCCAAGATGTAGTCCATAACCTTGTTATGGTTGATTGAGAAACATATACAGAAATTGAAGAACCTTTAATAACAATTAATGGAACTATATTTTTTGAGTTAGTAAAAAAGAATATATAAAAGATACTGATAAAATATCAAATGAGACTCTTTCTAGAATAGTGGATCAATACCCAGATATTTTTCTTAATGATTTCACTATGTTACCACTAATGTGAGAAATCAAATTTTTTATTGATCTTCTTCTATGAATAATACATATTTCAATACCCTATTAAATAATTTCTCTTATGATTTTGTTTTAATTAACAGTTCCTTTAGATTTGTTGGAAATTAATTGATTTATTAGACCAAGTACATCACCTTAGGAAACAAGTGCTTTATTCAGAAAGAATGAAGATGGTACTATTGGGTTGTTTGATTATTATCATAATTTGAATAAAGTATCAATTACAAATAAGTATCATAATACTCAAATATATGACCTATTAAAGATATTTAGGGGATCCATGTGGTTTTCTTAAATTTTTCTAAACTCATGATATCATTGGCTTTGAATCAGAAGAGTGGATATCCTAAAAATAGTTTTTTAGAGTCACTATGATCATTATGAATATGTATCAAGTCTTTTGGTATCATTAATGCTCATAAAATATTCACGGATTTAATAAACTGTATCTTTAATAGGTACATAAAATATTTTGTTGTTAAATGTGATTGTTATTTTATGATGATATTTCAATAGAGGAATGACCATGAGGGGAACTTGTGAAATATACTGAGTGTGTAATAGATAATAATTTGAATGAAAACAGTTATTACTATCAATTAGGGATTCAAAAAGTCCATTTCCTTGGGATTTTCATTTCAATGTAGGAATATAATTTTTCCCTGGGAATATAAATGTAGTATTCTCTTCCCAAACACTGTACAATGTTTTTGTGGTAAAACTTTTTCTAGGATTAACAAATTATTATCACCGCTTCATTCATGATTTCTGTAGACATTTTTCTCTTATTAGTGCTCTCAAATGGAATGTATTATCGTTCAAATGGAATTATGATATTTATAAATAATTTTTGGATCATAAAACTCATATTACCTCATCAGCCATCCTAATATTTCTAGAACTATGTAACAGCAAAATGGTTTATTGTCATGTAATTCCTTGAATATATGAAAATTTAATTATTTCTCACTCAAATTTACTATTGTTTATTGGTACCTATAGTGTATAATGAACATGTAATGGAATATGTGATCCTGTAGACCATGATTATAAATAAAAATTATGAAAAATAGTGCATTATATTTTAGTATTTTTCAATTTCCAAAATATTGTTTTTTGTGTATGTTAAGGTATGAAAAAATTGAGCATTACAAATGAGAATAGAGAAGTAAAGTAAATATAAATCAATTAACATTTTTTAATATCTAGTTCAAATTTATTTATTCATTCATGTATTTTTATTGAATTCTCATCCATGAAAAATTAGTGAATTAATATTCATCTCATCGGTATAAATTCCACATTTGGAGTCATCAGACAACATTGGATTTTGAATGATTTTTATAAAAAATATTGTTTAAAAATTATTCCAATGTCTTGGAAATTAAAATTTAATAAATGAATTCATAATAAATCTCACCGATTAATAATGAAGTATATAAATGTTTATTGAGTGGTGAGATCCAATTTTTTATTGAAATTTTATCGGAGAAGTGGAAATACTAATCAAGCAATTAAAATTACCTTAGAAAACTAATTTATTTTCAGATCATTACAATTAAAGAATTTTCAATGATATTTATTATAATTTTCAAATAAATGAAAGAAAATAATAGGATAGAATACATATCCCCTCTTTAATTTAAATGATGAGTTCATCCAATGATTTTATGATCTTGTTTTCCACCATGATTTCTTTTACAGAAACTATCATCTCCCATTTCTATTTTCTAATATTCAAACCCCTAGTGAAATTCCCATTGAAATTATTTTAAAACAAGTGTTCCCTACCTCTGAATCACAAGATTCCATCAACAAAAAAATATCATCCATGAACTGTTCATCGACCACATGACACTTTTCAAATTTTATTTTCACCAACAAGTGAATTGAGGTGAACCATTCAAAAAAATTAATATTTCACATAAAATTGATATCCTATTAAATCCAAATTAATCTAGGTTTATATAAGGCCCAATTATTAAGCATTATATAGTATTGTGATAAGTCAAAAATTTAAAATTAATTCACTTCATGGGGTTTTTCAGGTTTAGAGCTATAGTGATTTAAGTCATAACTCATACCAAACAACTTAAATATTTAATGTAGACAGTTCTACTCGCTATAATTTTTTTCATATTTTTTTTAAAATAAGCATGGTTCATTTCATGTTTAAATAGAAAGGCTTTTCATTGATTCATTATTGACTCAATTCTTCTTTAAGTATTGTGAAAAACTTTTCAGAACATTGGATGATCATAAAAATCCCAGTAAGGTGTAAATAATGATGGAAATATATTAGTCTTCTGAAGACATTTAAACAATGAATAATTTATCATAAATTAATATTTTTCACCTTTAATTAGTAGTAAATATAATTCATTGAATATAAGATCATTTCATTCCATTTTGTTACCAAATCATTACTATAAAGCCCATAATATGAAACACAAAACATATAATGGTATCTTGGGAAATAAAAATACTTAAAATAAATAACCAAATCATCGACTACCATACATATCACTAAATAAAAAATCTGTAAGACCAAATTACATACAAAATGCCTTGGTGTTTATTACATAACCACATGTCAGTAGATTATCAACAAAACACCCATCTTTGGTTTATCACGTAACCACCCATCATTGGTTTATCACATACCCTCAAATCAAATTTCCATGTACCATTATATATTTATAACACATAAACTATTTCTATTTTCAAAATTTCAATCATAAAATTTCATTTTCAATCACACGAAATGTTTTAATGATATTAAAAGATTCAATCCATTTCTGAAACCATTCAAAACATTCTATAATGAGGCTATTGAATCAATATTTACCATACCGTATTTATTCGTTTGAATGAAAATGAAAATTTCAAACATTCATTTACATATATATAAATATAAAAAAACATTTTTGAAAACATGGACCTGAAATATATGGTTTGTGAATAAAATTTCATTAAAACATTCAAAATAATTTTTCTGTAAACAAGACCCTTACCACTAGGGAAACACAAATAACAGTAATTAAGGAATAACATTAAATATCACTATACGAAACTAATTCTAGATATATATTGTCTAATGGTATTTATAGACACATTATAGGATAATAAAGGAGAAAAAAATCAGCATAAGCCTAAATAAAAATATATTGAGATGATTTCTATAAGGACCCGGCCTTAAAACATTACATAATCATGAATTAAATGAATAATTCACATAGAGGATCTTTTCAGGTTTAGAGTTTTAGAGAATTAGGACATAACTATTACATCGAAAAAGATTACAATGTAGACACTTCTACTAAGTTTCCATTAAATACAAAACTCTTAAAAAGTAACATGTCTAGTTCCATATTGTAGATAACATGTCTTTCCTTGATCCCATCCGTGACCCTATTCATCTTTAAGTAATGCTAAAAACATTTCAAAATTGTGGGATGAGCATAAAAATCCCAGTAAAGGATACACAAATAAGGAAAACTGTTACTTTTTCCAAAGCAACAGGTAAACCAAGAATACATTATCAAAGTAATACTTTTCACCATTGTGTAGTAGTAAATACTCTTCACTGAATAAAAGATCACTACTTACCCTTTGTAACCAAATCATTACCATAAACCCATATAATGAACACATAACATATAAAGCTAACTTAGGACATAAACATACTTAAATGTAATAACCATACGGTTGAATCCCACACATATCACTACATGGAATAGCCATACGGACGACCTACATACCCAATGCATTGGAGGTTATAATGTAACCACCCGTCTTGGTATTCACAACACCACCTGTCATATGGTTTATCACGTAACCACCAATCAAATGTCCAAGTACCATTAAAAAATAATAATACATAAAGCAAATATAATGGAAAGAAAACATTTCCACATTTCAATCACAATATATCACTTAAATATATTGACATAAAAAATCCATTATCAAAACCATTTTCAATACCAAAATACATAAAAGAGTTTGTGGTATTTAATTTCTTTTAAAAACATTACAACTTTTTAAGGAAGCCAAAGGTCAAATAGTACTCGCGGTGGTGGAAAAAATCGTTGTCACCACATAAATTAAAAGAAACATTCTGTTTTTTCATTTAGTAAAACGATTCATAGAAAATGATTCCCGTTTAATGAAATGAAAAGTCAAAGGGGTTTATACACCGTATAAAAGAAAGTTGTGTATAAAATATAATATTCCTCAATGAAAGGAGATTGAGGCGAAGTCTCATACCACTTTAAAGCTTTTAACATTTTAAACCATTAATATCCATATAAATAAATCCTTAAAAACCATTTTGAATACATGGATAATAATGAGAAATATTTATAATAATAAATCATTAAAACATTTAAAATGATATTTTAGTTAAAGAGTTTTTAACAAAATGAGAGTCAATTGAATACAAATAATTGAGGAATAAAAATTAATCAAAACATTATAATATCTTGAGAATAAAGGGATTCATGATATAATATGTAAAAGGACAATATATACACCATATAAGAGTGAAATGGTGCATAACAACAATGAAGTCTCTATAGAAATGTAAAATGAGATGAAATCCCTTATAAAGAAGGTATCCTTAAATTAAGGATAAATAAATCTCATAATTTTGTGTGAAAAATATAAATACGCCCAATATAAGTGGATATTAATTTTAAAACAATAATAGGTCATTCACACATATTAATAGGATGACATATTGAATAACTACAAGTTTAACATAAAGAAATTTAAATTGGGTTAAGAATGTTCCTTTGTAAAAATTCGACAGCCTAACAGCATCACTTTAAAATTCATAAAATGAGTTGATGAGACAAAAAGGGTATCTCATAACTTGGTAATAAATTTTACATCAATAAGTATATATAATAACCTATACCAACATAATAATCTGTAAATTAAATGACCTAACAAAAAAGAATTCTTTTAAAAAGGGGAGGGTGAATGGTTCCCTTAACGACTTGGGTAACTTTCGAAACGTACAACCCATGAAAAAAGGACAATAAAAAATTGATGTAAATACTCATAAACTAATGTATATTACAAAAATAGTATAATAATGGGAAGTACATACACCACTCAAAGGAAATGGTGGAAAATGTAGTATAAATCTCATGGGAATAAGAGTGAGATGAAAAATCCCTTACCAAAACTCGGCAGCCTAACAGCGCCACTTAAAACATCCAAAAATGGATTTATGATATCAAATAGGGTCTCTTATAATATGAACATAAAAATTAATATAATATAAATATAAAATAACATTCCCCATCATTGGAAATATGAGCTTAAAATAAATGACATAAAAGAGAGTACTTAAAAAGAAAGAGGGAGGTTGGATCCCTTACCTCAAGTCCAACTTGTTTTGTTCGTTTCTTTATATTCCTGAATAAAATATTTTGTTCAAGTTATAATTTCTTAATGAAATCATTTAAATATTATTATTCAGTTCATATCACATATTATAATGTTATAATAATTGGTTAATAATGTGAGTTTATATCAGACGTTTTTGTCGATGTTCGGTACATGAGTCAAAATTGAACTTGTTGGAAAATAATTTTCCATGTAGATAAAGTTAAATCATCTACATAATAGTATTAATGATTTAAATGTCATATATATCCTGTTAATATTCCTATTATACTTTTCCATAACATTTGGATATAAAAAATGAAATGCACCGTTCATGGAGACGGTAGGTCGTGCGTACGCATGAAAGCTACTTTAATTTCTTTTTAATATTAATGGAATTAAAAATAAATTATAGATATATATATAATAATTCCAGAATTATATCGATAATTTATATGTAATATATGAAATATATATCCATTATATATATGTACTTATAATAGTACATAACATTTGGAGATAAGAAATGAAATGTACAGTTCATAGAGACGGTATGTCGTACGTACGCATGAATTCTACTTTAATTTCAATTTCATACTTTAATGGAATGAAAAAAATAATTATACATAGGTATACTATAGCTAAATTTTTATATAATATATAAAATCATTAAATCCATCATTTATACATCCCACATACGGTATTAACGATTCAAAACACTTTGAGGGGGCGGTAGTCCGCACTTCCTATAATTAGATTATCGCGTTTACCCATTATAGGAACCATAAAGGGATGGAATAAATGAAAAATAAATAATCATATGTAATACATAAACATAATTTATATTTCATATATAAATACAGTGACATATTAATGGCAACCATGTGAGTTGTTAAAAGAATATTGAACAATCATCGTTTCGTGAGGCAGTAATTCACCACCCACAAAAACAATATGTTCATTAACCATTAGTTGGAGGTGTGTATGAGTGTAGCTATAATAAACCATTTAGAAGAATAAGAGTATATTTAAGATACTGGTGTAGTTACAATAGAAAGAAATACAAAAAATTAGGGTGTTGGAGAAGTAAAATAAAACAAAAGAACATAAGAGAAGACATTACCTTCAAATCGGATAACTCTTTTTGAATTGAGATCAAAAGCTTCCATGCAAAGTCTTCTTCCCAATGTGAGGCTTCTAGGAGTAAGAGATGGATGTGGAGAGACAATATGAGCACAGTTTTGTCGAGCCAATGGTTTGAGAGGTGTGGATAAGGTGGTACAGGTGGGGTACTTTTATAAGAGGGAGGAGGGGAACTCTTAGAATGTCATGAAAAGTTACTTTATTATAAAATTATTTTTGGATATTAAAGGTCCCACAATTAAATATTTCGAGTATAAGGTGATAAAGGTTCTAAAGCCACCCATCCAATAGGTTTTTGACAAGTGTATTTCTTAGATTTTACATTATATTTTCATTTTATTTAAATTGTTCATTAATGAGGTAATCACTACATCATCATGGTGTCATATATAAATTAATATATTTAATGTCTAAAAATTATAAAAAAATACTATGATGTTTTAAATATTTTTATCTTTCCAATGAATATTTATAGTCAAAAATATGACTTGTATAACCCCATGTAAAAATTGTTTTTGTAAAACTATACATGTTTGTGACATCATTATTTTAACTTTAAATAAAAAGTTATTAATGTCATTTTCATTCTCAAGTGGCTCCATGGGGTCCCCAAGTTGACCCATGGTTTTTCATGGACGGCCATGACTCATAAAATAAGGTTAGGACTTGTGTCAAGGTCATGTCATTTTATTATAACATTATCTTTAGCTTAAATTACAATAATTACCATTAATCACGATTAATAAAACATAAAAGTTACTATTCACCAAAAAATTATTTTTAATACCATTGAACCAGATTTTACATTCTAATGACAAAAATGTATGTCGGATTTTTGAAAATCAAATCACAGAAGTGGTAAAGTTTCATTTAAATGAAAAATAAGTTTTTTAACAACCACTTAGTGGTTTCACTATTCATCAAAAATTGACTTTTTCCGAAAAATACCAAAAATTCACCATAAGATATATTTGATATTACGAATTCAAAAATGATGTCTATTTTAAAAAATTCAAAACATATAAGTTTCATTTATTAATTTAATAATCAATTCCTGCTATCAAAATAAATATCTTGTTTTTAAGAAACAAGATCTATTAAAAAAATTTCACAACTTTAAGTCCAATTTCAATGTGTAATTAATTACAATGACCATCATTGGATTAAATCGAAAAAATATATTCTAATTTCAAATTAAAAACAATTCAAAATATGATCTAATCATATAAATAATATATATTAGTAAGAGGTTTTGAATTAAAATACAACATTTTTCACTTATTTATTAAAAATGAACATTATCAAAACAATAAAAAAACATACACAAAGTAAAATTTTATGTCTCGATTATAATGAAAGTGTCACGACCCATCCTCGGGGCATGTTCCGTGACTACCCCAAGCCTTCCTTCCATAGGCCAGAGGCTGGAGACTAGCACCAAAGGCGTAAATCCCGATAACTGGGAAGACATTGCTTTTATAAAAGTAAAGAAAACACCACAGAGTACAAGCGGAAGTAAAACACTAAGTAAAAAAGAGAAGTGATGAAAGGTAAATGGGCCAGAATAAAAACCCAAAAGAAAGTACAACTACAACTGAACAAAGTACAACAGAAAAAGAAAATAGCTGGAAGAACGGAAGCATCTCCTAGGTCGTCCTCCTGAAGTCCTACCTCAAGGGTTGGTACAGATGGCGCAGCTCCTGGATCGTCCACCACGGATCCTACCTGAAGGGTAGGTATAGATAGCCTCCACAACACTCTCTCCCTTCAACCTCATCTGAGTGTCGTCCTATCGTGAATTCCACCTCCGGATACTGACTCGTCGTGTAGTCCACCTCTGGGTACTGACTCGTCGTGTAGTCCACCTCCGGGTACCGTCCAGTCCTCGAACACTCGGCCTCCATCAGCACTGCCCATCATCTACAACCAACACAACGAGGTGCGTGCATATCCCGTTCAGGGGTGAGTATAACGATACTCAGTAGGGACCCCGAAACCCTCAAGGTCTCACTAAAACCAATAAGGATAACCACAAAGAAGATCTCAACAGATAACCACTGCCTAGGTATATGCCCATACATATATCTAAGTTATCAAGTAACCCATCTCAGTAATGAGGAAACGCAAGGGTTATGAAATCAATGGATAACCACTGCCCAGGTATATGCCCATACATATACCTAAGTTATCAAGTAACCCGTCTCAATCATGATGAAAACACAAAGATCAAAAGTCTCAGCTCAAACCAGGATTTTCATTATCGAAACCGTAACTGCTAAAGAGCCCCGTCACTGGAGTGTATAGTTGTCCTGTCATGACTCTGAGGTACTGCTCGCTAACCTAAGACTGCTGAGGTATTCCTCTTGTCGAGTATTGTGGGCATGCTACTATAACCAAGTGCTTCCCACCATGGGTCTGCCGCTACAACCAAACGCTCCCCCTCATAGCCTCAAGAGGTACTCCTTCTATTGAGTATCGTGGGTCTGCCGCTACAACCAAGCACTCCTCCGCTGTGGGTCTGCCGCTACAACCAAGCGCTCCCACTCATAGCCTCTAGAGGTACTCCTTCTGTTGAGTACCGCGGGTCTACCACTACAACCAAGTGCTTCTCTGCCATGGGTTTGCCGCTACAACCAAGCGCTCCCCACTGGGCTATCCGAAACACACCTAGACGATCGGTCAAGCAGTCATCAGGTCTCAGCCGTCTACACGGCCTCTATACTCTGCACGCTCGTCTCCAGGAGGGTCCGCTCAATGAGCTACTAGTCGATACTACAAGTATCACAAAGTTCCACGAAGAAGTATCTCAAATGACTTCCTCGTCATAGTGGTCTCAACGCAATAGATGGCGCGTTAATCGGACTCCCGGTCTGTGAGTTATTAGCCTTTTCGTCCCAGGGGCCCGATTGGTTTCGTGAGAAAACCAACCCGACCGTAACTCTACTCTACCCCGAACGCTCATAGGGTATACTCATAAGGACCGTTTCTCAACGAGATCACCAACGCGGCTGACGGTTCGTCAAACGGACGTCTGGTCTGAAAGATAAATGCTTTTCCGTTCCAAGGGCCCGGTTGGATTTCGGGTGCAATCCAACCCGGAAACTATCCAACTACAACCAAAACTCAGTATAAATATGCCAAAAGTTCCATCTCATCAAGAGGAATTCAACGAGACAGACGGCGCGTCAATTGGCCTCCCGGTCTGTGAGTTATTGGCTTTTTCGTTCCAGGGGCCCGGTGTGTTTCGTGAGCGAACCAACCCGACCGCACTCCGACGACATCCAAACCTCGAGCGGAGTAAGCCAAAAGATCTGTCTCACTTAGAGAAATCCATCAAAGTCAACAGCACGTCAATCAGACGTCCAGAGCTCAAGATATAAGTGTTTCCGCTCCGAGGGCCCGGTTGGTTTCGTATCAGAACCAACCCGGACGAACACAAGATATTCCAAAACCTTTATTGTGATATACCAAAACGACCATCTCTTTCCAAGGATCTCTACGCAACTGATAGTACGTCGATTGGAGGTCCGTAGCCCAAGATATGGGCAAAAGACCAAAGAGGGTCCGAAAACGGGGGGTCTGGGCCCGGACCGACCCGGCCCGACCCCCCCTGGGTCGGCCCGAATCGGGTTGACCCGACCCGGTAGGGCATGACCCGGACCAGCCTGGGTGTGACCCGGCCCAGCAGGTCAGCTCGGTTCGGTCGACCGGCCAAGCGAGGGCATCGCAGCCCCCGTGCGGGGGCCGCTCCGCGGCACCCGAAGGCGGCATGTCGGTCGTGTCCCGCCCCTCGGTTTCGCGCGGCCATGGAACCGAACTCGCCGCTGCGGCGGAAGCCATGGCTGGTTTTGCCAGCGATGCGCCAGGCGCCGCTGTTGGCTGGCGGTCAGCCGTTGCCGGCCGCCGCCTCCGGCCGTCGGCGCTGCCGCGCCGGAGGGATCTTCCGCGGACCACCGGACGCGCTGCGGTGGTCCGTTTTGCATGCGGTCTTCTCCATTGGTCCACCCAGGACCTGATCTTCACTACAAGGCCCTCAAACACCATAGCGGCCTGCTTCGTCGTCATCCGTCAATCCGCACATCGATAAACAAGTTGCGGAGGGTTGTCGAGCTGTGTTTGTTCGGCCCGCGCCCACCGCATTAGGTGTTATCAATTGGAAAATAATAAACACATGATTTTAATCATTGAAGAGGGTATAATTTATCCAAAATAAATTATACGAACACCTTGCAATCAAATACCCATGCACGAGAGTTTAAAAAAATGAATGTGCGGCGTGATGACGTCGCACATTCTTGCCGCTCGATCCCGCGCGTTGCGACGACACCTCATCAATTTCATTCGATCCGCAACAACAAGAAAAACAATAAGGGAGGGGGATGTCCATGTTTGTGCAGTCCAGCCTCCTCCCGTTAACTGATATCATGCGGTCCAAATATCGCAGATAAAAGACGGAAGAGAATCACGTAAGGGAAATCATGTAAACCCCCCACCTCGTCATAGTCTTCGGACGAGTACTTCGTGGAATTGACCGTCGCGGAAGAAGATGATCATCGCGTCACAGAAGGGCATCGCATCGTCGCGGTATACGGCGTCGCATCGATGATCTCTGAGGTTTAAAGGAAAACACACAGATTTTTATTTCACGAATTAAATCTGTGTTAAGGAAAAAATCCACAAAGGAAATTTAAAATTTCAGAAATCTCCTACCTCAAGCAGTTGATCGAAGATTTGTCGCGGGAGGAGAATCGTCGCAAAAGAACGTTACGGGAGAAGAATCATCGGCGTCACGGAACACAGCGTCGCATCTTCGATCTCCGACGGTTCGGCGTTCTTCGTATTCTTCGAGTTCATTGCGTTCTTCGCGTTCTTCACAAAGGAGGATGAAGATCTCAAGCCTTGGAGTCTTCTCCAAATCCTCTCAATGAGCAATCCTCAAGAAGACAAGCGTTGGTCTTATTTTATTAACATGCCAACAAATTAAAAAACAAACTAAGTAACGACCCATTAATTCGTAGAATTAATTTCAACGACTAAACCGCCCAATTAATAGGAGCATGTAAAAGTTTAAGGAAACACACCAGTTAACTTTCATTAATGAGGAGTTTTCGCGGGTGCGTTACTTAGAGGAAAAGAAACGGTGGGGATCATGTGGGCTCCACCTCACAAATATCCTACCATGAGGCTAGGATATTTTTGGATTTCACCCTATCCACTTTAACTTAGCTCAAGTGGCTTTAAGTGGCTTTTAAGTAGCATTAAGTGAAAATAAAAAATATAATTGCCGCACCACTTTATTTTATTTCTTAACTTAACCCCACAATTTAAAAACTACACCCGAGCAAATGAAAATCCGGAAAAGGTGTTTCTAAGCAAATACCGGCGCTGCGATTCCATCGGTGCCCTCGGAATTTTATTCCAAGCACTGGTTCAAAAGATATAAAAACTCGCTCGTTCGTTCACTGAACGTACCTGAGCCAAACTTTGGAAAATGATTCCGGGCACACCGGACATCGGAATCAGGTGCCGTCAGAAACTGCATTCTTGTAAAATTACAAAGAAAATTAAGAGAAAAAATTTCCCTTGAAATTTCCGTGTCTTTACATCACTCCCACCTCAGGGATTTACGTCCTCAAAAAGAATTAACACCAACTAGGGTCACAAAAGCGGTACAAAGCATGCATCTGAGCCTTCCGCTCCCATGTGCTCACCCAGAGGTTCCCGTACTGCAAGAGAATGTACACCCGAGTAATCGATCGTCCTCCTATGATCCACTCTTGTCGATCCTCGATCCCCACAGGAACCTCCGTGGAAGTCACCTCATCGCCATCTTCCAGCTCCTCATGGTTGAGGGTATGCGAAGGGTCGAGAACGTATTTCCCCAGTTGAGATATGTGGAAATCGTCATGCACCTGGTGCAACTGAGGTGGATGGGTCAAGCGGTAAACCACCCCTCCTACCCAGCTGAGGACCTAGAAAGGTTTGTTGAACCTCAGAGATATCTTGTCTCCTAGGCCACATCTCCGTAAACCTCGTCAAGGTGAGACTCGTATAAGGACGTGATCATTAACCTCGAACTCTAGAGGTCTCCAACTCATGTTAGAACTGAAACTCAAACGACAGCTGCCACGACGGTATGGTTGACCGACTCAAGAGTGATCGGTCGCACCTTCCTGTGAAAGAGTTTATCCTGTGCTGCCTGGGGTTTCCTTTTCGTCGACCAAGGATAACCCATCCCGATGTCGTAGTCAAACCA
The DNA here is from genome assembly GCA_963277665.1 of Viscum album. Taxonomy (NCBI): domain Eukaryota; kingdom Viridiplantae; phylum Streptophyta; class Magnoliopsida; order Santalales; family Viscaceae; genus Viscum; species Viscum album. Next base: position 2,046,831,740 of record OY728142.1, read on the forward strand.
CAACCTTTTTTCCTAATACAGACAATCTGTGTTTGAACTGTGGATCCAATCCATACTCAGACCAACGTCGTAAGGCCTCGACGCTGCAACCAAGAGATTCCAACCGAAACTCTCTCCTCGAGGGTCTGACCACACTGTCGGCATAAATGTGATTATTGAGTATCCTCCCATGGTATCTCTAGACGTGATGGTCACGTCCACGACTTACCGGAAACTCTAGGTCTTGGGCATGATTTTTGAAAGAAAGGAATGATTCATATCGACGTCTCTTACTACATCAGCTAGTAGTGGACACAGACTGTCCCTTGAATCATTTCTAGATCCATTGGGTCACACTCCTTGACCGCATGCAGCCGCACTCTTCCTCCTCCCTCCAGCTCCCCGAACCATGCGGGGATAACTAAGGTGGGTGGTTGTAGAATGTTAATATGTACACCACCTCATGCTGCTCTCCTAGCTCTGCCTCCACGTCTGCTGCTTCACAAACTCATCTATCCTTAAATATTCCTCTTCTTGAAACATTCAACACGCTCAAGTCTCTAAGACTAGCGCCAGTTTCCTGTTTCTTACCGCACTGTGCTGTCTTCATCCACTCCTGGATGATCTACACCTTCTTTTCCTATGATCTGAAAGAGTTGCTAAAATTTCTCCTTTTCCGAAAAGATAAACTCGTTCTCATCCCCTGGATGAACCACACCCATTGCCTAATACAGTCGATCCCGACATGAATGATGCATTCATGCCATGGATGACATCGTAATTCCTCGACGTAACTACCAAGAGATCCAACTATCACTCTCGCCTCTGCTGGTGCCTCAACTACAAGAGGGCCCTGTACTGAAGCCTCGTCGCTCGGTAGGCTGTCAGTACGCACATCCATGTGGGCTGTAGCTGGTCGTCCGAGAAAAGGCATCCTGAATGAAACAACGTGACACGGTCAAAAGATTATACCTGGTGAGCTGACCTGGTTTGAGATGATATTTAAATAAAACTTCTGGGAACACACATGAAATCAGTGTTTTTGTACACAAAGTCGGAATTCAGTTGTCAGGGTCCTGGTGTCTAGATACGTCGGCCGCCCGCACCAACAATGGACTCCCTGAACTGAAGACCACACTCGGTACCCATAACAATATTGCTTCACAGAAAGAAAATATCAGAGTTATAAGTTCGGCGGTAGAACCGACTCCTTTGATACCAATTTTTCACGACCCGTCCTCGGGGCCCGTGTCGTGACTACCCCAAACCAGCCTTCCATAGACCAGGTGCTAGAGACTAGCACCAAAGGCGTAAATCCCAATAACTGGGAAGGTATTACTTTTATAAAAGTAAACAAAACACCACAGATTACAAGAAGAAGTAACACACTAAGTACAAAGAGAAGTGCTGAAAGGTAAATGGGCCAGAATACAAACCCAAAAGAAAGTACAACTACAACTAAACAAAGTACAACAGAAAAAGACAACAGCTGGAAGAACGGAAGTGGCTCCGGGGTCGTCCTCCTCAGATCCTACCTGAAGGGTAGGTACAGATGGCGCAGCTCCTGGATCGTCCATGACGGATCCTACCTGAAGGGTAGGTACAGATAGCCTCCACAACGCTCTCGCCCGTCAACCTCCTCAGAGTGTCGTCTTGCCGTGAAGTCCACCTCCGGATACTGACTCGTCGTGTATTCCACCTCTGGGTACTGACTCGCCGTGTAGTCCACCTCCGAGTACCGTCCAGTCCTCAAACAGTTGGCCTCCATCAGCACTTCCCATTGTCTGCAACCAACACAACGAGGTGCGGGCATAGCCCATGCAGGGGTGAGTATAACAATACTCTGTAGGGACCCCGATACCCTCAAGGTCTCACGAAAACCAACAAGGATAACCACAATGAAGATATCAACAGATAACCACTGCCCAGGTATATACCCATAAATATACCTAAGTTATTATGTAACCCATCTCAATCATGAGGAAACACAAGGGTTATGAAATCAACGGATAACCACTTCCCAGGTATATGCCCAAACATATATCTATGTTATCAAGTAACTCATCTCAATCATGAGGAAAACACAAAGGTCAAAAGTATCAGCTCAAAACATGATTTTAATTATCAAAACTATAACTGCTGAAGAGCCCCGTCACTTGACTATACAGTGGTTCTGTCATTATTCTGAGGTACTGCTCACTAACCTAAGACTACTAAGGTACTCCTCCTGTCGAGTACTGTGGGACTAGTGCTACAACCAAGAGATTCCCACCATGGGTCTGCCACTACAACCAAGTGCTCCCCCTCATAGCCTCAAGAGGTACTCCTTCTGTTGAGTAACATGGGACTGCCGCTACAACCAAGCGCTCATCCGCCGTGGGTCTGCCGCTACAACCAAGCACTCTCACTCATAGCCTCCAGAGGTACTCCTTCTGTTGAGTACCACAGGTCTTCCACTACAACCATGTGCTCCTCCATCGTGGGTCTGCTGCTACAACCACACGCTCCCCACTGGGCTATCCGAAACACATCGAGTTGATCGGTCAAGCAGTCGTCAGGTCTCAGCCGGCTACACGGTCTCTGTACTCCGCACGCTCGTCTCCGGGAGGGTCCGCTCCAAAAGCTGCTGGTCGATACTACAAGTATCACAAAGTTCCACAAAGAAGTATCTCAAAGGACCGCCTCGTCGTAGGGGTCTCAACGCAACAGACGGCGCGTCAATCGGACTCCCAGTCAGTGAGTTATTAGCGTTTTCGTCCCAGGGGCCCGGTTGGTTTCGTGAGCGAACCAACCCGGCCGTAACTCAAATGTACCCCAAACTCTCAAAGGGTATACTCATAGGGACCGTTTCTCAACTAGATGACCAACGCCACTGACGGTTCGTTAAACAGACGTCTGGTCTGAAAGATAACAGCTTTTCCGTTCCAAGGGCCCGATGGGATTTCGGGTGCAATCCAACCAGGCCACTATCCAACTGCAACCAAAACTTGGGCGAAGTATGCCAAAAGTTCCGTCTCATCAAAAGGAATTCAACGAGACAGACGGCGTGTCAATCGGACACCCGGTCTGTGAGTTATTGGCCTTTTCGTTCCAGGGGCCCGGTTGGTTTCCTGAGCGAACCAACCCGACCACACTCCGACGGTATCCAAAACTCGAGCGGAGTAAGCCGAAAGATACGTCTCACTTAGAGGAATCCATCAATGTTGACGGCACGTCAATCGGACGTCCGAAACTCATGATATAAGCGTTTCCGCTCTGAGGGCCCTGTTGGTTTTGTAACTGAACCAACCTGGCCGAACCAAAGGTATTCTGAAACCTTGAATGCAATATACTGAAATGAACGCCTTGTTCCAAGGATCCCTACGCAACTGACAGTACGTCGATCAGAGGTCTGTAGCCCATGATATGGGCAAAATACCAAAGAGGGTCCGAAAATGGGGGGTCTGGGCCCGGACCGACACGGCCCGACCCCCCCCCCCCCCCCTCGGTCGGCCCGAACCGGGTCGACCCAACCCAGTGGGGCGCGACCCGGCCCAGCCTGGCCGTGACCCAGCCTGGCAGGTCGGCTCGGTTCAGTCGACCGGCCGAGCGAGGGCACCGCGGCCCCCGCGCGGGGGCCGCTCCACCGCAGCCGGACGCGGCTTGCCGGCCGCGTCCCGCCCCTCGGTTCCACGTGGCCGCAGAACCGACATCGCCGCCACGGGTTTTGTCGGTGGCGCACCGGGCGCCGCCGCCGCCTGGCGGTCGGCCGCCGCCTCCGGCCGCCGGCGCCGCCACGCTGGCAGGAGCTTCCGCGGACCACCGGACACGCTGCGGTGGTCTGTTTTGTGTGTGGTCTTCGCCAGTGGTCCACACAGGACCCGATCTTCACTTCAAGGCCCTGAAATGCCATAGAGGCATGCTTCATCATACTCCGTCGATCCGCACATCGATAAACAAGCTGCAGAGGTTTGTCAGGCCGTGTTTGTTCGGCCCGCGCCCTCCGCGTTAGGTGTTATCAATTGGAAAATAATAAACAGATTATTTTAATCATTGACGAGGGTATAATTTATCCAAAATAAATTATACAAACACCTTGCAATCAAATACACACGCACGAGAGTTTAAAAAAATGAATGTGCGGCGTGATGACGTCGTGCATTCTTGCCGCTCGATCTCGCACGGTGCGACGACACCGCGTCAAATTTCATTCGATCCGCAACAACAAAAAAAACAATAAGGGTGGGAGGAGGTCATGTTTTTGTGGTCCGGACTCCTCCTGTTAACTGATATCATGCGGTCCAAATATTGCGGATAAAAGACAGAAGAGAATCACGTAAAAAAAATCACGTAAACCCCCTACCTCGTCGTAGTCGTCAGACGAGTTCTTCGCGGAATTGACCGTCGCGGAAGAAGATGATTGTCGCGTCGCGGAAGGGCATCGCGTCCTCGCGGTATATGGTGTCGCGTCGACGATCTCCGAGGTTTAAAGAAAAACACACAGATTTTTATTTCATGAATTAAATCTGTGTTGAGGATAAAATCCACAAAGGAAATTTAAAAGTTCTGAAATATTCTACCTCATCCAGTTGATCAAAGATTTGTCACGGGAGGAGAAACGTCGCAGAAGAACGTCACAGGAGAAGAATCGTCGGCATCGCGGAACACGGCGTCGCGTCATCAATCTCCGAGGGTTCGGCGTTCTTCGCGTTCTTCGCGAAGGAGGATGAAGATCTCAAGCCTTGGAGTCTTCTCCAAATCCTCTCAACGAGCAATCCTCAAGAAGACAAGCATTGGTCTTATTTTATTAACATGCCAAAAAATTGAAAAACAAACTAAGTAACGACCCATTAATTCGTATAAATAATTTCAAAAAATAAACCGCCCAATTAATAGGATCGTTTAAGAGTTTAAGGAAACGCACCAGTTGACTTTCATTAATGAGGAGTTTTCGTGGGTGCGTTACTTAGAGGAAAATAAACGGTGGGGCTCGTGCAGGCCCCACCTCACAAATATCCTACCAAGAGGTTAGGATATTTTTGGATTGCACCCTATCTGCTTTAACTTAGCTCAAGTGTCTTTAAGTGGATTTTAAGTGCCTCTAAGTGAAAATAAAAAATAAATTTTTCTCACCACTTTATTTTATTTCTTAACATAACCCCAAAAAATTAAAAACCACACCTGGGTAAACGCAAAACCAGAAATTGTGTTTCTAAGAAAATATTGGCAATGTGATTCCATCGATGCACTCGGACATTGATTCCAAGCACCGGTTCAAAAGTTAGAAAACCCCGCTCATTCGTTCACTGAACATACCCGAGCCCAACTTCGTAAAATTATTCTGGGCACACCGGTCCTCGGAATCAGGTGCCGTCAGAAACTGTGTTCTTGTAAAATTTCAAAGAAAATAAAGAACAAAATTTCCCTTGAAATTTCTAGGCATTTACAGAAATATTCTATTTGGTCCAATATAAAATATAAAATTTTCAAAAAGTGGATTTAAGAAGGGATCTCCATCAAAAGGCGTTTAATTGAACTTTTAAAAAATATTAGAATATTTACGCATAAAATTGGATTCATTCGCATTTTAAACATCTAACATTTATTGGAGAAAAGTAAACGTATTTGACAAACATATATAATCATTTTGTAGTTAGTTCTATTCATTCCTGCCATTACAACATCTAGGAATTAACTACCATTTAAAATTATATTATTTTATTATTAGAGTTCAACCTAAGATTTCCAAGAAAATCATTGTTTCATATTGGGTATGCCATCGAGCATAACATTCACTTTAAATTAATTTTAAATTTTATTCACAAATATGGATAAATATGAAAATGTCATATTCTTTATTAACCTGGTGTGTTACAATTTCTCTTACCAATGTTGTATCATTACATTAAAGATAAATCAATGACAACATTATATGAGAAAAATATAAATATACACATTTTATATAGATATTTAGTGTAAAACAATCAGAGTTCATTCACACAAATTCTTGTAAAGAAAAAACCAATGACATTGTATTTTAACGCAATGAATGGAAATTGAGTTAGCATTTCACTATCCTTGAGTCTCACTTGTTTTGTACATTCTTTATTTTTTTGAAAAATAAAATTATATTAATTAATACCTTCCTAAAAACCTTTATCAATTTTATTATTCCTTTATATCACTAAATACCGTGTTATAATAAATATATAACTATATATGCTCATATTAGATATTTTGTCGATTTTCGCAAATGAGTTGAAAATGTTGTTTTTTATTTAAATTGTCTATGTGGTCCAGATTCCATCATCCCAATAATATTATTCATGAAATAAATATCATATATTTCCAATCTATATGAATTCAGAATATTTACAATACATGGTGATATAAAATGAATTGCACCATTCATGGATAAGGTAGGCCATATTTATAATGGACCATACCTTACATATTGATATTAATTCAGCATTTGAAGTATATTTATTACACAAAATAAAAAAACCATGATAGGACCATATATGTTTAGTGTCGTTAGAAACTGGGAAACATAAATAACTGGTTCAAAAAACATCCATACCGTCTCCCACTTATTTCATCATAACTACTCTCCCATTTGAAATATCTTATATAATACCCTTCTTCATGGCCTGGGGAAAAGAAACATGTTAAAAGGAGAGATAAAATTCATATTAAGGTTAAACTTAGGAAATAACAATCACAATAAAAAAATTTAAAATATTTTCATGCATGAAAAAGATCATAATATCATGTCATGGAATAAATTATTAAAGTGGAATGTAATCCCAATAGTAATAACAAAATACATGAAATCAAATGTCATACACAGTTAAGCATATATAATCATTTCATATTATTCATGGCTCATTTCCAAGACCATCATAGAGGATAATTTCTATTACTGAATCATGTTCCCTTCTCATTCCAGTCCTATATTTGTGACCCTCATTTAAATGCCGTTCTAGTTATGTCTATCTCATGAGATATATATCGTTACCCAATTCATTGGTGAGAGAAATAGGTCCCTCCCATCTCATAATTAAATCATTATTATGTGTACCACAAAAATATAAATCATTTATCATAGCATAACCCAAGAAATAAAAATGGGTTTCTTAAATATCATAACATAATCCATATAAAAGATCATTCCGTCAGTAACACAATAAAATCAGGTAACAATAATAATATAAACATAACGCCATTTAAATAGTGTAATCATAGATGGAAAATAATTTTGATAAAACACATGAAATTAATTCTTGATAAAAATAACATTTCTTCATCAAAAACACTTTATTTTTCTCAAAATGCCATGCAATTTGCATTGATATGAATTCAGTATTAAAAAATATTGAAATTTTTTAGAGGAAGCATCATGGAAATATGTTTTCATGAAACAAAAAAAAATCATTCATGTTGTGTAAGTTAAAAAAATTGGCATCGTACATTTGCTGGAAAAGTCAAAAAGTACCTCAAATAGAATAATGACAAAAGATTGTGTTCATGCCATTTTATAAAATTTCACCAATGTGTAAATTTAAATTTATAAAATTTTATATGAATAGAAATAATATTTCATAGTTAGGAAACATGGATGTGTATGAAAAATATACCCTAGAAAATACAAACATATAAACTATCTCAGATAAAAAATAGATTGAATAATTATACAATACCTTAGGTATGATCTGATTTGTATATATATGAATCTACCTAATAATGATTTAAATAATTTTATTGGTTTTCTACAGAATAATATTATTTTTTATTATAACATTTATGATCATATTTTCATCCGTCTTTCTGTAACATTTCATTGTTACTCATTATTCGCCTATAAAATGCTTTCTGTTCTTATAAATGTTTTTTCTGATAACTTCTTATTAATATTTTAATGTTATAGTTATATTATTTATATAATTTTATTAGTATAATATATATAATATTTATTCATTCAATTAATTTATATAATCATTCTTTAATGAGAATATGCAGAACGATTCACATCGCACTGTGGAGACAGTAATCTGTACGTACGCACGAGCAACAATATCATTCCCATAATTGGATAATGGTATTAAAGTGGATGGTGTACTATATATCAAAATCAAAATAATTTTATATCCATTATTTATATGTATATTAATTCCATTATTTACCCATCCATGTATGGTGGGGGGGAAAGAATGATTATACCACATCATGGAGATGGTAAGTCATACATACACAAATGTGGTGATTTAATTATTCCTATTATTGGTAGATGGTGGAATATGGTTGTTTCTTGTTTATAATAACATATACGTATATTATTAATACTGATGTTATTTATTTATAATGAAATAAATAATAAAGATGAAGAAGATGCAGAAATAAGTTTGAATGAACTAGTAAATGAAATTACATCTTCGTCGATGTGCCTCTTCTAAATCTCCTTTTATAGTAATTGGGTAGGTCTTTGAAGAAGAAATGAACTTGTAGAATAAAAATTGAGAAGTTGGGATTTAAAAAAGGGAATGGGGTGGCCGAGATTGAAGTCTAAAAATGTAGTGAAGATGTGAGGGAGGAGGTTCCCTTTTATAATTGAGATCAGATGAACTTTTGGAAACTCCATAAATAATAATTTATAATAAAATTAAACCAACCTAAAAACCTCAAAAGATTCTCAAATTCAAATATAGGATGATATATGGTATTAATATCATCACAAAATATATTTTGGAAAACAGATTTTTTCAATTTAAACCATATCTTTTTAATTGACTATTAGTTATTCAATTTAATTTTAATTTTGTTAATAACAATATAAAAATTTAGTGGTTATAAATATTTACTTATTTGGTGCTAATTGAAAAAAATGGATACATTATGGGATCATATAATTTACAGCTCATACTTTTTAAATATTTTTATTATTTTCAAATAATTTAAAAAATGTTATTATCGTGAAATTTAAATAGTTTCAATTTTGATGTTTTTCATTTAATTGATTTAAAAAAACTCTAGACAAAAGATAAATTAGAAAAAAAATCAAATCACTCATAACATGTCATTCTAACCTAGAGAATTCATGGAGCACATTAAATAGTTCTTATGAAATTTATATTAATATTTTAAAAAATATATTTGATATTTTTATTAATAAAATACTTTTTACATCAATATTGGGTCATCATTAATGGTAATTATATAATATCTAAAAATTATAAATAAATTCCTTCTTTGTGGGTAATTATTTTATATTTACATGTGTAACATCTTAGGTAAATAAATATTAAGACATATTTCATATTTATTAATATATTTTAATTAAATATTAATTTTACATTATAAGGGTTTCTATGTTCGATAGCGTACCCGATACTAAACAACGAGTTTCATTGAAATCTTACGATACACACTAATAATATATTATTATTATTTTAAATGGTCATCAACTCTTAGCCGTTATATTGGTAGAAATGAACAAAAACTAAATACAATATGATTATACATGTGTGGTAAATGTATTTACATTTATCCAATTAAAGTTAGAGGCTAAAAATGTGAATGAATCTATTTTTTCATAATTTACATTAAAAGTTTGATTTATCACCTTTTAATGGAAAATAATTTTTAAATATATTTTTGGTAACTTTAATACATTTTATATTACCCAATAAAATCATTCTTTATAATGGGGACATCAAAATTTACATTATGTAAATTTTTGGAATTTTTTCGACAAAGATAATTTTTAATGAATATGGAAAAATATTGTATTTTAATTCAAAAGTTCCTTTTAATCTAATTTATTTAATTGGATAGATTATCTTTTTAATTTGTTTTAAAGTGAAATTAAAATATATTTTTACCATTTAATCCAATGTGGTTAATTGTAATTAATTTCACTTTGAAATTGGACATAAACAAGCATCAAATTATTTATAATTATTGTTTCTGAAAAACATGTTATTTATTTAGGTAAAAGGAATTAATTTTAAAGTTAAATAATGCCAAGTCAGTTTTTTGAATTTGGCATAACAGAGATAATTTTTGAATTAGGAATATCAAATATATCATAGGATGAATTTTTCATATTTTTCTAAAAAACATAATTTTTTTATGAATAGTGAAACCACTTAATGGTGGATAAAAAAACTGAATTCTTCTTCTAAAGGAAATTTTACCACTAATGTGAATTTAATTTCAAAAATATGACATAAATGGGTGTCATCAAGAAGTAAAATGTGGTTAATTATGATGAAAATAATTATTTGGTGAATAAAAAATTTTGACTTGTATTTACCGCGGTTAATTGTAAACAGGGTAATTAATGGGTAAAAAAATATTATAATAATTAAAAATTACATTAACACTTGTCCAAACCTTATTTTTTGAGTCATTAACGACCATGGCCATCTTTGGGTCGACTTTGGGACTCCATTGATCGACATGGGAGTGATAATGACAATTTAGATTAATTATTATAAAGTAAAGACAAATTTGATATTAACAAATTTCTTTTAGTAATTAATGTATATATTGTTTTATAAAAGTCATATTTTAAACTATTAATATTAATTGTAAAGATAAAAAGAATTCCTACATCATGGTATTTTTTTATATTTTTTAGAAATCAAATAAATTAAATTATTTATGAGAAAATAATGACGCAGTATCTACCACATTAATAAGTGATTTAAATAAATAAGATTATAATGATTAAAATGTTATACAAAACATGTCCAATTATGATTGGATGATTTTATTTCGACCATGAGTCATCCTATATTCATCATTAATTATTTTTTTACCTTTTGAAACTGAATATCATTATATAATAAAATAATAATTTCACACTTTCCTAAAGATCCCCTCCTCTCCCTTATAAAAGGAGACCATTTCTATCCAATTTATCACACCTCCCAAAGCATTTTTATCATCAAAACTCTGCCCAATTAATCTCCCCACATCCCTATCATACTCTTAGATTCCTTACCTTAGGCATAAGGCACTTCAAGAAGTCCTCTGTTTGAAACCATAGAGAGTTACCAAAATTAAAGGTAACAATTTCTCTTAAATTGTTTTCTTTTATTTTAATTCTCCAACCCCTAACTAGTTTTATTACTTTATTTTGTAACAAAACCAGTATCCTCAATATACTAGGATGTTTTTATGAGAATGATTCGAACTACAAAAACACACACCTCCATCTAATGGATGAAGAACAAAATGTATCTGTGGATGGAAAACCATCACCTCACTAAACGATGATTGTTCAAATATCTCCAACTGCCTCCCATTATGGCCATTACGATGGAACTATATTTATATAAGATATATATTATGTGTATTAATTATTTATTCTTATATATTTTCCATTTATATCACATTTTTATGGTTTTCATAGTTGTAAATACAATAATCTCATTTGAGGAAGTGCGGACTACCGCCCCCTCAAAGTGATGTGACTCGTTAATGCATTATGTGGGATGTATAAAGGATAGATTTAATGATATTATATAATATATTATACTTTAATTATAATATAAATATGTGACATTATGTTTTAATTTCATTAAAATAATAAAGAGAAATGAAAGCAGCGTTCATGCATACGTACGACATACTGTCTCCAAGAACGGTGCATTTCATTTCTTACCTCTAAATGTTATGTAATATTATAAATAAAGGTATATACTGGATATATATGATATATATGATATCTATATAGTTAATATAATTATGGATATAATGATTCTTTGACCACATGATAAACATGTAATTATAAGAATTCCATTTTTGACTCAAGTACCAAATATCGACAAAACGAACATTATTAACTTAAATGATTATATAATGTTTATAACATGGTATAAAGTGATATAAAAAGGATTAATAAACATTAAAAATATTATAAATATATTATAAATTATTTTTAGTTTATTATTTAGGAGATTAAAGAACGATTGAGTCACTTCGGAAACGAGGTAAGGGATTCGACCACTCTCTTTCTTTTCAAGTACTCTCTTTTAGGTCATTTCATTTATATTCCATTTTCTTTTGTTGGAGGATGTTATTTTATATTAACCATAATTTAATTTTTATTTTAATATGATTAGGGACCCCCTTCTTACTCTCATCAATTAATTTGAATAATTTTTATGTGGCATCGTTAGGCAGCCGAATTTTTGTAAGGGGTTCTCCTATCTCACTTTTAATTCTGTGAGATTTCTATTGTTTTCCACTTATTCATTACATGTGGTGTATTGTGTAATTCCATTTGATATATATTATCATTATTCTTATAATATTCATGGAATTATGTGATTAATTTGGTGGTTATTAACTTTTGGTCATACGACTCAGTTGATTACAATGTGGTAAAGGGTTTCATCTCACTTTTTATTCCCATGAGATTCATGCTATATTTTCCACTATTTCCTTTTGTGTGGTGTATCTATTGCACATTATTTTACACATTATGTAACATAAATTTATTTATGAGTATTTACATTTTCATTGTATGATGCTTATTTCAAGTGGCATATGTTTTGTAAGTTACCAAATCGGCGAGGGAACTATTCACCCTCCTCTTTATAAAAGACTTCTTTTTGTTATGTCTTTTAATTTACATATTATTATGTTGGGATATTTTCTTCTATATTCTTATTTATGTAAAATTTATATTGATGTGATGAAATTCCCTTTTTTATCTCATCAACACATTTTCTTAATTTTAAAGTGACATCGTTAGGCTTTCGAATTTTTACAAAGGAACATCGTAACACAATTTCAATTCTTTGGGTTCAACCTGTACATCTTGAACATGTCATCCTATGAATATGTGTGAAAGAACTATGATTGTTTTAAACATAATATAAACTTATATTGGGTTTATTTATATTTCTCACACATAATTATGTGAATGATTTATCCTTAATTTAAGGATACCATCTTTATAAGGGATTTCATCTCAATTGAAATTTCCTTTGAGACTTCATTGTTATTATACACCAACTCACTCTTATATGGTGTATATACTGTACTTTGACATATTATATCATGAATAACTTTATTCTCATGACATAATAAAGTTATAGTTAAATGTTATTCCATAATTATTTGTATTCAAGTGTCTCTCTTTTGGTTAAAAACTCTTTATCTGAAATATCAATTTAAATGTTTTAAAGATTTATTCATATAAATATTTCTCATTAATTTCCATGTATGAAAAATGGGTTTTATGATTTATTTATATGTACATTAATGTTTTCAAATGAATTTTTATTTAAATTCATCAAAGTGGTATGCGACACTTTTATAAAAAAATATATTTTCAAATGGTTTTGAAAATGATTTGATAAAACATTTTTTATTTCAATATATTGATTGGATATATTGGAATGTGGAAGTGTTATCTTTCATTTATACATGTGTTAGATGTTATGATTATGTATTTTTATTGGGAATTTTTTACCTATACGGGTGGTTCCATGATAAACCAATGGCGGGTGAGCCAGAGATAGCTCTCCAATGCATTGGGTAATGTAACGGAGGAAAACGTGATGTTTCTCCTAAGAGATTTAGGGAATACACTGTGATGGGTATTCCAAGTGTAACTCCCTATGTATCTGTGATAGATAAAATTTATGTTTGATATAGACACCATAAGTAACCTTTATGATTTATGAATTCTGTGTGTTATTCATAAATCTCGTGATTTTATAAGGTATGTTATGATTGAAAAGCATGGTTTCATTGATTTGTATTTATTTATGGGATACATTTTCACTTCCTTATTTTATAACACTTACTGAGCTTTTTATGCTCATCCCATGCTTTTTAAATGTTTTACACATGACTTAATGATGAATAGGGTCAAGGATGGGATCATGGAAAATTCATTCTATTTAAAACATGGAACTAGAAAAATAGTGTTTATAATGTAATACTTATGCCCTAATTCTATAAAACTATAATCCTGAAAAAATCCTCAATGTGAATTATTCATTTAATTCATTATTATGTAATGTTTAATGCCGGATCCTTATATTTGGTATCAGAGGTTGGTTTACATAACTTTAGAGGTTAGGGTACAATTTAAGCATAAGTGACATTACTATAATGGTTAGGATTTTAAAAATAGTCATAGTTATTTTTATAAAGTGAAAGATTTTAAGATAACATGAATAATTATATCTTAGTGTTTATCCTCCTAATAAGATATTATATGATGATTTTTCTGATATACTCACACTAACCTTTTTTGTTATACAAAATTGCTAGATGTAATAGTCACCAAAGTAACAGTGGATGTGAAGAAAACTATGACAGTTTTTTGAACGAGCAGCTGAATGATATAGGAGCTACAATAAGAACTCTTGTGGTTATTCTCAACCAAATATATGTAGTCATGATTGAACACCTGAACCATGGTGATTTTTATAAGACATCATATATACGAGAAAAAATCCCTATGGATGTTCATGTAATAATCATAAAGGTAAGTATGTTCAAAAACCTATGTGTCAAATATGTGGAAAGAAACACATAGGAAAATGTTTCAAAGGGATAGAAAGATGTTATAGATGTATAAATTAAGGTCATAAAGTAAGAAACTGCCATGGAAAAAGGAAGCATCTATTTGACTCTATAAATGGAAAAAAGTTCTTTCTGATGGATCAATTGAATGTTTTAAATGCGGTGAGAATGGTTATTATGAAAACACATGTCCAATGAATAAATATTACTGATAAAAAGTCATTATAATATTATTTTTCTTTATATAAAATGTTATTTAAATAAGAACCACAATGTAATAGTGTTTGAAAGGGATGAAATTAGATATTTCACTAGAAGATTCCATTTTTACCATGGGGAGATGTTTCAATTATAATGCTATAAATAAGATAATGATGGATATATACTCTCATATAGGTGGAATAAATCAAAATCTAGCTATGATATCAATTAATATTTATGCATGATCTAAAACCAAATTTTTTTTCCATTCGATTAATAGAAAATATAAGAAAAAGATAATGTACCTCATCACCATGGAATTACCACCAATATGGAAATATATGACATATTAATAAGTTTTTTCTTAATCATCCAAGTGTTGTAGGTGCAATAGCTTAGATGTAGCAGTATCATTCATATTCCATGATAAAATAGTGTTGTGAGACCAGTTCGCATCAATAGATGTAGGTGAACCATGAATATGCTACGAACACTTTGATTTTTTAGTCGATAAATTGGAAGAGAAGAACAGTCTATCACATGACAACAAATTGATAGTTTTACAGAGAAGAACATTCTATTGATAGTGAGAAACAAGTTCGCTCTATGGTGTGAGGTACCATTAGTCTCAACTCAACACTTATGGATTCTTTTTTTAAACTACAACATCACATTGTTTCATTTATTCTTATGTTGTTAAAAAAATTTGACAACCCCTTGAAATTGGTGATCATTTGAGGATTATCAAGACACCCCTTGGAAAATTGTTTTATTGAGGATTTAAATACACAACATGTTATGTTTCCATTTATAAAATTTAGTATATGTAATAGTTTATGATCATGGAGTTCAATGTATTTTCATTATACTTTTGTATATACTAGATTGTGAGATTTAAATCTCATATCTATTTTTGTACATAGATGTTTTTATTTACATCCCCGGATGTAGTCCATATCCCATTTATGGTTGATTGAGAAACATATACAGAAATTGAAGGACCTTAAATAACAATTAATGGAACCATATTTTTTGAGTTAGGAAAAATGAATATAAAAAATCTATTGATAAAATATCAAATGAGACTCTTCCTAGAATAGTGGATCAATACCCAAATATTTTTCGTAATGATTTCACTACGTTACCACTAGTGTGAGAAATCAAATTTTTTATTGATCTTCTTCTATTAATAATAAATATTTTAATACCCTCTTAAATTATTTCTCTTATGATTTTTTATTAATTAACGGTTTCTTTAGATGTGTTGGAAATTAATGGATTTATTAGACCAATTACATCACCTTAGGAAAAAATTGCTTTATTTAGAAAGAATGAAGATGGTAGTATTGGGTTTTTTTATTATCATAATTTGAATAAAGTATCAATTAAAAATAAGTATCATAATACTCATATATATGACCTATTAAATATATTTAGGGGATCCATGTGGTTTTATTAAATTTTTATAAACTCATGATATCATTGCCTTTGAATCATAAGAGTGGATATCCCGAAAATAGTTTTCCAGAGTCACTATGATCGTTATGAAGATGTCCCAAGACCTTTGGTCTAATTAATGCTCATAAAATATTAATGAATTTAATAAAATGTATCGTTAATAGGTACATACATTATTTTTTTGTTGTATGTGTTGGTTATTTTATGATGAAATTTCAATAGAGGAATGTCCATGAGGAGAAATTGGGAAATATACTGAGTATATTCTAGATAATAATTTGAATGAAAACATTTATTACTATCAATTAGGGATTCAAGATGTACATTTCCTCAAGATTTTCATTTCAATGAAGGAATATAATTTTTCTATGGGAATGTAAATGTAGTATTCTGCTCCCAAACACTGTAAAAAAATTTTGAGGTAGAAAATTTTCTAGGATTAACAAATTATTATCACTGCTTCATTCATGATTTCTGTCGACATTTTTATCCAATTAGTGCTCTCAAATAGAAATTATTACCATTCATATGGAATTATGATATCTATAAATACTTTTTGGGTCATAAAAATCATATTACCTCATCATCCATTCTAATATTTCTAGAACTATGTAACACTGAAATGGTTTATTGTCATGTAATTCCTTGAATATATGAAAATTTAATTATTTCCTACTCATTTTTATTATTGTGTATTGGTACCTATAGTGTATAATGAACATTTAAAGGAATATGTGATCCTAGAGACCATGATTATAAATAAAATTGATGAAAAATAGTGCACTATATTTTATTATTTTTCAATTTCGAAAATATTGTTTTTTGTGTATGTTAATGCTTGAAAAAATTATTTAGCATTACGAATGAGAATATAGAAGTTAATTAAATATTAATGAATTAATATTTTTTAATATCTAGTTGAAATTTATTTATTTATTCACATATTTTTATTGAATTCTCATCCATAAAAAATTAGTGAATTAATATTTATCTCATTGGTATAAATTCCACATTTGGAGTCATCAAACAACATTGGATTTTGAATAATTTTTTTAAAAATTATTTTTAAAAAAATATTCCAATTTCTTGGAAATCAAAATTTAATTAATGAATTAATAATAAATCTCACGGATTAATAATTAAGTATATAAATGTTTATTGAGTGGTGAGAACCAATTTTTGATTGAAATTTTATTGGAGAAGTGGAAATACTAATCCAGCAATTAAAATTACCTTAAAAAAATAATTTATTTTCAGATCATTATAATTCAATAATTTTCAATGATATTCAGTATAATTTACAAATAAATGAAAGAAAATAATAGGATAGAATACATATCCCCTCTTTAATTTAAATGATGATTTCTTCTGATGATTTTATGATATTGTTTTCCACCATGATTTCTAGTGCAGAAACTGTCATCTCCCATTTCTATTTTCAAACATCTAACCCCCTAGTGAAATTCCCGTTTAAATTATTTTAAATCTAGTGTTCACTACCTCTGAATCCCATGAATCAATCAACAAAAAAATATCATTCATGAACTGTTCATCGACCACATGATACTTTTCAAATTTTATTTTCACCATGATGTTATTTGAGGTGAACCACTAAAAAAATAATATTTCACATAAAATTGACATCCTATTAAATCCAAATTAATATAGGTTTATATAAGGCCTAATTCATAAACGTTATATAGTATTGAGATTAGTCAAAAATTTAAAAATAATTCACTTCATGGGTTTTTTCAGGTTTAGATCTATAGTGAATTATGTCATAACTCATACCAAACAACTTAAATATTTAATGTTGACACTTCTACTCTCTATAATTTTTTTCATAATTTTTTTTAAAATAAACATTGTTCATTTGATGTTTAAATAGCATGGTTTTCCTTGTTTCATTATTGAATCAATTATTCTTTAAGTATTGTGAAAAAAATTTTAGAACATGGGATGATCTTAAAAATCCCAGTAAGGTGTAAATAATGAAGGAAATATATTAGTCTTCTAAAGACAAGTAAAAAATGTATAATTTATCATAAATTAATATTTTTCACCTTTAATAAGTAGTAAATATACTTCACTGAATATAAGATCATTTCATTCCATTTTGTAACCAAAAGATTACAATAAATCCCATAAAATGAAACACAAAACATATAAAGGTAACTTGGGACATAAAAATACATAAAAAAATTAACCAAATCATCGAATACAATACATATCACTAAATAGAAAATATTTAAGACCAAATTCCATACCTAATGCATGGGTGTTTATTATATAACCACATGTCATTAGATTATCAACAAAACAACCATCTTTGGTTTATCACGTAACCACCCATCATTGGTTTGTCACATAACCTCACATCAAATGTCCAAGTACCATTATATATTCATAACATATAAACTATTTAAATTTTCATCATTTCAATCATAAATTTTCATTTTCAATCACAAGAAATATTTTGAAGATATTAAAAGATTCAACAAATTTCCGAAACCATTCAAAACATTCAATAATGAGGCTATTGAATCAATATTTACCATGCCACATTTTATCTTTTGAAAGAAAATGACAATTTAAAACATTCATTTACATATATATAAATACATAAAAACATTTTTGAAAACATGGACATGAAATATATGGTTTATGAACAAAATTTCATTAAAACATTCAAAATAATGTTTTTGTAAACAAGACCCTTACCACTAGGGAAACACGAATAACAATAATTAAGGAATAACATTAAATAAATCATTAAATATCACTTGAGTAAACTAATTCTAGATATAACTTTTCTAATGGTTTTTACAGACACATTATAGGACAACAAAGGATAAAAAAATCAACATAAGCCTCAATAAAAATATATTGAGATGATGTCTATAAGGACTCGGCCTTAAAACATTACATAATCATGAATTAAATGAATAATTATCATAGATGATCTTTTTCGGTTTAGAGTTTTAGAGAATTAGGACATAACTATTAAATATCAAAATATTACAAAGTAGACACTTCTACTATGTTTCCATACAATAAAAACTCTTAAAAAGAAACATGTCTAGTTCCATGTTTTAGATAGCATGTCTTTCCTTGATCACATCCATGACCCTATTGATCTTTACGTCCTGTGGAAAGCAATTCAAAAACGTGGGATGAGCATAAAACCCCCAGTAAAGGATACATAAAGAAGGAAATCTGTTAGTTTTTTCAAATCAACAAGTAAACCATGAATACTTTTTTAAAGTAAAACTGTTCACCTTTATGAAGTAGTAAAAACTCTTCACTAAATAAAATATCACTAGTTACCCTTTGTAACCAAAATATTACCATAAACCCATATAATGAACACATAACATATAAAGGTAACATGGGACATAAAAATACTTAAATGGAATAACCATACAGTTGACTTCCACACATACCACTACATGGAATAGCCATCCGGACGACTTCCATACCCAATGCATTGGAGGTTATAATGTAACAACCCATCCTGGTAATCACATCAATACCCGTCATATGGTTTATCACGTAACCACCCGTCAAATGTCCAAGTGCCATTACAAAATCATAATACATAAAACAAATATAATGGAAAGAAAACATTTCCACATTTTAATCAAAATATATCACTTAAATATATCGACATAACAAATCCATTATCAAAACCATTTTCAATACCAAAATACATAAAAGAGTATATGGTATTTAATTTCTTTTAAAAATATTACCGCTTGATCAGGAAGACAATGGTCAAATAGTACTCATGGCGGTGGAAAAGGACTTTGTCAACACATACATTAAAAGAAAAAGTCCCTTTTGTCGTTTAGTAAAATGCTTCGTAAAAAAATATTCCCTTTTAATGAATTGAAAAGTCAAAGGGGTTTATATAGCGTATAAAAGAAATTTGTGTATAAAATAAAACATGCCTTAATAAAAGGAGACAGAGATGAAGTCTCATAGAAAATTGAAGATTTTAAAATTTTAAACCATTAATATCCATATAAATGAATCCTTAAAAACCATTTTGAAAAAATTGTTATTAATGAGAAATATTAATATGAATAAATCATTAAAACATTTAAAACAATATTTTAGTTAAAGAGTTTTTAACAAATTGAGAGACACTTGAAAACAGATAATTGAGAAATAAAATTTAATCAGAACTTTATAATATCATGATAATAAAGGGATTCATGATATAATATAGGAAATTATAGAATATACACCATATAATAGTGAACTGGTTCATAACAACAATGAAGTCTCAATAGAAATGTAAAATGAGATGAAATCCCTTAAAAAGAAGGCATCCTTAAATTAAGGATAAATCAATCTCATAATTATGTGTGACAAATATAAATACACCCAATATAAGTGGATAGTATTTTTAAAACAACAATATGTCATTCACACATATTAATAGGATGACATATTCAATAACTACAAGTTGAACCCAGAGAAATCGAAATTGGGTTAAGAAGTTACCATGTAAAAATTCGACAGCCTAACGACGTCACATTAAAATTCAGAAAATGAGTTGATGAGACAAAAAGTGTATCTAATCACTTGTTAAATTTTTTTACATCAATAAGGATATATAAGAACATATCCCAACATTATAAGATGTAAATTAAAAGACCTAACAAAAAGAAGTCTTTTAAAAAGAGGAGGGTGAATGGTTCCCTTACTGAATTGGGTAACATTCAAAACATAAACCCCATGAAAGAAAGACTATAAAAAATTGATGTAAATACTCTTAAAAAAGAGTAGAATAATGATCAGTACATACAAAACTCAAAGGAAATGGTGGAAAATGTAGCATAAATCTCACGGGAATAAAATTGAGATGGAAAATCCCTTACGAAAACTCGGCAGCCTAACGACGCCACTTAAAACATCCAAAAATTAATTTATGAGATCAAATAGGGTATCTTATAATATTAACATAAAAAGTACAGTAAGAGGAATAAATAATAACATCCCATAACATAATAAAGACGATCTTAAAATAAATTACATAAAAGAGAGTACTTAAAAAGAAAGAGGGAGGTTGGATCCCCTACCTCAAGTCTAACTTGTCATGTTTGTTTCCTTATATTCCTGAATAATAATCATTGTTCAATTAAAAATTGCTTCTGAAAATAATTTAAATATTATTATTCAGTTCATATCACATATTATAATGTCATAATAATTGGTTAATAATGTGACATCATATCAGACGTTTTTGTCGATGTTCGATACATGAGTCAAAATTGAACCTGTTGGAAAATAATTTTCTATGTAGTTATAGTTAAATAATCTACAGAATAGTATTAATGATTTAAATATCATATATATCTAGTATATATTCATTTTATACTATTCCATAACATTTTGAGATAAAAAATAAAATGCACCCCTCATGGAGACGGTAGGTTGTACGTACACATGAACACTACTTTCATTTCATTGTCATATTAATGGAATTAAAAATTAATGATATATATATATATATATATTATAATTTCCGAATGATATCCATCATTTAGATTTAATATATGAAATATATATCAATTAAATATATGTACTTATAATAGTACATAACATTTGGAGATAAGAAATGAAATATACCGTTCATGGAGACGGAAAGTCATACGTACGCATGAACACTACTTTAATTTCTATTTCATACGTGATTGGAATGAAGAAAAATAATTATACATAGGTATATTATAACTATTGTATAATATAATATATAACATCATTAAATCCATCTTTTATACATCCCAAATATGGTATTAACGATTCAAATCACTTTGAGGGGGCGGTAGTCCGCACTTCCTAAAATGAAATTACCGTGTTTACCCATTATGGAAACTATAACGGTATGGAATAAATGAAAAATACAAAAGCATAAATAATAAATAAACATAATTTATATATCATATGTAAATACATTGACATCTTAATGGCCACCATGAGAGTTGTAAAAAGAAGATTGAACAATCATCGTTTCATGAGGCGGTAATTTTCCACCCACAAAAACAATATGTTCTTTAACCATTAGATGGATGTGTGTATGAGTGTAGCTCTAACAATCCTCATAAAAGAATCTTATTACATTTAATATTTCATTGTAGTTACAAAATAAAGGAATAAAAATATTTTAGGGGGTTGGAGAAGAAAAATAAAACAAAAGAACATAATAGAAGTCATTACCGTCAAATTGGATAACTCTTTTTGATTTGAGCTCAAAGGCTTCCTTGGAAAGAATTCTTACCAAAGTGAGGATTCTAGGAGTAATAGAGGGATGTGGAGAGACAATATGAGCAGATTTTGGTCTAGCCAAAGGCTTGAGAGGTGTGGATAAGGGGGTATAGGTGGGGGCCTTTTATAATAGGGAGAAGGGGCACTCTTGGAATGTAATGAAAAGATACTTTATTAAAAAATGATTTTCAGATATTAAAGGTCGCAAAATTAAATATTTAGAGTATACGGAAATAAGGGTTTGAAATCCACCCATACAATAGGTTTTTGACATGTTTATTTCTTATATTTTACATTATCTTTTCATTTTTTATAAATGGTTCATTAATGAGGTAATCGCTGCATCATCATGGTGTCATAAATAAATAAATTTATTTAATGTCTAAAAATTATAAAAAATACTATTATTTATTAAATATTTTTAGCTTTCGAATGAATATTTATAGTAAAAAATATTACTTGTATAACCTCATGTAAAAATTGTTTTAGTGAAACACTACATGTTTGTGACATTTTTATTTTAACTTTAAATAAAAAGTTATTAATGTCATTTTCTTACCCACGTGGCTCCATGGAGTCCCCAAGATGACCCATGGATTTTCATGGTCTCCCATGACTCATCCAATAAGGTTAGGACATGTGTCATGGTCATTTCATATTATTATAACATTATCTTTACCCCAATTACACTAATTACCTTTAATCGCGATTAATAAAACTTAAAAGTTATTATTCACCAAAAAAGTATTTTAATCCCATTGAACAACATTTCACATCCTAATGACAACCATGTATTTCCGATTTTTGAAAATCAAATCACAGAAGTGGTAATGTTTTCTTTAAACGAATAATCTGTTTTGAACTACTACTTAGTGGTTTCACTGTTCAGAAAAAATTTTCGTTTTTCCGAAAAAAAAACAAAAATTGACCTTAAGTTATATTAGATATTACAAATTAAAACATGATGTCTATTTTAAAAAACCTAAAACATATAAGTTGAATTAATTATTTTAATATTTAATTCCCACTGTTAAAACAAAGAGCGTGTTTTTATGAAGCAATATCTATTAATAGATTGACACTAGTTTAAGTCGAATTTCAATGTGTAATTAATTCCAATGACAACCATTGGATTAAATGGTAAAAATATATTCTAATTTAAATTTAAAACCAATTAAAAATATTATCTAATCATATTAATATATTAGATTAAAAAGAGGTTTTTAATGAAAATACAACATTTTTCACTTATTCATTAAAAATGAACTTTATCGAAACAAGAACAAAAACATACACAAAGTAAATAATGATGTCCCGATTCTAAATAAAGATTTTATTTTGTCCAAGATAACATATAAAATTTTCCAAAAGCGTATTTAAAAAGAGTTTTCCATCAAAAGACGGTTAATCGACCTTTTAAATAATATTTGAATATTTACGCTTGAAATTGGATTCATTCTCATTTTTAACCTCTAACATTTATTGGATAAAAGTAAAAATATTTGACAAACATATATATTCATTCTGTAGTTAGTTCTGTTCATTCCCACCATTACAACAACTAGGCGTTAACTACCATTTAAAATAATATTATATTATTATTAGAGAGCAATGTACGATTTCCAAGAAACTCGTTGTTGCGTATTGGGTATGCCATCGAGCATAGCATTCCATTTAAATTAATATTAAAATTTTATTCACAAGTATGGATAAATATGAAAATGTCATATTTTTTATTTACCTGGGGTGTTACATCCTTCCCCCATTTTTGGGAATTGCATCCTCTAAATTTTAAAATTGGGCTTGGAAACATCATTGAAAGCCCCACATCAAAAAAGGAGAAAATTAAACTATCACCTAAAACAGAAAGAAAGCAAAGTACCAAGGTAACTAGAGACAACATGTACTAGGATTCCATGAAAACATGGATATGGAAGAATAAAAAGGTTATTTTATGAAGGAGAGTGATAGAAAAATGTTTAAGAGAAAGTAAACCACCCGAAAATCACAAACTTGTGATGGGTTAAATGGTAGTTGATTCCCCAGTAAGAAAAGTTATCAGCCAACATTTTAGTTTTAAGTTACTTTCCATTGAGTAATTTATTTATGAGTTTAACTAAATCACAAGGAAACATACTTTCTTGTAGTTTATACTCTCATCTCATACTAGATTTCTTACACAAACTCATTTTATCCTCCAAAATATGAGTATTTAGGATGACTTGTTCACATTAAGAGCGCGATAATCAAATTATAGATAATCACCTAATCCAAAAAAGATAAAAATATATTTCCCATGTATTTAGACATTAACCAAAACCCAAATTGTTAGAAGAATACCAGATAATCCACAAAAGGATAATCCTTTATAAAAATAAAATCTAATCTTAATCTCCAAAATTTGTCCAACATAACCCAAAGTTCAACAAATACAATTCGATAAACAATTTTTCCATATGATTCTTCAAAGTAAGAAAGCTATGATTGAAACCCAAATATTTGAAGGATTTAATCACAATGTCTTCCAAGGTACAAATTGAAATTTATCTCCAAATATCATTAGTATCTCATAAAGTCTCATATTAAAAAGTAATTAACCTAATCATATGTCCTCCATTATAGGTCAAACTTTTCCTAGATAACCTAAAATCAACATATTATTGATTCATAAAATTATATAAATAAAAAGAATTTTTCATACTAACCAAGGACATTATGTAGTCTAGTGGTAGGAGATAAATACTAGTTGCACTTTGGTTGTGAGTTCGATTCCCATAGCTTTGTCTGATGCGACAGGTTGTCACACGGTCTGCGTGTTGTCCTTTTTCCAAAATGATATAATTCTAAAAACATTACCCAAAAAGAGATAAAATCATCAAAAATAACCATAAAACAATTTAACCTCATGTTTATCTCATGCCTTTCATTTTTCACCATAACAATAGTAACCCATAATTAACTCATTATTAAAGACCATATAAACCCAAATGGTTACATTTATAATTATTACATGAACATCCACATCGAGTTGGTCATCTCGTACATGATGCATTAGAGAACTCACCAAGGTTCAAGTGGTTAATCATGCCTCCTAATAGTTGGTTTAGAATAACCATGAGATTTCTCATTAAATCTCCCATTTCATTAAGTCTCTTAATTAGAGAACCACCCTAGTTTCCTTCAAACCCATTGTCACTTTGGTGCCTGCTAGATTCATCCATTTACTAAACCAAAAAGGTAAGTGTGAGTATATCATTATAAAAAATATATAATACTAAAATATAATTATTAATTTTATCTTAAACTCATTCACTTTATCTAATACTATGACCCTTTCTGAAATCCTAACCAGTATGGTAATGTCACTTGTTCTTTAAGGATACCCTAACCTCTAAAGTAATCTAAACCGACCTTTGATACCAACTATAAGGACCTGGCCTTAAAACATTACATAATCATGAATTAAATGAATACTTCACATATAGGATCTTTTCATGTTTAGAGTTATAGAGAATTAGGACATAACTATTACATCTCAAAAGATTACAAAGTAGACATTTCTACTAAGTTTCCATAAAATAAAAACTCTTAAAAGAAACATTTCTAGTTTCATTTTTTAGATAGAATTTCATTCCTTGATCCCATCCGTGAACCTATTAATCTTTATGTCTTGTGGAAAACATTTGAAAAATGTGGGATGAGCATAAAAAGCCCAGTAAAGGTTACACAAAGAAGGAAACTATTATTTTTTTCAAAAACAACATGTAAACCATTAATACTTTATCAAAGTAATACTTCTCACCTTTATGAAGTAGTAAATACTCTTCACTGAATAAAAGATCACTACTTAACCTTTGTAACCAAAATATTACCATAAACCCATATAATGAACACATAACAGATAAAGGTAACATGGGAAATAAACATAAATAAATGGAATAACCATACGGTCGACTTCCACACATATCACTACATGTAATAGCCATACGACTGACTTCGATACCCAATGCATTGGAGGTTCTAACATAACCACCCATCTTGTTATTCACGGCACCACCCGTCATATGGTTTATCACGTTACCACCTGTCAAATGTCCAAGTACCATTAAAAAACAATAATACATAAAAAAATATAATGGAAATAAAACATTTCCACATTTTAATCACAATATATCACTTAAATATATTGACATAACAAATCCACTATCAAAACCATTTTCAATACCAAAATACATAAAAGAGTATATGGTATTTAATTTCTTTTAAAAACATTACGGATTTTTAAGGGATCAAAAGGTCAAATAGTACTTGCAGTGGTGGAAAAGGTCATGGTCACCATATACGTTAAAAGAAACATTCCTTTTTGTCGTTCAGTAAAACAATTCGAAGAAAAAGATTCCATTTTAATAAAATTAAATGAAAAAGGGGGTTATACACTGTAATAAATAAAGTTTTGTATAAAACAAAATATGCCTCAATAAAAGGAGATTGAGACGAAGTCCTATAAAACTTTGAAGCTTATAACATTTTAAACCATTAATACCCATATAAATAAATCCTTAAAAACCATTTTGAAAACATTGATATTAATTAGATATATGTATTAGAATAAATCATTAAAACATTTAAAACGATATTTTAGTTAAAGAGTTTTTAACAAAATGAGAGACACTTGAATACAAATAATTGAGGAATAGCATTTAATCAGAAATTTATAATATCATGAGAATAAAGGGATTAAAGATATAATATGGCAAGGGATAGTATATAAACCATATAAGAGTGAACTGGTGCATAACAACAATGACTTCTCAATAGAAATGTAAAATGAGATGAAATCCCTTATAAAGAAGGTATACTTAAATTAAGGATAAATCAATATCATAATTATGAGTGAAAAATATAAATACACCCAATATAAGTGGATATTAAGTGTGAAAAAACCATAGGTCATTCACGCATATTCAAAGGATGACATATTCAATAACTACAATTTGAACCCAATGAAATCGAAATTGGGTTAAGATGTTCCCTTGTAAAAATTCGACAGCCTAACGGCGTCACATTAAAATTTAGAAAATGAGTTGATTAGATAAAAATGGTATCTCATTACTTGGTAATAAATTTTACTTCAATAAGGATATATAAGAACATATCCCAACATTATAAGATGTAGATTAAAATACCTATCAAAAAGAAGTCTTTTAAAAAGAGGAGGGTGAATGTTTCCCTTATCGACTTGGGTAACATTCGAAATGTACACCCCATGAAAGAAGGACTATAAAAAATTGATGTAAATACTCATAAAAGAAAGTATATTACACATAGAGTAGAATAATGGGAAGTAAATACACCACTCAAAGGAAATGGTGTAAAATGTAGCATAAATCTCACGGGAATAAGAGTGAGATGAAAAATCCCTAACGAAAACTCGGCAGCCTTACAGTGCCACTTATTACTTAAAAAATATAGATTTATGTGATCAAATAGTGTCTCATATAATATGAACATAAAAATTAGAGTAAGATGAATATAAAATAACATCCACCAACATAAGAAATATGAGCTTAGAAAAATGACATAAAAGAGAGTACTTAAAAAGAAAAAGGGAAGTTTGATCCCTTACCTGAAGTCCAGAATTTCTTGTTTGATTATTTATATTCCTGAATAATAAAAATTGTTCAACTTATGATTTCATATGTATATCCTTTAAATATTATGATTTAGTTTATATCACATATTATAATGTTATAATAATTGGTTAATAATGTGAGTTCATATCATACGTTTTTGTCGATGTTTGGTACATGAGACAAAATGGAACTTGTTGGAAAATAATTATCCACGTAGTTATAGGAAAACCATCTAAAAAATAGTATTAATGATTTAAATATAATATATATCTAGTATATATTCATTTTATACTATTCCATAACATTTGGAGATAAAAAATGAAATGCACCATTCATGGAGACGGTAGGTCATACGTACACATGAACGCTACTTTCATTTCTTTGTCATTTTAATGGAATGAAAAATAAATGATATATATATATATTATAATTCCAGAATTATATCCATCATTTAGATTTAATATATGAAATATATATCTATTATATATATGTATATATAATAGTACATAGCATTTGGAGATAAGAAATGAAATGTACCATTCATGGAGATGGTAAGCCGTACGAATGCATGAACGCTACTTTCATTTCTATTTCATAATTTAAAGAAATGAAAAATAATAATTATACATAGTTATATTATAACTAAAATCTATTATAATATATAACATCATTAAATCCATCCTTTATACATCCCACATATGGTATTAACGATTCAAATCGTTTTGAGGGGGCGGTAGTCCGCACTTCCTAAAATGAAATTATCACGTTTACCCATTATGGGAACCATAAAGCTATGGAATAAATGAAAAATAAAGAAGAATAATGAATACATAAACATAATTTATATATCATATATAAATAAAGTGACATCTTAATGGCCACCATGACAGGTGTTAAAAGAATATTGAACAATCATCGTTTCGTGAGGTAGTAATTCGCCACCCACAAAAACAATATGTTCTTTAACCATTAGATAGAGGTGTGTATGACTGTAGCTATAATACTCATCATAAAAGCATCGTAGTATTTTTAGGAAACATGTGTTGTTAGAAAAGAAAGGAATAAAACGATTTTAGGGGGTTGGAGAAGCAAAACAAACAAAATAACATAAGAGAATACATTACCTTCAAATCAGATAACTCTTTTTGATTTGAGCTCAAAGGATTCAATGGAAAAACTTATGCCTAATGTGAGGATTCTAGGAGTAATATAGGGATGTGTAGAGACAATATGAGAAGATTTGGGTGGACCCAAAGGCTTGAGAGTTGTGAATAAGGGGGTAGAGGTGGGTTCCATTTAGAATAGGGAGGAGGGGCACTCTTGGAATGTCACGAAAAGTGACTTTATTTTAAAATGATTTTCAGATATTAAAGGTCCCACAAGAAAATATTTCTAGGATAAGGTGATAAGGGTTAGAAATACACCAATCCAATAGGTTTTAGACAAGTTTATGTCTTAGATTTTACATTATCACTTCTTTTTATTTAAATTGTTCATTAATGAGGTAATCGCTGCATCATCATGGTGTCATAAATAAATTAATTTATTTAATGTCTAAAATTTATAAAAAAATACTATGATGTAGGAAATCTATCTATATTTCCAATGAATATTTATAGTCCAAAATAAAACTTGTATAACCCCATGTAAAAATTGTTTTATTAAAATAATACATGTTTGTGATATTTTTATTTTAACATTAAATAAAAAGTTATTGTTGACATTTTCTTACCCAAGTGGCTCCATGGGGCACCAAGTTGACCCATGGATTTTCCTGGTCTTACATGACTCATCCAATAAGGTTAGGACATGTTTCAAGGTAATTTCATATTATTATAACATTATCTTTACCTTAAATTTCACAAATTACCTTTAATCACAATTAATAAAACATAAAAGTTACTATTCACAAAAAAAATTTGTTAATCCCATTGAACAACATTTCACATCCTAATGAAATTCATGTATGTAGGAGTTTGAAAAATCAAATCACAAAAGTGTTAATGTTTCATTTAAATGAAAAATCAGTTTTTTAACTACCACTTAGTGGTTTCACTATTCAAAAAAAATTGAAATTTTTCCGAAAAATACCAAAAATTCAACTTAAGCTGTATTTCATATTCCGAATTCAAAAATTATGTCTACTATAAAAAATTAAAAAAATATATGTTTCATTAATTAATTTAATATTTAATTCCCGCTGTCAAAACAAATAGCGTGTTTTTAAGAAATAATATCAATTAAAAGATTGATACTAGTTTAAGTCCAATTTCAATATGTAATTAATTCCAATGACAAAAATTGGATTAAATGGTAAAAATATATTCTAATTTCACTTTTAAATCAATTAAAATTATGAGCTAATCAAATAAATAAAAAATATTAATAAGAGGTTTTGAATTAAAATATAACATTTTTCACTTAATTATTAAAAATAAACATTATCGAAACAATAAAAAAACATACACAAACTAAATTTTGATGTCCCGATTCAAAAGTAGTATTTTATTTGATCCAATATAACATATAAAATTTTCAAAAAGTGGTTTTAAAAAGGGCTCGCCATCAAAAGGCGGTAAATCGACCTTTTAAAAATTATTCGAATATTAACGCTTAAAATTGGATTCATTCGCATTTTAAACCTCTAAAATTTGTTGGATAAAAGTAAAAATATTTGACAAACAAATATAATAATTTTTTAGTTAGTTCTGTTCATTCCTTCCATTATAATAGATAGGCGTTAAGTACCATTTAAAATAATATTATTTTATTATTAGAGTGCAACGTAAGATTTCCAAGAAACTCGTTGTTGCATATTGGGTACGCCATCGAGCATAGCATTCAATTTAAATTAATATTAAAATTTTATTTACAAATATGTATAAATATGAAAATTTCATATTCATTATTTACATGGGGTGTTACAATGTCCCTTACCAATGTTGTATCATTAGATTAAAGATAAATCAATGAAATCATTATATGAGAAAAATATAAATAAACACATTGTATGTTGATACTTAGTGTAAAACAATCAGAGTTCATTCACACAAATTCTTGTAAAGAAAAAACCAATGACATTTACTTTTAAATCAATGAATGGAAATTTAGTTGGCATTTCACTAACCTTGAGTCTACCTTGTTTCGTACATTCATTATTTTTTTGAAATATAAAATTTGATTAATTTATACTTTCCTGAAATCCTTTATCAATTTAATTATTCCTTTATATCACTAAATACTATGTTATAAAAAATATAGAACTATATATGCTCATATTGGATGTTTTTTCGATATTCGGCAATGAGTCGAAAATGATTTTTTTGATGTAAATTATCTATGTGGTCAAGATACCATCATCTCAAGAATATTATTCATGAAATTAATATCATATATTTCCAATCTATATGAATTTAGAATATTTAAAATACATGGTGATATAAAATGATATGAAACATTCGTGGATAAGGTAGTCCACATTTATAACAGACCATAATTTACATATTGATATTACTTCAACATTTTAATGTTATTTATTACACAACATAAAAAATCATGATTGGAGCATATATGTTTAGGTTCGTTAGAAACTGGGAAACATAAATAACTGGTTCAAAAAACATCAATATCGTCTCCCACTTATTTCATCATAACTAGTCTCCCATTTGACATATCTTATATAATACCCTTCTTCATGACATGGGGAAAAGAAACATGTGAAAAGGTGAGATAAAATTCATATTAAGGTTAAACATAGTAAATATCAATCACAATAAAAAAAATTTAAAATATTATATTGCATGAAAAATATCATATTATCATGTCAGGGAATAAATTATTAATGTGCAATGTAAACCCAATAGTCATAACACATGACAAGAAATTTTGTAACATACACAGTTAAGAAAAGATAATCATTTCATATTATTCATGGATCATTTTGTAAAACCCCAGGTAAATAAAGAATATAACATTTTCATATTTATCCATATTTGTGAATAAAACATTGATATGACTTTAAAGGGGACGCTATGCTCGATGGCGTACCCAACACGCAACAACGAGTTTCTTGAGAATCTTACGTTGCACTCTAATAATAAAATAATATTATTTTAAATGGTAGTTAACATGTAGCCGTTGTGTTTGTGGGAATGGATAGAAATAACTAAAATATGATTATATATGTTTTTAAATGTTTTTACATTTATCCAATAAAAGACGAAGGCTTAAAATACGGAAAGAATTCAATTTTAGGTGTATATGCCCTAGTTTTCACTAAAGGTTCACTTATCGCCTTTTAATGGAGAACTGTCATTAAATATAGTTTTGATCACTAATATACATTCTTTTGGACCAAATAAAACTCTTATTAAGAATTGGGACATCAAATTTTATTTTGTGTAATTTTTTGGTATTTTTCCGATAAAGATCATTTTTTAATGAATAGTGTAAAATGTTGTGTTTTAATTCAAAACCTCCTTTTAATCTAATTTATTTATATGATTAGATAAGATTTTGAATTGGTTTTAATGTGAAATTACAATATATTTTTATCATTAAATCCAATAGTGGTCGTTGGAATTAATTTCACTTTGAAATCAGACATAAACTAGTGTCAATCTTTTGATACTTATTGTTTTATAAAAACATGCTATTTGCTCTGACAGAGGGAATTATTTATTAAATTAATTAATGTGACTAATATGTTTTGAATTTTTTAAAACGGACTTCATTTTTGAATTCAGAATATCAAATATATCTTAGGGTGAATTTTTGGGATTTTTCTGAAAAACTTCAATTTTTGATGAATAGTGAAACCACTAAGTGGTACTTATAAAAACAGATTTTCCGTTTAAATGAAATTTTGCCATCCTTGTGTTTTTATTTTCAAAAATCCGACATACATGGTTTTCATTAAGAAGTAAAATGTGGTTCAATGAGATTAAAATAATTTTTTGGTGAATAGTAACTTATTAAGTTTTTAATCGCGATTAGTGGTAATTAGTGTAGTTTAAGGTAAAAATAATGCTTTAATAAAATGAAATGAACATGACACATGTCCTAACATCATTGTATGTGTAATGGCCGACCAAGACAATTCATGGGTCAACTTGGGGACCCCATGGATCCACTTTGGTTGGGAAATGACATAAATAACTTTTTATTTAATGTAAAAGTAAAAATGACCCAAACATGATATGTTTTACTAAAACAATTTTTAAGTGGGGTTATACAAGTCATATATTTGATTATAAATAGTCATTGGAAATCTATAAAGATTTAATACATCATAGTAATTTGTTTATAATTTTTAGACATTAAATAAATTAAATTATTTATGACATCATAATGATGCAGCGATGACATCATTATTTAACGATTAAAATAAAATGGAAATATAATGTAAAATCTATGAACTAAACATGTCAAAAACTTATTTTATGTGTGGATTTCGAACCCTTATCACCTTATCCACAAATTATATCAATGTGGGACCTTTTAAAACCGAAACACATTTTCAAATAAAGTAATATTTCTTACTTTCCAAAAGTGCCCCTCCTCTCCTCTTATAAAAGGCCCCCACCTCTACCTCATTTCACACACTCCTCAAGCCTTTGGATCGGCCAAACCCTGCCCATTTACTATCTCCACATCCCTATCCTCATCCTAGAGGATTCCCTTTGGGCATAATACTTTCAAAGGAATCCTTTAGGCTCAAATCAAATGGAGTTACACTTTTAAAGGTAATTCATTCTCTCATGTTCATTTGTTTTATTTTGCTTCTCCAACCCCCTAAACTCTTTTTATTTACTTCTTTTGTAACAACACCAGTATCTTAAATATACTAGGATGTTGTTATAAGATTTATTCGAGCTACACTCTCACACAAATACATCAAATGGTTAAAGAACATACGGTTTCCGTGGATGGCGAAATTCTGCCTCCCGAAACGATGATTGTTCATTACTCATTTAAAACCTTCAAAGGTGGCCATTGTGATGTCACTATTTTTATATATTATATATAATATGTTTATTTTTTCCTTAAGCTTCTGTTTTTTTTTTATTTTGGGCATACCTTTATGGTTTCCATTATGGGTAAACGTGATATCTTCATTTAAGGAAGTGCGGACTACCGCCCCCTCAAAGTGATTTGATTCGTTAAATACCATATTTGGGACGTATAAAGGATGGAAATATTATATTATATATGATATTATACTGGAATTATAATATACCTTTATATAATTATTATTCAATTCTATAAAATATGAAATAGAAATGAAACTAGTGTTCATGCGTACGTACGGCTTACCGTCTCCATGAACGGTGCATTTCATTTCTTACCTCTAAATGATTATGTAATGTTATAAATGCATGCATGTACTGGATATAAATGACATATATGATATCTACATCATGAATACAATTATGTATATAATAAACATTTGGCCACACGAACAACATGTAATTGTAAGAATTCCACTTTCGACTTAAGAACCAAATACCGACAAAATGAACATTATTAACTTAAATGATTACATAATGTTTATAACATGTCAATAATTGATATAAAAGGAATAATTAACTTGGAAAAGGTTCTTAAGAAAGTATAAATTAACTCAAGTTTATTATTCAGGACGTTAAATAACGATCGAGTCAAGTCGGACCCGAGGTAAGAGATCCTACTCCTCTCTTTCTTTTTAAGTACACACTTTTACGTCATTCCTTTTAAAGCTCATATTTCTTATTATTGGTATGATCTTTTATATAACACTTACTGTAATTTTTATGTTCATGTGATGAGAGACCCTATTCTCTCTCATAAATCCATTTTGGAAGTTTTGAGTGACGCTGTTAGGCTGCCGAACTTTCGTAAGAGATATAACCTCTCTCTTTCTTTTTAAGTACTCTTCTTTATGTCACTTCTTTTAAGCTCCTCTTTGTAATGTTGGAGGATTTTCTTTTATATTCCTCTTTCTGTACATTTTATTGTAATGTGATGAGATACCCTATTTGATCTCATCAATCCAAATTCGGAAGTTTTATGTGGCGCTGTTAGGCTGCCGAGTTTTCGTAAGGGATTTTTCATCTCACTTTTATTCCCGCTAGATTTATGCTACATTTGCCACAAATTCCATTGAGTAGTGTATGTACTGCCCATTATTCTACTCTTTGTTTAATATAATTTCGTGTATGAGTATTTACATAAATGATATATTGTCCTTCTTACATGGGGTGTATGTTTTGAAAGATACCCAAGTCGGTAAGGGAACCTTTCACCCTCCTCTTTTTTAAAAGACTTATTTTGTTGGGACATTTAATTTTCATATTGTTATGTTGGGATATGTTCTCATATATCCTTATTTATGTAAATTTTATGTCCACGTTATTTGATACACTTCTTATCTCTCATCAACTCATTTTGGTGTGATGTCGTTAGGCTATCAAGGGAACTTTTTAACCCAATTTCGATTTATTTGGGTTCAACTTGTAGTCATTGAATATGTCATCCATTGAATATGTGTGAATGAACTTTTATTGTTTTACACTTAATATCCACTTATATTGGGTGTATTTATATTTGTCGCACATATTTTTGAGATTGATTTGTCCTTAATTAAAGGATACCTTCTTTATAAGGGATTTCATTACATTTGACATTACTATTGAGGGTTCACTATTATTATGCACCAATTCACTCTTATATGGTGTATATACTATCCTTTGGAGTATTATATCATGAATCCATTTATTCTCATGATATTATAAAGTTCTGACTAAATGTTATTCCTCAATTATTGTATTCAAGTGCCTCTAATTTTGGTAAAACCCCTTTAACCAAAATATCGTTTTAATTGTTTTAATTATTTGTTCTTATTAATATCCATGTTTTCAAAATGGTTTTAAGGATTTATTTATATGGATATTAATGGATTAAAATTTTAAAAGCTTCAAGGTGGCATGGGACACTTTGATTCAAAAATCTCATTATTAAATGTCTTAAATGGTTTTGAAAATGGTTTCTTTTTGAATGGATTCATTATTTCAATACACTAAAATGTTATATTGTGATGTGGAAATGTTATGTTTCCTTTATGCATGTTTTATGTGATAAGTTATGGTTCTTGGGCATTATTATGAAGACGGGTGGTTCCGTGATAAACTAAGGGCGGGTGAGCCCGATATATCT
The DNA here is from genome assembly GCA_963277665.1 of Viscum album. Classification (NCBI taxonomy): domain Eukaryota; kingdom Viridiplantae; phylum Streptophyta; class Magnoliopsida; order Santalales; family Viscaceae; genus Viscum; species Viscum album. Next base: position 2,046,868,006 of record OY728142.1, read on the forward strand.
CTCCAATGCATTGGGTAACGTGAAGGAGTGAAACCTTAAGGTTTCTCCGAAGAGATTTAGGGAATATACTGTGATGGGTATTCCAAACGTAACCAATAGGGTTACTTCCTACGTAAGAATGTTATGAATACCTCAAGTTACCTTTATGTCTTATGTTTTATATTATTTATTCATGGTTTGATGAGGTATGTTAAAGTGCCTATGTTTTATGGGTAAAGTATGATTTCATTCTTACGTATATATGAACTCATGTTTCCTTTCCATATTTTTATAACCCTTACTGAGCTTTTTATGCTCATCCCAAGTTTTTGAAATGTTTTTCAAAGGACAAGGGAAAGGTACATGATGTGATGATAGTGTCAAGGATGTGTCAAGAAAGAATCCATGTTTTATTTTCAATATGTTTCCATGGATGGGAAGAATGAATACTGTCTTTTATGTAACCACTTTGTTTAAATGTGGAATATAATGCAAGTTTCATGATCTAATTCTCTAAAACTCTAAACCTGAAAAGATCCTCAATGTGTAATCTTGTAATAACTCAAGATTAAGTAAGGTTTAAGGTTGGGGCCATATAGTTGGTATCAAAGGGAGGTTTAGATAACTTTAGAGGTTAGGGTATTCTTTAAGCATAAGTGACATTACCATAATGGTTAGGATTTCAGAAAGAGTCTTAGTTTTAGATAAAGTGAATGAGTAAGTATATCTTATTGTTTATCTTACTCATTAGTACATGATGGTTTTGTTGATATACTCACACTGACCTTTTTGGTTTTAGTAAATGGTTGGATCTAGCAGGCACCACAGTAACATTGGATGTGAAGGAAACTGTGACAGTTTTTTAAGAAAGCAACTGAATGATATGGGAGCTGCAATGAGAACTCTTGTGATTATCCTCAACCAACTATCTGGAGTCATGATTGACCACCTAAACCTTGGAGATTTCTCTAAGGCATCATATATGCAAGAAACAAATCCCTACGGAAGTACAAGTAATAATCATAAAGGTAACTATGTTCAAAAACCTATGTGTCAACGATGTGGAAAGAAACACCTAGGAAAACGTTTCAAAGGGACAGAAATATGCTATAGATGTGTAAATGAAGGTCATAAAGCAAGAACTCGCCATGGAAAAAGGAAGCATCCAGTTGACTCGAGGAAAGGGAAAGAAGTTCTTTCTGAGGGATCAATTGAATGTTTTGAATGTGGTGTGCATGGTCATTATGCAAACACATGTCCTATGAATACGTTTCATGAATGGGGTCACCAAGAGTGTACCAATATTCGTTTACCAATACCTAATGCCATTCCGATTGAGGATGAAGGAACTGACAATGACCAATCAAAGGTAAGTACTATTTCATGAATATTGTTTTCCTATTTTGGAATCTTAGGATATGATTCGTGATTTTTTTTGTAGGAAATAGGTATTTCGGAATAAGTTGGAAAGGTAAGGATAATGGATCATGAAGAATGTTGAATGAGTAAGATGTCAACACATAAGGGCTTCCAGAGTTATGGTTAAATTCTTCAGAGTATTAAGTCTCTTTTGATGATGGGGTTACATTAGAAGACTTTTTATATTATGTGTAACCCTGATGTTTAATATAGGAAAATTTTATCCGAGTAATAGTTATCTTTTCTTTTGTGGACATATTTATAAAGAACCATTTGGGTTTATATGATCCTTACTTTTGATGTAATTATGGGTTATTATATGTTATGATGGAAAATGAAAGGCATGAGATAAACTCGAGGTTAAAATATGTTATGATTATCTTTGAATATTTTATCTCATTTTGGGGAATGTGATGAGAATTATATAGTTTTGGAAAAAGGACAACACATAGACCGTGTGACTACCCGTCGCGTCAGAAAAAGCTGTGGGAATCGAACCCACAACCAATGTGCGACTGGTATTTATCGCCTACCACTGGACTACGTGAAGTCCCTGGTTAGTTTGACTGATTATTTTTAGTTATATGATTTTATGAATTAAGAATAAGTTGATTTTGGGATATTTATGAAAATGAATAACCTATCATGGAGGATATGTGATTAGGTTAATTACTTTTCAATATGAGACTTTAGAAGCAATTGATGTTGTTTGGAGATAAGTGTTACGATTTAACTTGGAAGACAATGTGGCTAAATCCATCAAACATTTGGGTTTCAATCTTAGATTGGTTTACTTTGAAGAAATTTATGGACAAATTGTTTATCGAATGGTCCTCGTTGAACTTTGGGTTTTGTTGGAAAAAAATTTGGAGATTAAGCATAGATTTTCTTTTTAATGGGTTATCCTTTTCTGGATTATCTGACCTTGTACTAACCTTTTTGGTTTTGGTTTTGGTTAAAGCCTAAAGACATGGGATGTATATAGTTCCCTTTTTTGGATTAGGTGATTCTCTATAAGTTGATTATAGTACTCTTAATGCGATCAAGTCTCCCTAAATAATCGCCTTTTGGAAAAAATATGAGTTTGACTAAGGAATCTAGTAAAATATGAAAGTCAACATGATAAGGAATTATGTTTCCTTATGAATAAATTCCTCAACAAAAAGTAACTTAAAACAAAAATTTTGTCTATTAACTTTTCCTACTGGGGAATCAAATACCATTTAACCCATCACAAGTTTGTGATTTTTTTATGGTTAACTTTCTCCTAAACATGTTTTCTATCACTGTCCATCAGAACATGACCCTATGTTTTCTCCTCCATGTCCATGTTTTTCTACATGTAATCCTAGTATGGGTTATCTCGGGTGACCTTTATACTTATCTTTCTTTATTTTTAAGTGATTGTTTTACCGACTATTCTCCGATGTGGGACTTTCAAGGATGTTTCCAAGCCCAATTTTAAAAATTGCGAGGACACAATTCCCAAAAGGGGGGAAGGATGTAACACCCCAGGTAAATAAAGAATATGACATTTTCATATTTATCCACATTTGTGAATAAAACATTGATATTACTTTAAAGGGGACACTATGCTCGATGGCGTACCCAACACGCAACAACGAGTTTCTTGGGAATCTTACGTTGCACTCTAATAATAAAATAATATTATTTTAAATGGTAGTTAACATGTAGTCGTTGTGTTGGCGGTAATGGATAGAAATAACTAAAATATGATTATATATGTTTTTAAATGTTTTTACATCTATCCAATAAAAGACAAAGGCTTAAAATACGGAAAGAATTCAATTTTAGGTGTATATGCCCTAGTTTTCACTAAAGGTTCACTTATAGCCTTTTAATGGAGAACTGTCATTAAATATAGTTTTTATCACTCTTATAAATTCTTTTGGACCAAATAAAACTCTTATTAAGAATCGGGACATCAAATTTTACTTTGTGTAATTTTTTGGTATTTTTCCGATAAAGTTCATTTTTTAATGAATAGTGTAAAATGTTGTGTTTTAATTCAAAATATCCTTTTATTCTAATTTATTTATATGATTAGATAATATTTTGAATTGGTTTTAAAGTGAAATTAGAAAATATTTTTATCATTAAATCCAATTGTGGTCGTTGGAATTAATTTCACTTTGAAATCAAACTTAAACTAGTGTCAATCTTTTGAAACTTATTGTTTTATAAAAACACGCTATTTGCTCTGACAGCGGAAATTAATTATTAAATTAATTAATGTGACTAATATGTTTTGAATTTTTTAAAACTGACATCATTTTTGAATTCAGAATATCAAATATAGATTAGGGTGAATTTTCGGGATTTTTCTGAAAAACTTCAATTTTGATGAATAGTGAAACCACTAAGTGGTACTTATAAAAACAGATTTTCCGTTTAAATGAAATTTTGCCATCATTGTGTTTTTATTTTCAAAAATCCGACATACATGGTTGTCATTAAGAAGTAAAATGTGGTTCAATGAGATTAAAATAATTTTTTGGTGAATAGTAACTTATTAAGTTTTTAATCGCGATTAGTGGTAATTAGTGTAGTTTAAGGTAAAAATAATGCTTTAATAAAATGAAATGAACTTGAAACATGTCCTAACCTAATTGGATGTGTAATGGCCAACCAATACAAGCCATGGGTCAACTTGGGGACCCCATGGATCCACATTGGTTGGGAAATGACATAAATAACTTTTTATTTAATGTAAAAGTAAAAATGACACAAACATGATATGTTTTACTAAAACAATTTTTAAGTGGGGTTATACAAGTCATAATTTTTATTATAAATAGTAATTGGAAAGATAGAAAGATTTACTACATCATAGTAATTTTTTTATAATTTTTAGACATTAAATAAATTACATTATTTATGACATCATAATGATGCAGCGATGACATCATTATTTAACGATTAAAATAAAATGGAAAGATAATGTAAAATATATGCACTACACATGTCAAAAACTTATTGGATGGGTGTATTTCGAACCCTTATCACCTTATCCACGAATTATATCAATGTGGGTCATTTTAAAACCGAAACACATTTTCAAATAATGTAATATTTCTTACTTTCCAAAAGTGCCCCTCCTCTCCTCTTATAAAAGGCCCCCACCTCTACCTCATTTCACACACTCCTCAAGCCTTTGGCTCGGCCAACCCCTGCCCATTTACTCTCTCCACATCCCTCTCCTCATCCTAGAGGATTCCCTTTGGGATGAATCCTTTCAAAGGAAGCCTTTAGGCTCAAATCAAAAGGAGTTACACTTTTAATGGTAATTCATTCTCTCATGTTCATTTGTTTTATTTTGCTTCTCCAACCCCCTAAACTCTTTTTATTTACTACTTTTTTAACAACACAATTATCTTAAATATACTAGGATTTTGTTATATAAGATTTATTCGAGCTACACTCTCACACAACTACATCAAATGGTTAAAGAACATACGGTTTCCGTGGTTGGCGAAATTCTGCCTCCCGAAACGATGATTGTTCAATACTCATTTAACACCTTCAAAGGTGGACATTATGATGTCACTATTTTTATATATGATATATAATATGTTTATGTTTTCCTTAAGCTTCTATTTTTTTTCATTTTGGGCATACCTTTACAGTTTCCATTACGGGTAAACGCGATATCTTCATTTAAGGAAGTGCGGACTACCGCCCCCTCAAAGTGATTTGATTCGTTAAATACCATATTTGGGACGTATAAAGGATGGAAATATGATATTATATATTATATTATACTGGAATTATAATATACATTTATATAATTATTACTCCATTGTATAAAATACGAAATAGAAATGAAAGTAGCGTTCATGCGTACGTACGGCTTACCGTCTCCATGAACGGTGCATTTCATTTCTTACCTCTAAATGATTATGTAATGTTATAAATGCATGCATGTACTGGATATAAATGACATATATGATATCTACATCATGAATACAATTATGGATATATTAAACATTTGGCCACACGAACAACATGTAATTGTAAGAAGTCCACTTTCGACTTAAGAACCAAATACCGAAAAAATGAACATTATTAACTTAAATGATTACATAATGTTTATAACATGTCAATAATTGATATAACAGGAATAATGAACTTGGAAAAGGTTCTTAAGAAAGTAGAAATTAACTCAAGTTTATTATTCAGGACGTTAAAGAACGATCGAGTCAAGTCGGACCCGAGGTAATGGATCCTACTCCTCTCTTTCTTTTTAAGTACACACTTTTACGTCATTCCTTTTAAAGCTCATATTTCTTGTTATTGGTATGATATTTTATATTAAACTTACTGTAATTTTTATGTTCATGTGATGAGAGACCCTAATCTCTCTCATCAATCTATTTTGGAAGTTTTGAGTGGCGCCGTTAGGCTGCCGAACTTTCGTAAGAGATATAACCTCTCTCTTTCTTTTTAAGTACTCTCCTTTATGTCACTTCTTTTAAGATCCTCTTTGTAATGTTGTAGGATGTTATTTTATATTCCTCTTTATGTATATTTTATTGTAATGTGATGAGATACCCTATTTGATCTCATCAATCCATATTCGGAAGTTTTATGTGGCGCCGTTAGGCTGCCGAGTTTTCGTAAGGGATTTTTCATCTCACTTTTATTCCCGTGAGATTTATGCTAAATTTGCCACAAATTCCATTGAGTGGTGTATGTACTTCCCATTATTCTACTCTTTGTGTAATATAATTTCGTTTATGAGTATTTACATCAATGATCTATTTTCCTTCTTTCATGGGGTGTATGTTTTGAAAGATACCCACGTCGGTAAGGGAACCTTTCACCCTCCTCTTTTTTAAAAGACTTATTTTGTTGGGTCTTTTAATTTGCATAGTTTTATGTTGGGATATGTTCTCATATATCCTTATTTATGTAAATTTTATGTCCAAGTGATGAGATGCACTTTTTATCTCTCATCAACACATTTTGGTGTGATGCCGTTAGGCTATCAAGGGAACTTTTTAACCCAATTTCGATTTCTTTGGGTTCAACATGTAGTCATTGAATATGTCATCCATTGAATATGTGTCAATGACCTTTTATTGTTTTACACTTAATATCCACTTATATTGGGTGTATTTATATTTTTCACACATATTTTTGAGATTGATTTGTCCTTAATTTAAGGATACCTTATTTATAAGGGATTTCATTACATTTGACATTACTATTGAGGGTTCATTGTTGGTATGCACAAATTCACTCTTATATGGTGTATATACTATCATTTGGAGTATTATATCATGAATCCATTTATTCTCATGATATTATAATGTTCTGACTAAATGTTATTCCTCAATTATTGTATTCAAGTGACTCTAATTTTGGTAAAACCCCTTTAACCAAAATATCGTTTTAAATATTTTAATTATTTGTTCTTATTAATATCCATGTTTTCAAAATGGTTTTTAGGATTTATTTATATGGATATTAATGGTTTAAAATTTTAAAAGCTTCAAGGTGTTATGGGACACTTTGATTAAAAAATCTCATTATTAAATGTCTTAAATGGTTTTGGAAATGGTTTCTTTTTGAATGGATTCATTATTTCAATATACTAAAATGTTATATTGTGATGTGGAAATGTTATGTTTCCTTTATGCATGTTTTATGTGATAAGTTATGGTTCTTGGGCATTATTATGAATACGGGTGGTTCCGTGATAAACTAAGGGCGGGTGAGCCTGATATAGCTCTCCAATACATTGGGTAACGCGAAGGAGTGAAACGTTAAGGTTTCTCCGAAGAGATTTAGGGAATATACTATAATGGGTATTCCAAACGTAACCAATAGGGTTACTCCCTACGTAAGAATGTTATAAATTTCTCAAGATACCTTTATGTCTTATGTTTTATATGATTTATTCATGGTTTGATGAGGTATGTTAAAGTGCCTATGTTTTATGGGTAAAGTATGATTTCATTCTTACATATATATCAACTCATGTTTCCTTTCCATATTTTTATAACCCTTGCTGAGCTTTTTATGCTCATCCCAAGTTTTTGAAATGTTTTTCACAGGTCAAGGGAAAGGTACATGATGTGGTGTCAAGGATGTGTCAAGAAAGAATCCATGTTTTATTTTCAATATGTTTCCGTTGATGTGAAGAATGAATACTGTCTTTTTATAACCACTTTGTTTAAATGTGGAATATAATGCAAGTTTCATGATCTAATTATCTAAAACTCTAAACCTGAAAAGATCCTCAATGTGTAATCTTGTAATAACACAAGATTAAGTAAGGTTTAAGGCTGGGGCCTTATACATTTCCAAGACCATCATAGTAGAGAATTTATATTACTGAATCATGTTCCCTCATCATTCTAGTCCTCTATTAGTGAGCATGATATACATGTCGTTCTAGTCATTTCTATCTCATGAGATATATATCATTACCCAATGCATTTGTGGGAGAAATAGGTCCATCCCATCTCATAATTAAATCATTATTATGTGTACCACAAAAATATAAATCATTTATCATAGCATAACCCAAGAAATAAAAATGGGTTTATTAAATATCATAACATAATCCATATAAAATATTATTCTGTTAGTAACACAATAAAATAATATTAATAATAACAATATAAACATAACACCATTTTAATAGTGTAATCATAGATGGAAATTTTTTTTGATAAAACACATGAAATTAATTCTTTAGAAAAATATCATTTCTTCTTCAAAAACACTTTATTTTTCTCATAATTCCATTCAATTGTCAATGATAAGAATTTAGTTTTAAATAATATTGAAATTTTTTAGAGGAAGCCTCATGGAAATATGGTTTCATGAAACAAAAAAAATTCATTCATGCTGTGTATGTTAAACAAAATTGTCATCGTACTTTTGCCGGAAAAGTCAAAAAGTACCTCAAATAGAATAATAACAAAATATTTCATTCATACCATTTTATAAAATTTACCCAATGTGTAAAATTAAATTTTAAAAAATTTTATATGAATAGAAATAATACTAGATAGTTAGGAAACATGGATGTCTATGATAAATATACCCTAGGAAATACAAACATATAAACAATCTCAGATAAAAATTAGATTGAATAATTATCCAATAACTAAGGTATTATATGATTTGTATATATATGAAAATCCTTTATAATGATTTAAATACTTTTATCGATTCTCTACAGAATCATAATATTTTTTATTATAACATTTATGATCATATTTTCATCCATCTTTCTGTAACATTTCATTGTTACTCATTATTCAACTATTAACTACTTTCTGTTCTTATAAATGTTTTTTCTTATAAGATCTTAATAATCATTTAATGTTATAGTTATATTATTTATATCATGTTATTATTATAATATATATCATATTTATTAATTCAATTAATTTATATAATCATTCTTTAATGAAGATTATGCAGAATGATTCACATCGCACCATCGAGACAGTAATCCATACGTACGCACGAGCAACAATATCATTCCCATAATTACAGAATGGTATTAAAGTGGATGGTGTACTGTATCTCAAAATCAAAATAATTTTATTTCCATAATTTATCTTTTTATTAATTCCATTATTTACCCATCCATGTATGGTGGTGGTGAAAAAAAGATTATACCACGCCATGGAGACGGTAAGATGTACGTACACACATGTGGTGATTTAATTATTCCGAGGATTGGTAGATGGTGGAATATGGTTGTTTCACGTTTATAATAACATATAAGTATATTATTAATAATGATGTTATTTATTTATAATGATAAAACTAATGAAGATGAAGAATATGAAGAAATAAGGTTGAATGAACTGGTAAATGAAATTACATCTCCGTCGATGTGCCTATTCTAAATCTCCTTTTATAGTCATTGTGTTGGTCTTTGAAGATGAAATGGACTTGTAGAATAAAAATTGAGAAGTTGGGAAGTAACAAAGGGAATGGGTGGCCAATATTGAAGTCTCAAAATGTATTGAAGATGTTAGGGAGGAGGTGCCCTTTTATGATTGAGATGAGATAAACTTTTGGAAACTCCATAAATAATAATTTATAATAAAATAAAACCTACCTAAAACCTCAAAAGAATCCCAAATTAAAATATAGGATGATATATGGTTTTAATATCATCATTAAATATATTTTGGAAAACTTATTTTGTCAATTTAAACCATATATTTTTAATTGACACTTAGTTGTTCTGTTTAATTTTAATTTTGTTAATAACATTATAAATATTTATTGGTTATAAATATTACCTTATTTGGTGATAATTGAACATAAATGGATACATTATGGGATCATATAATTGTTAGTTCATAGTTTTTAAATATTTTTATGATTTTTAAATAATTTAATAAAATTTTATTTTCATAAAATTTCAATAGTTTTAATTTCGATGTTGTTCATTTATTTGATTTAAAAAAAACTAAACAGAAGATAAATTAATAAAAAAATATTCAAATCACTCATAACATGTCATTGTAACCTATAAAATTCATGTACACATTAATTAGTTCATATGGAATTTATATTAATATTTTTTAAAAATATTATTAGATATTTTGATTAATAAAATAATTTTTACATCAATATTGGGTTATCTTTAATGGTAATTATATAGTCTATAACAATTATAAATAAATTCCTACTATGTGGGTAATTATTTTATATTTACATGTGTAACATCTCAAGTAAATAAAGAAGAATAAATATTTCATATTTATTAATATATTTGAATTAAATATTAATTTTACATTAAAAGGGTTGCTAAGTTCGATTGCGTACCTGATACGAAACAACGGGTTTCATTGAAATCTTACGCTGCACACTAATAATATAATATTATTTTTTTAAATGGTAGTCAACTCTTAGCCTTTTTAGTGGTAGTAATGGAAAAAACTAAATACAATATGATTATACGTGTGTGGTAAATGTATTTACATTTATCCAATTAATGTTAGAGGATAAAAATGTGAATGAATCTAATTTTATGCATAATTTACATTAAAAGGCCGATTTATCACCTTTTAATGGAGAAAAAATTTTAAATCACATTTTAGTGACATTAATACATTATATATGACCAAATAAAATCCTTCTTTATAATGGGGACATCAAAATTTAATTTCTGTAAATTTTTGGAATTTTTACGACAAAGTTCATTTTTTAATGAATAGGGAAAAATAATGTATTTTAATTTAAAAGGGCCTTTTAATTGTATTTATTTATATTGTTAGATTATCTTTCTAATTGGTTTTAAAGTTAAATTAAAATATATTTTTACCATTTAATTTAATGAGGGTCATTTGAATAAATTTCACATTGAAATTGGACATAAATAAGTATGAATTTTTTTTATAGTTATTGTTTCATAAAAACATGCTATTTATTTTGATAACGAGAATTAATTTTAAAGATAATTAATGCCACTTAAATGTTTTTAATTTGGCATAATAGAGATCATTTTGGAATTCAGAATTTCAAATATTTCATAGGCTGAATTTTTGGTATTTTTATAAAAAACATAATTTTTTTATGAATATTGAAACCACTTTGTGGTAGATAAAAAAACGGAATTCTTCATTTAAATGAAATTTTACCATTTATGTGAATTTAAATTAAAAAATATGACATAAATGGTTGTCATCAAGAAGTAAAATGTGGTTAATTAAGATGAAAATAATTTTTTGGGGAATAGTAACTTTTGACTTGTATATACCGTGGTTAAAGGTAAATATGGTAATTCAAGGTTAACAAAAAATTATAATAATTCAAAATGACCTTAACACATGTCCAACCCTTATTGGTTGAGTAATTAACGACCATGGACTTCTTTGGGTTGACTTTGGGACCCCATGGGGCCACTAGGGAGTGATAATGACAATTTAGATTAATTAAAATAATGTAAAGGAAAAATTGATATTAACAAAAGTTTTTAAGTAATTAATTTATATATGGTTTTATATAAGTCATATTTTTAATATTAATATTAATTACAATGATAAAAATATTTCTTACATCATGGTATTTTTTTCATATTTTTTTGACATCAAATAAATTAAATTATTTATGACAAAATAATGATGCAGTATCTTCCACATTAATAAATGATTTAAATAAATAAGATTATAATTATTAAATTATTATAAAAAACATGTCCAATTCGGATTGGATGATTTTATTTCGACCATGATTCAACTTATCTTCACCTTTATTGATTTTTTGACCTTTTGAAATCGAATTTCATTATATAATAAAATAATAGTTTCACACCTTCTTAAAGAGCCCCTCCTCTCCCTTATAAAAGGAGTACATTTCTATCCAATTCATCACACCACTCAAAGAATTTTTCTCCTCCAAAATCTGCCGAATTAATCTCCCTACATCCTTCTCCTCCTCTTAGAAGACTTACCTTAGGCAGAAGGCACTTCAAGAAGTCCTTTGTTTCAATCGAAACAGAGTTACCCAAATTAAAGGAAACAGTTTCCCTAAAATATTTTTCTTTTATTTTAGTTCTCCAACCCCTAAAATATTTTGATTCCTTTATTTTGTAACAACACCAGTATCCTAAATATAGTATAATGTTGTTATGAGAAGCATTTTAACTACACTTACACACACCTCCATCTAATGGATGAAGAACACAATGTTTCTGTGGATGAAAACTAACGCCTCACGGAACGATGATTGTTCAAATATCTCCAACCACCTCCCATGGAGGCCATTACGATGGAAATGTATTTATATATGATATATATTATGTTTATGTTTTATTTATGATTTTATATTTTCCATTTATATCACACCTTTATGGTTTCCATAGTGGGTAAATATGATAATCTCATTTGAGGAAGTGCGGACTACCGCCCCCTCAAAATGATTTGACTCGTTAATGCCTTTTGTGGGATGTATAAAGGATAGAGTTAATGATATTGTATATTATATTATAATTTAATTATAATATAACTATGTGTCATTACGTTTTAATTTCATTAAAATAATTAAATGAAATGAAAGTAGTGTTCATGCGTATGTACAGCTTGTTGTCTCCATGAACGGTGCATTTCATTTCTTACGTCTAAATGTTATATACTATTATAAATACAGGTATATACTGGATATATAAGATATATATGATATCTAAATAATTAATATCATTCGGGATATAATGATTCTTTGACCACATAAACAACATGAAATTATAAGAAGTCCATTTTTGACTCAAGTACCAAATATCGACAAAAGGAACATTATTAACTTAAATGATTACATAATATTTATGACATGGTAATAAGTGATATAAAAGGAATAATAAACTTGAAAAATGATATTATTCAAGTATAAATTAACTTTATTTTATTATTCAGGAGATTAATGAACGATCGAGTCACTTCGGACACGAGGTAAGGGATCTGACCTCTCTCTTTCATTTCAAGTACTATCTTTTAGGTCATTTATTTTATACTTTATTTTATTATGTTGGTGGATGTTATTATATATTAACCATACTGTAATTTGTATTTTCATATGATGAGGGACCCCCTCTTACTCTCATCAATTAATTTTAATAATTTTTAAGTGGCGTCGTTAGACAGCCGAATTTTTGTAAGGGATTTTTTTCTCAGTTTTAATTCTGTGAGATATCTATTGTTTTCCACTTATTCATGAAATTAGGTGATTCATTTGGTGGTTATTAACTTTTGGTCATACGACTCAGTTGATTAAAATGTGGTAAAGGGTTTCATCTCACTTTTTATTCCTGTGAGATTCATGCTATATTTTCCACTATTTCCTTTTGTGTAGTATATGTACTGCACATTATTGTACACATTATGTAATATACTTTCATTTATGATTATTTAAATATTCATTATATGATCCTTATTTAATGTGGCATATGTTTTGTATGTTACCAAATCGGCAAGGGAACTATTCACCATCCTCTTTATAAAATACTTTTTTTGTTATGTCTTTTAATTTGCATCTTATTATGTTGGGATATTTTCTTCTATATCCTTATTGATGTAAAATTTATATCGAAGTGATGAGATTACATTTTTTATCTCATCAACTCATTTTCTGAATTTTAATCAGACGCCTTTAGGATTTTGAATTGTTACAAGGGATCCTCTTAACACAGTTTCAATTCGTTGGGTTCAACCTGTACTTATTGAACATTTCATCCTATGAATATGTGTGAATGAACTATGATTGTTTTCCACTTAATAAACACTTATATTGGGTGTATTTATATTTCTCACACATAATTATGTGATTGATTTATCCTTAATTTAAGGATACCATCATTATACGTGATTTATTCTCAATTTAAATTTCTATTGAGACTTCATTTTTGTTATGCATCAACTCACTATTATTTGGTGTATATAATGTACTTTGAAATATTATACCATGAATACCTTTATTCGCATGATATTATAATGTTCTAATTAAATGTTATTCCATAATAATTTGTATTCAAGTATCTCTCTTTTTGTTAAAAAACTCATTAACTAAAATGTCGATTTAAATGTTTTAAATATTTATTCTTATAATTATTTCTCATTAATTTCCATGTTTTCAAAATGTGTTTTATGATTTATTTATATGGACATTATTGTTTTCAAATGATAATTCATTTAAATTCTTTAAAGTGGTATGACACACTTTTATTAAAAAATATCTTTTCAAATGGTTTTGAAAATTATTTGATAAAACATTTTTTATTTCAATATATTGATTTGATATATTGGAATGTGGAAATGTTATATTTCATTTATACATGTGTTATGTGTTATTATTATGTATGTTTATTGGGAATTGTTTACGTGTACAGTTGGATCCATGATAAACCTAGGGCGGGTGAGCCCGAGACAGCTCTCTACTGCATTGGGAAACGTGACGGAGGAAAACATGATGTTTCTCCTAATAGATTTAGGGAATACACCATGATGGGTATTCCAAGTGTAACTCCCTATGAAGTTGTGATAGCTACAATGTATGTTTGATATAGATTCCATAAGTAACATTTATGATGTATGAATTCTGTGTGTTATTCATAAATCTCATGATTTTATAAGGTATGTTATGATTGAAAAGTATGGTTTCATTGATTTGTATTTATTTATGGGATACTTTTTTCCTTCCTTATTTTATAACCCTTACTGAGCATTTTATTCTCATCCCATGTTTTTTAAATGTTTTCCACTTCACTTAAAAATGAATAAGGTCATGCATGGGATCATGGAAAAGTCATGGTATCTAAAACATGGAACTAGACATGTTTCTTTTTAAGAGTTTTTATTTTATGAAAAAATGGATATTGAGTTGTACTAGATACTTTTAATATTCAAGCTATAATGTAATAGTTATGGCCTAATTCAATAAATCTATAAGCCTGAAAATATCCTCAATGTGAATTACTCATTTAATTCATTATTATGAAATATATAATGTCGGGTCCTTATATTTGGTATCAGAGGTTGGTTTAGATAAATTTAGAGGTTAGGGTACAATTTAAGCATAAGTGACATTAAAATAATGGTTAAGATTTTAGAAAAGTCATAGTTATTTTTATAAATTGAATGATTTTAATATAACATGATTAAGTATATCATAGTTTTTATCCTCCTCATAAGATATTATATGATGATTTTTCTGATATAATCACACTGACCTTTTGGGTTATAGTAAATTGCTAGATGTAGCAGACACAAAAGTAACAGTGGATGTGAAGAAAACTATGACGGTTTTCTGAACGAGCAGCTGAATGATATAGGAGATGCAATGAGACCTCGTGTGGTTTTTCTCAACCAACTATCTGGAGTCATGATTGACCACCTGAACCATATTGATTTTTATAAGACACCATATATACAAGAAACAAATCCCTACAGATGTTCAGGCAATAATAATAGAGGTAAATATGTTCAAAAACCTATGTGTCAATGATGTGGAAAGAAACACATAGGAAAATGTTTAAAAGGGACAGAAAGATGCTATAGATGTGGAAATGAAGGTCATAATGTAAGAACCAGCCATGTAAAAAGGAAGCATCTAGTTGAACCTAGAAAGGGAAAGAAGTTCTTTCTGAAGGATCAATTCAATGTTTTAAATGTGGTGAGCATGGTCATTATGAAAACACATGTCCTATGAATAAGTTTCAGAAATGGGATCACCGGGATCATACAAATATTTGTTTACTAATACCTAATTCCATTCCGATTGAGAATAAAGAAACTGACAATGACCAATGAAAGTCATGGATTATTTCGTTACATATTTTTTTCCTATTATTGAAATATTAGGATACGATTAATGATTTTGTTTGTAGGAAAGTATTATTTCAGAATAAGTTGGTAAAGAAAGGTCAATGGATCATGAAGAACGTTGAATGAGTAAGAGGTCAACATATACGGGATTTAAGAGTTATAATATATTTCAGGATGGTGAAATGCTTAAATGTATTAAGGCTCTATTGATGATGGGATTACATTAGAAGACTCTTTATAGTATGTGAAACCCTAAAGTATGATATATGAAAATTTTATTCAAGGAATAAATATTTTTTTTTGTGTTTATAGTTATAAAGAACCATTTGGGTTTATATGATCCTTGATTTTGAGATAATTACCAGTTAATACATTTTGGGATGCAAAAAGAGTGTTATTAGATAACCATTGTGGTTAAAATATGTTATGGTAATTTTTGATGAATTTATCTCTTTTTGGAATGTTAAAAAATAATGTAGTTTTTGAAAAGGGACAACACAAAAACCGTGTGACAACCAGTTGTGTCCCACGAAGCTGTTGGAATTGAACCCAAACCAAAGTGCGATTGGTATTTCTCGGCTACCAGTAGACTATGTGAAGTCCCGGGTTAGTATGACAAATTCTATTTAGTTAGATGATCTTATGAATCTGGACTAAGTTTATTTTGTGTTATCTATGGAAATTATTAACCTATCATGGAGGATATGTGATTAGGTTAACTACGTTTTAGTATGAGACTTTAAGAGTAACTGATGTTATTTGGAGATAAATGTTAAGATTTACCTTGGAAGACTATGTCATTAAATCCTATAGAGATTTGTGTTTCAATCTTAGTTAGGATTACATTGAATAACTTTGTGGACAACTGTTTATTTAATAGTCTTCCTTGAACCTTGGGTTATTTTTTTTGAATTTTGGAGATTAAGAGTAGTATTTATTTTTATAAAGGATTATCCTTTTGGTGATTATATTATCTTATTCTAAACGTTTTGGTTTTAGTTAATATCTAAATACTTGGGAAATATATACTTCATCTTTTGTGGATTATTTTATTCTCTCGAAGTTGATTATAGAGCTCTTAATGTGAAAAACAAATTCATCCTGAATATTCATCATTTGGAAAAAATATGATTTTGTGTTAGAAATATAGTAAAATATGAATGTCTACATGGAATGTAAGTATATTTCCTTATGTTTTTGGTTATTCTCATAAATAAATTCCTCAAAGAAAAATAAATTTAAACAAAAACCTTGTCGTTTAACATTTCCTACTGGGGAATCAAAGACTGGTTAACCCATCACAAGTTTGTGATTTTATGGTTGTTAACTTTCTCCTAAACATGTTTCCTAACACTCTCCATCAGAACATGACCTTTCGTTTTCTCCTCCATATCCATTTTTATGTAATCTTATTATGGGTTAACTCGGGTGACCTTGGTTCTTCTCTTTATTTTCTTTAAAGTGATTGTTTTATTGACTGTTTTTTGAATGTGGGACTTTCAATGATGTTTCTGAGCCCTTTTTTATTAAATTATTAGGATGCAATTCCCAAAAGGGGGGAAGGATGTAACATCCCTGGTAAATATGGAATAATAAATATTTCATATTTGTTAGTATTTTGAATTAAATATAAATTTTACTTTAAAAGGGTTTCTATGTTCGATTGCGTACCTGATACGCAACAACAGGTTTCTTTGAAATCTTACGTTGTACACTAATAATATAAAATTATTATTTTAAACGGTAGTCAACTCCTAGCCGTTGTATATGAAAAAATGAAAAAACCTAAATATAATATGATTATACAATATTTTTAAAAGTATTTACATTTATCCAATAAAAGTTAGAGGCTTAAAATGTTAATGAATCTAATTTTAAGCATAATTTACATTAAATGGAAGATTTATGGCCTTTTAATATAGATCCCTTTTAATTATAGTTTTGGCCACATTAATACATTATATAATACCAAATACAATCCTTATTTATAATGGGGACCTAAAAATTTACTTTGTGTAGCATTTTTCAATTTTTCCGAAAAAGTTCATTTTTTAAAAAATGGTGATAAATATTGTATTTTAATTCAAATGTGCATTTTAATCTAATTTATTTTTATGGTTATATTATCTTTTAATTTTTATAATGTGAAATTAAAATATATTTTACCATTTAATCCAATGTGGGTCATTGGAATTAATTTCACTTTAAATTAGACATAAACAAGTATCAATGTTTTGATAGTTATTGTTTCTTAAAAACACGCTATTTGTTTTGATAATGCAAATTCATTTTAAAGATAATTAATGCCACTTATATTTTTTTAATTTGGAATAATATAGATCATTTTTGAATTCGGAATATCAAATTTAACATAGGCTGAATTTTTGGTATTTTTCTGAAAAACATAAATTTTTATGAATAGTAAAACCACTTACTGGTAGTTAACAAAACTGACTTTTTCATTTAAATGAAAATTTACCACTTCTGTGAAATGAGTTTCAAAAATCAAAAATACATATCTTTCATCAAGATGTAAAATGTGGTTCATTAAGATGAAAATATTTTTTTGGTTAATAGTAACTTTTGACTTTTAATTACCGCGGTTAAAAGAAAATAGTGTAATTCAAGGTAAGAAGAATATTATATTAATTCAAAATTACCATAACACTTGTCCAAACCTTATTTATTCAGTCAATAATTACCATGGGAATTTTTGGGTCTATTTTTGAACCCCATTTAGGCACTTGGGATTGGTAATGACAATTTAGATTAATTAATATAATGTAAAGACAAAATTGACATTAACAAACATCTTTTAGTAATTATTTTTTATATGGTTTTATAGAAGTCATATTTTGGAAAAAAAATATTCATTTCAAATATAAAGAGATTTCCTACATCATGGTAAATTTTTATATTTTTTAGAAATCAAATTAATTAAAATATTTATGACACAATAATGATGTAGTATTTACCTCATTAATAAATGATTTAAATAAATTAGATTATATTGATTAAAATATTTTCCAAAACATGTCATATTCTTATTGGATGATTTTATTTAGACCATGAGTAATCTTATCTTCATATTTAATTTTTTTAGACCTTTTCAAAACAAATATCATTATATAATAAAATAATATTTCCACACATTCCTAAAGAGCCCCTCATCTCTGTTATAAAAGGAGACCATTTATATCCAATTCATCACACCTCTCAATCCATTTGGATCTTCCCAACTCTGATCAATTAATCTCCCAATATCCCTATCTTCCCTTTAGAAGACTTACCTTAGGCAGAAGGCACTTCAAGAAGTCCTTTGGTTCAAACCAAATGGAGTTACCCAAATTAAAGGAAAAAGTTTCTCTTAAATTGTTTTCTTTTACTTTACTTCTCCAAACCCTAAACTCTTTTTATTCCTTTATTTTTTAAATACACCAGTATCCTAAAGAATCTATGATGTTGTTATGAGAAGTATTGGAACTACACTTACACACACATCCATCAAATGCATGAAGAACATAATGTTTCGGTGGATAGAAAACTAACGCCTCACGAAACGATGATTGTGAAAATATCTCCAACATCCTCTCATGGTGGCCATTAAGATGGAACTATATTTATATATGATATATACTTTGTTTATGTTTTATTCATGCTTATTTATTTTCCATTTATAGCACGCCTTTATGGATTCCATAGTGGGTAAATACGAAAATCACATTTGAGGAAGCGCAGACTACTGCCCTCTCAATGTGATGTGACTCGTTAATGACTTATGTGGGATGTATAAAGAATAGAGTTAATAATATTATATATGATATTATAATGGAATAATAATATACCTATTTATAATTATGTTTAAATAAATTAAAATAAGAAATAGAAATGAAAGTAACGTCTATGCATACGTACAGATTACCGTCTTCATGAACGGTGCATTTCATTTCATACATCTAAGTGTTATGTACTATTATAAATACATGTATATACTGGATATATATGATATATATGATATCTAAATCCTGAATATCATTCTGGATATAATGATTCTTTGACCACATGAACAACTTGTAATTACAAGAAGTCCATTTTTGACTCAAGTAGAAAATATCGACAAAACGAAAATAATTAACTTAAATGATTACATAATGTTAATAACATGGTAATAAGTGATATAAATGGAATAATAAACTTTAAAATGGTTATTAAGAAAGTAGATATTAACTTTATTTTATTATTCAGGAGATTAATGAACGATCGAGTCAAGTCTGACACGAGGAATGTGATCCGACCTCTCTCTTTCTTTTCAAGTACTATCTTTTATGTAATTTATTTTATACTCCATGTTATTATGTTGGAGTATGTTATTTTAAATTCACCATACTGTAATTTTTTTTTTCATATTATGAGAGACCCCCTCTTACTCTGATCAATTCATTTTAAAAAATTTTAAGTGGCACCGTTAGGCTGCCGAATTTTTGTAAGGGATTTTCATATCTCACATTTAATTCCGTGAGATGTCCATTGTTCACCACTTATTCATTGAATGTGGTGTATTATGTACAGACATTTGATATATATTATCATGATTCTCATTATATTCATGGTATTCTGTGATTTATTTTGTGGTTATTAACTTCTGGTCATATGACTTAGTTGATTAGAACGTGGTAAAGGGTTTCGTTTCACTTTTTATCCCCCTGAGATTCATGCTATATTTTCCATTTTTTGTTTGGTGTTTGTACTACCCATGATTTTGCTCTTTATGTAATATAATTTCATTTTTTATTATTTACATCTTCATTTTATGATCCTTATTTCATGTAGCGTATGTTTTGTAAGTTACCAAATCGGTAAGTGAATTATTCACCCTCCTCTTTGTAAAAGACTTCTTTTTGTTATGTCTTTGAATTTACATTTATTTTGATGGGATATGTTCTTATATTTCCTTATTGATGTATTAATTATATCCAAGTGATGAGATTCTCTTTTTTTATCTCATTAACTCCTTTTTTTAATTTTAAAGTGACGTCGTTAGGGTGTCAAATTTTTACAAGGGAACCTCTTACCCCAATCTTAATTCAATGGGTTCAAATTGTATTTCTTGAACATGTCATCCTATGAATATGTGTGAATGACCTACGATTGTTTTACACATAATATACACTTATATTTGGTGTATTTATAGTTCTCACACATAATTATGTGATTGATTTGTCCTTAATATAGGGATACCATCTTTATAAGTGATTTCACCTCAATTTACATTTCCATTGAGACTTAATTGTTGTTATTCATCAATTCACTCTTATATGGTGTATATAATATATGTTGGCATGTTATATAATGAATAAATTTATTATCATGATATTATAAAGTTCTGATTAAATGTTATTCCTCAATTTTTTTTATTGAAGTGTCTCTCTTTTTGTTAAAAGACACTTTATCTAAAATATCATTTTTAATGTTTTAAATATTTATTCTTATAAATATTTCTCATTAATATCCATGTTTTCAAAATGTGTTTCAGGATTTATTTATATGGACATTAATGTTTTCAAATTATCATTCATTTAAAAGCTTCAAAGTGGTATGAGACACTTTTATTAAAAAATCTCTTTTTAATTGGTTTTTAAAATGATTTCATAAAACATTGTTTATTTCAATATCTTGATTTGATAAATTGGAATGTGGAAATGTTATCTTTCCTTTATAAATGTGTTATATGTTATGATTATGTATGTTTATTGGGCATTGTTAACATATATGGGTGGTTCCGTGATAAACCTTGGGCGGGTGAGACCGGGATAGCTCTCCAATGCATTGGTTAACGTGACAGAGGTAAACGTGAGGTTTATCTTAATAGATTTAGGGAATATAATGTGATGGGTATTCAAAGTGTAACTCCCTATGTAGTTTTCATAGCTATAATTTATGTTTGATATGGATTCCATAAGTAACCTTTATGATTTATGATTTGTGTGTGTTATTCATAAATCTCATAATTTCATTAGGAATGTTATGATTGAAAAGTATGGTTTCATTGATTTGTATTTAATAATGGGTAATGTTTTCCTTACTTATTTTATAACCCTTACTAAGGTTTTTATGCTCATCCGAAGTTTTTGAAATTTTTCCACACGACTTAAAGATGAATAGGGTTAAGAATGGGATCATGGAAAAGTCATCCTATCTAAAACATGGAACTAGACATGTATCTTTTTAAGAGTTTTTAATTTATGAAAAAAATTGATACTGAGTAGTAGTGTCTGCATGTAATATTTATGTTGTAATGTAATAGTTATGGCCTAATTCTCTAAAACTATAAACCTCAAAAGATCCTCAATGTGAATTATTCATTTAAATAATTATTATATAATTTTAAGGTCGGGTACTTATACCATGTACTACTTATAGTCGATATTATCTCGTAGTTATCTAGATATTAAAATTAATATACTTATATAAAATTAGATTGTGACATTTTGTCACATTCATTAGTTTTATTACATTCATGTAATATTCATATGTAAGTGGCCATAAAATGACTTTATTTCAAAAAATTGAATATAAGGGTCTAATTAAGTAATTTAATATGATTTTTACATGTGTTAAGATAATTTTATAACATTATTTTTACCCATAATTACCTGATTTACCTTTAACCAAGGTAAATAAAATAATTAACAAAGTTACTATTCAGAATGCCCATAAAATTAATATATCATATTAATATAATTTTGACATACTGATTACATATATAAAATTCATTTTTTCAAAATTAAAAACACGGAAGATGATGTAATTAATTAAAAATTAATCCCATTATTTAAATGAGAAAAAATGTTTTAAAATATAAATCGTTTAAAAAGAATGAAATGTTTTTACCTATGAATTAAAAGTAAAATTAAAGATAATAACCTAAATTATATTTATTGATTTAAAATTATTCTATTGATTCTTTAAAAACATTTATTATTATAATTTAATCTTATAAAATATCTCAATGAAAAAAGTGGGTTTTAATTAAAATTTAGCGTATTATTATTATTCATCCATAAATGAATGGTATCATAAAAATATCAAAAATCTATCCGAAGTAAATTTTTTTATCTATATTAAAATTTACATGATTATTTTGTCATAAACAATTTATTAATCTATCAAAAAATTAATTTAAAAAGGGCTCTCCATACAATGGTATAAAATTAACCATAAAAATAGGTTTTTATACATCATATATGGATTTATTCATACCTTGTGACTAAAATATCCATTGGATGAATATAAAAAATATTTAATTAAGTATATAACACATATATATATATATCATCAATTCCATTATCAAATTATAAATACAAATATTTAAATGATTTATTTTTTTCATAATTAATTTAAAGCTAATAAATTCATATTGCATTTTAATAAGTTGGTTATAATTATTTCTTTTAATCTAACAGCTATGATATAATGGTAATTTCATAATAAGGTAATCTCATGGTTTTTTTAAACTCACTATTTTATGAAAAGCATGCTACTATTGAATAAAAAATATATATAGAAAATATTTTATAAAAAATCTGATTGTTACATTCAATCCACATTAAACATAATTTCTCCCTCGAAATTCATCACATGGAAGCAAAGAAATATGTATACCTCTCTATCATCATATCCTCATGTTCTCGTGTAGCTTTTTCAAATTAGTGTTCCTCTATAAAATCTTAACAAATCAAGTTGTCTTGTTTCATAGAACTTTTTTTCAAGAATCCAAAATATCTATTAGTTGTTATTAATTATAAAGAACTTTCTCCAATAGTACCACTTCTGAGTTTAGAACATGTGAATGATTGGGTATGAACATTTTCAATAGTGATATAGGGAATACATCCCAATCTTTGAAGATATTTGGTGTAATCTCCCATCAATAAGCTTCCATCCAAACACGATTTAAAATTTCAAAAGGACCGATATACCTATGGCTCAGTTTACCCTTCATTCCAAATCACAGTACTCTCTTTTAAGGAGATATTTGTAAGAACGCCTTATCACCAACTTCATACTCTATTTCTTTTATAATGTTTTTATAATAAATTTATTTTGGCTCTGAGCTGGTCTTCATTATTATTGACTAGATCTTTCCTTTTCTGCCATTTCATCAACATGATCAGGTCCTAATAGCTTTCATTCATCAGGTTTATCCCAACAAGTTTTAGTTATTAACATATGTATATATAGGGTTTCATAAGGATCCATCTGAATACTTGACTGAAAAATATTAATGTATGAAAATTCCACAAATGGTAGCTGTTAATCCCATCCTCCTAAAGAATCCATAGAGAAATTTCTCACCATGTCTTCCAGATATTGAATTGTTCTCTCAGATTGACTGCCTGTCAGAGGATAATATGAAGTGATGATGCCTATCATTGATTCAATACCATAATCAAGGCTTCGCGAGAACTTCGAGGAAAACCTTGGATCTCAATATGATATTATGGATAGAGGTACTCCATTCAATGTTACCACCTCCTTAACATATATCCTATAATTCTGATTAAGAGCTAAATACTCTCTATGATTAATTAAGTGTTATAATGTCGTAAGGTGATCAACTATAACCTAGATACGATTATTACATTTGGATGTTTTGGGACGTCTGTTGAAAAATTCCATAGGGCTCTTTTCATATTTCCATTCTGTTAAAGGTAATGGTTGTAACATCCCTTTAGAATTATATCTCTACACCTTATCTTGCTGACAAGACAATCATCGGGAGACATATTCAGCAACATCTATTTTCATTCCATCGCACCAGAAGTACTCATTCACTTCATTGAACATCCTTGTGATTCTAGGGATAATAGATAATGATGAACTATGAAAATCATCCAATAAAACCATCATTAATTATGTAATGGTAGGAATACAAACTCAGTTCCTAAAACATATTAATTCATCACAATCGAGTTTGAATTTATGAACAATTTTCACATTATTTTGTAAATCTACATCTTCCTTATGTTCCTCCTTAATCTTCACATGTATATATGGTCGAACATTCATTTGAGAAAGATAATATTTATCATATTCATTTAAAATTTCAAGATCCATCCTTTTAAAATCCATAAACATTGGATAATTCGTGATGCTCATCATGTATTTTTTAGTATTGTCTTTTAGACTCAAATCATCTACCAACTTATCCGCTTTCATACGGTGGTAATGTATCGAGAAGTTGTAAATTTAAATCAACTCCAACCATCTTATTGGATCATATTCATATCATTTTGTGTGAAAATATACATTAAACTTTTATGATTAGTATAAATATCACAACTTTCTCCCTAAAGATAATGCCTCTATATCATTAATGAATAAATTTCTACAGCTAATTTGAAATCATGTGTTGGGAAATTTTTCAAATGAATTTCCAACATAAATGATGCATAATCTATCCCAATAGTATTTTTCATGAGAAAAAATTCCTAAACCCTTCTTGGATGCATCACCCCAGATCACAACCCTTTCTCCACTACAAGAAAGTGTGAGCATAGGTGAACTTGCTAAACTTATTTCTATCTATTTGAAATTCCAGTCACATTTATTTGTGCAATAAAACTAAAATCCTTTCTGAGTTAAACTAGTGGTGGATTATATTATCATGAAAAATCCTTCACAAAACGTCGATAATATCTATCGAACCCATGAAAAATTCTAATCTTAGTTACCATTGTTGGTCTCGACCATATTTTAATAACGTCTATATTTTATAGATCCATATATATACCCTCCCTTAAAATTATGTGACCCTAAAATGAATCTTTTTGAATCCAAAATACAAACATGGTAAGTTTTTCAAAATGCTTCTCCTTTCATAGGGTCCTATGTATAATTCTCTACATATCCTCATGTTCATCATTATAATTTGAATTCACAATAATATCTTCTATAAAGACTACCACTAAACTAGACAAGATAGTCTTTAAAGAAAATAATAATTAGATTCATGGAGATAACAAGGGAATTAGTAAGACCAAAAGAATCACTATAAATTCATATTGTCTAAGCCTAGAATATAATATAATATTTGGTATGTACGACTTTTTAATCATTAATTGATGATATCATTAATTAAGATCAATCATTAAAAATTATTAAGCTCCAAATATTTGGTTAAATAATACATCAATGAGGGGAATATGATATCTTTTCTTGATAGTGATCATTTTATGTTCTCGATAATCAATGTAGTGTATCACTGATCCATATTTCCTCTTAAAAAATATAATTGGTTCACCCCAAGGTTATGCAGTACCATGTATGGATACCTTATCAATATTCTATGGGATTTTCTTCTTAAATTCCTAATACTCAATTGGGGCTATTATGTAAGATGCCTTTGAAATGGGCATAACACCTGGTATGAGTTCTTTTGAAAACTAAACATCACGATTTGGTTATGGAAATAGAAATTCCTTCAAAAATATATCATCAAACTCTCGTAGAATGGACATATTCTTAATCATGAGTTCCTACCCAACTGTTTGAGATAAAAAAACCTTCATTTATTGGAATCAAGACCCATAAGATGGAATAAATTTCTACCAGAAGGATATATTCATCCTTGCATTGATATATGATCATAGATCAATCTGGAATATGAAATTTGACTTTCATTAATTGGAAATTTATATGATAACCAAATTGAAAAATCCATTCCATGCCAAGAATCACATCAAATTCGACTATAGGAAGGTTAACAAGATTTGTAAGACGTGTTATCTCAAAAACATCAACTGGAGAAGAATTAGAAACTTTTGAGGCGATTTTTGTGCCATTAAGAGTTGTCATAGCTAACTCAATATCTAATTTTTTAGGTAATATGGAGATACCATTAAGAAAGTATTCATTAATAAAATGGTCCATGGATCAAATATCAAACAAAACATTTTTTTTACTTTCAAGTGGATGGTAGTTGTACCTTTCACCACTTTGTTATCATACATCGCACCACCAATGGTTATTGTATGTGAATTTCCATTGTTTTTTTTCCTTATGAGTTTGTTGGAATTGATCATCATCAATAACCCCTATATTATAGACTTTATTGGCATTATTACCGATTTTCATACACTTGTAACATTGATGTGTTATAGGGTATTATGTGTCGCCTATAATTTTTTCACATAATTTTATTTATTCACATCAATTTGGCATTCAAAAACATAAGGAAATTCTTCTACACAATTAAAACATTTACTTGTATATTTAAGAAAATTGCCTCTATGTTTATTTCTACACATTGTGCATAAGGGAAAAGTCATCTTCTTTTTTGTGTGGACTTTTGATTTTCCTTTGAATTCAATTTTTCTCTTCTTATAAAACACATATGACTGATGGGTTAGACCATTCACTATATCGACCTTCAGATAAAATCAAACATTTTCATCATTTCTATTTATGTCCCTTGTGTCTATGGAATTTAGAGACATTGTTTTAAGCCCTTACTGAATCGATCAATTTTACTCTCAAGTTGGATTAAAATTCCAAGAGCATACCTTGAATGTATTTTAAAATTTGCATCATAGGAACCAATGGATTCAACGTCCTTTTTTATTACATATAGGGAACTCCTCCTCCATTATTGTTTGATGTATACGTGGGAAGAATTTATTGAAAAATACATTTTTTAACTCTTCTCATTCCAAGGACTCAATTCCATCCCGTCGCCTCGATTTCTTGATAAGATTATATTATTGATCTCCTCCACCTTTCAAAAGATAGAATGATAAGACTAATTTATAATGTTCAGAATATTGAAGAAATAAAAATATCATTTCATTGGTATTGATCAATTGATCATCCATTAGTGGATCAGAAGTCCCGTTGAATAAAGGAGCACGCTGTCACATGAAGGACTAAAGATAATGTTTCTACATACTTTGATAGATTGGATGTCATTAATGATTCATAACATTAGACTGTTGGGAGATTAAGACAATAAGATTTTCATTTCAACTCCTATAACATGTTGTTACTTAGGGGGAAATCATTTCATTCACGCCGTATTAAGCAATAACGCAGTTCCTTCTCGTTCTAGACAATAACTAAAACTATGAATCATAGTGTGAGAAACACTAATCATAACAGGAAAACCACATAATCAAGAATAAAATTTCAATTTACAACACAATATGTTTTATAGTACGTTATTCATGAATAACAAAAAAAACACTAGGATAATTTTGTATCCTATAAATAAACATATCTTTAGGGTTCTTACAAAGGTAATTTCATCATAGTTTATAATGGTCAACTATTCCTTTTAAATTCTACCAACTATAAAGGACCATACATTACATATAGATATTAATTCATCATTTGATGTTTATTAATTAAAAATAAAATTGGTACCATATAAGTTTAGTGTCATTAGAAACTATGAAACATAAAAAACTAGTTTATAAAACATCTACATTTTTTCCTGATTATTTCGTCATAACAAGACTCCCTTTTCACATATCCTACTTAATAACCTTATTCATTACCTGGGTAAATGAATCATATTATAGAGTGAGCTCAAATGCTCAATGAGGGTAAACTAGAGAAATATCAATCATAAGAATAATATTTAAAAATCTTATACAGCACATAAAAGGTCATAATATCATGTCATAGGATAAATCATAAAAGTGTAATGTAATAACAATAATCATAGCATAAGACAAGAAATTTTGTGGTGCACACACATAAGAATACTAAATCATTTCATATCAGTCAAGGCTCATTTAAGAGACCGTCATTACAGACATAGTCTATTACTGAACCGATTTCACTCCTTGTTCCAACCATGTATTACTGATAAAAAATTACATTATTTTCAAGTCATGTCTCTATCATGAGATATAAATATTTACCCAATGAATAATATGGAGATATAGGACCCACCCATATATTATTGAAACCATTCTAACATGTTTCACAAAAACATAAATCATTTATTATAGCATAACCCATGAAATAAAAATGGTTTTCATAATCATCGTAAAACAAATCTAGATAAAAATTTTATTCCATCATTAACAGAATAGAATCATAGTAATAATATGGATAGAAACATAAACCTATTCATATAGAGTCATCATATATGGAAAATAAATTTTATAAAACAAATGAAATTAATTCCATTGAAAATATGATTTCATCATCAATAATCATGATATCATGTTGAAATGTATTCATGGAAATAGGGTGTCATGAAACCATAAAAAATTCATTTCATGTAAGTTAAAAAACATTATCATTGTACTTTTACCAAAAAAGATCGTACATAAAAGCAAAAAATGAAAAAAAAATTCATTCATACCGTTTTATAAAATTTCAAAATAGTGTAAATTTAACTATAAAAAATTTTATATGAATATAAATAATATTAAATATTTAGTAAAAATTAACGTGGAGGAAAAATATACCCCAGTAAACACATACGTATAAACAATATCACATAAAAATGTGACTGCAAAATTATCCCTTACTATATGTCAGATATAATTCATATGTATATGAAACATCTGTATAATGATTTAAATAATGTAACTACTTTATTCTAGAATAATAATCATTTTTAGTTTAAAATTTATGATCATATGTTTATAAATTTGTTAATAACATTTCATTTTTACTCATTATTCAAGTATTAAATGCTTTATGTTCTTATGCATGTTTTATCAGATATGTTCTTATTCCTCTTTTTAGGTTATTTTTATATTATTCAGAGGATTGTATTAGTATAATATATATCATATTAATTAGTTATATTTATTTATATAATCATTCATCAATGATAATTATGTAGAATGATTCAAATTGCTTCGTAGAGATAGGGAGTTGTACATACGCACGAATGACGATATCGATCCCCTAAATGTTGAATAGTATTGCAGTGGATGGTGTTTAGTATCTCACATTAATAATAATTTTATATAAATGATATATTAATTTATCAATTCAATCATTATACCCATCTATGTACAGTTGTGGTGGAAAATGGATTACACCACGTCGTGGAGATGGTAACTCGTACGTATGCACACATGGGGATTTCATTTTTCATTGGATGGGAAGAAGATGTACTTTAGTTGTTTCATATTTATAATAACATATCATTAAATTATTGATACTGATGTTATTACTTTATAATATAAGAACTAGTGAAGAGAATGTAATAGAAAAATAAGATTCAAATAATCGGTAAAGGATATTACTTCTTCTCTGATGTGCCTCCTCTAAATCTTATCATAGTGCACAAGGATTCGGATTTAAAGAAGACCAAAGCCTCTTGAATGAAATGAGGGAAGATTAAATGAAACAATGGTAGGGGTGGCAGAACATGAAGTCTCATAATGATGTGTAGAGGTGAAGGAAGATGATTTCTTTTATAATTGAGGTGAGGTCCACTTTTGGAAACATTGAAAATAATAATTTATAATACAATAAAACCCTATCCAAAAACATCCAAAGTGTCCTAAAATATAATATTACTTGATATAGGGTTTTAATATCATCATCCAGTAAATTTTGGACATTTTATATCTTCAATTTATATCATATATTTCTAATTGACACTTAGTTATTCTATTTAATTTTAATTGTTGTAATAAGATTCTAAATATTAAATGGTTATAAATATTTACATATATAGTTTAATTGACCATAAATGTTTATATCATGAAAATTTAGATATTATAATTTTACATTTGTAAATTTTAATTTCTTTTATGTTATTTAAATAACTTAATAAAATGTTATTTTCTTATAATATTAATAGTTTCAATTTGGACGACATTGATTTATTTGATATTTAAAAATAATCAAAGGTCATAGATTTAAATAACAAAATTAAATACACTTATAACATATAATATTATGATTTAAATTTCTTGGTTCACATTAGTTAGTTCATATGAAATTTATTTTAATATTTTTAATACCATGTATTGTAAATTTCTATTAATAAAATAATTTTTACATCACAATTGTGTCATCTCTCATTGTAATTATATAATCAATAAAAATTATAAGTAAATTTATATGAAGTACGAAATTATTTTATATTTACATGGAATATATATGCTTTATATTATCTCCTAGTTATCCAGATATTAAAATAAATACACTTATATAAAATCTTATTGTGTCATTTTGTCACATTCAATAGTTTTCATTATATTCATGTCATATTAATATGAAAGTGATCATTAAGTGATTTAATTCCGTATAATAGATGATAAGGGTCATATTTAGTCAACCAATAGGTTTTTATTAGTTTTAAGGTAAAGTTTAATATTATTTTTTCCCTTCACTACCCGATTTACCAAAAACATGCTCATAAAAATAATTACTATTATTACTATTCATAATTCCCAAAAATATATGTAGCCTATATACATAATTTAGACTGTCTGATTCCAAATATAGAATAAATTTTTCAAAATTCAAAACACATAATTTTCAGTAATTAATTAACTATTAATCCAATTTTTAAATTGAGAAAAGACGTTTTCAAAGATAAAACATTGTAAATGATTGAAATTTTTTACCTATGAATTCAATTTAAAAATAATGATAATGAATTATAATATATTTATTTAAAAAACTAAAATAAATTTATAATTTTAAACAATTGAATATTATAATTTAACCTTATAAATTATTTTGAAGTAAAAATTTGTTTTAAATTTAAATGTAGTGTATTTTTACTATTCATCTAAACATGATTTTTATCAGAAAAATATCATATATTTATAAAAAGTAAAATTTAATATCTCTATTCAAAATAAAGTTTTTATTTTTTCATAAAAAAATATTAATGTGCAAAAAAAATCAAGTTAAAATGGGTTCGGGATTCAATGGTATAAAATTATCCTTTTAAAAAAATAGGTTTTTAAACATCAAATAGGTTTTTATTCATAAAATATAACAATAATTACCATTTGATAAGTATAACAAATATTTTATTATGTATATTACACACATATATTTATTTAATTTCATTAAAAATTAAAAATACAAATACCTAATTGATTTATATTTTTAATAAATAATTGGTAGCCAATGAAATCGTAAAACATTTGCATAAGTTAGTTATAATAATTCCTAATCACCTAACGGCTTGGAAAAAATAGTAATTTTATTATAATGTAATCTCACTATTTTTTTAAACTCAAAATTGGGTGAAATTAATTCTACTGAAAAATAAAAATTATTTAAATAAAATATTTCATAAAAACATACAGGTGTAACATAATGTACTTATAAATGTTGTGTTCGTTTATTTTTCATAAAAAAAGATTAATATTTAAATGTTTTACATATATATTATAATAACATTAAATTTTTATTTTATGTCTCAAAGGAATAACAAAACCACCTTTTTTACATTCCACGAATAGTGGGAACAAGTCATATTGCTTTGCGGGGGTGGTAGTCTACATTTTCTCAAATAAAATTATCATATTTACATAACATGTAAAGCATATAGGTATGTTCTAAATAAAAAATTACTGAAGCATAGAGACAATATAAATATAATATATATCTTATCTAAAATATTTTCAATTATTATATCCACAAAAAGAGGTGGTGGGGGAAGATTGAACAATCATCGTTTCGTGAGGTAGTAGGTTTCCACACATAGAATAAATATATTCATTACCGATTAATTTGAGGTGTGTATATGTGTAGATTG
The DNA here is from genome assembly GCA_963277665.1 of Viscum album. Taxonomy (NCBI): domain Eukaryota; kingdom Viridiplantae; phylum Streptophyta; class Magnoliopsida; order Santalales; family Viscaceae; genus Viscum; species Viscum album. Next base: position 2,046,900,469 of record OY728142.1, read on the forward strand.
AAGGCATAAAAAAATACTAGTATATGTATCTTATTGGTTTTAATGTAGTCATAAAATATTAAAGTGTTAGGGAGTGGAGAATGGAAATTATACTAAAAAGAATAAGAGAAGGCATTACCTCTTAATCGAGTAACTTCCATTTGTTTATACTAAACAGATTAATTTGGAGGCTTTCATGCATAAGGGGGGCTTCTAGAATTTGTAGACTAATTCTAGGAATATTTTTGGCAGATATTTTCCAATAAAAATTGTTTTTGACGAGTTAGTATTAGAGAAGAGAGGGTAACTTTTTATAGGTGATGGAATGAGAACCTTTGGAAACTCTTAATTTATTAAACTAATATAAAATAATTTTTTTATTCAAAAGTATCCAACATGAGAACTATAGAATATTATATGAGTTTATGACTAATTAATCTCATCCAATAGTTTTTATTTATTTAATTATTTTATTTTAATGTTTATATTTTCAGTTTACCCTTAATTATTCTCTTTTACTTTTAATTGTGCTAATAACATTTTAATTATTAAGAGGCTATTAATTTTATTTATATGGGATAAATTTCCCTAAATTGGAAAGGTAATGAAATAATTTAACATAGCATACTCAATTTTTTATTTTAAAATATTTTTTGTATTTCTAAATAATATAAGAAATTACTATTTTTATAAAATATTCGTTTCGAAAATTTTTAGTCTATTCACTACATTGAATTTAAATAAAATCTAATCAAAAAATTAACTTAAAAACCAAGAATTTAATTGACTTTTAACATGTCATATTAACCTATATAATTCATGGATGACATAAATTATGTCAAATAATATTTATTCTAATTACTATAAGATCATTTATTTGATTTCATCATTAATAAAGTAATCACTACATCATCATTGTGTCTTAATTAAATTTAATTATTTAATGTCTAAAAATAAAAAGTAAAATACCATTATTTAATAAATATTTTTAGATATATTATTTCTATTTAGAGTTGAATATATCACATATATAAAACTGTATTATTTTTTTAGTATTAATATTTTTGATTATAACATATTTTCCTTTAATTTATATTAAATTATATAACAGTCAAAATCAAACCAATGTGGATTCCAATGGCAAAATATCAATCCCGTAGGTTTTATAGGTCGGCCATATCTCATACAATAGTATTATTTCTTATTTTAGGGTATTTTAATATTATTATAATTTATTTTTTAACCATATTTACATGATTTACCCTGTAACCTTTGTAGAAATAAATAATTACTAAAATTACTATTCATCATGGAAAATTAAAACTGCCCTATTTAAATTATTTGGAAATTAGATCCCAAATATGGTATACATTATTTAAAATTCAAAAAACACAAGTTTTAGTAATTAATTTATAATTAATTCCATATGTCATAATCAGAAATCAATTTTTTAAAAATTAAAAACCATCAACATGTTAACATGTGTTAAAATCAATTTTTAATATCAAATTACCTCTAATGTTCAACATTTGAGTAAATGATAAAATTATAATATAAAAATTGTTTAAAACCAATTTAAATGATAATTTATAAATATAAATAAATTAGATGAAAATTTAGTTTGGATTATAATGTAGTTTTTTTACACTATTCCTGAAAATATGAAATGTATCAAAAAAATAAAAAATTATAACTAAAGTAAATTTTTACATCTCACATAAAAACAATTATTTTTTTTAAATATAAAATTTATAAGTTAAAAAACTATATTTAAAAATTGATCTCCATAAAAATATAGTAAAATATTATATTTAGAAAAATAATTCTTTTATTCGAAAAATTTAATATGTTCTAATCTCATGTATATAAAACATATAAGATGAATTTTAAATATTAAATTGAATTTATTACATATATATTTCATTAATAAAATCCATCAAGTGTGATTTTATTATTTTTTAATCAAACGTATTTTTATTTAAATTTTTTTTCAGAAAAGTATTAATTTTTAATTAAAAATTGTTTTATTTTTATTTATAAATAATTTCTCACAAATAAATTAATTATATACACGTGTAAAAAATATTTTCAAAAAATAATAATACATTCATTCCCTCCATTCAAGAAACTTGATTATAATGCGTACATTTAAATTATAATATTTAGTTTTTTGTTTAAAGTCAATGTAGCATGTCCTTTATGCTATTGAAAATAATTTTTTTTCTTAAAACATAGGATGTAACATCCTCCACCCATTAATAAATTAGGTTTGGGAAATTTGATTGTGGAGTAGGTAATTGTGTAATGACTTTTCAGAATACATATAATATAATCGCATATTTGAAAAAGGGTTAAATAAATTACTACATTAAAAGAAATAAAGAGAAGTACAATTGTCACTTGAGATAAAACACACTAGGATTATATATTGAAAATAATTGATATGGAAGAAATAATAAGTGTCATGTTCTAATGGAATGTGGATGAAAACATGACCTAGAAAAATTTAAAAATGAGAAAACAGAAAACATTTGTATGGTTAATGATATTTGATTTTGCAGTAGAAATAATAAATGGAAATCATTTATCTTTTTAGATCAATTTCATAATGTAGATTAATTTATTTATGAGCACGTATAAGATCATAAGGAAGCATACTTACTAGAATGGTAGAGGTTCATAATTTAATCTGTTTCCACCACACACTAATATTTTTGTCCAAATGATTTATATTGAAGATGAATTAACTATCCATCCGGGCCGTTCCGGGCCGGGTCGACCCTGTCTGGGGCGGGTCGACCCGGTTCGGGCCAACCGGGGGGGTCCCGGGCCGGGACGGCCCGGGTCCGAAACCCCCATTACCGAGCGGTTTGGATTCAAATTCCCATAACTCGGGATAAGGACTTCCAAACGACGCGCCGTCAGCGGCGATGCGATCCTTGGATCGAGACGGTCGTTTCGGAATATCGTACTCAAAGTTTCGGAATACTTTGAGTTCGGTCTGGTTGGTTCGTGCACGAAACCAACCGGGCCCTCGGAGCGGAAACACTCATATCTTGAGATACAGACGTCCGATTGACGAGCCGTCAACATTGTTGAGATCCTCTTAGTGAGACAGATCTTTTGGCATACTCTACCTGAGGTTTGAACGCAGGTGGAGTACGGTCGGGTTGGTTTTGCCTTAAAACCCAACCGTGCCCCTAGGACGAAAAAGCCAATAACTCTCTGACCGGGCGTCCGATTGACGCGCCGTCTGTTGCGTTGAGTTCCTGTTGACGATACGGAACTTTTGGATACATCAACTATGGACTTTGTGACAGTTGATGTATCAGAATCTCGGCTCGTGGAGCGGACCCTCCCGAACGAGCTTGCTGTGTGCGGGAACCCTAGAGCTAGCTGCGACTGCTACTGCGACTGCTACTGCGACTGCTACTATGACTGCGACGACGACAGTACAGAGATCCTTAGTGGATTCGATGACGACGACTACAACACTCAGCGATCCTGTGAGGATCAGTGCTACCGATCCTATGTGGGTCTGATCCTGTGTGGGTCTGCGCTCTGCGGTCCTGTGTGAACCAGCTCCTACAGATCCTATGTGGGTCTGATCCTGTGTGGGTCTTTGCAGGGGTTAGTACATATCGATCCTTTGTGGGTCCGACGACTTAGATGGATCATTGATCATCTCTATCGTCTTTCGAAGAAGTATACCTGTGTGAGCTGAATCCAGTTGCTTTCCTGTGTGGATTGTGTTGTGCTATCCTATGTGGATTACGTTTGCTTTCCTGTGTGGAATACGTATACTTTCCTATTTGGATTGAGTTGTACTTGGGCTCGAAGGTTGGAGCGTATTGAATTGATGACTTAGGTATATGTATGGGCATATACCTATGAAGTGTCGGTTGATACTTCGTTTTTGTATCTTTCCTTTGTGGTTTATCCTTTGTGGATTTTGGGAGACATTCGGGGGTCTCGGGGTCCCAACTGAGTAGCTTATACTCACCCCTGCACAGGCTATGCCCGCACTACGTTGTGTTGGTTGCAGACGACGGACAACGTTGATCGTGGTTGAGGATTGCAGAGCAGGATGGTAGCTGGAGGTGGACCACTGGACGGGACGTTCTCGGAGCATACGGTGGGACCTGAGGAGCAGTGGAGCTATCTGTACCCACCCTTCAGGTGGGATTTCCAGTGGACAGCTCTGTGTAGCGGCTTTTACTTTGCATTTGATGTTTTCCCTTTCGAGTTGTACTTTCCTTTCAGTTTTGGTTTGTATACTGGCCCATTTACTTTCCCGCACTTTCAGTTGTACTCTGTTTTTACTTAGTGTTATTTTTCCACTTGCTTACTCTGTGGTGCTTGTTTACTTTACAAAGGCAATGCCTTCCCTTTTTACCGGGATTTACGCCTTGGTGCTAGTCGCCAGCCCCTGGCCTATGGACGGCGGCTTAGGGTAGTCATGGCATGGGCCCCGAGGGCGGGTCGTGTCAAACAATAACTAAAAAGGTAATGATAAAATTATATAATTCACCCAAAAGAAAAAACTATTAATGAAGAAAATATAATTTTTCCGATAAATCAACAGTAATATCCAATGTTCAATAAAAACCATTTGATAAATAATTTCACTTAAAATTCTGGAAAATAATTCAACATAATATTAAATCACTGAAATTATAAGGATTTTATAACATACATTTCAAAGATAAATTTTAACATTTATCTCCAATTAACATAAAAAACAAATAATTTCAAATAAAAAATATTTAATTAACATAATCACAGTTTTATAAGATAGGTTACTCAGTTCCATAAATAATAGGAATTACTATAAGTACTCTATAAAAATATTGATTTTCCCAAAATAAAATTCAACCATTACTCTTAGAATAAAATCCCATAGTATAAAATTTTCTTATCCATTTTTGGTTTCCAAAATATCAAATTTCTTCCAAAATAACATCTATCCCTCAATCCCCATATTTTTTTCGAATACCAATGATATCTATTTGTTAAAATCTAAATTCCCAAAATCAACTCTATCTTATTGCACAAACTAGTTTAACATAAAAGAAAAATTAATACCATATAGGGTCATCAAATAGTCCAGTGATAGATGATAAATCCCAGTTTCACTTTGTATATTGATTCAATTCTCACAGCCTTTTTTGATGTGATAGGGTGTAACATGATTTGCGTGTTTCCCTTTTTCAAAAACTACATAATTTTATAGCATTACAAAAAATTAGATAAAAAACACAATATAACTATATCATATTTTAACCTCCAATTTTATCTTATGAATTTCATTTGGCATCCCAAAAATTAATAATCCTTAATTACATAAAAATATATGTCTATAAAAATACCAATATTCACATTAATATTTTAGATTCTAATTCATCAAAATGGTTTTCTAAGACATTGATCATCTGATGAGACCTAATTTTATAAACCCATTAATATATAACTAAATATTAATAAAATTTTCTAATCTCCATTGTTTTGTAAACCATTATCTTATACCATATAAAGGCACTAACCTTAAATGTTACTTAATCATGAGATAATTCAACAATTTGAATTTAATTCATATTGAGGATCTTTCTAGGTTTAATGATTTAAATAATTAGTTCAAAACTCATACATAGAAACATAATTATTTCTATTAGACAAATCTAATCAATATCCTTTTGTAAAAAAATAAATTCTTTTTAAAAAAAACATGATTCATTTCATGTTCCAACAACATGAATTTTCCTTGACCCATCCTTGACATAATTCTTCATTAAGTCCCATGATTTTTTTTTAGAAATTTGGGATCAACAAAAAAATCTCAGTAAAGGACACATAAACATGGAAAACTATTAGTCTTGAGAAAAAATTGAAATCATGAGTAATTTATCATAAATGAATACTTTTCACCATTAAGAAGTAGTAAATATGATTTACATAATACAAGCTCATTGCTTAAGCTTTTTGTATCCCAAATATTACCATAAATCTCATTGAAAGAATCATTTAACATATAAAGGTAGCTTGGGAAAAAGAAATACATAAATTGAATAACAATATGGTAATGTTCCACTCCTATCACTAAATGTAATATCTGTACATAACAATACCATACCCAATGCATTGGAGGTAATAATGTAAACCCACATACTTGATTTATCACGGAAAGACACATCTTTGTTTTATCATCTGACCACCCATCTTTGGTTTATCACATAAACATCCATCAAATGTCCATATACCATTATATAATCACAAAACAAAAAATATTTCAATATTCCTCATTTCAATCATAAAATTTCATTGGCTATCACAATAAATATTTTCAAGATATTTTAATATTCAAAAAATTTAAAAAACCATTAAAAAAAATAATTAAAGGGGCTACTAAATAATTGTTTTCCATACCATTTGAAAAATTTGAATGATATTGAAATTTAAAAACATTAAAGTCCATATAAATAAATTTATAAATACCATTGTGAAAGCATGGACTAGAAATATAATGTTTAGGAAGAATAACGATTTAAAACTTATAAAATGATGTTTTAGTTAAAGAGTCTAGTACCACTATAGAAACACATGAATAAAAATAATAAAGTAATAACATTAAATAAAACATTAAATATACTAATAATATATTAAATCATTTTATAATGTGTCAAAAGGGTTTTAAATACATCTAATATGATAATAAATGTGCAAAATATCAATATATGGTTCAATGAAAGGAGACTGAGAAGAATTTATTTATAGAGATCATATAATTAGATGTAGGATAAATCAATGAAGTAATTTTTTTTGTGAAAAAAAATAATCCCATTATAAGTGGATATTAAGGGTAAAACAAATATATATCATTCAAACATATTCATGTAAAGGCGAAACCAATGACATGGATAATTAACTCAATGGATGGAGATTGAGTTAAGATTTAACTTGCATTGAATTGGACTTGTATCAATCATTTATTTAGAACCTTTTCAAAGTTTATTATTCCTTTTATATCATATATTGCCTTGTTAAAACAATTACATAACTATATATGTCTGTATCAGTCATTTATTTTGATATTCTATACTTTAGTCGCAAATAAACTTGTTTGGATGTAAATTGCTCATGTGTTCAAAATTACATCATCTCAAAAATATAACTCATTAATTAAAAATCTTATATATCAGTTATATATATATTTATAACATAAATAATATTTTGATATTTTAAATGAAATGCATCATTCATGGAGACGATAGACCGTACATACTCTTGAACACTACTTTCATTTTTTTCATATTAATAGAATAATAATTAAATGCAATAAATTTATATTGTAATATGAGTATTAATGTAATTTATTTTTAATAGGTTTAATAAAACCACTCATTATGAGTTTCATGTGTAGGGGGAACGAGTCATATCGCATTTAGGGGGCGGTCGTCCACACTTCCTCAAACGAAATTATCATATTTAAATGAAATGGAAACCATAAATGAATGTTATAAATTAAAATTTCAGAAGTATAGATACAAAAAAATATAATTAATATTATATTTATATAGTGTACATTATAATGTACATGATGATATGTGGTAGGGGAAAAGGAAAAACCATCGTTTTGTGAGGCAGTAGTTCACCGTACACAGACATTGTATATTCATTACCTATTAAATGGATGTATGTGTATATATAGACTGATATCACAATAACATCCCATTATATTTAGTATACATATAATATCATGTCATTGTAGAATTATAAATTATTTTTCTTAGTGGAGAATGGAAATGAAACTAAAATGGATGGGAGAAGGCTATACCTCTTAATCGGGTAACGTCCTTTGGTCTATACTGAATGGATTCATTGGGAGGATTTATGCCCTAATGGAGGATTCTAGAATGAGGTAATGGATTCTAAGAAGAGTTTTGGGAAGATATTTACTGATACAAATAGTTATTGATGTGTTATTATAAGAGGATAGAGGTTACCTTTTTATATTAGTGGGAACAGGTACCCGTAGAAACACATAAATTTTTAAACTTATATAAATTAATTTTTAAATTAAAAAAGATAAAACATGATATATGTCTAATATTTGATGAGGATAGATATAAATACTATTATTAAATTATTTTTAGAATATTATTGATTTTATTTTAATCATTATCTTTTCAGTTTACCCTTAATTATTCTTTTTTAATTTTAAATGCGGTAGAAATATTTTATTGATTACGTGGCTACTAAATTTACTTATATGGGGTAAATTTAACATAATTTGACACTTAATGATCTTATAGAACTTATAATATTCACGTTGTTATTTAAAATATTTTTAGAATAATTATATAATTAAATTAATTTCTATTTTTATAAAATATCAATTATGTGAATTTTTACAGTATTCATATTATTGAATTTAAATAAACTCTACAGATAATGATAAATTAAACTAAAAGAATTAAATAATAATATAACATGTAATATTCACCTAGAAAGTTCATGTATAACATAAATTGTGTCACGTAATATTTATTTTAATATTTATAATATCATTTATTTGATTCCATAGTTAATAATGTAATCAATACATCATCTTTTTGTCCTAAATATATATAATTATTTAATCTCTAAACATTATAAATAAGATACAATGATGTAGGAAATAGTTTTATCATTATAAATACTGTTTATAGTCATATTAATAATTTATATAAACCCATATTAATTTTTTTATTAAGATTAATTATTTTTATTATATATTTTCCATTACATTAAATTAAAAAATATAAGTATAATAATCACACCGAAGTGGTTTCCAAAGGATAAATTTTTGTCACATGGGTTGTATTAGTTGACCATATCTCATAAAATTGTATTAGGACATGTTTTAGGGTATTTTTTTATTATGTTAATTTTTTAACCCTATTTTCTTGATTTACCCTTTAACCGTGGTAAATTAAAATAATTACTAAAGTTACTAATTATCATGTCCAAAAATTAAAGGGACCAATTTACATAATTTATATTATATTAATCCAAATATATAATAAATATTTACAAATTTAAATAAGAAAATTTTAATTAAATAATATAAAATAAATTCTCATTGTCAAAAAGAAAAAAATCCTTTTTTAAGTGGAAACAATCAAAAGATTGACATGTGTTTATATAAAATTTCATTGTGAAATAATCTCCACTAACCAATATTGGATTAAATTATAAAAATATAATCAAAATATAAAATATAATCAATTTAAATTATAATAAAACATAAAAAATAAATTAGATGCTATGGCAGTTTTGAATTTTAATACATTATTTTTCACTATTCATTAAAATAATAATTTATCATAAAAAACCAAAATTTCAACTAAAGTAAAATTTTATGTATCTATTGAAAATAAGAAGTATATTATTTAAAATATAACTTTTATAAGTAAAAAACTATATTTAAAAATGGTTCAATATTGAAAGGCGGTATAATTATATTTTTCGGAAAATACTTTTTTTATTCAAAAAAGTGAATTTTATCTTCTGTCAAGTATAGAAATCATATAAGATTAATTTTAATTAATAAATTGAATATAGGACATATTTATTTCACTAATAAATCCCATAAAGAATAATTTTAATATTTTATAAAGTCAAATTTTTTTATTTCAATTGTTTTTTAAAAAAACTTTTGTTTTTAATTAAAAATGTTTTTATTTTCCTTTATAAATAATTTTTAATAAAATAATTATTAATATTCATGTGAACCCAATATTTTCCTCAGTCAAATTAAATTTTATATTCCCTCCATTCTAATGGATAGTATATTTTGGTAACATTTAAATTATAATATTTAGTTGTTCATTTTATATTGATGTATTGTATCGTGTATTCTATTGAACATATTGTTTCTTTTAGAATAATCAAGATGTTACAGTTTAAATCTATATTTAACATTATTTCTCAATCATTTGAAATATCAAGATGATTCAAATTCATCCACCATTAATTGAATTTTATTTTTCTTTATGTGAATTTAAACTCATACGCATCTTGCCCATGGAACCTTATAAAACTATGTACCTGGCCTTGAAAACATCACACACTAAAAGATCATCCCCATATTACCTCAATATCTCCACCAAATGCTTTAGTTTTCATTGGAAACTATTTTGATTATTTTCTCAAGAGCCATTAGTTCATAAAAATTAGAAATTACAACCGATTAATATGAAAATATCATAGGCATCTCCATCATCATAATTTGTGGTATAATGTCAAATGAGAAGCATTAATTGTGAACTGACAATGGATAATGATATAACAACTTCAATTCAAAATGGTTGTGGTAAAATATTATTTGAACCCATATATGAAGTCAATTCATTACTTCAAAAAAGGTGGTGCTGAATTCATAGGGGTAGTTCACACAAGGGAAGCTTGGAATTCCATAAGTCCATTCATTGGGTTTCCCCTTCCTGAAACATGGGTGGGAATATCATGCTTCATGGAAGACATGTTTCTTATGTCGATGTGATTGTTTTTAAATTTGGTAGTAGTATTTGAGATGGTAGTATATTTGAGGAGGTAGAATAAAATGAAGGAATCCCATTAGGGTAGGAATGATATATTATGATAGCACTATAGCTAGTTGAGTCCCTTCCTCTGATGGATGTTATTGCACATCCCTACAGACTGAATGATAGAATGAAAATTTATTGATGTTTAAAAAAAATTACAAAAATTAAAACATTATATTTAATCTAAAAACCCATATTATGTTATGTATTTAACATGTAAATTATAATTAAATTATAAAAATTTTAAATAAAAAAAATTTGAAATAAAATTGAAGACCATTAATTTAAATTGTATCCTAATTATTTATTCAAATTATAATATAAAACATAAATACATTAAAGTAAAAAATAATTTTAAACTATATTTTAGTACAATTTATTATTATTTTTAAAATAACATAAAATAAAAAAAATTTGAATTACTAAATACCAAAATGAAACAAGCACACGAAAAATTAATATTTTAATTGAAACATAGAAATTATTTTTAAAAATATTTAGATTAAAAAAAATTAATTAAAAACATAAAACACATAATAAACCATATATAATGATAATTTAATAATTTCAATAAAAAATTATTAATTTACAATAATTTAACTTACTAGGAACATTTAATTAATTAATTAATCAAAATCATTATGAAACTATATCAGAAATTACCCCGATTAAAGGTTACACAACATTCCCAGACCTAATCATTGCTTTTCCTCAAGTAATAAGATTTAAAATGTTTTTGGAAGAATTGATATCTAAATACTAAAAATGTTAGTTTCCACTAACATCCAGTATTCAAAAAACATCTTCCCCATGGAATCTCTCAATTTGAAATGGGTTTTTTTCTTCAAATTATTAGTGGTTTGTTTAAAATTATATTGTTTTATAAAAATGTTTAATTATTAGAATTATCAATAATGTTTAAACAATAATTAATTTTCATTTAACTATGACATCCAAATTCTATTTATATTGCTTGTGAACCAACACATATAATTAATAGGATTAAAAAATATAATATTTTTTGGGGTCTGCAAGTTTAATAATTAAAAACAAGATATATAAACCATTGAAGATCATATAGAATAATGGATGGAATGAATTAATGAACAGAGGCTCAACCAAGATTATGATTTTTTTTCATAGATCATGTAAGTGAATAGATTAAATGTTTGAAACCAATTAAAAATATTCAATACGAATGATGATTTTAAATCCTAAATAAAAAATTGGAAGAAAAAATATAAATTTTCTATGGATTATGATTTTTATGGACGTAGTTTAATACAAGGAAAACATAACAGTTTATGCACTTCATAGTGGGAATTTCATATTTATGAACCAATTACATCCATAGAATAATAAATTTTGTCTTGAAAACTCAATATTTAAAATATTTAGGAAATTGTTTATGTGTAATAATTTAAAGTATTGTTTGAACCAGATTCAGAAAAATACAAACACTGAAACCCAAATTTTTCGAAAAATAAAAATTTATAGTTAAAGAATCACTTCTAAAATGTCAATGTTCAATGATATTTTAAATTAAATGTCATATTCATGGGTTATGATATGACTCAATCACTTTGATTGGAATAATTAATATTTTACAGTGTCTCATGTTGGAGACTCTTAAGAATGTCCAATTAATTTTGAAGTTGATTTCTTTTACATAGTCTCATCATAAACCTTATATTGATCTTCGTAGAAAAATTCTAGAGATCGAGGTTAGGGATCTAGTTGTAATATGTGTTTCACCATGGATGGGACCTATAAGGATCATAAGACATGGTAAGAATTCATAGTGATATGTTGGTCCATTCGAGATTATGGAGAGAGTCGTTTCAATATAATTCAGGTTAAAGTTACCTCAGAGGTACTGATCTATGCATGAATTATTCCAGGTTTCTAAACTATGACACTATCACTCAGACTCATCTGAATGTTTTCAGTGTGAGGAGGTTGAGTTACTGGTGTATACATACTTTGAGGATATTTTGATTAGTATTGTTAATAGGAGCAAGAAGGTTCTCCAAGGATGGTCAGTTCCTCTAGTACAAGATATAAGGTGGTACATATTATTTAAGGATGAGACACGGGACCAGGGGATGGCATACTTTCGTAGTGGTTGGAGTTGTTCATTGATGAATCTTTAACACCTTTGAGAGGCAATTTCATAGAAAAGTTGTTTTATATGGGAATTATTGATAGATATGAGGTTTTACTAAGGCACAATTATTTTAATTTCTTGTTAAATGTATGTTTACCATTATTATTAGGCTCAATACTCAAGTTGGGCATTTGGAGGGTTTGTTTTTCTTAGGAAAGAATTTTTTGGAAGGTGGTGGTCTAGCTGCAGGCTAATTACACGATGTGAATGGGGGATACACATTGTGTAATACCATTTCACGACTTGTAATTGACTGGACAATAACTTTCATGACATGTTTGGGATTTCCCTACAAATGGGAAAATGAAAATTACACACCATTTAATGGTATTAACCTTCCTATAATTTCATGACAACATTTTTTAAAATAGAGGTAGTAGCCTCTATTTTCTATTCAGAAGCCTTTACATGACCTCTATTAAATCCTAATTCCCTCTATTCTAGTTTTACCTATTTAGCACCCATCTGAGATACAATTATTATGTCTTTGGTCATATTACAACCATATTAGTAAGTAATCGATTCATTTTTTTCCATTCTTGATTTTTCGGAACAATGACTATGCTCTTTGGATTTAGGATAATATTCCCTAATTTATTGTTCATTGTGTGTTCACAATATTTCTCCTAATCCAATGAGTAATCTACTACCAATCTTAGGTTGGTGGTTTATACTTTTGATTCTTTTATTGATACAATTTAATGTAATAAACTAATTTTCCACCTATCGAACAATCCAAGGTGACCACATTTTTGAGCGGTTTACTTTTAGTAGATGTAGTCAATCATATTTAGGACAACCATTGGTGGCATTGTGGTGTGTTGGAAACTGTGACCTAAATCAATGTCATTAATGTGGTGAACCTTTTTGAAATTTTGTAGTTATTCCTTGTCAAGCCACTCAAGGGGAAAGTTCTTGTTCATTACTGGTTAAAAGAAGAATGGTTAGACTTTAATAGAATAGAATTGATTTATAAGGAGATGTGATACCTTTATACCTTGTGTTATCATTACATGGCATACAATAAGTATATTAATTTAATTGATTAAATGTGTTTTTTGTGAAAATTGTGATGAATGGGTGGGTATACTCATGTGACATGTTTAATGTGAAATGCAATACTTGAGTTGGTATACTCATTTCATTTAGTGGTTGATGTGAGTCGGTATACTCACATAGGTTTGAAATTTTTAAATTTTATGAAATTAATGAATGGTTTGTCAGATTCCATGGATGACTATGCATGGATCTAGAACATGGAGGTAGGGGCCTTGGATAGATTATGAACATTGTGTATTGATTCTGTGGGATGCCTTCATATTTTCTACAGCATAGATCAGGCTTCCATGGAATCATGTAGGACATGTTTGTACACATGATCCTACAAATCCAACTAGTGCCTAGCCTATGTTTCCCCTGATTGTGTGTATAAATACATTATTTATCTGTAAACATTTATATATTAATGTATGTATGTATGTAGTTACAAATGATTTTCTCTGTAAATTTACATTGTATATTTTAAAAAGAAATTTATAGTTTATATTTATATTTATGTGTGTTTACATAATTATATATATAGATATATAATTGATACTGTGAATTTCTAATGAAAATTTTAAAATGATTTTTTTTGGAAATTTTGATTTAAAAGTATATTTTTTATAAAAATTTAAAATAATATATAGAAATTTTTTACCTTTATTTTAGTTGATATTTTATATGTTTCTATCAAATAATATATAATAAGTTGATATTTAAACTTTTGGATAAAAATATATAAATGGAAAATATATATTTTTACATATATGTTATAACAAAATTTATAAAGAAAATTATTTGTGATAACTTACACAATATGACCATATACACATCTATTTTTATTGTCATTTATAAATTTATATTTATAAATAACTACCTAAAAAATATATGTTATTGCATCTATATGGGATTGTATGTATGTATTTTTATTAATATTTATTTTTTAAATAATTCATTGATATTCTTATATTGATATATATAAATATACATATGTTAAATTTTGTGTGAAAAGTGTCATTTAGAATTGAATATCTTCACATTAAATTTTCATCAGAAATTTCTATAGGGATTGAGAAAATATCCATTGGTAAACAGATTTCATGTATATATTCACACTAATAACGTCAAATTTTCATTATGAATATTCTTTAAAAATTATATTATTTGTATGGATGTTTACATTGGAAATTAATTATCATGTAAAAATAATCAATGTTAACAAGAGATTTCACTTCATATTTTTGTTGGAAATTTTCAATCAAAATTTTAAAACATCCATTTGAGAATAATATTTTTTTTATAAATTTATTTTGGGAATTAATATTTTTAATATACTTTTTATTGAAATTTGTTTATTTAAATTTTCAAACCATTCTTTTGAAATTATATTTTGGGTAGAAATTTTAATTTATAACATGAAATTTAATGTATAAATTTCAAATAATAATTTTTATTTGAGTATTATATGTTTTAATTAGTTATTAATTTTATGTATAAATTATAACTAATAAATGGAAATTTCTGTTATTAATATCATTGAAACATTCTAATGGAATTTTTTAGGGTTTCACAGACAATTAAAAATTGAGTAAAACTTAAGCAATCATTATAAAAAATGTATAATGTGAATTTTAAATAAAAATTATAATGAAAATTATTTTATCTTTTATTAAAAGTTATATTAAGAGTAGAAACTTATGAAGCTAAAAGTAAATTTCTATTATAAATTTCCATTTATAATTTCAATTTATTTTTTAAAAGTTCCCATAGCTAATCTTTATCTTTAATAAACACACACATAAGAAAATATATGTATATATATATATTGGATTTTATATTAATGATTTAGAATTTTTTGGGTTTATATCCTTCGGAAATTTATTTATTTTTTCAGATTTTTTAACTCATTATGGGTTTGCACAATTTTAATGGGAACGAAATATGGGTTCTTAAAATCCGTTAAGTAGTTAAGGTAGGTAGACAAGATATCTGCATGTATCGTCATCTTAGGATAGGATACATTAATAATTATTATTAACTTCAAATTATATGTGGGGATTATCATGAAATTTCATCATAGAGGATGTTAATAGATAAAACATTTTTATTTCTGAATAATAACAGACATTTAGTTAATTATATTATTAATTTATAAGAATAATGTTTTATTCGGAGTGGAAATAAAGTTAACTTAGAGAAAACCATTATATATATATGTGTGTGTGTGTCAATGTGGGGCTTCGATAGACATTCTCAGATATTATCTTAATATGTTTTATGATTTATTTAAATGGTAAAGGTTTAAAATATTATTAAAAATGAAATGCAAAAGCGGAATTGCCGAAGCCAAATTCAATCCCCCACTCCTCCTTTTTCTTGGATCGATGACATGGAAATGGAGGTCGTGGGATGCTTCCATTTGCATATGGGTTAGGCGAAAGGCTGCACCACTGATGTCCCCTTTGGCCTCACACAAAGGTGAACGGAGGAAATGGTGATAACACATTTTCCTTAGCTAACTATAAAAGGGTGTCCTCCCCCATTATCATCACATTATTTTCCCCCATATCTCGTAAATCCACTACTTCTATGTCTAAAAATATTTCATTCCCATGCTGTAGATTTGGTGGTCAAAAAAGGTGAAATTTTTAAGCATCATTTAGAGGTATTTTTTTATTTAATTTAATGTTTTTAAGCATCATTTAGAGGTATTTTTTTATTATGTATAGATTAATTATTGATTAAATATAGAATAACTTAAGATTATCTATGTAAAAGTTTTGTAGAATAAATATTTTGTGCTAATATTAGAAATAAAATTCGTCCCTGGAAACAAACAAATGGATGTTGCTCTGGTCAAGATGTGTGTAGGAATAAAACCCAATAACACCGCTTTGAGCTAGACTCAAATAAGAAATAGAGCATGGCAACGAGTCTTGATACACTATTGGTTTGACACTCCTAGGGGATATTTTTTTGATGATTAATTTTTTATTTATAAACCAAAAAAATTTACTAAGAAACGAAAAATCAAATGACTATATTTATAAATGATAAAATGATAAATATGATTTCATATAATGAAATGGAAAAGGACAAAGGAATTAATGAATGAAGTTTATTATTAGTAATTGAATATTGGTGGTTTGTTTTAAATATGTAATTAATTAATTAGTTTAATTAGATATATATAGTTTATAAATAATACTTCTTTATTAGTAATGTTTAATTATATATTAATTAATGATAATATAAGATTTTAAAAAATACATAAAAATAGTTAGTTTTATTTAACTAATGAATATCATATGATTAATTATTAGTGATTAAATAATTAAATAATTTCTTATTAATGATTAACTAGTGATTAAAAAATGATTTATTTGTTAAAAATTATTCTAAGAAAATCATTTGATAAAAGGAAAATTTTGATTAATGATAACTTCAGAATAATTAAAAAATAATTTATAAAGAATACAGGTTTAAAAAATGTATCCATATAATGATTAACTAATAATAATTACGATCAAATAATGTGGTAAAACATCATTGTTAATATTTTTTAGACTTTAATAATTTTAATGAAGGAAAAATTTTTGACGTAGAGATCCATGTTTTTCTATGTGTAGTACTCTGGGGATATTATTCAAACTAATCAAAGATATTCTAACATTTCACAACCAATATCAGTTATTGGTACAACAGATTGTTTAACCATAAGTGACCTTCAAGAGAGAAATTTTGGTTCAATAAATCTAGGATCAGATCCAGATATCATGTCTGTGATCTATAGTCATTTGAAATTCTTAGACACACTATGGAATCTTTCTTGTCCATTGGTTACTAAGGCCCATTAGGTCCATGAAATTAATTTATTTTCTCAAAGTTTGGATGGTAACAAGATGCAGTTATATATTGATGTTTCTACTATACAATGACAATGTATAGTTTTAAGAATATGTGGACTTCAAGAGTGGTTGAAGATATTCCACACCATGAAATTGAGCTTATTAGAAATGATGTAGAAGAGGAAAAACATGATGATATCTTAGACATACATGTCAATATGTCTTTTGATGAGGTGTTTCATAACAACATAACAGATGGTGATGACATTGCTGATGGGGAGGGTGTAGTGGAATTCATGTAGGAAGTTTTGAGAAATGCATTAGTCATATAGTAAGCTCAAACTACAATAAATCATCCACCGGTCCTTGCATCATGTTCAGAAGTAGTGAAAAATGTGCCTGAGATTGACAATAATGTTCTCAAACCAGCAACTGAGTTCCCCGGAGTTGTACTAATTATGTATATAGAGTATGAAAAAACCTTATATGCTTGATGGAATTTTACCAGTAATGAAGCATTAAAATGAATTCTAAAGAGACTTCACATTGAGAGGCACTATATATATATAGTTCAAGAAACATTCCATAGTAAATATGGAATACAATGTGAGAAGTATGGGGATAATTTTATATGTCTCATGATGGTGATTCTAGACATTTCATTTAGAGGTTAGAAAATCTTGAGGATTGATGTAGCTTATACTTTTGTTCTTCCAAACCTTACACAAGATCATATCTAATTGGATGCAGAATTTATATCATCCATTGTTTTTGAGATGATTAGGACATGCCAAGATGTTCTGATACACCTTGTGAAGGAGAGTATAAAATAGATATTTGGTTATAAGAATTCCTATAATAAGTCATGTATGGTGCAACAGAATGCAATTGTGAAGGTCTATGGTGATTGGCATGACTCATAGCGGTGTTTCCACAATTTATACCCATACTGAGGCATCATAACCATGTTGTATTATATATTGATACAAACGTACACGTGTCTAATGATAAACTACCTCATCCATCTTGTGATCAATTAAATTTATTGTTCTAGGCATTCCTCCGTTGTATCTCTGCATTTAATTTCTGCAAATAGTTCATTCAGATTGATTGAATGTTTCTATATGGAAAATACAAAGGCACATTGTTGATTGCAGTAACCCAATATAGAAATAGTTCACCTCTTCTGATTGACTTTTCTATTGTAGAGAATAAAAAATAATAGTATTGGAGTGGGTTTTTGGAATGTATCAGCAATAATTTCACCAACATTATGGGTGCTTGTTTGATTTCTGATCGCAATCCAGAAATTATTTAGGAAATCAATACATATTGTGATACATGGAGATTCCCAAATGCACATCATTTGATCTGCATTAGACAAATTTCTAGCGATGTGCATAAAAATTTCTACAAGGAACAGATGAATAGGACAATCATGAGGCTTGGTACGCTTTGTATTGGATACTTTTTACTATTTAAATGTATCGAGAAAATAAAATTATGTGAAAATATCATCTATTATGTAATTCATATGTGTCTGATTAACGATATATAGAAGAAACATTTCAAAAAATCCTCTAGGCTAATCTTGAAGTTTAGGATTATATGATGATGATTCCAAAAGAAAAATGGACATTAGTATTTGATGGGAGGAAGAGTTACGAACATGTGACCATAAACATTGTGGAGTGAATCAATAGTGTCTTCTAAGGGAATAGCATGATACTTATAACTACACATGTTTATGAGACATTATATTGATGTATGATTTACAATGTTAATAGACAAAAACTAGAATCGGACAGAATACATCAGGGGCTAAGGTAAAAAAATATATACAATGCAAGATTGAAAATAATATTGAAGAAGCTTCTGGATATCATATTGGCCTTTTGGGATGCAAAGACTCTTGATATGAAGTTCAAGAGTGTTCATAACCCATCACAAATCACATCAGTAAAAAAATGGTGGTATTACTTGAAATGAGTCAATATCAATGTGGAATCATTAAGGCCTTACAGTTTCCTTGCACTCATACCATCACAACATGTGTCCCTATAAACATATCATGGGAAGCATATGTTCATCTAGTACATCAGATAGACACCATTAATTTCAGTTATATTGCACCATGGATTCTTATAGGGGACTTTTGTTATCTCACAATGCCCGAAGACCATCCGATAGTGATACCTGACATCAATCAGATTCATCCTTATGGGAGATTGAAGTCCATAAGGATGCAGAATGAGATGTACGACCCTCATGACCAAGGGAAATGTTTGATATGCACCATATGTCATCAAAAAGGTTATGAACGTAAATGATTCCCCATCATTTTTGGGTCGATTTCACACTTTCGGTAATAATGATGTATTCTATTCATTGATAAATTTTCATATATTAAATTATATGTTTTATCTCTTCTTGTTTCCATCGTTTTATAAACCCCAAAACCCAAAAGTAGAACAGTAAACCCAAAAACATCTTTCCTAAACCTTAACATCTGAATTCTAAATCCTAAACCATAAAGCAGAAACTATAACCCAAAATTCATATACCTAAACACAAAAACCATATAAAAATCCAAAAAACTAGGCCCAAAAATTAATATCAAAAACCCTAATATGTAAATCCAAAAACTTAAAAGGTGAATTATAAACCCAAAAACATCTTTCTATTACCATTGATTGTGTTAAAATTCGTTGTCTGATATTTTAAAAAACTTTTATATAACAAAATAATAGTGTCATGATGATTAGAATAAGTCATTCAATATAAATAATATGATAAAAGTTTGAAATATCATTAATAAATTCCATAGTCTCTCTTAATCCAATACATAATTATTTAATAATAAAACTCCTCCAAAAAATTTCTATCCAAAATCAAGACAAAAAAATTTAGAAATATTGTCTCTACGATTATAAATATCAGTATACCTATAATCCAAAAATGTATATGATAGTTACCCATACCGAATATATTGATACACTATTAATATTAAATCCTTAATAGAACATGCTTTCTTTCAAGAATTTACATTCTCTTTATTCCTTAAATAATATTTTATATAATTGAATTTATTTCATAAATCTATAAAATAAAATAAACTCCATCATTAATTAATTTTTAATCAATTCATTTTCTACTATATTGGTCACCAATACCATCCAATAAATATCATTTTTTAATTTTCTTAAAATTTGGTACATATAAAGGGCCACCTTCCCTAAATTCATGTGTTTTAAAAGAGTTAATTTTTTTTAAAAAATCACAATTATT
This sequence comes from Viscum album, assembly GCA_963277665.1. Classification (NCBI taxonomy): domain Eukaryota; kingdom Viridiplantae; phylum Streptophyta; class Magnoliopsida; order Santalales; family Viscaceae; genus Viscum; species Viscum album. The sequence goes on from OY728142.1 coordinate 2,046,921,375, forward strand.
GCACATTGGTGTTATTCAACATATTCTCTGAAATCCATTAAAAATTGGTATTACAACACAAACCTCATATATTATATTATTCTTAAGTAGATAATTTCATTAATAAAATTATTTCACATCATATTTTTGGATCATAATACACTATAATTGCAATCACTCCACTTCGAAAGTATTAATAACCTATTCATTACATTTGTTTCTCAGATTCTTCTATGATATATTCCATTGATGATTGTGGAATTCATATGGACAGTGACTCATATCCATGTAGATGAAACATTTCACATTCGCAAATTCATTCATTCCTATACAATATGGATCTTTTTATCCGATCTCCCCACACTGGTAGTAAACTCTAATTCCCATAAATCATGCATCAATGTTTTTACTTCTACAGTTATCCTATGTAGGGAAATTAATAAATTTTATTTTTACCATTACCAATTTTTTAACTTCTTTATTATTTTTATCTTAATATCATTACAAACCAAAATTATTAGAGAATTTTATTTATTTTTGTAAAAATAACTTCATAAAACAATTTGAATAAACATGTAATATCTTCAATTCTACAAGTAAAATCATTTTACTGAATATAGAGTTATTATTAAATTTTACACATAGAACTAATTTCATTTGTTTTAATGAAGATGGATGATACCATACTACTTACTCAGTAGCATTCCCATATTTCCCAAGTCTAGTTAGAGGGTGGTGCAGATTGATCGATCAGGGAGTGTCGAGCACACCATTTTAATCACAGGGAGCCTCCACATGCCATTACACCATACTTCCACCATTTTTACTTCTATCACTACTGGAAAACTAACCTATACCATCAGTTTGTAACCATTGGTATAGGCCTCAAAACCGTTGGTATAGCCTATACCAACTCTTTGGAGAACCGTAGGCAAGTAAGCCGTTGGGATTGGTCTATACCAACGGTTTTTCGAAAACTGTTGGTATATACCTATACCAACGGTTTTGAAAACTGTTGGTATAAGAAATATGAAAATATATACCAACGGTTCCTTAAAATCGTTGGTATATGTATATCCAAAAAAATATTTGCTAGGATTTGATCCTAGGACCTCCGGTTTATCATTTAACGGCCTAACCACTAACCTAACATGACTTTTGTGAACATAAATTGATAAATATATATATCTATTATCATAATTATTTTAAATTTTGATTTATATAATGTTTTGGTTAAGGGTATCCGATAAAAAATCAAAGGACCTATACCAACGGTTGTCAAAACCGTTGGTATAGGTCTACACCAACGGTTTTGACAACCGTTGGTCTAGGTCACTGGAATCTTGGAAGGGTTGTTGAAATATTGGGGACCTTTCCCAATGGTTTCGCCAAACTGTTGGGAATGGGTAGGCTTTCCCAATGGTTTGGCCAAACCGTTGGGAATGGTGGCCACAAATTGGACCTTTCCCAATGGTTTGGCAAAAATCGTTGGGAAAAGTGGCCACAAATTGGACATTTCCCAATGGTTTGTCCAAAATGTTGGGAAAAGTGGCCACAAAGTGGGCTTTCCCAACGGTTTGGCCAAACTATTGAGAAAGGTGGTATAGAAGTGTTCAGAAAGGTCACATTTCCAGTATTGTATTTCTTTGTTGTATCAGTTTTCACATTGGTATACCACCACCTAATTGCTACCCACATTGATATGTATAGACCAGAGACAGACACATTCCACCTTCCTGAGGGAGAGATGATAGTAACCCTTTAAGATGTTGCATTGCTTCTCGATATTCTTATCCTGGGAGACCCATTATTAGACCCACATATGCATCATAGTCAGATCTTTCTCAGCCCTTGGTAGGCATTGAAATTGTTTCTGACCATAGGTCTATAGATGGAGCATCATTGTCTATACATTGGATGGAGGTTCAGATTCCACATTTACCGGATGATGCTGATGAAGAGTATGTCATGCATTATTCTCGTGCATGTATAGTACGACTCATCTGAGGGACCATGTGTACTGATATCCAGGGGATGCATGTGAACATGATATTTCTACCCAAACTAGTGGACATTGATCAAGACGAGTTGTACATTTGGGGATCAGACTAATTAGCATACATGTATAGAGACGTATGTAGGCTATCCCACAGGGACCTCATAGGTATCAGGGGATGCATTATCCTTATTCAGATTTGGGCATGGGAGCACATCCTTACATTCTTCCCTAAGCATGTTGGTCCTCTAATCGAGATAGAGGTGTTGTCTAACGCTCTGCGTGGAAACTATTATGAACACTCATTTATATTGGTTTCTAATTCTACTTAGAGGTATTTTGGTTAATTTATCATTATTTTTCACTATCAATTTTTATTTTATAGGTGGTGTCAGCGACACAATTTCAACGGGGTTTCGAGACTCCATTTCTGCGTATATCGCCTCTAGTTTCACAGTCTCTTACCTAACCAGGTATGGTTATACAATCTATCATTGTCCAAAAAATTTAAAAAATAACATAAAATTTTGTTTTTAGGTAGGAGATTTTTTGACAACGTCACATGTCATTTCTGAGTTTATGGAGTCCATACATGATTAGTATTTGTCAGTTTCCAGCATACTACACTCTAGGGATTGAGGATGTTGTGCCTATAGTGCGCCTCATTCACTTTCATATTATTGAGTGCCATTAGCCAGACTGAGTCATGCACTAGTTTTTCTTTGCTCAAAAATGTCTAGTGCCTCCGAGATAAATAGAGCAGCTTTATGGGATGAAGCTAACAAGGATGTAGGATGAGGACTGGGGCTGAGTACATGCCCTCTTTCATGACGGCCATCATAGTGGTGAAATGTTTTGTATTCAGGGTTTTTTTATTAATAGATTACTTCTTTCGAAGTAGTATGAGTAAGATCCATGATATATAAAATAGTCTATATTGTTTCTTAACAGAAACTACATAAAGATGCAGATGATGGTAAGTCAATAAATTTCCATTAGATTGTTCGTTGAGCTATTTTCTAATTCATTTGAATATCTTTACATGGAATTCACTCAGGGAAGTTTGATCACATGAGTGATTAATAGGAGGAGGGGTTCGTCATCAAGGTTGTTGTCCCTAATGAAGCACTGGAGATGATAGAATCTATTCATGCACATTTCAACAGCATCTTCAAGCGGCCATCCTGGAGAGAGGATGTTCCTTACCCAATGGAACATCCTCCTGCAACTGTTGGTGCTGAGAAGCCGTGACCCCAATGACATGGACATCATTGTGCTACACGTGAGGCCTCATTTATTCCACATTTAAAGGCCATACCTCCAGTAATCTAGCCGCAACCAATTCATGATGTGCCTCAGGTTACATGAGAACCCTATTTCATGACAGGATATCTACAATTCTCTCCAAATTGGGATACAGATCCATCATATCCTTGGGTACCAGATCCAACATATCCTTACAATCTAGATCCATCGTAGCCTTGGGGTCCATATTCATTGTAGTATTTGGGTATAGCTCCATTGCTGGTTTGGTTCCCCAATATGATGATGACATGTCTTTCTACAACCCTAGTTGGAGAAGGACGAGAAGGGTAGTACAAGATGCCATTGATAACTTCTCCCACTGACACAAAAATGGATGATGTGATAGTCAATGTTCTAGTGACCAAGGATCAAACCTCTCTAGGTCATCAGACTCCACAATGAACTCAACGCAGACGTCATAATCACAGACCACCATGTGGGATGGAATATCCCTGCCATAGACATATAAATTGATTGAACATTTTCATTTATAATATTAATGTAAAAATAAACTAAAAATAATATTATTACTATCATCCTTTCTTATATTATTTTCTTGGATTTCAATTTTCATTTATATTTTAGGAATAATTTATATTTGACATCTTTCAAAGTTGACTACTTGAAACATATGAATAATTATTAAATTTCATATATATAACATTAAAATATTAGAAAATAAATATGTTAAAAAAAATTTCTTAAAAAATTTTAAATGATATCATAAACATCTAAAAAAAATTTAAAAAAAGAGTTTTATAAATAAAAGAAACAAATTAAAATTAAATGAGTGTAAGAAAAGTTACATGGAAGAGACAATGAAAAGAATAAATTTCATGGAGGATCTTAATCCACCTACATGACTTTGAAAGAGAATAAAATATATAATATCACACCCGTATAAATAAAAATTAAATTTACACTACTTGTTATATGGTATATCAATGTTTAAAATTTCATTCATGTGAGTCTTATAGTTTATATATTATAGGCTTGAAAATTCACACATTTGAATCAATTTAACATTCATGTTAGTGGATTAGAATGATGATAAATTATATTTCATCAAATTTTTTTAAAAAATAATTTTTATTTTCGGCTATGTTTTATATGTTTAATCAATTTTTAGAATTTCATTGATATCAATCTTATAGTTTATATTTTATGTGCTATAAATGTCATGTACATGAAACATTTTTATGATTCAGATAGATGGATTAGAAATCATATAAATTAATTTTCATCAACATTAATTAAGATTTTTATTATTTATGAGTAATTATTATATGTTTAATAAGTGTTTAAAATTTACTTAATATCATTCCTATAGTTTATATTTTGTTGGATAGAAAAGTAACATACTTGAAACATTTTTATGTATCATGTAGGTGGATTATACTGGTTATACAATATTTTTTATCAACATTACTTAAGAAATTATTTTTATTTTTGATGACTTTTTATATTTTTAATCAATGTTCAAAATATCATTCATATCAGTCAGATAGTTTATATTTTATAGTATAGCATAGTTTAGTACTTCAATAAAAGATAAATTATGTTGAAAAATTTGTTTTATTTATAAATATATAACCATAACAAAATAATAATAATAAATTGAAATTTTAGATATATTAAAAAAATTATTAAAATATAATTTTTATAGTATTGAAAAAAAACATCATTAGAGATGCCTCTTATGTGGCATATTTTTGAAAATATTTTAAACCTATGAAGTTTTTTTTTGAGAAAATGTTTTAAAAAAACACACATTCTCACAATTTTGAATCCAGAACTTTGACTTTTTGACAGGATTTACAATTGAATAATTTAGAGTAGCCATTTTCCTACGAATACACTAATTCTAGAATTTTGATAAGGGCTTTAGTAAGCCTTTTTATCACATTCCAAACTGAAAAACCCATTTCCTTTCATTCAGTGGCTGAAAATGATCATTAATAGCATTATATCCTTAGAACTCATGCACATTAATTCTATTCTCAAGGCTCCCAAATCAATCATTCTGTCCATTGAGAACATCATGACCTATTTTATTATATATTATCATGCATATCGATGATTCCACATGGAATAACGGAATAAGATGGCCAAACCATTTGTGGAAGGAGGTATAAGGACGAGAAACATCAGAGGTAGTATGTTGTTCCCTCAAAGAAGGATGGAATGGGAGTATGTGTCAGGATATATTCTCTAGGATACACTCAGAATAGATAATTATGGTAAGATAATGGGAATGTCATGGAGAACAACCTACCATCACTATAGAATAATTAAAATATTTATACCACATCATTAGTTGTATGAAAGCTGGATTATCCAAATATGCAATATTTTCCTCTGGACTAATAATTTTAATGGTTCCTTTCTTGTATTTATTGGATTCCCAATCCTTTAAATTACCTTAAGATAAGCTAGAAACTTTTTTTCCTCATAGAGAAACCTTTAACATCATTATCTTTTCCAATTAGAATGACATGTTCACTTTTAAGGCATATTCATCGTAAAATATAACTAATCATTCATATAGATCAATTACTTTTTACACACGGTATGGAGATACAAATAAGTTTTTTATATGGTTTAATGGTATTTTATTGATGTTCTATATTCTTATATAGAATTTAAGGAACAAAAAAAATACCACAGACTACATGGATAAGTGAAATGGGATCAACATTGTTTTTAAATTCGCATGTTGTGTTCATACAAGTGAGGAGTCCACAACACATCTTTTTTTTTTCAAGGTGCAGGTTCTCATTCTCTCTAGATTATAATGGGATATTTCAAGATTTTGTCATAATTTTCATGTCGTGATAATACTTTTCTCCAAAAATGGTTTTAAAGAGTGGGAGGAAATACTCTCTGGGAGAAGGAATGGGTAGTTTTTGTGGGTTTCTAAAATTTATAGACTCCAAGGAACAATGCATGAGTATAGGGTCTATTTAGATTATATATATCTTCTATTTTACAAATGATGATTCTATTTTTGGACATGGGTAAAATTCTATAAAAATGGGAATATTATCATTCCCTAACGAATATAATCACCGACATATGTAATCCAAAACACAAGAATATGATTTTCTATATCGACCATGGGTTTGTTGGAAAACCTAAAATAGTGGACGTAAGCTGAATACATATGGATTGAGTAACATGGGTCTCATGAAGAGTGGTGGGGTGTTTAGGGACTGCAAATGATGGGTGGTCACTGGTTTCTCTACTTAATTTGGGAGGGTAGATTCCTTCATAGATGAATATTTGGCAACGATCAATGCTATGGAACTCATCTCTTCTAAGAAAATTTCTATAGTTGTTGTTGAAAAAACCTCAATGGTGGTCATCAATGCCCTGAATGAATCATCACCCACTCTATGAGGCATTTAATATCAAATCAGAATATACAGAGTTCACATGATTAATAGTACAAGATTATTTCACACTTCGTGTGTGGGTATCAAGGTGGGAGACTATCTGGATTCTATTTTTTCCCATGATATATAGTTTATCATCTATTCTAATTTCCGATCACTCTATACTAATTGTGTTACCCTTTTTTTAGAGACTCTCATGTTATCCACTACTTTAGACCCCACTTATCAAATATTTTGTCCAATCTTTTAAATTTCAAATAATAAAAGAACCATCATTCATGTCAAATAAATGCATGTGTGTTCATATATATAAAAATATTAATATTTATATATGTATATAGTAATATTAGTATATATATACGTATTTTTTAAATACTTGTTAAATAGAATGGTGGATAAACCTAACGTAATTTTTAGTGGTACTCATACAAATCCACATCATAAATGTAAATCTTATTTTTTGGTCGGTATGTATGTATATATGTATGAATAAATATATATATATGATTGTGTGTCTCTGTCGTATTATAATTATATTAATATTTTTATAAAAATATAAAAATACAACAAAAATATACAAACATACATACATATACATGGGCATATATACAAATAGTATAACAATAATAATAAAAGTTTTAACAATAATGTTTTTATCAATATATAAAAATATAATAAAAAATAGAAACATATACGTATACATACACACACAAACACACACAATTAAACCTAAAACCCCCCCACACACAGAGATATATATATATACAAATAAAAACAAATTTATAAATATATACACATATAATAATAATAATAATGGATTACTTGGGTAATGCGTAAGGAAGATTTCCCAGATATTATACAATGATTAAAACATAAATAGATTAATATAAAATGAAATGTAAAAAAATTGAGTATAAATATCCCATTAAAAATTATGTTATTGTTGTGGAAAAAACATCTATGTTAAGATAAAATGCCTATTAATGTGGTCTTTTATTATCATGCTTCACTGATATAGAACCATCGACTTAGAAACTCTCTCAATAAATGTGAGAAGAATTGATTTCATTTGAGTTGTTTAGAATCTAAAGCCAGTCCCAAGGAAATTAAATAACATACCGTATAAAATATATAATTTCCCATAACACCGCCTAAAGATATATTATATATGATAAGAATGCTTACGAGATCATTTCAAAATTCCATATTTGATATATTCCATCACATCCATCCATTCATAGGGAAATTATTATTTCTTTATCGATCAGGACATTGATCTATGATGATAGTTATCGAATACACCTATCAGGTATATAGAAAAATACATTTCATTGAAATTATACAGATTGTGTGAAATTAAATGCTTCTAGGTTCATCTAAATAATTATTTATACTGTCATTTGGAATCATTGTTAACTGATGAATATCATTATGAATATTCATGAGAACGTATTTAAAAATTTACATTACTATTAAATGTTCTACTATTTTTAGACTTCTACACATAACAACACTTATATCCACCAAAACTAATATACAATTGGACAATTAATCACCCTTTGAGAAGGAAGTAGTAAGAAAATTTAATTTTTTAATATATGATCTATATCAAATATTGAATTTGATAATTTCAACAGGATATAACCATATTTTTTATTAAATTTTCATTTAAGGAATACATGTTAAATTTTTTATCATTTTTAAAAAAATATTATAAATGAATTTATTTGCTTCCCAAATATATAAATTATTTGTTATTTGGTTTTCTAACAATCTAAATACTCTAATAAATATAGATTCATGCAATTTGAATAAATATATTCTAAAAAGTTTTCATCCAATTTCTCATCTCTCTATTACAATGTTTTAACCTGAATAATAGACTTTAATATGGATTTCCATGCATAGAATAATACAAAAAATAATGTATATCACACAAAAAATTTGTATTTTTACTTTTCTAATATTATATTATTAAAATGAAAATAGAAAGAAAAATCAATTTTATCCACACAGAATGATATAAATTTTTTTGTCATGTGTGAATAAGAACACATGCGACTCACCAACAAGTGATTCTATCCATTAGTTTATAAAAAAACTCATTATTGAATGGATGAATATACAAAATTCAGTCTGATCCATTGTAACACCCCGAGATTTTATGAAAAATATTTTTTTGATATCATTGATTTCTTGTGTTTAATGTTACAACAATATTACCTTGCGCTACACGCAACACCGTATGAGCTTGCAGTATACACAACACTATTCTTGGATCATGTTACACACAATTTTGATAGTAGTTATTATAAGGAAAATTGAGTGTATATATATATATATATTCAATGTATAAATTAAAAATGGTTGTATTCTGTTATAACGAAACAACAAAGGAGTCTTGCACAACACGCAACCCTGACTTGGCTTGCATTACATGCAATCACAACCTTCCTCGATAGCGTGTGTTGTACGCAATAATAGGTTTCACTAAACAACGATATATGGTTATAATATTATTATGAACGAGTAGTTATGAATAGTATCAACTACATTTTGAATTTTATAACATTATTATTCATCTTACACATTTTCTAGAACATGGTATGAGAACAAAATCAATTTTTCGAGTAAAATAAGTATTTTTTTAAAAATGTAGTTTTTCCGCCTTTTGATGGCGCACCCACCTTAAATATTGTTTTTGACATGTCTATAAGTTTAATTTTACAAAATAAAATTCTTCTTTTAAATCATTTTATAAAAATTTACTTTGGATAAATTTTTCATTTTATTCTGATAACTTTCTTATTTTAATGAATAGTAAATACACGCTATATTTTAATTAAAACAACTTATTTCATCCGAATAATTTATATGGTTAGATTATCATTTTAATTACTTTTAAAGTTTAATTAGAATATATTTTTACCATTTAATCAAATGTTGGTCCTTGGAATTAATTTCAATTTGAAATTGGATATAAACAAGTATCAATCTTTTGATAGTTATTGTTTCTTAAAAACACGCGATTTGTTTTGATGATGGGAATTAATTTTTAAATTAATTAACACAACTGATATGTTTTGAATTTGGTAAAATAGACAAAATTTTTTAATTCATAATATGAAATATATCTTAGGCCTAATTTTTTGTATTTTTCTAGGAACATTCATATTTTGATTAATAGTGAAACTACTAAGTGGTAGTTAAAAAACTGAATTTTTCATAAAACATAATTTTACCGCTTCTATGAGTGGAATTTAGAAAATCCAAGAGACACGGTTAATATCAAGTACTAAAATGTGGTTCAATGAGATAAAAATAATTTTTGGTGAATAGTAACTTTTTACTTTTTTACCACAGTAAAAAGTAAATAGGGTAATTAAGGGTAAAAATGATATTATTATTACCCTTACACATGTCCTAATTCTACTAGATAGGTGTAATTAGACCAAAAACAACCTTAGGAATAAAATATGACCATTTAGGTCCACTTGGATTAGATTAGGACATTTACTATTAATTTATTTAAAGAAGGGTTAAAATAGTTAAAATCAATGTTTTATAAGTAAATCATTTCTAATATAGGGTTATAAATAAGATAAATTAGACTATAAATATTCATTAGAAAGATAAAAATATTTCCTACATAATGGTATTTTATTTATAATTTTTAGACATTAAATAATGTAATTTATTTATGACACAAATATGATGCAGTAATTATCTTATTAATGAAATATTAACATAATTGATGTTATAAATTCCCAAATAAATATAATTTGAGGCTTTTAATTAATTACACTAATTTTATAGGGTAATATGACCTGTTAGTGTTGATTTAATTAACCTTTTTAGAACTAATCATTCTTTTATGATTTTCACAAAAATCAATTACCAAATAGTGTCAAAATTGACATAAAATAGTTTTTAAAACAAATATTATATTATTAATTGTTATTTTATTCCTAAAAATCTACGGTTCCACCAAATGACATAGATAAGGTTATATATATTACCAATAAACAACTTGGGGTTAGTTAGGCATTTTATAGTAAGATTATTGACCTTATAGTTTAAGAAATCATGAAGACACGGTAAAAGTAAAATTATTAATCTTAAGGTTAAATCTAAATGATAAGGTTAAAATAGAAACCTAAACTTGTCTAAATTATATTGGATGAGAGGATTACGACCCATACCCACATTAGCTTTTAAATAAATCAATTTAAAGCTATTAAAAACCGAATATGACTTTATAATAAAATAAGATTTTTCGTTTTTCCAAAGGTGCCCCTCTCCCCCCTTATAAAAGGGAACCTCATCCCTCTCTTCCTCACACCACATTGAGCCTTCAAGATCGGCCAAACCCTTAATAATTATCTTCTCAACTTCCATATAAACATCCTAGAGGTTCTGTTCTTCTTCAAAGACTAATTTTAGTACCCTAAGAGGAGGTCTCAAAGAGGCGCTTCAAAGAAGAGGTAATGTCCGTTACCGATTCGTTCAACTCTATTTTTTCTTCCACTTCTTCTTCTTTAGTTGTTTAATTATAAAGTAATAAAAATAAGTATAACGCATATACTGATATGTTATTATAAGTATGAAACAACCCTATTTCACCGTCTATCCATCCTACGGAAAACTAAATCACCACGCGTACGTACATACGGAATACCATCTCCACGCCATGTTGAAATCTGTTTTTCCACCAACACCTTACATGGATGGGTATAATGGTGTAAAGAATAACAATATATAGTTATTATAGAATCATACTGATTCTTATATATTATACCATCCACACCAATTCTATTCAATAATTATTTGAACGATATCATCGCTCGTGCATACGTACGGATTACCGTCTCCACGACGCGATGAGATTCATTTTCCATCTAAAAAATTCATGAATGATTATAAATTATATATAATAAGTAATAATGAAATATATGAAATAATAATGCTAATATATTTATGTGCATATATATGTATGTCATATACTTAATTCCGTTCAATTCAATAAGGAAACGAAAACAACGTTCATTCGTACATACGGCCTACTGTCTCCATGAACGGTGTATTTCATTCCATTTCTCGATCTATTATATATATATATATGTATATTCTGAATATATATATTACATAAATTATGTTACACATTATGAATGTAAGTATTCATGATCTAAGTAATCATATGAATAATTACAAGTTAAAACACGAACGACAAATGAAACGATTTTACCCAAAACTCTACTTTAACATGAATTTACAAAAGAACGGGTAATATAAAGTCATAAGTGAACCATATTGTTTCCGATGCTTTTACACCGGGGGGGGGGGGGGTGCGTGTCCGTAATACATGGGAGTACGCGCGGCTCGCAGCCCCGCATTCCCGCTTTCCTAGGGCGGAAGACATTCATTCCTTCTTCAGGGACGCCTACTCCTTGATCGAAACCGGGATGATGGGATGTTGGTTCTTCCTTCCGTGTATTCCTCCTCGGAGCTCGTCACCTAATCCAAGTCTCCCTCATAGATTTAAGATGTATTCGTGAAGCTCATTCTCGGCGCCATATCTACATAGACGCCAGTTAATTACACTGCTTCCGTCAAGATGCTCCAAGTGGTCTTGTCGGGGCAGCAACCTTCGGTGAGATGAAAGGTCACGTTGGGATGTTGTTGGGACGTCTTGACACTGGGGATCAGCATGTCTGTCTTCTGAACCTTATCACGGGGCTTCTCGAGGGTGCGGAAGCCCGAGGCGTCACACATCAAACTCATGGAATGTGTAACGTCTGAGGTTTTCCGTAGCTTCCCATGTTTAACACGGGGTATTTTGCGAGTTTAACGTCTTGAGGAGATAGATCAGACTGATCGAAACACTGAGAGTGGATCAGATTGAAGGACCCCACTAGGGGGAACACCGATGTTGGGGCCAGCACGTTGGTGGCTTCCCGGATACTATGGAGTGGGGTGGAGTGGCCTGATCTCACCGAGATGTGGTGGCCCAAGTAAGGATCAAGATGGATGATGGAGTGAGGCATGGGGATTATGCCCTGAGACGACCCAGGAGGGGGGATCCAGTTTAACGTCATGCGGGACGAGAAATAGTTTAATGTCATGCGGGAAGAGGGCATATAGTTTAACGTCATGTGGGACGAGTAATTTGGGGCTTACGCTCTAAGGTGGCCCGTGGTGGCTATGGTGCTTATGCTCTGCGGAAACCCATGGTGGGTATGGGTATTACGCTATGAGGAAGAGCATAGGGGCTATGGGGATTACGCTCTGAGGTGGCCAATGGTGGATAGGGAACTGACGTGGAGATGTCGGAACAACCGGGTGGTGGGCTTGAACCTCGTTGAGGCTTCCTAGGTACCATGTGTTAGCACAGATCAAAGTCCACGTAGTTCCCTATCATGGGGATTACGCTCTGAGGTGGCCCATAGGAGGATTTCATGGTCGATGTGCGCTCTAATCCCACGTGAGTCATTCTTGGTGTGGGAAACAAGAGGTAGCAGGGACCAGACAATCATGTCGTGAAGGGTGTGTCCGTGAGAAGCGGAATGGGGATTACGGGTTGAGTGTACCAAAGAGGAAACAGGGGATTATGCATGGTTAGAGTTCCTCGGTGCCGGGGCTTACTCCAGGGTGGAGGCCCGTTGTGCGACAAAGCACAGTGGGAAAGGGACTCCACTGGCCTTGGCAAAGGGGGGAAGTACGGAGATGCACAGGTGCAACATTCCGTAATAGAGGCTAGGGGATTACGCTCTGAGTAATCCCTTCCCCCATGGACAAACGCCAGTCCGAAAAGGAGGATCTCATTCCATGCGAGGAAGAGTCCATTCCCGTGGAGACGAGAGGCGTAAAAAATGTCTGAGCTGGGGGGACCCTGCGTGCGAAGCACGGGGTCAGACCACAGTTTAATGTCATGTGTTAAGGACGAGGTGCTTACCTGTGTAACATCCTACAGGTTGGACGAGGTGGGTTCTCTCCACACCCCTAGGGCTTACATGCCCTACGCCCTCTACCCATTGTGGGAGGGAAGGCATCGGCAAGGCCGTAGTGAAGGGGGGTCGCAGGGTGAACCACTAGGCGGTCCACGTTAGTGTGGCAATGTGAAGAATCAATAGCCATTAGAATGCCTATTTGGATAAGCATAAGGAAAAGCAACGCAACGGGAAACACATCCCAAGGGACCTTGAGGTTACATCGCACGAGCCTGGAAGGCCGTACAGGAAAAAAACACATGGCGTGCATGCCCGTTAGGGGAGACATCAGGTTCCAGCGCAGAAAGGCATCCAAGGGGTGTCAAGGTGAAGGGTCCTGGGTTTTGCACGCAAAGAGAAGGTTTATGTGAAAAACACCGGGATGGCGCACAATTGGATCCAGGTAATTGAGCGCGGAGAGGGAATGCCGCGTAGGGTATTGCATGCACGGAAGGGAATTGCATGCATTGGAAACGGATTGCGTGCTAGTAAGGAACCCGGAGGATGGGGCAAATTCACTTAAGCCGGTTTAGTTGCACGCAAAGGGAAACCCTGGGGAAAAGTTGCGTGAAAAAAATAAGATTACCTGGAAGTCATATTGCACGCAGGAGGAGTCAAATTATGTGCCCGAGAGCAGATCCGAATTCCTCAACCCCCAAACCGTTGGGGGTCGCCTTCTATTTATAGCCCCCAGTCGGCACGGAATCCAGGCGGCGCTCGCAATCTTCCGCGCCAGGAGCCGTCGGCTCGCAAAATCCTTCCACGTGGAACCGCGTCGCACAAATATTTCATGCCTCATCGGCTCGCTTACGCGAATCCCATGGATACTTCGGGCACACAACATTATTTTTCGCAGATCCTCCTTTATTTCGTGCACCGCTTCCCGAGCCTCCGGATCGGGCCTCTAACTCCGAATACGACTTCGCTTCGTCACATAGAAAATTCCTCTGGGAGTTATGGACTTTTTCAGCGACTACAAATGCCCCCCCTTGGAATTGGATCAGCGAGAGGTCGCAACGATCAGATTCCAAGTGAAACGCTGAAGTAGGGCCCCTCCCGGGCGCCTAGTGCGCAAACAACTGACTAGGCACGGAAAAGGACGGATCTGCGCGGAATTTTCTTCTCCACATGGCGTGGAACCCTAGCCTCGCCTATAAAAATGTTCGTGTGGTTGAAGATCCATACAAAATCTTTTACGCGCGATAGGATAATCACTCCCATGCACGAAATTTCTCCCGCGGCTGCGCGTAAAAATGCTCTCGCAGTGCGGAATCCCTTCTGAATTTTGGCCGTCTTTTCACACTTGCTCGGGGTATTCCATTCCTAGAATGACGATTGCATGCCAATCGCTAGGATTTCGCACAACTCCAACATATTTCGCGCATCACTCTTTGATTTCACGCACTGCATCCTGATTTCGTGCAACTCCGGAAAATTTTGAGATGGCCGGAAACCGAGTTGATGAGGGGGAAGCTGATGCTCGTAGGACAGAAATGGTGGCGAACGAGGAGGTTTATGGTGCCACAGAGATCGTTTCCAACAATCTAACCTTGTTCAATCTGCTTTCCCCAGCCCAGAATATGTATCCTCTGTCCGAAAACCTCCCTCTCTGGGACTTTGGAATCCTGGTGGAGGTGCCACTACCGGGCATCGTGGTGGACACGCTGCGGTCATGGGTGACCCGGGAGGATGAGCTAACTCGATACACCGTTACCAACAATGGCCATCCTACTAGAGAAACAATAATTCTGGACGTATTTGTTCGGAAACCGAGGACCAGGACCATTACTGTGGACGAGCCTGTCGCAGAGAATTCTCTGGCCCTCTACGCGAGCACGTTTCGTCAGAGAGTCACGGATGACACGAAGGGCTAGATGAAAAATTGGGACATGCGGTCTGGGGGCAACATCACCAGTGAATGTGCCTAGTCGTTCTGGTTTCTCTATCCCTGTGACCAATTCCGGGATAAACTACAGTATATCGGGCTGTTCGAGGCGGTATGGACATCGTAGTTCCACTTCCACCGTCAACCTGAACTCGGGCCGGATCTATTCACCCGGTGGTCTCCGGACACCAACACATTCCACCTTCATCATGGGGAAGTCGACATCAGTCTCTGGGATGTTCACTGCATCGGGGGTATCCCACTGGAGGGCTACCAATACGACAAGTTTGTTCCACCAATGAACACCTGGGAAGACAGGTCACGGACGCCCATGCTGACGTGGAACCTGCTGGAGATGGGCAAAGAGAGGATGGGGGTCAAGGACTTCCTGAAGGACATCGCCTACAAGGGCTGGTTCAGCCTGTTCCTTGAGAAGGATCCAGCCGTCAAGATGTCGGGCCGGGGTAAACGGTTCCCAACTACGGCTCAGAGGAGCAGGGATGGGTCATACTGGAGAACCATGTAGGCGGGGAAATACTAATCATGGGGCTATTGCGTCATCGAGTCCCGAGACCCAAATGTCCGGTATGTCGGGTTCCGTGCTGCCTTCCTGAGTGGGTGGATTCTACCGGTGGGGGATGTGAGGATGGGCGTCCGTCTAGCAACACTGGTGATGGCAGGCACCATGGCCGCCAACAAACAGTTCAACTTGGGCGTCCCCATAATGGCCAAGATGTATGCCATCCTGGGACGCATCTCACGAGGGGGGTCGCCATGGAGAGTATGTGGCCCATTCTAGATTTTCCATGGCTGGGTGGCAGCTCATCTCGGCGGGTACACTTTCCCAAACATCGTTCGTCCTCCATGCAATGGTCTATGACCGACCTTGCTAAACATCCCTGGGGTGGCGCCGATGACGCACAATGAGGAGGGCATGAGAATCCGCATTGGCAACCATGCCAACTTCATCTTCAGCCCGTTCCCCACCCCAGTCGGCCAGATGGTGGACAACGGGCGAGGCGCTCTGAAACATCAGGAATATTTCCAGAGCATTCAGGGCAGGGTGCTCATGGCTCGGAATGACGAGAAGGTGATCATCGTGCCTTACGTGCCATCCCGATTCACCAGGCAGTTCGGGTGCCTCCAAGGAATGCTGAAGAAGGTATTCGCGACTGTCTGGCAGGAGAAGAATCCTTGCATCCTGCGCCAGATGTGGTTGATGTTCACCACCTTCGGCTCTAGCGAAGTCATTACTCTTCCTCCCACTGGGGATGATGCTGGCTTAGCAACCAAATATGCCGAACACTGGACCGTCGTGTGCCCTGAGGGGCTTTTACGCAAGCGAGTCTGGAAACTAGAGGTTACACGCGCAGAAACCGGGTGACAGGGTAGAAGGAAAGGGGCTTCTAGATGAGGGGAACTAGGGGTGCGTCAGGCAGCGAGGCCTACACAGGCTGGGAGTTCAGCATCAGGAACATCACGCAGCGCCGCTGTTTTTTCGTTACCCGTATGGGGGTCACATGAGGCGGCCAGGGAACTGCATGGGAAGCAGATAAGATACTTGCTTGATCCTTCCCAAGATACAATTATCCCAGCACTATGGTCATCTTGCATGACCCTACGACAATCGCTGAGCATTGAATCCATCTGGCAGAAGATAATGCAAAACAGGATCCAGCAGCCATAGGTCGGGCTCGTTCGAATTACCGACCGGGTGAACATCCATTGGCGACATTATTATTTGAAGACCATGGACACATATACACACCAAAGGGGTCGGTGTGTGGATCCACCATTCTTAGTGGAAGAGATGCTCAGCCAGGAGCATGATCCGGAAGCAATGCTGTCGGGAGAAGGCGACAACTACGAGGAGCCGGAGGGGGAGGAGGAGGCCAGAGAAGACGTAGGTGAATGATAAGAAGAAGAATAAGGATAACCCGAAGATGAGGGGTTGCAATGGGTGACCCAGCAAGGGAGTATCCGATAGAGTGGAGAGATTGTAAGCTCTGATCTCGACATAACTGAGATACTCGAGCTCTGTCTCTATCTACATTCGTTTTCCTTATTCATCCATTCTTCTTTTCAACTTCTAACCCATTTCCCTTCCTCACTTAGGAGAAATTGAGCATTGCACAGGCGTCCTCACCAGAGGAGGGAGGAGAGGAACAGATGGGACATGATGGGGATCCGACACCCATCATTGAATTAACAAGCGTAGAGGGGTATCCTCTTACGGCAGCTCCTACAGTGGCTGGAACACTGGAGAATGATGCTCTGGATTCCTATAAGTCTCACGCTTCAGTACTGGCGCTTGTTATCAAAAGATCCACACTAATCAGTGTACACCTTTCACAGTGATCTCAACATTGGAGGCTCGTCAGGCTGCAGATCCTGGGCTGTCCGTGAGCGGACCAGTGGCAGACATACCACCTCATTCAGAACTTGCTCCCCGCACTAAGTCAACCCTAGAAACTGGTGAGCAGGGGACAGTGGACGTCGGTGGCGCTATTCCTTAGGCGGGGCCAAAAGATGTAGAGGGCACTATCACTGCTAGGGCAAGAGAAGAAGGTCGCTCGGACGTCGGGGATCCTATTCCTCACGACGAAATGCCTGGGGAAGATCTTGCTGCCGATCTGCAGGCTGCCTTCCCTACATACTGACCTGTTGACCCTGAAGATGTAGACGACTCGGACTCAGAGGTAGCCGAGGAGAGCTGGATGACACGGCGCAAAGGGTGGAGGTGTATCCAGCGCTTTCTCAGACATCCCCAGTCAGATTGCCTGAGGCAGATGGGGTCACTCCAGACCTGGCTACGCTTCCTGTGTGCCGAAGGGGTCGACGCTCAGTGCCTTCATCTGACGGTCCATGATTACATGGCCGAGAAGATACACGAGAGCAGCCGGCGCACCGACGTTGCCTAGTGCTAGGAAGGATCGACAAGTGCCCAAACGTTGTTGAGGGCGGAGCAGGAAGTCCGGCACCTCGAAGGGCAGGTTGCAGATAATGAGGCCTTTATCGCAACATGATCCGAGCCTATGGACCAACTAACGGCCCTACTAGTTGACGTTCAGGAACCACTGATGGAGGCGTGTCACCAGATGACCGGTCTTCGAACCGAGCCAGCATAGGCACAAGCTAGGGTTGGTGAGCTGTGCTCTGTGGTGGTTTACGAGGATAGAATATTCAAGGAGTGGGAAGTGGTCCTGGAGGCCACCAGGCAAAGGGTAGTAGCGCTGGAATGGTCGATTCAGTGCGCTAATCCTTAAGGGCTTTGTTTTGGCCATCTCATGAACCTCTTTCTTGTACCGCTCACCGTCTCAATCCAATACAGGGCCAAATCCATTTATCTTGGTTTAATATGCTCATCCATAATTCCAAAATGACTAATAATCGATCCCTAAGCTCTTGTGGGTCGCACCCAACGCGAGAAGCAAAGGATACTCAGGTCATCATCTCGTCCAACTACGGGGCATTGACCAAGCCTCAGGCATCCGAAATTGGTCCTGGATTTCTGAGGATAAGACCTCAGACTGATTGATATATCACCTTCCCAATGTGATCTGACACACGAGATGGTCAATGTCGGGGCATTGAAATGCATCCGAACATAGGGAGATGGAATGAAAAGGTGAATCACACTACCCAAATTCGGAACACTGTGGGGAGCGACGATGGAGGATAACTGTTAACCGTGACAGAAACATAGCATTCATATCATGTTGGACTAGAGTGGGGACAATAAATGAGGGATGATCGCTGACCATGTTCTCAACATGGGGCCTAACTCAAATATCACCGTTTAGTTTCCCAGAAAGTAAGCCCAAGATAGCAGGTGGACTATAGGTCTATCATCCATGTTTCCACAATAGGCGGACCAAAGGTCTGTCATCCATATTGTGGCAGCAGCCGGACCAAAGTCTATCGCCCATACTATTAGGGGGTCCTGTCAAACATGACCAGCCCTCTGATACATTGGCCCAGGACAATAGGCGGACCGTAGGTCTATCATCCATACTGTTAGGGGGTCCCGTCAGACATGAAAGAGAATGAGGATCTGAATAAAGGGGCACACAAAGCGTGGAAGGTGGAGTGGTGGTTTGTTCGAACAGAGTCCAACACTCCCAAAATTGTGCCACCGTGGCGTAGGCGCATCAGGCAGACGTACCAACCTTATCATGGGTTGTCCCAATTTTCAGGCAGGACCTCTCTGGAGAGAGAAATACTGCATCCCATTGCTACCATGGGACATCCTAAACTTTTTCGGGGAGGATGTTATGATTACACCACTTCCCACAAAGTCAGGTCTAGGGGCCGACAATAAGGAGGGATGGAGTTTGATAATCCCTGGGGTTGGACCCAAGACGAAATGTCTGGGCGTTCCTACGTATCACATTAGGATGAGAATCAAGCCACATGTAGTTCTGAAAAGCTAGTTTAATGTCATGCTGGACGAAATACAGTTTAAAGTCATGTGGGATGGGGGAAACATCTCATCTTTGGACAGGTACGACACAGTGAGTAAAATGATGTGAATGAGGACATAATACCGCACCACACCGTACAATCCCACAAGAGAGACCGAGGCGTGGAATGCCAAGCAAAGGATCATAGTTTTATGTTTTAGAATTCACACCAGAAAAGGTTAGGCTGGGCCTATGGGGAAGTTCCCAGGCGCTCTTACGTATCTCATTTGGATGATAATCAAGCCATACGTAGTTCTTGAAATGGAAGCATGGCGCGATGGGGCGCTTGCGCAAAGGAGTCGTGTGGGTCTAGCCCTCGCACCAAAAGAAGAGGCATTTGATATATCTTGTTTGTTCTTGAAGGTAAATGTTATTTTTTTTGTGGGGCGACTGGCCTAAGGTAGAAGTTCCTGGAATCTCCAAAATAATCAAGCCATAGCGGGCGTTGAAAAGCGGCATGGTAAACGACCAATACCTGGCGTGATGACCACCTTGGGGAGGTCATCACAATGTGGTGCCATTTTTCATCGTGCGGCCAGGACGATATCATCATAGTTTATGGTCGAATGGTTTGGACCAACATCACAGTTTATGGTCATATGGTTTGGACCAGCAACACAGTTTAAGGTCGTATGGTTTGGACCGACAACACAGTATAAGGTCGAATGGTTTGGACCGACAACACAGTTTATGGTCTTAAGGTTTGGACCGTCAGCACAGTTTAAGGTCGTATGGTTTGGACCAGCAACACAGTTTAAGGTCTTAAGGTTTGGACCGTCAGCACAGTTTAAGGTCGTATGGTTTGGACCAGCAACATAGTTTAAGGTCATATGGTTTGGACCGACAACACAGTTTAATGTCTAAAGGTTTGAACTGGAAACACAGTTTAAGGTCATATTGTTTGGACTGACAGCACAGTTTAAGGTCTTAAGGTTTGGACCGCAACACAGTTTAAGGTCATATGGGTCGGACCGTCAGGAACACGCGCGATGCGATACAGCATACCTGATGCGGGTGAGGGCGTAATCCCATACCATCACCGCGTGCAGTTCCGAGAGAGGAGCCATAATCCAAATGGGCCTACGAGGGTTCAACAATCAGGGAGGGATAGGAGATGCTAGCTCCCAGATATGCTGGGCCCGAAATGCATTGTCTGGGTGACTCCTCGTTCCCCGTGGGGATGAGGGTCAAGATGCATGCAACCTATAGAGAAGAAACCCAAGCACATACTCTGGCGCTCAGATCACGGGAGCCCCGAGAGACACTGTTACGCAGCTCGGTCTGTCCGATGTGCGGGGGTGTACTGAGGGTCAGTACAAGAAGTGTCGGGATTCCACCTTGACACGATGGGGGTGGAACACAGTGTGAACCATGCCACCAACATTCAAGGCCCAAGGAAACCGGCGTGACGACCGAGGATTATTGCTGACCATGTTCGCAACACAGCATCCTATCATGTTAGCCTAGAAGCAGTGGCTAACAAATGAGCATCAATGACTGACTATATTCGCAACACGGTATTTTTATCAATTTTTCTCCAAAAACCCTCGGGAGCATTGGTCAGTGACTGTAGGAGATCTCTTGGACGATGTATCCAGGTCGTTCTTGGGGGTCCCTCCGAGTGTGAAGGATGGTGGGGCCTAAATGAAGGGGAACACGAATATTGAAAAGTTGATGAAAACTTTTCTAAGATGAATCTGACACACCCGGTCCTAGTCCAGAGTACTCTGAACACATTAGGAGACCACTGAAAAGGGTCAAAGGGCTCATTCTGAGAGCAGCCAAAAGAAGGTGGGTCCCCGGGAAAAAGAGGGGGGCTTAATGCCAAACACCCTGGTAACTGGGAGATCAGGGTATCTCTTAAGAGGTGGGGACAGACCTGACATCTAGGTGTTCAAGAGTTCCTACATATCCCATAAAGTTGGGAATCAAGCCATACGTAGTTCTAGACGTCGCCTTTTAATGTCATGCGGAACATGACATATGAGGGATAATCCTGAGGACAGGGTGCGCATGGTGCAGCTATTGCAAACCCAACGTGAATCAGGAGATAATCCCATACCACGCCATGCGATCCTATGGTCAAGGTCCCAAAGGCAAGACAGAAGTGATAGTGGACCTCAATCTGGACCCTTAGATGAAAGGTCCAGGCACTCCTACGTATCCCATAAGGATGAGAATCAATCTAGACATAGTTCTTAGAAACACGATTTAACATCATGTAGGACGAAATACGGATCTTAGTTTTAGGTCTTAGAACTCGGACACTGAAAAGGACGGAATTTGGTAATTCCTGGGGCTAGACCCAAAACAAAATGTCCGAGCGTTCCTACATATCTCATTAGGATGAGAATCAAGCCGCACATAGTTCTGGAAAGGAAGTTTAACGTCATGCTAGATAAAATACAGATCTTAGTTTTAGGTCTTAAAACTCGTACACAAGAGCCTAGATGTAGGGAAAAATGCAGTTTAAGGTCATGTTGGACTGGGTGGAGTTTAAGTTCATGCTGGACCATACAATTTAAGGTCATGCTGGACCAGGTGTAGTTTAAGGTCATACAGGACCATACAGTTTAAGGTCATGCTGGACCAACAGTTTAAGGTCATGCTGGACCTAGTGCAGTTTAAATTCATGCAGGACCATACAATTTAAGGTCATGCTGAACTAATAGTTTAAGGTCATGCTGGACCTAGTAAAGGTTTAGGAAAAGTACTGCTTGAGGAACCTGGTGTTGGTGGGAGGAGTTACATGCTCACCATCCACAGTCACCAGGGAATACGCGCCATTGGGATAGACCTTATGGACAATAAAAGTCCCCTCCCACTTGGGCTCCAACTTGGGTGGTTTCCTGCTGGGAATCATTGGCGCTCTGACAGCTAGCACCAGATCACCTTGCAGGAAGGAGCAGAGGTGAACCTTCTTATTGAAAGATTGAGCCATCCTGCTCTGATGCCTTTCCAAGTTATGTAAATCAAGAAGCCTACATTCGTCCAGCGCTTCCAATTCGGCTAGACGGATTTCAGCAACTCTATCTGACGTTTCTTGGTCGTAGACCTCCGTGCGTAATGAGGGCAACTGGATCTCGATGGGCAGGACGTCCTCAGCTCCGTACACTAGGGAATACGAAGTCACCTGGGTGGAGTTACGATTCGTCGTCCTATAGGCCCAGAGGGCGTTTGGGATCTTGTCCGGCCAACTTTTCTTGTTTTGACCAACCATTTTTTGTAGAATGTTAGAGAGGGTTTTGTTAAACGCCACAATCTATCCATTCTACTGTGCATGATAGAGGGAGGTGTGGTTAGAGAGAATGTTGTACTTGGCGTACAATTTCTTCAGCTCGGCTGCTCGGAAGTTGGTTCTGTTATCCGTGAGGATAGCGTGAGGTACTCCAAACTGGTAGATGATATTGGATCTCACAAAGTCAGCGATAGAACAAGCCTTGAATTACTTGAGTGGGATTGCCTCTGCCTACTTTGAGAAGAAATCCGTAGCGGTCAAGATGAATCGGCACTGGCGGGCTGTCGCCGGCGGTTAAGGCCCTACGACATCCAACCCCCAGACTGCAAAGGGCCAAGAATACATGGTAGTATGGAGTGGCTCTGGTGGCCGATGCACAAAGTTATCATGAACATGGCATGCATAACACCTCTTGGAATACTCGATGTAGTCGTGGATCATGGAGGGCCAGATGTATCCCAGCCTCCGAATCTGGTGGGAAAACTTCGACCCGGTCTGGTGTGCGCCACAGGAACCAGCGTCCACATCTTGGATGACCTGTGGGATCTCGACTCCTTGAAGAAAATGGAGGAGAAAACCATAAAATCTGTTCCTGTAAAGGAGCTTCTCACGGCTGGGAACGCTTTGAAGGGTGAACTGCGGCACGCGTTGTCAGATTCGTTCTCGCTCTGCTCGGTCCAGCAGAAGATTTACATGCCGGAGATATTCAACCAAGGGCATCCTCCAGTCAGGAAATGTCTCGATCACCACGCCTGAAGCCCCTTAGGGTCCTGACGTAGGGGCACCAGCGGTGAGATGGTTCACTCGCGGTCCATGATCGCCCTCTGTAATAACAGGAGCAATGAATCTCCGGTGCACCACGTGGATGATTAGGTCATCCTGTTCGGGCTCCGCGAGTGATGCGGAGAGGCTGGCCAAAGCATTTTCTCGACTGTTCTGCGACCGGGGAATGTGAACAACCTCTGGCCGGAAGGAAAACATATCCATTAGACGGAGGGTGCACTCCAGCAATGGCATGAGATCTGGCTTCCTGACAATATATTCACCATTGAATTTATTTATGACTAGCTCAGAGTCACATTTTACATAGGGATGGGGTACATTAACCTCTATAGCCAACTGGAGGCCAGTGATGAGGGCATGATACTCTACCTCATTGTTGGTGCAGCCTTCTGACAACATGAATGAATATGGCAGAACGGCTTGCTCTGGGGTGATGAAGATGATACCCAGGCCCACTCTGTTAAGCCGAGGATATTTGAGCCTTCTACCAGTAGGGATTCAGGAGGCGTCGTCAAAGTGAATCTTCCAGCATGGGATGGCGTGATAGAGTGAGAGGATTGCCTCATCAGGAAAGCCTAGATCCAGTGGCTGATCCGCAGTGGTTGGGTGGGAAGCTAAGAAGTCTGCCAACGCCTGTCCTTTGATGGCCTTCTGAGGTACGAACCTAATGTTTAACTACTGGAGGATCACCGCCCAACATGCCAATCGGCCTGTCAACATAGGTCAGTTCAGGATGTATTTCAACGGGTCTACCCAAGAGACCATCTGTACTTCGTGGTGCTGCAAGTAGTGCCGCAATTTCTTCTTGGAAAATACGAGCTCCATGCAGCTCTTCTCGATGGGGGAATATTTAATTTCCATGTCGAGGAGCATGTGGCTGAGGTAGTAGAGGCTATTAATTATTCCCTTGTTGTTCATCTGGGCGAGATATGCGCCGAGGGATCACTCCAGGGTGGTCACGTAAAAGACCAGCGGATTTCTGGATACGGTTGGCATCAATACCAGAGGGTGAAGCAGATACTGCTTGATTTCCTCAAAAGAAATCTAACACCCTTCTTCCCATTCGTAGGTGGCGCCCTTCTTCATGGGCTGGGAAAAGGGATTACACTTGCCGGCCAGATTCGCAATGAATCAGCGTATATAGGCTAAGTGGCCTTGGAGGCCTCGAAGCTCAGTAATATTACTCGGGGGAGGCATCTGACTGATGTCCTTGATCTTCTCTAGGTCAATCTCGATACCTCGATACCTAACAATGTATCCAAGAAACATTACAGAGGAGACCACGAAGGCACACTTTAACGGGTTCATCTTCAGGTGGCGAGAACGGAGGAAGACGAACACATTCTCAAGGTATTTGAGATGGTCCTGGCGCTGATGAGATTTAACCACCTGATCATCCATGTAACACTCCTCCAGCGTCCCGAGAATCATCTTGAATATGCGGTGCATGGCCAGTTGATAGGTTGCAGCTGTATTATTCCGGACGAAGGGCATAACCTGGTAGCAGAAAGTACCCTGGGGGCCTTGAATGTAGTGAACTCTTCATCCTCGGGGGCCATACGGAACTGGTTGTATCCGGAGTACCCTTCCATGAAGGAGAGGGATTGGAACGCGGTTGTTGCATCGATCAGCAGCTCCGTCACGGGAAGGGGAAAGTCATCCTTCAGACAGTGGCGATTGAGATCGCAGAAGTCGATGCAGACCCTGATCTTCCCATTCTTTTTCCTGAATGGAACAATGTTGGCTAGCCACCTGGGGTACTGGACTTCCATGATGATGTTGGCCTTGATGAGCTTTTCATCTTCGGCCTCAACCATGGCACTGTGAGAGGGGTGCATCTTTCTGGGAGGCTGCTTGAACCCGCGATGGATTGCAGGGAGTCCAAGGAGGTGGACGACTACATGGGGATCTAGTCCCGGCATATCGTCATAACTCCAGGAAAACACATCACGGTGCTGTCTGACGAAGTCTATGCACTGTTTCTGTTCCTCGGGGGGCATAGCGGCGCAGACCAATGTGGGTCTTGGGTCCTCCTCGCTACCGAGGTTTACCTGCACTAACTTGTAGACCGTGGTGGAGACTCCCTCCTCAAAGGCAGGAGGAGCATCTTCTATGTCCTCATCTCTGCTTGTGGAAGGTTCATCCATGGGGGGAGCCGTTTCAGGGCTGCGAGACCCTGATGGGGAGCTTGCGCTGGCTTCGGCAGCGAAGGTCATCACGACGGGAGACTCATGCACCGCAGAGAGCATGGCGACGAAGGTGGTTGATCCAATACCATCTGGCCTTCAGCCCAAGGGGCCACGCTTTACGAAATCAAAGGAGTAGTGACATGTTGGATTGAGTTGGTCAATTACGGCTTGGCGAAATAGACGCGTATGACGTACTATTGTTGCCATGAGCCCAAAGTCCAGATATCGTACAGGGTTAGGAGGCTCGGAGATCACCTGAGCTTGGTTGGTGTAAGAGTACGAGGTGATTTCTCATTGTCGCATAGACCCAGAAATATGCCTTCCCCCGGTACCTGAGACAACAAATCAGTCTCCCATATCGGGGGTCATGGCCTCCAACTGATGGATTGGGAAGACATATGCGTCATCCAACACTGCCTAGGGATCACTCGTGACAGCGGCGGGCTGAAACTCACCTACTAGGATCTGCTTGTCCTTTCTCTTTTAATAGTCCGCATCCAGGTAACGAGCTTCACAAGAGGCAAACAGAGACACATCTCCTTGGAGCACGGTAAATCGACCCTTAAGGGAGTATTTGAGGAACTGATGGTATGACAAGGTAACCACTACGTGAAGTTGGAGCCATGGCCTTCCCATCAACGCATTGTATGCAGTGTCCTGAGAGACAACCATGAATTAGGTATTGGAAATTAGGCCGCTGAACTGGGTCTTCAGACGAATCTTGCCGAGTGGGGTTTTCTCGGTCCTGTCATACCCCTGGATCCTGAGGTCGGAGGGTGTTAAATCATCCTCAGACAACCCCAATTTCTACAGTGTCCGAGTTGGGATCAGGTTAATCCCGGAACCCGTGTTGACAAGACAGTGACAGACTTCCACGCCATTGAACTGGCTAGTGATGTATAGTCGGTGGATGAGCCCCTATATGGGAAAGTCTTCATCTTCACCGGAAAATGAGATAACCGCCTGACATTCGGCATCCTCAATCACCTTTGTGTGGAAGGCTTTTGCGGCCGCTTCCTCCATTTTAAACTGGAGGGGGCTTTTTAGAGACTCGGCGAGCACCTCACGCATTTTAGACGATAGGAGAAGGGCCTCAAGGATAGAAATAAATGCTGGAATGTTGTCCAGGTGCTTCAGAACATCATACTTTCGAGCTAAACATGAGCTTCTGCTTACAGGAGGCTGCTCTGCGATCGGAGGCATGACGGGTCCCGCTGGCGGCACTGGTGACTGACTGGTACTTGGCACGTCTCGCCATTCACTAGTCGAAGACTGGGAGGTGGCTGCAGCGATAGGAACGGAAGGCTATAGCTGGCCGGTAGCAGGGCAGGGCTGGCTGCGACATGAACGAGGTGGTCCCCCCTAATCCAGCAACACAAACTGTGGTGGAGGCGAACCTGTTGACACCGGGTGAGGGAGCCGCGTGTGTTGATCTCTGTATCGGGCCTGCTGCCTGGTCTCGGTAGCGTGGGCAGCCTGACTGGAGGTGACGATTGTTGTGCCCCGAGGATTCACGTTGCCACGGTTCCGCAGACGTTGGCGATGGCTGAGGACATTAGGGGAGTCCACCTGGAATTCCTCATTGTTGGGAGCCAAAAAGTGATTTACCAACTCTATGGTGTTAACCAAAGCATACCCCGGGTGATCACTCGAGGAGTCATCCACTACCGGACGAGGTCTCAGAGGAATCCCTATTTCTGGGGGCATGAAATCGCCAAGCATGCGGGAAGATGATGGCACTGGCAGGGCGCGTTCTTTCTTCTTGCACCGCTGCCTGCTCTTCTGGGGCAGAGGTTGGCTGGGACGACGATGCCAAAGCGGATCTTGCAGACTCTGAGGGCTCTGGCTGACTCAGGCGGGCACGGATGATGCCATGGCCATGGGCGACCGTCCTGCGGGCCATCCAGTCATTATACTTCCGGGACCCCCGGTCGGAAACTTGTTCCCACTCAACCCTATTGTCACTGCTGCCATCTGATCTCACGAAGACACCTACAACATGTGCTAGGGCTGGGTTCAACCTGACTATGTAGCTGTCAATTTGGTATTGGAGCCATTCCTTGAACACATATCATCACTGGATGGTGTGTCCTAGGATCCAGTGATAAGGGCAGTAGTTAGGGTGATCAGTGAGACACACCTCTTCTGGCTTTCGACACCTAGGCAGCTGCACGATCCTCTTCTCCAAGGCGCTACGGAAATAACCAGGGACCTAGGCCTCACAAAATGAGTAAGCCTAATTCCTTATGTCCGAAAATGGGGCTCTTGGGGGATGACCATGACCAGGGGCTGAAGGAGCAGGCCAAGGAGGCGGAGCCGGATTATCTTGCCTGGGTCGTGGCGGCGCGTTACGCGGAGGCGCCTGCTGATTTTGAGGTGGTCACTGCTGGGCCGGAGGATGTGCCCGTGGGGGTGGACCCCTACGAGCCTGCTGAGCTGGCCTTACTGGAAGAAGCTCCAACTTTCTAAGGGACTCTATCTGGGCTACAGCAGCGGGCTCTGCCCTGGCGGCTCTCCTTGCAGGGATTACAGGAGGCAGCGGTCGTGCCTGACTGGCCTGTTGCAGGGCTTCTTTGAGGCATTGAGCCTTGTCCGAGAAATCCCGGAACACCCTAGGATAATTATGAGTGATCAGAGAAGGAACCAGCTATGCCTTGACATTCCCTACACACATCTTCAGTAATTTCTCTTGAGTCAGCGGCATGTCAAGGGAGTACGTGAGCCCCTTCCACCGGGCGACGAATTCCGCGACTCGCTCGTCGGGCCTTTGTTTTCACTTGAAGAGGTCTAAAATGTTTGTCTTCTGGGTTGTGGAACTGAACTAGTAGAGGAATTTCCAATGAAGGTCCTCCTAGCAAGTCACAGATCCAACAGGGAGCTGGCTGTACCAGACGAATGTTGGTCCTTCCAGTGTCTGAACGAATCAACGGAGATTGGCGGCCTCCGGCTGCGCCGGAGTCCCTAACATAGGCCCTCACCTCGAGTTGATGTGGTCCAAGTATTGTGGAGGGTCTCCAGTCCCGATAAAGGGGGCGAAAGTGGGGTTCCCAAATCCCGGTGGGGCCTGCATACCATCCACCCATGCGAAGTATGACTTGCTTTTCGGTGGGATTCCCACATGCCGAGTTTCCAGGCCTTCTAAGCGGGCGATGAGTACTTCCATTAGATCATTCGGATGCAGATTCCTATCCTGATGGGGATCTCTAACCAAAATCGCATTGCCGGGCTCTCCAATCTGGTAGTCAAGCTCAGTAGCTCGCGGGGCGGCTGGCGAAGCGTCTCTTGGGGCAGTGGGAGGAAACCGAGCATGGTCCCCCAGGTGATTCTGCCGCTGGGGATGGTTCGGGGATACATATGAAGCCCTCTTTCCATGGGCATCGGCCTCTCCCTTGTTGGCGAACACGAGATGGTTGCGGTTTCCCGGGGGAATCTCGACAAGGGGTAGGTGCTCCTGCCCCTGCTGTCCTGACCTGGGATTACCATAGTCAGGTCGCAACTCTGTAATGCGTTCGGCCAAGAGCACATCAACCAGCCTCTTTTTCTCAGCATGATTTTGGCATAGAGTGGCCTTCTCGGGTTCTTCATCTGCCTTCTACACAGAGGCAGATGGGTCGGAAGGCTTAACAAACCCGATGGGCTCTTTACCATTGTCGATGTTTCAGCTCAGTGTCAGTGACTCCGTGGGTACAGGGAGACCTAGGAGGCTCCTCTGGTGGCGAGTGATCCTCCCAGATGGGTCCAGTGGTGACTTGTCCCCAAGGGGTAGAGTCCCCATCGAGGAGCTCCACACCGTTTCCCTCATCTGAAAGGTCAGCCATGTTGACCGCCACTGCCTTTGGCGACATTCTCTCAGGGCCGCCCAGTGAATCGGGTTGTCGGTAGATCTCATAGAAAATAAGAGCAACATACTTCCCCCATCCGTGGACGTGTGCGTTGGGATGTATTCCTCAATAAATTTGTGGTGTACTTGAAAACTATGGACGTATTTTTGCCGGAGGGCCCCGTGGTGGCCGAATGACTCGGGGTGCCGAACCGCAGGGAGCGCTGCTAGGTTGACCCAACGACACTGCTCTCCAATATCCTAGAGATGCACTTGGCTCCTGGGATAAGGCGCTAGCTGATGGCGAACGCGGGAGTGAGTCACTCGAAGAGTCTGGTGGAAGCATTCAAACTCTCCCGGGGTGAGTTCCTCTGGCACATCAAAATCCGGTTATCTGACCGGCCAAAAATTCTCGGGGAAGTGGCATGCTGCAAGAACGGTCCAGAAGCTCCATGACTCCGTTTCGGGGTCCGGATATTGCTGCCTCTTCTCATTCACTGAGGATGGTCAGGGAACTGGCAATGGCGCCGAGGCAAGCCGCTAGGCCGGTGAGCTGGCCGGCGGGGATTCGTCAATCCCTGAGTCTTCCTCCAAGGGATTCAGTGCACTGGCTGCCACATCGCGATAGGATGGTCCAGCGAATAGGCCTCCTGTCACAGCGTTAGTGCTCTCAAAGGGTGTGTCATCTTGAGACTCATCTGTCGGTCCCCAGAAAAGTTCCCCACCCTCCCTGACGATGGAGGAAGGTGCTTCTGGGGAGTCCAGTGGAAACTGTGTGATTGACCCCTAGGGGTATGCCAAGTCGTCTTACTCCTAGATATACCTTCGGAGGGTGGAGGGAATCATTTGGATCTTGCATTCGGGGAGTACGAGACTGACGCGCCGCGTCCCCATCCATTCCCTCAACTCGAAGGGTTGGGGGGAAGGTTCCATCATAGAGTCGTACTCCACCTCAGAATCCGAGAAACGGACTGGTCTAATTTACGTCCGGACTCCCCTGACATTCCTCTTATGGCGACAACGCCCGGACTTCCAACCCCTGGGTGTCTCCTCAGGGTAAGGATGATTTTTATCAAGGAGTCCCCTGGTCACAACAGAACTGGGGCAGAGGGGACTGAAGGCCGGGGTGCGAAAAGCACCGGGACAGATGTTGAAAGAAACATGGGAAGGACCTCCATGTAAGTGAGTGACTGGATACACAACGGCTCCATACTCGCGGCCGACAATAGGGGGAGCGACCTCATACCCAATGTAGTGGGTGCTAGAAAGAGTCATACCTGGAGCATAGCCGTCGCGAAGAAGCCTTCGGTTTTCAAAGTCAGTGGCACAGAATGAGCCTTCATGATGGGTGGAACTACCACGGATTGGTCCGCAGTGGACATTTCTAGTGCCCATGACTAGGAGATTTGACCCTTCTTTCTTGTAGGGCGGTCGAGGTTTTGATCCCCGTCGGGCATGTGGCTGCCCCTGCTCAACG
This sequence comes from Viscum album, assembly GCA_963277665.1. Classification (NCBI taxonomy): domain Eukaryota; kingdom Viridiplantae; phylum Streptophyta; class Magnoliopsida; order Santalales; family Viscaceae; genus Viscum; species Viscum album. Next base: position 2,046,952,891 of record OY728142.1, read on the forward strand.
TGTGCAGGGATCTGGTAGGAGGCGTCAGCATTGGCTCGGGCCACAGTGGCTGCTGGGATTGGTGCCCTAGGACGGGCATTCTCTTCCTCTTGCACTCGACGCTGGCGTCGGGTCAGATGGGTTGGAGCTGGTGGTGCGGGCATAGAGATTGCCTGGTCCTCGGCCCGGGGAGCCGAGCGACGACGTCGATGCAGCCTGGCGGGGGTTCTTGCCGTTAACCCCTACGACGGGTCTCCGATCGGGCGGACCCGGACATCCCCCACCTCATTGTCATAGGGGAGGGATGTTTCAAGGTGCTCCGGGGATAGGCTCCCGAAACGGTTAAACGTCAGAGTGGGGAGCGGCGGCTCCCTGCACGGCCCTCGGGGGCGGCGACGATAGTGGGGTGCAACCACCTCTAGATCAAAACGGGCCAGGACCCTAGTGGGGATGATCCCTTCCTCGTCGTAGCTACGAACCAAGTTATGGATCACCTTCGCTGGATGATTTCTGATGGGGAGATGGGGCGTGAGCGCCCGACATTCACAGAAATTGGAGCAGGAGTGACTGTGGAAAAGGTGGGACCGCGTGGGGTAGCTGCGTCGGTACTGCCCCTGCCCCTGCGCTGGTGGGCAGGTGGCGATCGAGCTCCGGATGTAGTGATATAATTCCTAGAAGCAGGGAGATGAACCCATTAGTTCTAACAGGAAAAGAAATCAACAACCAATAGCCCACCGTCCTTCCGTCTTCCATGGTCGACGAGAGGGATCCACGCTGACGACGTCGCGGAACGGAGTGCACTACATCCGGACTACCTCAACCCCTGGCGGGTTTCACGTCCATGTGATAGGTGCCCAGACCTGGTTACATGCTGATCTTCCGACATCCCGAACACTACCTGTCCCCATATTGAGAAGAATAGATTCACGTCGGGTTCGCCATTTTCTGTTTCCGACGCTTTTACGCTGGGGCGCACGCGCGCGTCCGTCATGCATGGGAGGATGCACGACTCGCAGCCCCACATTCCCGCTTTCCAAAGGGGGGCGGCATCTGTTCCTTCTTCAGGTACATCTTCTCCTTGATCAAAAACGGGATGATGGGATGTTGGTTCTTCCTTTCGTGGATTCCTCCTCATAGATCGTCAACTAATCTGGGTCTCCCTCATAGATTTAAGATGGGTTCGTGAAGCTCATTCCTGGCGCCATATCTACATGGACGCCAGTTAATTACGCTGCTTCTGTCAAGACACTCCAAGGGGTCTTGTCGGGGCAGTTACCTTCGGCGAGGAGAGAGGTCATGTTGGGATGTCGTTGGCACATCTTGATGCTAGGGATTAGCATGTCTGTCTTCTGGCCCTTATCACGGGGCTTCTCGAGGGCGCGGAAGCCCGAGGCATCCCACATCAAATGCGGGGAATGTGTACCGTCTGAGGTTTTCCTCATCTTCCCAAGTTTAACACGGGGTATGTCGCGAGTTTAACGTCTTGCGGAGACGGATCAGGCTGATTGAAACACTGAGAGTGGATCAGAATGAAGGACCCCCCTAAGGGGAACACTAATGTTGGGGCCAGCATGTGGGAGACTTCCCAGATACTATGGAGTGGGGTGGAGTGTCATGATCTCACCGGGATGTGGCGGCCCAGGTAAGGATCAGGATGGATGATGGAGTGAGGCATGGGGCTTATGCCCTGAGACGGCCCAAGAGGGGGGATACCGTTTAACTTCATGCTGGACGAGATGCAGTTTAACATCATGCGGGACGAGGACATACAGTTTAACGTCATACGGGATGATGAATTTGGGGCTTACGCTCTAAGGCGGCCCATGGTGGGTATGGGGGTTACGCTCTGAGGTGGACCATGGTGTGTATGGGGCTTACGCCCTGAGGTGTCCCTTGGTGGCTATGGGTCTTATGCCCTGAGGCGGCCCATGGTGGATAGGGAACTGACGTGAAGAGGTCGGAACAACCGGGTAGTGGGCTTTAACCTCATGGAGGCATCCTACGTACCATACGTTAACACAGATCAAAGTCCACGTAGTTCGCTGGCATGGGGCTTACTCTATGAGGCGGACCATTGGAGGATTTCATGGGCGATGCGCGCTCTAAGCCCACGTGGGTCATGATCGGTGAGGGAAACAAGAGGCAGTAGGGACCAGACGATCACGTCGCGAAGGGTGCATCCGTGAGAAGCGGAATGGGGAAAACGTGTTGAGTGGCCCATAGAGGAAACATGGGATTACGCGTGGTTAGAGGCCCTGGGATCCAGGGCTTACTCTAGGGTGGAGGCCCGTGGTGCGACAAATCACAGCGGGAAAGGGACTCCACGGGCCTTGGCAGGGGGGAAGTACAGAGATGCACATGTGCAACCTTCTATAAGAGAGGCTAGGGGCTTACGCTCTAAGGCAGCCCTTCCCTCGTGGACAAACGCCACTCCGACAAGGAGGATCTCATTCCATGTGAGGAAGAGTCCATTCACATGGAGATGAGAGGCATAAAAAATGTACGAGCTGGGGGGACCCTGCGTGTGAAGCACGGGGTCCGACCACATTTTAACGTCATGTGTTAAGGACGAGGTGCTTAGCAGTTTAACATCCTGCAGCTTGGACGAGGTGGGTTCACTCCACACCCCCAGGGCTTACATGCCCAACGCCATCAACCCCTTGTGGATGTGAAGGCATCAGCAAGGCCTTAGTGAAGGGGGCCGCAGGGCGAACCACTGGGGGGTCCACGTTAGTGTGGCTGTGTAAAGAAGCAATAGCTGTTAGCGTGCCAATGCGAAGAAGCATAAGGAAAAGAAATGCAACGGGAAACACTACCCAAGGGACCTTGAGGTTACTTCGCACAATCCTGGAAGGCCATACGGGAAAACAATGCTTTGAGCGCATGCCCGATAGGGGAGACATCAGGTTCCGGCGCGGAATGGCAGCCAAGGGGTGTCAAGGTGAAGGGTCCTGGGTTTTGCATGCAAAGAGAAGGATTGCGCACAAAACACTGGGGAGGCACGCAATTGGAGCCAGGGAATTGTGCGTAGAGAGGGAATTGTGCACACCGAACATGGATTTCATGCAAGGATGGAACCCGGAGGAGGGGGGAAATTCACTTATGCCAGTGGAGTTGCGCACAAAGGCGAATCCCAGGGCAATGTTGCGCAAAAACAGAGATTATATGGAAGTCATATTGCAAACGGGGGGAGTCGAATTACGCGCCTGAGAGCAGATCTGAATTCCTCAACCCTCAAACCGTTGTGGGTCACCTTCTATTTATAGGCCCCAGACGGCATGAAATCCAGGTGGCTCACTCAATCTTCCGCACCGGGAGCCATCGGCGCGCAAAATCTCTCCATGCGGAACTGGGGCACGCAAATATTGTGCACCTCATCGGCTCGCTTACGCGAATATAGGGGATACTTCGCGTGCACAACATTATTTCATGCGGATCCTCCTTTATTTCAAGCACGACTTCTCGGGCCTTCGGATCGGCCCTCTGACTCCGAATATGACATTGCTTCGTCACTTCGAAACCTCCTCCGAGAGTTACGGACTTTTTTGGCGTCTACACATATATGATATAAAAACAATGAATATGATTCTATAATAAGTCAATGACCTTATTTAAATCATTATACATGAGTTTTGGATACGTATGGATCATATCGCACCTAAGGTAAGGGATAATTTTGCAAATATCATTTTTAGCAGAGATTGCTTATTCGTAAGTATTTACTGGGGTTATTTATATCATCCATGCCCATGTTTTATAAAAGTGTTTTCAGGTTTGTTTAAAGTCCTTTTTACCCTTTTTTGACTTTTAATACATGGTATGTAAGGAATCTTTCTTTTGTTTACGTTACGAGGTACTTTTTTGACTTTTCTGTCAAAAGTACGAGGAGTTTGTTATTTTTAACTTATACGGCGTGAACGGATTTTTACAATTTCATAACGCCAAATTTTCATGAAGAATACTCTACATGATTTTATGTCTATTTTCAACAAAATTATTTTATTTTAAAAGTGCATGTCATTTTTTAAAAGAAAATGATTTTGACGAAGAAGGGATATTTTCCTCAGAATTCATTTCAAATGTTTTATCAAAACTATTTTCCACATAAGATGACATTATTTGATATGTGTATGTTTCAAGTTTAATGTCATTATTATTTACATGGTTAAATTTTCTTATGATGGAATGTCCATTTGTTTTATATGGATTATGAAATGATGGGATGATGTTTATGAAACCCATTTTATTCTTTGGGTTATGATGAATGTTTTAAGTTTATTTTGAATCACAAGTAAGAATTATTTCATTATTAGATGGGTGGGACCTATATGTCCCGCCAATGCATTGGGTAATGATTTATATGTCATGAGATAGACATGGCTGGAATGACAAGTTAAACTGGTTCAGTAATAAATGACTCGAACGAGGAGTGAACTCGATTCAGAAAGGGGCTTTGTCCACTAAGATGGTCTTGGCAGCAATGCCTTGGCTACTATGGAAATCATATCATGTGCTTAATGGTTTCCACAATTACATGCTTTATTCCCATGCTATTGTATCATGATTGATGTTCCCTTATGATATATGCCTTACGTACTTCTAGGATTCTTGTCTTTGCTCAAGATTTTGATGTTTAGATTTTATATTCATGTTTTTGGATTCAAATCTTTATGGATTGTTTTATGTTCTCAATGTTTACCCTTACTGGGCATTTGAACTCACCCCTTTTTATGTTTTCTTTCCCCCAGGATATAATGAAAGTTTTTAGGTATCAAATAAAAGGGAAGATCTTTATTGGGAGATGTTGAAGATCTTTCACCATGATTAGAAGATTATATTCCTAGTTTCCAAAGACACTAAACTATTACAATCCTTGGGTGTATGTTTTTGTTTTGTATTAATTATTCCACAAAAGTAATGTATTTTCCATGTACGTCAAGCTTCGGGTCTCTACAGTTGGTATCAGAGGAAAAGGCGGTAGAAATGTATCCGATCCTTGGGAACTCTCACATGTGAGAATTGGACGAAGCATGGCTCTCTGCCCAAGGGCTTCATGAGGAAATGGATGCCACTGGGGATGGTGGTGTGTCCCGCCCAGGGGGTGTAGCCACCCATGGAGTGCCCTGATAGGTATCAATTATAGTCCAGTTGATGTTATTCCAGACCGCAATAGTTGGTATCAGATGAAAGGTTTAGTCAACCTTTGGAAACAAGGATTTGAAAACGTTAGTGAGATCCCTAGAGATATTTCTATGGTATATATAGGGATGTCCCTAAGGATAAGTATACATATAGGATATAGTACTAGAACTATGGTAATGATCTTAGAATTTAACCTAAGATGTTAGATATTGTGGGTGCTCCCACTTTACTATGTTGTTTTCCCTAGCATGATTTTTTTCTCTCACACTATTCATTTTGGGTTTTAGAAAATGGCTGCAAACAGGAAGATTCATGATAATGGAGGATATGACGGACAATGGAATGATATTCTACCTGAGAAACCAAATGAAATGGGATTTGTAAGTCCAAACATCATTATTATTCCTAATCAACAATCTCATAATATGATCAATAATATCAACTTTGGTATGTTTTCCAACTTAGATAATAAGAGAAAGATGGAGTTTCGTGATGATCCTAGAGGAAAGAAAGTTTAATTTTCCTCATGTAAATCATGTGGGAAGAGGCATCAGGGAGATTGTTTCAAGGGAACTGGAAGATTATTTGGGTCTTTAAAAGAAGGACACAAATCCAGTAAGTGCAAAGGAAAAGGTTCAGTTAACACCATGGATGAGGATAATGGTATTTCTACGACATCAACAATGGTTAAATGTTTTAAATGTGGAATCTAGTGGCATTATGAAAACCAATGCCCTAAGGGAATGTCTCATCAAGAGAATCAGTACGGTCGTATGGGTAGTATTTATATTGATGATGATAAAGAGACTACAAATGATATGTGAGATGAAAGAATAGTTGAAGCTCAGTCAATGGTATAATAAGATATTGGAATGATGACATGTTTATCAAGTGTAATGTTGTATAAGTAGTCTCATGGTTCTATGGAATAAAGATACATCTAAGGATTGTTACACTGTTGTCTTTCCTTATGTTTTGAAACTGTATGAATAAAGGTACCAGTAACCATGAAAGGTTATTCAGATATTTTTGGAAAGTAGATGATATGAGAATAATCATGGGATAAGGAGAAAATTAAATGTTTGATAGTATTCATGAGCTCATGTCTGATATAAGTATAAGGTTATTTCATGGTTTGTGTATATAGAATTTTTGGATTTTTGTATGTGGAAAGAGTAATCTTTTGACATCATTCATGTTTTCACTATGTTTTAATGGGTATTAATTTTTCAAGAGAATACATGATTAAGGTATTCACATGATTGGAATGTGACCAACATGATATATGGGGGATAAATGATGGTATTCACATGCTTGGTTGATGACATTTTAAGTAATTGTTTTCTTTATACTATGAGCTTGGGCCGAAGTATTTTAGATAAGCCTAAAGATTGGAATGGATTATGTTGGACATATTTTAGTATTGTGTATGGATAGAACTTTTTTCGATATTATTGTTGGGATGTTATAATATTGTATTTTTAGAAAAAGGACAACCTGCAAGATGGGCGACAGCCCATCACCTCAGACATGGCTGTGGGAATCAAACCCACAACCGAAGTGCGACTGGCCTTTATCTCCTACCACTGGCCTACAGGAAGTCCCTGTGTAGTAGAAACTAGATTTATTATATTATGCAGTATGATATATGAAGTATAAGTCCATTTTAGGAACCATATATGATTAATCTCATTATAGATGGACTTTTGTATTTTTGATAAATTTTATATGGTTTTTTTTTGAGACAGATGGAATGACCCATCATTCTATCACATGTTCTGCTAACACTTCACGAATGAGAGATTCAACTTCATTTCATTAAGATATATAGTGGAAATTTTCCAAAGAACGAACAATGGTGAGACTGTACCAAAATCACGAAAGTATATTTCTATTTCAAATTTCATCAACTTTAGGGAAATGATCTTGGAAACCAAAAATATTGTCCTAGTGCCCTTATATATGAAGAATCAGATGGTACCATAGATCATCACAAATCTATGACTTTGTGATTGATGGCTTTTTCATAGCCATGTTCTCTACCACTCTCCATCAGAATATGATGGTTAGATTTTTCTTCTATATCCATATTTTAACCTATATTCTCCTACCTGGACTCCCAGTGATGAGTTAATTTGGGTAACCGTTACATTTCATACTTTAGTTTTTAATGTAGTGTTTTGGTATTCTTTTTTACGATGTGGGTTTCTATTAAAAAAACTTTCGAGTAGTAAACCATTTATAACCCCGACGAATTTCAAGGGAGAAATTCATTTTAAGGGGGGTAGAAATGTAACAACCCAATATTTTATGAAAAATATTATTTTAATATCATTGATGTCTTGTGTTGTATGCTACAACAATATTACCTTGCGCTACACACAACACCATATGAGCTTGCAGTATACACAACACTATTCTTGGATCATGTTACACACATTTTTTATAGTAGTTATTCTACGCAACATTGAGTGTGTATATATATATATATATATTCAATGAATAAATGAAAAATGGTTGGATTCTGTTATAATGAAACAAAAAGGGGGTCTTTCACAACACGCAAACCTGACTTATCTTGCATTACACGCAATCACGACTTTCCTCGATAGCGTGTGTTGTAAGCAATACCAGGTTTCACTAAACAACGATATATGGTTATAATATTATTATGAACTAGCCGTTATGAATATTATCAACTAAAGTTTTAATTTTATAACATTATTATTAATCTTACACATTTTCTATAACATGGTATGAGAACAAAAGCAATTTTTCGAGTAAAATAAGTATTTTTAAAAAAATGTAGTTTTGTCACCTTTTAATGGCGCACCCACCTTAAATCTTGTTTTTGAAATTTATATAAGTTCAATTTGGAAAAATAAAATTCTTCTTTGGAATCAGGGTATAAAAATTTACTTTGGATAAAATTTTCATATTATTCTGATAACTTTCATATTTTAATGAATAGTAAAAACACGCTATATTTTAATTAAACAAAACTTTTACCACCACAATAATTTATATGGTTAGATTTTCTTTTCAATTGGTTTTGAATAGTAATTAGAATATATTTTTACCATTTAATCCAATGTTGTTCATTGGAATTAATTTCACTCTGAAAATGGATATAAACAAGTATCAATATTTTGATAGTTATTGTTTCTTAAAAACAGGCGATTTGTTTTGAAGATGGAAATTAATTTTTAAATTAATTAACACAACTAATATGTTTTGAATTTGGTAAAATAGAAATCATTTTTGAATTCATAATATCAAATATAGCTTAGGCCTAATTTTTGATATTTTTCTGGAAACATTAATTTTTTGATGAATAGTGAAACCGCTAAGTGGTAGTTAAAAAACTGATTTTTTCATAAAACTTAATTTTACCACTTCTGTGAGTGTAATTTTGAAAGTCCAAGAAACATGGTTAATATCAAGGACTAAAATTTGGTTCATTGAGATGAAAATAATTTTTGGTGAATAGTAACTTTTTACTTTTTTTTACCACAGTTAAAATAAACAGGGTAATTATGGGTAAAAATGATATTATTATTACCCTAAATCATGTCCTGATTCTATTTGATAAGTGTAATTCAACCAATAACAACTTTAGGAATAAAATATGACCGTTTAGGTCCACTTGGATTAGATTAGGACATTTATTATTAATTTAATTAAATAAGGGTTAAAATAGTTCAAATCAATGTTTTATAAGTAAATCATTTTTAATATATGGTTATACATAAGATCAATTCGACTATAAATATTCATTAGAAATCTAAATATCTTTCCTACATAATGGTATTTTATTTATTATTTTTATACATTATATAATTTAATTTATTTATGACACAATTATGATGCAGTAATTATCTTATTAATGAAATATTGACATAATTGATGTTATAAATACACAAATAAATTTAATTTGAGGCTTTTAATGAATTAAAATAATTTTATAGGTTAATATGACATGTTAGTATTGATTTAATTAATTTTTTTAGAACTAATCATTATGTTATGATTTTCAAAAAAATCAATTATCTAATAGTGTCAAAATTGACATAAAATAGTTTTTAAAACAAAAAATATATTAATAATTGTTATTTTTTTCCAAAAATCTAAGGTTCAGAAAAATGACTTAGATAAGGAAATATATAGTAATAATAAACTACTTGGGGTTAGTTATACTTTTTATAGTATGTTTAATAACCTTATAGTGTAAGAAAACAAGAAGACACGGTAAAAGTTAAATTATTTAACTTAAGGTTAAATCTAAATGATAAGGTTAAAATAGAAACCTAAACTTGTCTAAATTCTATTGGATGAGAGTATTTAGATCCATCCGCACATTTACTTCGAAGTAAATCAATTTGTAGCTATTAAAAACCGAATATGTCTTTATAATTTAATAATATTTTTAGTTTTTCCAAAGGTGACCCTCTCCTTCCTTATAAAGGGCACCTCCTCCCTCTTTTCCCCACACCACTTTGAGCCTTCATGCTCGGCCAACCCATGCAAAATTATATTCTCCACTTAAATAGAAACATCCTAGAGGTTCTGTTCTTATTCAAAGACCAATTTCAGTGCCCTAAGAGGAGGTCTCAAAGAGGCACTTCAAAAAAGAGGTAATGTCTGTTACCGATTTTTTCAACTCTATTTCTTCTTCCACATCTTATTCTTTAGTTGTTTCATTATGAAGTAATAACATCAGTATAAATCATATACTTATATGTTATTATAAGTATTAAACAACCCTATTTTACCATCAATCCATCCTATGGAAAACTAAATCACCACGCATGCGTACGTACGGAATACAGTCTCCACGCCGTGGTGAAATCTGTTTTTCCACCAACACCTTACATGGATGGGTATAATGGGGTAAAGAATAACAGTATATGGTTATTATATCATCATACTAATTCTGATATATTATACCATACACTCCAAATCTATTCAATAATTATGGGAACGATATCATCGCTCGTGCGTACGTACGGATTACCGTCTCCACGACACGATGAGATTCATTTTCCATGTTAAAAATTCAAGAATGGTTATAAAGTATATATAATAAGTTATAATGAAATATATTTCATAATAATTATACTGGATTTATGTACATATATATGTATGTCATATACTTAATTCCATTCAATTCAATAAGGAAACGAAAACAGCGTTCATGCGTACGTACGGCCTACCGTCTCCATGAACGGTGTATTTCTTTCCATTTATCGATCTATTATATATATATGTATATTCTGAATATATATTATATATAAATTATGTTTTAAATTCTTAATTTAAGTAATCATGATCTATGTAATCATATGAATAATTACAAGTTAAAACCCGATCGAATAATGAAAGATTTTACCCAAAACGCTACTTTAACATGAATTTACAAAAGAACGGGTAATATAAAGTCATAAGTGAACCATATATGATATAATAACAATTAATATGATTCTATAATAAGTCAATGACATTATTTAAATCATTATACAGGAGTTTTGGATACGTACGAATCATATCAGACCTAAGGTAAGGGATAATTTTGCAAATCTCATTTTTATCCGAGATTGCTTATTCATAAGTATTTACTAGGGTTATTTATATCATCAATTTCCACATTTTATAAAAGTGTTTTCAGGTATGTTTAATGTCCCTTTTACCCATTTTTGACTTTTACTACATGGTATGTAAGAAATCATTCTTTTGTTTACATTACGAGGTACTTTTTTGACTTTTCCGACAAAAGTACGAGGAGTTTGTTATTTTTAACTTATACGGCAGGAATGGATTTTTAAGGTTTCATAAAGCCTAATTTTCATGAAGCTTACTCTACATGATTTTATGACTATTTTCTACAAAATTATTTTTTTTTAAAAGTTCATGGCATTTTTTGAAAAAAAATGATTTTGAATAAGAAAGGATATTTTCCTCAAGAATTCATTTCAAATGTTTTATCAAAACTATTTTCCATATAAGATTACATTATTTGATATTTTTATGTTTCAAGATTAATATATCTATGATTTACATGGTTCAATTTTCTTATGATGAAATTTCCATTTGTTTTATATGGATTATGAAATGATAGGATGATGTTTATGAAACCCATTTTAATCTTTGGGTTATGATGAATGTTTTAAATTTATTTTGTAGCACAAGTAAGAATGATTTCATTATGAGATGGGTGGGACCTATATCTCCATCTAATAAATTGGGTAAAGATTTATATCTCATGAGATAGACATGGCTGGAATGGCAAGTTAAACTGGTTTAGTAATATAGGACTCGAACGAGGAGTGAACTCGATTCAGAAAGGGACTTTGTCCACTAAGATGGTCTTGGCAGCAATGCCTTGGCTACTATGGAAATCATATCATGTGCTTAATGGTTTCCACAATTAAATGTTTTATTCCCATGCTATATTATCATTATTGATGTTCCCTTAATATATATGCCTTACGTACTTCCAAGATTCGTGTCTTTGCTCAAGATTTTGATGTTTAGATTTTATGTTCAAATTTTTGCATTCAAATTTTTATGGATTGTTTTATGTTCTCTATGTTTACCCTTACTGGGCATTTGAGATCACCCCTTTTTATGTTTTCTTTTCCCCGGTATATAAAGAAAGGTTTTAGGTAAGAAAAAAATGGAAGATCATTATTGGTAGATGTTGATGATCTTTCACCACGATTAGAAGATTATATTCCCAGTTTCCAAAGACACTAAACTATTACGATCCTTGTGTGTTTATTTTTGTTATGTATTAAGTATTCCGCAAAAGTAATGTATTGTCCAAGTACATCAAGATTCAGGTCTCTACATCCATGATATTAGTTAGAGAATGTCAAAATTCATTATACATTTTGATATAAGTTCTTTCTTTAATTCAAAGAACACCAATGTCAAAATTCATTATACATTTTGTTTATGGAACTATGTCCAACATCCTTTCATGGAAACTAATAGTACAATAATTTTGTTGACTTTTTTTTAAATTTATTGGAATATTTATAGTATATTTTCAAATTGTAAAAGGAATATTTAAATATAAAATAGTTACCAAATTGATGAGGAAGAAACTATATTCTTGGGATTGGGTTTTCAATTTACAAAAAATATAATAGGGATATAACTTTAAATGATATTATATTTTGATAGGAGTCTTTAATCATTTCCAAGAAAATAAAAACACCATGTAATTTTAAAGGTAATAATCTCGGTTTAGGGAGAAGTAACAAGAAATTAAATCCTTCAAAAAATATAAATTACATTTCTAAACATGATGTATTCTTTTCCAGAATTGAATATTCGAATTGAATTCACTTCCTAACGATTATGAATCCATTTAAAATAGATTCATATAATCAACATTATAATACATTATTAAACTATAAACATTAAATATATTTCTCTCATAATTAAATTTATTAGCATCCTTAAATAATAAAAATATGCATTGCATTATTTCTTTTAAAGAAATATATTAAAAGGTAATCCAAAATAGTTCTAAAAATATTTCTCACTCTATCTCACCATAATAGAAACATAAATATTTTAATGAGGAACCATTAAATAATAATGAAAGAATAGACCATTCAAAAATATTTCTCAGAATGTCAACAAAGTTTTTAGATATGTCATACCTTTATGGGAATAAAAAGATTAAAATACATAAACAAGTATAATATGTCATACTATTGTCAATATTTTGGGCTATATTCACATTTTTTGTGTCTTTTAAATATAGATTGACTCCCTTAGATGAAGTTATATAAAATTATATATATTCTTAAAAGTTATAAAACCAATTCTATGAGGGAATAAAATATTATAAGGAATATATTCCAAACTAATATATATAACATTTCTATTTTTTTGAAGTGTGTTTTGAATCACCATACTTTTGAAATTTCTATGATGATGAAAATTTTAAATCATAAGAAATATATTTTTTTAATTTCATCCAATAGAAACAAGACAAGTGATCCAAAAGTAAATAAAATATATATACATGTCACTATGAAATATATTCCAAAAGTTAACAATGATCATATTTAGGAACCCATAGGAACAACTATGTTATCCTAAACTAAAGAGATAATAGAATATTTAACTTGTAATATATGTTTTGAGGAAACGAATTCTATATTATGATACTTCGTGATAACACATAGAATGATGTTTGCCAATAGAATATCATTATTTTTAAGAGGAAACTCAGTATATAACCATTTAATGTTATTATCTAATGAAATATTCGTTTATGTTCCCCATGTGTAAATAAGTCGTTCAATAAAAATTAATGGGATCAGTTTCATGCTGATTTCGTTGTAATTAATTTGGTTAAATTATTTATACTGTTTTTAACCATCCATTACCCATTTTAAATATTCTTTTCCCTTAATGTTATCTGTATAAGATTGATAACTCATCAAACATACATTTTTCTTAAATCTATTCATATAAGGGAAAATTATGCTTAAAATATATCTTTTACATGTCTTGTAGAACCATTTCTACATTGTTAATTTCAATATACATATTACATAAATTATTATTTCCTTATTTTGAAAGATCATTTATGCCATCTAAAACATATATGATAATTTATGAATTTTTTTTTATGATCACATTTATTTCATTCAATTCTCACCAAATATCAACAATAATTTTATTTTTACAAATAATTATTATATCGAAGACATTGACGTAAAATTCTATCCAAATTCATCATCCTAACTAATATGGGATTACCATTTGGGTGATTTTTATTTAATTTAATGTATAAGGTAAATGAGAAATTATTATCACTTATTATGGAGAGTAAAATATAATAAAACATTGTTACATTCCTACTATTCACTATTAATATATTCTATATTTAATTTTATATTACAGTTTTAATTTTTTATAAAAAGTGGAAATTAATATATTTATATACACATATAGAAACAGTCATTATAAATGAAATAACGATATTTTAATGAGGACCCAATGGTTAGTTTCAATATATAAATAATATACAATGGTGGGATCAAATGGATAATTTCAAAATCATTCCAGATCACTTTACACATGATATAACATGAAATCACCTAGAAAGTATTAACGTATATAGAATGAATATTTATGGAAATATGTAATGAGATATATCTTATAACAACCAAATTAATATAATATGTCACTACTATATATATATATATTGATCCATAGGATTTCCACATATTCCACTTTGACATAAATTATTTCCAATCATTCTACAATCAAAGAAATTGAATGCGTAGAATATCATAATTTTTTCAACCAAACCATTTATAAAATTATTGCCATAATAAAAGAAATTTATAAGGATTGAAAGAGTCTTAGAATTTATCATTCATTAAAAAGTACATAAATTTTATATCATATAAAATAGGGATACCATTTATTTGAGGATTATTTTTATTTAAATTATGAATATTATATTTTTTAGTTTTACCCTTCATTCCCATTATATGATTAGAATTTCTATTTGCAACAATTTTTAATCATGTTAATTCCTCAAAATCAGTAGCCCAAATTGTAACCAACTTTTCATAATTATTGTTGAAATTAACATTGAATTTATTATTAAAAAATGATATATATAATGAAGTATCTTTATCATATATATATATAATTTTTTTAAAACAGGATAATGGAGACTGTTTTAAAACCATCGAAAATTTAAAACATAGTATCAATATTGTTCTAAAAGTGTAGATTAAAAATTATCAGAATATTTATATATATATTTCATATATTGTATAATACATTGATAAGAAATGAGTTGAGTGAAATAATCCATCTCTGTGTCTGATGTTCATGGTGTAAATTCATTACCTAGAATAACAGTCATTTCAATAAGATCTGAAATTTTTTATTTTTTGTCTTCATTATGGGATGTAAATAGTTCTAGATAATTTCCCTTTTATATCATATCCCATGACCATTCACCAATTATTCTAAAAATTACAATTATGATAGTAGTCGTTCATGATATATTTATCAGATTATATCTACTTCATTAATTGGACATGTGAATAATTGTCTTACAATGAACAAATAAGTTTAGTTGCATTTAAAATTGAATTTTTTTTCTAAATTTTATAATCCATGGGTGTAATATAAAACTCTAACAAGAGAGTTGATAAGATATCATCATAGAAAAAAATTCCTAAAAATAATCATACGTAGATTTTATTGTTTCTATATCCATATTTTTGGGGACAAAAACTACAAAATAAATATCCCCCTGATTTTGTGATTATAATAGATCCAATTGAGGATAATATTATTTATATATACTTTTTATTGACACATTTTAATTTAAATGAGATCAAAATAGGGATCCCACACTTTTAGTGATAGTCTTAATGGCTAGAGACTAATAGAACACCTCCTATAGGATTTTTTTTTAAATAATTAATGTTGAATATGATATAGTAATAACATATTACTATTATAGTCATATTACATTGTTAAAAAAAATTTATATTTGATATAATCATAGAATAATTAATAAATACCTTGGTTTTCCAACATTTGAAATGATAACCCTGGAAAAAAATTGAAAAATTAAAATATTTAGACATATTATGATTTATTTGATGATTTCTTTCACATTATCAAATTTAACTTTCGTTACTATAATAATGATTTTATACATTATTTTATATAATAATATTACAATACTAGGGTGAATCTCAATGGATGCATCCCTATATGGTTGATGTGAGGTCTCATGTTTGAGTCCAACCATATTCTTCACTATTAGTGTAATATAATTTTTATTGTATTTCTCCCCTTCTCAAAAATGTTTTAAATATATAATTATATATTAATCATATTTTTTATTATATATATATATATTCCTATATTTTTACATTATATATATATATAATTTTTTTAAACAAATTTATATATATTCTCATATTAACTGTAGATTAGTATATTTAGATTTTTCCATATTTTCACCATTAGATCCCTCCAACACAATATACCATATCTCTAATTAGATTTCCATTAGACTTAAAACCATGTATATAATCCCATCTCTCTATATTTTCATATAGCCTACCCTCCATGTATTCTCTCTTAAATCTACATTAGCTTAGATCTCAAATCCACCTATGATCATAGAAAACCTCATAACTTAAAACATATGGTTTTTACGAATCCTGGAAACATACAATTATTTAGCCATAACATGTTCTTTAAATCACTATATTGTTTAATTAATTTTACTTATTTATTTATAATTCTTATCAATACTACTATATTATTTTCTTCTATTTTCTTATTTCAGAACCATTAAATTAATATTTTATTTTTTTATGAAAAATAAATATGTTTTATATTATAATAGGATTTAAATTTTTTTAATCCCACGAGTTTCTAACTCCCTAAATGTGTGTTTTATTATGTAACTACTATGTTGTACAATATTTGTTTTCTATCACATATTCTATGAAATCATCATCCGAAATTAGGACCCCTATTATAAAATTTGTGTTCATTCAAACGATCTATAAATTTTGTACATCACATTTCAATGATGTAGTTAATTTTTTTCCCAAAAATGGAATACATCATTATTAAATTTTAAAACATTTCCCATTCCATCAAAATAACCTTACATGTAATATTAACATTTATTACCTTTGTATACATATATTATTCGTTTTCAAACAGTCTCATATACATGATCCACTATACTAATTTTTAATATGTATATTTCATAGACTTTTTTTCATACAATATTAATACTATATTCTATATACATCTTTATCTATTAAAATTATTTCTCTATCACATTGTAAATTCCCTTTATATTCATAATATATATCTTCTATTCAATATTGTATTCACAAACACCCACAGATATATATAATTCACATATAGTTCGATGATATTATGTAATTATATTTTAATTTTTCTTTCATTATATTTTTATTTCTTATTATGTATATTCATATAAATTATTTTATTTAGTAATATAATCATATTTATGGTCATGTAACATGGTTTGTTTTTTGAATAAAACATAAATCCATATAAATCCATATTTACTATTTAAAATAAAATTTAAATTATTTTCCAGTTTTCATATTTCATTATATGTTATATTTTCAATTTTTTATATATGTTTTTCATTGTACCTAATATAAAATCATTACGAAAATTTAACGTATGAATTTAAATTTTTATGAATCATATAAGGAAGTGAGATTTCAAAGAAGACTAACAATGTTGTGATAGAAATTTAATTTCAATATAAGGTTTTAATAATACATCATTGATATAATATAACCATTTGAGAGCATATAGATAGTGTAACTAAAATTATAATAATTTTAGGAATATATACTTCTTCAAATACATTACATCCAAGTAATGATGTGTCACATATCAATGAAATGTGTACAATATAATACACTAACAAGAAATAATGAATATCGATCCACTTGCCTTTATAATCTGTGTCATTATATATTATGCTTAATATAATTTTTCTTGTGGAATTATTTTATATTTTTCTAAAAAACATGTTTTCCAAAATTTCATTTTCGTAATTTTAAAAGTATTAATTTAAATGGTAACAAACTTTGAAATTTAACAACAAAAATATAATACTGAAAAATAATATTATAAATAGTTAGAAAACATAAGATGATATTTTAAAATATTCCAAAACTATTCATATATTTTAGTTTTTACAAAAAAAACTATTATATTTCTATACAATATATTATAATTTTTTTAATTTTATATTCATTTATGTATTTTGTAACAAATTTGGTGTCAATATTAATCCAAATGTTTCTGAATGTTTCCTATAACACATAATACCTTCCAAATAAATTTAATAAAATTAATTTAAATAATATATTATTTATTTAATAGGTTTCATAAATGAATATATTTTTACTTATTTTTCATAATAAATAATATTTACTCTATTATTCATTAAATTATTGTATTCTTTTGGGTGGAAATTTAATTGGAAAAAACAATTCATCTATTTATGCTGGTAGATATTAACTTTATATATTTTAAAATGTATTTAATTTAATAAATAATATTATAATATTAACATGGAATCATATAAATGCTTCATTATGTATTAATAAATAGATGATAGAGTTATAATTGAAATTTGACAAATTTATTTTCATAAAAACAATAATAAACTTTTTCTAAAGAATATTTTTATAGTTATTTAACTTGATATGTACATGGTATATTTATTTTGGTGGTTTGGTTTCCTATATATTATAAATTAATTGAAGGAATTTAGTTTAAAGTTACAAATCACAAGCTGAAAGTGGGAGATGATAAAGGTAAATCATCTTAGAAAAACCATTATTAATGTTTAATTTCATACAGCATTGATTATCATGAGGTGGTATATAAAAATATATGATTGAAATTATACCAACATGGATAATCATCCTAATATGGTTATAGATACTTGGAGTTAGATTCATATATTTTAGTGTCATAGTGTTCGAACTAAAGAATCACAGACTTTATACATGATCATCATGGAGTGGGACAGTGAAAAAGGAGGGGAGGATTTTTTTTCTTAATGAACATAACTGACATGTAAAGGGTGATGGTGAAACTTACATGACCAAAATATTGTGATATGTCTATTAAAACCCATGAAAAGGTTTGATTAGAATAGCTATTTCTATATATTTTAGTAGTGGATGATGGGTGATATAAATTTTATGTTGAGGTACATTATGAAAACCCCGCTTTTATTACAAACATAAACATGATTTATTACATAAAACATCACTTGATACAACAATATGATAGAGAGATTTAGTGTCTTTTGGGCTTATTATCATTACATAAAAACTTAGTACATGAAATACAACATCTTCATTGAAAACATCCTTTACATGACCACTACATTCTCTCGTACTTAGCATTGCATGGGATAACCTGAGGACATGCATAAGAAAATGGTGAGCTATAAAGCCCAGTAAGGGAGTACACATGGAATACAATGAGGAGTACAATACATGTTAGACAATAGGCGTATCAATAGAGCACAAAAGAAACATGAACATAAAGGCATGATAAAGCATGATAATCATAACATGGAAATATGGCAACAACACTTAACATGGAATTAGCATGAGCCAAGGCTCATTGCACATAGAGCATGGGTAAATCCTCATTGCACATGAAGCACGAGTAAATCCTCTTTTCACTTGAATTAGCACGAGTCAACACTCATTGAACATGACGTATCATGATACTATACTTTACCCAATGCATTGGAGCGCTATAAGGGTGCACCGTTCTTGAACATTACATTTCATGCATAAGTGTGCCACATGGATCATAAAACATGGATTCATAAAATATAATAATTTATTCCACGATCAAGGAATTTGGAATTCATGCATGAAACATTGTAAAAAATAAGTAAAGGTGCATAAAGGTGGAAACCCTTTATGGAGAAATGGGCATTGTATCCAATACACAATGGAATTGGCTTAGAAAATCGGTGTGATTTCGGTAGCGTAACGATGTGACATAAGAATTCATAAAAATGGATGATGAGAGAGAAAGGTATTCCTCATCATATTTACATGTAATGGAAAGTAAGGAGTTCATATAGATACATGTCCCAACAATTTTAATGGAATTTAGATTCATGATACAAAATTATTGCTTGAATGTAAAAGAAGAGAGAGAAGTTCCTTTCGGAATTTCGGCATAGTAACGGGTGTACATGGGATGCATTTAATTAGAGGGAAAGGGGTTTACAATAATTAAAACAATAGGATTGAAGTATTGTGGAGGTGAAACACCATACCCCAACATTCATAATTGAAATTAAAAGGTCAATACAACTGAAATAAAATTGACAAAAAAGAGAAATTATGAAAAAAACCCTTACTTGGAAGTGTGCTACGAAAGGCTAGAGAGATGCTCCTGAGAGGCTTCTTGGGAGCTTGGGGAACATTGAAAGGATTCTAGAGAGAGTATGGAAGAGTTTGGAAAATCTACAAGGGATTTGAGTGAGGAGGAAGTGGGAGCTTGGGTGGGTTTATATAGGAAAAGTGAGGGAATTCTTTATTATTTAGGTTTGGGTCCCCTTACATTAAATTAACCCAAACCACAAACCATAACATGTTTGTTGCACATAGTTTTTGGAAAATGGAAGAGGGAAAAAATATTTTATAAGTCCAAAGTCCGATCTTCTTAAAATATTAGGGTTGCTTATGTGGAGGTGAGTCACACTCCCATGAAAATTAATTTAAAAACGCAAGGTGTTTAATATGTCTTGAGGGGTTCATTAATGCTTTAAAAATTAAGTCAATGAAAACCAAAATCAAATTATTTTAATGGTAAAACATATATTGGCAGAACATAAAGATTATAGTATTTGATTACATCACCATTGGGTCATTATGATGTCATAAAACATATTATATATTTAAACGGTATTTAATTTTTACCCAAAAATTTGACTGCCTCAGAAAATTATGAAAAATTCACTGTTGGATAATTTTGACGTCCTGATTCCAGAAATGACATTTATTTTATCTAATTTTTTTTCTAAATATTTTAATTTCCACTCTCAAAATAAAAACTGACATTTATCGAAAATTCACGGGTTTTGACAAAAATGGCTTTCAAACATTAATAAAAAATTTTAATTGCATTCATAAAATTATAAGATCATTTATATTTAATAAAAATTAATTTATTAATAATATTATTATTTTATTAGAATATTATTTATTTAAAAATCACCTAATTTAATAAAATATATTTCTTAATTAAATAATAACTAAAAACACCATTTGTACTTTAAAAACTATTTATAATGTATCAAAAATGACTAAAATTATATTCATTATTATATAAAAAAATAATTTACATGAACATAGTACTACTTATTTGTTACATAACCTCTTAAAACATCTGCATAAGACCTAATGGTAAGGTGTGCGATGGTGAAAAACTCTTGGGGTGGCTCGGATAACATCGCTCGAGTGGTAATTTCAATCAACTTCCACTTTTCCCATAGACGGTCATGTTCGAGACTAACATGATGGAGCTCAGCTTGGGCATGGTCAAGGGAGAAGCCAAAAGACGCCACCACTTTTCTGAGCTCCGAAAAATGGGCTTTGTATGGGGCAATTCTACTAGATAAGGCCATCGCTTCCTTTTTCTGAGTAAATTGGATTTGTTAAAGTCCTATATTTATACTAATCATTTCATTACTGTTCAATGGATATATTAGCAACGGTCAAAATTCTTGACAAAAAACCAATGAAGTTGGCATCTTATAAAAATATTTTTCATAATGAGTCATTTACGTGGATCAAGAGGGATTTTCCATTAATGAAACTTTGGGTCATTACAATATTCCCCCCTTAAGATATTTCACCCTCGAAGTTTTCCTTTTCCCACACTAAAACAAATGTGGGTAACTCAGATTCATCATATCCTCTGATTCCCATGTTTCTTCTTCAGACTTTTGGTTTCTCCACAACACCTTGATGAGGGGCATTGTCTTATTTCGTAGAACTTTTTCTCTACGATCTAAGATCTTCACTGGTTTCTTCTCATAAAAAAGATCATCTTCCAATTGTACCAACTCAGAAGAGAGTACATGTGAAGGGTCCGGTATGTACTTTCTTAAGAGGGATAATGAAAGATATCATGTACTTTGGCCATAGTAGGTGGAAGTTCTAGTTGATAGGCCACAGCCCCGACACGATCAAGAATCTTGAAGGGGCCGATGTACCTTGGACTTAACTTCCCTTTCTTTACAAACCTCATGACCTTATTCCATAGGGATATGCGTAGAAAAACCATGTCTCCAAATTTTTAATCAAGGTCTAGTCGATGATTATCTGCATAACTCTTCTGTCGACTCTGAGCTGTCTTGATATGCTGCTGGATGGTTTTTACCTTCTCTACCATTTCCATGACCATTTCTGGTCCAAGCAGCTTACGTTCGCCGATCTCATCCCAACATGTCGGTGTTATGCACCTTTTCCCATACAGGGATTCATATGGTGCCATTTGGATGCTCGAGTATAAACTGTTGTTATAAGAGAACTCAATCAGAGGAAGATGTTGATCCCATCCTCCTTTAAATTCCATTGTGCACGCTCTCAACATATCCTCAAGTGTTTGGATAGTCTGCTCGGATTTTCCATCATTTTGAGGATGATAGGCCGTACTAAAGTTCAGTTCAGTATTTAGAGCATGTTGAAGACTCATCCAAAACATAGAGGTGAATCTTGGATCTCATTCAGACACAATAGATAGTGGTACTCCATTCAACCATACCACTTCCCTGATATATATCAGTGCCAGTTGATCCAATGAAAAATCCTCCCGAATAGCAATGAAGTGTGCAGTCTTTTTAAGATGATCCACAACAACCCAGATTGCATTGTTGCTTTTGGATGTCCTCGGATGTCCGGTGACAAAGTCTATGGTGATGTTCTCCCATTTCCATTCTGGTATGGGCAATGGTTGCATCATCCCCTTCGACTTATGCCTCTCTGCCTTCACTTTCTAATACACCAGGACCTTTGATGTATATTCAGCGATCTCCTTCTTTATATTATCCCACCAAAAGGTTTCCCGGAGATCTCGATACATCTTTGTGCTCCCTGGGTGAATAGAGAAATTTGAACTATGTGCGTCATCCAAAAGTTCTTTCTTCAGCTCCGGACTTTATGGAACACATAGTCTTTTCCCAAACCGCACAATACCTTCTTCATTAACATCAAACTCTACGGATTTCCCCTTTTTGATAGCTTCCAATTTTTCATGAATTCCCACATCATCCTTTTTGTCATCCTTTAACTTTTCCAAAAGATATGGTTGAGAAATCATTTGTGAAAGGATTAATGATGTTACCTTCTCTATGATTCCCATGTCCATCTTCATCATGTCTAAGAAGATTGGATCCTTCTCAATTCTCATCATTGATAGAATCACTGGATCCTTTCTACTTAGGGAATCTTCCACCTTGTTCTCTTTCCCAGGGTGGTAATGTATTGAATAGTCATAATCCTTGATGATCTCTATCCATCTTCTCTATCGCATATTATGCTCTTTCTGTGTGAATGTATATTTAAGACTCTTGTGGTTAGTATATATATCACATTTCCCTCTATAGAGATAATGCAGCCAGATTTTCAAGGCAATGATCACAGCCGCTAACTCGAGATCATGTGTTGGATAATTTTGATCATGGATTTTCAACTACTTTAAGGCATAGGATATCACTTTATCATTATGCATCAGCACATAGCCTAATCCCTTCTTCGAAGCATCACTGAATACCACAAAAAGTTCCCCACTTGTGGGTAATGTGAGCACGGGCGTAGTGATAAGCCTTTTTTTCAGCACCTTGAAGATTTCTTTGCATTCATCACTCCAAGAAAACTTTACTCCCTTTTGAGTTAGATTGGTAAAAGAGTTGGACAATCATGTGAAATTAATCACAAATCATCGATAATATTCACCTAAACCCAAGAAGCTACGGATATCTGTTACCGATGTTGGCCTCGGCCATCCCTCAATTGCATATTTTTTGGAGGGTTCTACAGATATCCCATTGATTGTGATGATATGGCCAAATAATGAGACCTCCTTCAACCAGAAATCAAACATGCTATACTTTGCATTGATCTTCTCCTTGTGCAACGTCTCTAGTACAGATTTTAAATGCTCCCCATGATCCTCCTTGTTTCTGGAGTATATTAGAATATCATCTATAAAGACTACCACAAATTTTCAAGGTAATTTCTAATGACTCTATTCATCAAGTCCATGAATATTGATGGAGCATTGGTGAGTCCAAAAGGAATTACTATGAATTCATAGTGCATGTATCTTATACGAAAAGTAGTCTTGGGGACATCTTACTTGTTCACACATAATTGATAATATCCCGACCGCAAATCCGCCTTAGAGAAGTATTGTGCTCTACACAGCTGATCAAACAAGTCCTCGATTCTTGGGAGAGGATACTTGTTCTTTATCATGATTTTACTAAGTTCACAATAATAGATGCCAAGCCGCATTGAACCATCCTTCTTCTTGACGAATAGGACTGGTGCACCCCATGGTGAAGCACTTGGGTGTATAAACCCATTATCTAGATTCTCCCATAGATGTTTATTCATCTCTTCAAGCTCAACAAAATCCATTCTATATGGACTCTTGTATATTGGTAGCTCCCTAGGTATATGTTCAATTGAGAACTCAACATTTCTTCTTGGAGGAATACCAGACAGTTCCTCAGGAAACACTTCAGTGAATTCCCTCACAATAGGCATTTCTTCAAGGATGGTTTCTTCCACGGACTCAATCATATGATCCAGATACGAGTGATCATAAGGAAATAATATATATGCTTGGGATTATGGAGCTAAAGGAGATTCATCTTCCTCCTAACACTTGTAATGAATCGGGGGTCGATTCTCCGTATGGAGTGTGATTTCCCTCTCCCGAAAATTTATGTTGGCTCTATATAAAGAAAGCCAATCCATGCCAAGAATTGCATCAAATTCCACCAGAGGGAGTATGACATGGTTCTCCAGGAAATTCAATCCACAGACTATGACATGAGATAACTTATATTCATGGGATGCAATTATTGCCCCATTTTCTGTAATCACCGACATCTTTACTTTCATGATTTGTGGTGGTGCTGGGATTGTTTTACTAAACATTCGAGATATAAAAGAATGTGTAGAATCAAAATCAAAAAGTATGTTCGCTATTCTTGAATGAATAACTAGCATACCTATCACCACTTCGTTGTTGGGGTTCACTTCGGCAGAAGTGATGGAAAAAGCTCTTCCTTGCTGGTTTAGAGGTTGTTGGTTGTCTTCAAAAACCCTTGGATTAGGGCACTGATTTGAAAAATGACCCGGTTCTTTGCATTTGTAGAATTGAACAATAGGTTGAGGTTCGAATGGAGCATTCCTCTCCTCTATCGTAGTTGTGGGTCTTTCTTGCCGACAGTTAACAGCTAGGTACCCTTATCTTCCACACCTGATGCAATTCCTCATCCCCTTAAGGCAATTTACAGGGTGCTTCTTTACGCACTTTTGGCAAGTGGGGTGCTGGATCTTCTAAGAACCGTTGGATTTATCCATCAGACTGCCAGCATTGAATTCCACCTTATGCTTCTTGTCCCCATGATACCCTTGTGATTCCCCGATCTCTATTTCGACCTTGAGGTCAC
Source organism: Viscum album (assembly GCA_963277665.1). NCBI lineage: Eukaryota > Viridiplantae > Streptophyta > Magnoliopsida > Santalales > Viscaceae > Viscum > Viscum album. The sequence continues at coordinate 2,046,978,311 of OY728142.1, forward strand.
ATCGGGCAATCTCCTCATAGCTGTCGAAGTCACTGATCGTTAAAGCTTTCAGTATGCTAGGATTCATCCCACCAATGAAGCAGTCAACTTTGCATTCGAGGGTAACGACAATGACGGAAGCATATCGTGCAAGACTTGTGAAGTTTTCCTCGTACGCTCCAACAGATTTTTCATCTTTTTTCTTGAGGGAATAGAAGTCCCCCTCCATATTAAGACGGAGGGTGCACGAAAATATTTATCGAAAAACATCTTCCGGAAGTCCTTCCATTCCAACGCCTTGATATCCTCCTAAGGCTTCGTATTTTTGATCAACATCCACCATTGATCTGCTTCACCCTCTATATGATAAGAAGCTAGGAGAACCTTCTCTTTTTCAGAACATTGAATGTTGAAGAATATCTTTTCAATGGATTTGATCCATTGTTCAGCGATCGTGGGATTGGATGATCCACTAAAAGTAGGGGACCTTTTTCTCATAAAGCTATTTATAGTGACTTGTTCTTTCTTAGTAGGGTTTGAACATTCTTCTTGACCCGTGATTCTATTCAAAACATGAGTTAGCTGAGAGAGATGCGTGACAATGTTCGTGATTCCCGCTCCCATTGGATTTGGCATCTAATTAGTACAGTCATCACACTAATCTTCACAACGATTGTTATCCCGAGTCCTCCTATTACCGACCATTGGCTAGAATAAAAGGAATGTTAGGGGAAACACATAAAGGGTAATCCAAAGACAAAAGTTGATGACTTATAAATAATCTTTTATTTCCTTACTCATGAGACTATAGGCTTCAATCTAGGCTTTTCATGATCTACTTTCTAACATATATTCGTAGGGGAATTTTTTTGAATTCCCTTTATAAGGGTTCATACTAAACTTTTAAATTAATCAAAACATATCCCCCTAGGAGTTTCATAACCAAGAGTGCAGCAAGCCCCATTTTCGTGCACCAGTTCCTCTTCGAGTCTAGCTCAAAGCGGTGTTTTCGGGTAATACCCCTAGGATACATCTGTGCCAGAGCCGCCTCTACCTGCTCGTATCCAGACAGGGATGTATTTGTTTGATAAACCACTTACTCAGTACTTACCAAAACATAGGGATGTTTTTATTATACCTAGTATTGTATCTAAGGCTTTACTAGGGTTTCCTAATGCCAAAAATAACTAAACCTATCCTCTGATACCAACTATGAAAACCCTGCTTTTATTACGAACATAAACATGATCTATTACATAAAACATCACTTGATACAACAAGAAGATCAATATTTTTAGTCTATTTGGGGCTTAGGATCATTAAAAAAAATCATAAAACATCAAATACAACATCTTTATTGAAAAAATCCTTTAAATGACCACTACATTCCCTCGTACTTAGCATTGAATGGTATAACCTGAGGACATGAATAAGAAAAGGGTGAGCTATAAAGCCCAGTAAGGGAGTACACATAGAATAAATTGAGTAGTAAAATACATGTTAGACAATAGGCATATCAATAGGGAATAAAAGAAACATGAACATAAAGGCATGATAAATAATTATAATCATAACATGGAAATGTAGCAACAACACTTAACATGGAATTAGCATGAGCCAAGGCTCATTTCACATAGAGCATGAGTAAATCCTTATTACACATGAAGCACGAGTAAACCCTCATTGCACATGAATTAGAATGAGTCAACACTAAGTGCAAATGATGTATCATGATACTATACTTTACCCAATGCATTGGAGCGCTATAAGGGCGCACCCTTCTTAATGCTTTCATTTAATGCATAAGTGTTTCACATGGATCATAAAACATGGATTCATAAAACATAATCATTTATTCCACGATAAAGGAATGTGTAATTAATACATGAAACTTTGTAATAAATATGTAAAGGTGCATAATGGTGGATACCCATGATGGAGAAATGGGCATGGTATCCACTACACAATGGCATTGTCTTAGAAAATCGGTGCGATTTCGGCAGCGTAACGACGTGACATAAGAATTCAAAAAAATGGTTGATGAGAGAGAAATGGGTTACTAATCATATTTAAATGTAATGGAATGTAAGGAGGTCATATAGATAAATTTATGAACAATTGTAATGGAATTTAGATTCATGATACAAAATTATTGCTTGAATGTAAAAGAAGAGAGAGAAGTTCCTTTCGGAATTTCGGCATAGTAACGGGTGTACATGGGAGGCATTTAATGAGAGAGAAAGGGGTCTCCCACAATTAAAAAAATAAGAGGAAAGTATGGGGGATGTTCTAAACCATACAACAACATTCATAATTGAAATTAAATGGGCAATACAACTTAATGAAAATTGATAAAAAAGAAAAAGGAAGAAAAAACCCCTTACTTGGAAGTGTGCTCTCAAAGGCTAGAGAGAGGCTTTTGAGAGGATTCTTGGGAGCTTGGGGCACCTTGGGAGGATTCTATATAGATTAGGGAAGAGGTTGGATGAACTCTAAGGGCTTTGAGTGAGGATGAAGTGGGATCTTGGGTGGGTTTATATAGGAAAAGTGAAGGAATTCTTTATTATTTTTGTTTGGGTCCCCTTACATTAAATTAAACCAAACCACAAACCATCCCATGGTTTTTTCCCATGGTTTTTGGAAAAGATAAGAGGAAGACAATATTTTATAAGGCCAATGTCCGAACTTCTTAAATTATTAGGGTTGCTTATGTGTAGGTGAGTCACACTCCCATGAAAATTATTTTAAAAAGGCAAGGTGTTGAATATGTCTTGAGGGGTCCATTAATGCTTTGAAAAGTAAGTAAAAAAAACCCAAAATCACATTATATTAATGGTAAAACATATATTGGCCGAAAATAAAGATTATAGTATTTTATTACATCACTATTGGGGCATTATGATGTCATAAGACACATTATATATTTAAACGGTATTTAATTTTTACCAAAAAAATTGACTGTCTTAGAAAATTATGAAAAATTCACCGTTGGATAATTTCAACGTCCTGATTCTAGAAATGAAATTTATTTTCTCTAATTTTCTTTATAAATATGTTAATCTTCACTTTTAAAATAAAAACCGACATTTATCGAAAATTCACGGGTTTTGACAGAAATGGCTTTCAAACCATAATAAAAAAATTTAATTTCATTCATAAAATTATAAGATCATTTATATTTAATAAAAAATAATTTAATAATAATATTATTATAATATTGATATATTATTTAATTAAAAAATCTCTTAATATAATAAAATATATTTATTATTTAAATAATAACTAAAAACAACATCTGTACTTTAAAAACTATTTATAATGTATCAAAAATGACTAGAAATTATATTCAATACTATAAAAAAAAGTAGTGTACATTAAAATAGTACTACATATTTGTTACATAACCACATAAAAGAGCCGCATAAGACCTAAGGGTAAGGTGTGCGATGGTGAGAGACTCTTTGGGTGCCTCGGATAACATCGCTCAAGTGGTAATTTCAATCAACTTCCACTTTTCCCGTAGACGGTCACTTTCGAGCTTGACATGATGAAGCTCAGCTTGGTCTTGGTCATGGGTGAAACCCAAAGGCGCCACCACATTTCCGAGCTCCGAAAAATGGGCTTCGTAAGGGGAAATTCTACTGGATGAGGCCATCGCTTCCATTGTCTGAGTAAATTGGATTTGTTAAAGTTATATATTTATACTAATCTTGTGATTACTGTTCAACGACTATATTAGTAACGGTCAAAATTATTAACATAAAACCATTGAAGATGACATCTTATAAAAATATTTGTCATAAAGAGACATTTAACTGGATCAAGAGGGATTTTCAATTAATGAAACTATGGGTCGTAACATACATAATTCCAAAAACAATGATATGATAATGAATAAGATAGGATGATCAGAAGAATATATTGATTGATTAATTAGTTATAAAACTATAGTGAATACCTATAATGTATGACTACTGACCATGTTTGAATGATGGGAGCTACATTTTTCAAGAACTGTCCTCGGGGCCCGTGCCGTGACTAACTAAGCCTGCCTTCCATAGGCCAGGGGCTGGAGACTAGCACCAAATGAATAAATCCCGATAAATGGGAAGGAATTGCCTTTATAAAAGAAAACAAACACCACAGAGTAAAAGAGGAAGTAAAAAAACTAAGTAAAACTGAAACAAGCTGTGCTAAAAGTAAAGGGGCTGGAAATAAAAGCCCAACTGTAATGTACAAGGAAAATGATAAAACATCCGGAAGGTGACAAGCAGCTCCTAGATCATCCACCAAGGATCCTACCTGAAGGGTAGGTACAGATAGTGCAGCTCCTGGATCGTCCACCACGGATCCTACCTAAAGGGTAGTTATAGATAGCCTCCACAACACTCTCTCCCATCAACCTCCTCTGAGTGTCGCCTCGTCATGAATTCCACCACCGGATACTGTCTGGTTGTGAGGTCCACCTCCAGGTACTGTCGAATCCTCGAACACTCGGCCTCTGTCTGCGCTGCCTGTCGTCTGCAACCAACACAATGAGGTGCAGCCATAGCCCGTGCAGGGGTGAATATAACAATACTCACTAGGGACCCCGATACCCTCATGGTCTCACAGAATTAAACAAGTATAACCACAAATAATATCTCAACAGATAACCTCTACTTAGGTATATGCCCATACATATAACCAAGTTATCATGTAACCCATCTCAATCATGAGGAAACACAATGATTATGAAATCAATGGATAACCACTACCCGGGTATATTCCCATACATATACCTAAGTTATCAAGTGATCCATCTCAATCACGAGGTAAACACAATGTTCATAGACTCATCTCAACCAGGATTTTATTCATGATGTCGAAACCACGACTGTTGGAGAACTCCTCCTCTGTCGAGTACAGTGGGCCTGCCACTACAACCAAGCGTGCCCTACTAAATTTGTAATGTTGTAGTACTCCACCTGTCGAGTATTGTGGGCCTGTTGCTACAACCAAGCGCTTCCCACCATGGGTCTGCCGCTACAACCAAGTGCTCCCCCTCATAGCCTCCAGAGGTACTCTTTCTGTTGAGTACTGCGGGTCTGCCGCTACAAACAAGCGCTCCTCCTCCGTGGGTCTGCCGCTACAACCAAATTCTCCCCCTCATAGACTCCAGAGGTACTTCTTCTTTTGAGTACCACAGGTCTGCGGCTACAACCATGCGCTCCTCTGCCATGGGTCTGCCGCTATAACCAAGCGCTCCTCCGTCGTGGGTCTGCCGCTACAAGCAATCGCTCACCCTCATAGCCTCCATAATTAATCCTTCTGTTGAGTACCACAGGTCTTCCACTACAACCAAGCGCTCCTCCTCCATAGGTCTGTCGCTACAACCAAGCTCTCCCCACTGGCCAATCCGAAAGACACTGAGTCGATAGATCAGTAATCGTCAAGTTTCAGCGAGCTACTAGGTCTCTTCACTCTGTTAGCTCGTCACCGAGAGGGTCCGATCCACGAGCTACTGGTCGATACTCCATGTATCAAAAAGTTCCACAAAAAAGTATCTCAAGGGACCGCCTCGTCATAGGGGTCTCAACGCAGCAAACGGCGCGTCAATCGGACGCCCAGTCTGTTTGTTATTAGCCTTTTTCGTCCTAGGGGCCCAGTTGGTTTTGTGTACGAACCAACCCGACTGTATATCAACTGTACCCCTAACTCTCATAGGGTATTCTAACAGAGACCATTTCTCATCGTGATCACCAACACCGCTGATGGTTTGTCAAATAGATGTTCGGTCTAAAAGTTATCAGCCTTTCGGTTCTAGAGGCCCGTTTGGATTTCAGGTACAATCCAACCTAGAAAATTTCCAACTACATCCAAAACATAGGAGAATAATTCCAAAAGTTCCATCTCATCAAGAGTAATCCAACAAATTCAATGGCACGTCAATCGGACATTCAGAGCTCATGTTATAAGTGTTTCCGCTCCGAGGGCCCAGTTGGTTTCATGCTCGAACCAACCTGGCCGAACCCAAAGTTCTCCGAAACCTTGAGTGTAATATACCAAAACGACCGTCTCGATCCAAGGATAACATCACCTATGAAGGTGTGTTGTTTGGAAGTCCACAGCCCATGTTACGGGCAAAATACCGAAAGAAGTCGGGAAATAGGGGGTTCGGGCCCGGCATGATACCCCCTGGGTCAGCCCGAACCAGGACGACCCGACCCAGGTCCAGGTCCGGCCCACTTGGGCAAGGCCCGACCCAGATGGCGCGGCCCGGCCAGGCACCAGGCAGCTCGACTGTAATGGCTGAGCAATGCGGGGGGAGTGGGGGGGGGGGGCTGCCCCCCCGCGTTGTGAAACCGCGGCCACCATGCAGTGGGTGGCTCCTGCTGTCCAGCCAGGGGTTACAACCCCCGGACCTTCCCCCTGAACGGTTGGCCCGCACCGGCCGGCCAGCTGCTGCCACCACAGGACCGGGGCAGTCCCGTCCCCCTTCTTTGACGCCAGTGGCTGGAAACCGACCGCCGTTCCCTGCTCTGCCGCGGCCTATGGCCAAGCCCTTGATCCGTCTGGCACAGTGTGACGGTGTTGCGCCCCTCCGTCATGGTCCCTCTCCTACCGCGGTGCCTTTTAGGTTCTCCGGCACGACTAAACGGCGCTGCGACTTGTTCATCTTCAATGGCACGACACGACGACACCACACTTCTTCGCCCAAACTCATAGCTTCCACGCAGTGAAACGACATCGCGCCGCCTTACACATGCCACAACAAAACCAAACAACCAAGGGGGTGGAGGGTCGGCCGTGTTCGTGCAGTCTAACCTCCTCCCGTTATTGCGATTATAGGCGGCCCAGATAAGACGATTAATCAGCGATGAAAGTAAACATGAACAAAAAGCAATAATCCCCCTACCTCGAGCGTAGTCGTCGAACGAGGTTGTCGTGGAAAGGGACGTCGCGGAATTGATCATCACTGAAGAAAGCGTCGCGGAAGGAGGATCGTCACGTCTTAGAGAAAATATTCGTCAGCGTGGTGTCATCGATCTCTGAGGATCCGACATTATTTTCGACCTTCAATGGAGGTCGGCGTTCTTCGCGTTCTTCACGTTCTTTGTCGAGGAGAAAGAACTTCAAGAACTTGAGAAACTTCTTCCCAAGCCTCTCACAACCCAACAACTCTAATAAAATAAGATATTGTCTTATTTTATTTCTCAAGCCATGTGTTTCAAAATTCAAAAACGAAACATTCAATTAAATGAATTAATTGCAACGTTTAATCCACCCAAATTAATTGAGGCATTTCATAAACAGAAATATGCAAGGGTTGACTTCCACTTAAAAGGGGTGTGGGTGTGTTAGCTTAATTAAAAGGGGGTTGAGGAAGTTGAAATAAATGGTGGGGCTTGTGTGGGACCCACCTTACAAATATCCTACCTAGTGGGTAGGATAATGTGGGTCCCAATTCATCCACTTAGTTTAGGTTAAACAAAATAAAATAAAATTGGTTGCACCACTTTTATTTTATTCCTTTACTTAACCCAAAAACATAAAAACCACACCCGAGAAAATGAAACTCTGGTAGAGGTGTTTCTAAGCAATTACCGGCACTACGATTCCTTCGGTGCCCTCAGAATTCGATTCCGAGCCCCGGTTCAAATGTTAGGAAAACCCGCTCGTTCGTTCAAAAAATGTACCCGAGCTAAACTTCGGAAAATGATATATGGCACACTGGGCCACATAATCAGGTGCCGTCCGAAACTGCGTTCTTGTAAAATCCTAAAGAAAATCAAGAAAAAATTTTCCTAGAAATTTCTGGCTCTTTACATTACTCCCACCTCAGGGTTTTACGTCCCCGTAAAGTTTTAACACAAACTAGGGATACAAAAGAGAACTGAGCATGCATCTGAGCCTTCCACTCCCATGTTCTCACCTGGAGGTTCCCACATTTCTAGTGAAACCACACCCGAGGAATCAACCATCCTCGCAGGATCCGCTCCTGTCATTCCTCGATCCCCACTGGAACCTCAGTGAGGGTCACCCCATCGCCCATGTCCAGCTCCTCATGGTGGATGAAAAGAGAAGGGTCAAGTTTGTATCTCCTTAGTTGAGATACATTGATGTTGTCGTGCACCTTGTGCAACTAAGGTGGGTGTGTCAAGCGGTAAACCACCTCGCCTACCCTGCTGAGGACCTAGAATGGTCCGTTGAACCTCGGAGATAACTTGTCACCTCCACCACATCTCTGTAACCCACGTCAAGGTGAGACCCGTAAGGGAAACGTAGTCTCCATCCTCGAACTCTAGTGGTCTCCACCCTCTGTCAGCACAAAACTTTTTTCGGCTCTGAGCTTTCCTCATTCTCTCTTGGATGACTTGGACCTTTCTGGTCCTACATGAGCTGCTGAGATTTCTTCTTGGACAATAAGATAAGTCTGGTCTCATCCCCTGGATGAACCACATTCTTCGCCTAATACAGTCAATCCCTACATGGACGATGTTAATCCATACCATGGATGACGTCGTAAGGCCTCGACGCTACTACCAAGAGATCCAACCGTTACTCTCACCTCCAGGGGTTGAGTCACACTATCGGCATCAGTGTGTGGTCACTAGGACTCCTTCAGTAGGTATCTCAAAGTGAGGGTCAATTCAACGGGTTTTAAACCGGAACCTCGTAGTAACAACATAAAGAGAGTATAGGAAGTTAAAATCCATAATAAATGTTTCTTTTATTACTGTATCTCAAAGTACAAAGACAAAAAGAATCTACAAACAAACATCAACCAAGCTAGAAGAAAAATGAACAAAAGTCTCCAGGTCTGGATCTAGTCCCACTCTTGTCCATCTACTCCCGTAGCTCCATGATCGTAGGCCTCAGCTGCCTGAAGCTGAGATCTCCCACGTCCACTAGTTCTCTGCTATCGGGGTGGACCTCCTGGTGGTTTTGGTGGAAACACCTCGAAGCGTCTCCCACCTCCACCTGCACGACCATCTCCCCTTCCACGATCTCCTGCTCCAAGCGGTCCGCTCGATCGAGCCTCTCCCTCTACCTGGGAGGTCCTTTGTTCATCTGATGGTCATCTGTATGGCAGGTCGGACAGTCACAAGCCATGTGACCATCCCTGCCGCAGGGGTAACACTTTCCGTGCATGGTATGTCATTCTCCATCCCGGGTGCCTCGCACAAATGATCATGTGTCATGCGGTCAACAACCAGTAGGTCTAGTCCTCTTGCACTCTTCTAGCTCGTCACTGGGAGGGTCCGCTCCACGAGCTACTGGTTGATACTCCAAGTATCACAAACTTACATGAAGAAGTATCTCAAGGGACCACCTCATCAGAGGGGTATCAACGCAGTAGACGACGCATCAATCAGACCCCTAGTCTGTGAGTTGTTATCCTTTTTCATCCCAGGGGCCCGATTGGTTTCATGTACGAACCAACCAGACCGTATATCAACTGTACCCTGAAATCTCATAGGGTATACTCATAGGGACCATTTTCAACGTTATCCCCAACTCCACTGATGGTTTTTCAAACGGACGTCCGGTCTGAAAGTTATCAGCCTTTCCGTTCTAGGGGCCCGGTTGGATTTGGGTACAATCCAACCCGGACGCAATCCAACTACATCCAAAACATAGGCGAAGCATGCCAAAAGTTCTGTCTCATCAAGAAGAATCTAAAAATGTCAATAGAACGTCAATTGTACGTCCTGAGCTCATGTTATAAGTGTTTCCGCTCCGAGGGCCCGGTTGGTTTCATGCACGAACCAACCCAGCTGAACCCAAAGTTCTCCGAAACATTTAGTGTAATATACCAAAACGACCGCCTCAATCCAAGGATTGCATTGTAGATGAAGGTGCATCGTTCGGAGGTCCACAGCCCATGTTATAGGGAAATTACCAAAGATGTCCGGAAATAGGGGGTTCGGGACCTGTCCTTCCCGGCCCGATACCCCATGGGTCGGCCCAAACCGGGTCGACCCGACCCGGGTCTGGGTCCGGCTCGCTTGGGTGCGGCCCGGCCCGGCTGGCACGGCCCAGCCCCCGTCGGCTCGCCCATAACGGCCGAGGGATGATGGGGGGGGGGCTGCCCCCCGCGTTGTGAAATCGTGGCCCCTATATGGGGGGCCGCTCCTACTGACCATCCGGGGGTTACGACCCCCAGCGCTTCCACCTGACCGGCCGACCCGCATCGGCCGGTCGGCTGCTGCCGCCATGGGACCGGGGTGGTCCCGTCCCCCAGCTCCGAAGCCGGAGGCCGAAAACCAGCCGACGTTCCCTGCTCCGCCGTGGCCTATGGTCGCGGCCTTGAACCGTCTGACGCCGCGCGACGGCGCTGTGCCCCTCCGCCTTGGTGCCATTGAGGATCTCCGGCGCGGCGCGATGGCGCCGCGACTTGTTCGTCTTCAACGGCGCAGCGCGGCGGTACCGTTCTTCATCGCCAAAAATCATAGCTTTCGTGCGGTGCAACGGCACCGCCCCACCTTACAGGTGCCACAACAAAACCAAACAACCAAGGGGGAGGAGGGTCGACTGTGTTCGTGTGGTTCGACCAACTCCCGTTATTGCGAGAACAGGAATCCCAGATAAGACGATTTATCATCGATGAATGTAAACAGGAAGAAAAATCAATAATCCCCCTACCTCGAGCGTAGTCGTCGAATGAGGTTGTCGCGGAAAGGGACGTCACAGAATTGATCGTCGCAGAAGAAGGCGTCGTAGAAGGAGGATCATTGCATCACGGAGAAAAGATTCGTTGGCATCGCGTCGTCGATCTCCGAGGATCCGGCGTTCTTGTCGACCTTCTTCGGAGGTCGGTGTTTTTCACGTTCTTCGTGTTCTTCGTCGAGGAGGAAGAACTTCAAGAACTTGAGCAAATTCTTCCCAAGCCTCTCACAACCCAACAACTCTAATAAAATAAGAGTTTCTCTTATTTTATTTCTCAAGCCATGCGTTTTAAAATTCAAAAAACGAAACATTCAATTAAATGATATAATTTCAATGTTTAAACCGCCCCAATTAATTGAGGCGTTTCATATATAGAAAAATGCAAGGGTTTACTTCCACTTAAAAGGGGAGCGGTTGCGTTACCTTAAATAAAAGTTGGTAGAGGAAGTTGAATGAAACGGTGGGGCTCGTGTGGGACCCACCTCACAAATATCCTACCTAGTTGGTAGGATATTGTGGGTCCCACTTCATCCACTTAGTTTAGGTTAAACAAAATAAAATAAATTTTGTTGCACAATTTTTAATTTATTCCTTTACTTAACCCAAAAATTTAAAAACCACACCTGAGCAAATGCATCTCTGGAAGGGGTGTTTCTAAGAAATTATCAGCGATGCAATTCCACCGGTGCCCTCAGAATTTGATTCCGAGCACCGGTTCAAAAGATAGAAAAACCCGCTCGTTTCTTCACTGAACATACCCGAGCTAAACTTCGAAAAATGATTCAGGGCACACCGGGCCACATAATCAGGTGCCGTCAGAAATTGCGTTCTTGTAAAATTACAAATAAAATCAAGAAGAAATTTTCCTTGAAATTTCTAGGTCTCTACATTACTCCCACCTCCGGGATTTACATCCCCGTAAAGCATTAACACAATATAGGGATACAAAAGCGGTACTGAGCACGCATCTGAGCCTTCCGCTCCCATGTGCTCACCTGGAGGTTCCCGAATTTCAAGTGAAAGTGCACCCAAGGAATCTACTTTCCTCGTAGGATCCTCTCCTGTCGTTCCTCGATCCCCACTGGAACCTCTGTGAGGGTCACCCCATCGCCCATGTCCATCTCCTCGTGGTTGATGAAAAGCGAAGGGTCGAGTTCGTATCTCCTCAGTTGAGATACATGGAAGTCATCGTGCACCTGGTGCAACTGAGGTGGGTGGGTCAAGTGGTAAACCACCTCGCCTACCCTGATGAGGACCTAGAAGAGTCGGTTGAACCTTGGAGATAACTTGTCACCTCGGCCACATCTCCGTAACTCACGTCGAGGTGAGACCCGTAAGGGAAATGTGGTTTCCATCCTCAAAATCTAGTTATCTCTGCCTCCTATCGGCACAAGACTTTTGCCATCTCTGAGATGTCCTCATCTACCCTTGGATGACTTAGACCTTTCTGGTCCTACAAGAGCTGCTGATATTTCTTTGTTTCCGATAAGAGAAATTTGGTCTCATCCCCTAGATGAACCATGTTTTTCGCTTAAAATAGTCAATCCCGAAATGGACGATATTAATCCATACCAAAGATGACGTCGTAAGTCCTCGACGCTACTACCATGAGATCCAACCATTACTCTTCTCTCCAAGGGTTGAGTCCCTATGTCGGCATCAGTGTGTGTTCACTGGGTCTCCTCTAGTAGGTATCTTAAAGTGAGGGTCAAGTCAACAGTTTTTAAACCAGAACCTCTTAGTGACAACATAAAGTGAGGAAAAAAACGTAAACGCCACAAAAAATGTGTCTTTTATTACTGCAGCTCAAAGAAAAAAGACATAAATCATATACAAACAAACATCAAACAAGATTGAAGAAAAATGAACAAATGTCTCCAGGTCTGGAGCTAGTCCCGCTCCTGTCCATCTGCTCATGGAGCTCCATGATCGTAGGCCTCAGTTGCCTGAAGCTGAGCTCTCACATGTCCACTTGTTCCATGCGGTCAGGGTGGACCTCCTGGTGGTGGTGGTGGCAACACCTTGAAGCGTCGTCCACCTCCAGCTGCACTGCCAGCTCCCCTGCCATGGTCTCCTGCTCCAAGCGGTCTACCTCGATCGAACCTCTGCCTCTGCCTAGGAGGTCCTTCATTCATATGCTGGTTATCTATATGGCGGGTCAGGTAATCACGATCCATGTAACCAACCCCACCACATGAGTAACACTGTACGAGAATGGTAAGTAATTCTCCACACCAGGTGCCTCGCACAAACGATCTTGTGTCGTGCGTTCGACCACCAGTAGGTGTAGTCCTCTTGGACCTCTGCATCATCTATCTGCTGCACACTGCAGAAGAATCTACCGCATGGTGGATAGTGGTGGGTCCTGCTGCTGGAGACTGCTCAGCAAGGAAACTATCCACTAAGAGGGATCACTCCAACACCAATGTCTGTGTCAGAATGCTATGAGAAACAACTGAATCTCAGATCTCTCGCCTAAGCCCCTGCTTGAAGGTTCTGGCACTGAAGAATGGGTCTCATACCATGTCTGTGGAATAGCCCGAGAGATCGGTAAACCTCGCCGTGTACTTGGCTGCTGTCATGCTGCCCTGCCGCAGATGTAGTAGCTCTTGGATGCGCACTGCACAGAGGGTGGCTGGGATGAACTCTGAGCGGAAAAGGCCCTCAAACTCTATCCAAAGGCGAGGTTCCTCATCGTGCACCCGGAGCATCAATCTCCACCATCTTCCTGATGCCGCGTGCAGGAGGCTCGCTGCAAGGAAAAACATAAGGTTTGCTGGTGTCCTCACTAACCTGAGAACTCATACAACTGCCTCCAGCCAATCCTTGGCTTCCTGAGGGTCTGTGTCCCTGAGGATCCCAGGCGGTCACTGACGCTGAAACTCGTGCAGTGCACTAAGGCGATGTGCATCGTCAGCGGCTGGGGCAGGTAGCATCGGTGGCTCGGCGGGTAGAGGTACCTTCGATGCCTCTGCTGTCAAAGGGCCCTCTACCGAGGCCTCGTCGATCAGTGGGATTTCGTCATGCACGACGCTCGGAACCCTAGCTGGCTGCCATCGTGGGGCCATCCTGAAAAGAAACCGGTGCCCCATGGTTAATACAGTATAACTAGTGAGCTGACAGAAAGTAATCACAAAGTAAAAATTTTAAACACACATGCAATCAATGTTTTCGTGTATTGAGATGGAAATCAGAAGCCAGGGTCCTGGTGTACAGATACATCGGCCGCCACACCAACACTGTACTCCTTGGACTAATAACCACACTCAATACCTTTAACACTATTGCATAACCTAGAAGAAGGATCAGAGTCCTGAGTTCTGCGGTAAAACTGAACTCCTTTGATACCAATTTGTCACGACCCATCCTCGTGGCCCATGCCATGACTACCCCAAGACCGCCTTCTATTGGCCAGGGGATGGCGACTAGCACCAAAGGCATAAATCCTGATAACTGGGAAGGCATTGCGTTTGTAAAAGTAAACAAACGCCATAGAGTACATACAGAAGTAAAACATTAAGTAAAACTGAAACAAGCTGTGCTGAAAGTAAAAGGGCCGGAAATACAAGCCCAACTGTAAAGTACACGGAAAAAGATAAAACAGCCGGAAGGTGACAAGCAGCTCCTGGATCATCCACCAAGGATCCTACCTGAAGGGTAGGTACAAATAGCGTAGCTCCTGGATCGTCCACCATGGATCCTACATGATGGGTAGGTACAGATAGACTCCACAACACTCTTTCCCGTCAACCTCCTCCGAGTGTCGCCTCATCGTGATGTCCACCACCAGATACTGTCTCGTTGTGAGGTCCACCTCCGGGTACCATCCAGTCCTCGAACACTCGGCCTCTGTCTGTGCTGACCGTCGTCTGCAAGGAACACAACGAGGTGCGGGCATAGCCCGTTCAGGGTTGAGTATAACAATAATCAGTATGGATCCCAATACCCTAAAGGTATCACTAAATCCAATAAGGATAACCACAAATATGATCTCAACAGATAACCTCTACATAAGAATATGACCATACATATACCCAAGTTATCAAGTAACCCATATCAATCATGAGGTTACACAACGATTATGAAATCAATGGATAACCACTACCCCGGTATATGCTCATACATATACCTAAGTTATCAAGTGACCCATCTCAATCATGAGGTAAACAAAAAGGTCATAAACTAATCTCAACACAGATTTTATTCATGATGTCAAAACCATGGCTGCTGGAGAACTCCTCCTCTGTCGAGTATAATGGGCCTGCCACTACAACCAAGGGCTCTACACTAACCATATACTGTTGTAGTACTCCACCTGTCAAGTACTGTGGGCCTGCTACTACAACCAAACGCTTCCCACCATGGGTCTGCTACTACAACGAAGCGCTCACCCTCATAGCCTCCAGAGGTACTCCTTCTGTTGAGTATCGTAGGTCTGCCGCTACAACTAAGCACTCCTCTGCCATGGGTCTGCCGCTACAACCAAGCGCTCCCCCTCATAGCCTCTAGAGGTACTCCTTCTTTTGAGTACCATGGTTCTGCCGCTACAACCAAGCGCTCCTCCACCGTCAGTATGCCGCTACAACCAAGCGCTCCTCCCCCGTGGGTCTGCCGCTAAAACCATGCGCTCCCCCTAATAGCCTCTAGAGGTACTCCTTCTGTTGAGTACCGCGGGTCTGCCTCTACAACCAAGCTCTCCTCAATCGTGGGTCTGCCGCTAAAACCATGTGCTCCCCACTGGGATATCGGAAACACACCGATTCGATAGATCTGCAGTTGTCAAGTCTCAGCCAACTACTAGGTCTCTGCACTCTGCTTGCTCGTCAACGGGAGGGTCCGATCCACAATCTACTGGTCGATACTCCATGTATCAAAAAGTTCAACTAAGAAGTATCTCAAGGGACTGCCTCGTCATTGGGGTCTCAACGTAGCAGACGACACGTCAATCGGACTCCCGGTCTGTGAGTTATTTGCCTTTTTTATCCCAGGGGCCCGGTTGGTTTCGTGTACGAACCAACCCGACCATATCTCAAATTTACCCCGAACACTCATAGGGTATACTCATAGGGACCGTTACTCAACGTGATCACAAACACTGCGGACGGTTTGTCAAACGGACATCCGGTCTGAAGGTTATCAGCCTTTCTATTCCAGGGGCCCGGTTGGATTTCGGGTACAATCCAACCCAGCCGCTATCCAACTACATCCAAAACATAGGCGAAGCATGCCAAAAGTTCCATCTCATTAAGGGGAATCCAAAAAAGTCAACGGCACGTCAATCAGACGTATGGAGCTCAAGTTATAAGCTTTTCCACTCCAAGGGCCTCGTTGGTTTCGTGCACGAACCAACACAGCCGAACCCAAAGTTCTCCGAAACCATGAGTTTAATAAACCAAAATGACCGTCTCGATCCATGGATCGCATCACAGCTGATGGTGCATCGTTCGGAGGTCCACATTCCAAGTCATGGGCAAAAGACCGAAAGAAGTCCGAAAATATGGGGTTCAGGCCCAGTCAGACCCGTCCCGATACCCCCTGGGTCGGCCCGAACCGAATCGACCTGACCCGGGTCTGGCGTGGCGCGACGGCGCCGCGACTTGTTTGTCTTGAACTGCGCGGCGTAACGAAACCACGCTTCTTCTCCAAAACTCATAGCTTCTTCATGGTGAAACGGCACCACGCCACCTTACACGTGCTGCAACAAAACCAAACAACCAGGGGGGAGGAGGTTCGGTCGTGTTCATGTGGTCCGACCTCCTCCCGTTATTGCGATAACAGGCGGCCCAGATAAGACGATTAATCAGTGATGAAATTAAACAGGAACAAAAAGCAATAATCCCCCTACCTCGAGCGTAGTCGTCGAAGGTGGTAGTCGCGGAATGGGACGTCGTGGAATTGATCGTCAGAGAAGAAGGCGTCGCGGAATGAGGATTGTCGTGTCGTGGAGAAAATATCCGTCAGCGTAGCGTCATCGATCTCCAAGGAACCAGTGTTCTTGTCGACCTTCGTCGGAGGTCGGTGTTCTTCGCGTTCTCCGCGTTCTTCGTCGAGGATGAAAAACTTCAAGAACTTGAGAAAATACTTCCCAAGCCTCTCACAACCCAAGAAATCTAATAATATAAGAGTTTGTCTTATTTTATTTATCAAGACATGCATTTTAAAATTCCAAAACGAAACATTCAATTAAATGAAAAAATTGCAACGTTTAAACCGCCCAAATTAATTGAGGCGTTTCATAAACAGAAAAACGCAACGGTTGACTTCCAGTTAAAAGGGGTGAGGGTGTGTTACCTTAATTAAAAGGGGGTTGAGGAAGTTGAATGAAATGGTGGGGATCATGTGGGCCCCACCTCACAAATATCCTACCTAGTGGGTCGGATATTGTGGGTCACACTTCATCCACTTAGTTTAGGTTAAACAAAATAAAATAAAATTGGTGGCACCACTTTTATTTTATTCCTTTACTTAACCCAAAAATTTAAAAACCACACCCGAGAAAACGCAACTTCGGAAGAGGTGTTTCTAAGAAATTATCGGAAATGCGATTCAATCAGTGCCCTCATAATTCGATTCCGAGCACCGGTTCAAAAGTTAGAAAAACCCGCTCGTTCGTTTACTAAACGTACCCGAGATAAAATTTGGAAAATGATTCTGGGCACACCGGGCCTCAGAATCAGGTGCCGTCAGAAACTGCATTCTTATAAAATTCCAAATAAAATCAAGAAATAATTTTCCTTCAATTTTCCGGGTCTTTACAACATTAATGTTTTAAAAATTGTATAAGATTAGATTATATTCTCTACATGGTAATGGAAAGATCATGATTTGGTATATGTGAGTCATGTTTGTGGTCAATATATTGTAACCATGTTGAGGGGTTCATTGGTATTAAATATATTCATTATAAAAAAAATATTTATATAAATTAAAATACTAATGGTATAAAGTTTTAAATATGAAAGGGGAATATATTACATTGTTGTATTTAGTTATTGTTAGAAACACCATCTTGAACTGGTTACCCTTTAGGCTAGGGAGAAATTTGTTACTGCATACACTAGAATGAATAGTTGAAAGAAAATTGAATATAAAGATGAATTTCAGATAGGTTATCTAAGAATCTCAATGAATTACATAGAATGTGAATAAAGAGACACATAGATCTTCTAAAGAGTGTGATAGAAACATTATTAGTATAGTAAGAGGGTTGGGGAATATTTACTATCAGAGAAAAATATATAAATACTGAATGATGTTGTTATAAGGTTGTTTGTAGGATATATTGGGTTGTATGAATTATTGTATTGACTTTGGGAGAGGATCTTGGGTGTGTAAATATTCAAATTGGGCATAATATGGTGTTAATATTAAGGTCTTGGCTAGGTAGTGGGAGTAGTGGTTCATAGGGATTCCTTTCTATCCCCTTGATTTTTCTACTTCATATCTAATTAATGTTCATGTATCTTATGAAATCAACAGATATATTATTATCTTCTACAATATCTTTTAATTTAATTTAATTTTTTTATTTCATTGATGGGTTTATTAGTATATTTAATTTTTAGCTAATATTGGATGTTCAGTGGAAATAATTTTAATACTAACATTGTAATTTAGTGATAGAGAGGTTATGGAAGAATTAACTGAAGCATTCATAGAAAAAATAAAACCCAAAACTGTTGTGTATAAGAGTACAAAATAGTTATTTTTTGAATCATATGAACACGGTACAGAAGGATTTAATTGTATTTTGTAGAAAAATTGGATATTGAGAAGAATTATTATGAAGAAATCAAGTTAATATTTATATCAGTGCTAGAATTGTTTGCCCATGCATATATTTAAATGAGTATTCAAACATATTTATATTATAGAGGATATATAATATTTTTTCCAATGATATGAGGTTTGGATGAAATGGAATGTGAACCAACTTTGACTGATTATGATGATAATATTGCCTTGGTAAATGGTGAACAAGACATATTATCTATGTCAAAGTGAAATTATGGGAAATAAATTATTGGAGTTATATGTGGAAGTAAATTAAATATAATGTTTTAGAAAGTTGGTTTATCAAATATGGTTGTGTTTCTTAGTCATGGTGTTAATATTATAGAGTAGGTGGTGATGCATAGGATGTTGACCAAATATGTGCAAATGTATATTTTCTCTAGAAAGGAACCAATTTCTTGGATGACTTGAGTTGAAATTCTATTTTCAATCCACAATATTTTTGGAGAGATCAAAGAGAATTTGTAGAAACTATTTATAAACTATATTATTTATTATTGGATCATTTCATTAAGGTTGGTCAAAACAGAGCTCACATGGTCATAACTCAATGTAGAATTTCATCTGTTGTTTAATGGTGTGGTAGATGAAAACCCAATGATTTATTTTATATGATAAAGGTAAGATAATAAATTGGATAAATATATTTATGAGTTTGAATGATTTGACCAAGGGATTTTAGACGTTTATTTATAGTTATACATGATTTGTTATTATAGATGTAAGACCATATATTGGGAGATGAGTGATGAATCATGAGCCACCAAACTAGGAATGACTACTGACTTGGTTTGTGAGAGAAATCATGAGTTATTGTAAAATACTGAGTTTTTGTGAGAATTTTTTTTTCATAATTAATTTAATATTTTTCATTTCTTGATACACTAAATATTTTTTTAATTTACTATGTTTGTTCTGAGTATAAAATTGGAAATAATTATATTAGCTTATGATAAATGATACATCGGCTTGGCTTGCGTTAAACATAATACCCAGCTTCTATAAATCATCATTTTATTGTAAAAATTATTTAAATGAGATAGTAATAATCTAGTTGTTAAAAATATAAATATTAATAGAAATAAATAATTTTTAAATATTATTTATAATGGTTTTATATAATTAAAACATATTTTTAATAAACATGAAATATTGGTAATGTATTTATATGTTTGAAAATACAATTTCCAAAAATGTACTACATTTCAAGCCCTTCTATGAACAAAAATTTATTTTATACAAAATTATAAAATTAATTTGATAAAATACACTCAATATTTTAATTAATAATTATGAAATTAGGTGAGGGTGAATTTTAGATATTTTTTTGTTAAACAACATATTTTTATGAATAGTGAAAAATCTTATGTTTTACTAAAAAATTATAATTCATTTAAAATATTATTAATAATAAATTATATTTTATTTTGGATTTTAATGTCAAAATAGATCAATTATAAATAAATTAATATAATTTAGGTCATCGGAATATTTTTTATATTTTGATTAGTTATAAAAACTAATTGAACTTTTGAACAATTTTTTACTTGGAAAAATCAATTTCACACCAATTATGAGGGATTAGGGTTAAGCATAATATTATCTTTTCTATATTTTAAATTTTTTAAAATAGAAATAGATGGTTTTAATCAGTATTATATTTTAATTTAATAAGATAAACATAATTTTCAACCAGCAAGATTAGTGAATGTGATTAAAATTAATCTCAATGATGAAGGTATGATTGAGCTTAATCATGGACTAAACCATAATCAAGAGAACCAAAATGACCTAGATACATTTCCAAAATCCTTCAGATGACTATATTTAGAATAACCATTAAATTTTTAATGTTATAAGTTATTGGATAATAATCAATAAAAGGTCCAAATTTCATCTGTTATTTATGGAAAAAGACCAAAAAAGGAACCTCCCATTACATTAACACTTATAAAACATTTAGGCATGGTAAAAACAAAATATCTTATTTTACACTAATCATTTATAAACTTAAATGAGTTATTTTATCATAATTACTTGTCAATAATATTTTTTGAGGATTTCTCTATTGAAAATGCTTATGAAACGTCATGATAATGACCATTTAGTTAATAATTAACTAAAATTAATGATAATATAAATATTAAAAATAAATTAAATTGGACAAATTATTTTCATTAATTATTATTCAAGACTAATGTATCATGTATACAATTTGTTATCTTTATATGTTCTTAGTTTAATATTATTTTCGTATTTATGAAAATAAAATTAAAAAATAATGTCAATATTTACATTAATGTTATTTGACAAGAAATATTACTTTATAAATGATTTAAAATTAATATAACTCATAAATTTCTGAACTTATTTATTAATTGTTCATATATATGAAAAATACTACATTAATATACTACTTTATCTTTTATAAATAACATATTAACCCATGTATAGTAGTAACATTGTTACCATTGTCCTGATTAATTTAGGGTTTTTGTATTTTACATGTTCATATTTTAAAATAAATATAATAAAAATCTTATTTTTATTTTGAAAATTATATATCAAAATTGTAATTCAGAGAGTCTTTTTTTCTAATAAACTTGACAGAAATTTTGTCTTTATGGTAAAATTAATTATGTTAGAAAATTAGATACTTTAATAAAAACCTAAATGATAAAATTAAATAGGCATATATTTTGTGAAAAAAATATAAAAATTCTCTTATTAATGCTTGTTTTAAATTTCTTTTGACCAGTATTAAATTTTAATATATTATTTGTTCATTTTTAGGCCCATTAGGTAAGGGGGACCTCCAGTTAATGCATACCTTTTGGTTTTTAAAATAGTGTCAATCCTCCCCCACTATAAAAAGGACTCTTCTCCGGTCACTTTATCATAACTCTTAAGACACTACAAATAGTAAAATATATGAAAAAATATCTCATAAACATCACTCTACTCAAACTACAATCATAACCTTGGGTAGAAAGAAATCAATTTATATCTTCTGGTATAATCCAAAAAGAGTAATTATAAGGAACCAACCTTATAAAATTATATAATCCTGAATTTGGACATGAAATCACATACTTAAACATTGATGATATTTCCAATCTTATATATATTGATAATTTGGGCATAACAAATTCATAACAATACACATTAATAATGACTGGATACCATTAAACAAAATTCATTTCTTCCATAATATTAGTCATTTAAAAAACATTATTTCATTTAAAATTATTGAAACATTTATATTGGATTCATTATTTGTCTTACATATCCTTATAACTATTGAAAATAATTTAAAAACATGGGATTAGCACATAAATCTCAATAAGAGATATTAAATGAACAAAACACCACATTAGTCTATAAATACTTCTAACATATGAAATAATTTTCAAAAGATATACTTGTCACTCATATATACATACTTTGTGATACATGATATTTACACAAGATTCTCAAAAAACTAATAACATAAATATAACAATAATGGTATCCTAGGGGATTACTTATAGAATATTGTAACCCTCTTGGCTACCTTATAATTTGTAACCCTCACAACTATGTTACAATTTGTGTAACCATCACTGTTACACATGGAGTAACCATATGGAAAACATCCCACAAAAACAATTCAAATTCATTTGAGGCATATATATGACCTATGATTTATAAAAAAACAGTTCCCATGGACCAACACACAATTATAAAACATGAATAAATGAATACAATCATTACTTTTGAATTTTGTAAAACAGAACTTTAAAAGAGGATTTTAAAAGATAATCCCCATAAAAATAACAAATAATTGAAGTTAGAAATAATATAGTGAATTAAATATATACACAATAAATACAGAAACATCATCATCATATAAACAATGTTCATAAATCAAACAATTCTAATACTGTTGTTTTGGGTGTGTTCTTTACATGATTTCCATAATAGGTTCCTTATAGATATTATTGTCGATTGGAAGTGAAACTACCGAATGGTAATTGAACGGTATTTACGTATTTCCAGTACCTTAAATTATTCTCTTTGTGATTTTTAATTCTTACATTATGATGATTCATATTTTTGAACATTATTGTTATTTGTTTATGTCATTTTGGTGATTTTTCCATCATAATGAACTTATTTTGTATTATAAATTTATAACATGTGTATAAAATGATTATAGTAACTATTATAATATAAAACATATATATTATAAACAACATCAACCATAAAAATGGTTTCATGACCAGTTTTGAAGGAAGTAAAAGAAAATGAAATCACATCATCCATGATCTTGGTAAATCGTTACATAACATATCATACGTTAATTTCATGAATATATGGGAGTAGAAAAGAATTATAATGATCATTACTCCATAAATCGGATGAAATAAATAATTTGTCATATATTTGATCATTCATGCCACTTTGTATAAGTGGAGGTTAGGAAAGAACAAAAATAAAAAAGAAAATGGAACGAAAAGAAAGAAAAAAGAGGATGTTTACCTCTTGATTCTTCTCCTTTAGATCCTTCTTAAGGACCTTGGTTTTGAATTTTTTGTGATATCAGTGACACTAGGACGTGGGGAAGAGCCTTGGATAGGGATTTATTCATAACATAGACAATTTTCATGTCTTAATAGGTGTTGGAGAAAGAGTGGAATGAGGGTGGTATTTATAGTTGTGGAGAGGACGTATTTACTTTATTTTAATCATTGTTATAATATATATGATCAAGACTATGAATAATATTAATTCATGTGACCCAAAATAATAATAATAGCATGTGAGTTAGAACCATTTTGGATTACATCACTTATGATGTTTTAAATATGTATTAAACAAATAAATTTAATATATGATATTTTACAGTATTTCACTATTCATAAAAAATTTGGGAATATGAGAACAATATGAAAATATCACCCTAACAATTTAATGACATGTATAATTAAAAAATGAACTCCATTTTTTGAAAATAATTTTCAAAATATTATTAATTTTATTTTTCAATAAAATCGTACTTTATTCAAAAAATAACAATTTTTAATATATAAATACTTTTATTTCACATTTAAAAATTAACCAACATGACATTGTTTGAATTACTTATGAAAATAAAATAATAATTAAATTTACTTTTCAATAATATCATATTACTATTCATATTGATATTCATAAGGGTATGTTACTATTCACCCAAGAAACATGTTTGTTCTATCAGATTCGAAATAACTTACTGATCGAAATTGTAGATAACCGTTTTTTGAAATTAAAAACCATGAAGTGAAAAAATTATATTTAAAGGATAACTGTAAATATCAACCTACAAATAGATTCATGCATTTAAATTTATTTTTAAAATATTGGGGTGTTACATTATTCCCACCTTCTTGAAATTGTTTTGGCACCATTTTATTTACATATTAAACCAGTGACTGTACATTTTCCTCATATAATTTTCAAGAATCCCATATAGCTTCTTCAATAATGTGTTTTCCCAACAAAATATTTAACAGGTGGATTACAATATTTTGAAATACTTGTTCCCTTCAATCTAGAATCTGAACTTGTTTATTTTCATATGAATGGTTTTCTTCCAGATGAACTGGTTTTGAGATCATAACTTGAGATGAATCTGGAACATACTTTCTCTATATCGATAATGAAAAATACTCTATACCTGCGATAAATTCGGATCCAAATCTACTCGATATGAAGCTGGTCCAATATTCCTTTGAATTTCATAAGTTCAAATGAACCTAGGACACATATATCCTTTCTTACCAAAACACATAACACTTTTCCAGAGTGAGATTGTAAGAAAAAAATAGAAAACATACCTTAAATGAAAACTCATACCTTTATTTTCATTCATAACTGTTTTTCTCTACTCTGTGTTGTCCTCATGTGTTTCAAAATTATAGTGACTTTCTCAGGCACTTCCTGAACAAATTATGGCCCCATCCACAACCCTTTCCCCGACATCATCAAAAAAATCGGGAGTTCTACACCACTTCCCATACAATGTATCTAAAGGTTCTATATTAATACATGAATGAATACTGTTATTATAAGAAAACTAAACTAAATAAATATGATGATCCCAACTTCCCAGGTTGTCTATTGAACAATATTTAAGCATATCCTCTAACATTTGAATAGTTCATTCTTACTACACATCGGTTTCTTGTTCAAAATATGTACTGAAATTTAATTTGATGTCAAATGTCTTTTGAAGGCCCTTCCACAAAATTGAAGTGATCCTGGGATCCTGGTCAGATAAAATGGAAAGAGGAACCAATGTAACCGGAAAATATCATTGATGTACAATCTATAAAGCTGACCCAAATACATTGTATCTCGAATGGAATGAAAATGTGAAGATTTTGTCATTCGAACAACGACAACCCAAATCACATTGTTACCTATATAAGTATTATGTAGTCCCACCATAGTTTCTATGGATAAAATCTCACATTTTCACTCTATAACTATAAATGGAATAAGCATCCTCTTCAGTAACTACCAATCTTCTTTAACCTGTTGACATTTCAAACATTTCATAAATAAAATATTCAATATCCCTTTTCATTACATCTTACCAGTAATACTCCCAAATGGGTATGTACATATTAGTACATCCAGGATAAACTAAAAATGAAAAACAATGATCCTCACACAACAATTCATTCTTTAACTAGAGATAACAAGGAATACACAATCGTTTACAAATATCAAAACAGAATCTTTATCGAGGTTAAATTCTAGAAACATACCCTTTTTTACCAATTATACCTTTTTCTGTATCCCATGGTCTTCCTTCACACCTTCATAATTCTCTCTGATATTGATGACTGCACTAAATCTTGAAACAAAATAGAGTAATTTCTTATACCAACAACGTCTATGCAAAAATTAATCAAATCATTAATGAAGATATCTTGTTCTAAACAAAACATGGTTAATAATGCATGATGTTTTCATCTCAAAAAATCTTCCACATTGTTTTGTTTTTTAGAATGGTAATTGTTTGTGCAATAATAATCATTTATCTATTAAAGCAGTCTATGTCACCTCATGCTTAATTCCATCTGAGTTAATATATACTATAGAATATTATGTTTAGTATATATTTTACATGTAGCTCCGAATATATGATGCCTCCAAATTTTCAATGTAGAAAACCACAAATGCTAATTCCAAATCATGTGATGTATTATTTAACTCATGAGGTTTTAGTTTTCTTGAAGCATTATAAATTAATTGATCTTTCTGCATTAGAATGTAACCAGTTCCCTTCAATGAACTATCATTGTTGATGACAATATATCCATTTAAGGAAGGAATGGCCCAAATTGGAGAACTCGCTAATCTATTCTTCAGTTCATGAAAAAAACATCACATTCTTCTATCCAAATAAATTTAACCCCTTTTCAAATTAAATTAGTTAACAGGATAGATAATCCTTCAATTTGTTTTAATAATCCTTCTATAATAACATGTTATTGAAATAAAATTAAGAATATTTATAGCATTTGTGGGTCTTGTCCATTCATCAACCACTCTTGTTTTTGAATGATCATCTGTTATTCTTTACTTCTTTACAATGTGCAGAAGAAGATTTTTTTATTTCAAAAAAATCACACTTTTTGAATTTTTGAGACAGTTTCATCTCATTTAATGTTTTCAAAACAACCCTTATAAGTTTTTCATGTTCCACCTTTACTCTTAGAAAATACAATAATGTCATCAAAAAACAAAACTAAAAACAAATCCAGGAACAAATGAAATATTCTATTAATACGATTAATGAATACTGAAAGCGCATATGTTAATCCAAACGATGTAACAACAAATTCATAATACCCATATATAGTGTGAAAAGATATTTTCAGGATGCCATCCTCCCTCACCGTTAGTTGATGATATCTGGATATCAAGACAATCATAAAAGTACTGAGCTCCCTAGAGCTCTTAAAAAGAGTCATTGATATGAGGAAAATGATATCTATATTTAATAGTGATGTTATTCAAAGAACTGTAATCAGTTCAATGTCTCATAGAACCATCATTTTTTTTCAAAAAAATTGGAGAACACATGGTGAAGTAATAGGACGAATGAATCCTTTATCAAAAAAACCCTAATTTTTTTCAGTTCAATATGTTCCATTTATCCATTTAATATGGGGGTTTTGTAATTATCGTAGCATTAGAAACTAATTAAATTTTGAATTTGACTTCCTGATAAGGTAGGACCCTAGGTAACTCATTAGGATAAATATCAATATATTCATTTACCATTGGTACATAATTAACCCAAATAGTTCCCTTGTTTCGGAAAATATGTTTAAGGTTACATTCATTTTTTATATTACACTAGTTTTTCAGTTTCCTAATATGTGTTCAATAGTATGGGTTCTTTATTGTATACAAACTAAAAATCTTTTCGAAAAAAACGTCTTTAGCTCTACAGTGATTCCTAGCATGATAAATAGAAAGCCATTCAATTCCCAGAATGATATGAAACTCTAGTATGTGAAAAATAATAGGGTTTGAAGGTAAAGTCATTCTACAGACAAAAACTAAACGATTCTTATACTTCTTCATTATAATAATATTTCCCCCCTAGTGTTTTACAAATATATTCCGGTATCAATTATTGAGGTGATATTTTCAATTTTGAAAAACGTGTCACCAAAATAACAGAATGTGTAGACCCCAAATTGAATTTTTTTTTTATAAAAATCAGAGTAAAAAATAAAGTACCTGATAGAACTTCATTTTATGTCTCTATGGATAATGACATAGTCACAATTTATCTCACTACACCTTTCTAATTATTCTGTGTCTTCTTTATTTCATTCAGATATCTTTTTGGGAATGCATTTATAAAATAACCCATCTCACCACATATTAAATAATTTACAGGTTTCTTATTAGGATTAGTCTTAAGATCTTTTTAATTATAATCACGAACCATATGTCAAAATTTAACACATAGAAAACACTTCCATCTTTTATAAATGCATTCCCAGGGTGATTTTTTCCACAATTTTCACAAACTGGAAACTAGAATTTCATTCCATCAAATTTCATTGTTTGATTCTTACACATAATTTTCAATATGGATGTCTTATTCTATTAGTTCTAAAAATGCATGCGATCATCACCAAACTCTATCTCTCCCTTCTCATCACAGTGGGCATGTTTCTCATATCATTTGAATTCACGGAAGGCTAATTCCCTATGAATCATTTGCTTTAATCCTGAGTAAAAACATTGAATTTCCTATGAAGATCTAGATTAATATATGATACCAATCACACTAGTCAGGTGTAGTTCACTTCATGAACAACCACTAAATATTTCCCATTCTTCTAAAATTCACGGAATTTCTTCTCCATCCAAATTCACACCATCATATAGAAAGAATTCAAATAAACGAATTTTAAATTCATCCCACCCTATGGCACAAACATCCTCTCTATCCATGATATTCTGAACCGTTAAACAACAATAATTAGACAAACCTTCAAAGTGATAAATTTAAATGCGTTCCTTTTTATTATCTGAACATCCCATAATATCGATTATCTACTTAAGGGACATAATACATCCTTCAGCCACTACTAGGTCAGAAAATACGTCGAAGGTAAGAGGGTGGTGTCTCATAAAATGTTTAACTACAGTCATGTTCTGTTGTGATACCTATGGTTGTTCTCTAACATGGATTCCTCGCAATTTATTGCCTATTTTAGATGATCCATTATGGTCACAAACAACTCTATTCTAATGCCTATCATTCTGGGCTGCATATTTAGAGGGATTTCATTTTGTCGGTGCCTCTCCTGTTCAGAATCCATATTTCTTCTACAGACAACCATTCTGAACAATAATATCTTAGTCGAATAAAACTGGTAATTATTACATTCTAAAACATTTAAAATTTATCATATAGAAAAAAAATCATTTATTGTATTCTATTAACATATCCCAAACCTCAAATGTTATCTAAACCATCCTCTAATACAAACTATAAGGGCTCAACATTATTACTTTACCTAATCTTGAATTTGATCAAGAAATAACTTCCATTCCCATTTAGGAAATTTTAATGTTTATACATTTATATAATTGTGGCATAACATATTCATTAAATTAACCATTAATATAGAGTGGATACTATAAAAGAATATTTATTTCTTCTAAATTATATTCCTTTACATATAAAACATGATTTTTTGAGTATTATTAAAACAAATATATTGGGATTCTTCTTCTTCTTAAAAATCATTATAAAATATGAAAAACATTAAAAAATTGTGGGATGAGCAAAAAAATATCAATAATGGATCTAATAAAAAGGAAAGAACACATTAGTCCATGAGTACATGCACCATAGGGAATCATTTAAAAAATAGATACTTGTCACCAATATATACTTACTTTGTGAAACATGATATTTTCAAAATATTAACACCAAAAATAAGAACATAAATTTAAATATAAATGTATCGTTGGTCATTACTTACATAATCCTTAAACCCTCTCTACTACCTTATACATTGTAACCCTCACAGATACCTAATGATTTGTGTAACCATCATTGTCACATTTGGATTAACCATATGATCGACCTCCATCTTATACGTAACCAATAAATTGGAAGGAGATATAGGTCTCACCCATCATCACAACAAATTTCCATGAACTAGAAAATAATAAGACAACAGGAAAAATTTCATGAAAACATTTCTTCTGATTTTTGTGAAACAAAATTTTTGGAGAGGAATTTAAAAGGAAGTACCCTTACAAATATCATATAATTGAATAGTAACTTAATAGATTGGATGAAATATGTATATTCACTGATAATAAACATAATTAATCATAATATAAACTTATTTAATCCAAAAAAAATTTTAATACCACATTATCAATAAAGTTAATGGTTAACCAAAAGAATGGAAATTGGGTTAAGAATTCCTTTACCTCAGGTTATCCTTATATGAAACATGTTTAAACCTCCTCTATATTGGTTAAAATATTTCTATTCATATCACAAAGAACCATATTCATGACTATAACACCATATATGATCATTTCATAACATCATTTCACCCTTAAATTATTAGTAATTTGTTCCTTCATTCTCATAGGGTTGTCCTTTACATGATTTCCCTAATCGGTACATGTTGGAGATTCATATCAATTGGAAGTTAAAATAATGAATTTTAATTGAATGTAATTTAAATATTTACAGTACCATTAATTATATAATTTATCATTATTAATTATGACATCAGGATGTTTCATAAGTTGAAAAAATATTGATATTTATTTACCTCATTTGGCTGATTCTTACATCGTATTGAAGTCATTATGATTTAAAAATTAAAAACTTGTGTAAAATATTATTTCAAAGCATTATATAATATATAATACATAAATAAATATCTATTTAAACCATAAAAAAATTACATGAAAAAAAATTCATGAATTAAATGAAACTGAAATCTAATCATCCATGATGTCGGTAAATAGACACGTCACTGATGATGTTTTAATTTCATTAATAAGTCAGAGAGGAGAAGAAGCATAATCGAGAGTCTTAAATAAAAATGATGAAATCCATAATATGCATGATAATTGCTCATTCATGCATTTTATTAAAAGAGTTTTTGAAGAATGAAAAATAATAGAAATGATAATGAAAGGAAAAGAATGAAAACAAAACAGGATGTTTACCTCTTCATCTCTTATCCTTGTGATCCTTTTTAGGGCCCTCAATTTTTGACATTTTGTGAGACCAGAATCTTAAGAACGTGGGAAAGAGCCTTGGGAAGGAAATTTTGTATAATGTAGATAATTCAAAAGGAATTATAGGTGTGGGAGGAAGAGGGGAATCAGGGTGGTATTTATAATGGATGAGAGGAGGTATTTTACATTATTTTAATCATTATAATAATATATTTTCTCAAGAATACAAATAGTCTTAATTCGGGTAACCCCAAATACTAATAATTTCTTGTGATTTGGAAAATTGTAGTATTAAATCACTTATGTTGTCATAAATAATTCATTTAACTGATAATTTGATTATACATTATTTTACTTCATTTCACAATTCATAAAAAATTCACAAATTTCAGAAAAATCCCAAAAATTCAACCAAAACATTTATTGAAATGTAGAATTAAAAAATGGACTCCATATTATGACAATAAGTTTCAAAATATTATAAATTATATTTTTTTATAAAATCATACATTATTCAAAAATTAACAATTATAAATCGAAAAAAACTTTTATATCACGTTGAAAAATTAACCAAGATGTCATTATCTGAATACCTTCATAAAATAAAACAATAATACAATTAACTATTCATTTGGGTCATATTACTATTCATATTACATTTTTTAAGGGTATGTTACTATTTAACCGGAAAAACATGTTGGTCCTATTAGAATCAAAATAACATTCTGATCAAAATTGTAGATAACTATTATTTGAAATTTGAAATATAAAAGTTGAAAAATTCCATGAAATTTTATTTACTTATTAAAAAAGTGAGGGTACATTTCCATCATTTTATTTTCAGACTCCAATGTTGCTTCATCAACCAAGTGGTTTCTCCTCAAAACATTTACAAGTTGTATTACCATATTAGATAATAAATTCTTCTTTTGATAAAGAATATGAACTAGATTCATTTCATAAGAATGGTTCTATTCAAGCTGAATAGCTTCTTGGTCCAAAACATTTGATGAATATGGCACAAACATTCTCAATATTGATACATGAAAAAGATGTGTACCTGAGATAAATTTAGAGGCAATGATACTCAAAAGGGAACTGGTCTAAAATTCTCTAGAATTTCATATGTTTCAATGAACCATTATAATAGATTTTCGTTCTCACCAAAACACATAACACTTCTCCATAGTGCGATTCTATGAAAAACATGATCATATACATTAAAAGAAAATACTTTCATCCAATTGTCTGTATAAATATTCTATCATCTCATGGATGTCCCCATATTTTTTTGGATCATCTTCACTTTCTAATACACTTCCTCTACTAATTATGTTCCCATAAATATAGTTTCCCCAATTTCATCCAAAAATGATGGAGTTCTACACTACTTCCTATATAATTCCTTGAATGCATCCATATGTATATTTGAATGGAAAATGTTTTTATAAGAAAACTCAACAAAAGAAAGATTCTAATATCAAATTCCTTGGAATTCCATTGAACATGATCGATGCATATCCTTCATTGTCAGAGTAATTCATTCCGACTGCCCACCGGATTGAGGTTGAAAAGTTGTACTGAAATTTAATTTTGTGCCCAACAACTTTTGAAGACCCTTTGAAAAATTTGAAGTGGTCCTGGGATCCCAATCAAATAAAGTGGAAGGTGGAACACCATGTAAATTGAAAATCCAATTGAGGGACAGTCAAGAATGTTGATCTAAATACATTATATCTCAAATAGAATGAAAATGAGATGATTTTGTTATTCAATAAAAAAACACTAATCACATTGTTACCTAGATATTTAATAGGTAGTCCTACCATGATGTCCAAGAATACATTCTCTAATTTCCACTCTAGAATAGGAAATAGATGAAGCATCCCTTTAAGTGACTGCCTCTCGGCATTAACCTGTTGACATGTCAAGCATTTCATTGTAAAATCTGCAATATCACTTTTCATTCCACCCCACTTGTAATACTCTCGAAGGACTCTATACATATTAGTACCACCATTATGAACTAAAAATTTAGAACTGTGATCTTTACAGAATAAGGTTCTCTTTAACTAAAGATCCCAAGGCACACATTTTTTTAAAATCACAAAATAAAATTTTTATCAAGGTAAAAATTCTCACAACTAACCCATTTTATCCAATTCTACCTATTTCTATAGATCACAATTTTTCATCTATCCTTTATAAATAAAGTCTGATAATAATGACTGCACTAAAACCTAAATCAAAACAACGGTACTTCCTGCAAAATGAACATCTTATCCCAAATTCATCAAATCATTAATCAAGGGAACATTTTCCAAACATAACATGGTTAATGATGCATGATTTTTTTGACTCAAGGAATCCACCACATTGTTTGATTTTCCCAAGTGGTAATTGATCAACCAATCATAATCCTTTATTAGTTCAAGCCATCTCTATTCCTCATGTTTAGTTTCTTCTGAGTGAATATATACATTAGACTTTTATGGTTATTATATATTTGACATTTAGATCCGTATAAAAAGTGACTGAAAATTTTCAATCAAAACCCCACATCTGCCAATTCCAAATCATGTGTGAGATCATTTAACTCATGAGGTTCTAGTTTATCTAAGGAACATGAAATTACATGATAATTCTACATCATAAAAAACTATGTCCCTTCAATTAAACATCAATATAGATGAAAAACACAACATTTTGAGATGGTAAGGCCAAAACAAGAGTATTCACCAATCTCTTCCTTAGTTCCTAAAAACAATCATCTCATTTGTCTATCCAAATAAATTCACCCCTTTTCAAATCAATGTTGATAGTGGGCAAGATAACTGTGAGAAGTTTATAACAAACCATTAGAAATAACCAGCTAATCCAATAAAACTATGATTCTACATAAACATTGTGAGTCATTTTAATTTTTCAAACACATTTGTTTTGGAAGGATAAACTATTATCTCATCCTTATTTACAACGCTCCCAAGAAAATAAATCATTTGCGACCAAAAATAACACTTTCTGAATTTTCCATACAGTTTCCTTTCCTTTATGGTTTTCAAAACAACCCTTAGATGTTTTTCATGTTCGACTTTACCCATTCAAAATACCATAATGTCATCATTAAACACAAATAAAATCTTATGAATGAACTATTGAAATATTCTATTCATAAGACTCAAAAATACAACCCGTGCATTAGTTAACCCAATATAATAACAATAAATTCATAATTCCCATATCTAGTACGAAAATATGTATTTGTAATTTCATTCTCCTTTAACTTGAGATGATTTTATTTGGATTTCTAGTCAATCTTGGAAAATTACTAAGCTCCCTGGAGCTGATCAAACAAGTCATCGATATGAGGAAAATTATACATGTTCTTAATAGAGATTTAATTCAATTATCTATAATAAATTCAAAGACTTAGGGAACAATCTTTCTATCTAACAATCAAAATAGGAGATGCTCGTGGTGAAGTGCTAGGAAGAATAGAACCTTTATAAAGAAAATAATACAACTGATTTTCAGTTAATCATGTTTTATTTGATCCATTTTATATGGGGTTTTAAAATTGGATTAGCACCATGAACTAAGTAAATTTTGAATTAGACTTATCGATCATGTATGAAATCAGGAAACTCAACCGGAAAAATATCAAGGTATTCATTTAAAAGTGTAAAATCATTAATATAAACATTTTCCATTATTTCAACAATATGAGAATGGTAAGTTTCATTTCCATCCTCAAGTATTTAATCATATTCCAGATATGTTTTGAATTGTATTTGTCCATTCTTGTATTCAATCTGAAACTCTATCTGATAAAAAACTTATTATCTCTACAGAAAATATAATAATGATAAAAATAAATATAATACATTGCAAAAATGACATAAAACACTACATAGGAAAAAATAATAATGTTTTCAGGTAAATTATTTTTATAGACTACAATATAAGGATTCTTATAACTCCACTTTGTTACAATATTTTACACAGGTGTTTTAACAATAGGTTCTAGTCTCAATTATTGTGGTGATATTTCAAATTTACCAAAAAATTCCTTATAAATAATGTAATGTGTTGTCCCCTTATCGAACAACAATTTAGAAAAATCTGAGTAAACAAACATAGTATCTTATAAAACATCATTGGATGGATCAAAATATACTAACGTAGTCACAATGGATCTCACTAGTCCTATCTTCTTATAGTCTGTCTCCTTTGTATCCTTTAGGACTCTCTTTTGGTAGGCATTTACATAATGACCTATATAACCATTTTTAAAACATTATAATGTTTTTTTTATCAGGATTAATCATAATAAAATTTTTATTAAAATATTGGACCATATTTCCAAACATACCACATCAAAAACACTTCCTAGTTTTGGTAAGGCATTCCCTAGTGTGCTTTTTGCCACACTTATCACAAACTGGAATCATGAATTTCTTACCGTTAAATTTTTTCGATTGACTGTTACCCATTTATTTCGATATAGTCCTCTTATTCTCCATGTTATCAAAATCCATGTGATCATCAAAAATATCTATATCTACCCTCTCAGCACATCATAAAAGTTTCTCATAACTTTTTAATTCACTGGAGGCCAATGCCCTTCGATACATTGGCTTTAATCTTGATTAAAAGAAGTTTATGTAGCTATCAATGTCATGAATATGATTTTGTCCATACCTCTCCATTTAGGTGAAGTTCTATTCCTTCATTTCCACTTATGTTTACTCCATGAACTTATATTCATGGAATTTCTTCTCTATCATAAGTCACACCACCAAAAAAGTATATTTTTTAAGGAAAAGTCTTTTGAAATCACCCCACACCAAGGAATAAACATCATATCAATCACTGATATTCTGTACCATTGACCACCACGGATCAAATATACCTTCAAAATGATAAATTCAATGGTCTAACATTTCATTATTTGGAAATCCCATAAGATTAAAAATCTTTTCAATGGATTTAATACATCCTTTAGCCGCTACTGGGTTAGATGATCCATTGAAGTAGGTGGGTGTTGTCTCATAAAATTATACACCATTATCATGTTCCATTGTCATACATATGGTTATTATCTTTCATCGATTCCACAACAATTTATTACCTATGTATGCTGAGCCATTACTGTCATAAACTTCATGGTTCCAATTACTACAATTCCATGGTACAAATTCAAAAGGACATGTTTATGTCGGTGACTCTCCTCTTCAGTATCCCTATTTCTTTTGAGTATAACAATTTGAATCAAACATATCATGGTATAATCCACATGGTAATAATTAAATTCTAAAAAATTTCAAATTAATTATAGAGTAAATGTAATTTATGGTATTCAATTAAATCACCTTAAACCATAAAGTTATCTAAACCATCCTATGATACGAACTACAAGTACCCGACATTATTACAGTAAAAAATCATGACTTTAGTGAATAAATAACATCCTTTCAAATTTTTTATATATTAATGTTTATAGATTTAGATATTTGGGGAATAAAACATTCATAACATTACTCATTAATACAGAATGGATATGAAAAAACCATATTCAATTCTTCCAAAATAAAAAACATTTCAAATAAAAAATGATTTCTTTGACCATTATTCAAACATTTAGCATGGGATCATTGTTTTTCATAGACATCCAAATAACCCATGAAAATCAGTTAATAACTATTGATGAGCACACAATTCTAAGTAAGTTATATAAAAAAGTAAGAAATAACACATTAGTCTATGAATACTTGTAATGTATGAAATCATTTCCAAATGACATTTATTGCACCGATATATAAATAATCGGTGAAACATGACATTTAAAAAAGATTTAAACAAACAAAATATCCTAAATAGTACCATAAATTTATATTGGGGCATCACATACATAATATTGTAACCCTCTAGGTTAACATACAATTTGTAACCCCCATTGCTAACTTAGAATTTGTGTAACCATCTTAGTTACACGTTGAGTAACCATATGAAAGTCCTAAAAAATACAAAACATCAATGAATTTCAGAGAGATATAGATCTCACCATTCATCATAACCAATGCTCGAGAACCATAATATAATTATTCAACATTAATAATTGTATAAAAACATGTTTTTAATTTTATAAGATAGAATTTTAAAAGACGATTTAAAAGAAATGTTCCTTATAAATATCATATAATTTAAGGGAGACTTGATATAATAGATGGAATATGCATATAAACTATAAATACACACAATTAATTATTATATAAACAATTTTCATAAAAAAAAATTTTAATTCCACGTGAACAAATAATGTAGGAGGTGAACCTAATGACTAAAAATGGGGTTATAAATTCCCTTACCTCAGGTTTTTATTACATGAAACTTATTTAAAAATACTATATAATGGTTAAAAGAGTGTTATTAATATATTTATTAGTCATATTCATGTTTTAACACCTTTTATTGTCATTTTATAAAATCATTTCGCCCAAAATTTATTAGTAATGAGTTACTTCCATTGTTCTGGGTGTCTTCTTCAAATGATTTCCATGGTGGGTTCATAAAGGATATTCTTTTCAATTGGAAATGAAACACCAAAAATGTAATTGAATGGTATTTAAATATTTTTATGTCCATAAAATATAGCATATACCATTTTTAATTTTGACATGAGGATGGTTTATAAGTTTCCAAAATTATTTATATTTGTTTTGGTAATTTTGGAAATTCTTTGATCGTAATGAAATAATTTTGTTTTATAAATTAATAAAATGTGTAAAAAATGATTCCATAACCTTATATAAGATTTAATATGTAAATTATAATCTTGTTCAACAATAAAAATTGTTTCATGACATGTCTTGAAGGAAGAAAAACAAAATTAAATAACATCATCCCTGATATCTGTAAATCAACACATCATAGACGATGTCTTAATTTCATTAATAAGTGAGAGATGGGAATATTTATAATATAAAGTCTTCCATAAACATGACTAAATCTATAATATGAATGATACAATAGAATTAATGCCTCTTTGGATAAGTGGAGGTGATTAAAGAAGAATAATATAAAAGAAAATAAAATGCAAAAAAAGAAAACAAAAGAGGATGTTTAACTCTTGATAAATTCTCCTTGAGATCCTCCGTAAGGCCCTTGGTTTTTGGATTTTTGGTAAGACCAACAGATCTAAGACGTGGGTAAGAGCATTGGGGAGGGAATTTGGTATAACTTAGACAATTCTCAAGGATTAAAAGGTGTGGTAGGATGAGGGTAATGAGGGTGGTATTTATATTGAATGAGATTTTGGTTTTATATTATTATAATCATTATTATAATATTTTTTCTCAAGACTATGAATAGTTATTATTCTTGTGACCCTAAACAGAAATAATGAAATTTGAGTTCGAAATAAGTGGGTATACGTAACTTATGATCTCATAAATAATGTATTTAACAGATAATTCGATTATATGGTAATCTAACATATTTCACTATTTATTAAAAATTCAAGAATTTTTTAAAAATACATAAAATTCACCCTAAAAATTTATCACCGTTTCAAATTCAAAAATGAACTCCATTTTTTGAAGATAATGTTCTAAATATTTTTATTTAATATTTATATAAAATCATAATTTATTAAAAAATTAAACAATTTTAAATATATAACTACGGTTAGATCGCACTGAAAAATTAACCATGATGTTATTATCTTAATTCCCTAATAAAATAAAATAATAATACAATTAACTATTAATTATAGTTATATAAATATTCATAATGGTACATTTCTATTCACCAATATACCATGTTAGTTCTATCTGAATCCCAACAACCTACTGATCACAATTTTAGATAACCATTTTTTGAAATTCAAAACATATTAGTGGAAAAATTATTCTTAAAGTCTAGTTGTAAATATCTACATAAAACATTGTTCCATGAATTTCAATTTATTTTTAAAACATTATGGTGTTATATTATTCCCACCCTCTAGAATATGTGTGCTTGCAATTTTATATAATTATTAAACAAGTAATGACACATTTCCCTCATAGCATTTTCAGACTCATTGTTGCTTCATCAACCCTTTGTTTATTTAAAAAACCTTTACCTAGTGTATTAACTTATTCCAAAATATGTTTTCCATTCGATTAAGAATCTGAAATGGTTTCATTTCATAAGAAAGGTTCTCTTCCAGCAGAACTACTTTTGGGACCAAATCATTATATTAATCCGGCACATACTTTGTCAATATCGATACATGTAAAAAAACAATGTACACGAGATAAATTAAGGGACAAAGCTACTTGGTATGCGACAGGTCAAAAATTCTCTAAAATTTCAAAAGGTCCAATGTCCCGTGGAATTATCTTTTTTTTCATACCAAAACACATTAAAATTTTCCACATTGATATTTTTAGGAAAACATGATCACCTTCCTCAATGGAAAATTATTTCATTATATTGTCTACATAACATTTCGGTCTGGTCTGGGTGGTCCACAGAGGTTGTTGGATCATCTTCACTTTCTCTGCCACTTTCTCTACTATTTCGAGCCCACTAAATTTTCCATCATTGAATTCATCCCAACAAGCTGGACTTCTACACCATTTCCCTTAGAATTCCTATAAAGGTTCCATCTGTATAATGGAATAGAAACTATTATTATAAGAAAACTTAACTAAAGAAATATATTGATCTCAATGTCTCAATTAGTTTATTAAACAAGCTCAAATCATATCATCCAACGTTGGAATCATTCATTCTGACCGTCCATCTGATTGTGGATGAAAAGATGTACAGAAATTTAATTTTGTGCCCAACGACTTCTGAAGGTACTTCCAAAAATTAGATGTGATCCTAGGATCCCGGTAAGTTACAGTGGAAAGAGGAACTCTATATTACATGAATATCTATTTGAGTTAATATCGATAAAGAAGATCCAAATACATTTTATCTCGAATAGAATGAAAATGTGCATATTTTTCAGTTGATCAACAACAACCCAAATCACATTATTACCAAGAGAAGACTTTGGTATTACCACCAAATTGTCAAGGGATACGTTATCCAATTTCCTCTCCGTCACTGGAAATGGATGAAGCATCCCCATTGGTAACTGCAACTCTGGTTTAACCTGGTGACATGTAATTAAATTCATAAAAAATTGTACAATATCCCGTTTTATTCCATCCCACCAGTAATACTCTCGAAGGTATCTTCACATCATAGAAATTTCAATATGAAATTGACATGCAGAACTATGAGATTTACACAAGAATTCATTCTTTAACTAGAGGCCACATACAAAATATTTTTCAAAATCTTAGAAAAAAATCATTATGATGGTCAAATATTAGAAACAAACCCATTTTATCCATTTCAACATTTTTCTATTGTTCATGGTCCACCTTATGCACATTCTTAATTATTTATGATAATGAGTAATGCTCTAAAACATGGAACAAAACATAGGTATTTTCTACACTAACAATTTCTTTTCCAAAATTCATCAAATCATTTATCAAGGGATCTGATTTCAAATGTAACATGGTCAATTATGGATGAGGTTTTTGACTAAAGGAATCCACCAAATTTTTTTCTTTTCCTAGATGTCATTTGATTGGGCAATCATAATCCTTTTTCAGTTCAAGACATCTTCTCTACCTCATGTTTAATTTATTCAATTTAAATATTTACTTTAGAATATTATGGATATTATATATTTTACATTTAGATTTGTATAAATTATGTCTCCAAATTAACAAAGAACAAAACCCCCGATTCCATTTCAAAATCATGTGTGAGATAATTTAACTGATGAGGTTTTACATTTCTTAAGAATAAGAAATTACCGGATCATTCTCCATCAGAAGAAAACCATGTACCTTAAAAGAATCATCATTGTAGTTGAAAGACTCACCATTTCTAGAAGTCATGTCCAAAACTAAAAAATAAACCAATATCATTTTCAGATTCTTAATAAAATCAAATAATGCTATCAAAATAAATTTAACCCCATTTTGGAATAACATAGATAACAGGCTAGATAAATATGCAATTTTTTTAACAAATTGTTTGTAATAACCTCATAATCTAATAAAAATAGGAATCAATATAACATTTTTGGGTCTTGTACATTCATCCACCACTTTTGTTTCGGAAGGATCAATTGTTATTCTATACTTATTTACAACATTCCCATGAAAAGAAATTTGTTGCAACCATAAATCACAGTTGCTGAATTTTCCATACAGTTTCTTTTCCTTTAAGGGCTTCAAAAATACAATTTGATGTTTTTGACGTTCCAATTTAATCTTGGAAAATACATGAATGTCATAAATACACACAACAAAAAACTCATCCAATAACTCATGATGTGTTATATTCATAAGATTCATGAACAGAAAACGTGCATTAGTTAAACCAAATGACCTAACAAAAAATTCATAATGCCCATATCTTGTACGAAAAGGTATTTTTGGGATGTCATACTCCTTCACCTTCGACTGATGGTATCCAGATCTCAATTAAATCATAGAAAAGTATTGATCTCCAGGGAGTTGATCAAATAAGTTATCGATATGTCGAAAAGATACTTGTTTTTAATAGTTTTGTTATTCAATGATCTATAATAAATTGAAATTCTCAAGGAACCACCCTTATTTTCAACAATCTAAAGAGGAGCACACCATAGTGAAGTGATAGGATGAATGAACCCTTTATCAAGAAAATACTGCAAATGATTTTTCAATTAAATAAGTTCTATTTGAGCAAATTGATATGGGGTTTTGAAATTTCCTTAGCATCAGAAAATAAGAAAATTTTGAATTCGACTTTCTAATCTATTATGTCACTGGGTAAAGCATTAGGAAAAATATTGAGGTATTCATTTACCACTACCATGTCATTAATCAGAATAGTTCCCTTGTATTCAAAAAATATTAAAAAGGTAACATTCATTTCCATATTCAAACAATTTCTCATGTTTCAGATATGTTTTTAGTTTTATGGGTTTTTTCTTTTATAAAAACTAAAACTCTTTCAGAAAAACAACTTCTTTAGCTCAAAATCCAATTTTAGCATGATAAACAGAAATAAAATCCATTCCCAAAATGACATCAAACTCTAATAAGGGAAAAATAATAAATTTTGCAGGTAAATTCTTTCAACAAACCACAATTTGAAGATTCTTATATTTCTTCTATGATATAATATTTCCCCCAGGTGTTTTAAAAATAAGTTCCATTATCAATTACTGAGGTGATATTACAAATT
Source organism: Viscum album (assembly GCA_963277665.1). Lineage (NCBI taxonomy): Eukaryota > Viridiplantae > Streptophyta > Magnoliopsida > Santalales > Viscaceae > Viscum > Viscum album. Next base: position 2,047,019,807 of record OY728142.1, read on the forward strand.
TACTATAAAATTTCATAGAAATAAAGGAATGTGTAGACCCCATATCAATTTTTTTATCATAATCAGAGTAAAACAATCATCATACCTGATACAACAACATTGGATTGATCGATGCCTACTGACGTAGTCACAAAGGATCTCACTACACCATTCTATTTATATTCTTCCTTGTTTTTATCATTTAGATCTTTATTTGAGGAGGAATTTACATAACGACCCATCTCACCACATTTAATACATTTTATAGTTTTCTTATTTAGATTAGTCGTAAGATCATATTCATTAAAATCTCAGGCCATATGTCCAAACATACCAAATAAAAAACACATCCTATAATGGTAAGAAATTCCCCAAGGTGTTTTTTCACACATACCACAAAATAGAAACTGGAATTTATTACCATCAAATTTCATTGGTTGATTCTTACCCATCACTTTCTATATTGGCCTGTTCTTATCCTTGTTTTATAAATGTATGTGATCATCAAAAAATTCCATCTCTACCATCATTCCACGACAAACACTTTTTTCATAACATTTAAATTTACGGGAGTCCAATAGACTTCGATACTATGGATTTAATCCTAAGTAAAAGTGGGTGATTTTGATATCACGATCCAGAATATGATTTAGAGAAAACCACGCCAGTTATGTGAAGTTTGCTTCATAAACAACCCCTAAATCTTGCTCCGTCTATGTCAATTCATGTAATTGGTTCTCCATCATAAGTCACACCACAATAGGAAAATATTTTTTAAGGAATGTAATTTTAAATCCGTCACACTCTAAGGGATTAACATCATCTCTATCTCTTATATTCATGACCATTTACCACCACTGATCAACATCATCTTCATAATAATAAATTTTAAGACTTACGTATTTATTATATGAACATTACATAATATCAAATATATTTTTATTGGAATTAATCCATCATTTAGCTGTGATTGGGTCAGAAGATCCATTTAAGGAAAGGGAGTGATGATTCATAAAATGGTACACTATCGTTATTTTATATTGTGATAACTACATTTGATCTATTACATGGTGCCAGCAACATTTATTTCCAATTTTAGCTATGCCATTACTATCAAAAAATTCTCTGTTCCAATACCTACTATTTCAAGATGTATATTAGGAAGAATATCGTTATTTTGATGCCTCTCCTATTCAGAATTCCTATATATTCAAGGGGAAACCATTCTAAAAAAACATATCGTAGTTGAAGTATCATGGAAATATTTAAATGCTACAACATTTCAAATTAATCATAGAGTAAAAAAAATATTTTATTATATTAACATAACCCTTACCCCTAGAGTTATCTAAACCATCCTCTTATACTAACTATAAGAACCCATACTTATTAAATTACATAATATTGAATTTAATCAAGATATCAATTCCTTTAACATTGATTATCTTTTTGTGTTTTGAGGATTATAGAATTGGTGAAAAACACATTCATAACATTACACATTAATACAAAGTGGATACCGTAAAACAATATTCATTTATTCCAAAATATAAAACTGTTCAAATAAAACATGACTTCCATGAAATTTTATCAAAAATTTAACACGGAATAATTCCTTGACTTAGAATTACTTATAACATGTTAAAATCATTTAAAAATGGGTTGAGGAAAAAAATCATCAATGGATATAAAAAGAATGAAAGAATACAATTGTTCGTGAATACTTGAAATGTATGAAATAATTTTCAAAAGACATACGTATAACCCCTATAGACATAATTTGTGAAACATGAGTCTTGAAAAATATTTCTGCAATCCTTAGACCATAAATAAGACCATAAATCAATATTGGGGAATTAAATACATAATCTTGTAACTCTCCTGGCTACCTTGCAATTTGAAACCCTAACAACTACCTTACAATTAATGTAACCATCAAATTTAAACTTTGTGTAACCATACATAAAACATCCAAATTACAAATACCCAATTAATTACAAGGATAAAAATATCGCATGATTCATCATAAACAATTCTTAAAAAACCAGAAACTAGTTATATATCATGAATAATTGTATAAAAACATTGCTTTTGAATTTTGTAAAACATAATTGTAAAAGAGGATTTTAAAAGAATGTCCCATTAAAAATAATATATAATTGATATGAGACTTAATAGAGTGGATGGAATAAGTATACACACTATAAATACACACAATTAATCATTATATAAACAAATTCCATAAAAAAAAATTTTTATACCACGTTAACAATGATGTACAAGGATAACCTAAAGAATAGAAATTGGGTTAAGAATTCATTTACCTCGGGTTTTCCTTACTTAAAACTTGTTTAAAAATCATGTATAATTGTTTAAAGAGTGTCATTAATATCATATAGGAACATATTCCTATTTATAGCACCATATATGATCGTTTCATGACACCATTTCACCAATAAATTATTAGTAATATGTTCCTTCCATTGTTTTGGGGGTATTCATTACATGAATTCAATGGTTCGTTCATGATGGATATTCTTCTCGATTAGAAGTGTAACAATAGAAATGGAATTGAATGATATTTAAATATTTCTAGTAAACTAAATTATACCATTTTACATTTTTAATTTGGATGTTAGAATGATTCAGAAGTTGCAAAAATTATTGATATTTGTTTAGGTCATTTTGGCGATTCATCAATCATAATAAACATATTTTGTTTTACAAATTAATAACATGAGTTAACAAAGATTCCATAAACATATATAAGATATAATAAATATATTGTAATCTTGTTCATCCATAAAAAACTTTACATGACAATTTTTGAATGTAGTAAAAGAAATTGAAATCATATCATCCACGATGTTGGTAAATCAACACATCACAGACGGTGTTTTAATTCCTTGAATAAGTAGGATAATAGAAGATGTATAATGGTGGGTATTCCATAAACACATTGAAATCCAGAATATGAAAGATACTATATCATTAAATCCTCTTTAGATAAGGGTGGGTTAATAAATAAGAAAAATAGAATGAAAATGAAAAGAATATAAAGAAAAAAATTTATGATCTTTACCTCTTGATCTATACTACTTGACATCCTTCATACGTCCATTGGTTTGGTCCTCTTTGGCTAGACCAGAGGCACTAAGATGTGGGAAAGAGCCATGGGGAGGTAATATGGATGAAATTAGGTAATTATCAAGGATTGGGTGGTGTCAGAGGAAGAGGGGAATGTGTGTGATATTTATAGTGGTGGAGAGGAGGTTTTTTTACATTATTTTAATCATTGTTCCAATATTTTTACTCAATAAGATGAATTTTCATAATTCATGTTACCCAAAATAGTAATAATGGAATTTGAGTTATAACATAGTGGGATTCCATTACTTATGATGTCATAAATATTATATTTAACTAATAATTTGATTATTCAGTATTTTACCATATTTCACTATTCATAACAAATTCAAGAATTTTAGAAAAATCCCAAAAATTTACACTAATAATTGATAGACATGTAGAATTAAAAATTTAACTCCATTTTTTGACAATAAATTTTTATGAATTATTATTTTAATTTCTAAATAAAATCATACTTTATTCAGAAATCAACAATTTTCAATATATGATTACTTTTATATCACATTGAAAAATTAACCAATATGTAATTATAGTAATCACTTAATAAAATTAAATAATAATACAATTTAATATTTATTAGATTCATATTTCTATTCATATTACTATTCATAAGGGTATGTTACTATATACCAATAAAACTAGTTGGTCCTATCAGACTCTAAATAAAATACATATCACAATTACAGATAACCATTTATTGAAATCCAAATCATAGAAGAGGAAAAATTATGTTTAATATCTATTTTTAAATATTTAATTAATAAAAAAGTTTTATGTATTTAAATTTATATTTAAAACCTTGGGGCGGTAGACTTACCATAAGTAGTGTTAATATTCTTTCTCAGGATCATGAATATTATTTAATTTCCCCATCGCCACAATTAATCTTATTGAATGAACACATAATAGAATAATTATCTTTAATATACTGAATTATTTTAATCTAAATTTTTTAACTACACCTACACACACATCCATCTAACATGTAATGAACATTTTTCTTATTTGTACAATGAACTACGCCCTAAAAAAAAGGATTTCTCATTTTTACATTACCATCATTAATTATAGGGAATTATGATGGAAACATAACTGATATGTGTTATATGTTATATTTATTATGACTTAATTAGTCTATAATTATTTTATAAATCCTACCTTCTTTAATTCCAGTTTTTGTAAATATGTTAATTTTGTTTGAGAAAATGGGGGCCACCGCCCCCCTCAAAGCGATGTGATTAATTCATGCACTAAAAATAATGCATTATGGATGAAATTAGTGAACATATATGGTATATATAAAATTTTAATAATTAATTAATGAAGTTATATATATAAATATACATAATTTTCTTACATTCATTGATTATTATAACGAAAAATTGAAACAACATTCATGCGTACTTATGGCCTACTGTATCCATGAATGGTTTATTCCATTTCATTTTTATATGTAATAAATACTATAAAAAATAAATATATACAGAATATAAATTATATTTATATCATTACTCACATCAAGAAATCATTCTATAATTATATGGTTAAAAAATATAACAAATTAAGGGATGTGTGAAAAATAATCTGGATATTACCCTATGTGAAAGATTAACATTTAATTGATAAAAAGAGGGTAATATAAAGTCATAATAATAAAATATGTGGTATTGTTTATAATAATATTCTGAATTAAACTATTCAAAATAAAAGTATTTTTATTATACATGATTATCTTAGGGGTACGAAGTGAGTCATGACATATGGTAAAGGATTTAATTTCACTTTTTATTTCCATGAGGGATATGGCTTATTTACAAATCAATTTTAAAGTATCATTTATATAATGACCAGGAATGTATTATATAAATATTATAATAACAATTATCGGTGTTTAAATTACAATTTTATGATTTTTATTTCATTGGGTTTAGGTTTCAGATGTTACCAAATTAGTAAGGTAATTTTTTTTCTCAATTTTCATTCCTTGAGACACATTTTTTTGGTAAGAAACTATATTTTATTATAAGGATTATATTATTACTTTGACATGTAATATCATTAATTTAAATATTTTCATGAGATTTAACCTTCATTTATTGTTATTATTTATGTTACATTGTGATTTAGTGTTACCAACTTGTAATAGTTTTTTACTACAATCTCTTCATTTATTGAAACTGTATATGATTATTCTTCCATTGATGAAATATTATAACCCATTTCTCAAAAACTATTATCAACTTTAGTATCCTATTTTTATTAATTATATCATTTTTTAATGGCACCAATTTTATACTCTTTGTTACATAAATTTATTAATAATATGTTAAATTAAATAATGACTTTATTTTTCCAATCGGTCTGAACGTGTGTTCTTTAAAAAAAATTTATTCTAAAAATATGATAATGTATTTTTCGAATGTTATAAATTAAATTTGAATGAAAGTTTTTTTATAAAGGATTTAAATATTTATTTGTTAGTTTACAATATTCAATCAATGATATGTTTTTCAATAAATTTTATTCATATATTATATATTTCCATGTAAAAACTTTTTCAAAATTAAATCTAGTTTATTATATATGTTTTTAAGATGAAATGTTTTCGAAATTATTTCATTTGATCATTCTATGTTATAAATTAATTTTTAGATTAAATTGTTTTCTAATGATTTAATGTTTTAAAAATACTTTTCATAGAAGAAATGATATTTTCCTACAGAAATGTTTTCAAAATGTCATTCAAATTTATTTTTCATCTAAGATGACATCTTTTGATGTTAATCGATACCTTCTAGGGAATGATCCAAAGGATTGAACCATATTATTTCGTGAAATTTTTATGTTTTAATGGAAGCATACTTATGACCCCTGTTTCATTTCCATGGGTTATATTCTTTTAAAACATGTTTCATTTCATGTGTTTTCATTGAAAAAATTATTTAAAACCTATAAATTTTCTATAGGGTTCTAAATGTTATGTATACCCATTTTATTTTGTTGATTATTATTATATGTTTGTAAAACAATTCTGTTTTCAGGGGTAATGATATGATTAAATTTATGAGGCACATGCATGTATGATTTCAATATGTTATGGGTATGACCTAGATCTACCTCCAACGCATTGTGTAACGATGGATGACTAAGGACTATAACTATTATAAATTAACCCAATTACTTGTTGAAAATGTTATAAATGGACCTTGATTAACGTCCATTACGTTTTTATGATCTTCATTACTATTATAAATTTTATGAATAAACTGTATTATGTCTTCATAATATTTATTGTGAAACAAATTACATGTTCAAAATTTTATGCATGGACTTGGTGTTATTCCCGTATATTAATGTGTGAACCTAATTACATGTTAAAAATAGTATGATTGAACCTTAGAATGTGTTCATAATTTAATGCATGAACCTAATTACATGTTCATAGTGTTATTCATGGATCTATTTTATGTCCATTAGTTTATGTGTGAACCTGATAACATGCAATCAATGTTTTATTTGAAATAGATTTCATGTTCACAACATGTTCAGGGGACCAAATTTCATGTCCATAACTCAATGTGTTAACTTGTATACTATTATACATATTCATGATGTTATATGTTTATGTGTATGAAATAATTCCATGTCTTATTCATATTTTATGATTTAATGGATTATTCTATTTATTTCTATATGATTTATTTCAAATGAATCAAAAATATTTATTCCATGATTCATTTTTATGATCATTGACATATTGGGAATGATATTATAAAGATCATGATAATGTTCTCAAACACTTATATTCATGATATGATTATTTTTTTTTTATTTAAACTTATTGAGATTTTGAGATCACCGCTTTCTTATGATTCAATTTCTAGAGTTATAAAGGGTTTTATGTAAAATTTCTAAGGGGGTGATCTTTTTTGGAATAATTGAATAAATTACACAGAGTTCGATTATTTTGTTCAATGTTTTCAACCGTAATTAACAAATACTATATTTGTAAATATGTTTTGGTACTTTTTATGTATTTCAAAAAAGTTATGCAATGTATATTTACATTAATACAGTTTATTATAGTTGGAATTATAGTGAAGGTATAGTCATCCTTCGGAAGACAAGATGATAATAATTTACTAAGATCCATAGGAATAATTTTTAAGGATATGTATAGGTATGTCTCTGAGGATAAGTATGATGAGGAATTGGTGTATAGGAAAATGTCATGGAATTTTGGTAATGTATAGATTGAGTGTTTTAATAGTAATAGATCCCTATTTGGATACTAAAAATGAATATGAATATGAAATAGATGTACATTGGGGTGAAAAATAAGACATTTTTTGTCAGGCCTAACTTAGTGTAACATTGTACATGACAATGAGCCTTGGAAGAAACCTAGTTTGACATTCCTAGGGACCATGATTTGGAGATTCACATACACATTATGAACCATAATAGGTGATTTTAATGGAATATAAATATTATTAACAAAGGATAAAACTATAGTGTTCTTGATTCGAATTCAGGTTTCATTGCTGAGATATTCTATATGTGAATTTTAATAATTATGTGGATTTATTCAATGATATGTGTTTCTCACCCTGTGATTTCTGGTTTTAGTAAATGGAGTGAACCTGAAGAAACATGGTTAAAAATTATAGATTTAGATGTGGAATGTTTGGGAATTATGGTAATCTAGATCACAAGTTGAAATATCATAATGTCATTCAGGAAGGTAGGATTAGTATAGGTTATAGTTCTGACGATAATGAGACTACAAATGAAATGTGAATGTTATGAGATTTTCTTCATGTATTTCATACATTAATCTAATGAAGCATTATGGGATTTGGATGAGGGACCTTTAGACATTATTCATATTTAATATTTTAGAAAATAGGAATTATGGAATAAGTTGATTAATCTGGGGTAATGGTTTAAGAATAAAGTTAGATGTATGGTGTATTTATGTTTTGGAATTCAATAATTATGTTATATAATCCATGAAATATATATGTATTATCAGTAAATATTTTTCATCAAGGGCTGAAATGGATATTTTGAATGGAAATGATGAAATAGAAAGTGATATTTTTACTAAAGTAACATAACTATTAAAGTGAAAAATGTGTTTAGAATATTTCTTTTCTCATAGATAATGAGATGATTGATTTGGATAAATTAAAATACATAGAACTGATTACCATGGATCTGATTATTGATTTTTTGAAAAATTGGTCTATGATATCATGTAGATGTTTACAACTTGTTTCATTAATAGATTATATATAGCAACCATTAGAATAAAGATATATGAATTTATTCTAAAAGGAAATATGGTAATTCAGGTTATTACCATTTTAATATAAGATTTACGATGAGATTCATCCCATGTTTTGAATTTGACAACAAGAGATATGTTTTTCTATATTGGGATTAATTTTAATAATATTTCAGGAATTTAATTATAATGTTTTGGTCTACAATTTTTAAGAAGCCTTATAAGGAAAACAATTTACGAAAATCTTATATTATACTTCAGATTGATTATTTGAGACTAATGTATTATCTCTATATATTAAGATTTATGCATATTTTATAGCCTATTCTAAAAACATTACGATGATATTAACTGATGACAAAAGGGATCTCATGTCATGGAAATCGTGATCTATTTGTACATTAAAAATGAAAAATTCACCTTCTCTTCGGGGAATGATTTGAAGTATATCAACGAACCATAAAGGGAGAGGTTATCACAAAACCATGTAGGTATATCATTCCATTTAAATTTTTCAACTTAAAGAAATGACCTAGAAATAATATTTTCCCAAAAAAACATAATTTTTTTCCAAACAATTGTCTTTTAAATCATCACACATTTACAAATTTGTTTCCCCGAACATTACAATGATCAACACTTTTTTTATCATTGATGACTTATCTCAATCCCTTTAAATATTTACAAGTTTATTCCATGTCCAATCTTATTTCACAACTTATGTTCTCTTATCTAGATACCTAGTTTAGAATTACTTTGGGTAACAGTTTGGTTTCTAAAAATATTTTATTAATGGAATTTCTAGTTTTCATTTTGATAAGGTGGGTGAAATTAATTGAACATAACAGTAATAAACCAATTGTATTCTAGATGAATTTTGAGGGATAATTCCATTTTATTGTTTCTTGGATGAAACACTACAAGTTTTTGTGAGATATTTTTTCCAATATGATTTAAAATTTTTCATTTCAGGAAACATTGAATTTTATTTTTTTTGTATTATTTTTTATGTTCATATACTATTCTAAAGACTTATATTAAAATTCTATACACAAAACATTGACTTGGCTAGAGTTACATTCAATACAAGGTTTTTATGAGACATTATTTTATTATTATAATTATTTAAGGAAGATAGTAATAACCTAGTCATTAAACATAGCAATATGAAAAGAAATAAATTATTTTTTAAATAAGATTTATAATAGTTTTATGAAATTAATAAACATTGATAATAAAACATTAAATATTGGTATTCCTTTATATGTTTGAAAATATAAATTTATCAAATGATCTACTTTTCATGTCCTTGAGTAGGCAATACAATTAATTCTATACACATTAAAAATTCTAAATTTACAAAATAAAATTAATTTTTTATTTATAATTTCCAAATTAGTTTATGGTGAGTTTTTGATATATTTCTTAGAAACATCATTTTTTAATGAATTGAGATAATATAGTGTTTTAGTTTAAAATTACCTATTCATTTAAATAATTACATACATTAAATATATATAGGAATTTGGGTTTTATTGTCATAATAGATCTATTATTAATATAGTGACACAATTATAGTCATCATAATAATTTATATATATAAATTGGATATAAAAAAATATTGATCATTTGAATAGTATTTAATATAAGAACCTGCATTCTCGCTAGGTCTACGTGATTTGCGTTAATCCTAATCTAGACACTTATGAAATTTTATTTTATTTTTAAGTTAAATTATTAGTTTTAATCATTATGATATTTTATATCTAATATTTAGAACTTATTTTTTGACAAAAATTATTAGTGAAAGTGATTAAAATTAATCATAATGATTAAGGTATGATTTAGCTTAATTAGTGATTGAACATTACACATATGGAATAAAATGACATAGAAACATTTCCAAAAGACCTTTAATTCCCATATTTCAACTATATTCCTTAATGGGACAAATTTTATGTATAATTGGATACTATTCAAATAAATTTACTATTACATTAGATAATCATAACAGAAGTGAAAAAGGGAACATTACTCATCTTTAACATTTATGAAACACTATGATACATAAAAAAAACATATATTTAGTTTTAAATATAATATTAATAATTAAATGATTTATATTTTTCATTATGAATGTTATATAATTTTTAGATATGTTTTACTTACATAAAATGCATATAAAAAACTAAAATAATGGTTATTTAGTTAATAATAAAAAAACAAATGAAACTATAAATATTAAAAGTGAATTAAATTTGATGAGTTAGTTTTCATTAATTAACATTTTAGATATATATATCATTATTAAAATAATGGAAATTTAAATATATTTATTCAAGTATTTTTACCATATTTTATAAATTAAAAACAAATAAATTATGTGAAATTTACATTAATGTTAATTTACAATAAATTATATATTAAGAAATGATTTAAATTTAATAAAAAAATTAATTCACACTAGTTATTTTATGATTTAATATATATAAAAAATATTCCATTCATAGTCCAATTTATATTTTATAATTTACATATCAAAACATTGATAAGAATATAATTTGTTAGCACAATCTTTATTAACATAGTGTTTTTGAGTGTTACATAATCTTTTATCAAAATTAATTTACATCAGAAGTGCTATTTTTGTTTTTTCTATTAGTTATCATAATTAAAATCCATTATGTATATTTTTCTATTATAAATCTCAAAAAAAATTTTTATTAAGGTCTAAATTAATTAATCTAGAATTCTAGACATTTTAATCAAAACGAAAATGCTAAAATGTTGGAAACCTAGATGTTAGGAAAAAATATAAAAAAATGAACTATTTTATTTATGGTGTAGATTTTTTGCAATATTATTATGAATTACCCAAATATTTTTATATTATTGAGACACATTAGGTCCTGGTGGCCTCCCATTATTGTACACATTTTGGTATTTACAAGAGTGTAACTCCTCCACATTAAGAAGTCATATTCTCCTCCCATATCCAATAACATCTCTAGTCAAATTAGCTTAATAATGTTCTACCCAATTATATCATAAATATTACTCCCCAAAACCTATAAGAATAACCTTCTTTAGAAAATAATACCATTAATTCTTTTTGTCTAATCGAAAAAAAGTTAACCAATGAATATGTAAAATTTTTCATCAAGCTCCTTTGTATTATTATCTTTCCCCACAAATTCAATTCATATTATTTCTTGAACAAATACTCAAATAACTAACCCAAATATCTGGATATTTTTTATTCTATGGGATTAACATACACATAAAGATTTATACCTCTAATGATCAACAAACATATTATTTAGGTGTACAGAAAACTAACACCTCACAAAATGATGGTTGTTCATTTTTTTCATTACCACCTATCATTATTAGAAATTATGAAGTAAAACTGATTATATATGATATTTATGATATTTATTTTTTTTCATTTATTATTCATTAATACTTTTAAATATCCAACCCTAATTCTTTTCATTTTGGGTAAATACAATAATATTGTTAGAGGATGTGTGGACAAACTCTCCCTCATAGCGATGTTATTAGTTCATAGAATACATTTAATGTATTTTCAATCAGTATAGAATTATTATATTATATATAAAAAATATTAATGCTAATTTAATGATATTATATATATGTATATACACTTTATATAATCTGTTTCTTTCAATGATATAAAGAAAAAAATAAATTGTGCTCATGCGTACATATAACCTACCATCACTATACAAAATGTATTCCATTTCTTTTATGAATATTATATATTTTATTATAAATATATTTATATTGAATATAGATTATATTTATATCATGTTTTACATCATTTAAATCATGGAACAAGTATTAGGAAAAAATGTAACAAATTAATACACATGTGGAAAAGGCAGATATTACCCCAAGCGAATGAATAACATTGAATCATAAATAAGATGGTAATATTGAGTCTTGATCACAAAATATATGGAATTATATATATTAATATGGTTTTGTATAATATTTATAATGAAATTTTACTGATTATATAGGCTTTTCTAATTAGAAATAAGAAATTCAATACATAGTGTAATTGATTTCATCTCACATTTTAACTTCTATGAGATACATACCTTATTTACCACCACCTTTTTTGGGGTGTATATACTCACCATTAATGTACTCAATGATACATATAATTAAATTTATTGTTATTTATATAACAATTTTATTATCTTTATTTCATCGGAATTATATTTCAAAACACACCACATCAGTAAATTAATTTTTGTCAAATGTTTCTCTTTTAAGGATACATGCCATGTTATGAAGCTATGTTTTTATGTGAGATTTATATTCTTCCTTAAACATGTTATATCATTAATTTAGTTATTTCAAAGATATTTATGCTTTATCTATGGTTATTATTTCCAGTATATTAAGATTCAATGTTACAATGTGCTAACAATTTATTGCTAAAATCTCAGTATTTATCAAGATTGATTAGGAATATACTACCATTGATAAATATTGAGATCCATATATAAATAAATCTCATGTTATTTTTTTTTCTATTTCTATTTATTATATATTCTATTATTGATAAAAATTTTCCAATGTTTCATGCATAAGATGATAAAGAATTTTTTTTTCTCAAATATTTACTTTATTCTTCCTTTTAGTTTTAAATCTGTGATCTTTCAAACCCATGTGTTATAAAATTGTTTTCAAGTATCATTTATTTTTTTAAATCTATTTTCAATGAAAAATGTTTTCAAATGTTTTTAAATATTTCATTATAAAATTTCAATGTTTATTCAATGAAATGGTTTTCAATTTTTTTGATGCTTGGTTTTTAGGTTTATAAGGGGAAATGTTTTCATAATGATTTCAAGACTAATTTCAATTTTTTTAATGGATTTTCAAAGAAAATTAGTTTCAAAAAATTTTATTTTTTGATAATACTATTAAAATATTAATGTTAATTTTCTTCAAAACAATTTCTCAAAATATATTTCTACGTTATTTCCTCTATAAGTTGAAATATGTTGATGATGCTCAAAAACGTTTAGGAAATGTTCCAATGTTTCCATTTATATTTATTCATGATTGTTTTCAGTTTTTATAGAATGACACTTATAACACCTATTTCTTTTCCCCTGGTTATATGATTTTGAAACCATCTGCGTTTCACTAGTTACTCATTGATGAAGAGATTGTAAATCCTATCAATTTTCTATAGGTCATGAAATTATAATGATTCCCATTTAATTTCTATTAATATTATGTTATTTTTATAAAAATGATCTAATTTAATTGGTCAGGATATGTTTAATATTTTGTGTAACAAGTTCGTATGATTTCGTTATGTGATTGGTGGAACCTATATCCACTTCCAAGGCAATTAGTAATGATTTAGGAGCCATGATTATAAATTTTATGAATAAACCCAATTACATGTTCCTAATGTTATGAACAGAAATGGATTCATGTACAAATGATTATTCAAGAACTACATTATCATTCACAATGTTATAATAGAGCTTTATTATGTGGTCGTAATATAATGAAGGGACATGATTACATTTTTATAATGTTTTTAGAGACCTTTTTTCATTTCCACAAGTTTATGGGTGAACATGATTATATTTTCATAATGTTATTAGTTAACCATATTATGTTCTCATAATGTTATTAATGAATGTGATTACATGTTCAGAATGTTATGCATAGTCCTGGTTTCATGTTAATATTTTAATACATGAGCCAGATTACATGTTCACAATATTATTCATGAACCTGACTAAATGTTCAAAACATCATGTATATTACTTTTTGAATGAACATTAATCTATGAGAGGGACCATTTTCAAATATTTCACTCAATGTGTGATCTTGTTTCTAATTATACATTTTTAGGATGTTATATACTGTTATGTATTCCACAATTCCGTGTATTATTCCCATATCATGATTTCATGGATTATTATCTTTATTTAGTTATGATTCATGTTTTATTAATTAAAAATATTTATTCCAAGACTCGTGATTATGATATTCATATATAGGTAATGTCCTCCTAAGGATCATGTTATGGTTATCATACCCCTACATTCATGATATGCTTACACGTTTCCTTTATTTAACCTTACGGTTCTTTTGAGCTCACCCCTTTATTATATTCCCAATCCCCATGTTATGAAGTATGTTTTGAGTTAAAATTACTAAAGGGGATTATCATTGTTGGAAACATTGAAGATATTTCAATGAGTGATATGATTTTATTCCATGTTGTCAAAGGTACTAAACAAATATAGTATTTTGGTGTCTGTTTTTGTATTGTTTTACGTATTCCACAAAAGTGATATAATTTCTATGTGTATTAAGAAAGGGTGGTTTTAATTAATGCCCTAGGGTGTCATTAAATATCCATTACCATGAAATGAGAAAAAAATTTCTTCCATTTATAGATTAAGGCTACAAGTAAAATTAAATTGGTATTGACAATTGGATGAAGTGAGAATGAAAATTGAGAGGAGAAAATCTTCCATGGTAGTGGGTAGTCTATATAAAATACAAGGATGAATTTAATGAAATTAAGACTATAATATTATTATAGGAATGTGGAAAGTAATTTATTTAGTGATTGGATTTATAGAGAATGGTTTCATGATGATTTTATATCAGTGTTTCAATCTATTGAATAAAGTGGAAGAGGAACCGATATAGGAACAACATAAAGATGGTGATACGACTATGATGCTATAAATAATTATTGCAAAATTAACACTATGAGGAGATGGTGGGTTATTATGGTATATGAAATGATATGAACATTGGTATTATTGTCAGTGGTTAGGTAATTATAACATATATGGGGAGATTTGTAAATATAAATGGATGATATAATCAGTTTGTTAGTGCATTAGATTTTTTAGTAGGAAAGAATCTATTAAATAATATGAGATAATTTATTTTTGTTATGAGTTCTAGTTAGGAATAATATATTTTGAATTTTGGGGCTATTTCTAGGCCATATGATAAGTGGTTCACATGGAGTTCTTTTACTACCATTTTTATTCAAAATTGTTAGTTCCTATTCATGGGGTTACTGAAATCAATATATACTACAAATTTACTCTTATATATCAAAATTTTTTTATGGGAGATTCAATTTATTTTTTTGGACCATTGAATGGATAATAATAGGATGAAATGAAGGGGATTTCAGTTTAGATGGGAATGTATCAAATTTTATTTTTATGATTATATGTCTTAGTACCTATGTATTATAAGGGATGGGGTATAAATAATTTTCCTACGATGTAAAATATTAGATATCGAGGAGTTATAATGTATCTAGTGGAGAAAAAATTACCAATCGTATAATGTTATTATGGAAATAGTTATTTTAATCCCAGTTTTGGAATGTTAAATGAAAACTATCACAAATGGGAAATTATTCACTAGAAAAAATTACACATAATATTATTGTATGTAAGTAAATAAATTCACAATAAATTTAACACTTTATGTAGCTTCATGATCAGGTGGGACGAGACATAAACCTTATTGTGTTGAGTTCATGAGGCATAGACCTTATTTCATAAAATTTTAAATGATGATACCAACACAACATTCAATAAAATATTGAGTAAATCAATAAGCTCTCTGAGTTATATATTTTTAGGTTATGCGACATGGATATCTAACCCCAACGTGAAGTTATGTGTATTATTTCATGATCAAACTGACATTGGTGAGAAGAGTTGTCAAGGCCCGACCCTACCCGGGCTCGAGCCGCAACTACCCCAAGCCCGCCTCCATAGGCATGGGGCAGGAGACCAACGCTGAAGGAAAAACAACTCGGGGAGGCCTTTACCTAAGCACCTATACACACACACGGAACACACTCAATGCAAAAGTGCAGAGTAAATGAAAAGACAAGTAAAGAAAAGGGGAAACTGCTATATATATATACCAAAAATGTGCATCAACCTCTAAACAGTACAAGTGTAGTACTGAAAAGGAAAATGGGGCAAAAAACGCGCCAAACTAAAAGTGCCACAACCCGGAAATAGGTAAAACAAAAGAAAAAATTGGAAGGGCTCCACACCTGGAACCCGACTACGACCACCACACGCGGTCCAAGCTCTGGGCTCCTAATCTCCTCGGACGTCACGACCAACGTATATATCGTCTTCTAGGGCACACCAAGTGCGGGCAAAGCCCAAGAAGGGGTGAGTATAAAAATACTCACTAGGATACCCCGAAGGCTCAAGGGAGGAACATGGAGGTACTGAAGGGTGAGCATTAGGGAGAAAATAATAGTAAATGAAAACGACAAGGAGTGAAGTGAAGAGTACAGTAGAGTGTCTAGCTTAACCCAACAAGAGAAATGAGGTAGACTCATCCAAACACAAAGATCTGGAAACGGTGAGAAGATGAACATCCCGTTGAGTCTTCGCTACCTATAGCAGGAGAGTAGACTCGTCCAACCATGAGAAACTAGACACGGAAAGCATGTGGCATACCCCGTGCATCTTCACATCTCCTGTAAGGAGAGTAACCAAACCCAAGAAGTGGGTACCAGAACAAGGTATATACATATTCTTATGCTCAATCAAGAAGCTTGTACAACGTCGTAAGGGGATCTCCATCCCATAGCTCAGCCCAAGAAAAGTGAGTAGCCAACAGTCCCGGAAGTAAAGTCCATCGATTCCCATCATCCCGAATGTTTGCTCTGAACTACAAGTCAAGGGGCTCAAACCACTGCACCTCGACACTATCTGATTTGGGCAGAACTGACTCACCTGCACAGTTTTAGGTTGCGTCACATGGACGCGTCTCGGTGGGGAAAGGGACCATCGTACTTGAGAGTTCTGGGTTAAGTCAAACAATGCCTCGTCATTGCCCCGCAGTCGATAAGTCTTCTCAAATTCAAATCCATCACAACACTGACCCGTATACCAAAGGGTCCTGCTCATGTAATCATGGAGGAAAGCCACAGGCTATCCTAGTAGAAAGGACTGATCCTGGAATGCCAACAGGTGTCCCACTTCCCAGCCCTGCTGGAGGGTAATTCATAAGAAGATATAAGGTGACCCACTGCCCAGCCCTGTTGGAGGGTAAACCCTAATACATCATCATGAAACCCACTACCCAGCCCCGCTAGAGTGTAGACCTGGAATATGTCGACAGGCGACCCACTGCCCCACCTTTATAGAGGGTAGACCAGGAACTAGACGGAGGGAGACCCACTGCCTAGCTCTGGTAGAGGGTAGACCCTCTGAGGTCGTCGGGTGACCCACTGCCCAATCTTTGCTGGAGGATAGACCCTAAGTGCGTCGGGTGACCCACTACCCAGTCTCTGCTGGAGGGTAGACACTAAGTGCATCAGGTGACTCATTGCCCAGTCTCTGCTAGAGGGTAAACCCTAGAAGTCAGTGAGAAACCCACAGACCAGCCCTGCTGGAGGGTAAACCCGAAGAAGTCGATGAGTAACCCACTGCCCAGCCCCGCTGGAGGGTAGAACTCAGAACTGCTATGGCCATCTCTACTGGAGGGTACAACACCGGCCAACCGAACATGGAGTGGGTATCGCGCAACCACCCAACTCCAGAACAACTCACCCAAAAGATGTTCAGCGCCTGTTCCATCACTGGGTGTCACTAGCACCGCTACCAGCCGATCCATCGAGAACAAAACTAGGGGGAGGCCACTCAACCCTACAGGTCAAACAAACGAGCATAGAGTCAGGGGAAAAGCTGCACCCTGTTGGTCAAACAAACAAGCACAGAGGGACCCTCTACGTCGCGAGAGGTCAAAGTACGCAAAGAAGAGCTTGGCACGCACATGGGTCCCACACGACATGTGACCCCAAGTCAACCCCAACCAAACGCACAAACGTTCACAGGTACAAACAACCACATGTACCTCCAAGCGCTCCTGTATACTCATAGATTATACCACGTTCCAGCCCAAGGGTTATCGTGCACATGGCACACAACGTCAACGCGAAGGCGTGACATAACATTTCCAACTTGTCGCCTCAATGACTGGGGAATGTCCCACCACATCAATTCAAGCATTACTTCACTCACACGGGAGTGTACGCGATCACATGCCAAGGGTCCGCTACAAACCCAATAGAAGAACCGCCCACGGGGCACCTTCACATTTCCACATTTAATAAGATCACGTATGAGGATCTACACAACCAAACGGATCACACCGTTGTAATCATCGTGAAAAAACACGCGAGATAGAATACTCACTCACCTCAAACGAATATCCGACGGAAAAGTCCCCAACACCGCCTCACGCCCGCACGACGTCCCGTGATCCCGAGCCTCGGCCCCGAAAACATACGGGTGCATCGCAACAATGCAATCCCCTCTGAAAAACATGTTAAAAGCTCTACCCACATGAGTGCAATGGATATCCGGAGAAAAAGGTGCATTCCGGCACACCGCAAACGAGTGGTGCTTCGTGGGACCCGCAACCCGGTCGCGAAACTCAACGAATGGATCGCACCATTGCGACCCTCTCAAAATAGTACACAAGATCAACTATTCGTTTGTCTTAAACAGACACTCGGTGAAATAGATGAAATTCACCGTCAACGCCCAAAAAGGGCCCCGTGGGGTCCACACCTCGATCTCAGTTTAAGTGCTTGAAATTAGTCTTGAAATGTCTGCCTCAACTTTAGGGTCGTGATGCCACTGACGGCTCATCAATCGGATGTCGTATGCAGACGTACGGTCCGATACATGATTCCCTCAAATAATAAAAATTATATTATTATGAAAATTGGGTGTTCCATGCAATCATGCCACGAGCTTGAATTATGAATCCAAGATTAGACTCAAAATGACCGTCTCAAAAACAGGATCATGTCGCTGCTAGCAGCACATCAATCGGACGTCGCATGGGGGAGTTACGACCAAAAACAATATTTGATAACAACAGAATAATATTAATATTTTATATTATTATTATTATTATTTATTATTATTATAATTTATTATCTCAATTAAACACACCCCACTTTGTTCCTCATGGGTGGTGCACCCCACTCATGCCATATTTTCATTTTTTTTCTTTTTTTATATTCTTTATTCTCCTTGTTTTTTTCTTTCTTCTCTCTCCAATCAGAACCAAATTCTCTCCTTTCTCTCATCAAAGATCAGACCCGCACCATGTGGGTTTTGATTCCCCCACCGGTCACCCAGGTCGCTACCTCGAGCAACTCACCGTCGGATGACCACCGTCCCGGCTCGCCGGTGCACCGCCGTCCAGCCACGCTGGCAACTCCCTCGGCCTCCGGCATGACACCACACCAGCCGCACCCCGCCGTGCGTTGGCCCTGCCCGCTGGACTGCCTTGCTGCCTGTTGTCTCAGACCACCACCGCGACCCGCTGCACACCACCACTCCGGCCAGGCTCAGCACACCACTACGTCGTCGACCCGTTGCACACCACCATGCCGGCCAGCTTCGCCTCTTCGACCCACTACGCACAACATACCTCAACCCTCACACCTCAACTGCGGTCCCCAACCCAAATATATGTCCGCATAAAAGATCCATTTCATCAAGGATTGATCCCGTGACAATTTATTATTGGGTATTTTATCGATCCGCCAATAAAAAGAAATGTTGGCGATGAACAAGAGATAAATAAAGAACAAGAGCACAAGTAAAGGAACGAACATTAGTTCATCGCCGTTAAAATGATGAACTAAGATGAATGGTTATAACAATAATTAAGCTGTGGGATCATGCGAAAGATGATAATCACGAATCAAATGAAAATAAAAATCAATGATCAATCTTTTAAATCAAAGGTATGAAAACCACAAATTGGCGAATCCTACCTAGATTGGGATCGATCATCGTTGACGAAGAATGCGCTCGCCAAGCTTCGAAGTTCTGTCGTCGTCTGCCAAAGGGAGGAGGAGGAGGTAAAGGAGGAAGAGAGCATGGGAGGAGGGGACTTCCTTGGGAGAGGAATTGGATGGGTTTCCCCAGGGAGAGGTTGGGGGAAGAATAAGAGATTAAATAAATTTTTTTAATTAAACCATTAATTAATTAAAAAATTCATCCCAAATTAAATCCCCTTTCGAAACCCCAAACACAGTGAATGTTAGGTCGCACATAGGATAAAAAACACCACCTGAGCCCAACAGTGGTCTCAGAATTTTAATCTGAGGATCCGTTCGAAAGATATAAAATCTAACGTCTGAGACCACTTAATTACGAAAACGCCCCTCGTGGTGTTTTCCATAGAGGGCCCGCGCCTGCGAAAGTTACACCCCTCCTAGGGTAAACGACACGTTTCAAACTCAACCGTATCCTCAGTTTTCCAATCCAAGCCACTGTTTAAGAGATATTGGAGTTTCACCCTTAAACGATTAAATTATTTATTTAATTTATCTGTTTCTCGTACCTGAAGCAAGCGAGTGGTCCAAACGTCCCGCACCGACATATTTTATGTCGTTCCTAGGGTAAACACCCCATTCCAGACCCATCTGTACACTCGGATCTCTGATCCGGATCACCATTTAGGATTTATCTCATTTATTTGGCGTTTCCAGTGTGAATGAACTGAAAATTTAATTTCGGCCACTCCGGGGCTCAGAATCGCACGCTTTCTTAAGGCGCTACTGTGGAATATCATCAAGAATATTCCAAAGTCTTACGCAGAAAAAACTAGGTTCTTAAAAGAGTGATACAGACTAAATTAATTTTAATTAAGTAATTTAATAGGTTATAGTACATTTTTTTTAATTACGGTCGTTCAAATTAATATTCAATCATTGGGGGATTCATACCAGCTTTCATTAGAATTTTGAAGGCAGAAAATACTAATTCTCAAATTATTGGGTGAATGAATTCTTTTTGTTAAATTCATATGATACAAAGTTTATATATATTTTATGGTTATTAAATACTTATAACATATTCACCTCAATAAACTCTTGTTCATTAAACCAAATTTATTATTGTTTATTTACAATTACATGGTATAAAATTCATCTTCAAAGTGAATTATAGTTAAATTCATTTGAAAAAAAAACTCTATATCATTTAATGATGAATACTTTTGGATATATTACCCTAAAGAAAACTAGTGTTATACTTTTTATTAACAATATTTAAATAAATATATTATCATATGATGAATATTCTAATGTATATCTTCAATGTGATAATTTACATAGAGTATTTTTAGTAAAAAAATATTATAATATTTAACCACTATAATGAAAAACTATTAATATTAACTAAATATCCTTAATAATTAATCCAATTGACTAGAAAATGTCTTCCTGATGGGTCAAAAATGATGGTTGAATTTCATGTGTTGGGGATTATAAATCTTTGAAACTATGTCTCATTAGGTTCACACATTTAAATCTCTTTGAGAAGTTATTGTGAGAATAGAACCTCAAATAATAATTCAAAATGTTGTTTATTTAATTGGATATTCATATATTTGTTAATGTGTGTTTTCCTCAGACTTATAATAATTGTTAATAAATATAATGAATCACAGACTTTAATTTATGGTCTAAAACCATACTTAAATATGTTTGTGGTGTGGTAGTTCTTGTTTCTCGTTCCATAAGTGATATGAAAATTTTTAAATATGTCATGAATGGAATTATCCATTCTTATTTAATGAAAGAAGATATGTATATACATTCCACTTGAATGGAACTATCTTATTAAATCCATGGTCATGGAAGGTCATTGACATGTTCTTTTCAGCGAATTAAAGAATGATAAATCATGCATATCCGTTGATAACCCATGTTTGCAACATACATGATTCAATTTAAAGATTATGGGATTATATTACATAATAAGAATTCATAGGAGGTTATTGTGATAATGAGAATATATTCTTTCTCCATGGGTGACTTTACATGTTTTAAGAAGACAATCCTATAATTTAAATATGTTCATGTAATTACACCAATATAGATTCCTTGATATCCACACACTGTGTGTTTACATAGTCTAATTAAATATGATTTTTCGTTTAATATTATGAATAATATTATTCTCATATTGTTGAATAATAATAATTTAGTATCATTGATCACATTGTTTCAATAAATATATATTCATATTTAGAATAAATGAGTAAAATATAGAAACAAATAGTTATTCATGAGTTTACTGAATAAAATATTAATAAATATTTATTTTTATTTAAACTATTTATTAAATAATTAAATAATTAATCACTGGTTTTTTAAATAGATTAATTTAAAAATATTTCTTTAGTCACGTGATTATTTTCAAAAATATTAATTCTTGACTGATGTGATTATAATATTTATTTTTTTATTCAGTATATTATTATTAATATTTTAATTGAATAATCATTATTTGAGTACTGAAAAATATTCAGGATCTATGATAGGATTTGGTTAATTTCCTATTGGAAATGATATATTTTATTTAATATCATTTAACTCTATATTGATTTAGTTATTTATCGAATGATATTTAATTTATCCCATTAAATGTTATATAGTAGTTTTATCATTATTACTAGTATATATAGGGATTATATTGGAGGGATCATTTAAATAGAATCCAAAGAATAATTATCAAACATTTAACCCTAAAAATAAAATATATCTTATAAAATTTGTAGAGGTTATAGTTTTTGTGAAAAAAAGACTCTAATATTTTTGGAGTGTCTTTTTAATCCCATATATGTTTGAAAATTAAATGGATTTATTTGTTACATTTAATTTAAAAGTATTCATACATTTAATTTTTTATTGATTAATGTCTTCATAATATTTATCATATTATAACATGTCGTTGTTAAAAATAACCATATAAATCATGTTAAGATTAGAATCTAAATTATCTGATGGTTAAAAAAACAAATTATTTATGCTAATGGTGAACTACCGCCACACAAAATGATGATTGTTCATTTTTTTTCATTACAATATTTCATTTTTCAGAATTACGTTTGATAAATAATTATTTATTATATTTATTACATTTTTTTCTTTATTATTCATTAATACATTTATATATCCTACCCTCATTCTTTTCGTTTTCGGTAAATACAATAATTTCGTTAGAGGATGTGTGGACCACCACCCCCTCAAAGTGATATTATTAATTCAAAGAATACATAAAATTTATTATTGATGAGTTTAGTGGTCCTATATTATATAAAAGGAAAATTAATGTTAATTTAATGATAATATATATATATATACACTTCATTTAATTTGTTTCTTTCAATGATATACAAAGAAAAATAAAATGTGTTGATGCGTACATATAACCTACCATCTCCATAAAAGATGTATTCCATTTCTTTTTTAAATATTATATATTTTATCATAAATACATATGTAGTGAATATAACTTTTATTTATATCATGTTTTACATAATGTAAATCAAAGTATATGTATGAGGACAAAAATTGTAACAAATTAACACATAGGTGGAAAAAGCGTATATTACCCAAAGCGAATGATTAACATGGAATTTTAAATAAGAGGGTAATATAAAGTCATGATAACAACATATATGGTAATATATATATATATATTAATATGGTACATTATAATATTTATAATAAAATTATATTTATTATGTACTATTTTATTATGATAAAAAAGAGATTCAATACATATTGTAGGTGATTTCATCTCACTTTTTAACTTCTATGAGATACATACCTTATTCATCACTCAATTATTTTTGGTGGTGTACATACTGACCATGAATGTCCTCTATGATACATATAATGAAATTTATTTTTTTTACATAACAATTTTATGATCTTTATATCATTGGGATAATATTTAAAAACATACCACATAAGTAATGAAATTTATATCAAATGTTTCCCTTTTTGAGACAAATTACATGTTATGGACCTGTATTTTTATATGAGGTTTATATTATTACTTTGACAAGTTATATCATTAATTTAGTTATTTTAATGGTATTCAAGATTAATTTAAGATTATTATTTCCATTATATTAAGATTCAATGTAACAAAGTGCTAACAATTTTTTTTCTAAAATCTCAAGAATTTATCAAGATTGATTATGATTATGCTACCATTAATTAATATTATGATCCATATATCAAAATATATTTTGATTTTTATTGTTTTATTTTTATTAGTGATATATTCAAGTACTCTTAAAAATTTTCATTGTTTCATACATAAAATTAATAACAATGTTTTTTAATGTAATTTTTACTTTATTTCTTTTTTCTGTTTAAAATCTATGTACTTTCAAAACCATGCTTAATAAAACTGTTTTCAAGTATCATTTATTTGATTTAAATTTATTTTCAATGAAAATGATTCTCAGAATATTTTGTATATTACATTATAAAATTTCAATGTTTTTTTAATGAAATGGTTTTCATATTTGTTTTCATGATTAAATATTATTGTTTCAAGGGAAAATGGTTTCAAAATAATTTCAAGGATTATTTCCATGTTTTCAATTATTTTTCAATGAAAATAAGTTTCAACATTTATTATTTTTTGAAAATACTATACAAAGATTAAAGGTTTTTTTCTTCAAGAAATATTTTCAAAATATTTTTCTATGTTATTTTCTCTCCAAGATGAAATCTGTTGATGTTGCAAAAGAACTTCATAGAAATTTTCCTATGTTTCCTTTCATATTCTTTAATGAATTTGTTATGTTTTTTGGAATGGCACTTATAACACCTATTTCTTTTCTGATGGTTATATGATTATTAAACCCACTACATTTTACTAGTCACTCATTTTGGAAATGATTATAAAACATATTGATTTTTCATATGTTATAAATTTTTTATGATTCCCATTTAATTTAAATGGATATGATTTTATTGTTATAAAAATGATCTATTTTTATATGTCAGGATATTTTTAATGTTTTTTGGAAAATGTATTTATGATTTCCTTATGTGATTTGTGGGACCTATATCTACTCCCAAGGCAATGAGTAATGATGTATGCCCATGATTATAAATGTTATGAATGAATCAGATTACATATTCACAATGTTATGCATAGAACTTTTATCATGTACATAGGGTTATTAATGAAGAGTATTACCATTCACATTGTTATGAGAGAGGCTTATTAAGAAATATTAATGTAATTAATAACATGATTACATGTTCATAATGTTTTTAGGGACCTTTTTTCATTTCCATATGTTTATGGGTGAACACGATTACAATATCATAATGTTTTTAGTGAATCATATTATGTTCTCAAAATGTTATTAATGAACGATATTACAAGGTAAAAATGTTATGCATAGACCTAGTTTCATGTCATTATGTTTATAAATGAACATGAGTACATTTTCACAATGTTATTCCCAAACCTGACTGAATGCTCAAAACATCATTTATACTACTTTTTGAATGTACATTAATCTATGAGAGGGATTATTTTCACATCTTTAACTCAATGTGTGATCATGTTTCTACTTATACATTTTCATGAAGTTATATATTGATGTGTATTCTACAATTCCATGTCTTATTCCCATGTCATTATTTCATGGACTATTATCTTGATTTACTTATGATTTATGTATTATGAAGTAAAAGTATTTATTTCATGACTCATTTTTATGAAATTCATATACAGGGAATGATATCCTAATGATAATGTTATGGTTAACATAACCTTACATTCATGACATGCATATACATTTCTTTTATTTAACCTTATTATTCTTTTAAACTCACCCATTTATTACATTTCCAATAAAAATGTTATTATGGATGGTTTTATATAGAATTAATAAAAGGGGATTTAATTTTGGGACACATTGAATATATTTCACCGAGTGAGATGATTTTGTTTCATGTTCCCAAAGGTATTAAACCAATATAGTCTTTCGGTGTCTATTTTTGTAATGTTTTTAGTATTCCACAAAAGAGAGATATTTTATATGTATATTAAGACTATGTAATTTTAATTAATGCCATGGGAGTGATTAAATATCATTAACCATGAAATGAGAATAAAAAATAATTTCATCCATTTGTGGATTAATGGTACACATACAATTACATTGGTTTCCACGAACCAAATCAGGTTGCCAGAAAACTGGCACCAACCCCCGCTCATGGCAAGGCCCTAAGGGAATTCCTTATACCCATGGGCTGGCACAAGTTCCCAGGTATCATTAATTTAGGGTTGGGAATGATTAACCCGAGTATAATAGCATAAAACATTATAAACAATCCATTATATAAATCTAAAATTTTTGAGCCAAACAAGTCTTAACAAAAATACCCAAAACGGAATAGATTGGTTTAAAGATAATTAAATTGGTCGAAATACAAGAAAATATAGCACAATGATAGCATAAAGGACCCCACATGACTAGGGTTCATCGCCCATAATCCGTCTCTAGAACTCCACCCCAAGGATGGGGACTAACACCCCGAACCGCCATCACCCTTAGCCATTCATTTACCTGAGTCAAACATAACCTAGTCTAATTACACACAAGGGGTGTAAATAGGGTGTGAGACTATGCACAGTAGGATACCACCCAATTATTCCAAATATCAGGAAATACAATGTGATAAAGCAAGCGGTTTTAATAGGCAAGGAAAAGCAGTGTTGAAATTACAAGAAATGTGACATTCATTTGAAAATAGTTTTCAATCCAAAATTTTCAGAATGTCGACACCTTTAAATAAAAATGTATGTACTGAAATTTACTACCAAAAAAACCCTATGACATGGGTAGATACTACAAATCCAATGAGAAATCACATTTGGAACACCCCTTGGCACCAGGTTGCTTGGGCCCTATATACCTTGTACCTCGGTGTAAAGTAACCAGAGAAAAATCCATTCTCATGCACGAGCCACTAGTAGGGAACATACCCATTTCCTAGTGGTCCCCAATAATCATCCACATAGTTTAGTTAGAGTTGTCTCTATCCAAATGCTATGTGATACAGGGACAAAACCCATCCGGTGCACTAGTCGTACTAGTACAAATCCGCCCCACCTAGGTATCCAAGATTCCCCTTTTGTGATCAATCAATTTCATCATGAAACATAAATCAATTTTTATATAAAACTTCATTAATATTAAAACACAACCAATACAGTAGCTATCACGTTTTATACCACTTAAAACACGCAACAAAACACTTAGATTTTTAATAAAACAACCTCTCAAAAGCTCACATTATGTTGCAC
Organism: Viscum album; assembly: GCA_963277665.1. NCBI lineage: Eukaryota > Viridiplantae > Streptophyta > Magnoliopsida > Santalales > Viscaceae > Viscum > Viscum album. The sequence goes on from OY728142.1 coordinate 2,047,047,464, forward strand.
CAAAAATTCATTGAAATATCCACTTTGCACACCATGTGCACACTTTTAAGTCACAAAAACAGAATTTAATTTTCATACCCTTTAATGAAACCAAAAATTCAGTAATGGGGTAGCCCCATGTGAATAAAAAAGTTATATCCTTTAAAAACCCATGTTTTCACACAAACACGACACTTTAAGCCCATTTGCTTCCCAAACACCATCTAATCAAACTTTTATAGAAACATAAAAAAACAATAAATATTAAAAACATGATTTATAGTCCTAATAAAATTCAATAAAATAAATTATGTAATTATAGGACAACCCCAAATGAACCAATAAAAGATTTTTATGTAAAACCCCCAATTTCACCAAAAAATTGGCACTTAAAGATCATTTTCTTTATAAATTACACTAAAACGAATTTCTGCAGAAACATTAGAATGAAATAAACATAAAAATACCGAAAACACAGCAAGCTATGTCACAAAAATTTCATGCACAATGGAATCACCTACCAAAATATTCAAGAACCGCAAATCCTTGTGCGGAACATTAACCGCACCACCACCGCAGCACAAGGGAGTGAGATAAAACCTAAAACCAAAGGATTAGACCAAGAAACTCAAAATAAAACCCTAGGTACGAATACATTGCTTCTAGACAACTAGGTATTAAAGGAAAAAGGGAGAGATCTTAAGGAAAAGGAAGGAACTTAGAAGGATAGTCACTTACTTGAGAAATCTGGACGATTTTAGAAACCTGAGATGTTCAGCCCTAATTCACGACAGATTTGATCACCAAATATGGGGAAACGATACTGGGAGTGCGGCTAGGTACAGTGGGATTAGGTGAGAGGTGTAATCACCGAAAAAGGATAAAAAATGAATATTGTATGAAAGAATTACAAAAAAAATTTAAAACATAAATTGATCTTTTTGGTTGGCCCAATACCTAACACGATCACCCAAATCATATATGCTAATAAATTATTAATGGGCCCAAATTTCATTGGTGGTATTAATATTAATATTATGGTCATTTTTCAATTCGAATGGGTGAGAAAGGTTGAAAATCGTAGGAGTTATTAAAGAAACAAAATTTATTTTCAAAACTGGAAATGGACTCTCGGGTTGGCCCTAATTTTGGAAACCCGCCATTTCTTTCAAAAATGCATGGAATACTCCCAAACCAAAGAAATAATGTAAATTAAATGAAAATTTCCTTTAAAATATGTCATTTATGTGACAATTCTTCCCACCATGATTTACATTCTGCACTGGAAAGTCAACATGAAGCTTGATTGGAAAACAAGAACGGGTACTCTTCCTCAACCCATGGCTTTCCCTCCCACGCCTCATGTGTATCATTCCCATGATGCCATAGAACCCGGACTAATGGAATAGACTTCCCTCAAAGCATATTCTCTTAGGAGTCCACTATTTTTACTGGCATCTCAACAATAGACATGTTAAGCTCTATCTCCAGCTCTTCCTAATTCAACACATGGTATGAATCCGGGTAGTATTTCTTCAACTGAGAGACGTGGAAGACATCATGGATGGAAGTCAACTGTGAAGGTAAGGCCAACCTATATTCCACCTTTCCAATACACCCAATGATCTCAAATGGCCCAACATACCACAGTGTCTGCTTACCTTTCTTTCCCAATCGACGATGCCCCAGGCGAGGGATCACTTTCAAGAATACCCTATCACCCACAAACAACTCTATGTATCGACGCCTCCAGTCAACATACAATTTATGATGACTCTGAGGTTTCAATAAACGTTTTCTAATCAACTTGACCTTCTCAGAAGTCTCCCGTACAAGGGTTAGACCCAATAGTGAAGTCTCTCATACCTCATCCCAACATAGAGGGGACCGACATGGACGACCATAGAGCACCTCAAAAGGGGACATTCGAATAAAGGATTGGTAACTAGTATTATATGTAATCTAAACCAATCCCAAATGGGTATCCCAGGAACCTCCAAAGTCTAAGACACATGCACAAAGCATGTCCTCCAAAATCTGATTCGCCCGCTCTGTCTGGCCGTCCGTCTGAGGATGGTATGCTGTGATCATCTAAATCTGGGACCCCAAGGCCTTATGAAGGCCATCCCTAAATCTAGAATTCAAACGAGGGTCTCTATCTGATACAACTTCTAATGGAACACCATGGATTCTTACCACCTCATAAAGATACAAATGGACCAACTCATCCACGTTAGATGTATCTATGATCAGAATTAAATGGGCTGATTTGGTCAGACGATCAATCACCACCGAAATGGAATTTTTACCCCGAGGTGTATGAGGTAAGCCAAATATTATGTCCATGGAAACCTATTCCCACTTCCAGGTAGAAATGGGTAGTGGTTGGAGTAAGATGGAGGGCCTTTGGTGCTATGATTTCACATGTTGGCATGTGTAGCATCTCGACACAAAGTCCGCTTTCTCCCATCTAACACTAGGCCACCAAAACTGCTGAGGAAAATCATAAAACATCTTAGTGGAACCCAGATGCACATCCCATAGAGACTGGAGGTTATCCTGCGTCACCACCTTCCGTCAAGATAATGGCACTACTGAACGACCCTTGAAGCACAAGATGCACTCGGGAGATGACGACCAATCAGAGGATGTCTCCCCACCATGAAGAAATTGCTTCGACTGCTGAAAAATCTCATTACTGGGTTGTTCCCTCCGAATAAACTCTAATAGAGAAGGATTCAACTGGATGCTCGCCAAGAATGACCCTCCACTGTGTTCCCTGGTCTCCACATGCATTTGAAAAAATATCCCCATAAATGTCCACTCATCACTCGACTTACTCAATGGCTGCAATGGAACTCTTCTTCACAAAGCGTCAGCCACCACATTACCCTTGTCTGGGGTATAGAAAATGTCAAAGTCAAACCCCTGCAAGTACTCGATCCAGTGACGCTGCCTCAAGTTGAGGTCCTTCTGCGAGAAGATATAGGCTAAGGTTTTTGATCAGAGTAGACCACTAACTCTTCTCCAAATAGGTAGTGACGCCAAGTCTTCAAATAATGCATCACCCCAACCAACACCAAGTCCAAGTTAGGGTAGTTCTTTTCATGTGGTTAGAGTTGGAGAGATCCATAAGCCACCACTTGATATCCTGCATCAGCACGCACCCAAGACCCATACCTTAAGCATCACAATATACCAAATAACCCTTTCCATCCTCTGAAAAAATCAGCACAAGGGTGGTATTCAACTGCCTCTTCAGCTACTCGAACGACGCCCGGAATTCTGGACCCTATACAAATTTCACCCATTTCCGGGTGAGGGCAGTCATCGGTGAAGCATGCCGAGAGAAATCCTGATCGAATCCCCTGTAATAACCAGCCAGGCCAAGGAAACTCTTTATCTCCTACATATTCTTCGGCTGCTCCCATGAAATAACCGCACAAATCTTCTCATGTTCCACTGAAACTCCATGTTATGAGATCACATTCCCCAGAAATCTCACCTCCCTGATCCAGATAGAGCACTTTGACAACTTTGCAAAGAGGCAGTGATCCTGTAATGTACCCAAAACGATCCTCAAGTGATGTTCGTGTTCCTCCTCAGAGCTAGAGTATACCAAAATGTCATCCATGAACACCATAACAAAGGAATCAAGATACTTATGGAACACCCTATTCATAAGTGCCATAAATACTACTGGAGCATTGGTCAATCGAAAGGGCATGACCACATACTCAAAGTGGTCGTAGCTGCTTCGGAAGGCTGTCTTGGGGATATCTGACTTCTTCACCATGAGTTGATGATATCCAGAATGCATGTCTATCTTTGAGAACAACTTTTACCCCTTCAAATGATCAAACAAATCATCTATTCTGGGCAAAGGGTATTTTTTTTAATGGTTACCTTATTCGGATTTCGGTAGTCAATGCACAACCGGAGGGATCCATCAGCCTTTTTTGCAAACAACACAGGAGCGGACCAATGAGAGACGCTCGGGCAAATAAATCCTTTGGATTCTAATTCATCCAGTTGTATCCTTAATTCACTCATCTCGATGGGGGCCATGCGATAAGAGGGATGAGATATCAGTTGTGTTCCCGATGCTAGATCAATCGAAAACTCCACATCCCGCTCCGGGGGAAAACCTGAAAAATCATCTGGTAATACCTATGGAAACTCATTCACAACATGATTTAATGAACCATTAGGGGAAAGACCATCCTCTACCATGAACAAAGATAACTGGATGATAACACCTCCCAACTCTGAGAGTGGAGGCCCTGCACGACCTGACCGAGGATCCCATTCTCCATGAAAAACCTGACGACTCCCATCAGATGTCGTGAAACTCACATGCCGTCTGTAACAATCGATGTGTTCCTGGAAGTGTACTAGCCAATCCATCAAGAGTATGAAATCATAAAGGTCCATATCTAAGACCAAGAGGTCCCACTCCATCTCGACCCCTGACACATAAAGTGCACACGAGGGGAACCTAATGCCTTGATCGTTCTTCTTTCCCAGCGGTGTCACAAACTCCATCGTGAAAGACATCAAATCAGTTGTAAAATTCAATAATGTCTAAAAAGTGGGAAGAAATGAATGAAATAGAGGCACCAGTATCAAAATGAGAAGTAGATATAGAAGATGCGGTCAGAACGGTACCTCGAACTGTTGACAGTCCAGCCTTTGATCTTGTTGGTGCCTGATCCACTGCATGGAGATGTCCAGTATATACCTAAGGATGGAGGCTAGTCCGTGGTTTTGCCATAAACTTGATCTTCCCAAAAGATGATCTATCCCTTCCACCATGACCTCCAAATCGAGATCCCCCAGTCCTCGATGGCTCAGATTGTGCTGGCACTCCTCTTGAAGCCACTGTCCCAGCCCCACACGGAAGTGGATGTTCCACACCACAAAAATGCTACAAATCCTCCATACCTCCACACTGTTAACAAGGCTTTATAGGAAGTGGACATGATGATCAGATATGCCCAGGCCTCCTACATTGGTGGCACACGACCGATCTCACCTCAGAAGCTGGAGAAGAAAACTTCCTAGAATAGTGGCCTGAACCGCCCCCTCCTTACTTCACATGATCCTCCTGCTTCCTTTTCTTCTCTGAGGAGCATCCACTGCCCATTGCTGATACTGAACCATAGAAACCTGACCTTCGTTTCCTATCAATCTCCACCATGCACTCCCGATCAACGACCTAAAAATAGGCCCTCAATCTAAACAAGAACTCATGGGAGTATATCTCTGGTCGTAGGCCTTTATCAAACCTCTGGGGCTTCACTTTCTCATTAGGGACAATTTCTAGAGCATACCGAACCAAATCATCTTAATGGTTGGAATAATCCATCACAGATAGATTCCCCTGAACAAGTTCCATGAACTCTCTAGACCTAGCATAAGCCAACACCTCAGGGAAGCACTGTTCATTGAAGACAGCCTTGAAATCTCCCCAGTGCATCTGCTCATTCTTCCCAGCCTGAAGCACTGACTCCCACCAATTATGGCTTGAAACCTCCAACAAAAATGAGGCACACTTCATCCAGATCTCCTTGGGTGTTTCCAGGAACTCAAACATATGCTCGATCTTCTCGATCCATTCCTCTACTTCTTGGGGTTCTGAGCTTCCTCGGAAGGTTGGAGGCTTATTTTTTAGGAACTCTTGGGCCTTTTCCTTTATAGGACCAATATCATCCTCACTAACAGGAGTTAGAACTAGAGATGGTACATATCATAGAGCCTAGACATCCCGGACCATGGCCTCGACTATCCTATGATCAATTGGTGTGGGAAAACTCTCTCAGGCTTCTTCTCGTGGGTGCGTGAGAGCTTTCTGGGGAGGCATGTTGCTACAAAATGCAACAATCATAAAACAATAATCAATACCACAATTTTGAAAATATTAATCAAATAAATCAAATATAAATAATATATTCACATTCTAATAATAAAAGAAACAACTACTCCACATCCACCTGATGTCCACATGTGGTATGTAGCCCACACGTCTCACCTGGAAGTGAAGTCAATCTTTAAATTCCAACATCACCTGGTAAATCAAGGTCTACTATGAGAGGTGCGGGCCAAGAACCCTACTCACAACCAAAACCCAGTGCCCCAATAGCCCGATATCCTTTCTGTGCCTACTCATCCCAAAATATCAATATAACCCAAAAACATTAACCTCATTTGATACCATTTTGTCACGAACTAAATTGGGTCGCCAGAAAACTGGCACCAAACCCGGCTCATGGAATAGCCCGAAGGGCATTCCATATACCCATGGGCTGGCACAAGTTCTCGGGTATCATGAATTTAGGTTTCGGAACGATTTACCCGAGTATGAAAGCATAAAACATTAAAAACACTATATAATAAAAATCTGAAATTTTTGAGCCAAACAAGTATTAAAAAAAACCAGAACTAAATACATTGGTTTAAAGACAATTAAAGTGGTCCAAATACATGTAAATATAAAAGCAGGATAGTAGCAAGGACCCCACATGACTAGGGTTCATCGCCCACAAGCCGTCTCTAAAACTCGGCCCCAAGGATGGGGACTAACACCCCGAACCGCTAGTAGGGAACATACCCATAACCTAACCAAGTATACTTACACCCAATGGTGGTAAGATGGGTGTGAGACTATGCCCTGTAGGATACCACCCAATGATTCTAAAGATCATTCAATAAAATGTGATAAAGCAAGCAGTTTTTATAAGCAAGGAAAAGTAGTGTTGAAATTCCAAGAAATGTAACGTTTATTTGAAAATAGTAATCAATCCAAAATATCTAGAATTTCCAAACATTTAAATATAAATGTAGCTACTATAATTTACTACCAAACACACCCTAATTCATGGGTAGATACTACAAACCAATGATAATCAACATTATGAACACCCCTAGGCACTAGGTTGTCTTGGGCCACATGTACCTTGTACCTCGGTGTAAAGTAACCATGGAAAAATCCATTCTCGTGCACGAGCCACTAGTAGGGAACATACCCATAACCTAGTGGTCCCCAATAATCTTCCATATAGTTTAGCTAGAGTTGTCGTTATCCAAATTCTAAGTGAAACCTGGAAAAAACCCATCTGGTCTACTAGCCGTACTAGTACAAATCTACCCCACCTAGGTATCTGATATTACCCTTTTGTACTCAATCAATTTCAATATGCAACATAAATCTGTTTTCATATAAAACTTTATTAATGTTCAAACACAACCAATAGAGTAGCTATCACATTTTATACCACTTAAAACACGAAAAATGACACTTATATTTTAAATAAAACAACCTCTCAAAATCACACATTATTTTGCACCAACATTTCATTGAAATATCCACTTTGGAAACTATGTACACACTTTAATGTCACAAAAACAAAATGGTAGTTCAATACCATTTAATTAAACCAAAAAAATCAGTTATGGGGCAGCCCCATGTGAACCAAGAAGTTATATCCTTTAAAAACCCACGTTTTCACACAAACACGGCACTTTAAGCCCATTATCTTCCTAAAAACCATCTAAACAAAATTTCGCAGAAACATACAAAAACAGTAATCATTAAAAAAATTATTTCCAGACCTAATAAAATTCATTAAAATCAATTATGAAATATAGGACAACCCCATATGAACCAATTAAAGATTTTTATGTAAAACCCCCAATTTCACAAAAAATTTGCACTTAAAATTCAATTTCTTTTTTAATTCCACTAAAACAAATTTTTACAGAATCATTAAAATGAAATAAACATGAAAATACCAAAAACACATCAATATATGTCACAAAAATTTTAGTCATAATGGAATCAGCTAACAAAAGAGTCAAGAACCGCTAATCCTAGTGCAGAACTTCAACCGCACCACCACCTCACCACAAGCGAGTGAGATCAAACCTAAAACCAGAGTATTAAACCAAGAAACTCAGAATGAAACCCTTGGTACGAAGACCTAGATTCTGGACAATTGGTGTATAAATAAAAAATGTAGAGAGCTTAAGGAAAAGGAATGAACTTAGAAGGATAGTCACTTACTTGAGAAATCTGGACGATTTTAGAAACCTGAGAATTTTGGCCCAAATTCTCGATAGATAAGACCTCTAAAGAAGGGGAAACAATGATGGGGGTGTGGATAGGTACATAGGGAGTAGGTGAGAGGTGGAATCACCGAAGAGGATAAAAAATGAATATTTTATGAAAGACTTACAAAACAATTTTAAAATTGGAAATGAGCTTTCGGGTTGGCCCAATACCTAATATGATCACCTAAATCCTAGATGTTAATAAATTTTTAGTGGGACCAAATTTAATTTGTGATTTTAATAGTTAAATGAAGGTAATTTTGGAATATTAATGGGTTATAATGGTTGAAAAAAGTAGGAGTTATTAAAGAAACCAAATTTATTTTCAAAACTGGAAATGGACTCTGGGGTTGGCCCAATTTTTGGAGACCCACCATTTCCTTCAAAAATGCATGGAAAACCACCAAACCAAAGAAAAAATCTAAATTAAATGAAAAATTCCTTTAAATATATCATTTATGTGACATTGGTAATGGGAATTGGATTAATTGAGAATGAAAATTGAGAGGATAAATTTTTCCATGATAGAGGGTTGACTATATGCAATACAAGTATAAATTTAATGAAATAAAAACAATAATATTATTCTAGTATAGTGGAATGTAATATATTATTGAGATTGGACTTATAGAGTAATGCTTCACGATAATTTTATTGCAGTGGTTGAATCTATTGAATAATGTGGACGATGAACCGATAATGGAACAACAAAAATAAGGGTGATATGACTATGCTGTTAAAAAATATTGTTGAAAATTTACCAGTATGAAGAGAAGGTGGGTTATTAAGGAGTATTAAATAATATGTACATGGGTGTTTTTTTAGTGGTTAGGGACTCACAACATATATGGTAATATTTGTAAATATAAATGCATGTTGTTTGTAGTTTGTTAGTATGTTATATTATTAGTAGGAATGAGTATATCAAAAAATAGGAGGTCCTTTATTATTGTAATGAGTTGTAATTAGGAATAATTTATTTTGAATATTTGGGATATGTCTAAGACATAAGATAATTGGTTTACATGGATTCTTCCTAGTACAATTTTTATTCATCTTTGATAGTTACTATTCATGTTTCCATTGAAATAAATTGAAACAAAAAATATAATCCTATATATCATATTATATTTACAAGAGATTTAATTTATTTGTTTGTACCATTCAATGGATAATAATAGGATCAAATAAAAGAGTGGTCAGCTGAGATGAGAATGTATCAAATTTTATTTTATTTATTATATGTCGTAGTACCTTAGTTGAATTAGGGATACAATAAAAAATAATTTTCCTAGAAGGTATATGATTGGATATCGAGGAGTTAATATGTTTCTAGTGGAAAAAAACATATCATATGATTTTATTAAAGAAATAGTTATTTTAATCCCAATGTAGTATTGTAAATTGAAAATGAAAATAAATGGTAAATTATTAACTTGAAAAAATTACACTTAATATGATTGTATGTATGTAAATCAATTCAAAATGAAGATAACACTTTATTTAACTTCATGTGCAGGAGGGATGGGACATAAACCATAGTTTGTTGTGTTGACAAGGCATTGAAATTATGTCATAAAATTTTATATGATGATACCAACACCATATTCTTTATAATATTGTATAACTCAATAATCCTTTTGAGTTATATATTTTTAGGCCATGCGACATGGATATCTAACCCCATCTTGAATCTATTTGTATTAGTTCTTGATCAAACTCAACATGGTGAGAGGAGTGATACACACTACATTAATTTTAATTATGGAATATAAAATGTTAGAGTACCCCTTTTATTATTTAAGGTCCATCAAATTAAAATTCATGCATTGAGGGATTATTACTAGCTATCGTTATAATTTTGAACAAAAAAATAATTAATGTCAAAAGATTGGGTGAATGAAGTCATTAAGTTAAATTCATATGATACAATGTTTTTATAGATTTAAATGTTTTTAAAAACATATAACATATTCACATCAATAAAGTAAAATTCATTAAACCAGATTTATTATTGTTTATATATAATTTTTTGGTTGAAAATTCATCTTCAGAGAGAATTATATTTAAATTCATTTGAAAAAACTAATTCTATCTCATTTACGGGTGAATAATATTGGATATATTACCCTATAGAAAACTAATGTTTTAATTTTGATTAATAGTATTTAAATAAATATCTTATCATATGATGAATTTAGTAACTAATAACATTAATGTTATAATTTATATAGTTTATTTTTGGTATAAAACTTTAATTAGAATTAACCACTATAAAGAAAACATATAGATATTATTAAAATATACTTAATCATGAATCCAATTGTCTTGAAAATGTCTTCCTAATGTGACAAAAATTACCGTTGACTTCCACGTGTTGGGGCTTATAAAGCATTGAGACTTTCTCTCATGAGGTTCACACATTGTAATCTCAATGAGAGGTATTTGGGAGAACCAAACTTCAAATAGTAATTCAAAATGATATTTTTTTAATTTTATTTTCCTATATACGATCTTGTGTGTTTTTCTCAGACTTATAATAATTATTAATATATTTCATGAATCACAAATGTTTATGTATGGTCAAAAACCCTAAAAAAATATCTTTGTTATGTGGTAGTTCTTGTTGTGTGTTCTGTATGTGATATGAAATTAATTGAATATGTGACGAAATGATTAAACCATTATTTTTGAATGAAAGGATATATGTATATATGTTACACTATAATTGAACTGTCTTATTAAATCCATGGTCAAGGAAGATCATATAAATATTCATTATAGCGAATCAAAGAATTATAAATCATGTATATCGATTGATAACACATGTTTGAAACATACATGATTCAACTTCATGATTATGGGATTTAATTACATAATAAACATTCATAGGAGGTTATTGTCATTTTGATATTATATTCTTTCTCCATGGGTGACCTGGCATGTTTTGAGAAGATAATCTTGTAATTTATGTACGATAATGTAATGACACGAATATAAATTCCTATATATCCACACAATATGTGTTTACATAGTCTTATTAAATATGATTTTTCATTTAATATTATGAATAATAGTATTCACATATTGTATAATAATAATATTTAATTAACATTGATCACATAATTTCAATCAATATATTATCAGATTTATAATATATCAGTTAATTATTGAAAAAAGTAGTTGTTCATGAGTTTAGTGAATAAAATATTAATGCATCTATATTTTAATTTTAAAAATGATTTAAATAATTAAATATATAATCACATAGTTTTAAAAAAGATTAATATAAAAATATTTCTTTAGTAACATGAATATTTTCATAAAAATTAATTCATGAGTGATGTGATTATAATATTTATTTATTTATTCGACATATGATTATTTATAATTTAATTGAATAATCATTATTTGTGTAAAGAAAAATATTAAGAATGAAGGATAGGATATGTGTTAGTTCCTAATGGAAATAATATATTTTATTTAATAACATTTAACTTCATATTAATTTACTTATTTATTAAATTATATTTAAATATTCCCATGTTAAGTTACATAGTAGTTATATCATTTTTACTAGAAGATATATGGATTATTTGGAGAGAAATTTTAAAATCGATCTTAAGCATAATTATCAAATATTTTACCATAACAATAAAATCTACCTTATATTATTTGTAGAGGTTAGACTTATTACGAACAAAAGAATCTAATATTGGGGGAGTGTCTTCTTAATCCCATATATGTATGACAGTTAAATGGATTTATTTGTTTCATTTAATTTAAATGTATTGATACATTAAATTGTTTATGTATTAATGTATTCATAATATTTATCATATCATAATATGACATTGTTTCAAATAACCATATATTTAAATTTTTTATTGGCTTCTAATTTCTCTAATGGTTAGCAAATAAATGATTTATGCTTACGGTGAACTACAACCTCACAAAATGATGATTGTTCATTTTTTTCATTACCACATTTCATTATTGGGAATTATGATGGAAAACTACATATTTATGATATATATTATATTTATTTTTTCATTATTATTCATTAATAATTTTATATATTCTACCCTCATTCATTTGATTTTGGATATATACAAGAATTTAGTTAGAGGATGTGTGGACTACTGGCCCCTCCAAGCGATGTTATTAGTTTACAGAGTACATAAAACGTATTATTGAAGATTTTAGTGGTCTTATATTATATATAATAAATATCAATAGTAATTTAATGTTATTATATATATATACTTTATTTAATTTGTTTCCTTCAATGATATAAATAAAAAAGAAATTGTGTTTAAGTGTACATTTAACCAACCATCTCCATAAAAGATGTATTCCATTTTTTTAATATTATATTTATTATTTTAAATATTTATGTAGTGAATATAAATTATATTTATATCATGTTTTATATCCTAGAAATTACGGTATAAGTGTGATGACAAAAAATGTAACAAGTTAAGACACATGTGAAAAAAGAGGATATTACCTAAACCGAATGATTAACTTGGAATTTTAAATAGAAGTGTAATATAAAGTAATGATAAAAAAATATAAGTTATTATATATCTATACGTATGGTTTTTTATAATATTTATAATAATATTATATTTTTTATATGTTATTTTCTTAGGATTACGAAGAGATTCAATAAATATTGTATGATATTTCATCTCACTTTCTAACTTCCACGAGATACATTCCTTATTCACCACACCGTTATTTTTTTGAGTGTATATACTGACCATGAATGTACTCTATGATACATATAATTAAATTTAATGTTATTTACATATCAATTTAATGATCTTTATTTCAAGCCATTTATATTTCAAAACACACCACTTTTGTAAAGTAATTTTTTTCCAAGGTTTCCCTTTTAGAGAGACATTCCATGTTATGAACCTGTGCTTTTATAGGAGGTTTCGCTTCTTCCTAAGACATGTTATATCATTAATTTAGTTATTTTAATGATATTTATTATTAATTTAAGGATATAATTTCCATTAGTTTATGATTCCATGTTACAAAGTGGTAACACTTTTCTGCTAAAATCTCATAATTTATCATGATTATATACGATTATACATCAATCGATAAATATTATGATCCATATATCGATAACTATCATGCTTTTTCTTGTCCTATTTTTATTTATGAAATATTTAGGCATTGTTAAAAAATTTCTAATATTTCATACGTAAGGTGATTAAGAATGTCTTTTGTAGAATTTTTACTTTATTTCTCATTTTAGTTTAAAATTTGTTTTCTTTAAAAACCATGTTTTAGAAAATTGTTTTCATGTATCATTTATTAGATTTAAATTTATTTTCAAATAAAAAAGTTTTCAGAAGTTTCTAAATACTTATTTTTAAAATTATAATGTATTTTCAATGAAATGGTTTTCAAATTTTTATCATGATTAGATATTATGTTTTCAAGGGAAAAAGTTTTCTGAATGATTTGAAGACTGATTTAAATGTTTTCAATGAATTTTTAATGAAAATAGGTTTCAAAATATCTTATTTTCTGAAGATACATAATAATGAATCAAGGTTTTTTTCTTCCAAAAATTGTTTAAAAAATTTCTTTCTAGGTTATTTTCTCTCTATGATGAAATCTGTTGATGTATCTCAAGAACTTATAGGAAATTTTCCAATGTTTCCATTCTTATTCATTCATGAATTTTTTATGTTTTTATGGAATGGCGCTTATAACAAATATTTTTTCCCTTGGTTATATGATTTTGAAACCCTATTCATTTCACTAGTTAATCATTAAGGAATTAATTATAAAACCTATCATCTTTCCATAGGTTATCAAATTTTAATGATTCCCCTTTAATTTCAATGGATATGATTTTATTTTTATAAAAATGGTCTATTTTAGTGGGTCATGATATTTTTAATTTTTTGTGGAACATGTATGTAAGATTTCGTTATGTGATTAGTGGGACCCATATCTACTTCTAAGGTAATTGGTAATGATGAATGACCCATGATTATAAATTTTATGAATGAACCAGATTACATGTTCACAATGTTTTGTATAGAACTGGTTTCATGTACATATGTTTATTCATGAACCAGACTACCATTCACAATGTTCTGAGAGAGCCTTATTATGTGTTCATAACGTAATGAATGAAAATTATTACATGTTCATAATTTTTTAGGGACCTTTTTTCATTTCTATATGTTTATGGGTGAACATGATTACATAATGTTATTAGTGAACTATATTGTGTTCTCATAATTTTATTACTGATTATGATTACGTGTTTACAATGTTATGCATGGACCTGGTTTCATGTCAATATATTTATTCATGAACTTGATTACATGTTCACAATGTTACTATTTAACCTAACTGGATGTTCAAAACATCATTTATAGAAATTTCTTAATGTCCATTAGTCTATGAGAGGGATAGTTTTTAGATCTTTAACTCAATGTTTGATCCTGTTTCAACTTATACATTTTCATTATTTTCTATATTTATGTGTATTACACAATTCCATTTCTTATTACCATGTCATGATTTCATGGATTATTATCCTGATTTAGTTATGATTCATGTATTATGAAGTAAAAATAATTATGCCAAGACTCATGTTTATGATATTAATATATAGGGAATTATATCATAATGATCATATTATGGTTATCATAGACATAAATTTATGATATGCTGAAACATTTCCTTCATTTACCCTTATTTTTCTTTTTATCTCACCCCTTTATTATTTTTGTAATACCCAAGATATGAAGGATGGTTTGATATAGAATTACTAATGGGTTATATCACTGTGGGAAACATTGAAAATATTTAAATGAGTGAGATTATTTTGTTCCATGTTCCCAAAGGCACTAAACTAATATAGTCTTTGGGTGTCTATTTTTTGTAATGTTTTATTTATTCCACAAAAGAGTTATAATGTATATGTATATTAAGATTGGGTCGTTTTATTTAATGAAATTGGGATTGATTAAATATCCTTAACCTTGAAATGAAAATAATAAAATTTCATCCATTTATGGATTAAGGGCAAAAGTAATATTACATTAGTAATGACAATGAGATGAATTGAGAATGAAATTTGGGAGGACACAATTTTCAATGATAGAGGGTTTTCTATATTCAATACAAGGATGAATTTAATGAAATTAATACTATAATATGATTCATGGATTATAGAAATAATTTATTATAGATATTGGATTTATGGATTAAGTATTCATGATGATTTTATAAGAGAGTTTGAATCTATTGAATAAGGTGGAAGTGGAACCAAAAAATGAACAACAAAAAGAAGGGTGATATGAATATGATGCTATAAAATAAAGTTAAAAATTACCACAATGGAGATAATGTGGGTTATTAATGGATATGAATTGATATGTACATGGATATTATTGTTAGTGGTTAGGTACTCATAACATATATGAAAAGAGTTGTAAATATAAATGGATGTTGTAAGAAGTTTGTTAGTACGTTAGATATTTTAGTACGACAGAGTATATTAAATAATTGGAGGGAACTTATTGATTATATGAGTTGTAAATAGGAATAAAATATTGTGAATATTGTGGATTTGTCTAGGCCATAATAGAAGTGGTTCACATGGAGTTTCCTACTACAATTTTAATTCATATTTGTTAGTTCCTATTCATGTGGGTACTGAAATTAATAGATATTACAAATTTACTCCTATATATCAAAATATATTTAAGTGATATTATTATTTTTTTATTCACCATTCAATGGATAATAATAGGATTAAATGAAGGGTTGGTCAGTTGAGATGAGAATGAATCAAATTTTATTTTAATGAATATATGTCCTAGTACCTAACTAGAATAAAGGGTTGGGTAAAAATAATTTGCCTACTATGATAATGATTGGATATCGAGGAGTTTTTAAGTATATAGTGGAGAAAAAATAACCAATCATATGATCTTATTAGGGAAATAGTAATTTTAATCCTAGTGTTGGATTGTTAAATGAAAACTGACATAAATGGGAAATTATTCACTTGCAAAAATATCTCATAATATGATTTTATGTAAGTAAATAAGCTCACAATGAATATAACACTTTAAATAGATTCATGTTCAGGTGGGATGGGACATAAACATTATTGTGTTAAGTTCAAGAGGCATGTAACTTATGTCAATGAATATTATATGATGATACCAACACCACATTCTATAAAATATTGAGTAACTCAATAAGCTCTATGAGTTATATATTTTTATGTCATGCAACATGGATATCTAACCCCAATGTGAAGTTGTGTGTATTATTTCACGATAAAACTCACATTGGTGAGAGGAGTGATACACACTACATTAATTTCAAATAGGGAATATGATATGTTTTAGTACACATTTTTATTATTTATGGTCCTTACAATTAATATTCAAACATTAGGGTATTCTTACCAGCTATCAATAGAATTTTAAGGGAAAAAATATTTATTGTCAAAATATTGGGTGAATGAAGTCATTTTGTTAAATTCATATGATACAACGTTTTTATAGATTTATATGATATTAAATTAATATAACATATACACATCAAAAAACACCAATTCATTAAACCAGATTTATTATTGTTTATATACAATTAGTTGGTTAAACATTCCTCTTTACAGTGAATTATACATAAATTAATTTGAAAAAACTAACTCTCTCTCATTTACAGGTGAATATTATCCTATCCATTACCCTAAATTAAACTAATTTTATACATTTGATTAATATTAATTAAATAAATATCATATCATATGATGAATTTTCAAACATATAACATTAATGTGATAATTTACATTGAGTATTTTCACTACAAAAATATTATAAGAATTATCATCTACAAAAAAACCTATAAATATTCTTAAAATATAGTAATTTATAAATCTGTTGGTCTAGAAACATTCTTACTGATGGGAAAAAAATGATGGTTGAGTTCAATGTGTTGGGGCTTATAATGTATCGACACTTTGCCTCATGAGGTTCATACATTTTAAACTCTATTAAAGGTAGTTGTGAGAACATAACATCAAATAATAATACAAATTGTTATTATTTTATTTGGATATTCCTATTTATGTGTATGTGTGTTTTCCACAGACTTATAATAATTTTAAATAAATGTAATGAATCACCAACCTTGATGTATGGTCAAAAACCATACTGAAATGTGTTCGTGGTGTGGTAGTTCTGGTTTTGTGTTCTATAAGTGATAAAATATTAATTAAATATTTCACGAAATGAGTAATACATTATTATGTAAAGAAATAAAATATGTATATACATTCCACTTTAATGGAACTATCTTATTGAATCCATGGTCATGGGTGGTCATTGACATGTTCTTTTCAGTGTATCAAAGAATGATAAATCATGCATATCGGTTAATAACACATGTTTGCAACATACATGATTCAATTTCAAGATTAAGGGATTATATTACATAATAAGCAATAAAAGGAGGATATTTAAATTATGTGATTATATTCTATCCCCATGGGTTAATTGACACGTTTTAAGAATATAATCTTGTAATATATGTATGTTCATGTAATGACACCAATATAGTGTCCTAGAAATCCACACACTATGTGTTTATATAGTCTCATTAAATATGATTTTTCATTTAATATTATGAATAATATTAATCTCATATTGTAGAATAATAATAATTTTCTACTTTGATCACATAATTTCAATAAATATATATTTATATTTAGAATATATGAGTTATCTATTGAAACAAATAGTTATTACTGAGTTTAGTGAATAAAATATTAATGCATCTCTATTTTATTTTTAACAATGTATTAAAAAAATAAAAAATTAATCACAATTTTTTTTAAATAGATTAATATAAAAATATTTTTTTAGTTACATGAATAAATTCATAAATATTAATTCATGAGTGGTGTGAATATAATATTTATTTATTTATTCAGTATACAATTATTAATAATTTAATTGAATAGTCATTATTTGAGTATTGAAAAATACTAAGGATCAATGATAGGATACGATTATGTTTCAAATGGAAATAATATATTTTATTTAATATCATTTAACTTCACATTTATTTACTTAATTATCAAATGATATTTTAATATACCCATGTTCTGTTATATAGTTGTTATAGAATTATTACTAGTTGATATTTGTATTATATTGATGAGTAAATTTAAATAGGATCCAAAGAATAATTATCAAATATTTAAACCTAACAATAAAATCTATCTTATATAATTTTTAAGGGTTAGGATTGTTACACAAAAAACTCTAATATTTTTGGTGTGTCTTCTTAATCCCATATATGTTTGACAATTAAATGTATTTATTTGGTTTATTTAATTTAAATGTATTCATACATTTAATTTTTTATTTATTAATGTACTCATATATCTTTACCATTTCATAATATGACATTGTTTTAAATAACCATATTTTTCATGTTCGGATTGGTATCTAAATTCTTTAATGGTTGAAAAAGTTATTATTTATGCTAACGGAGAACTGCAACCTCACTAATTGAGGATTATTCATTTCCTTCATTAACACATTTAATTATTGGGAATTATGATAGAAAACTGCTTATATATGATATATATTTTATTTATTTTTCCTTTATTATTCATTAATACTTTTATATAACCTACCCTAATTATTTTCATTTTTGTTAAATACAATAATTTCGTCAGAGGATGTGTGGACTACTACCCACACAAAGCGATGGTATTAGTTCACAGAATACATAAAATGTATTATTGATGAGTTTAGTGGTATTATATTTTAAATAATAAATATTAATTCTAATTTAATGATATTTTATATATATATACATTATTTAATTTGTTTCATTCAATGATATAATGGAAAAAATAAATTGGGTTCATGCGTACATATAAACCCCCATCTCCATAAAAGATGTATTCCATTTCAGTTTTAAATATTATATATTTTATTATAAATAAATATGTTTTGAATATAAATTATATTTATAACATGTTTTACATAATGTAAATCATTGTGTATTTATGTGGTCAAAAAATGTAACAAATTAAAACAAATGTGAAAAAAGTGGATATTACCCAAAGTGAATGATCAACAAGGAATTTTAAATAAAAGGGTAATATAAAGTCAAGATCATAACATATATGGTATTATATATATATATATGGTTCTGAATAACATTTGTAATAACATTATATTTATTATATAGGATTTTATTATGAGTATGAAGAGATTCAATATATATTGTATGTGAATTCATCTCACTTCTTAACATCCTTGAGATATATACCTTATTCGCCACTCCCTTATTTTTTATGGTGTATATACTGACCATGAATGTACTCTATGATACATATTATTAAATTTATTATTATTTACATATCATTTTTATGATCTTTATTTCATGCGGTTTATATTTCAAAACGTACCATATTAGTAATGTAATTTTAGTCAAATGTTTCCCTTTTTGAGAGACATGTCAAGTTATGAACCTATGTTTTTATATGAGGAGTATATTCTTCCATTTACTTGTTATATCATTAATTTAGTTATTTTAATGATATTTATGATTTATTTAAGGTTATTATTTCCATTATATTATGATTATATGTTACAAAGTGATAATAATTTATTTCTAAAATCTCAGAATTTATCTTGATTGTTTATGATTATGGGTCCATTGATAATTATTATGATACATATATCAATTACTCTCATGATTTTTCTTGTCCTCTTCTTATTTATGATATATTCATGCATTGTTATAAATTTTCCCCAATTTCATGTATTAGATTATTAATAGTGTTTCTTTATTAAAATTTTAATTTATTTCACCATTCAAAACAATGTTTTATAAAAATATTTTAAAGTATCATTTATTAAATATAAATTTATTTAAAAAGAAAATGGTTTTAAAACGTTTTTATATATTTCATTAAAAAATTTCAATTTTATTCAATGATATGGTTTCCATATTTTTTCATGCTTAGATTTTATGTTTTCATGGGAAAATGTATTCCCAATAATTTCATGACTGATTTCAATGTTTTCAAGGAATTTTCAAAGAAAATAGCGTTCAGAATTTTTTAATTTTTGAAAATACTTTCCAAATAATAAAGTTCGTTTTCATTATGAATTTTTTTTTCATAATATCTTTATATGTTATTTTCTCTTTAAGATGAAATCTTTTTATGTTTCTCAAGAACTTCTAATATATCTTCCATTCTTTCCATTCGTATTCTTTCAGGAAATTGTACTAATTTTATGGAGTATAGCTTATAAAACCTAACTTTTTCCTGTGGTTATATGATTTTGAAACACTCTTCATTTCTATAGTTACTCTTTGAAGAAATGACTACAAAACCAATATAGTTTCTATAGTTTATGATATTTTAATGATTCCAATTTAATTTCAATGGATGTGATTTTATTTTTATAAAAATGATTTATTTTAATGGGTCAGGATAAGTTTAATTTTTTGTGGAACATGTATGTATGATTTAATTATGTAATGGGTAGGACCTATATCTACTTCTAAGGTAATGGGTAATGATGTATGACCCATGATTATAAATGTTATGAATGAACTAGATTACATGTTCAAAATTTTATGAACAGAAATGGTTTCATGTACTTATGTTTATTCATGAACTAGATTTCCATTCACAATTTTATGAGAGAGTAATATTATGTGTTCTTAATGTAAATAATGAACATGATAATAGGTTCAAAATATTTTTTGGGACCTTTTTGAATTTCAATAATTTTATGTGTAAACATGATTATATTTTCATAATGTTATTTTTGATCCATATTATGTTCTCATAATGCTATTAATGATCGTGATTATAGGTTCCCAGTCTTATGCATGGACATTGTTTCATGTCAATATATTCTACAAATTTTCATTTATATTACATATTTTATTTATGAGAGTTTCAATTTATTTGTTAGGAACATTCAATGGATAATAAGATAATGAAATGAAGGGTTGTCCAGTTGAGATGAGAATGTATAAAATTTTATTTTAATTATTATATGACTTAGAATATTAGTTGAATAAGGGATGGTGTGAAACATAATTTTTCATACTGGGTATAATATTGGATATCAAGGAGTCACTATGTATCCAAGAGAGAAAAAATATCATATGTTATTGTTAATAAAATAGTAAATTTAATACCAGTGCTGTATTGATAAATAAAAACCAACATAAATGGGAAATTATTCACATGGAAAAATTATCTCAAATATGATATTGTGCATGTAAATAAATTCACAATGAATATAACACTTTATGTAGCTTCATGTTCAGGTGGTATGGGAAAAAAACCTTAATGTGTGGAGTTCAAGAGGCATGGACCTTATGTTATAAAATTTTATATGATGATACCAACACCACATTCTATAAAATATTTAGTTAGTCGATATACTCTATGAGTTATATATTTTTAGGTCACGCGACAAGGATATCGAACCCCAACATGAAGTTATGTGTATTATTTCTTGATCAAACTCACATTGTTGAGAGGATTGATACACTCTCCTTTAATTTTAATTAGGGAATATTATTTATTAGAGTACTCATTTTATTTATTTATGGTCCTTCCAATTAATATTTTAATATTGGGGGATTCTTACCATCTATCATTATAATTTTAAAGGCAAAAAAAATAATGTCAAAAGATTGGGTGAATGAATTCATTTTGTTAAATTCATATGATACAATGTTTTTTAATATTTCAAGGAAATAAAAATACTTATAACATATTCACGTAATGAAATTATAGTTCATTAAACTAGATTTATTATTTTTCTATATATAATTAGTTGGTTGTAAATTCATCTTCAGAGTGAATTATACTTAAATTAATTTGAAAAAACTAACTCTATCTAAATTTTTGGTGAATAATTTTGGATCTATTACCCTAATTCAATAAAAAGTTTTATTTTGATTAATAATATTTAAATAAATATCTTATCATAAGATAAATTTTCTAACGTATAAAATTAATGTGATAATTTTTGTATAGTATATTTAGTATAGAAATATTATATTAATTAACCATCATATTGAAAACCTATTAAAATTATTAACATATAATAAATCAGATATCCAATGGTAGGGAAAATGTATTCCTGGTGGAACAAAAATGATGGTTGACTTCCATGTGTTGAGCATTATAAGGCATTGCGACTTTGTATCTTGAGGTTCACACATTATAATCTCTATGAGAGGTAGTTGTGAGAACAGAACCTCTAATAATAATTCAAAATGATTTTTTTTTAATTGGATATTCTTATATATGAGAATGTGTGTTGTCCTCAGAATCATAATAATTATTAATAAATATCATGAATCAAAAAAGTTTAATGTAATCAAAAACCATACGGAAATATGTATGTGGTGTGGTAGTTCTTGTTGTGTGTTCCATAAGTGATATAAAATTAATTGAATATGTGATGAAAGGATTTATCAATTCATAGTTAAGGAAATAATAGCTGTATATACACTCCATTGGAATGGAACTCTCTTCTTAAATACTGGGCCATGGAAGTTCATCGACATGTTATTTTCTTCAAATCAAAGAATGATAAATCATGCATATCGATTGATTATACATTATTA
The DNA here is from genome assembly GCA_963277665.1 of Viscum album. Lineage (NCBI taxonomy): Eukaryota > Viridiplantae > Streptophyta > Magnoliopsida > Santalales > Viscaceae > Viscum > Viscum album. The sequence goes on from OY728142.1 coordinate 2,047,070,240, forward strand.
CAACATATATGAATCAATTTCAAGATTATGGGATTACATTACTTAATAAGCATTCATAGGAGGTTATTTTCATTATGAGACTATATTATTTCTCCATATAAGACATGACATGTTTTAAGAAGATAATCTGGTAAATTGTTTATGTTCATTTAATGACACCAACATAGAGTCCAAGATATCCAGACACTATGAGTTTATATAGTCTCATTAAATAAGATTTTCCATTTAATATTATGAATATTATTATTCCCATATTGTAGAATAATAATAATTTTGTATCATTGATCCCATAATTTCAATCAATATATATTAATATATTGAATATATGAGTTAACTAATGAATGAATAGTTATTCATGAGTTTAGAGAAAAAAATAAATAAATCTCTATTTTAATTTTAACAATGTATTAAATAATTATATATTTAATCACTGGTTTTTGAAATAGATTAATATAAAAATATTTCTTTAGTAACATGAATATTTTCATAAATATTAATTTATGATTGATGTTATTATAATATTTATTTATTTATTTAGTATATTATTATTAATAATTTTATTGCGTAATCATTATTTGAGTATAGACAAATATTAAGTATGAATGATAGGATATTTTTTTGATTCTAACAGAAATCAAATTTTTTATTTTATATCATTTAACATCATATTGATTTACTTATTTACCAAATGATATTTAATTATTCCAATGTTTTGTTATATAGTTGCTATATAATTAATACTAGAAGATATATAGATTATATTGGAGAGAATATTTAAAGAGGAGCCTAATAATAATAAACTAATATTTAACCCTAACAATTAAATCAATCTTATATCATTTTTAAAGGATAGACATGTTACGAAAAAAAGACTCTAATATTTGTTGAGGGTCTTCTTTATCCTATATATGTTTGAAATTTAACTGGATTTATTTGTTTCATTTAATTTTAATGTAATCATAAATTTAATTATTTTATTAATGTATTCTTAATCTTTATTATAGCCTAATATGGAATTGTTTAAAATAACCATATATTTCATGTTTTGATTAGTATATAAATTCTCCAAAATTTTTATTTAGTATTCCTAGGATAAATTGGTCATTTAAAACCTTAAAATTTAATTTAAACATGTTTTGTACACAACGAAAAGAAATTCACCATATATCTAGGTCATAATTGATGTAGTCATATTTTAATTCACATAACCATCTTGAAATTCTCCTAGCCAATTTTCAAGAACCAGTTAATATATTTATTACAACTATAACATGGGCTAAGGAACTCTAAATTGAATATCTAATTATTTTATACTGGTATGAATTAAATTAGATGAACTAAGAATTTTAACTATTCACTATCATATAAATAATTTGGATAGAATCCAAGTATTTTTGCAGTCATATTTGTAATGTTTTAAAGAATTATTTTTAGCATTGATTTTATAATAAATTATTTTATATATATCTAATTAGGGTTACCTTTAATTATTCACTAAGATAATGAAATTTTATAAATATAAATTATGTTATCCAAAAAACCATTTCCTTAATTTAGTAGTATTTTTTTTGTCTGACATTAAAAAATTCAATTTGATAATTTTTTTGGACTTCGTGTTAGTGGTTTGCATATATAATGTTTTCAATTAAGTGAATAAATTATTTGAATAAAATATATAATTATCATTTTTCAGCTTTTTTGAATTAATTTCTCCTATCAATCATCCAACCTGAATTTATTATGTTGTCAATTCTATTTTATACTGATAAATTCCTATGTGAAATTCACCTATGTTAATTTTTTTATGTATTATAATGAAATACTGAATGTTATTCTAAAATATGGAAACTAATTTATTTTAATAAATTTTTACTTATTTATTTATTATTCCAATTCTATTTTAAATATTTAAATTGTTAAAAACATTAAAAATTATTTTTAATTATGTGTTTCATTTTTGAAGTGATTTTCTTGTTTTAAACATGATTTTGTGAAGATCAACGAGTGTCTTATTTTGATCCAAGAATCCTATAGATTTAATCTCAAAAAATATTGTTTTTTATTGTTTTATTTTATTTTATTCAATATACAATTAATATTATTTGGTATTAAAATAATTAATTTTTTTATTTTCATTTACATATGTTTACTAATTTTCTGATAATCTTCTTATGTAATCATATTTTTTTTAAAAAAACATTATTTGAAGTTCTTTTTTCAAAACCAAAAATATGAATTCCATGCGGTCATTCATTGACCTATTATTTTTTAGGCCATTTAAATAATATAACAGTTTAATTTGAATTTGTTTTAATTTTACATTAGATATTTTTATACTATATTTGAGTTCAGTTATATTTAAACAATTGCTAATCATTTTTCTCCAACATTTACATATTTCAGATTTATTATTTTATGAATTTTTAATTCTCTAATATCTTTAAAATGTATTGAGGTTTTTAATAAATGGAATTTTACCATCAATTTTAAAACATGGGATAGTAATATAATTGTAACATAATACTTTTCATTGAAAAAATTAATATCTTCAATATATCCAATATAATGTGTTGACTACTTCTGAATGATATTTAAAGTATTGAAAAAAACTTCAATGAGTTCTACTACCTTGATAAGAAAATATGATTCAATAATAAAGATTTAGCATTTTTATACTCTTCTTTATACATTATTTTGGTTTATGTTTCCTAAGCCTGTATCAATTTTTTCTATCAATCACATAATATCACTTTTCCATTTATTCTCTTATATACTAAATAAGCCTTCTTTTATTACATCATATTGTGACACTAGTATTTTAAATAAATGACCATTTAGGTTGTAGATCCCCTTGTATAAATTTCGTACCATTTTTTATTTTGGACATCCCATACAAAAGTCATTGTGTCAGTGTGGCTATCTCCTTGTATTGAAGGATATAATTTTTATTCGAATTATGATTCCAAATAAAAAATTATATTATTTCCCAACATATATCTCACTGATTAGATTGATAAAAGAGTATACTTGGTCCACACTGGACAAATGTATTATAAAAAACTCCCATGCAATCATAATTTTGTTATAATGAAAATTAATTATATTACATAACATTATTCATTAAAACTGATTATTAATATATGTCATTATATTTTTTAATTTGTCCTATTTAACCTTATATACTATCTAACATTTCCATTTCTGACCTAAAAATTGATATCAAAGGTTTTTCCTTTAAGATTCTATATAATCCTTCTCCAGAGTGTGTTGTTTATTGGGAAATTGCTTTCATGGAAAACATTGTCTAAAAACATATCATAAATATGGAAGGAAACGACCTAAATGATTTTGGGTTTCCTCAGAATCCACATCAATTTGATATAAATTAATATGTTTTAAAGAGATATAAAATGGTTGACTACCTCAAACAATTAATTCGTGAACATTGGTCAATCATATAAAAATCACACACACTAATAGTAGTTAACAATAATACTCTTATAAGAAAAGATGCTACTGGATATTTATGAAATCCAAAATTGTTGAATATTTTATATTGTTCTATTAAAATATTTTTTCATTCATGAGTCGATATGTAATAAAAATCTTGATATTTAGAATATTATTAATGTTACTAACCATGGACCAGAAAAATTGATTCAAAATATGATTCGACTTCTTTATGCAGTATACCTGGACTACATGGCAGGTGAAGATGAAATAATAAACCATATGCCATACTTATTGACAATAATTTTGGATATAATTAATTCCCATTTATAGGATTTTTACATATCATTACATATTGAATTATTACTATGATGAATATCAATGAAATGAAATGTAAATTACATCAACATTTATGATATAAGGAAGATCATATAATATACTCTTTAATGGATTTATCAGATCACTGCTGACGTTTTATTTGGATTTGAATAATATAGACAAAGAATCGAAAATTAAAATGAAAATTGGAATCATTTATATATGTGAATGATGATTATACTAATTCTTTTAATTCTAACTACATGATAGTGAAAAAAAATATATAGATCAAATTGTTACTTCAGACTTCTAGAAAATTAAAAAGAAAGGATTCGAGAATTGATTTTAATGAATCCCTACGAAGGAAATACACAAGGGAGATAATTAATGATGTAGTAATTATAATAATTCAGATGATACGTGTTGTAGTGATGAATGATATTGAGTATCATTCAGGATTGTATAAAAGAATAAATAAGTATGAAAAATAATGAGAAAATTCCTTGAAAGAAAGTTGTATTTTTACTAAAGAATATGATTCTATTGAAAAATATTGATATGAGATATAATCTCTTATCTTTTGATTTACATATTCTCTAAATGAGTTTAGTTAATATATATTTTATTTTATATGTTCTGATTCTAATTATGATTAGGAAAATATGAATTTTTCTATGTTAAATTAATAAATTAAAATGTTGTGAGAAGGTTTTTTCTATGTATTTTATATATAAAATAATATAATGGATAACAATGAAGCTTTCTTTAAACATAATGTTCATTAACAACATAATTAAACTATATGTAATGCTTCTAATCATTATATAGTTTATGTTAATTTTAAATCTGCACAATATTTGTTTCAAATTTTCATGAAGGAATTTTATTTTCTTAATGAAATATATTTATCATTTATTAATGTTCATAAAAAATAAAATAAAACTATTCCATTAAATAGTATAAATATAAATAAATATAGTTTTTTTGTGATAGGATATTACTGCAAATGTATAAAAATAAGTCTGTTAAATGTAATAAGTAGTTGTACTTCTTCTATATTTTTTATATTTTTCATGAAAAGTAAATGTGAAAATGATTCTTCTATTAGATATAAACAGTCATTAAAATTTAATAATAATCATATTAATAAGATGTTTTATTTATAGTACTATAAAACACTTTCTAAAATTCTATTTAGGTACATAAAAATCATCTTACCTATCCAATTTAACCCAAATTAGATTTGGAACCAAAATATTATAGTAATTTATTTTTCTAGAAAAGATTCATTTGATGTCTCACTAATGAAATGTGGTCAATGTAAATTTATTAATGATGCAATGATGATACAATAATTACCTAATTAATGAAATATTAAAATAATTGATATTATAAATATCAAAATTATTGTAATGCTTAACTTTTTAAAAATTAAACTAATTTTAGAAGATATTATGACATATTAGGGTTTGTTAAATAAATTTTTTATAAGTAATAATGTTTTTATGAATTTAGAAAAAACAAAACACCAAATAGTGTCAAAATTGACATAAAGGAGTTTTCAACAAAAATATTATATTAATAACTACTATTATATTCCTAAAATTCAAATGTTCATCCAAAAGACTTATATAATGATAGATGTATCATTAATTAACTACTTGTGTTTTTCTTGATGTATATAGTAAGTTTATATACAATATAATAAAAAAAATACAAACAGTCATGGTAAATATAAAACTATTTAACTAAGTGTTAAATATAAAATATAAGGTTAATATAGTGACCAAAACCTATATAAAACCAATTGGTTTAGTGTTTTTTGACCGATACCCACCTTATCAATTAAATAATGAATTTTGGAGCCATTAGAAACCTTAAATTATTTTATTATAAAATAATATTTCCATCTATTCCTAAGGTTCCTCTCACCCCTCTTATCAAAGGGAACTCACTCTTCTCTCTAATTTACAAATTCAAATCCATTTAACTCTACCAAAACATACCCAAATACCCTCTAAATTTATTTCCCTTTATCTTAGTGTCCTTAATTTAGTCAAAAAGCCATCCTAAGGATCCCTTTTTATCAAATCAAAAAGAAGAACCTGAGGAAGAGGTAAATATTTCATCACCTCTTTCAAATTCCTTTAATCATGCTCTTCCTCTTACATTGTTGTTTCCATTATAAAATAATAAATTCAGTATCTTCTATATTTTGTGATGTTATTATAAATATGGTTCTACCAAATTCATTATTCTATCCATCCTTTGAATGAAATTTCACCATACGTCCATACGTACGGTTTACTATCTCCACACCGTGGTGTAATTGTTATTCAATAAATTATTATTTGGATGGGTATAATACTGATTGGAATTGATTTAAATAATAAATATAACATGATAATGATTGTTTATATATGATATACCATCCAATTATATATTATTTTAATATCAAATGAATGATAGTGTCGCTCGTACGTACGTGCGGATTACCATCTCCACGAATGCGATGAGATTCATTCCACATCGTATCCATTCAAGACTAATTTTCATTACATGATTAAATGAATATTTAAAGACTTAATATAATTATAAATTTTAATAAGATACATCCTATCCATAACAGACATTACATACATAATAAAACATATAATGGAAAACAAACCAGTTAACACCCAAAACGACTATAATACAATGATATTATTAACTATGAAATGTTAAAGGATCATATATGATATCATATTAGTGTATATGATTCTTGTATAATTTAATAACAATTATTTATCCATTATACTAGAGTTTAACCTAACCTTGACCAATCAAAAGTACAATGTAAGGGTTAATTTCACAATATCGTTATTATCTGAGGTTGATTATACGTAATTATATACTCGGACCTCTTTATCAACCACATCCATGTTTCATAAAAATGTATTTCAAAAAAATATTACTATTTACTAGACAATGTGGTATTTTCAATTATACCCTTATTGGAACTTATATGTTATGAAAGGAATCATTCCGTCATTTTCCGAACCAGGTAATTTATGACCATTTCGACAAAATTATGGTATGAATTTTTTTTAACTTATATGGAAGGTGCTGATATTTTCCATCGTTATAACATTTTCTAAAATTCCCATACATGACTATAAGAATATGTTCAAATAAAAATGTTTTACTTTATAGTTAAGAGACTTTTAAATGACTTTATAATAGAAAGAGATATTTCTCTATAAAGGTTTTGATATCCTCTATGTCAACATCCTTGGATGGATTTTATGTTTTTTTGACGTTGATTAATTATGATACAAAAAATCTATATTGTATTAATGATATTTTAATATGTTTGACTATGGATGTGTTATTTCAAAGCATTCATGGTTTATGGATAATGTATTGACATTTCACATTCCAGTTTTAATACGAATGTTTATGTTATGTTTAAACCTTTTCATATGAGGAATGAATTGGACTTAGTAGTTGATGGGTGGAGCCCACTATAGCTCCTCGATTCATCACTAGGTCTAATGAGACAAACTAGTTTCTTGGAAGAAGTCATTGGCAAAATGAAATTATTAGTCTTGGAACAAGGCCTTGACTATGTGGTTATGAAATTCTGTCATTATGCATTCCATCATTATGAATGTGGCTATTGATATTTCATGTGATTATTTGACTAGTTGAATATCCATGTGAGTATGTAAATAGAATTATATTGATTAATATTTTTCATATTATGGTGAATTTTATGTTGAAAAGGATTTCGGTTTAGTTTTGTACATTTCCATAAATGTATATGCTTAGTTATGAAAGGTTCCTCTATATTTGTATCCTTACTGAGCATCCGAGATCACCTCTTTCCATGTTTTATTTTACGAGGATGTGAATAAGTATATTATGATTGATATGTAATGATAGACTATGGGATCTCAATGGTTTCTATGGAAACAATGTTGTTGTAGTTTTCCATTTTATGATGTAATGTAATCTTAATGAATGTATCTAGTACTTCCAAATCTACTAAACTAATCTGTGTTTTGGGACATGATCTTTTGTGATCATGAAAAAGATATGTAATAATTCACCGACACTAGGATTTTAGGGTCGAGGGAATTATATTTGGTATCAGGGGATGTTTATTACAAACATTGAAAACTAGATTTAGATAAACTCTAATTAGAGAAGATAGTCGTAAGATAGACTTTGTGGATTAGTATAGAAGAACTTCCTAGATTTTTGGTATTGTTGAGATTTTGCGAGTTTTCTAAGAAATACATCCCTATCTAGATACTAGTAAGTAAAGGAGTCTGTAGAATAGATGAAACTAGAGGAATAACCTGAAAACACCTCTTTGAGCAGGACACAAATGGAAAATGGTGCATGATAACGTGCCTTCTTGTACTCTTGGTTATGACACTCTCGATGGATATGCTTAGGATAATTCGCATTTTCCATACAAACCACAACGAACGGTTTATAATAATATACTTCCTCAATAATTTTTTTTATGATTATAGATTATATCCATAAACTATTCAATTTATGTTAAGTGCTTTACAAGTTTACAATTATGTATTTCGATTCATAAAATAATCTAATTTATGCCATTTTTTAGAAATTTCACCTAGTGGAAGGAATGAAAACTATATCAATGCACAAAATCCATGTAGGGAATGACCTCCTAATCAAGATAATTATAGTGGAGTTGGTGATACAACTGGTGCTGACCAACTTATCACTATATTGGGACAACTCACTGAGGTTATTAATAATAACCATACCTGTAGGGAGCACCCTGATCTGCATCAAGGAGATTCAAAGCTAGATCGCTTCATGATGTAATAACCACAAACATTCAATGGGGGTACAAATCCACTAGAGGTGATCAATGGATAAATTCCTTAGAGAAAATATTCCATGCATTGGGGAGTAGTGAAAGGGAAAAAGTTGTCATGGAAGTTTACCGCCTCCCTGGAGATGTTGATCAATTGTGGTCATTTCTTCAAAACACAAAGGATGATGATGAACTATCAAATATGTAATAAATGGATTTTTATGAAATTTCTGTAGAATAATACATTCCTCATGACCATCAAGTTGATATGGGAATAATATTTCTGAGTCTGAGGCAAAAGGATGATGAGAATGTCGCAAAGTATGAAGCTAACATTACTAGGTTAACAAAGCATGCTGCAGATTATATACATAACCTAAGAAGTATGGTTAATCTTTTTTTATCAGTGAATACCACTTAATTTTCATTCATTAGTCTAAAAATCCTTCTCATCAAATGAAGATATTGTCTCATGTGATATAATGATAGAAAAATCATTCTCTATATCTTACAACTTTAAAGAAAAGCAAGAGAAGAAGAGATTTGTTGAACACTATGGAAATGGAAATAAGGGTAAGAAGGGAAATGTTGAATATCCATCTTGTATTAAATGTGGGAAGAAACATCATATTACTTTACTGTATGGAATGGGAGTCTGTTACAAGTGTGGTGAAAATGGCCACCAAGATCGTGATTGCAAGGGGAAGAAAGAGGTTGTCAATGTTGAATACTACAATTGTAGAGATTGGGGGCATTATGCGAATGATTTACCTAAGATTCAAGGGAACATAACTCATATAAGGAAAATGGATCAAGCCAAAGCATATATTATCACTACTGATGAGTTTGAATCTCCGAAAGGCATAGTGGCAATTAATTTAATGGTTTCCTCATGTTTTGAAAATGCTTTATTTCATCCTGGATCATTTAATTGTTTCATATCGTCTATGTTTTCTTTGAAAATTAGATATTTCCAATTTGATTTAACAAGGGAGTTGTCATTAAAAACTCCTAAGGGTAGTATTATTGCGAAAAAGTTTTCGGAATTTTTCCCCATTAAGAAATATAAATTTTCTTTATCAGCTGATCTCATCATTAGGCCGATGATTGAATTTGATATAATCCTCAGTATGGATTGGAATTCGGACCATGATGCAATAATTTATAGTAAGAAAAATTAGGGTACTATTTTTTTATGATGATGATAAAGAACACCTTATCTTTAGATACGAATCATCACCACCTAATTCTTATCTAAATCCACCGCCCTTAGCTCAACTAAATTCAATTATTAGGGAAGAAGATAATGAAATTACTGTGGGTAAGGAAAAGAATTCTAAAATAGGGGATTTACCTATTATAAAATAATATATTGATGGTTTTCCAGAATATTGACTTGGACATCCTCCAGAATGAGAAATTGAGTTTTCCATTGATTTAATTCCTTGATCAAGGCCCATATCTAAAGTCCCTTATAGAATGAAACCTTTGGAATTAGTGGAACAAATGAAACAACAAGTGGAATTGTGTAATAAAAGATTTATTCACCCTATTATTTCTCCAAGGGGAGACACTGTCCTTTTTGTTAAGAAGAATGATGGATCTATGAGGTTATGCATTGACGATAGGGAGATCAATGTTGTAACAATAAAGAACAAGTATCCCCTACCTTGCATTTATGATTTACTTGAACAACATCATGGAGCTCAATACTTTTCAATGACTGACCTTCGATCCTGATATCATCAGTTGTGAGTGAAGAAGGAAGAAATTCCTAAAACATCATTTCGAACTAGGTATAGGCATTTTGAGTTTACAAAAATTCCTTTTGTATTGAATAATGCACCCTCTATCATCATGGATCTAATGACTAGAGTTTTCAAGAAATATTTTAATTAATATGTAGTGGTATTTATGGATGATATATTGGTATACTCCAATAGATACATATATCCTGAAAATCACTTATAAATTATTCTAAAGACTCTTAGAAGAAATAAATTATATGGGAAATTTAGCCATTGTGAATTATGGATTCAAGAGATTTCCATTCTTGGCTATATTGTCTCTAAGTATGGAATCAATGTTAATCCTTAAAATAACAAGGCAATCCATGAGTGGCCAGCACCGACAAGTATAACTGAGGTACATAGTTTTATTGGTTTAGCAGGTTATTATAGGCATTTCGTCCATAATTTTTCCCAATTGGCGAACCCATTAACCAAGCTCACACGTAAAGGGGTGAAATATTGTTGGGAAAATGAATATGAAAATTGTTTTGAATAATTGAAGAAAATTATAGTCAATGATTCAATGTTGACTCTACCATCGAGAAATGATTGGTTTTTTATAAATAGTGATGCTTTAATGAAAGGACTTGGTTTTGTCCTTATGTTTAATGATAGGGTTATTGACTATGCATCACGACATCTAAAAATTCATGAGAAAAACTATCCTACTCATGATCTTGAGTTAGTAGCTGTAATATTTTCATTGAAGATTGGGAGACACTATATCTATGGTGAAAAATGTGTAATTTATACTTATTACAAGTGTTTGTAGTATATTTTATAACAGAAAGAACATAACATGAGGAAAAATAGATTTCTTGAAATACTCAAGGATTATGATTGCATGATACACTACCACCAGGGGAAGGCGAATAAGGTGGCATATGCTTTGATCTGAAAAGATCATTGAGTTTTGAAAAATATGAGAGTTTAAAGGGATAGTATTTTCACGGATATAGTAAATATGGATATGGGAATAACCATGGAAGGTTAAACATAATATTTTTTTTCAAATGGATTCCAAACCGTATTTACTAGAATGGATAAAAAGTTATAAGGTAGATGATGAGGAGTTTAAAAAGAAGATTAAAGATGTAGATGAAGGGAGATTTAGTGACTTTGTATATAAAGATGGAATTTTGAAATTTGGGAAGAGGATTTGTATTCCCGATATACTAGATCTAAAATGATAATTGATGGATGATGCTCATAGTTTCAATTTATCTATACACCCTGGGAGCTCATAAATTTATTGATATTTGAAGGATCATTGTAACACCCTTCCCCTAATTACCGAGATTCGGTCCTTTATTACATAACAATTTCATGATCACAAAAGATCATGTCTCGAAAGAATGATTAGTTTAGTAGCCTTGGAATCACTAAAGATATTCATAAGTCATACATTACATCATAAAGTAAAAAAAACTAAAACAACATCTTGTTTTCATATCCCTCATACTCTCCCGACAGGTCATTCATAATATACTTCTTCACATCCTGGGAAAAATAAAACATTGAAGGGGGTGAGCTCAGATGCTCATTAAGGATAACAATATAGAAGAAACATTCATAAATAAGCATAAACATTTAAGGCAATATATAACTAAAACAAAAGCCTTTTAATCATTAACTTCAGAATAATATTGAAAAGATAAATGAAATAGTGCCATTTACATATTCACATGGATATTATACTTATAGAATAATCAGATGCAATTTCAATAACCACATTCATAATGATGGAATGCATAATGCCATACTATCATAACCACGTAGTCAAGGCCTTGTGCCAACACTACAAATAATATTTTTTTCAAGGCCTTGTGCCAAGACACTAGTTTGTCTCATGAGACCCACAGATGCATCGAGGAGCTATAGCTGGCTCCACCTATCACTTATTAAGTCCAATGCATTCCTCATATGTACATGTTTAAACATAACATAAACATTCATATTAAAACTTGCATACGAAATGTCAATATTTTCTCCATAAACCTTGAATGGTATAAAAATAACACATCCAAAATCAAACATATCACATAACCATCAATACAATATGGAAGTTTTGTGTCATAATAAACCAACTTAAAATAAGCTTAAAATCCATCAAAGGATGTTGACATAGATGAAATAAAACCCATTTGAGAGAAATACCCCTTTTTTAAATCATTTAAAAGTCACATAATTCTAAAATAAAACATTTACATTGAAAATATTCTTATTAGATTTTAAGTGAAGCTTCGATGAGTTTATAAAGGCGTAAAATAGCCACACCCACTGTATAAGTTAAAAAAGACATTCTTACCTTAATTCTGTCGAAAAGGCTAAAAAGGACCTTGTTTGGAAAACAACAGAAAGATTCCTTTATAAAAATCTTATAAAAAGTAAAAAAATGGTATAAATGACTTTATCCCATAGACTGTAAAATATTATGAATGATTTGAAATACATTTTTAAGAAACATGGATGTGGATGATAAAGAGGTCCAAGTAGATAACTACGTATAAACAACCTCGGATAATGAAGTGATTTTGAAATAAACCCTTACCTTGTACATTTTATTGGTTGATTTTAGGTAAACCTCCTGTATAATGGTGAAATAATTGTTGTAAAATTATACAAGAATCATATACACTAATATGATATCATATATGATCTTTAAAAATTGATTTGTAAATAATATCTTAGTATTATCCTAATTTCGGGGGTTAACAGATTCGTTTTCCTTTATATTCATTATTATGTGAGAAGTATTTGTAATGGATGGGATGTATATTATTCATATCCAAAATTATATCATGTCTCCAAAATTTATTTTTAATCATCAAAAGAAATTTAGTCTTGAATGGATACTACGGGGAATGAATCTCATCGCGTTCGTGGAGACGGTAGTCCGTACGTTACCACGAGCGACAATATATTCCCTTTGATATTAAAATAATAAATAATTGGATGGTATATCATATATACAGAATCATTATCATGTTATATTTATCATTTAAATCAATTAAACATCATTATAATACCCATCCAAACAATAAGGTTTTGAATAACAATTACATCAAGACGTGGAGATGGTAAGCAGTACGTATGCATGAATGGTGACATGTCATTCAAAGGATGGATAGAATTCAGAATATGGTTTTACCCTACTTATAATAACATCACATTATATGGAAGATACTAGAGTTATTATTTTAGAATGAATATAACAATGAATGAAGATGTTGAAGAAGAAAGGAACCTGAAAGAGGGTGGTGAAAACATTACCTCTTCATCATGTCCTTATTGTTGATTTGAACAAAAGGGCTCCATTGGTTGGATTTGTGATCAGACGAATGCATGTAAGTTGAAGTGAGGGAAGTTTATAGAATATTTGGGTAGGGGTTGGTCGTTCCAAAATGCTTTGAAGGAGTAAATTATTGAGAACGGGGAGTGTCATTTTATAAGAGGGGTGATGGGAACCTTTGGAAAAGACAGAAATATTATATTATAACAAATTCATATATAGTTTCTAATTTCTTAAAAGTGGATTATTTAAAAGTTAATGTGGGGATGGGTCGAAATCCTTTCAACCAATTGTTTGGATACAGTTTTGGTTCACTATATTAACCTTATAATTTATATTTAACTCTTAGTTAAATAGTTTGACATTTATTGTGTCTCTTTGAATTTTTATATTATATAGTTAATAAACTACTATATACCTCCAAGAGACCCCCAATTGGTCCAATAATGATACATCTATAATTATATAAGTCCTTTGGCCGAACCATATATTTTTAGAAATAGAATAACAATTAATAATATAATATTTGTTTTAGAAACTCTGTTATGTCAATTTTGACACTATTTGGAATTTTGTTTTTGATAATTTCATAACAATATTATTAATTCGAAAAATATTTATATAACTAATCCTAATATGTCATATTAACCTATAAAATTCTTCTAATTCATAAAAAGTCTCAAATTAGATCTATTTTGATATTTACTATATCAGTTATTTTAATATTTTATTAATTAGGTAATTAATGCATCACCATTTTGTCATAATTAAATTATTTAATGTATAAAAGTTATAAATAAAATACCATGATGTAGGAAATATTTTTATATTTCCAATGAATATTTATAGTCGAAAATATAACTTATATAACTCCATGTAAAAACTAATTTACTAAAACATATTTCTTTGTGTCATTTTGGTCTTTAGTTTAAATTAATTAATATAAAGAGTCATTATCACTATCATGTGGCTCCATGGGGTCAGAAAATCGACCCAAGGATGCCCATGGTCGGCCATGACTCATCCAATAAGGATAATACAAGTGCTAAGGTAATTTTGAATTATTATAATATACATTTTATCTTAAATTACTATATTTACATTTAATGACGGTAAATAAAAGTCAAAAGTTACTATTCGCCAAAAATTATTTTTACCTTATTGAACGATATTTTACTCCTTGATATTAAATGTGTCTCTAGGATTTTTGAAATTCCACTCACCGAAGTGGTAAAATTATGTTTTATGTAAATTTGCAAATTCTCCCAGGAAGTTGGTAAAAGTCGATGAAAAGTTTAATAAAATTTCTAAATATCTAAAACTATTATAAACAGAACCCAATGAATTACATTGAACACATATATTTATTATGTATCTATTTTGACATAAAATAAATTTATATAATATAATTTATTATTTAAATAAAAATTCAGTTTTAAATAATAACTCAATGTTTTTCATTATTCATCAAAAATTAAAAGTTTTCGGAAAAAACAAGAATTTACCCTAATATAATTTTTATATTCCAAATTCAATAATGAAGTCTATTTTACCAAATTCAAATCATAGATGTTGAATTTATTAATTTAAAATTAATCCCCACTGTCAAAACCACAAGGCGTATTTTTATGAAATAATATAAACCAAAAGATTGTCATTTGTTTTTGTCCAATTTCAAAGTGAAATTACATAAAATGTCCATCATTGGATTAAATGGTAAAATTATAATCTATTTATACTTACAAAACATTAAAATTTATAATTTAAATATATAAATTATTTTGAATTAAAAAGTTGTTTTCAGTGAAAATATAGTATTTTTCTCTATTCACCCAAATATTAAAGTTATCAGAAGAAAAAAAAACATTAATGAAACTAAATTATTATATCCCTATTCTAAAGAAGAAGTTTATTTTTTCAAATTGAATATATAAATGTTTCAAATATTGGATTTAAAAACGCTTCAACATTAAAAGGTGGTAAATTTTCATTTTTTTGAAAAATACCTCTTTTTTCTGATGAAAATGTATTTGTTCTTACATAATGTCTAAGAAACATATTATATGGATTATAAAATTATAAATATTATATAATGTTCAAAATTCATTTAATACTATTCATAAACGCTTTTGAACGACTTGTTTGGTATGTCATGGTGTGCTAGAACTCGTTGTTGCGTGTAGTGCAGGTTATAGAATTATATTAAAGAAATAACATACTATGAAATCTTGGGGTGTTACATTCTTCCCTCCTTCAATAAATTGCGTCGTCTTAATATCAAATTATTATTTTTTAAAATAAAAGGTTTAAAATAGAAAATACCTTTAGGAAAACCCACATCGTAATTCAGGATAATAAAATTTAGTCTTAATAAAATGAAAAGGGAAATGAAAGGGTCACCACAAAATTATGATCTTGGTTAGAAGAACATTGGTGAAAATTATAGACATATAATTGGGGAAAAAACTTAAATATTTATTAGTAGTGATTGAGGACATCAATCACAAACAATTTTAAAATTGAGGGCCTTAAATTCATCAATCTATGATGATTTAAAATACCATCGGTTCAAAAAAAAATATGGTATTAAGATAAAACATTTTTGGTTTTAAGATCAATTCACTAATGTATAAGAATTAATTTCTTCATAGAATAAGAGAAGAAGAAAAATATATACATGACAAGTAGAGTCCCATCCATTAACTAATTTCTACCACAAACTCATCTTTCACTCTAAAAGATAATAGAAAATAAAAATAATATTCTATTTGTCATATTCGCATTGGGTTAAAAAAAATTATAATTAATACACAATTTTTTTTTAAAAAAAATACAACAGTATTCAATCTAGGACATCACATAGTCCAGTGGTAGGGGATACACCCTTATCACCCTTCCGTTGCGGGTTCAAGTCTCGCAGCCTTGCTGGACGTGACAGGTTGTCACCCAAACTCCAGGTTGTCCTTTTATGGAAATCCAAAAATAATCTCCAACTAGAATTATCCAAAATACTTAATTCCAAACTCGTAGTCCAAAATTTATAAGGAAGGTTAACACAATGAATATCTATTTTTTTCATGTAATAACATGTGAACACTTTCATCATGTATTCTTTTAAAACACTGCAACATCCTGAATTAAAATAAAACCTTATTGATTACATTAATGATCCCTTATTCTTTATAGAATACTGGATATACTCCTTCTATCAAAAAAATGTTGTAAACACCAACAATGATGGAATATGAAAATCATTAATCAGTTTCAAGGTTGTCATGAATATCCAATATAATCTATCCAAATAAATAATGTATTATTCCAAAATCACTACCTTAGTATCAGAACCATATTATGTGTTAACTTCCTCTCAACCATTTATTTTCCAAAATGTGTAGATTACAATGAATTCAGCTTTCATAGAACCATATACTCTCAAATCCTCAATAAAATAATACTGCAGTACAATCCTTATTTATCTCCATAATTCATGTAAGCTGTATACTGTTGATACAACACTCAAATGAAATAATTCTATAATAACTTAAGATCTCAAATAATTCCTCCTAATTTATTGTAATATCATAACATGATTATTATCCAGTAGCATCATTAGGGGAATACTCTAATGATTTGGTCATTTGATCACATAGTTCCCCAACTCCTTGCAGATGAACCATTGTACATTTGAATCCTTTTTCTGACCCTTGCAGTAAAGTACATGGTGTCCTTTTTCTTCACACTTATAACAAACTCCCATTCCATTCAGGAATGTTCCAGGGTGTTTCTTCCCACAATTATAACATAGGGGAAAATTCTTCTTTTCCCTCTTCCCCTTGTCCGACTTTCTCTCTTGAATCCTTTTATTCTCTTTATTCCCTTCAATGCCATAGGACTCAGACAATTATTTACTTATCTTATTAGAACATGACATTATTTCATCATATGTTGAGAAAACATGAGAGACTATTTCCCTTCAAAATGTTGGCTTAATATCATGGTAGATAAGATCCTTATTACTCATTGGATCATATGTATTGCTGGAGTTCCCATTCATTCTACTGGGTCCCATTTCTAAACAATGGCATACACTAGATTAATTTATGATTTGAAAAACATTAATCCAAACTTGAATAACACATAACATAAATTGAACAGTTTATGGATATAATCCATAATCATAAAAAAAATTCTTTGAGGATGTCTATACTCATAAACCCTTCATGATGGTTTGTAATGAAAATGATAATTATCCTATAAATATACACTAGGAGTGTCATAACCAAGAGTGCAGCAAGGCCCATTGTCTTGCACCAGTTCTCATTCGAGTCTAGCTCAAAGCGGTGTTTTCAGGTTTTACCCCTAGGTACATCTGTGCTAGATCCACCTCTACCTACTCATATCCAGACAGGGATGTATTGCTTGGAAAACTCAAAAAATATCTACAATACCAAAATTTTATGAAATTTATCTGTACTAATCTTAAAAATCTATCTTAGGGATATGTTCTCTAATTAGAGTTTATCTAAATCTAGTTTCCATGGTTATTGCTAAACTTCCTCTCATACCAATTGTAACACCCCGACCCCAGTTACCCAGAGTTGGTGCATTATTACATAACATTTCCATGATCACAAAATATCATGTCTCGAAAGACCGATTAGTTTAGTATCCTTGGAAACACTAGATATATTCATAAGTCCTATATTACATCATAAAGTAAAAAACTACAACAACAACTTGTCTTCATATCCCTCATACTATCCATGTATGTCATTCATAAAATACATCTTCACATCCTGGGAAAAATAAAACATTGAAAGGGGTGAGCTCAGATGCTCAGTAAGGATAACAATATAGCAGAAACTTTAATAAATAAGAATAAACATTTAAGGAAATTTATAACTCAAAGATAATAATTTTAAACTAGAACATAAGAATAAGTCGACAAAGATAAATTGAAATAGTTCCATTTACATATTCACTTGGTTATTCTACTAGTCGAATAATCACATGCAATATCAATAATCACTTTCATAATGATGGAATGCATAATTCCAGACTATCATAACCACATAGTCAAGGACTTATTCCAAGACTACAAATAAGATTTTGTAAAGGCCTTGTGCCAAGACCCTAGATTGTATCATGAGACCTACCGATGTATCGAAGAGATATAGCGGGATCCACCCATCACTTATTAAGTCCAATTCATTCCTCATATGAACAGGTTTGAACATAACATAAACATTCATATTAAAACTAGCAAATGAAATGTCAATATTATCTCCAAAAGCCATTAATTGTATAAAAATAACACATCCAAATTCAAACATATCACAAAACCTTCAATGCAATATGGATGTTTGGTATCACAATAAATCAACTTCAAATAAGCTTAAAATCCATCAATGGATGTTGACATAGATGGAATCAAAATTATTTGAGAGAAATATCTCTTTTTTTCTGAAATGTTTTAAAAGTGACATAATTATAAAATAAATCATTTACATTGAAAATATTATTATAAACTTTTAAGGGATGTTTAGATGATTTTATAATGGTAGAAAATAGACGCACCTGCCGTATAAGTTAAAAAAGACTTTCTTACCTTAATTCTGTCGAAAAGGATAAAAAGGACCTTGTTTGGAAAACGACAGAAGGATTCCTTTATAAAATTCTTATGAAAATTCAAACAAGGGTTTAAATGAATTTATCACATAGTATATAAAATAGTAATAATGATTTGAAAAACATTTTTATGAAACATGGATGTGGATGATAAAGAGGTCGCAATAGATAATTACGTAAAAAACCTCGGATAAAGAAGATATTGTGAAATAAACCCTTAACTTGTAATTTTACGTGGTTGAGGGTAGGTTAACCTCTTGTATAATGGTGAAAAAATAGTTATTAAATTATACAAGAATCATATACATTAATATGGTGTCATATACGATCTTTAAACATTTATTTGTTAATAATATCTTATTATTATCATCATTTCGGTTATTAACGGATTGGTTTTCCTTTGTATTTTTTGTTATGTGAGCATTATTTTATATTGATGGGACTTATATTATTCATATAAAAAATTATATCATGTCTCTGAAAATTATTTTTCATCATCAAATGAAATTTATTCCTGAATGGATACGATGGGGAATGAATCTCATCGCGTTCGTGGATATGGTATTTCGTACGCACGCATGAGCGACAATATCATTCTTTTGATATTAAACTAATAAATTATTGGATGTTATATCATATATACAGAATCATTATCATGTAATATTTTTTATTTACATAAATTACACATCATTATCAAACACATCCAAATAATAATGTTTTGAATAACAATTACACCACGACGTGGAGATGGTAAGTCGTACGTACACAGGTATGGTGACATGTCATTCAAAGGATGAATAGAATACTGAATATGATTATAAAATATTTATAATAACATCATAGAATATATAAGATACTAGAATTATTGTTTTAGAATGGAAATAACAAAACGAGAAGATATTGAAGAAGAAAGGAACTTGAATGGGGGTGGTGAAAACAATAACTCTTCTTCGGGTTCGTTCTTTTGATTTGATCAAAAGGGCACCTCAGAATGGATTTATGATCAAAATAAGGCCTATAAGTTGA
Source organism: Viscum album (assembly GCA_963277665.1). Taxonomy (NCBI): domain Eukaryota; kingdom Viridiplantae; phylum Streptophyta; class Magnoliopsida; order Santalales; family Viscaceae; genus Viscum; species Viscum album. The sequence goes on from OY728142.1 coordinate 2,047,090,584, forward strand.
TGTGGGGGAATTTTAGAGAATATTTGGGTAGGTTTTGGCCGAGCCAAAAAGCTTTTAAGGTGTGAATTAGTGAGAAGGGGGGGTTCCATTTTATAAGAGGGGTGAGGGGAACCTTTTGAAAAGATAGAAATATTATTTTATATTAAATTCATATTCAGTTTCTAATGGATCCAAAGTATATTAATCAATGGTTAAGGTGGGGATGGGTTGAAATCCTTCCATCCAATAGATTTGAGATAGGTTTGGGTCACTATATTAACCTTATCATTTATATTTAACTCTTAGTTAAATAGTTTGAAATTTACCATGTCTCTTCGTATTTTTATATTATATTGTTAGTAAACCTACAATATACCTCCAAGAGACCCCTAGTGGTCCATTAATGATTCACCGATAATTATTTAATTCCTTTGTCTGAAACTTATATTTTTAAGAATTGAATATGAATTAATAATATAATATTTCTTTTAAAATGCTTTTATGTCAATTTTTACACTATTTGGTATTTTATTTTTGATTATTTCATAACAACATTATTAATTTGAATATAATTTATGTTACTAATCCAAATATGTCATATTAACCTATAGAATTAATGGAATTCAGAAAAAGTTTCAAATTACCTTTATTTACATATTTATAATATCAATAATTTTAATATTTCATTAATTAGGTAATTTCTGCATCACCATTATGTCATAATTAAAATATTTAATGTCTAAAATTATAAATTAAATACTATGATGTATGAAATATTTTTATATTTCCAATGAATATTTATAGTCTAAAATAAAACATATATAACCCCATTTAAAAAGTAATTTACTAAAAGATATTTGTTTGTGTCATTTTTGACTTTACATTTAATTAATTAATCTAAAGAGTTAGTATCACTCTCAAGGGTCTCCATGGGGTCCCTTAAATCGACCAAAGGATGCCCATGGTCGGCCATGCCTTATCCAATAAGGTTAGGACAAGTTTTGAGGTTAGTTTGTATTATTATAATATACTTTTTATCTCAAATAACCATATTTATTTTTAACCGTGGTAAATAAAACTCAAAAGTTACTATTTGAAAAAAATTATTTTAATCTTATTGAACAAAATTTTACTTCTTGATATTAACCTTGTTTCTCGGATTTTCCAAATTCTACTTAGAGAAGCGGTAAATTTATGTTTAATGTGAATTTGCATATTCTCCTAGGAGGTGGGTAAAAGACGGTGAAAAGTTCAATAAAATTATTACATATCTAATATTATTATAAACTGACTCCAATGAATTACATTGAACTTATATAGGTATTATGTATTTATATTGACATAAAATATGTTTAAATAAATAAATTATTATTTAAAATGAAATTCATTTTTAAACTATAACTCTTTGTTTTTCACTATTCATAAAAAATTAAATGTTTTCATAAAAATACCCAAAATTTAACCTAATATAATTTTGAAATTCCAAACATAATAATGAAAAATATTTTACCAAATTCAAAACAATGATGTTTCATTTAATAATTTTAATTTAATTTCCTCTGTCAAAACCAAAAGGCGTATTTTTAAGAAATAATAAGAACCAAAAGTTTCACACTTGATTATGTCCAATTTCAGAGTGAAATTATTTACAATGACCATCATTAGATTAAATGGTAATAAAATATAATATATTTATACGTCCAAACCATTAAAATTTATAATTTAACAATATAAAATATTTTGATTTAAAAAGTTGTTTTCGGTTAAAAGATAGTATTTTTCACTATTCACCCAAATTTGAAAGTTATCATAAAAACACCAAAACTTTATTGAAACTAAATTCTTATGTACTTATTCTAAAGAAGAATTTTATTTTTTCAAATTTAATATATAAAAGTTTAAAATATTGGATTTAAAAAGCCTTCTCTATTAAAAGCGGTTAAAATTGCATTTTTTTAAAATATTCTTTTATCTAATAAAATGTATTTGTTTTTAGATTATGTCTAAGAAACTCATAATATGGATTCTAAAATTATTTGGATTATATAATGTTCAAAATTCAGTTAATACTATTCATAACCGCTTTGGACGGCTTGTTTGGTAAGTCATGGGGCGCTAGAACTCGGTGTTGCGTGTAGTGCAAGTTATTGAATTACTTTGAAGAAATAACGTACTATGAAATCTTGGGGTGTTACAATAATTTTTTGTGGGAAAACATGAAGACGGAGATTGCTGATTTTTTGTCAACATGTATGGTTTTTCAACTAGTTAAAGTTGGGAGGAAACAGCATGGAAGAGTCATGCAACCTCTTCCCATACCTGAGTGGAAATTGGATAATATTACTTTGGACATTTTCATTGGACTACAAAAGTCTCCTAGATGAAACAATGCAATATGGGTCATTTTTGATCATCATACCATGTAAGCACATTTTGTTGCTATAAGAGAGTATTTACCCCTTGAAAGTCTTGTAAGACAATATATTAATGAAGATGTAAGAATTCATGGAGTACCCATATCTATTGCTTCTGATCGATATCCATGTTTTACATCATGATTCTGGAATAGTCGTCAAGAAACCATGGATACTGAACTATGTTTTAGCACTTCCTACCACACCCAAACTGATAGACAATCAGAGTGGACTATTCAAACCTTATAATACATGTTGAGATCATGATCAATTTACTTTCAAGGTATGTGAGATCAATATTTACCTCTGGTGGAATTTTCATATAAAAATAGCATTCATTCATGTATTCAGATTGCACCATATGAAGCATTTTTCAGAATTAGAGGTCTCACACAAACCTATTGGGATGGTGTTGGTGGAGGAAAACTCTTAGACCCATAACTTATTGGGGAAATGATGGAAAAGGTGAAGGTAATCCAGAACCACATCAAGGAAACTCAAAGTAGACAGAGGAACAATGCTAATAACCGAAGGAAGGATTTGGAATTTCAGGTAGGAGATCATGTTTTCATGAAGTTATCTCTATTAATGGGTGTTATACGTTTCAGTAAGATGTGTATATTGAGTCTAAGGTACATCAGACCTTTCAAAATTCTACAACGAATTGGGGATGTAGCTTATCTTTTGGCAATGCCGCCAAGTCTCCACAAAGTTTACAATGTATTCCACATATCACTATTGAGAAAATGCATGCTTAACCAAACAAATGTTCTCACGTATGAGGAATTATTACTAGAACCAGATATGTCTTATTGCTATGAGTCTGTCAAAATTCTTCATACTAGAGAACAATTGTTGAGAAACCTGACGACTCCTCTAGTAAATGTTCTATATACAGACCATATGATGGAAGAGACATTGTGGGAACCTGAGGAACTTGTGATGAAGAACCACCCGCGTCTTTTTATGCAGTAATTATCTAGAAATTTCAAGGAAGAAATTATATGAAGGGGAGAATGTAATACCCCAAGCATCCACGGTAAACTTTCAATTGAATAATGCAATAGATTTCATTGTACGCAACATTGACATTATAACACACCACAACCAATCAAACTAGCCGTTATGAATATTAATACCCACTTTTTGAAATTTTATAAATTTTATCATTCAAAATGGAATTCATTTTTGGATTCATAATATCGAAATTAGCTTGGGGTGATTTTTTGGTATTTTTCTGAAAACATACATCTTTTGTGGAATAGTGAAAAACATTAAGTTATAGTTTACAACCGAATTTTTACTTAAATAATTATTTATTTTATTTAAATTTGTTTTAGTGCAAAAAAGATACATAATACCTAGATATGTTCAATGTAATTAATTAAAGACAGTTTAAAATAATTTTAGATATATAAAATTTTTATTGAACTTTTTACCGTCTTTTATCCACCTCCTAGAAGCATTTCAAATATTACATAAAAAATAATTTTTGTCATATAAATAAATTATTTTATAGGTATTTTTAAATTATTATTCATTCATGCTGTTTTTGTGGGTTTCCCAATCTTTAATTGAGGAATGACTGAGTTTTCATTAATTGGGCCAAACCGTGAGCCCAATTCCATATTTAAAATAAATATTGTGTCTTTTATAACTAATTAATTTTTCAACATTTTTCATCCATTCAAATTACAACGTGGCCTCCTCTGACCTATTAACTCAAAAATATAAATTTGGAGCCTTTATAAATCCATAATCATGTGGAATTTGGGTTTATGTTTAAGTAGTTGGGCCACCCCAAAAGCCCATTTCCAATTTTAAAATGACATTTTGTTTATTTAATATTTGTTTAAATTTTAACTATTTTTTGGTGATTCCACCTCTAATCTGAGCCCACTAAAACTAGGCGCGCCTCCAGTCTCTTTTATCCATCTTTAGAGCTCAATAGAATCCTAAAATTGGTCAAAACGTCTCAAGATTTCACAAATCGCCCATATTTGAAGAGGTAAATTGAACCTTTAATAAAACCCTCTATTGTTACTAGTTTTCACACATTCCAGTTCCTAAATGATCTTATCATTATTATTCAACCCTCAAAAAAATTATTAGCTGTTTTAAAATTTAGATACCGGTGGATTTTGGGTCTTTTTATTCAAGATTGTTTTGGGAAAATGTTTCTCTCATGAATTCCATTTTTCTCTTTTTGGTTTCAAACCACATTCGTGATTTTAAAGAATGTAAAAATATTAGGGTTTGAACCTAGGGTTTGATTTAGTGTCTTTTGGATCAAATATTGTGTTATATGGATGGATTTATCTTCCTTGTGGTGCAGCGGTGGTGTGGTTGATGTTTCACACAATGTTTTGATGGATTCGACACTTTCGTTAGGTGATTCCATGTGTAAATAATTATTTCTGATTTATTTTTCTGTATTTATTCATTTTTTTATTCCACATATGGTTTGTGTGGTTCTAAAACTGTTTATGATTCCTTTGGTTAAGTTTGTAATTTTATATTTTCTATTTAACTTGAAATTGGGTGTTTTCATGTGTAACTCATGGGGTATTATTTGAGTGTATTTTATAAAATATGTAATTGGTTCAATAAATCTTCTTTGGCCACAAAATTATGGTTTGGTAATGTGTTAGTGTCATGTGGGTCTAAAAAGAGGGGTTTTTAATAGGTTTGATGTGTAAAACATTGTTATATTTCATGAGAGCATTTTATGAAAATGTTTGTTTTCATTTGTATCTTTTGTATTATTATGCAAGGTGATTTTATAAAACTTTAAAGTGGTTTTATAAATGTACCTAAAGCTCACAATTCTTCTTCTGATAAGAATTGGTATGTTTTTTTGTCTTAAATGAGGGTTTTGAAATGGGTTTTGTGTGCAAGACATAGTCACACAACATGGGTTCTTTTTATGAAAATTGATAATGTTTTAGGTGGTTAAACAAAGTGAGAAAAGGGCACATATGTACTATTTGGTGCGTTTTATCACCTAATATTGATTTTTGAAAGGTGAATTAATGTTTTAAGATGTTAAAATTTTTTATAATGTTTTCTAAAATTCTGAAATGTTTTATTAAATTGTGATGTTAGGGAAAAACTTGTTTGTTGGCTGTTTCGTGTATGTTTGGTGATAAAATAATTTTGATGGTAAAAGGTTTTTATGTGGAATGTTTTTTGGGATATTATGATATGTGTATGACCTTGTAAATGTTTTATAAATTTTTTTAATGGATTTTTGTATGTTTTAATGAAATGTGAATGTGTTTTGGGCTATTTTTGTGTGAGTTTGATTTCAAAATCAATTTGAATGAAAAGTGGACTTTTGTGACTTGTGTCATATACATGTAGGCTATTTGGTAAATTTGTTATATGGAATTTTTATTTTAATGTGAAAAGTATATTTCTTGACTTTTTGAACTTGTTTTAGCACAATGGGAAAACCCGGGTATCTAGGTGGGTGGTCGTGTACTAGGATGCTAGTGAATCATTGGGGTTTGGCCTTAGTTTTACTTTGCAAGATTGATGGTTAAAACACTAACTAAAATATCATGATCATTATTGGCGACCACTGGGTTATGGTCATGTTCCCTACCAATGGCTTGTACACGAGAACACATATTTCTGATGGATACTCTCAACGAGATACGAGGTACCTGGGACCCACAACGAGCTAGTGCCAAGAGGTTATTTCTTATTGTTGTTCTTATTTGTTACTTTATGGTTACCATTAACATATTTTATTTTTGGATGGAAAATTCAGTAGTGTTTAAATTATTTTTATATGTTTTGATTCTTAAGGATATCCCACATGAAAACAGTTTTAATTTTTATGTTGCATCTTTTAGAAATTGTAACTTATATTTCATGTTTATGAAAACATGCAATATTTTCATCTTTGAATGTTTATCATAGGGAATATCTATGTGGTGGTATCCTACTAGGAATTTTATCACTCCCTACTTACACCATAGGGTGTATTTAGACTTGGTTATTTTTTCTGTCGCGGGTTGGGTACAGTTTTTAGTGCCAGTGGTTCTAGTTTCTAGCAGGTCCTTGGTGGTGAAGTCTTGGGGGAATGTCTTGAGGGATGTACCTCTTGCAATGAAGAGTTTATTGGGATATTATTTTTTGGTTTTGTGTCATTGTAAGGATCTTTAAACATTGTTTGAAATTATGTAAGTATGGTCTAAAATTTTTTAAAATACGGATTTAGATGAAAAATCCAGATTTGTTTTATTGAGTTTGTTTGTTGTTTAATGTTTATAAAATAGGGTATATCCTTACGAATTCTCAATATATGATACCAAAGCACTTGTTCCCGTCCTTGGAGATCGATAATGCCTTTCAGGCATTGTCATGGGATGGGTTTGGGGCCATGTTCGGTGGAAACTAGATTTGGTTTGTGAAAATATGGTATCAGAGGAGGTTCTAGTTTACTCTTTGGGTCACGTTATTTAGGGAACAGTCAAGATAGTTGAGAGTTAGGATTGTTGGGACATTTTATTTCAGTTATGGGTGGTGTTCTTGATCACCACACCTCATGATAGGATTCGAGTCTCCATGGGAATTCAGGATTTACATGATTTCTTTGGATGTCTTGGATTGATGATGATTAGTGAAAATGAAAAGAGCATTGGGTTAATGGTCTCGGTGAGCTCATAGGGCCAGGAAAGCCATGTGGAGCTAGGGATATTCACTATAACACTCTCTCTGATGGTTAAGTGATTGGAATATGGCCTCCAACCATATTTCCATGTCACCCACTGAAATCAGTTTCCTCTTGCATTGTCTTGTGTTCTATAGTTTTGAAATCATGGAACATTGGTTTAAAAGTGACTTTGTTTTAAGAAGTGTAAAGTTGTTAGGAAAAGATTATCTAACAAAAAGGGAATGGATTGATTTTTGAAAATGTAGAACTGAATTTTCAGAATTGTATTGGAATGGAAAATGGTATGTTTTCACCTATTTTGAAAGCCTGAATTATGTAATGGATGGTTTTGAAAAAGTGTTTCCAATAGAGTTGTCTAAACTATAGAAAGGAGATTTAATGGGATGCGATGATATCATATTAATTTGAATAACATGAAATTGTGTTCTTGTCTAAATGGGTTTGTCTTTCTAAAAAGTTTAGTAAGATTTGAATTAGGATTTTGATCTCCTGGTTAGCGGTTTTGAGAACAAGGATGTTTTGGTTGACTGTTTTGGTTTTGAAAAGTGGAAAGAATATTTTTTTTAACCTTTGGTATTTCCGTGAGAGACCACATTAATGGGGTTATATGGGATGTTGGATGGTTGATGGAATGAATAGATGAGTGTCTGGAAGAATATGAGGTGGGTGCCCGGTGTGGCACAAAAACATGCATGTGTGATGCCCATGGGGTACCATGGGTGCATACGCGTACTGTTGAACTGTTTGTTTTCAAAGAAATGGTTTTAAGTAAAAACATGATGTCTTGATGAATAGTTTGGAATGGTTTGTGTTCTTTGTTTTTGAAAATTTTGATGTTGTGGGATGTTTTGAGTCTAAGAACCCCACTTTTTTGAACTGTGTTTTGGGTTTGTTTTTGACCAGTAAGCTGTTTTGTAGGGACGGTTAGTGGTCTCTTCAGAAAAATGTTTTGGGACGCCTTTATGGTGGTTCCCTTCAAGGGTTTGGATCTCGTTTGTGGTATATCCTGACCAATGGACCATATTGGTTGGGTCCTTGGGTTCAGTTGTTGGATAAAGTGCACCCCATTAAGGGTTAATGCACAACTGAAGTAAGACCCGGATTGTTTCGTCATTTGAAGACCCACCAATTGATCAATATAAGGAGTTTTTTCCATGAGATATTTTGATTGTTCATACCCCATTTCTTTTCATGGTTTTGTGTACCTTCTTATAGTAGGAGAGTGATCATGGAAGGATTAAAAAGACCTTAGATTCTTATGTTTCTTGGTTTGTCTATGGTGGAAGTTTTTTGGGGTTGTTATCATGGATGAGTATCCGGATTGTGTCTAAGCGGTCCGCTCAGTCCTACGTAGTCTCTTCAAAGAAGGAGATCACGTTAAAATACCAGTGTGTGAAATGTGGTCACGAGAGGATATTATGGCCACTTTCTAGAATTGTGTGTTATTTGGGGATGTTGTATAAGGTCCCTCTCTATGCATTGTTTATATTAGTCTCAATAGTAATGTTTAGTGACTCCGTGTGATGTAATGTGCTCCATTGATCGTAAAGGTGAAATTCATGCAATACTATGAGAGTATCTATTATGTTTGGATTATGTATCCCTTGGAAAAACATCAAAATCATCCTTTTTTTTGGAAGGTGTGAATATGAGTTATTTACTTCTATTGTATCTCACCCGAAGAAACATGCTATGATTTGTGTGCATCTTCTAAGCCCTTGTTTCAGGGAAATACTAGGTTAGGGTAAAGTGAGTTTGAAATGTGTTTTTTCTTGGAATTCTCATCGAGGACTGTAGTGTAGCTTTTGATGGCCCCAAATCAATAATTCTCGTTCAAGGGGATTCCATGGACTAACTGTGAGGGCGAAGATGCTTCGATCATTTGAGCTCCAGCCATAGGTCTCAGAGAAAAGCTGGCTTATAGTTAGGTTAAATCCCTTGGTCGTTTAAACCCTTGTACAATATCATATCCTCAGTGTGAATGATTAAAAGAGTTTAAACCTATGGTTTCATTATCTTTATTATATTATTCTCATTCGGAAGAAATAAGTGAAGGGACTTGTACCCATGTCATCGCCGAATGTCATTCCCTCCCACTTTGGTTTCCATTGAGACATTGGAGAATGGAGGGAAATTTGGCTAGACAGTTTGATCACACATTTTGTGCACGATTAGTAGTGAGAGTGTGCTAGGAAGCCATGCGGAAAGAATGATCAGCATTGTTACTGCACGGTTTCCCAAACCATGTGGACTAACCATGCGCCCTCCCAAAATCATTAATTTTTTTGGGTGTTTCTATCCCAGCCAATGTTGGTCGGTTAAGATGGTTGGTTTTTATGGTGGCGAGACCCACTATGATTCTCATGTATGTTCCATCGTATGTTTTGAATGAATGTCTACCCTTTGTACTAGAGAGTCCGTTCAGGCCTCCCCCTATTAGTGTCCTGATTTTGTCTCAGAAACATGTAGGTTGTCACTTCTAGTTGGGAGAGTATTTGTGTCCCCCTGTAGCAGTAACATAGATTTATCCTGGGTCTTGTCTTGGCATAGATTGTCTAGTTCAGGGAAATCTATCTACCAACATCTTCCTTGAGTAATCATTGGGATTGGAGAGCACCCAATGGTTTAGTTAAAGTAAGGTAAGTGTAACCTTGTTCAATGTTGTTGTTCATTTGGGTGAATTGTTTGAGTCTTGTTCGTGTAGTGTGTAAAGAGTTTTCTTTTGGGATAAAGTATGGATGTGATTGATCATTTGAGGAATGTGGTGTATGTTTATGTTGTGAGATTAATCCTTCCTTAATTGATCACTGGAGGTGTTTTGGCCTTTGGGGGCGAAACCTGATTTGGGAGTACCTATTGGTTTCTCAGTTGGGTTTGGTTGTTGCTTTGACCTTTCTGTGACATTCCGGGGTGGAATGTTTCCAAGGTAGGGAGAATTTTTATATATATAAATTATTTTGAAGGTAATTTAAATTTATTTTCCATTCATGCTTTGTTTTGGGGGTTTCCCAAGCGGTTATGGAGGAATGGGTGAGTTTTCATGAATTGGGCCAATCTATGATCCCAATTCCAGATTTAAAATACATTTTTTCTTTTATAACTCATTAATTTTTCAACATTTTTTATACATTAAAATTCTTACATGGCCTCCTTTGACCTATTAACAAAAAACATTAAATTATGAGCCTTTATAAATACATAGTCATGGGGTATTTGGGTTTTTATTTAAGTAGTTGGGACACCCCGAAAGACCATTTCCAGTTATAAAAAACATTTTGTTTGTTTAATAACTTATTCAATTTTAACTAGTTTTCAGTGATTCCATTTCTATCCCGTGCCCCCAAAACCTAGGCGCGCCCCCAATCTCTTCTATCCCTCTTTGAATCTCAATAGTATCGTGAAATTGGGAGAAAATTCTCTGGATTTTACAAATCACCTAGATTTGAAGAGGTAAATTGATCCTTTCATAAATCCATAATTTTTTACTCCTTTTCCCCATTCCGGTTACTAAATGATACTATCATCCTTTTTAAAAACTCTATAAAATGTTTAGATGTTTTAAAATTCAGATACTGGTGGATTTTGGGTCATTTTCTTCAAGATTGTTTCGGGTAAGTGTTTCTCTTTTCAATTCCTTCCTTCTCTTTTGGGTTTCCACGCTCTTTCATGATTTTATAGAATGTAAAAAAGATAGGGTTCAAACCTATTGTTTGATTTTGTGTATTTTGGATCAAATATTGTGGTCTTTGGCTGGATTTATCTTTCTACCATTACGGCAGTGGTTCGGTTGATGTTTCACAGCATGTTTTGAAGAATTCGACACTTTCGATAGGTGGTTCCATGTGTAAACAATTATTGATGAGTTATTTTTCTCTATTTATCCATTTTTTTATTCCTAGTATGTTGGGTGTTGTGAGAAAACTGTTTATGAATGATTTGCTGATGTGTTTAATTTTATAGTTTCTTTTAAACTTGAAATTGGTTGTTTTCATGTGTAAATCATGGGGTATTATTTAGGTGTATTTAATATCTTAGGGAATTATTTTACTAAAACTTGTTTGGAGTGAAATAATATGTTTGGTAATAAATTAGTGTCATGTTGGCCTAAAAAGAGTGTTGTTTAATAGGTTTTATGTGTAAAACATTATTATACTTCATGTTAGTATTTTATGAAAATGTGTGTTTTCAATTGTATCTTTTATGGTATTATTCAAGGTGATTTTATAAAACATGAAAGTGGTTTTATAAAAGTCTCTGGGGATTAAAATTCTTTTTTGGATAGTAATGGGTTTGGTTTTGGTCTTAAATGATGGTTTTGAAATGATTTTTGTGTGCAAGACATAGTTACACAATTTGGGTTCTTTTTATGAAAATTGTAAATGTTTTAATTGGTGTAACAATGTTGGAAAAGAGATCATATTTCATGTTGGGTGTATGTTTTCACCTAATATGGGGTTTTTAAAAGAGAAGTGATGTTTTAATATGTAATGAATTTTTATAATGTTTTGAAAATTTCTAAAATGTTTTATTAAATTGTGATGTTGGGGAAAAACTTGTCTGTGGGATGTTTGTGTATGTTTAGTGATAAAATGATTTTGAAGGTAAAATGGTATTATGTGTAATGTGTGTGTTGGATATTATGTGATTTGTATGACCTTTTAAATGTTTTATAAAATTTTTAATGGATTTTTGGAAGTGTTAAAGAAGTGTGAATGTGTTGTGGGATATTTTGGTGTGAGTGGGATTTGAAACTCAATTTGAATGAAAACTGGATTTATGTGACCTGTGTGGAATACATGTGGGCTGTTTGGTGAATATTTTATATAGAAAATAAATTTTCATGTGTAATGTTTATTTCATGACTTGTTTATCTTATTCGAGCACAAAGGGAAATCATGGGTATCTAGGTGGGTGGACGTGTACTAGTATGCTAGTGAATTTTTGGGGGTTGGCCTCCATTTAACATAGTAAGATTGACGCTTACAACTCTAAAAAAAGTATGATGATGATGATTAGGGACCACTATGTTATTTTTATGTTCCCTACTAGTGGCTCGTGCAAAATAACGGGTATTTGTGATTGTTACTCTCACTGAGATATGAGGTACATGGGACCCACAATGAGCTAGTTCCTAGCCATTATTTCCTATTCCTTGTTCACATTAGTTAATTTGTGCATACCGTCATCATACAGTATGGTTGGATGGAAAATTAAGAGGTGTTTAAATTATTTTTAAAAGTAAGGATTCTTAATTATAGCTCACTTGAAAACTATTTTAATTTTTATGTTGCAGCTTTTTGAAATTGTAACTATCATTTCATGTTTATGAAAACTTGCGAGATTTTCATATATGAATGTTTGATACATGTAATATTATTGTGGTGTTATCCTACTGAGCATTGGCTCACACCCTATTTACACCCTTGGGTGTATGTAGACTTTGTTATTTCTATTGTCACAGGTTGGGTATAGTTTTTAGTGACATTGGTTCGGGTCTCTAGCAGGACCTTGGTGGTGAAGTCTTGTGGGAATGACTTGAGGGAGGTACCTATTTCCATGAAGAGGTTTTTGGGATGTCTTTAATTGGTTTTGTGCCTTTGTAATGGTCATTAATCATTGTTGTAACTTATGTAATTTATTTCTGAAATTTTGTAAAAGATGGATTTAGTTCAAAAATATAGATTTGTTTTATTGAGTTTGTATGTTGTTTAATATTTATAAAATCAGGTAAATCATTCCCAAGTCTCATTAAATGATACCCGGGAACTTGTGCAAGACCGTGGGGATCAGGAATGCCTTCCGGGCCTTGTCACGGGCTGGGTTTGGGGTCGTGTTCAGTGGCTACCAGATTTGGTTTGTGACATTTTTCTGAGTTCTATAAGTTGAATATCAAAATACCAAGATACACGGTTGATAACATTAAGTAAAATGTGGTTCAATAAGAATAAAAATAATTTTTTTGGTGAATAGTAACTTTTTCTTTTATTTTCCACGGTTAAAAGTAAATAGGGTAATTAAGGGTAAATATTATATTATTATTATTAATATAACACATGTAATATTTCTATTGGATATATTTAATTCGACCAAAAAAACATAAGAATAAAATATGATCCATTAGGTCAACTTGGAATATATTAGGAAAATTATTATTATTTAATTTAAAGAAGATTTAAAAGTGTTAAATTCAATGTTTAATAACTAAATCATTTTTAATATAGGGATAAAAATAAGATAAAATCGACTATAAATTTTATTTAGAAAAATAAAATGAATTCCTACATAATGGTATTTTATTTATAATTTTTAGAGATTAAATAATTAAATATATTTATGATAGAATGATGATGTAGTAATTAACTAATTAATAAAATATTAAAATAATTGATATCATAAATATCCCAATAAATGCCTTTTGAGACTTTTTATGAATTGAAAAAAATTTATAGGTTAAAATGACATATAATTGTTGGTTATATGAATTTGGTTCGATGTAATTATGGTGTTATTAAATTTTCAAAAACAAAATACCAAATACTATCAAAATTACTAGAAAAGTGTTTTTAAATAAAATATTATATTTTGAATTGATATTCATTCCTAAAAATCTAAGAATCAGCAAAAATAATTACATTATGATAGTTGTATCATTAATGAACCACCCAGGATTCTCTTGGAAGTATATAGTTTGTTTATTAACCATATAATATAAAATTAAAAAGGGACATGGTAAATGTCAAACTATTTATCTAAGAGTTAAATATAAAAGATAATGTTAAAATAGTGAACCAAACAAGTCTAAGACCTATTGGTTGAGTGTTTTTAGACCCCTAATCACCTTAGCCTTTATATAATTCATTTTGGAGCCATTATAAACTGAATTTATTTTATTATAAAATAATATTTCTAGCTTTTCCTAAGGGGCCCCTCACCCCTCTTATAATAGGGCACTCCCCCTTCTCTCAAATTCACACATTAAAATCAATTTGTCTTGGCCAAACCCTATGAAAATACCCTCTCACCTATCTTACATTAATCTTAGAGGCATTTATTTAGTTAGAAAGTCATCCTATGGAGCTCTTTTGATTAAATCAAAATGAAGAACCCGAATAATAGCTAAATATTTCATCACCTCTTTCAAGATCCATTATTCTTCCTATTCATCGTTCTTTGTTGTTTCCATTCTAAAATAATAACTCTAGTATCTTCTATATAATGTGATGTAATTATAAATTTTTGTACAACCAAATTCAATATTCTATCCATCCTATGAATGACATGTCACCATACGTACTTAAGTAGGGCTTACTATCTTCACGATGTGGTGTAATCGTTATTCAATACATTATTATTTGGATCGGTATAATAATGAAGTGTAATTGATTTAAATAATAAATATAACATGATAATGACTTTTTATATATGATATAACATCCAATTATATATTATTTTAATTTAAAATGAATGATATTGTCGCTCTTGAGTATGTACGGATTACCATCTTCTTGAACGCGATGAAATTCATTCCCTATCGTATCCATTCAAGAAAAATTTTCATTAGATGATTAATTTTTTTTAAAGACTTGATATAATTATGAATATGAATAAGATATATCCTATCCATAAAAAAACATTACTTAAATATCAAATAATATAAAGGAAACTGAATCAGTTAACACCCAAATGACGATAATACTAAGATACTATTAACAATGCAATTTTAAAAGATCATATATGACATAATATTAATGTATATTATTTTTGTATAATTTTATAACAATTATTTCACCATTATACAAAAGTTTAACCTACCCTCGACCAAGGAAAAGTACACGGTGAGGGTTAATTTTACAATCTCTTTATCATCTAGGGGTTTTATACGTAATAATCTACTAGGACCTCATTATAATATTCATACATGTTTCTAAAAAATTTATTCCAAAACATTTTTACTATTTACATTACAATGGAGTAAATTTATATATACACTTATTTGACCTTATATGTTTTGAAAATAATTGGACCGTCATTTTCCAAACAACGTAGTTTATGAATTTTTCGACAAAATTATGGTAGGACTATTTTTATAACTTATACGGCGAGTGTAGCTATTTTTCGTTGTTATAATATCACCGAACCTTCACTTACAAGATTATAATAATATTTTCAAATAAAAATGTTTTCTTTTATAATTACATAAAATTTAAAATAATTCAAAATAGATAGAGATATTTCTATAAAAAGGTTTTTATTTCATCTATGTCAACATACTTTATTGCATTTTAATTTTGATTGAAGTTGATTTATTATAAAAAAACCTACATATTTTATTTATGGTTTTCTGATATATTTGAATGTGGAAGTTTTATTTCATACCATTCATGGTTTATGGATAAAGTATTGACATTTTGTTTTATAGTTTTAATATGAATGTTTATGTTATGATTAAACCTTTTCATATGAGGAATGCATTGGAATTTGTAAGTGATGTCTGGAGCCCACAATAGCTCTTAGATGCATCAGTAGGTCTCCTAAGACAAACTAGTGTCTTGGCACAAGGCCTTAACAAAATTTTATTTGAAGCCTTGGCATAAATCCATGATATGTGGTTATGAATGTCTGGAATTATGTCTTCCATTATTATGAATGTGGCTATTGATATTTCATGTGATTATTCAAATAGTAAAATATTCATGTGAGTAAGTAAATGGAATTATTTTTATTTATATTGGCTATATTATGATTATGTTTTTGTTGAAAAGGCTTTTGTTTTAGTTTTATACATTTCCTTAAATGTTTATTATTATTTATGAAAATTTACTCTATTTTTTTATCCTTAATGTGCATCTAAGATCACCTCTTTATATGTTTTCTTTTTCCCATGATGTGAAGAAGTATATTATAATTGACCTACATGGATATTATATGGGGTATTAGTGCTGTCTATAGAAACAATGTGGTTGTAGTTTTCTATTTTATGATTTAATGTAATTTTTATGGATATATCTAGTGCTTCCCAGGCTACTAAACTAATTGTTCTATCGAGACATGATCTTTACTGATCATGCTAATATTATGTAATAATGCACCAACTCAGGATAACTAGTGGAATAAATATTGGAGGGAGAAAATGAAATTTCATGATATGTTTAAAACACTTTTAGAAATCAGTATCACATTTAATGTAATATCAATTAATCATCATCAATTTTTTGGGAAAATATTGCACACTCATTTTGGATGAAATTACTAATGTAATAGAAGAACCATTGACCTCCTCTCAACAATCACAGATTTCAAAGGGGGGGGGATTCCATGTTTTTATTTGGTATTTTCTGGTTCACCTTTATTTCTATGAAAACTAATGTATAAACATTAAATATTTTCCAAGGAAACATTGAATGAAAAATATTTCATTTTCATTTTTCTATTGGGTTCCCAATGTTGGGATAATTATGGTTCAGGTTGGTCAACTGTTCATGATAGTGGTGATATTTTTCAATAAATGAATCCTTATTAATCTTCATTAACATCTTTAGGAGGGTGTTTGTAGTAGTGGTTTATATCATATTGCTAATTAGATCTCGAAATTTGAATCCATAAACACCACCAAGTAGAAATAAAACCATTTGGGAGCTCATAAATATTTTTAACTATCATCTTTAATGGCCATATTAACATGGTTATGTCTATAGTAACCATCTATTTTCTAGGGGGATACCAAATATTCATTATTTTCATTCCAAATCTTATGATTATAATGTGGATATTTTCTTTTGTGTAATGATGGATAAGATATCTGAAGTTGATACATAATCTATTTTTTCTTTTCTTTTTCAGATTAAGGAATATATTTACAATGAATTTAGGTTATTGTAAAAAAAATTCGATTAAGGTATTGAATTTAGATGATATTGGAATGTCATTTAGTTGGTTTTTTACTATTTTTTCTATTTTTTTCTTATTTTTATTCTATTTTTTACTCACCAATTTGTAAAAAATCATCTTTTTTAGAAAATTTAGTAGGTAACATCCATACTCTTTTCTATATGTAACCAAGATGGATAGTAGGTATGCCAATACAGTGATTAGATACTTGAGGATCCACATCCAAGAGATCAAAAAAATTGTACAAAAATACATTATAGTGTTGATTTGGGAATGTAACTTATTAATCCTATTAAATTTGAGTCATGGATAAATTGATCTATATAGGCTATGGTTTTTCTTTAGTATGCAAATTCAAGTGATTTATATCATACATGGTGGCATTAACACCTTCTTTAAAATTAAAATGTGGAATATTTACGATCTTAAGCTTCTCAATAATGTGTTTTATTTCCCTACTAATTGATTCCACAATCATTTAATGAATCTCAAAATTGTATAATGATGGTTTTCACCATATATATGAAGGTAATGTCACCAGATATTAATTTTACCTCCAGATAAAGATCTCCATTTGATAACTAAATCCTTTGTTTCATTAACTGATTATCAATAAAGTATAGGTTCAGAAAAAATATGAATACTGTAATCAATAATGAACATGAGTTATACATGAAACATTTTATCTACTAATGGGTTTTTAATAATAAAGACATTTTATTATTTTCCAAAAGAATAAAAAACAATAAGGGGATCTATTCATTTAGTTAGTGTCACCTTGTGGGTACACAAATCTAGAATTATTTATTCATCACAATTGATACGATATAAAAAACAACTCTCTATACCATTATATAAATTAAGAAGACAATTTTATAACACATTATGGGCTACATCCTATGGTGTTTCATTCATCAAGATTTTCCTACCATCCATTTTTTAATACCCTAGGTAATTAAATCAATATTTTAAAGAAATAATTTGATACTTTTCAGCATAATGTACCAAGACATCTAAATCAATGATGCACTTTAATCCTTAGTGGTAAAAACAGTGTACATTTACATACAAAATATTCTATGTCCTTCATAAAATTATACTATATGTTATGTATTAATTGTCAAATCTATACTCATAAATAGATATAAGATATCCAAATTGTCATTCAGTCTCATATTCCCTAGGGGAAACTATTAACATTCATCTTATCACCGTATAATTAAATGAAAAATGTGTAGATTTTAATCCATGTATCCAAAATGATATAGTGTTTGTCATATGATGAGATTTATTCCCAATCCATTTTCCAGTAAGGATCAATGAAATTTTACACTATCAAACATTCATGAATAATGCAAGGGTATGATGTAAAATTTTATAATAGATTACTAATAATATTTTACGGAGAATAAAACATTGTGGAATTCAATAAGACCTATTTAAACTTATGATGTACCGAAGGCTATCACATTATCCATAATCTCTTAAGTGTTTAAAATAGAATCTACACAGGCCTCTTAGAGATCCTTGGAGAGGTGAAATTTTTTTAAAATTTAATGTTATTTTAGTATGATAGAGAAATCAATCAATATGAAATAATTTGGAGAAAAAATTCAATTCAACCTACCATGTTTCTTTTCATAATCTATGGTCCAAAAATTCTATGACATTGGTAACAATTATGATTCCTTCTATGAATAAAATTGGGGGGGGGGGTACTTTTTTGTAATTTATGAGAATAATTGGGATATTTTCACCATATATCATAGTTTTTTATATGAATGTTAATCAGTTAATTATATCACTAATATGAGAGTATTCAACCCTTTCCCAAATGATTTATGATTGGATTTGAACTCTAGTTTGGATCAAGAAACCTCTCTTCTCCATGATTTTTCTATATGTATATTAATTTTTGAGATTCCACTTGATCTATAATGATTCAGTTACTCATGCCTTCATATATCCCTTTTTAATACAAATATTATTATATATATGGAAATTCCATTTCATAAATATCTTATTAATAAAAAATGGTTTCATCATATCGATGATGTTGGAAGACTCCTACTGGAATTCATCATTGGAGGGTTGTTTCATATGGTGGTGTAGTTATCATCATCTAGTGACAGAGATACAAAATATATAATGTTTTGGACTATTTGATGAAAATTTTCAGGATCATCTCCACACAAATTATTTTTTACACTAGTATTAAGATTTATAGAGGGAATCACTATCATGACTAGAATATTTGACCATTTCCTGATGATTGAATGTGTACAACATATTTTTTTTGGCCATACATTCCTCAATAAATTATTTATTTTTTACTCACATTTCCTTCCCCACCAATTCTTCCTCTAGTGGATTCATGAACACCCATGTTAGAAGCATTAATTGAATGTTCTAGGTTACCTGATTCTCACTACCCTAATTTCATGTATATCCTTGATGACAGTGAATCCTTGAATGGAATGCTGTTATATATAGTGGTATTGTTTGAAATTAATTTGATAAGTCAAACCAGTCTCATTGGGATTTCTTATCTCTAATATATTGCTCCTAATTATTTCTAAATATTAGATTAAATATCCATGAATAGTTTCATTTCATGATTAATAGTCTATTTTCTCCATATATTCATTCATTTTACGATTCCATTCCTTTAATTGATATGAAATGTTTTCATTATGAAAGTTAAATTATTATTAATTACAAATAGACAATAAAAATTTATATTTATTTTCTTTGTGGGATATATATTTCATTGGGTCCAATGTGTTAGTAAATATGGTGGTCTCCACCTTTGAAATTGTTTTGACTGTAATATTTAACTCTGTTGAGGTTTGATTATAATACGTAAAGGGAATCCTGAAAATGCTATGATGTTGGTGTGAAATTTTGAAATATGATAGAATATGTTATATAAATTATCTTTTCCCCAATATATCATAAATATTATCTTCATAGATTTCTAGTGAATTTATTTAGGAGTGCATTATGTCTAGAGAATAGGTTAAAAATTTATTATATATATATAAATTCTATGAATTTAGAATTATAATGATTCTAGATATTAGGGAGGCTATAAATAATTTCCTTTATCAACCTTTACCAGAATTGGTATATTAACATCTATCAATTTTCTCTCCATAATGTGATGATCATTCAAATAGATTTTTATACAAGTATGAATGTAATTCAACCAATAATCGACAAAATATATTGGAAATTTGTTATTATTTTTCTATTTTTTATGATTGAATCATTTGAATGAAATAAAATAAAAAATACTCAAGGGATTATTTATAGAAACTCATGCTATTGAATTTTAATAAATATGAATTCTAAAATTTTGGTGGTGGAATAAATATTTTTCATTAGAAATATTTTATCCTCTCGGGATGCTATAGTTCAGATTTGAATTACATAGTCTCCATTCGATCTATAAAAGAATCTAAAATTTATATTTGTGATATTTCTTCAAGAGTTAGCATTTTTTTCATGCACTTAACATTATTTTTAGGTATAAGACTCTATATTTATTAATTTTTATAATATATCTTCATTTAACTAATTTATTATTTTAATTTCATAGAAAATATGAAAAAATGTTCCACTATTGGAAAATAATTACAAATAATTGCATGAAATATATATTTAGAGGACTTACACACCTCATATATGTATTAACACTGTCGATGCATGATTTTTTAAAATATGACACTCCTCTATATATTCCCAACTCATTCCTCACAATTTGATCCTATTTTGAAAATATATGTGATCAAAACATGTGGTTTCCTTGGATAATTGAATCTATTTTTAGAAGAATAAACCATATTATTTTAACATGTTTTAACACTAAAATCTCCCATAGATTTCTCATATCCCTTTTACACGTTGATCACCACTCCCTACACATCTATTTGGCTTCATTTTTCTGAATTTTCACATATGTTTTCCTGTAATATTTAAAAAAGGATTTTATTTAATCATATTGGGGTATTTTCTCCCCATATTATTTTTTATAAATCCATTGTCTCTATAAAATCCTTGGATATTATTTTAAAAATCATGCTCTAGTGATTATATATTTTTAGGTAAACCGCTTTCCATTTGAGGCCATTGCTTCTAAATTTTTATAGATCCACTCTGTTGATGAGTGGTTTCATTGATTAAGGTTAGTTATTTTGTGATATTTCTTATTTTGGGGAACCATTTATTTTTTATATATATTTAAATTATTTCTAAATTGAATGAATCCTTTTGTTACAACCCATTGAGTATTTATATATGTTATATAAAGGTGTTTAATAGTCCCCATTCAATTTGTGCATGGAAGATTCTATAAAATTCAAGGTCTAATGATTAATTAAACACTTCACACTATGTGTATAATAAATTTATTCATTGAATGGAAATGAATTTAACTGGTGATATTATAATTCCATAATAAAAGGAATAACTCATGGGAACCATAGTGGCTAGGTGGGAGGATTAAGACTAGTACTCTTAGTAATCAACTCACTTTACTATGCCATATATTATACCACACAAACTAAACAAGAATAAGTCTTGGATGGTATGGTTATTGTTCCATCAAATATGAGTCATCAAACCACTAAGTTAATATGTTTTTTTTCTTTATGGATTGTGTAATAATTAGACATTATTTTTATACTCATTATGTATAATGATCATCATAGGTTGATATTAGATTACATATCATGGGTATTTTACCATGGGGATTATTTTAAATATTTATGTACATGGAATTCATTATCATGTTCAAAATGTTATAAATATTTTTTTGTGTAATTTTAAATTAAATGTTTAATTAAATTTTAATTATGGTTTATTTTCAAACTAACTATATTATGTAATATAATAATGGTTTCGCATTAAAAAATAATGGGATCCTATGAGGCTAGTGATTATTAAAATATATCAACCTAGATTAGTTATATGTAGACTATGTTTGATAGGAAAGTGTTAAAGAAAGTTAATTCATGGAAAAATAAGAGTTCATACGTGGGATGTGTCTCATATAGTGTTGGTGACATGGTTCTAGTGACCCCTCATCTCAAATAGTGACATGTAGCTTCATTTTATTAATTTAGGAATTTTTTACAATGGACATGGTTTTGTATCACTGGTTTGGATTCTTGTACCATTATTATTTTTACATCTGTCCTTAAATCCTTTTTTATATGTTATAGGTGATGTTATATATTTTCATATTTGTTTGTTATTGTTTCACTGGGTTATATACATATACATTGTTAAATTTTGATAAATTATTATTTGGTTTTAATTATTCCAGTCCACGAATCTCCAAATGATGTTGAGAAAATGTCATGTTCGTATATGAGACTTTCATGGTTGATTTATAAGGAAAACCTCGTCCAGTGAATGTCTCTTTATTCCCAGGAATTATTTTTCTACACATAGGGATTATGAATTCCTTGCAATCCTTCCTATGGACTGGATCAGGTGGCAATTTCACTAGTAGCATGATTTTTTTTGATATAATATCGATTGGAACATTTTATTAAAATAAATATATTTAGATTCATAAAACAAATCATTGGGAACATTCTTAAGATAAATATATATTATCTTATTGATCAAAATTTTTAAGTTTCCATAATGAAAATATATATTGATTGGCAACTAGAACTGTAATCAAATGAATAGGTTTATCTTATTTTATATTCATCTTATGGTTCAATTATGTTCTAGTAGGTTATGTGATATCATGTTATTAATGTGTTTCATTATTAAATGGTATGGTGGATTCATATTTTTTGTTTCACTCAATGGGTATATTTCCAGGGATTGGATTGTGATAATCTGTTAATACTTATTAAAACTCTCATCATATTGGGAATATTTTTTAGGAAATTCCCTCAACAGTTTTAGGTGTTTGGTGGGTTATAAATGTAGTCATATATGTTCCCTTATATCACTATATATATTTATAATAATAATCAAAATATAAGTGGGATAATAGATCATGGGGTTTTTTCACATGCTAATAACACAAAATATCACACATGCCTCAATGTTAACAATGTTCTCAATAGATTTTTCGTCCTTTTCTACTCATTCCAAATATCATGATCCACAAAATCAATAAATTTATTTCCAAAAAAAATTAACGATAATCCCAATAATTGAACTAATTCAATTCCCATGTAAAGGAATATAGGACCTCATTTTAAATATTTTATCCATAAAATATTAGGTTATTATATTCTAACATTTTTACATTTTTGGAGGATTTTAGGATTGTGTGGACCCTACGAGTATTTAGTCATTCTTATCACTTCTCCCATTATGATGTGGTGGATGGGTGATCAATAATATTAAGTTTTTGTTAGTTTCATCTAATAATTATAGATCATGGTTCCTATAGAAGGGTCTATTAAAAAATTATCCTTATATTAAATAATATTGAGCGTAATAAATGTGAAAATCCACTTCATATTGAGGAAAAAGATATCCCCATTGGAGGTGTTACTTTACTATAGAAATCATATTATTAGATTAATTATATAGAAGGTGGCGATGGGTTTAAAAATATTTCCATAAATATTTAATAGGGTTTCTATTTGGTTTCTGTAAGTGTTTTAATGTATCACTATACCTTCATAGATCATACTTTGGTTTGTAATGGATGTGTTTTTTCTTGGATTATTCATACCCAATATATCTCTATTACAGATGGTATATTATAATTACCATTCCTAGGAAAAACATAGATTCTTTATACATTTCACTTTTGGGAAAAAATTGGGATGAATTATGTGGATTTAACTTTACCATCATGTATGGATATTTCTTAATCTTGGTACACTACGATTTCATTGGATTGTACAAATGGAATCCCCAAATCTCAGAATAGAGTGTCAGATGAAGAAATTACACTAGCAAAAAAATTTCTAGAACCACTATATTAAATTTTTTGGGAGGGGTAACGGTTCACTGCATATTATCCCCATTAATTGATGAATATATGTAGGTGGGACACACTAATTATCTAAAAAAGTGATCTAAAGGAATTTAGATAAGCCTGGTATAGATACATTCATTTTTTGATATACCTAAATTTCTATTATATTAGAAAAGAAATGAAATATAATTTTTTCATTTCACATCGAACTCCTTTGGATGATATACATATACCTTATAATATATATTCATAGGCTTGAGAAAGTTGAACATTTTCCAAATATTACAATAGAAATATTATATATTTACATTGTAAAATTTTATGTATAAAATATTAAAAAATTTATATTGGAATAATATGATTAGTATCTTATCATTGGATAGTTATTTAAACATGATTCCCATACATTCTTCTTCTTTTTTAAATAAGAGGTAAAATTATTCTAACAAAAAGTAACTATTTTTTTATTCTTGTTGAGTTAGATATAGTCATTTAAAAGGGTTTTAACCACCTTTAAGATTATAGTTTTTATGGAGGTGATGATTATGATAGTATAAAAAACACCCACATTAGTTGGGATGTGACACAAATATAATAAGGATAGAGTTATTGGAATAGACTAGTATTTTTTTAATGGACACCTTATTGAAGGGCGAATTTGTGATGGATGTGACATTGAGAGAAGATTTATGTCGTGTGGAGGAAATATATGGTCATATATTTTAATATAATTAGCATTGGGAGGATCCTTTTAGGTGGTTTATGATTCATCATGGGGAGTATGATCAATGATGGTTCTACTTAATGGAGCTCCAGGGTTGGCATCTTGGTTTATGTGGGAAAACATTCACAAAAATTATACTATGGTAGACCATCTAGTATTTCAATTTCATGACATCTTAAATGGGGAAGGCCACTATAGTTAGTAACATTAATTGAAAATTTATGGTTTAAATTCCCATATTAACAATTGTGGATATACAGATATCATCCTATAATTACTTTATCACTCAAGGGATGACCTCTATAGTTGTTATGATATTGATATTCACCATAGAGTGGTGTTTCAAATTTATTGTTTACATGTTCATCACTGTTATAACGTGTTTGGGTTTTGAATGAAGGTGTTTTTTCCTAGATATAACCTCCCTTATGATGAGTTTCATGATCAACCTCAGGACGAGATTTATGGTTGAATTATTTTCGGATGTCTCCATGATTGATGTGTCCAATAGTTTGATAAGGAATAGATGGATATAAGGAGATGTTTTCAAGACACAGGGGAATATTATTTAGTTAATTATTGGATAATGGATTCCATAAAATTTTGATCTTTTTAAAATTGGATATTAATTTGATATGATATAATTTTGATTAGGGTTTTTATTCTTTCTATTTTATGAACTCATAAATCATGTTCAATTTTTTTTTAACATTTTTCATTATTTTAGGTTAGATTCATTTCATGTTTTATGAATGATTTTAAAATTATTTAATATATTGGGAGTGGTAATGAGAGATATTTTTTGATGTTATGGTGTTGTAGAATAATTTATTCTAAAATAAATTGTGTCACGAAAAATAACATTTTTTATGATACTAATTATGATATATGTAAGATTAAATTCATTCATTTTATGAGTATGATGTTAATATTTAATAGAAAATAACATAACAAACCAAATATAATTTCATGGTTAAGTATTTTATCTGATAGTTATTTAAGATGATACATTATGACATGGACATAATTCTACTATATCAACTTGGGATTCATTACGTTTTAAATGTTTGGTGAGAATAATTGGACGCATCAGAACATATAATGTTCACATGTCATGGAATTTTGATCAACAGTATAATTGAAATGAGAATGAGGAGACTATAATGTGATGTTTATGACCACATCTTAATTAGTGATACATGAGGGTATATTTATGCTATAAATAAATAAAATTAATTGTTTTATATTGATTTATCCTTGGTGAAAGATATCACATAATTATTAGACTTTAATAAGAGTAAAAAATAAGATATATAAGACTAACTATGTGAGAATCATGAAATAGTGTTTAAGAAGTGACAATATGGCTTATCTTTAGAATTTAATATTAATGTTTTACACAATATAGAGGGTAGCCAAAACATTTTTTAATAGCCAAATTTTTTTAGCAGTTAAATAAAAAGATGATTACCATGATACAATGATATATGTTATGAAATGATCAAGGGAAAATATGTAAATTGATTAATGATGATTTGGAGCAATTATTACAAGAAGGGAGAGTCAAACATGATATTTTAATTCCCTCAATCATATATTAGGGTGCATATAAGGACTAAGTAGATCATATAACATAAAATAAGTGATATCAATTTAATCAATTGTTCTTATTAAAGATAATATATGAATTTGGATTTAGTAAGATTGGGAAGTTTTCAAAAACATAATATTTCTCTTGATGATATAATGAAAGGAAAAAAGTTGTTGATTTAGATGAAGATGTGCAATTGATGAAAAATTAATGAGAAGAAGAATAAGATGAAGAAAAATAGAAAGTATAATAATAACCTAATGGATGTGTATACTTGTTGATGACACTATGATTATTAAAATTTGTATTATATATATCTATTGTTTAATGATAAAATTACACAAGTTCAAATACTCATTATATATCATTTGATTAAGGATAATACCTACTCAATTTTAATATAAATGCAGACTTTTTTTTTGGAATGCGTGGTTTTGTGTTTTGCTGGATAATTCCAAAGATTTAGATTCATGGTTCATGTAGCGATCCTTGTAATTTTTTTTCCTACTACTATTGTACCTTTTATTTTTTTTATAGTTGGTTATAAGGATATTTTAATGATCCTTAAAAGAGGAAAATATTTTTTAGGAGAAATAAAAAATCAATGGAGCTAATAGACTCACACCCTTAGTGATTTTTTAATAGTCATGGGACCCTTCTCAATGAGTGTTAGTTAATTAACGATTCCATCAAAAAGGATAAAATATTTGAGGTTTAGAGTTGAAATATTTCCACTATATTTTATGTTTCAGGAAATGATATTCAATTTTGTTAGTCGTTAAAATTAATTCACTGTATAGAAAGGGAATTCGAAATTTCAATGGAATGAATTTTAATATTTTAAATTTTTGGAAATTTTGATATATTTTATTATTATATGAGGATATATTGAATACTAATACTTATGTATTTTTTTAATGTAGAAGGTGTATATATTATATTCATGGATATATATTATTTGAGAAATTATGGTCATTATTTTAAATTTCATTATGTTATGTCTTCTATGAAATAAGTTTCTCAACGACATTGTCAATATAATAGTGAACAAAAATTTGGGATATATTTAAAAATATTTTTTAAGGAAATATGAATAAGGATAAACCACGCTATAAGTATTTATAGTGGGTCATTAAGATATTATTACGAATGATTATGATAAATTTGATGAATTATTCTATTGAGTGAATGAATATTTGAGAACCATAAATTTTTTTAGTGAAAAATTATTGGATTATATGATTTTCAATAAGTTTGTACTTATCATAATAAATATACATTAGGTAAAGGTCATTTTTCTATAATACTACGATGCCAACACATATCCATTATATTATTTTTTTCTCATCATTATTTCATATTTATTGTGATATTGGGGTTCTTTGTAGAAGAAGAGAATAAATGATAGGGAAATATGAATTATTGTAAATAATGAAAAAAGGAATGTTCTTGATGTAGAATAATAATATTTTGATGAAGAATATGATTTTCAAATGATATTTGACAATATAATGTCATCTATTTTATGCTTTATAGGAGAAAAAAGAAATGTATCAGGTAAATCAATCATTGGAGTGTATCAATTGTGCGAATATTGGAAATTTTGTAGTGAATTTGAAAAGATTATAAATTATTATGATTTTAAATATTTGGAAATGAATCCATGAAGTTCCACAAATAAGAAATATTAAAAACTAAAAACCCCACATTTTTATTCAATGTTAAAATGTATGAATTTTGTTCAACCCAAAAAAGTTATTTATTATATATGTATTTTGATGATGGTAATCGAAATGGAAATGAGGAAGTTTAGTATTCCTTTGATGGTGGGAAATATTTAATTACTTTCAATGTGAATAATAAATATATTACTAGTGACACAATATATAATGATAGATTTGTCTAAGAAACTAACTTGGAGTTCGTGGAAAATTTATTACTCTTGGAAAGTCATAAAAATATATAAATGCATGATAGAAAAAAATCACAATGAATAAAGTCGATCCTTAAAAAACAATGAATTTATATATTATTAATATGATAAAGAGTTTATTAATTAATTTCATATTTTAAAGAAGTATGTCAATAATGAAAATAAGATGAAAATTTCCATTAAAGAGATTGATAAAGAAGAGGAAAACGAGGTAAATTTTAGTCAACAAAAAGTGTTAGAAGAGATGATATAATTAAAAAAGATTATATAAAAATTTATTAATTCCATTCATGATGTTTGTGAAATATAATAGAATAAATTTATTGAAGTATTTAATGTAAATAAAAATTTAGATGGTGAGGAGTTGATGGAAAAACAATAAATATTTAATAAATATATATATAATTAGAATTCTAATTTGAATGAAAAATAAATAAAAAATGGTGATGTGAAATGGTCTGATAAGAATATTACAATTAATCATAATTTTTTTGGGGGTAAACCGTAATTGTTTCCCTAGAAAAGAAACATGATTTATTTTTAAAATATATATGAAAAAATTGTATAATTTTAGGAAAAAATGTATTGTTCCCTAGGATGTTACAACATTTTATGATTTTATAATGATTTAGATTTATAAATATTCCCCTATAAACTCAAATGAATATTTTCACATAAAATAATTTCATCTAATATTTTTTTGGAATTTTGAGGAATGAAATAATTTTTGAAGAAGAAAGGATATTTTTCCCAAGAAATAATTTTGAATTTTTTCCAAAAATTATTTCCTATCTAAGATGGTACTCAATAAAAAGGGTTTTATTTCCATTCCAATTATTAATATGATTTTACTATGTTTATTAGGGAATTTTATTTATTAAATCAATTTTTTATATCAATTATGATTGAATGATTTTTTAAGAACCCATTTTATTTCATGGGTTATGCTACGGTGAATGTTTTTATGTTTCTATGGAACTCATAGTAATGGATTCATTATGAGATGGGGGGACCTATATCGCCATCCAATGAATTCGTTAAGGATTTATATCTCAAGAGGTAGACATGACTGGAATAAAAAGTCAATCTGGTTTAGTAATGCAGGACTGGAAGGAGGAGTGAACTCGGTTTTGTAATGGACATTGCCCACTATGATATTATCGATTATAATCCTTTACTAATATGAAATTTTATACTATGCCTATGTGTGTTTTCTATGAAATTATATTTCTTACATTTTGAATATTGGGATTACATTGGACTTTTATGATTTATCTAATGACACGACATTATGATATTTTACATGTACTATAATAATTTCAAATGTTATGTTTATGATTGATATACCAATTTTTTACACTTTCTGAACATTTTATATCACCCATTAATATGTTTGTTTTCCACATGTCATAAACAAGCACATTGAGTAAGATATGTAGAAATGGAGTCTATTAATGAAGAAATCAGCGGGAGGCAATGTGGATGTTTTATGAATGAGTTGTTTATGTATCCTAGATTATAATGACAGTAAACATATATTGTATTAATATGGTTTTTTCATGTTATGTAATAAATATCCTTCTAGTGTTTGTTAACTATCAATATGTAATGTATGATCCATTATGGTTTGGATCAGAAAAAAGTTATAGTTAATAATTAGAAACATGGATGAGAGAACCTTAGTAATAACCCTAAGGATATGTCTCAGTAGATGTTATAATCCTATCCTATTTTTTTATAGATGTTCATGAATAACCTAGGATAAAACCTACAACTTCAAAAATTTAATTTTTATTCCAGATTAGTTTATTTTAATATTATGATTAATTTTTCCCACACCATTCTTCGTGGTTTTAGTCAATGGCTAGAACCCGAAGGAACCACGTTAATGCTAAATGTGATGTGCAATGCAATGATTACCCCCCTGAGATACCAACTATTTTGGGATATGGAATTAAAAATCATGTATCCTTGATCACACAAATTTCTCAAGATATGAATCATGTATGAATTCAATATGAGAAAAAGAGGGAGAAAAAATCTATTGATTCCTTCATAAGACAACATCCATCTTAATTTAGTGGCCATTCTGATCCATTAGTGGTTAAAAATGGATTAGTACAACTGAAAATATATTTTCAGTTCTAAAATATTCTGATCATGATAAATTCATATTAGTAGTCTATCATTCGTAAGGTGAAGCTATTGAATGTTGTAATCTTATCAAGAATTTGAGGCAAACAGATGAAATGGAGTCAATGAATTGTGGCTAGTACAAAAAGATATTTTTCAAAAAGTAATTTCATCATATAATTTGAAAAAATATGGAAAAGGAGTTCCATGAACATATGAAAATGCATTATGAATCCATTGGTACCTATGAAGAATATTTTACAAGACATTTAAGGTATGATTCATGAATTATTACCCAACCTAAGAGTAAAAATGATCCATTCTTTAGTGTCTTTAAACCTAGTCATTGATGTGAATAGTCATAATAGAATCCATTATGTATGGGGAAATTGTTCGATGTTATCTCAATGTTTAGATGGATATTGGAGTAACCCATTAGTCATAGAGGTTTAATAAGAAGAGAAAACTGAAATTCAATGGAAAATCATACGAACTTACTGAAAATAAGGTGAGTTTTCACTTATTCTCAATGTGTGGAATGAAACTGGGAGATAATTTTCTTAAAGGGACTCGTAAATGTTTTCAGTGTGGAAAATAAGTTCATTGGGAATTTGAATGCTGATGTGATGGGAAAAATATGTGTAATGATGGAAAAAAAGATAATGCTACACAAAATGAACCTCCTACACTTCAATGATAGAAGTGAAAGAAAATTTGGTATTATTATAATAAATTCCTTATTCAAAAAGTTATTTATGACGATATACTTCAACCAACTATTAATTCCAATGAAAAAGGAATGTCACGTGAAATCACTGATGGAGACAGGGAGTATAATAATTATGTAGAGGAAGGTACACACAACCTAAACTGTAAAGTATAAAATGATTTATTTGTCTTTGGAACTACATATACTTTTATTTATTAAGAAATTTCTAATTGTATTTAGATTTTACATCACAATTAGATTCTATGAAAACTGTGGAAAATCATAATGAAACAACATTTGGATCAAATGATTATAATTCTTCTCTGGTTGATGTTTGTGTGATTGTTCTTCCTGTAAATATTATGGTCCTTGTTATAGTGGAATTTGATGTGATTATTTGAATGTATTGTCTTCATATACATGGATCTAGTATCAATTTTCATGTAACTTAATTCACATTTCATATTCTAGATCATTATATGATCATTTATCGATGAAAGGTTGAATATAACCTTCCAGTAGAAATTTATTCCATATTATTGGTCTTGATTCCAATAAATGAAGGTTATTTATCTCAAATGGTTAGAGGGAAACACACGAACAATAACACGTCCACTGTAGAGAATATTTATAATGTGTTTTTAGTGGAATTTATAGGTTATCCACGAAATAAAAATGTGAAGTTTTCAATAGAACTCTTATCGGGAGCTATGAGTATTTCAAAGACAAATTATAGAATGAAACAAATTGAGATGAAGGAATTGAAGAATAAACTCCAATAGATTATTGATAAGGGATTCATATGCCCTAGTGCATCACCTTAGGGAGCACCTGTTTTATTTTTTAAAAATATTGATGTATCGATAAGACACGACATTGGTTGTCTAGAACATAACAAGATCAATATCAGGAACAAATATTATCTTCCCCGTAATGATGACTTATTTTACAAACTACGTGGAGCTCAATAGTTTTCCAAGATTGATCACATTTCAGGATATCATCAATTAAGTGTAAAAAAGGACATACCAATGACGTCATTTTTGTACAAGGTATGTATACTATGAAAATCTAGTGATTCCTTTTTGTCTAACTAATTCCCTTTCTATCTTCATGGATCTAATGACTAGAGTCTTTAGAGGCTATCTAGATTATTTTGTGGTAGTCTTTGAAGATGATATTATTTTCTATTCAAATAGCATGGAAGAACATGAATATGACATGATAGTTGTCCTAAAGACCCTGAGAAAAGAGAATATTTATAAAAAATTTACCATGGGTGATTTTTGGCATTAGAAAGTTTCATTTTAGGGACACTTAATATAATGAGAGGGGATATATGTGGTTCCAAAATTAAGAAATTTTTCAAATATGGTCGAGAACAATAATGGTAACTATGATCTAATTTTTTCTTGGTTTTCAAGATATTATATACATTTTGTGAACACATTTTCAGGATTATATAATCCACACACCATGTTTACTGAGAATGGTGTTAAGAACATTTAGACAGAGGAAGGTGAAGAGAATTTCAAAGAGTTAAACTGAAGGTTAGTGACCGCACCTATGATCACACTTACTTGTAGTGTAGAATGGTGTGTGATCTTAAGTGATGCCTCCCAGAAGGGGAATGGATGTGTTCTAATGAAAAACGATATGTTGATAGCTTATTCTCATGATAGTTGAAAATTAAATAGAAATTTTACCCAACTCATGATTTGGATTTAGCTGTGGTAATTTGTTCATTAATAATTTTGAGGCGTTAGCATATTGGTGAAACTTGTGATATTTGTAGTAATCATAAAAATTTAATTTATATATTCACTCAAAAGGAATTGAATATACTCCAATGATGATAGTTGGAGTCGACTAAAGATTACAATAGCTCAATACATTACCACCTTGGTAATGTGAATAAGGTGGAAGATGATTTTATTCGAAACGACCATGCTATCTTATCCATGAAGAGGTTCATAATTGATCAAAAATTCATAGATTGTAAGTGGATATATCCTAAAATTTTAATGGTTGGTGTTAAATGTTTTCATTCACTAATGAATGTTTGAACATCTATACATGTGAATATTAAATAGGTACTGAAAGAAGATTTAGAGTTATAAATGAATGTGAAAAAAGCTCTTGAATTCAACCTTGATTGTAATGAAATAATAAGGATCATGTACTGGGTTTGTATTTCTCCAATATAATAATAAAGAAGGATATAATGGATGAGGCTCCAAGTTATTCAATATCTATTCTCCCCAGAGGCAAAAATATGTACATGGACCTGAATGAGTACTTGTGGTGGAATGACAAGAAAAGAGTTGTCCCTAAATTTGTCTCTCGATGCTTGGGTTGTTAGCATGTTAAGGCTAAGAGGCAGAAGTATAAGGGGGAGTTACAACCATTAACCATAACAGAACAGAAAATGGAAGACAACATTATTGTATTTTTCATCTAAATTCCCAAAACTTCAAAAGGCAATAATTTTATCTAGGATATAGTTTATCACCATATGATGTTAGCACACTTCATTGATATTGTAGAGGGTTTCTATCTTGATCGTCTTTCCCAGATATATGTAAAAGAAGTGGTATGATTTCATGAAGTACCACTTTCCATAATATCTGATTGAGATCTATGGATTACCAAGATGTTTTAGAGTAGTCATCCGTATTCTTTGGATACATAGTTATGTTTCATCACTTCTTAACATCTCTAGATAGATGGGTAGTCTAAGTGGACAATTCTATCACTATAATAAATGTTGAGATATTTCTCTATTGATATCAAATTTAGTTGTGATCAATAACTACCATCGATTGAATTTTGTTATACTAATAGATTTTACACTAGTATTAAGATAGCTCATTATGAAGCCCTATATGAAATTAAGTGACTAAATCCAACATCATGGGATAAAGATGGGTAATGAAATATATTAAGACATGATACTGTTGATGAAATAACAAAAAAGGTATCATGTATTCAACATCCCATAAGAGAAGCTCAGGGTTGAAAAAAACATTATGCTAGCAACCATGAAAAAGACATAGATTTTGAAGTGTGTGATATGTTGTTTTTACGTATATCTCCATAGATGAGAATAATTTTATTCGGAAAGAAGGGAAAGATGATCCTTAGGTATATCAGTCTTTTTGATATTTTTGGATCATGTTGGGAAGGTATCTTATAGATTGGTTCTTCCACCAAATCTCTCTCATGTTCATTATGTGATCTATGTATATGTCCCGAGAAAGTACAGACACCATCCTTTAGATGTAGCAGGCTCAAAATTTGTACCACTAGAGAAATATCATTCATATGTAGAACAATTGATAGAGATTCTGGATCATAGTGAAAATGTTTTATGAAATAAGACTACTCACTTGGTTAACGTTTTATGATGGAACCACCAATTTGAGTAAGCTATATGGGAATGTGAGGATATGATGAGGGATATGAATCGTTATCTATTTGTCTAAATGGGATGCATTTTGAGGGTGAAATTATATTTAATTGGGGTAGAATATAACATATGGATGTTATTGTGAAAAAATTTCATCAAATAAATTTTATTTTTCAGTAGAATGCTTTGCACACAATCGAAATTGTAATTTAACTATGAGATTATACCATTATGAAATTATCTTTATAACCTTATTGTTAGGTTATCGGGGAAAATTATAACTAACTTATGAAAATTCATTACGAATTTATAGTATATCAATTATTTATGAAAAATATAATTCTATTAGATATTTCAATGTTTAATTTTTTAATAAAATTAATTAGATATATATGTATTATATACTTAATTTAATATTTTTTAAACTAATCCCATGGATATTGTAGTCATAATGTATGAATAAAACCCTATTTGATGTATACAATCCTATTTTTTAATGGATAATTTTATACCTTTGATTGGAGAACCAATTTTAAATTAATATTTTGACACATGAATATTTTTTATATAAAATCATAAATATGTTATTTTTTAGGATGATATAAAAATTTTGTTTGGATAAATTTCTAATATTTTTTGTATAAATTTCATGATTGATGAATAGTAAAAATATGACAACATTTTTACTTAAAAACAACATTTTTATTCAATATTATTAATGTTGATAAATTATAATATTGAATGGTTTAAAAGAATAAATTGAATATATTTTTATCATTCAATGTAATTTTTTTCATTAGAATTAATATTACATTGAATTCATATATAAAAAAATTTCAATCATATGCAATATTGTAACTTTTAAAAATCATGTTCTCATTTCAACACTATGATTAATTTAATATTAATTATTGAAACATTTTTGTTTTGAATATTGAAAAATGGATTCGCTATTTGGAATCTATAGGTCGATATTATTTTAACAAGCTGCTTTCATTTTTTGGGGATTATTAATAGTTACTTTGGTAATTATTTTTATCACCGTGGTTAATGGAAAATGGGGTAATTAAGTATTAAAATAATATTTTAAAATTATATTAATACCTTTAAAATTACTATTAGATTACTATATTAGACCCTTATAATCAATTTTTCTAAATGGAAACACATTATTGACACTTACATATGAATATGAAAAGAATGTAATAAGAACAAATGAATGTTGCCAAATTAGACAATCTTGTTTTATATAAGAATATTAATTTTAATATATAGATAACTAATAGATAATACTAATTTTATATAGTACCTGGAATGATATAATAATTAAATACATAATATCAAATTATATTTAATTTTTAGAGATTAAATAATTAACCTTAATGATGACACGATAGTGATGTAAATATTTTTTAATAGAAATATTAGATAAATTGTTAAAAATATTAAAAAAACATCATATGAACTAATTAATGTTCCCCAAAAATTTTATAGGTGGCTATGACATGTTAAGAGTGTAATGATTCTATTTTAATTCATCATAGTTGTGGATTTTGTTAATGTCCAAAAATGAATAGTGTCAAATTTTACACTAAAGATATTTTATGAAAATAAAATTTTATTAAATTAGTTAAAAATAATAAAAATATAAAAAATTACAAAGTAAGAATTATAAGATTTCTATCGTCTTAATATATCCATTAATGTATTTTTAACAACCTATAAGTCATTTTTTCAAAACAATAAATATTAAGAATTTTATTTCCATAATTAAAATTTAAAAAAATAACTAACTGTAAATTTAAAATATTATTCTTCTAATTGGCAAGATAACATGTCAAAAATTTATTGGATGATAATATTACAACCCTATATCATATTATAATCAAATATGCATCACATTAGAGGTTTTTAATATGGGTTTGATTTTATTATAAATTATTATTTAAGGAGTTTCCAAAAGTGCCCCTCATATAAATTATAAAATGAAACCTCACCCATACCCTATTCCTTCATTTTGACCCTTCATGCTCGGCCACCTCCTACCTTTTTTCTTTATTAACTTCCATATATTCATTCTATAGGTCTTGGTCATATTTAAAGACAAACCCTAGTTTTCTAAGAGGAGTTATAGAGGAGGCACATCGATGAGGAGGTAACATCATTTATTGATTCTTTCAAACATATTTCTTATTATTCTTTATATTAATTTGTTATTTCATTATAATTTAATAAAAAAATTATCACTTATATAGTTTTGTGTTACTTTAATCATTAAAAAACCATATTCCACCTTCTACTCACCATATAAATATTGAAATCACCATGCGTTCATATGTACGATATACTGTCTCCGTGCCATTGTGTAATCCATTTTCACCACCACCTTACATGGATAGGTTTAATGATAGAATTAATAAATATATATATGTATTATTGATATATTTTTTTGGATTATGTGATACTATATACCATCCATTTCAATACCATTCTATAATTATGGGAATGATATCATCAGTTGTGTGTATGTATGGCTTACCGTATCCCCAGTGTGATGTGAATTGTTCTACATAAACTTCGTTAGAAAATGATTATATAATTTAATAGAACAAATAATTTTGATATATATTATACTAATACCTTTCTTTAAATAATAATATTATAACCTAAAATTGGAATATTAAATTCTATGGAAAAACATGCATAAGAACATAAACGATTTAATACCAGAATAAAAAGTGACAATGAAATGGTACGAACAAAAACAAATATGAACATGAATGTTATAATAAAAATGGTTATGATTCTGTAATAAATATAAAAAATTATTTAAATAGTTATAATGATGTTTCGGATACATATAATGAATATCAAACCTATTTGTAGTGATAATTTTGTAATCTCATTTTTATTCGAGATTGTTTATGCATGTGTATTTTACGTGGGGATCGGTCCTACTGGCTTTTAGTGACTTTTACGGTCCAGGGAACTCACTGGGTGCCGAGGTCCGGGCAATTGCATCTGGGTTGGTGGTGTGTAAGTGGAGAGTAATGCATGTGGAAGAGGTGGAATCTGATTCTGAGATTCTTGTGAAGATGTTACAGGGAGATCATTGCGTTCCGTGGGATTTGACTTATCTCATACGTAGATGCAAGGTGGAGACTAATCATGGAAGGTCCATTCATCACAGTTGGAGGGAATCTAACTTTGTGGCAGATGCTCTAGCCCATTTGGGCAGACAAGAAGAGCCTCTTGTAATTTTTGTAAGTTTGAACTCCCTCCCCATTGATTGCATTACTATAATGGAGGGAGACTCCCTTGGACTCCACCACTTTTGACCTCCTTGAAGGGTGGCCCCTTTTTTTGTTGTTCTATTCTGAATAAAAATAAAAAGTAACTTGCAGGCATGTGTATTTACTAAGGTATATTTATCTTCCAAATTAATTTTTCATAATTATGTAATATTATTTATATTCTTATAAAATTGTTCAAAGTTAAAGTTACCATTTTTTAAATTTTTATAAATTGGTATGAATGTAATATTTTTTTGTTTTCGGTATGAGGTAATTTTTTGACTATTCCAGCAAAATTACATGAGGATTATTTTATAAATAGTAAGGCATGAACATAAATTTTGGTTTTTCTAATTATTTATTTTCATGAAGCATTCCCTTAAATATTACATTTTTAAATTCATATAAATGGTTTCTTTTAATATTTTGTGGAATTTTTAGGAATGAAAATTCTTTATAAAAATAAAAACGATATTTTCCTCGAGAAATAATATCAAGTGTTTCCTCCGAATTACATTCCAACAATGATGAAAATATTTAAATAGGGTTTAATTTATATCCATATTAATATTATTATCTTATAGTCTTTATTATGGTATTTTATTTATGAAATCAATTTTTTATATTAATAATGATGTTATGATGTTCAAGAAACCCATTTTATTTCAGGGGTTGTGCTATGGTGAATGTTTTTATGATTATGTGGCACACATAAGAATGGTTTAATTATAAGATGTGTGGAACTATATATCCCTCCAATGAATTTCTTAAATATTTAAATCTCATGAGATAGACATGATTGGAAGGAAAAGTAAATATGGGTCAGTAATATAGGGTAGGAACAAGAAGTGAACTCAGTTTTGTAATGGATTTTGTGTACTATTATGGTCTCAGAAATGAGCATTGAATAATATAAAATGATTTCAATGATTTTGTGTGTATGATAAAAAATTTCATGTCTTATGTTATGTATATTGGGACTAAATTTATGTTTTATGATTTATCACATCACATGACATTATGATTTTTATATGCAGGATAAGATTTTCAAATGTTATGTTTATGATTGATATTTATCATGTTTACCCATACACAACATTTGATATCAACCTTTAATATTTCTATTTTCCAAAGGTCATGAACATGGGTATTTTTTAAGATATGTCAAAAGAGACTCTATTTATGAATAAATATGCATGAGAGAGTGCGGTTATTTTATGAACCTATTGTTTATGATTCCCATTTTCTAAAGACACTAAACCTATATGGTCTTGGCATGGTTTTTTTGTTATGTAACTAATATATTTCAAATTTTGAACTAATATCTATATGTAAAGTATTTACCGTTATAATAATCACCAATATAATAATTCAAAAGGTACCATTGTTATTTTGTTTCACTCCTCAGTCACACATTCATCAACACTCCCCATGTACCATTTCATGATCTTAATAATATGAAGATTTCACTTTTCAACATAACAACAACACAATGAAAGAAATTGTGTTAAAAAACACCTTATAATATTGTTACTATTAACTAAACTTCCATTTAATGAAATAATTATATCATTAATTATCATTAATTATGAATAAATAATGATAAAAATTTATATTGTTATTATATTTGATATATAAAATAAATTAGGTGTAAAATACTAATACATGACTCGATGAATGGAAATTAATATGATGTCCCCTACCTCATGTCACAAGATTTTATTTATGTTAATTTTTTTAAAGTATAATAAACCAATATAAATTATTTAATTTCATAATAAATTTTTCTGGTATCAATATATATCATTAGACAATTTATTTAATTCATTTTAATGACATATGTAATTATATAATTACTTCAATCCAAAATTGGTGTTTTGACTATGTTCATTTCATAACATAAAATTTACATTTTTATGATAATAATGGTTAAATATATATTTCTTCCATAATATCATGAACAAATAAAATTACCTAATTATCATTTTTAAATATTAATAATACTTCTAAAAACAATGAATTCTGGTTATTTAAAATGAATCACCTTATAATAATTGAGATAACAGGTCATACGTACGCAAGAGTAATGTTTCCATTTTTCATTGAAAATTAGAGAAATATGACAATTTATATGTCATATATATAGAATTATAACAATGTCATAAACACAAAATTATATATTTATATACATTATATACATATGATCCATGTGCTGTGGGGATAAAAAATGTTTTTCATTTCCTTATGGAGGTCGTAATCCACATGTTCACAAGAATGATGTTATCATTTTTAATGGATGTAAATGTATCAAAACAGATGATATATTATATTTTTAGAATTATAATTATGTAATCAATATCATATATATATATATTCCTATTTATAACCATCCATGATAGGGTGTGTTAGAAATCCAATTACATTACTTCTCAAGGTGATGGTATGACATACACAATAATGATGGTTTTATTTCCCATTTGATAGAAGATAAAGATAAAATAATGTTAATATATTAATTTAATTACGAGGAATTAAATCAGATATATTTATTTAATTTTATCACAATGTTATTAATAGTATTTAATGAGGTTGAAGAACAAATAACAATGAAACATTCTGGTAATAGTTATAACAATTCTTTGGCAATCAACTTTTTATTTGAAAAATATCCCACTAAGGATTATATTATATGAAAAATAACACCTATAGTATTTGTAAATGGATTTTGGAAATTTATTTTGATAGTTATTGTCTTATCTATTATTCTCATAGGGTGTGAGGAAAAGAGGAGAGGATGTGCCCTTTTATATGTTAGGGGAGGGGTACTCCTGATATATATGAAATATTATAATATAAATTGGTCTGACTAATATCAAATGGATCCAAAATGAAATTTAGTAGGATATTAAAAGGTAATTTTCATATAATTAACTTAAAATAAAAGTAATAAGGTATTATAAATCATTTTAATTGTTATCTATTAGATAACCCAATCATTAACCATATTTAATTGTAATTGTGGTAACACCATTATCAATGTTCATTTATTATAAAATCACATTCCATGTCAAAATTATCAATAAAGTGGTCAAGGTATAAAAATTTGGACCATATAAAATCCCATTTGTCATGTTTAACTAATTTTAT
Organism: Viscum album; assembly: GCA_963277665.1. NCBI lineage: Eukaryota > Viridiplantae > Streptophyta > Magnoliopsida > Santalales > Viscaceae > Viscum > Viscum album. Next base: position 2,047,131,449 of record OY728142.1, read on the forward strand.
AATTTTTATATAATATCATAGAATAATTTTTCATAAAATATAAATAAATTTATTTTTGATGCTATTAGATTAATTAAACATTAAATACATGATCATTGTAATTTAATTAAAATATACACTTTTTACACAATAATAGTAAATTATATTTATCTACAAAACTTTATTAAAAAAATATATCATCTAATTTATGATACTTTTATAGTTTTGAAATTCATTTACCTTATTATTCTATAGCACACACAAGAACAATTTTAGTGATATATATTTGTTGTCTTTAATTACATAATAAATAAAAATTTAAATTTAAATAAAAATAATAAAAACAAGCTAATTACAAAAATTATACCCATTAAATATGAATATTCACTCACATATTTATCCTGAAAATGTTTTTAATATGATATTTTGGATTTTTTGGAATTGCACTACCCATGTACTATAATTTGGATTAATCACATTTTATTTAACTAAATAATTCATATAACTCCCTGAATGTAATAAATAATAATTTAAATTTACTATCCATGATTATTAAGGAATTATTCCCTCTCAAATAGTTTCTTTATGACCCTAATTTTACTTTTAATGTAATGTAAAGGCACTTCATAGACATTGAAAATGACTTTTATGATCATCTGGAAGTAATTTCCAATTTTATGTCTGGAATTTTTTTTACAAAAATTATTTTTTATAATATTTTTAAAATGAATCATGACAAAATTTTAATAAATATTTATTTCATATTTATTTCACAATGACTTCATAAGAGATTCCATATTTCGTAAATAACCATTTTTACTATTCACAAAATATATCTTATTCAAAAAAATGTTAAATTTATCCACAATTATGTTTCAGATCATAAATAAAAAAAATTCCACTTAGAAAAATCATACAAGTGAATAAATTAATATCGATATTAATGTGAAAAACATAATGAAAAACTGTTTAAAAACATGTTTTACAATTAAAAAATTAACATATATCAAAATCAAGAATAAATTTGATTACAATGTAAATAATTATATTATTTACAAATAAAAGAATAATTATTAAAACTTATGATCATATCATAATCATATTGAGTGATTTTATTAAGTTGAAATGACCTATTTTCATATTAATATTTTCACTATTCATTTTAAAAAACTATTTTTTGAAAAATCAAAATATTTTACAATATTTTAACATTAATACGATCATTATCAACATTTTATCCTCATTATAATATACTGGTTTTAAAATTTGAATAAATCTATTATAAATTTTATGAAAAATTATACTAATTTTTTTTTATAAAACATATTTTTGACGAATAATGTGATTTTTCTGAAAACTATATACTTAATTGTTATAAATTAGTCAATACATTTGATACATATAAAACATTTTTACATAATTACTAAAATATTGTTCTTATTTTTCATTCTCCCCAATATATTCGTAATTCAGTAATAGCCACATATAAATAATAATATTTTATAATTCATTTCTCATATGTGTTTCATATCATATATGATATCAAACATACTATTTGTTTGAAATCTATTTTTGTCACATTATCCAATCATTAATCAGTAATTTTACCCTAAATTTAATTTGAGATTTATAATCAAGGAATTGAAATTTTAAAATTCCTTTGTAGAAAACCCCTAACTTAAACAAGGTTAACAAAAAATTATTTTTAAATTATTTTAAGAGAAATAGGCTATCCTATAGAGTTACCAATAACTATGTTCCCAAATCGAAGAACATAAGTAGGAAGTGAAAATATAGGCATTTTTTGAAAAATAAATGTCCAAATAATGATTTATAGAGACAAAGGGCATTGATCATAAGTAATTTATTTATCATGATAAAATCAATGGCCCCAAAACATTTTATTAAACATGTTTTAAAATGACCATCGATTCATAAGAAATTTTAATAATTAGATATATATATTTTTTCATAAATCCTATACCATGTCTTGAAGACTTATTTTGCCATATAAGCTATGAACACAAGGTTATATACATATATGAAAAGTATAATTTTTTCCAGTAATCAATTTATTTAATAATATAATCTGTTTCCCCAAATGATAATCATTATAGATGAATTATTCAAGACCAAAACACTAATATAATCTTCAAACTGATCTTATAATTCTTAGTAGGATAATTAAGTATTCTTCCAATAATTATATACTAACAGAAACGAAAATCATTAGTAGAAAGAATGATGATATCTAAAATTTAAAAATGTCATATGTAACATAAATACACGTAAATCTAATATTTACACATCTAAAACAAATGTTACATGTATATCATTTCATACATCCATATTTTTTTATCTTAAATAACAGCAACAATCAATATAGTAAATAATGTTTTGAACTCTATGGTTATTTATACTGTTCATTCTTAATACCAAAAAATGTAATAGTATTCTTGAAAAATAATAAATCTTGTTAATCCACATGATACATCAAAGTCCTCCTTATAACATAAAACAATAAAATTTCTCCCTAAATATCATTACTAATCTCATAACCCCATCACATAAAATATCAGAAGGGGTGTATATTCTTTTACAAATATGATCAATTTTAAACATATAAAAAATTATGGTATTCATAAATACAGATTTATCCTCTCATAAAAATTTCATCCTAACCAATATTATCTAAAACCATACTTGATACCAACTATAACAAAACCAATCCCACCCTCTCAGATTAGGTGAAAAACATAAAATATTCATTTATGGTTTTGATAATAATAAAATTTACTTAATTTAACCAATTTTAAAACATATAGTTTCAAATATGAACATAAGATCACCAAATTACCCATGCACCTTTCAGGATTAGGGTTTTATTTAATTAGGATTAACTGTTATATAAAAAATTGGATACATAATCATTTTTTTCATAAAAATAACCTTCATATCCCACTGAGAAAAATAAGATTAAACGTCTTAGGCATAACCTTTTTTAAAACATTATTTACAACCTTGGAAAATGAGAATCATAATATTAGTGATCTCACATGCTTAGTGAGGGTAAACTTAATAATTAAAAACTCAAATATATCGATGAACATAAGATGAGCATAAGTGTCTGAAGAAATAATAAAAGTGAAATACTATAACATATTAAAATTCAAACACATAAAAACATGGATCATGACTTAAATCATTTCCACAAGACAATAATATTATAAGTCAATACTCATGATCCTTGCAAAAAATATTATCGATAATATTATATAGTATAAACACATATAATGAATAAATAAAATGTGATATAATATCAAAAAATAAAATATCATATAAATATTATGAATCTAATAACATAACTCGATAATTCTTATAGCCTCACAAACACAAACTATAACCGGATAACTATGTCAATTTACCCAATACATTGGAGAGTTATTACATACACACATATAATATATTATAAAACTCACTTCAATATTTTGGCATCATCCATGATAAATATTTTATTTTTAATTTCCATGTACCTTATCATGATAAAAATATAAATTATGCCTTTCTTAACTTAACAATACTCCAATGAAAGGAAATTGTGTTAAGATGTAACTTTCTACTTGGGAACAGTGATATAAATACACATTGGATGAAATAATTGTTACATAAAATACCATTATGTATGATTGGTTCATCATATGATATTTAAATGGTATTTATTTACTCCACTATAAATAAATTTTCTGTAAATTATTAAAACATGCCTCAATGAATGGAATTTTAGACAAAATCTCTTATATCGATTCAATAATTTCAATAAAATTCCATCAAAACATGTATAATAAAATTAAAGTAATTATTTACTTTCTTAAAAAAATATAATTAAAAAATATCCTTAAACTATTGATTCATTTATCTTAATGATATGTATAAATTCTTAATTTTTTATGTCTATGTTTGGCGTTTTGAGGATATGCTATTCATAACCTCAAAATGGTTTTGTTATATTGAAAATGGTAAAAGTGATCATTATTCCATATTCTCCATAATAATAATACTGATATTATTATAGTAATTATAAATTAATTATAATCTCGAAAACATTCATGAGATATTGATATGAAAATTGATTATGTTATAATACAAGAGTAGACAAGCCATACATTCTTAGGAGTAATGTTTCCATTTTTCACAAAACATGAGGGAAATAAGATAAGAATAATTTAATATTAAAATAATTATTATAATATTATAAATAAAATATCACAGTATTGGATGCTTTAAATTTTAATAAATGTTATTTGGTGATGAAAAATGAATTAAATCGCTTCATGGAAATGGAAATCCACACATAAGAATAAATAACATTGTCATTTTTCAATGGATCGGAATATAATAAATTAGATGATATATTATATTCAATATTTATAATTATGTCAAGATTATAATATATATACATTATATGCATCAATATAATTACTCACGACCTGGGGTGTTGGGATACATAATACATTAGTCCGCGATGCAGTAGTCTTCCATACATACAAATGATGGTATCATTTCATGTTTAACGTATGATGGAGATAAATTGGGATTAATAAATTAATATAATAAAATATAAAAATATTTTTTATATTTATTTTTTATATGAAAATTTTTATAATTTTTTTGAAGGTAGTAGAATGAGAGGGTATGTCACCTGCCCTCGGGACTAGCCTGTGCTTGCATAGGATAACCTATCTAAATAGGCAGGTGAATATGGAGAGCTGATTCCATGTTGAAGATGATGGGGAAGAGCAGATCCAAGTTGTCAATATGGGTTGTATGTAATTTTGAAGCCTACGCGTAATGAATTCTTCTAAGGCCAACCTACCATGTAATTATTACACCAATGTGCCTTATAAGGGCTCCACCTCACCCATTTGACAGGTGAATTATCAGAATCAATATAAAAAATGAAGGCCTTCGGGCCATTAAAAATAATAATAAAATGAAAATATTCGGATAAAAAATATACATATTCTTCAGACAACCACCATTACATTATTGGTTTATACCCATATGGTGGGATTTATTTCCAAAATATGAAATATATTATTTAAATAGGGATTACTGGAAATTATTTTATTATTTATTTTAAAATATATAGATCTTAATAGGTGTGATGAATAGAGGATATGATGTTCTCGATTATAATCAATGTGATGAGAACTCTTGGATGTTAGTGAAATATTATAATAAATTATGTCACTAATTAATTTAAAATGGTTACACAATGATTTAACATTTAATAAATTCAAAATATTAAATAATAAAATAAATCAATTTAGGTTTAGATAACATTTTAATCATTATATTTTCGATTAACTCCTTAAGAAATCATTTAAAAACATAACTATGGTAACAAAATTTTCAATTTTAAGGGTTAATTATTAATAATGGGAAAATTTGATTATAAGTGGTAGTCGATGGAATTATATAACATATCCCTTCCCAATGTTTCACTATCATGATTTTTATGATTTCTTAAATAATTTGACAATTTATTATTTCCATAAAATATAATTTATTTCATTTTTTAAAATGTTCATTTAATCTAATTTTAATGACCTAAAGATTGTAATTTAATTTGAATATAAATTTCTTAATAATTAATAATATATAATATTTTTCTATAAAATTTATTGAACTAAATAATTCATCCAAAATATATTACATTTTACGGTTTTAAAATCATTTAACTTACTCTTATTCTTCTTGCAGAACCAATTTATTATTGTTGCATATGTGTTAATTGTAACAATTTAGTTAAAAAAAATACCACCTTAAAAATAAATTTATTATGTTCTAATTTATCTTTTACATGAATTGCATATCTAAATCAACCAACATAAATATAATTTAAAAATAATTAATTTTTTTTGGATTTGGCATGCCTTTTAGAAGAATTGAACAAACATTTTAATAAAAGACTTATCATAAAAATCTGAAATTCATATCTATTCATTATAATTACCAATATTACATCATATGTTTTTAACAATATTCATAAAATTATTCTTATTTCTCAAATTTTATCTTTTGTACAAGAAATAGTTCTTATCTCGTGCAATGTGAACACTACGTCGTCACTGAAAATTATTTTCATATTAATCATGATATTAAATATTCTTTATATGTTTTTAATTTTTGTGTATGGTATTTTTAATATATTATAATAAAAATTCCTTTTATTAGCTTTATAAACTTTTATATCATATTTATGTCTTGATGAAATTATAAAAGACAACATATTTCATAAAATATTAATTTTTACTACTTTAAGTAAATTTAACTTCGTCTTAAAAATAAATAAAATATTAAAAAGGGTAAATATGTATTGAAGAATAAAATAATGAATTTATTTTCCACAAATATTATTCTAATATGTAAAATAAAATAAAATTATTTAAAATTAATTAAATAGAATGGATAATTTTTTTAAGTAACATGTATTAAAAGTTAAAAAATGGACATACACCAAAATAACTTATAAATATGATTAATATTTAGTTATATTATATTAATTCTAAATAAAATATATTTATTTTAGTTGAAGATAAAATTAAAATCACAACAGGAATTTTTAATGAATATAAATACCACTTACAAAAATCAGTATTTTTCACCATACATTTGAAAATCAATCCATTCATACAAATAAATAAAATTCACTATAAAATTATACTGGCATGATGATTTTAAATATAATTTCCTTTTGATATGATTTTATTTTTAAAGGCATTAGAAATTATTTCTAATATATTCCCAAAAATGAAAATAAAATTTTTTATTAATTAAAACATGTTTTAGAAGTGTAAACAAATATCATTAAAATATGTGTACTTATTTTTTATCCATTAATAAATACAAATTAATTGAATAAAACCATTATACACACTTTTTATAATTTGGTTATTACTATTCATACTATCCAACATAGAGGTTATGTAGTAACAAAAACATTTAAATAAAACTATTTCATTTTTTGTTTATGATTAATGTTATATGTAAAATATACTATCAAACAAAGTGTTTTATTGTAATCATACGGTGTTATAATGACCAAAAATTCTGGGTATTGATATTGATTTTTATTTTTATTTATATATTAAATATCTGAAATTAATACAACATTCGGGTGTTATATTGAATGTTTCATATTAAAACGATTATTAAATAGTGAGTGTTATTTGTAGATGAATATAAAAAATTTCATACTTTTGGTTATTTTTCAAGATATATAATTATAGGAGTTATAGGGTTCCCCATTTGTGAATATGTTATGCATTCATTTAGTTTAAAGCATTCAACAAAGATTGTGTTGCACATATATCCCCAATATTTACCCTAATGATATAAATACCGATACTGGATTGAATTATTTGACTAAAATTCATAAAACGGTTCAAGAGAATCTAAAATAATAATATATGGACCATTTAGGAAATTAATTAATACTATCACCTTTTAAAGTAATAATTTCATCATAATACATATGAGATCTGGTTGAAAAAAAACTATATTTTTGAATTGACATACACGATTTATTTGTAAAAAACATTTTCATGATGCCATGAAGATAAAATATATATATGTTATAATTTCAATATAACATTTATAAATGTACCAAAAAATTATTAGTATAGTAAATTATAGGTTTGATATGGTCATCACATGAATAAGGGAAATGGTTTTTTATGATAAAGTGTGAATGAAAGAATTTTATTCCACTAGTAGATAACATATTGTCCTAAAAAGTGGTTTATTTAAACATTAAAAATGATGTAAAATATCCAAATAGGTTTTCAAAAAAATTCATTAAAGCCATTTCAATGAGAAAATTATAGTTAACTGGCATAAAATAAAATGTTTTACGTGATTTAATGTAAAATTCAATACCATTATCTTTGAACATCATTTTGTATAAAAATTTATTACTCCCATTAACATAGATTGGTATATTTTTCAAATCAATATGAAAAAACATTTTAGTTACGGAATATTTTTAATCATTGGAAGAAGAAATTATTGTCATATTTTGTGAATTGGATATGTTCTTCCCACAATCATTCGTTGATTTTTTAGTTCACTAGAAGATTTATTTACTAAAATGTCTCTGGATATTTGGTCATGTACATTATAAATATATTTTCAACATTGAATAATATATGAATATTTTGATAGGGTAAGTAAAAAATCAATTTTTTTTCTAAATGGTTTTAGTCATGGGTAATATATTGTTAAGGAAAACCTTGAATTATGTACCAATATACCTATCCAATGTGGATAAAATTGGCCACCTAAAATCATATTACAATACGTGGATTGTCGTCGAAGGAATTTAAAAAAATGCATTACCAAAATTTCTATTATAGATTGAATGAATTAACACATTTATGTTTGACATAATATGATAATGGTTAGAATCTATTTTGAATCCCACAATGTATCTATTGTTCATTTAAATCTATCATTGTTTGACATTAAGATATCAAATATACACAATTAATAGTTTTCTAATGGTTTAGAGACCATATTATTAAATATCAATCGAAAAATAAAAATCCCATTTTTGAATAACATGAATGGTTATATAGGTGACAAAATTTTTCTGTTTTATAGTAATATTATTATGTAACTAATGTTTATATGTTATATTTAAAAGAAAATTATGAATATAGTACCATTAAAAATAGTGGTGTTACTTTAATGATGGATGTGATTCTAGTATCTTGATATAAGGAATCAAATCCTATGTTTATAAATATTTTATATATTCAAATCATTTAAAATATGTTTTAGTGAGATTATACAACATTATAAGTGTAGATTTTTTATGATGGAAACAGAATGATAATAATGTTACCGTTGAAAATAATGAATATTGATTCAAGAAAATGGTTTTTAGTCAAGAAGGGTAGATGTGTGATCTATGCATAATAGAGTCACATGTAATATAAGTATTTTATATAACATATATTTCAAGAAGAATGTGTTTACTGTTTTTTCATGAAAAAACCGATAACATGATAAAATGCCAATTCTATTGAGGATGACCCTTTCATTGGGTCATGACTATCATTTCATGGTTATCCCAATGCAGACATGATATTATATTATAGAGTGTACAACATACAAGGAACTTAGATAATGGAACAATTGTTTTATTACATAAATCCATCAATGAAAAAAGTTAATGTTCATTAATGATTATAATGTCTTTTAATATACATTCATTTACCTCAGGATATTGTGTTTTCACTATTGCATTTATGTATTCAAAATTCAATGTTCAAATAATTATTTAGATAATGGATTCTACACAAAAAGATTCTTTCAATAATATATAATATTTGGTTTATACAAATTCTAATGTGGATAATCCCAAGAAACAACATATAAAAAATGTTTACATTGATGAAATTATATAAGAAAAAAAACCCAAGCATGCGAATAAACAAGACCTTTATAACTTGATTGTACAAACCAAAATTATTAATGTGAGAATAAAAGGAATATATTTATGTTTGGATAAATTTTATGTGGAAAACATATTTTCCATAAAAATATTATTTTCATTCACCACAATATGATCTCCACTGGAATTGTTATGTCGATTAATGTCTCTACCAAACCCAACTTTGTTTTAATATTAAATTTGGTAAATTTTGGTGATATTAGGTTACATTAACATTTACATTATCTGTATTACTAAAAAAAGAAATATTATTTTACTCTTTTATATCCCTATTATTGTTAATTTGTATTAGATGAATGTTAATTATTTTTTCTATTAATGATCATAGAAAAGGATTATAAATACTTTTAGTAAATAATTTGGAATTAAAATATAAGAGATAATGATGGTAATGTAAACCCCACTCACCAAATTTATTGGAAAATAGGATAATTCAATAGATATGGAATTAATTTATTATCCAACATAAGGAGGCATGATTTTAGGTAAATAGTTATTGGTAGTATATTACATGGTAATAAATCTTTTAACAAAATTGAATAAAAAAATACTGATTCATGAATCAAAAACAATGTGTTGAAAATAAATAGCATAAATTTAAAACAACATTACATTAATTTTAATGGAGGAAGTGGCCAGCTTTAGTTGAAATAATGGAATGTATTTTAAATCTATAGTAGTATTTTATGGTCCATGGAAATATACAAAAAATATTTTCATTTGTTTATATGTATATTAAAGAATTTAAATCCATTGATACATACATCCCATATCATGTGATGTGGAAGTAGGCAAGTGTAAAATAAGAGGGACAACTTCTAGGTGAAAAAACAGTAGGAGTATTGAAATCATGTGTACATATGATATATAAAAATATTTCCATATTTTAAATATATATTTTAAAATATGGTCATGACATTTTTTTATTGTTTTTTTCTTTTTTTTGAACAAGGGTTCTCAATGGCTGTAGGAAATGAGAAAATACTTTTAGTGGCATTAAAGTAGCTAGAAAAATATGACCACATCAGAGGTTTGGCTTTTTGTCTGTATCCTTACAAATATATTGAAAAAGTAAATGATCATGGGGATGCTTATTAGGTAATTAAATCCATGGGGGAACATATAAAAGATATAAATGTAAACGCTAGTGGGATTTATTATTTTACTAATTGATACTATTAATTAATTAAGGTGAAGAAACAATAATTTAACAACCACATCATGACGAACCACCCACTTCAATGAATTTATCCATTCCCCTAAAAGTCCTATCATACATTAGGTAATGAAATTCCCATAATAATATATAATAAATATTAATAAAATGTCAATTGATTAATTTCATGTAATAATATTATATAGGATAAACCTTCTTATGATTTGTATATATTTGAATCCATCCATTACATTGTTTAGAGAGGTACAACGTACAATATCAAAGGAGATATTTTACACAAAAATTAAATTCATATAGGTCATTCTAGAGTTGTGATTCATCTTTCTCTTGATGGGGTAACAAAGCTAAGTATTCTTTATTATTATAGAGTTTTTCACATAGTGTTACTAGTTAATGTTACTTTCATATAATGTAAATTAATCCTTTAGAAACACATAATGATATCTTATTAGGATTATAAAACATTAAAAAATAATAATAATACCAACTTTATTGAATCATAAGATGAAAATGTATGGAGAGGACAAAATAGAAAATATTAGTATAGATCATGTAAAAATAATTTTGGTGAATTTTTTGAAGTAATCCATAGTTGTAAATATTTTAATGAGATATATCTTTATATTTTTTTCAAATAAATGATCTAATATATTAAATACTTTTTAAAATAACTCATCTATTCTAAACGAATATATATATATATATATATATAATAACTGAATGTAAAACATTAACAAATAATTTCGACTCATTATTACTCACATAACTTTAACTATAAAATGATCATTTAATAAAAATTTATATTTAAATAATATTTTAGGGAATCTACAAATGATTTAAAAAGAAAATTACATAAGATAGACTCTACATAATAAACACAATATAAGTTAAATCTATATTCCCTTCATATAAATATTATTCAGTGATCTATAATTAAATATTATTCATTTTTGTATGATTCATATGATGATCCTTAAAATAAAATTGGATACTAAAAAGATTTATTTTTTATGATGGAAATCATGCTTTTAAAAAAACTATTAATAGATGAGGAACATTTTCACTTTTTATACACTATATTCATAATGTAATAAATAAAAATCACATTATAAATTTAATATTGTGAATATTTTTTTTGTTTTGATAGTGTTTAATTTAATTATCCCCAAAAAATATGAAGAGGGTGGTATATTAGCATAATAAGCATATCAATCCCTAGAAAGGATTAATATTTATGTAAATATAATAATATTTCACTATAAAAACATTTATCAAAAAAATTACTTGTTTTTGTCAATTTTTCTAATGTTTATGAAAGGAAACCAATTCTCTGATTAATGTTATTGTGTTTTTATATTTATAAATGATATCATATTCCAAGAAGAATTTAATATCAATGATTTCGTATTTCCTATGGTAATGATATTTTATTCTAAAATATTTTTCAATCATTTGTAATTTTAATTTTTACAATACTATAAAACTATTGATAATCCACATATTTCTTATAAGAAGTATATTTTGATATAAATGAGTGAAAAAACTACACTATGGTTTAAATTTTTAATTCAACATGAATATTTGATTTTCTGATACATAATTTTTTTTTATATTATCATTTCATATACATATGTTTTAGTAAACTATACCAAAATTTTTATTTACTGAATATTTAGTGACAATTTATAATGATTATAAATAGGTTACCTCATTGAGAATTGAATTTTGTTTTTTATTTTTGTTTTCTTTGTTAGAAAAAAACATACTGAAAAATATATATTCATGATGGAGTATTGTAAAAGTACAATTCACTACGGTATCATATGTTATCTCTGTAATAATTTTTATAATTTATTTGATTTTTTATGTTAGTATTTATGTAATGAATTTTATTTGGGGCCCAAAACATTTTATTACCTACTATTCAGACACCTTATTTTAAAAATATAAATTCATTTTATTTTAGGTTCTACGAATCATATGAATGAAAATACAATACATGTTTTGACTAATAAGTCTAAAACAATGTGTTTTAATTTAAAAAATTTCATTTCCTGTAGAAATCCTGAATGAGTCAATGAGATTCAAGAAAATACACACAAATTTTCACTATATATTATTAAAATGATCAGTAGTTCATTAGATACATGTATGAATTAACTACTAATCAATATGTCACATAATGATCTCATTATAATTAAAAGTTCATGGATTTCTCTAAAATTGGCATTTTAGTTTAATAAATGTGTGAAATACTCGTGATCAAGCCTAAAAAATTATATTTTCAATGTAATATATAACAATGGTATATAAATTATTTTTGATATATTTGAATAAACTACACATCAATCTGATACATAGTGTGACTGATATGACATGAATATGTATTTTTAGTTTAAAAGTAAAATTTTAGTTTCAAACACGAATTAATCATTTGGAAACTATGAAAACAAACTATTATGGTCTTGATAATTTCATGAAAGTAAAATTTAGTCATTTTTTATGTGAAATATTTATTTACTAGTCAATATGTTACATGGTGTGACAATTTTAACTCAAATTGTGTGTTTTGAGTATAAAATTCATTTTTAGTAAAAATTTTATATTCTCCAAAAAACAATAAAGCATAAAAAAATTATTTATCTTTTAATTAAATTATCCACAATTCATTTTCATAATGAAGAAATTGAATCATGGCTAATACAATGTACAAACTATCCAATATGTCTCAAAGTGCATTTTTTCATTTTAAAAGTGAAATATAATTTCAAAACACTTGTAAATCATTGAGAACATAGAAAATTAAAATGTACTATGTTCAACAATTTACGAACATTTTATAAAACACAATTGTAATATTATGAAATCATTCACACTTTAATTGGTCATTTACAGTAACATATATGACCCAAAGTGACTATATTTAGTATAAATGGAATATTTTAGTTTAATACATAATATAATCAAATGAAACAAAGAAAGAAACAAAACTATATTAATACATTATAAATGAAATCCATAAATTATTTTTTATGTTTATAAATTAGACACATATCAATCTGAAAGACAAAGGTGATAGTATTTCAAAATGTGTATTTTCTTCATTTAAAATTGTAATTTTAGTTTATAAGGCATGGAAAATGATGAAAAGAGATCAAATACACTAATATTGTCTTCGTAAATTAGAAGACATAACCAAATTTCGTTTTTTGGAAGACACAACTAACTACTCATCAATATGAATCAAGATGTACAAGGTATGAGTCAAAGTGATTTTTTGAGTTCAAAGGAATATTTTTTGGTCAAAACATGTGTCACTCATTGAATTACATGAATTAATACATTTATATTCATTATACTTTACGAAAATACTCCCTATTCTATTTACAATATCTATTAAAAACGACACATCGATCTGACACACATTTTTACCAGTATGAATTAATGTGTGTGTTTATATTTAAAATTGACATATCAGTACAAAATACATATGATAGAATGAAGATTTGACAACTATAATCATATTTTCTATATACATTAAAAAAATTAATCATAAATAATTTATGACATATAAGAATTTACATTATGTCATTATAAGACATGGTTTTACTGGTAAGAATGTTAGAGAGTATTTCCATTTAAATTCTAATTTTCAATTCTAAATCATTCAAGGAATACTTAAAAACCAGAATGATTCAACTTATTTCCTTGAGAAATTATTAAAATGTTCAATATATACTTTTTAATATTTCGTAATCAACTACATGTCAAAATGATATATGGTCTTCCAAGGAAGACTCATAGTGTACGTTTTCTGTTTAAAACTAAAATTTTAGTTAAAAACATGTGTCACTGACTTAAATCTCCAAATTAAATTTCTTATGGTTTTGATACTTTAGGAAAATAATCTATAAATAAATTATCTGTTTAAAAATCAACTACTAATCAAAACAACATATGGTGTGACCATTATGACTAAAAGTGCATGTTTTTAGTCTAAATGTGACATTTTGGTAAAAAAATGCATCAATCTGTAAAAACAAATAAAATAGACTCATATGTTCATGATAATAAAGAAATATTATCATAAATTTATTGTCTATGTGTATCAATTATCTAAAACAAAATATGATACACAATCTCAGTATTATAACTCAATGTGCATGTTCTTAGTTTTAAAAAAAATTATAGTTAAAACATATAACACACATTGAAAACTAATTAAAATAAAACATATTATTTCAAAAATTAATTAAATCATCAATATATAATTTTATATATTTATAAAGTAACCACACATAATTATGAAAAATAATGATTCTGGTTTAACTCAACCTGTGTTTTTTATTTAAAAGTGTCATTTTTGTGGAAGATAGGTTTCGTATATTGAAATAAATATAATTCTATTATTATCATTATGACTTGATAAAATTACATTTATGCCTTTTCTAATGTCTAGTAATAAAAAAGACATCAATATGACACATGGTGCGGTCTGTATAAGTAAATGTGTGTGTTTTCAGTATAAATTTAACATTTTTTTCAAAACATGTATTGTATTCATACAACTTTGAACATACACATGGATTATATTATTACATATATAAAATTATCCATTGATTACTCATGACATATATGAATTAATCATATGCCAATCCAGTACATGGTGTTAATAGAATTCTAAAAATTGTGTTTTTTGAGATTAAAAATATCACTTCAGTTTAAAATAGGCATCACTAACTAAAATGATAAAATTCATTAAAATTATTTTTATTAATTAAAAAGATGAGCCCAAATTCATTTTAATGTTTATAAATTATTTACACCTCAATATAATACATTGGGTGTCCAATATGATTAGATGCGATTGGTTTTATTTTAAAAGTGACATTTTAGAAAAATAATTTATTCACCCAATAAAACCCTAGAAAAATAAACTTATATATACTCGATTCATTAAAAAATGGTACAAATAAATTTGGGATATTTAATAATAATCCTCATGTCAATTTGATACATGTTTCTACCCATATGAATCAACGTTCATGTTTTCTATTTGAAAACGAAACTCTATTTAAAACATGGGGCCCTCATTCAAAAAGAAAATACGAATGCATTTCCATTATATTTTTTAAAAAAATAGATTAAAAATATTTATTTATCTGAATAATGCTCAAGTCAATATTCTTTGTTCATGTTTTCTTTTTAAATGTGAAATTTTATTAAATCATCATATCATAATTATGTTTTTTTTTGTTTTTTTATTGAATTACTTGCATAAAATTTTTATTTAATATAGATGTTATCAAATTTATTTGAGTTGTGTGTTTTTTTGGAAACTTGCTTTAATTTAATGATCTTATGGTTAAAGGTACAATAATAATTGAAAATTTATTGAAATTTGGTGGAATAATTTTTCTTATAAATTGTATGCACTATTGAAATTTTATATACCATTGTTTGAATTATAATATTTTTATGAAATGACAACATTATTTTTAAATGATATAAATATATTTTAGTTAAAATAAAATGTTTTTTGATATAATGTGATGTAAACGAGATTATCATATTACTGCAGTTGGCCATTTTTCATCCCTAAATATATAACTAATAAAGGAATCCTTCACCATTGCTAAAAAATATCTAAAAATTGGTAAAATTGGTGTGCACAGAATATGTTCTTATAAAAATTACACATTACTTGAACATTTGTTCACATTGATTAATGGATCTTATCTTATCTCTATTTCTAGAACTGATAAATGTAGATTAATTAAAAATCCACATACAACAATAATGATATTATATCACTGATAATATTAATTTGTAAAAATTATAAAATCCTGATTTGTAGTAGTAATTTTCATTTTCTCAGAAACTCAAAAAATATACATTCCATGGTAGCTAAATATGTCATGGAATAATGAAATATATGTGAAAAAAATCGATGAATAAAATTAAAGAATATTTTTTAATATAGAACTTGTTTCACCTGAATCATACCACACACCTGAATGTATGAATGATTGATGATATATTTAGCTCAAAATAAAATTGATATCCATGGTTGAGATAATGTATTGATTTGATAAAGAATCTAATGGTCCTGAAATCCCCCCTAAAAATAACTTTTCCAGGTGAATCCTTGAACCACATAAACATTATCCTTGATACATGTTTGATGTTCAAGGATCTATTAGATGTATTTATACTAGGGTGTACTCTGTTACACAAAGTTAACATAAAACATTCAACATATATATATATCACTCTTAAAATTATTTATAAAACATTATTTTTTTGAGAATCCACAAGGATATCCTAGATGATATATTCAACAATATATTATTGTGTCATAATGGAAATTTCAATGTGGGTAACATTCTTAGCTTTCATGACTCATCCTCCAAGCCCCAAGTTGTGACCACTCTAAAACCGCCTCTAATAGGTCAAGGGATGCTGATTAGCACCGTGTAGGCATATCCTAAAACAAATCGAAGGAATTTTCCAATGTACTTGTAAACACGATCAATACCACAAGACATAAATTTTGTAAATTGAATACACTATGTAAAAAAAGACAATGTACGACAATTGAAAACAAAAGGAAAATGTGGCTATATTCAAGCCCAACTGAAACAGAAAATTACAAGTAGATGTCTTATAACTCCTTCACATTCTATCCCTACCAGATGGGAATGTATAGAAACAACTGTTAGATGTCGAAAAATCATGTATCATTTGTTAGATTACTCTAATCACTACCTGGACCTAGTCGACCAATGTCTCTATCAAGCATCAATCTTCTGCATAAGACTCGACATGTGCATTTGCGGTCCGTTTAGAGATGAGTCAAAAAGTGCTCTTACTGACCCATGACCACAATGGTATACCAAAAATAAATTCACAAAACAGACTACCATAGAGGTACACTATGTGTATCATCCACGAAGTATAATCTAGAGGGTTACATGAGTCATCTCACATAGGTATAACCTAAATTATAGAATGTAAGACTATCATCCATAAGGATAACCATATTTTATTGTTGAGGGAATCATACTTAATGATTCAATTTAGTTCTATTAGGACAATGATATCTGTTATTATTTTTGGACACTGTGGATTACTTGGCTACGAAGCCGCTAAGGTCTACTCGTTTTTTGGATCACTGAGGTTCGCTTGTTTGTCGGGCCAATATGGTATTCTCGGCAACTAGGTCACTGAGGTCCTCTCGTCTACTAAGACACTAAGGCCTTCTCATCTATTGGACCACTAAGGTCTTCTTAGATACTATTCCACTTAGGTTCTCTCATCACTTCCATCTCTTCATAGAAAGTTGTAGATTTTCCACTAATATCATTATTGATTCTGGAAAAATATACTCTTTAGTCCATTGGTCATAAATAAACGTCTATTGGAAGTCACTCTGAGTACATCGAAGGAATGGCTCATCTAAAGGGTCATAACATCACAAAATAATCATCAATCAGACACAAAGTTTTGATGTTATGGTCGTTTTATAGATAAAGGGGATGAATGGGTCCAGGCTCAGGCCGACATGGTTAGACCGAACCGAACAGAACATATTCCTCCAACTCGACCTAACCCTGTGAGATCTGGGTTGACCTGGTCCTTCCTAGTCTAGGGTCCAGGCCCACTAGGCCTACTGGCCATGTCATGTTGGGATGTGGGTCAAGCCCTCCTGGCCCTCAGTGTCTCATTCCTTCTTCGAATGTACTATGATGGTGGGAAATTTTGGTCTAGCCAAGATATGACATGCGTGAGAATTTTCCCCGCATTGCGCGACCAACCGCCTCACTCACATGGGGTCCTATGGACCCCGTGCTCACACCATCCCATGTCCTAGACATGGGAATCCCGACCCAATTCATCTCCATTTTCCAATTTTGGAATGTTGGCCACAACCTCTTCTACAGCATCACACTGCCTCCCACACTCCTCTAACGCCACATGTTACCGGCATGCCATCCGTTCTTTCAGAGGGATACTAGACATGCTTTGCTTGTCAATTTTCTGATCCTCAATAACCTCCAAAATCCTCAGGTCATCATCATCAGTGCTATATGATTCATGTCATCTCGTTGTTGATATTGGGGTCTAGTCTCCCTCAGAACCTCCTAGATATGTTCGACGTGACCACTTGGGGTCTTCAGCGAAGAACGATAGGATGGGGACATGAAGATCACTATGATCTATTGAGGGATAGACGATGGCCTTGTTCATTTAGCCTTCATTCCCCTTATTATAAAGAAAATATGATGGGAGTAATTACTATTTTCATACCCTTCAAGTCCTGCAATATTTAACACATCATGGGTAAAACAATGACCTATGGTTCAACATCTTTTTGGGTTGATCTAAGATTATAATTTGTAAAGAAAGAATGAAAATATTGATAAAAAATAATAAAAACTCTACCTTAAGGTTGGATTGTATGTTTTCAAAGATCGAAATTTTGTCATTCATCATTTCTCAATCCATCATTGGTGGCAGGATACATCGATTGGAAAGAGAGGATCTTATGGCGATTCATCGTTTGTCACCGTTCACCATCGTCCAATGACACTCCTCCAGATCCATAAAAAAATCCAGGATTGTGCCAATGATCTTGTATCTCTATTAAAAAATTAAATGGAGGTAACATGTTTCAGTATTTCTGTTATGATGAGTCACGGCGTCGTTACACTGTTTCATTTATGGAATAACATTTATGTTATCCTTGAGTTATAGTGTTTTTACACTCTTTTATTTATGAAACGATATAGATTGCTCGACATTGTGTTTTAGAAAAACATTTTTTTGAATAAAATAATCTTTCTTAAGTTTATTTTATATTTCATTAAAATGACCAAAAATTAACATTTACCCTCAACCCACGCCAATCCGTATTAGGCCCTACCAATGGAAAAACACTCTCATGAGATCAAAGGAACTCTCATATTTCTAATATGAGTTACCATTTTTGATTTATAGGGATTTGAGAATAATAATCATTATTTAATTATTTTATTTACCGTCACATCCCAAAAAAAACATTCCACGGTTAGCCAATGTCGGCTAATGTTATGCTATACATAATGAAAGAATGCCCTTACGATCTCAATGGTAATCTCAGAATTCCATTACATGTTACCATTTATGAGTTATATGGATTTGAAAATAAAATAATCTTTATTTATTTATTTTATTTATGGTCTTCTCCCAAAAACTACATTCCAATGTTTTCACGTGTAGGCGAATACTAGGCTCTACATAAGTAAATAAAACCATCACGAGCTCAATGGTGGTCATGGACTTTCAATCTGAGTCACCATTCATGAGTTATAAGGATTTTAATTGTAAGATAATTTAATTTCATACTTTTATTTATAATTATTCCATTTTTTGTTTTTATCACTTGAGTCCCATGCTGACAAATATTATGTCTCTCATATGGTAATCCCACTATCCTGAATGCAATGATGCCATGCTATTTTTTTATTTGGGCACTCATTTAAGAGTTATTCCACCTTTTCAATAAAAAATCTCTCACACACTATTGAAAAACAACAAAATTTATGATAGATCCTTCTGGTCACACTGGCCCTTTGAACCACAAGTTGTATCTACATCAGCTAACTGAATTTTCTTAGAAATTTTCCAAAAATAATGTTGGATAAAATCCAAGTCATTACATCATCCCCAACATATGGATTTAAATCCTCGAAATCCAATCCAAGGTATTCCCAAACAGATGAGGGTATGAGCACGAAAATGTGCCACCAACACCCACAAGCTCTCCTAAAGATTCAAGTGGCACCAATGAATGTGAAATAGAGTAATCAATCAACCATAATGGGTCCTCTCAGGTTGATAATCAATCTCCATCGAATCTCAAAAAATGATGTCCTCTCATCAATGTACTACTCACACTAGTAAATGAAATGTGATGGGTAGTTTGCGTATCCCCTACATGTAGAGGTCACCAATGCTCTCTGCAGAACTCCATTACTGAAAGTCTAAAAATCAACTAACATGGTGAGTTAGTCAAAGATCACCCAGATGGAACCATGTCCCCTGGAAGTACATGGTAAACCTATCACTAAGTCTATCAGTATGAATTCTCATTCCCTTCATGCCCCCCAATTAATCACATAGAATCCCTTCCAAGCATAGGTGCTCGAAATGGTGTGTTGACAAACCACAAAACCAATTAAACATGCACTCAACTATTATATCATTAGTTAACCCCTACATCAACATGTTCTGACATCCTCAATGTCCGCTTTGACACCCACATGAATACCTTGATGAATAATTCCACTCTAGGCATCCACTACTACTACTATGCATTCTCTAAAAGGAACAACATGTTCTCCACCATTATAATATCGATCAAGCGTATTCCCCATGGACAATTGAGCAACTAAAGTCTCACTTTTATAATCATTAGGTTGTGCCTCACTGAATCACATTAAGAGTAGATGTGAAATAACCAAAAATTGGTGGAAATATGCATTATCATTATCCACAATGTATAACTATAAGAAGGCCAACTTCTCTGTTTCCAACTTTTTTAACTACGAACATGGTGTCATTCTGAGAGTAACGAATACAATATTTACCGTACAATGAGTATAAACTAATTTGAAGTAATTTTCCTAGAAGAACACTATCAATCATATCTATCTCAAGTTAAAATCCTTTGGAGAGGAGATATACTTGAGAATCTTATTGTAAGACTATTCAATAATTCATCCACACATATGGTAGTGTCTCCCCATCATTAATGCGAAGACTACCACTTACAACTCCAGATTATGGTCACCTACTTCTTCTTAAATGGGTATCGACTGATGTGAACCATAGGTAATAAACACTTACCTATGCACCAGGACATAACCATGGCTGGTCCCTAATGCATCACATAACACTACGTACTTAATTCCTTTCTCTGGAAAACTCATGTCTTGGGCGCTAATCAAACAAAGTCTAAACTGCTAAAAACCTATAGGCACATGTCCATACAAACGAAAGGCGACCCCTTTCAACAGGTCGAACAGTTCATATACCATTTGGTTGTGGATATTTTTCTCAATGATCACTTTGTTAAATTATTTTATTTTCAAATCCTTATAACTCCTACATGTCCACCACCTACCCCCTCCAGCATGCAATGCTCTGTGAAATACATTTGATATATTAATGATGTTATCTTTTATATATAAGTGCGTAGAAGAATATAGAATTTAATCTACCTAAAGGGAGGTAAACCTATAAAATTTTCAGGGAATATGTCTTCATATTCCACCATTCTGCTTGGAACTAAAAACATATAACATCCACTTCCCCAAGGGTAATGCTCTCCGACTCAAGAGTGATCATCTCCATCCTCCTATTCATGAGTCTATACCATGAATCATGGGTTCCATTTCTCACCAACCAAGGAAATCCCAATTACATTGTTTCGGACATACAAAAACCATTTTGTGAAAATATTCAATCTGATCGTGAAGTGTGGATGGCCATTCCATACTAAAAAAAAATATTTGTAAGGCCACGACGCTACCTCCATGTGGTTACAAACGAAACACACACCTTAAGAGTTATATCACACTATAAGTATAAGTGTGATTATCGAGTCTTCTCCCATTGGTATCTCCAGAAGTACGGAAAAAGTCAATGGTGTAACTGAAAAATCTAGGTATTCAACAAGATTCATGATAATAAGTATTTATTAGGATGGTTTTTTGTTAATACGACAACTAGGACTAGACACATACAACACCTCAAATCATTCATCGGGCCCGTGGTTTATATTCATTGACTACATGAAGTGACTCCCTTCACTCATCCTCTATTTTCCTGATCCTGGTGTGTACCACATTGGGTGGGTGGTTGTGACTTATTGAAATATATACAAACTATAACTTATATCCTAGCTCCTCTTCTATGTCTACCACCATATTTATCTATCTTTTCCCGTCACTACATCTACCCAATTGGACCATCCAATATTATACTATCATAACAATGGGATAGAAAATATATAACGAGAATTTCCCATTCATATATTGAAAATAATTAAAACATTCTATGAAAAATGGACACACCCTATATGCTTTGAGTTGTAGATACCAATTCTTGGGACCTCATCTCTGAACAAATCATTCATCCATGTCTCTGAGACTGATGTTAGATTCATGATTTCCCACTATTAACATCTACTTGTTCTATCTCCCCATTCAATGGACATTCATCCACAAAGGATCTCTCTAGCAGCCTAGAATATGTAAGAATTCACAGAGGAATAATGATTGCTCAGATGTCCCAGAACACACCTTTCTCAGAGGTTAGATCCCATATGCACTAGTCATATTATATTGATTGAGTTCATGGAATGTTCAATATGCCTCAATAAGGACTCATATACTGACATAACATCCTTCTCAAGCTATAGAAGATCTTGGGAACATATATCCATTATCCTTTACCACAAGAACCCATTCTCTATGAATGGTTCTCAATCTCTATCCATGGAAGAGTCACCTCATCGTATGATCAATAAAACTAAACCCCAACATAACCTTGATGACCCAGGTTGCCAGATCATTACTCGGACCTCCATCTGATCTAATGGTGTCATGAATGGATGGAAAACTCAGTCAACACCTCAATCCAGTCTGTAGCCATGTGCGAGTGATGCTCTCCTCCGAACCTGAGGGGTCTCTATCAATGAATCACGTGAAACACGCTCCTCCAACACATATAATCTTCTAGTAATATAATTACCATGTCCTACTCCATAGGTGGTGGTATAGACGGTACAACTCCCCATGTTTTGGTCTCTAGTATTAACCCCTATACTGATCTCATCACATGAAATATCATCCTCATGATCACGTAGTGGAATCCTAGAAAGATGTATACGTAGTAGCATGTTAAAAAACAAGATGTGAAATTTTTAACAGGGAATACTAGGTGAGATGACTAAAAAAGGAAATGGAAAACTAAACCCATTCATATAGAATTCTTATATGATGGTTTTACTCAACAACCTGTTTTTTTATAAAGTATGTCAAAAATCAAAATTTAGTGTCACAGTGTACGAATACGTCAGCTTCCGCACCAACAGTAGATTAACTATACTGAAATCCAAACATGAATCATGTAACACCGTTTCCCTAATCCAATCTCTTGGACTCTATGATCATAAGGAAAAATAATCTTTCTTTGATACAACTCTTTCATAACCCGTCCCTAGGCCTAATTTTGTGACTACCCCAATCCTACCTCCCATAGGCTAGGGGTTAGAAACTTGCAACGAGTAGGAATATCCCAATAAAATTGGATACATTTTCCTAAGTTCCTTTTAACAAAAACACAAATCTAAGACACATGTTCTAGAAGGTGAATACATTATGTAAACAAACACACAGTATAATAGTAGAAGCCTGAAGGTAAATGGGGCCATAATAAAAAACAAATTGAAACAGGATAGTAAAAGTAAAAGTCTCTGGAACTCCTCTGAATGAAAACAGTACTCGAAAGGTAGGTACAGAAAAATATATATGATGTTGCAGAAGAACCACTCATTTGTGCTGTCAAATTAAGGACCAATTGGCCCCAGTCCAGCTAGTGCTCCATTAAGCGTCGATCATCATCACTGGACATGACAAGCGGAGGTGATGCTTGTGACGAGTTGAGTAATTCAATACATAGTAGAGACCCTCAACCAAAAGGTATACCAAAAATATATACTCAAAGAATAATACCAATAAGTTTCATGAAGTTTAATATCTATGAAGTAAAATCAAGGGAGTTTATAGAGTGATGTCACATAGTTATAACCTTATTTATAGAACATGAAACTATTAGTCATACGTCTGAACATCTTGTACTGCTGAGGGGCTCATCCCCAATGACTCACTGAGGTTAGCCTGGCCACTGATGTCTGTTTGTATATCAGGCCACTACAGTACACTTAGCTACTAGGCCACTATGGTCCGCATGTCATTAACACCACTATGGTCTACTTCTCTACTAGTACATTGAGGTCCGCTTGTATGTCGGGCCACTGGGGTCTACCCAGCTATCGGGCCACTGAGGTCGACTTGTCTACAAGACCACTATGGTTCATTCGGCAACCAGGATGATGAGGTTTGATTGCAGGTTGATCCATTAAGGTCTGATTGGATACTGAGCTACTCAGGTCCACTTATCAATTGGTCCCCGTATGTAAAGACACATAAATTTCAAGGAATATTTTTTCTTAATTTTTTTTGGAATTTTACAAGAACGCAGTTTCTGATAATGCCTGATTCCGAGGCCCGGTGTGCCCGGAATCATTTTCTGAAGTTTGGCTCGGGTACGTTCAGTGAACGAACGAGCGGGAATTCCTATATTTTGAACTGGTGCTCGGAATCAAATTCTGAGGGCACCGATGAAATCACAGCACTGGTTTTTGCTTAAGGAGACCTTTTCCAAAGTTGCGTTTTCACGAGAGAAGATGATAAAAATTGTAGAAGTTTAATTTAAAAATTAACTAAATTTTTTATTTTTCTTTTAGTGGTTTATGGCTTTGGGTAGAAGCTGGGTAACTACCCAACTTCCCAAGAGAGGTTATGAGGGTGGTGGGGCCCACACGAACCCCACCCCTTCATATTCTTCAACCCCCCTCAACTCACCATTAACTTTTGTTAACTTAAACACTAATAACTTATGTTATTAATTAAGTTAGTTAAGTGTGGTTATTTGAATTTTATTCTCTTGGAATTCAAATATTTGTTATGTTAATAAAATAAGAGGTAAGATTATTTTATTTTGGGGTTGGATCCTTTGTTGCTTGAAAGGTTTGGGGAGAAAAGCTAAGGAAAGCTAGAATTCATCATCTTTTTCATCGAAGAACACGAAGAATGTGAAGAACACATCGAACTCCGTCGAAGAACGCCGAGTCCTTGGAGACCGACTATGCGATGCCTTTTAGCGCAACAGTTCTTCCGCGACGTCTTCTTCCACGACATCTTCTTCCGCGACGTCTTCTTCCGCGACGTCTCCTTTCGCGACGTCTCTTTCCGCAACGAATCCTCGTTCGACAAACCTCTGTTCAAGCTCTCACGAGGTAGGTGTTTATTTAATTATTTTCGTTCGTGATTTCTAGTTTGTCGTTCTTCGTAGTTATATGACCAAATGATATCGATTAACAAGAGGGGGTCGGACCGCACAAACGAGGATGACCCTCCTCCTTTATCCTTGTTTTATTCATTGTGGTTGGGACGGAATGTCGTGGTGCCGTCGCACCATGCGAGATCATACGACAAGTAATGTGCGGTGTCGATGAGAAGCGCCGTGAAGTTGAACAAGGACACGACGCTGTCGCGCCGCATCGAGGAAAATGGAAGACACCGCGGCCGGATCGGGGCCGCGGCGGAAGGGCGCAGTGCCGTCGCACCGCGCCGGACGAACCAAGCAGTGGCCGGTTCCGGGCCACGGTGGATCAGGGTGACCGGCGGCCTATTCTGGGCCGCTAGTGTCGGCGAAGGAGAAGGATCGGCCGTCGCCGGTCCTTGAGGGCAGAACCGGCCGGCCAGTGCGGGCCGGCTGGACAATGGAAAACCGGGGGAATTAATTCCCTCAGCCGGCCAGCTTAAACGGTCCCCAATTAATTTGGGGGGCCGCAGGTACACCAGGGGGAAGGCGCCCCCCCCCCCCCCCCCGCTTTTCCAATTGCTCGGCCTTTGGACGAGCTGGACAGCGCGCTGGGCGCGCTGTGCCCAGGCCGGGCCGGGCCGACCCGGTTCGGGCCGACCGTGGGGTCTCGGGCCGGGTCGGTCTCGGGCCAAAACCCCCGATTTTCGGACCATCTTCGGTCTTTTGCCCATATCTTGGGCTACTTACCTCTGATCGACGCACGTCAGTTGTGATGTGATCCTTGGATTGAGATGGTCATTTCGGTATATCGCACTGAAGGTTTCAGAATAATTTGGGTTTGGCCGTGTTGGTTCGCACACGAAACCAACTGGTCCTTTGGAGCGGAAATGCTCATATCTTGAGCTCCGAACGTCCGCTTGACGTGCCGTAGACTTTGATGGATTCCTATAGGTGAGACAGATCTTTTGGATTACTCCGCTCAAGATTTGGATGCCGTCGGAGTGCAGTCGGGTTGGTTCGCTCACGAAACCAACCGGGCCCCTGGAATGAAAAAGACAATAACTCACAGACCGGGCGCCTGATTGATGTGTCGTCTGTCTCGTTGAATTCCTATTGATGATACGAATGTTTTGGAATACTTGTCCCGAGTTTTGGATGCATTTGGATAGTGGCCGGGTTGGATTGTACCCGAAATCCAACTGGGCCCCTGGAACAGAAAAGCTGATATCTTTCAGACCGGACGTCTGTTTGACGAACCGCCAGCAGAGTTGGTGATCACGTTGAGAAATGGTCCCTATGTGTATAACGTATGAGAGTTTAGAGTACAGTTGAGAAACGGCCGGATTGGTTCACACACGAAACCAACCGGGCCCCTGGGACGAAAAGGCCTGTAACTCACAGAACGGGCGTCCGATTGACGCGCCGTCTATTTCGTTGAGACCCCTACGACGAGGCGGTCCTTTGAGATACTTATTTTTGGGACATTGAGATACTTGGAGTATCGACCTGTAGCTCGTGGAGCGAACCCTCCCAGAGACGAGCGTGCGGAGTACAGAGACCGTGAAGTCGACTGAGACCTGACGACTGCTTGACCGACTCAACATGGAGTGAGTCGACTAGCCCAGTGGACGGAGCACTACTATGTGAGGTGCAGACCCATGGCAGACGGAGCACTACCTGTGTGACAGTGCAGACTCGCGGTACTCGTCTGGAGAGAACCTCAGCAGGCTACTAGGGGGTGTGCACTACTGTGTTTGGGTGACATACCCAGGCGGGAAGCACTACTGTGTTTGGGTGGTTGACACAAGGTACTCGACAGGAGGAGTACCTCAGCAGTCTTAGGTTAGGGATCTGTACTTCGGATTCGTGAGAGGACCACTGTACACTCCAGATACGGGGCGTTTCAGCAGTTACAGTTTCGATAATGAAAATCCTTGTTTGAGCTGAGACTTTTGACCTTTCTGTTTACCTCATGATTGAGATGGGTCACATGATAACTTAGGTATATTTATGGGCATATACCTGGGTAATGGTTATCTGTTGATTTCATGATCTTGGTTCTTTCCTCATGATTGATATGGGTTTCTTGATAACTTAGGTATATGCATGAGCATATACCTAAGTAGAGGTTATCTGTTGAGATCTTCTTTTTGGTTAAACTTGTTGGTTTTAGTGAGACCCTGAGGGTATCGGGGTCCCTACTTAGTATCATTATACTCACCCCTACACGGGCTATGCCCGCACCTCGTTGTGTTGGTTGCAGATGACGGGCAGTGCTGATAGAGGCCGAGTGTTCGAGGACTGGACGGTACTCGGAGGTGGACTACACGACGATTCACTACCTAGAGGTGGACTTCACGGTGAGATGAAACTCGGAGGAGGTTGACGGGTGAGAGCGTTGTGGAAGCTATATGTACCTACACTTCAGGTAGGATACGTGGTGGACGATCTAGGAGTTGCGCCATCTGTACCTACCATTCAGGTAGGATCCGAGGAGGACGACCGAAGAGCTGCTTCCTTTCTTCCAGTTGTTGGCCTTTTTCTGTTGTACTTCCGTTCTATAGTAGTTGTACTTTCATTTGGTTTTTTATTCTGGCCCATTTACTTTTCAGCACATTCTTTTGTAATTAGTGTTTTACTTACGCTTGTACTCTGTGGTGTTTTTTTACTTTTATAAAGGCAATTCCTTCCCAGTTATCAGGATTTACGCCTTCGGTGCTAGTCGCCAGCCCTTGGCCTATGGAAGGCGGGTTTGGGGTAGTCAGGGCACGAGCCCCGAGGAAGGGTCGTGACAAATTGGTATCAGAGGAGTATGTTCTAACGCAAAACTTATAACTCTGATATTTTCTTTCAGTGAAGCAGTAGTGTTAAGGGTACCGAGTGTGGTCTTCAGTTTAGGGAGTCCAGTGTTGGTGCGGACGGCTGACATATCCATACCCCAGGACCCTGACAACTGATTTCTGACATTGTGCACTAAAACACTGATTGTGTGTGTGTTTCCATAAGTTTTTAAATATCAGCTAAAACCAGGTCAGCTCACCTGGTTTAATCGTTTGACACTGTCATGTTGTTTCTTCAGGATGCCTTTTCTCGGACGACCAGCTAGAGCCCAGAGGGATGTGCGTACTGACAGTCTGTCGAGTGATGAGGCTTCTGTACAGGGCACTTTTGCAATTGAGGAACCGGAGGAGGCACCAGCGGTACTACCATACGTGGGGCCACTGATGCCACCAGCCCCAGCAGTAGGCGATGAACGCCACTTGGGCGTGCTGCACGAGTTCCAGCGCCAGAGGCCACCGAGGATCCGGGGAGAGACAGACCCGCAGGCGGCAGAGGATTGGCTGTAGGCTGTGGTGAGAGTCTTCAGGCTAGTGGATACGCCTGCATACTTCATGGTGATCTTTATTGTCAGCCTTCTTCAGGCAGTAGCAGTCAGGTGGTGGAGACACTTGTTCCAGTTTTGCGACGGGATGGCCTTCACATGGGAAGCCTTCGAGACCTTCTTCAGGGTGGAGTTTGTGCCAGTTGCTCTACACCCCGAGCGTGTACAGGAGCTTCTGCCTTTTCCGCAGGGTTTTTGATCAGTAGCTGATTCATCTGTGGGCAGTAGACAGATGATGCAGAGGTCTAGGAGGACCAGACCAACAGTTGGGAGATCTCGGTTTTCAGGATCGGTGGTGCGGGGCACCCGGGGTGGGGTCAGAGCCAGGCGTTCCAGAAACGGACAGTGTTACTCCTGCGGCAGGAATGATCACCTGGCACGTGACTGTCCGACTCCACGTACAGTTGATCCACAGGCTTTGGAGGAGCCAACGAGGAAAAAGTAGCGGAGGGTGCTTCAGAAACAACCAAGCAGTGGACAAGGCTTTAGATCTCCGGGAGTAGGTAGACAGGAGCAGAACTAGTGGATACGTCCCTTGTACTTCTAGTTCCATGTTTCTGTTGTATTCGTGTCTTTCTACTATGAGCTGCAAAGATTAAAAGACACTTATCTTTGTTTGCTTTCCTGTCCTTTTGTTTAGTTAATACTGAGTGGTCTTGGTTAAGACTGTTGACTTGACCCTCACTTTCGAGATTCTTACTGGAGGAGACCCAGTGACCTCACACTGATGCCGACAGTGTGACTCGACCCTTGGAGGCGAGAGTGACAGTTGTATCTCTTAGTAGTTACGTCGAGGCCTTAAGATGTCATCCATGGCATTAATGCATCATTCATGTCAGGATTTACTGTATTAGGCAATGGGTGTGGTTCATCCAGGGGATGAGACCGAGTTTCTTTTTTTCGTCAAAGGAGAAATTTTAACAGCTCTTTCAGATCATATGCAAAGAAGGTACATATCATCCAGGAGCGGATGAAGACTGCACAGTGCAGTAAGAAACAGGAAACCTGCTCCAGTATTAGAGACTCGAGCGTGTTAAATGTTTAAATAAGAGGAATCTTTAAGGAGAGATGATTCTGTGGAGAAGCAGACATGGAGGCAGAGCTAGGAGAGCAGCATAATGTGGTGTACATCTTAACATGCTACAACCACCCGACGTACTTATCCCCACTAGGCTCAGGGAGCTGGAGGGTGGTGGAATGGTGTGGGTGCATGCGGTCAAGGAGAGTGACCCGATGGCTCTAAGAATGATTCAAGGGACAATCTGTGTCCACTACTATATACTGTAGTAACAGACGTCGATATGAATCATTCCTTGTTTTCGCAAATCTTTTTTCAGACCTAGAGTTTCTGGAAGCCGTGGACTTGACCCTCACGTCTGGAGATACCTTGGGAGGAGAGTCAAAAATCACACTTACGCCGACGGTGTGGTCAGACCCTCGAAGAGAGAGTTTCGGTTGGAATCTCTAGGTGGCAGTGTCGAGGCCTTACGACGTTAGTTTGAGTATGGAATGGGAAATAACTGTTCATAATCAAATTGACGGTTTTAGGCAAAGGTCGGGATGGGTTTTCCTTGGTCGGTGAAAAGGAAACCCCAGGCAGCACAGGATAAACTCTCTCACAGGAGGGTGCGACCGATCACTCTTGAGTCGGTCAACCATTCCCTCATGGCAACAGTCGTTTGAGTTTCAGTTCTAACAGGAATTGGAGAGCTCTAGAGTTCAAGGATGATGATCACCTCCTTATACGGGTCTCACCTCGACGAGGTTTACAGAGATGTGGCCAGGGCGGAAAGTTATCTCCGAGGATCAACGAACCTTTCTAGGTCCTCAGTTGGGTAGGCGAGGTGGTTTACCACTTAACCCATCCACCTCAGTTGCACCTGGTGCACGACGTCTTCCAGTTATCTCAACGGAGGAGATACGCGCTTGACCCTTTTCATATCATCCACCATGAGGAGCAGGACGATGGCGATGGGGTTACTTCCATGGAGGTTCCTTTAGGATCGAGAATCGACAGGAGTGGATCGTTTGAGGATGGTCGATTCCTCGAGTGCGATTTCTTTGGAGGTACGGAATTTTCAGGTAAGCACATGGGTGCGGAAGGCTCAAGTGCGTGCTCAATACCGCTTTTTGTGACCCTAGTTTGCATTGAAGCTTTACGGGGATGTAAAGCCCTAATATGGGAGTAATGTAAAGACCTGGAAATTTCAAGGTAATTTTATTCTAAATTTTCTTTGATATTTTACAAGAACGTAGTTTCTGACGGTCCCTGATTCCGAGGCCCGGTGTGCCCGGAATCATTTTCTGAAGTTTGGCTCGGATATGTTCGGTGAATGAAAGAGTGGGAATTCCTATATTTTGAACTGGTGCTCGGAATCAAATTCAGAGGGCACCGATGAAACCGCATCGCCAGTTTTTGCTTAAGGAGACGTTTTCTGGAGTTGTGTTTTCACAAGAGAAGTTGAAAAAAATTGTAGAAATTTAATTTATAAATTAACTACAATTTTTATTTTTCTTTTAGTGTTTTCAGGATTTGGGTGGAAGTTGGGTAACTAAACAACTTCCCAAGAGAGGTTATGAGGGTGGTGGGGCCCACATGAACCCCACCCCTTCATATTCTTCAACCCCCCTCAACTCACCATTATCTTTTTTTAACTTAAAAATTAATAACTTATGTTATTAATTGAGTGAGTTAAGTGTGGTTATTTGAATTTTAAACTCTTGAAATTCAAATATTTGTTATGTTAATAAAATAAGAGGTAAGCTTATTTTATTTTGGGGGTTGGAACCATTGTTGCTTGAATATTTTGGGGTGAAAATCTAAGGAAATATAGAATTATTCATCTTCTTCATCGATGAACACGAAGAACACGAAGAATGCATCGAACTCCATCGAAGAACGTCGAGTCCTCGGAGACCGACTACGTGACGCCTTTTACCGCAACAGTTCCTCCGCAACATCTTATTCCGCGACGTCATCTTCCACGACGTATTCTTCTGCGACGTCTTCTTCTGCGACGTCTCCTTCCGCGACGTCTCTTTCCACGACGAATCCTCGTTCGACAAACCTCTGTTCAAGCTCACACGAGTTATGGGTTTTTTTAATTATTTTCATTCGTTATTTCTAGTTTGTCGTTCTTCGTAGTTATACGACCAAATGATATCGATTAATGAGAGGGGGTCAGACCGCACAAACACGGCCGACCCTCCTCCTTTGTCCTTGTTTGATTCATTGTGGTTGGGACGGAACGGTGCAGTGCCGTCACGCCACGCCGTGAAGTTGATCAAGGACGCGACTCCATCGCGCCGCGTCGAAGAAAACCGAAGACACCGCGGCCGGAGCGGGGCCGCGGCGGAAGGGCGCGGTGCCATCGCACCACGCCGGACAAACCAATCCGTGGCCGGTTCCGGGCCGCGGTGGATCAGGGTGACCGGGGCCGGTTTTGGGCCGCTGGTGTCGGTAATGGAGAAAGACCGGCTGTCGCCGGTCCTTGATGACAGAACCGGCCGGCCGGTGCGGGCTAGCCGGACAAAAGAAAACATGGGGAATTAATTCCCGCGGCCGACCCAGCCGCCTCACCGGTTCACTGGGCCGGGCTGTGCCCAGGCCGGGCCGGGCTGTCCCGGACCCGGGGCGGGTTGACCCGGTTCGGGCTGACCGGGGGGTCTCGGGCTGGGTTGGTCTCGGGCACGAAACCCCCGTTTTCGGACCGTCTTCGGTCTTTAGCCCATATCATGGGATACTGACCTCCGATCGACGCACCGTTAGTTGTGATGCGATCCTTGGATCGAGGTGGTCATTTTGATATATCTCACGCAAGGTTTCGGAATACATTAGGTTCAGCCGGGTTGGTTCGTACACGAAACCAACCGGTCCCTCAGAGCGGAAATGCTCATATCTTGAGCGTTGGACGTCTGATTGACGTGCTATCGACTTTGATGCATTCCTCTATGTGAGATGGATCTTTTGGCTTACTCCGCTCAAGATTTCGATGTCGTCGGAGTGCGGTCGGGTTGGTTCGCTCACGAAACCAACCGGGCCCCTGGAATGAAAAAGCCAACAACTCACAGACCGGGAGTCTGATTGATGCTTCGTCTGTCTCGTTGAATTCCACTTGATGAGGCGGAACATTTGGGATACATCACCCGAGTTTTGGATGCAGTTGGATAGTGGCCGGGTTGGATTGTACCCGAAATCCAACCGGGCCCCTGGAACAGAAAAGATGATATCTTTCAGAACGGACGTCCGTTTGACGAACCGTCAGCGGCGTTGGTGATCATGTTGAGAAACGGTCCCTATGAGTATACCCTATGAGATTTTGGGGTACAGTTGAGATACGGCTGGATTGGATCGCCTACGAAACCAACCAGACCCCTGGGACGAAAAGGCTAGTAACTCATAGACCGAGCGTCTGATTGACGCGTCGTCTGTTGCATTGAGAAACCTATGACGAGGAGGTCCTTTGAGATACTTCTTTGTGGGACATTGAGATACATGGAGTATCGACCTGTAGATCGTGGAGCGAACCCTCCCATAGATGAACATGCGGAGTACAGAGACCGTGTAGCCGACTGAGACCTGACGACTGCTTGACCGACTCGACTTGGAATGAGTCGACTAGCCCAGTGGACGGAGCACTACTTTGTGAGGTGCATACCCATGGCGGATAGAGAACTACCTGTGTGACAGTGCAGACCTGCGGTACTCGTCCGGAGAGTACCTCAGTAGGCTACTAGGAGGTGTGCACTACTGTGTTTGGGTGACATACCCCGGCGGGAAGCACTACTGTGTTTCGGTGGCTGACCCGCGGTACTCGACAGGAGGAGTACCTCAGCAGTCTTAGGTTATTGAGCAGTACCTCGGAGTCGTGACAGGACCACTGTACACTCCAGAGACGTGGATCATCAGCAGTTACAGTTTCGATAATGAAAATCCTGGTATGAGCTGAGACTTTTGACCTTTGTGTTTACCCCATGATTGATATGGGTCTCTTGATAACTTAGGTATATGTATGGGCATATACCTGGGTAGTTGTTATCCGTTGATTTCATGATCTTGGTGTTTTCCTCATGATTGAGATGGGTCAGTTGATAACATAGGTATATGCATGAGCATATACCTATGTAGAGGTTATCTGTTGAGATCATCTTTTTGGTTAACCTTGTTGGTTTTAGTGAGACCTTGAGGGTCTCGGGATCCCTACTGAGTATCGTTATACTCACCCCTGCTTGGGCTATGCCCGCACCTCGTTGTGTTGGTTGCAGATGACATGCAGTGCTGACGGAGGCCGAGTGTTCGAGGACTGGACGGTACCCGGAGGTGGACTACATGACGAGTCAGTACCCGAAGGTGGACTTCACGGTGAGACGACACTCAGAGGAGGTTGACGGGAGAGAGCGTTGTGGAAGCTATCTGTACCTACACTTTAGGTAGGATCCGTGGTTGGCGATCTAGGAGCTGCGCCATCTGTACCTACCCTTCAGGTAGGATCCGAGGAGGACGACCCAGGAGCTGCTTCCTTCCTTCCAGCTGTTTGTCTTTTTCTGTTGTACTTTCGTTCAGTAGTTGTTCTACTTTCAGTTGGGTTTGTATTCTGGCCCATTTACTTTTCAGCACTTTCTTTTGTACTTAGTGTTTTACTTCCGCTTGTACTCTGTGGTGTTTTGTTTACTTTTATAAAGGCAATGTATTCCCAGTTATCGGGATTTACGCCTTTGGTGCTAGTCGCCAGCCCCTAGCATATGGAAGGTGGGCTTGGGGTAGTCACGTCACGGGCCCTGAGGACGGGTCGTGACACCTTAGGTATTCTAAGAAACTGGACCGCTGATGTCCCCTTATCACTTCATAGTCATCACATCCAATGTCAGGATTTCCACTTACATTGTGCTTGATTTTAAAAGTATCTAATTCTAAATCCATTGGTCATAACTCAATATTTATTTAATCTTACCTGGATTATATTAAAAGGATTTACTCCTTGAAAGGGTCCCATATACGAAAAATCTAGTCAATCAGATGCATTGTTGGGATGTTATGCCTATTTTACTTGAAAGGGTACAGGTGGGGTCTCGGCTCATGAAGACTGGTCGTTCATACCCGAGACGACCTAGACCGATCGTTCCTAAGGGCCTACAAGACATGGCCTTTCTGTCGTGCGTCAATCCCATCGGGCTATGATGGTAGGCCGATTTCTTGTGGAGCGGCCTGGATTCCCTTGGCACAACCCACTCTAGCGGGTCAGTTAGGCCGAGCCAGGATGTGGCAGGCACCGGGACATGGTAGGCGCCACATCATACTGGTTTTGTGTGGAAGGCTCGACCATTTTCCTCCCCCACATGTTGTCCCAAGGACCGCTTTCTATCACCCACCCGTGGCCTGGACGTGGGTCGCCCGACCTGATGTGGCACCCTAATGGCGATGCGGTTCCGTATAACTTTAGCATGCCTCCACCCACACGCTGCCACTGTCACATTTCTCCACTGAATGTTCCTTCCATGGCCACCAGAAATTCTCTGATGGTCCTTTTTCTGATCCGTGAGAACCTATGCAATCCTCGGGTCTTCTTCATCACTACAATGTGATTTGAGTCATCTCATTATTGATCCTCGTGTTCGGTCATATAGGGAACCTCTAGAAAACTCTTGACATGTCCACATGGGTCTGTCAATGAATAATGCTAGCACTCGGGTATGAAGAGCACCATGAACACTAGAGGGACAGAAAATGACCTTGTTCATTCGACCATCATTTATCCTGTGTGAAGGAAACTGGGAATGGAGTAATTACAAAGTTCATACCCTTCAAGTCCATCAATATTTAAGATTTCTTTCTCAAAAGAACGATCCACGAATCAACATGTTAGTGGGTTGATCCATGTTCATAATTTGAAAAGAATGAACTGGAATTCAAATCACAACGAATAAAACCCCTACCTCATGGTTCGATCTTTCTTTGGAACATATCTTACTTCTGTCATTCTTCATTTCTAAATAGTTCCTTGGTGGCCGGATCTGACAAACGATAAGGAAGGAACATGTGGTGATTTTTCATTAATTATCATTCAATTCATTCCAACGCCACTCATCCAGTGTCATTGATAAAATCTAAGATAATTCCAACGATTAGGTATCTATGTTAAAAAAATAATCGGAGGAAACATGTTTCAACGTTTCTGTTACACTATGTTGCATCGTCATTACACTATTTTATTTATGAAACAATGTTTTTTATGCTTGAGTTGCATCATCATTAAATTGTTTCTTTTCTGAAATGAAAAAATTGTCTCGACGATGCGTTGGATCAAATAACTTTTTTGAATAAAATAATATTTCTAATGTTTATATTAGTTTTCCTTAAAATTACCAAAAATTTACATTTACCTTGGACACGTTCTAGTAGAGGTTATAGAATGCCTAATGAAATAACACCCTCACAAGATCAATGATACTCTAGGATTTACAATCCCTATTAACTATTATGAGTTAGATGGATTTTAAAATAAAATAATAAATATTTTATTATTTTATTTACAGCCACATACAAAAAAATAATTTCCAATGTTGGACCTCACATTCCAATTTTAGGCTATACATAAGAAATTAAATCCCCCACTATATCAAGGGTACTCTAATATTTCCAATACAAGATACCATTTATTAGTTAATAGGATTGGAAAATAATATTAATTTTATTTAATTATTTTATTTATGATCACATCCCAAATATTACATTCAACAGTTGTCCTATAGTAACCAATGTTTTTGTCCTCCAAATAATAGCATGAAATCATGAGATCAACGGTGGTCTCATATATAACATCTGAGTCACCGCTCGTGAGTTACAAGGATTTTAAAAATAAAATAAAAAATTATATTTAATTTATTTATTTTTATTCCATTTTGGGTATTCTTGCTACAGGCCCACACTGACTATACCTCAGTCATTCCTAGGGTAATCCCACAATCTGTAACATAATGGAGCCCTTTAATTTCTGATCTGGGAAACCGTTTAAGAGTTAGTAAAAATTCTCTGGAAAATTGATCACTTGTGCTATTTAAAAACATAAAATTTTTCAATGGACCATTCCGGGCACACCGGGCCAGAAAATTGCATTCGGTCTCAGTGCATGGTCCCATTATTTTTCCAAAAATTCTCTAAAAATAAAACTAGGTATATCCATATTTATTAAACTAGATCTCCAAATAATGATAATTCAAATGACTTCAACAATATATGTGGTGTTATGGATCAGTTGAATCGAAAGAAACATCAAAATAATTGTCAAGAATGAAATAATGTTATTTATTAAATAAAAATAACAAAGGAACCTTGTAAATGTTACATTATAGACATTACGAAATATAAAATATTTGAATAATACATGACTAGATTTTTTAGGTCCCTTCAAAAAAAAGAAAACTGATAGTAGTGAAATGTGTAAAAAGTTCTAAAAGAAGATGATTTAGGGATATTTAATTATTTCATATGTTTAAAAGGATAATAATTATATTTAGTTTGATAAATTTATTCCTAGCCATAGTTGATTCTCTCTCTAATCTACAACATTTCTAAACTTGATAGATTCTCATTAGATCATAGAGGACCATCTCACTTTCATTGTATGGTATTCGTCAACGATAGATTCGTGCACTTATAATTTCATGATAGGTTCAATTCATATCACTAGTTAAATATTTTATTTATTTTTCATTATAAATTTAAATGTCTTGATTTTAGTATTCTTTTCTTCTCCATGTCATTATTTTTGAATTTTTTGTATAAAATTTTTAGATTTTTATTAAATATTCATAATATTTTGAGGATATATCAAGACATGACATTAATGAATCCCATGATCATTCCCCAATAATAAAATGTTTTTTCGAAAAAATTAGTATAATAACCACCAATTTGTTTAATTTACTTAATTAACGAGGGGTCTAATTTTTTTTTGAAAACTATATTATAAACTTAAAATTCATCAGAAAATTAAAAAATTAAGAACATACCTTTTTTCCTCTATTATCATTCACATAACCATGATTTACTATTCTAATTATTATGTATCTCTACTTCATTTTAGTAATTTCCTACAATATTCATATTTTATTCATTATCCCACCATCAATGTTCGTATTCCATCCCAATTACTATATGAATATTCAATATAATCATATTATATATCTACAATTTATTATACGGTTTTTATATATATATACAATGCATCTTTTATTTAATCTTTTTATACAATGATATTTTTATTTTTATTCCTTTATATATATATTCAATATTCAATTATAGTATATTTCTTGTTATCTTTTGAAATATATGAATTTTTTAAGGTCATGAAATATAGGATGTTTAAAAAAACAGAAATACCTATCAAGATGGATTTAACTTTTAATCTCTATATTACAATTATTTTAAAATTTTATATTTTATTAATTTGTTATATGTTATCATTGTTTAACATCGAATTTAAATTATACTATTTAGGAATCCATCAAAATTATGTCCTTGAAATTTTTCAATATGAATGATACTTATAAGAACGTGCGATTTAAAAAATTCTAAAATAAGGCTATTATTGAAATCAAAATACATTCCATATTATAAACTATAGTAACATGATGTAATTTTATTATATGGGTGAATATAAAAAGAATAAAAGAATATATAATTTATTCAGGTATATCTATTGATTCATTTTCATTACATTCATGTATTTAATATATACATATCAGTAAAAAAAGATAACATATTGTATACTAAAATTGTCTCCTAGTAGTCATTTTTCATTCATTTATAAGTTAGATCGTTTAATGATATTTTTTTCTTTGTTTTTTTAATTTGAAATGCTTTAAATTTTCCAAAATTTTATTATTTAATATCTTGTATGTTAATTTCATATTTTTTTATTATTCCAACTTCAACAATGAAATTTGGAAAACAAAATAATTTTTTTATAACATCTACATGATTCCATAAAACCCCAAAAATGATGAGAAAATTAGTTTTATCAAAATATATTTTATATAATTTTCACTAAATTATCATTGAAATACATTGATAAAATATTTAATACGATTTCAATAAAATATAGATTTCAGGTCATCCAAACTATTATAATATAAATTTTACTCAATATTTTGTTACATGAACACAAATAACGAGTCATAATATAAAAAAAAATTAATAGTTAAAAAGATACATTATTTTTCAAACAACAATATGATGGATAAATGAAAATCACTAATGGGAAAACGTCTAATATCCATGGTTTGCATTTCTGTAGAGAGTATTAAACTTTCAATAGACTCATGTGGTGTAACCACATGGAGTGTGTCCAATCCAAATTTTGACTATATAAACGGTCTATATAATATGAAAATTGACTAATTTTCAAAAATAATTATCTATTAGCTTTTGAACTCAGGCCTCCTATATATAGTTAATATTAATTTACCAATATAGAAAATGGATTTAATGTTTATATAGTTACATATTAATAAATATAATAATAATTCATCAATAATGATAAATATTATTAATAAATACTATAGAGATCATTAACCATGGTCATAGACTCTCAACAACCATGCTCAACCTTTTGACAGTGCTTATAATAAATAACCATAAACTCTATGGCCACAAATAAAATTGAATATGATAAATGAGTACCATCCTAAGGGCCAGGCTCATGGACATTGACTAACCACTATGTCACCCCGAGATATTAAATTATATTTTTTCCTATAAAACAAAATTTATCCTATATGATTATTCACATGGAGAAATGAACCAAAACAATCATTGAGATGTTATATAAATAATTATTATGTAGCAGTAGGTTTAGGGAGTAAATAAATAATTAATCTACTTATTAAATATATGTTATAAATAAGAATAAATGACCTTTTTAATATCAATTCAATGAAAAAATTTAGTATGTATAGATAAATAAAAAATAAAATCATTTTAATTGTATAAATATATTTTATTATAAAATTTAACTTTCATATGAAATGAAATTTATAATAGTATTTTTAATTAATATTGAAATAGAAATTACTGGTTATATATTCATTACAATAATTTATCATCAATCTAATATATATTAATATGTGACGAAGAAATTTATTTTATTATTATAATATTTAATTTCAAAAAATGATTTTATGACTTATCTATGTTATATTGAAATTGATTTTTTCATTTTTAAAAATAATATCGTACAAAATAATATAAAAAATTAAATTAAAATTTTCAAATAATGTAATTGTATTTATTGAATTTTTGTGATTACATTTTAGGTACCTTGATAAATAGAAAATAAAAATCTATAAAAGTATTTTTTGAAAGAATGATACCTTTCTAAAAATTTGGTTTTATATAAAATTTAACTATATTGAAATAATGATTCCAAGATTATTTCTAATCATATATATAAATTATATAATAAAAATTTAATTGGTAATAAATCATAAAACTGTTAACAAATCATTGTAATTTAAATAAAAATTTACTACGAATATAGTTTATTATAAAATTATACATTTTATTTTAAAATTTAATTTTCTCATATTTATTATCTAATTAAATTAAATGGATTCCAAATTCTGAATCATCATGTCAAAATTCAATATGCATGATCATATTTTTATTTTCAGTAATAGAAAAAATACTATTCTTATATTTTAGTCATGATTTAAATGTGTTAATAGTGGTAATCTAATGTGTCTTGAATTTTACTAAATAAATTTGAATAATATTGCATCCATAATACTTTTGTTAGGTTTTAAAGTTATACTTAAATGTTTCACCAACATTTTCAAAATAATCTTACTTAAAAATAATGATAATTTCTTCTTACCCCTTACCTAACATTATTTTAAAAAAAATTCCGTCTTTTCTCATTTAAAATGTGATCATTCCCACCAATTCCAAGACTCACACCTATATCCAAATTTTTATGAATCTATAAACAATTTCCATAATATATATCGCATATATATATATATATTCATCTATCCTATTAAATTTTCCACATTATCTTCATTTATAATTGATTCTTCAAAATAATAACAAAATTATCCACGTAGATATTACATACCATTTAACTTCTTTTCTCTATCATTATCTTTGAATATTTTCAAGACTAATTATTAACATATGTATAAAATTACATAAGTATAAATAATATAATTAAATATTATTTTATTTATGGTATGAAGAATATTTATTCCCCTCTAATTGAATAAAAATAATGAAATTGTGGCTCATGCATGTTTCTCGAATGCCACCTCCATGAAAAATATGTTTCTTTTATCATAAGTAGTCAAGTATTGTTCTAGAAATGGTATTAGTGAATTTATATGTTATTTATTTAATGATATAAATTCTAGAAACATAAATTTGTGTTTTTAAAAATTATATTAGCGGTAAGTGATCGCTATAAAACAAACTTCTTAAAATGAAAATAACAATTGGAATATTATTTATTTACTAGTGATAAAATATTTTTCATTTTCTTTATTCTCTTCAAAATAATGATATGAAAAATAATAATATCTAAATAATTATGTCATAATTTTTTG
Source organism: Viscum album (assembly GCA_963277665.1). NCBI lineage: Eukaryota > Viridiplantae > Streptophyta > Magnoliopsida > Santalales > Viscaceae > Viscum > Viscum album. Next base: position 2,047,173,260 of record OY728142.1, read on the forward strand.
ATTATGATATTATAAAAAAAAATATTCTTCCATATCATACACAAACATAAAATTGAAGTATGTTTTTCTTTGGTCGATTTAACCACCTACATGAAAAATAATATAAAAATATATCAAGGATATTTTTAGAATCATTATATTCGATATTTATACATATATAATAATTCTTTTCATTTTTTAAACTTAACATATGTATTTAACTCATAAATTAAGACACCATCATTTAATTATATTAATTTTCTGAGACATGATCATCCTTGATTTCATTATAATGAATAATAACAAAAATTATTATGAAATATAAGTAAAACATATTAAATATTTATAAAACTTCAATCAAATTCATTTTTATTATAATGAATGATGAAATGAGGGATACAAATGAATAAAAATACTACTATTATGAAATTCGTTCAAAATGACCGAGATTACTCACACATGATATTTAAAATAGATAATATCTAACTAATATATATAATGAATAATTATATATAAATTTAATAAAATATTCTTGATATTGAAATGGTTTTTAAATATGAAATTATGATAGTTATTTTATATATATAGTAGATTCATGTGTTTTTGGAAACTAAGAAATTAATGTAAGGGTTGTTTGTCTCAAAATTATAATTTTGAGACACATTTATTATTGTCCACCATAATAGGTTTAATATTAATTGATTATTTTAGAATCATGTTATTATACCATTTTAATTGATTTTATACAGTTTTATTATCAATATCATATTTATCTTTATATGGATTTCATGTAAAAATATTATATTATTTTAACATGTTTTGTTAACTCAAACATCTCCATTGAGTTATAATTCTTCATATTTAACATCATTATTCCAATAATGTTTTCATAAAAAATAATATTTTATTTTATGGTACATTATCTTCCGACTTTTTTAGAATTATGATTTATCCCCAATATTTTTCCTTGTTCAATTACTTTCCAATAAAGTATATCACATTTTAGAATAATTGTAAACCTATTAAATTATTGTTGTCCCTCCTAGTGTATGATTTCCTTAAAATAATTGTTCATGTTTATATTTAGAATAAAATTATTTTTGATCTAATGTGACCTTCATATTTGACATCAATTGTTTTCCAAATAGTGTTTTATTAATTTTTTTATGATGTGGTATTTGACTAGAAATATTTAAAAATTTTAAAATTGATTTATTTCCATGATCTATTATTTTATATTCCACTACACATTTTCATATTATACTCTTTATGTATTTTAATGAAACAGTTTTTTTAGGATATATTTTCTGAAATGTAAAATTATCCAACATATTTCACATCAACTTTTTACAAATAAATTTTAATGTTTCTCGCAAATTCGTATATTTACGATAATGTTATAAATGATTAATAATGTGTATATTTAAGTTTAAATGGATCTAAACAGATATTTCATGCATTTCAGCAATTTTATATGAAACATACTCTCTATATCATTATTGATTCTAAAATAAATTATAACTTTTATAGTTCTGTTAATACATTTTTTTAAGTATTCAGTTTTATTTGTTAATTAAAAAGTAGTCTTTTTAATTAAATTGATATTTTTCCAAATTTCCCATCTCCCTTTATTTATTACCATGATGTTATCATATGATTCCATCCACTTAATTTCTTTGTCAAACCTATCGATTGGTTTTGTATTATAATGAAAAGCATTTTTAACCTGGGTTAAATATTAATTATGGGAATTATGTATGGTTTTCTTATGTGTAACAATAATGTGATAAATATGATTAGTTGTCCATAATAGAGATCAAATAAATTTGGTAATGATTTAATATATGTAGATGGTGTTGTTTTCATTACTCGATTTCATGTTTTGGTAAGGTTTTATAATAATGTGCCAAACCAAATTAGTAAAGTGAAGGGCACTCACTAGTACATATATAATTTATTATGTAAAGAATTAATATATAGAGATAAAATGATCATGATGCATTGGAAGAATTATATTTTAATTTTTTATGATAACATATCGAATAAACATGGTAATATTACTTTACAACACCTTAGTGAAGAACATTTTAGATATGCTTATGAATACCTCTTATTTATGTTAAAAACATATTTCAAGGATATGCATCAAGTAGATATGATCATTTTATTACATTTTTACTTATAATCAAGAAAATATGTTAATATTTTTATGTTATTCTCTGAGCCATACCCATGATTTGTTCTGATTTCATTGTTTATACCTTGTTGATAATTAGAGCTCAGTCATTTGTTATATTTCTAATTGAAATTTTTTGGATGAGGAGTAACATGTAATATTAGTATAGTATAATTTTCACAGTGAATAATTTTTTAGAAATTTTATAGAAATTTTATTTATTAATATGTCTCTTATACATAGGGAAAAAATCTACTAGTTGAAAATGGGACATGTATTTTTTAGTTAATGTTATGTCTTAATTATCAAAAGAAAATATAATCCTAAAAGGAAATGGGAATGAATTGAAAATCAATATTTTATATATTTCATCCAGTTAAAAATTCAATATTTTAGGGAATCATAGTTAGCACAAGAGTAATCATTATATAATATTAGTGGTTAGGATGTTAGTTGATGATAATTTGATGGTCAATAATATTATTAATGAACAATGTTTAAAATGTATAGATAAAAAATAGAAAATATTTAGATGGGTTATTTTTTTATATTAAAGTGGGTTATAAACTCCCCTAATCACATTAGATATGGTTTTAAATAATAACCACTAATGCTAAATCCCAGTCTTTTAGTGGTTGTTTTGATGAACCATTGATAATTGGACGTGGAATTTAGGTGTGTTGAAATTAGTGGTGGTCTAAATACAATCTAATTTAAGCCTATATTTTCTAGAACACAAATATTATTGGTGATTTTTAACCACATTTAGTTTATTTTTTTCATTAATTTTAGTGTTAGTTTGTAACAACCAATAATGTTGACCAATTTAGTGGAGGTTTTCACAATATCCCCTAAAATATTTTAGCATGTCCACATAATCAAACTCTACCCTCCTTGGATCACATCAATTGAACCTAATCATTTTCAAAAGCTGGGGAACCTACTCTCCCCTCTAATGGTCGCCTCTTGGGTGTGTGCACCATCACTCTCCATTGTACCCCGCATTTCCAGAGTTTTGTCCATGTGAGCACTATCGAGCCAATCCATCATGTCCTCATGTAGTACCCAACACTATAAATGTGGGTTCCCGAATACCCCCATCATGAGAAAACATGTAATATATAGTCACATGGGATTTTTCACACCCTTAGAGAATTTAAATAGAAATTAATTATTTAATAATTGTGTTCTAAATTCAAAATGTAGAATGACTTAATAAAAAAAATATTCATAGTTAATACAAGTATTTTTGAATAAAAATATATTATTTTATTTTAATATATTAAGAAATTAAAATTTATTTATAGATATATACATATATACATATATTAATATAATATTAATTTTATTTTAAATATATAAAAAAAATTTATTTGAAAATTATTATTATAATTTGATTTAAACTAAAAAATTAATTTTATAAATTATCTGAAATAATTAAGTTAGCTAATTTAAATTATGATTTAATTAAACTACCACATAAAAATGTTATAACTATGTATATATATAATTTTAATACATTATTTCAAATAATAATTGATTTGTTTTATAAAAAATAAAAAAGGTTATTTAAAAATTAATTTAAGATTTCATATAAGAAAATTATGTATTATAATAAAAATTTCTATCATGGATTCATATTACATATGTGAAATTTATTTATTGATTTTAATTTATATATTAGTTATGGTAATAATTAAATTAACATAATAATAATAAATAATATGTTTAAAAATTGAATTTATAATAAAAATTTAAAATTAGTATTATATTTAAAACAATGAAATGAAATTATAAAAAAAAATATGTATAATAACAAAATAATTATAAATATATAAAACACTAAAAATTAATGGATTACCAAAAAATTATAAGAGGATAAAAAATAGGGATAAATAATTCAATCTGAATCAAGAGTTTGGGATAGGGTTTAGAAGAGGCCCACACATCCATCCAACCAGTCGTTCCAATAATTCTTCCATGGTAGAATCAAGACCATGTCTAGTCACAATGGGTTCTTCATCAGTTGTCATTGAGCCCAAGCATAAGTCGAGGTCGACATTGTGGGAAGAAGTTGGGTGAGTGATATGCGAATGATTTCCGTTGAGTGCTTCTGATCTTGTAGTGTTAGATCTCTAATGAATGTTGACTTTCAAATCATCCCATTGGAATAGTTTATTTGATTATTGATATTAGAATCTTATCTGATATCATGTGTTTATTTCGTCATCTACCATAATTTTATAATATGTGCATTTTTTTGGATTCAATGTATTCGTCGACACCCTAAATTTCATTGATTTTTTTTGTATATATGAATCATCATTCAGATTCATTATTAAATTAATATTTGTTTTTTTTGATGATTTTAATTCAAGAGTTTGTCAATATGGACCCATTAAAGAATTTTTTTGGGTATTGTAAATATGGATATGAAAGTGATATCTGCCTCTTGAGTCCATGATTTCTATATAGAAAATGATAGTCTCAATGATAATGGCCACTAGTAGAGCACACATCAGATTTTATATTTTTGGTTTTATAGATTATTGTTTGGATTATGTATTTTTTCTTTTTTCAAATGATATCATAATTTTTATTTAGAAATTTTTATTTTCTAAATGTCAATTTATAATGGTTTAATGCATATCCTTCTATTTTTGTTTCTTTTCTACAAATCCTTGTGATGAAGCTTTATCAATCATTTATTTTTCTTCCTTATACATAGTCATATTCACCATTTTTTCATTCTATTAATTAGGGTTGATGCTCTTTATTTTGGGTTCAATAATAATTTAATTTATATGGAATAAGAATTTTATTTGATGTAAAATACACACAGTATTTATAGTTGTTTTTATTTGATAATAGGGGATAGAAATAGTGTTTTGTTTGTTATTTTGGCGAGGTATGAAGTAGCCTCTACCATCCTCTCCCCATGTATACATTTCAATTGATGGTGTATAAGAGTTGATTAGTGTCAATAGGGTGAAAATTATTTACACATTGAATTGGTGGAATTGGTAAGGGTCATATATTTGTCATTAAAGTACTGAAAATTAAATTTTCCTAAGAGAAGAAATTATAGTTATTGATTTTAAAAATATGGATTTGGGTTTTTCGAAACTATGGTGTCCAGTTTTGCATATGACATTTCATTTACATAAATTATGTTTCTTCTTCTACTATTAAGATGTCTTTTAAACAAATTATCTCCATTTAAATGAGATATACATATATATGTTTATAAATATATATTAATTCAAATCAAAAATGGTTAGTAGTATTGAAAAATTCATTATATTTTTAGTAAGCTATTTTCTAAATTTGTTAGACAGTATATTTAATTATGTTAAAATTTTGACATTATTATCAATGATTTCGGATGATTCATCTTATATAATTACATATTTTTTAATTTGATATTATTTATCAATTTTTTATTCAAAAATGAATTTATTTTAGTTATTATTTGATATGTATCTATATACTAATGTACATTTACAATATGTATCCTTTTTAAATAAATTATGATCATCCAAATATTATGTATGAAAATATAAATTAGAAATATTATATATTCATCATGTGATAAGTATTTTAGGCATAAACCATCATTATGGCTATATATCGATCATATTTCATGTCACTTCTTACATGAATTTTCATATATAGGTATATATGTATACTCATGTGCATTAAATAAACATTACTAAAATGATTTTTATGGGATTAAGAAAGAAATTTTAAGTACATGAATGATAATTAATATTCTATGTAATTATGTAGTTTTTATGTAACATTCTATTTGGACCTACCATGTAAAAACATGTAATTTCAAATAAAAATAAGTAATTATATATATATAAAAATAATTAATAGTTATACAATGATTTTCATGTATGATTATATATATATAAGTGTACTAATGATATTTTCATGTTATTATAGTATAAAATCTATTGGAAATGTATATATATGAAGAAAACTAAACAATATTTTCATAAAACATTGGACTATGTCATTGTAAATATGGTAGTAAGTTGGGGAGTGAACTCAATCCACCATTAAGTGGATAGTACCAATATATCCTTAAACATTACAAGTTTCAATAGTATTTTGATTCCAAAAATCCTGGTTATAGTTTGTAAAAAATATCCTTGGTATATTATTAATTTAATTTGAGAGTATTCAATTTTAAAATATTGATGTAATTTTAAAACATAAATATTTTCAATATTATTTTCAATGTTAATTCAGAAATTATTTTTATGGAATTAAGTAAAGAAATTTCTAAAGAATTTCTCAAATATTATTTCAATTTAAGATAATTTTAGTATATAAATGATTTTCAAGACCCCTTACTGCGTGATTAAATGCAGAAACATTGTTTTAAATTGATTTTTCATAGGTATCTTAGGAGTTATACTTCATAAAACATCACCTTGGGAGCTAGAAAACATGGAATCAAATTAGAATATTGTTTTATTTTTGTTTCATCTTTGTTAAAAGTAACAATGTATCTAATACTCCAGAACCTAGACTGGTAAATGGTCCACATTTGTGTTTATGTGTTGTGTAATTGCTTAGTTACTTTTATAATGAAAATCACACAACATTTTCAAGAACTGAGACCAGAAGAGAGAGTTCAAGGTGTTATAATTGGTATTAGAGGCACAATCTAGACAACGTAAGAGATTTGAGGGTGTCTCTTGGGGAAATCAAAATCTACACAATAGTGTCTTATTTAGTTAATTAAGACCCCTTGTAAATTCCATAATTATGAATATGGAAATTCAGAATCGTCATTAGTTCGAACAAATTTTATGAGTGAAATTCATTTATGGGGGGATAATGTTACACCTCAAGATAATTTAAAATGTAACAGATTATTTAATAAATTATTTATAAATTCAATATAAGGAATAATTAAATAAAAAGGTATTATGTTTTTATATAATAGAAATATGTTTTGAATAAATATATGCTATTTTACATTTATATATTCTGAGATTAATATATATTTTTTGATATATACTTATATTAATATATGCATATAATTATATTTGTATTGTAATTTTAAAAAAAATATGTAAATGCACATTATTATTATAATTTGTTTTACAAAAATAAAATACTTCCATAAACAATATGAATGAATTAATTTATCCAATTTAAATTATGATTTTATTAAATAATAATATAAAAATGGTATAACTATATATATATATATTATTAAAAATAATTATTGTTAAGTTGTATAAAAATGTGAATAGTTGTATAAAAATTAATTTATGTTTTCAAATAAAAAATTATATAATTTGATAGTGAAATTATATCATGAATCATAATACATATGTCAATTTTAATTAGTGAATTTAATTTATATATTAGTTAAGATAATTATTAAATTAATATAATTATAATAAATAATATGTTTTAAATATTCAAACATCTAGAAAAAATGAAAATTCGTATTATTATTAAAATGACAAATTGAAATTAATATAAAAATGAAATGTAATATATATATATATATATATTGATGAATACTAAGGTATTACAAAAAAATTATAAAAGGATCAGAAATTTGTATAAAATGATTCAATAAGAATCATGAGTTTGGGATAGAGTTTCAAATAGGATCATGCAACCATAAAGAGAGTTGAGCCTAGTAGTCATCCATAGTAGTTTCAAGGCAAACTCCTTTTTAAGGGGTTAATCCTCAATTGTTAACGATTTGAAGAGGGACCCACGGAAACGTCGAGGATGTCAGATGATTATGTAAGATGCATAAGATTTCGATTGTGGGCTTCAAGTCTTGTCAGGATACATTGTAGTTGAGTGATGATTTTCAGATATGCAAGTTAGACTAGTTTATTTGATTCTTAATATTTAAATATTATCTAATATCATATGAAAAATTTATCATCTACATTTCTTTTATTTCATATGATGTTTTTTGGATTCAATGTATTAATATATTTCCACAAGTTCATTGAATTTCTGTATATCCGATTCTTGTTTTATATTCATTTTTAAATACATATTTTTCTTATTTGTTTATTTTTCGTCCAAAATTTTCCTACCTGGTTCCATTCATTGATATTGGGGTATTTTAAATTATGATCCTAAAGAGATATCTACCTCTTGAGTCAATGATTCTTATATTAAAAATGATGCTCTCAAGATTAATGATAACCAATTTATGACTCTTCTAATTTTCCAATAGTCAATTCAAATATTTCAGTTGTGAATCATTTTTTTCTGTTTTCAAATTATATCATCATTTTTATTACTGAATTTTATTTCCCAACATCATCTTATAATTATTTAATTTGGGTCCATATTATATTGTTTCTATTATTAAAATATTCATGGTGAAGCATCATCAACAAGTTATTTTCCATCTTTATCAATTATCATATTCGTCCAATATTCACTCAACGAATTCCATTTGATGTAATTTTTTTAAAATGTTTTTTAATTTAAATTGAATTAGAATTTTATTTCAGGTGTTATAACTTCAAAATTAGTTTTTTGGATTAAATTATAGGGAATATAGTTAGTGTGTTGTGTGTGAGTCTGGAGAGGTAAGGAGTATCCTCTACATTATAATCCCCTAGTATTCATTCCATATCTTGGTGTATGGGAGTTGAGCAGTGTCAATAGAGACAGAATTTCCTACACAACGAATTCGTTGAATTGGTAAGGGAAATTTAATTTTTGTTCAATTACTTTAAAACATATTTTCAACCGAGAAAAACATATAGTTATTTATTTCAAAACTAGAGTTTCTAGTTTTTCTTAACTGTGGTTTTTGGTTTCATAATAGGCTTTTCATTTTAATAAATTATTTTTAATCTTCTTGTGTTATGTGTTTGTTTTCGTAAAAAAAATCATTTTTTACAAAGGCACACACATATATGTGGTTATATGTATGTATTTGTCAAAATCAAACTTGTTATTTAATCTCGAATATTTTGGAAGTTTTTTTTCAAATCTGTTGTTCAGAATTTTTTATAAAATCAATTTAATAATGATAAAAGTTTGATTTTATTCTGATAATTGAACTTATTTCAGAAGAATCATCATATATAATTACATGTTGTTTTAATTTGATTTCATTTATCGATGTTTTATTCAAAAATAATTTTTTTGGTAACATAGAAATATACTTATATTATTTTCAAGTATAAAACCTTTTTATATAAATAATAATAAAAAAAATATAATGTATAAAATTATAAATTAATAATATCATAAATTCATCGCGTCATATGCTTTCCATACAAAAACCATTATTATGGGAATATATCGATACCTTTTTAGGTCACTTAGTACATGAATTTTCATATATAGGTATATACGTATACTCATTAGCAATGAATACAACTTAAAAACTGATGTTTTGAGATTATGAATGAAATTATAGTATGTGAATGCTAATTAATCATCCATGTAACTAGGAATTGTTTTTGTAAAATGAGATTTGGACATACTAAGTCTATACATGTAATTACCAATAAAGGTCCGTATTTATATATCTATATAATAAATGTTATCATATGAATTTCATGTATTATTATATATATCTATAAACATATAAATGTACTAATTTTTTTTCACAGTTTTGAAGTAGAAAATAGAGTTCAAATGTAAGTATGTATATAATGTAAGATTTAAAATATTTTTTTAAAATCTAGCAATTGGTCGTAGAAAATATAGTATGAAATTATGGAATGAAATCAATACTTCATTATTTGTGTAGGCCCATGATAGCCTTCAATGTTAAAAGTTACCACAAGTTTTTGCTTCCAAAAAGATCGCATTTATTTTTTCAGAAATACCACTGGATAATTTATAATGAAATTTGAGCATTATTATTTTCATAATATTTAAGTATTTTTAATATGTAAATAATTTCCATATTATTTTTCAAAGGATTTAAGGAATGTATTTTTAATGAATTAATTGATGAAATTTGGGATTATTTTCTGAAAGACTATTTCAATGAAAGTTACTTTAAAAAGAATTCCTAAACTTTTAAAACCCCATACTGGGATATTGAATGCCCTCCCTTTGTTATAATATAATTTTTCATACGTATCGTTGAAATTCTATTTCAGATAGCATCGCTTTTAGAGTTAGCACGCACTAAAATGTAGTAGGAGTTTGTTTTATTTTTGTTTCAACTATGATAAAAGTATGATGATATTTAATCCACTAGAACCCAAACCGAATAAATGACCCGTTTTCTATTTACTTATGGTGTAATAATTTAGTTACATTTATAAAAAAATAACACAATATATTCAAGAACGGAGTCTAGAAGAATAGGTTCAAGCTGTTAAATTATTTGACATTCTTTTTTACGTGATGCTAGAGGACGTGTTATAACACTCCACGTAATTGAATGTATTAATATAATTCACATTGTACTATTCATATATACTTCAATTTCTATTGATATAAATAATATTTTTATAATATATTTAAATAAATTAAATATCTAAACTATAAATACGTATATATAAAATAATTTGTTCATGTTTATATTATGTAAGTATTAGATTTGTAGAATATTTATATTGTAATAAATTTAGACATTTATATAAATAATATATTTATATTTCTACATTTTTATTAATCCATATAGTCAAATACATATATGTGTATTAATATTAATATATATATATATATATATATATCTATATATATTCTACACATCATTATAAATTAAATATATATATATATATATTTCTAAAAATATTTATACTTATTTTCATACATGTATATATTACAAATTTATATATTAAATAAATAATATATATACAATTATATTTATATGTACACAATTAAAAAATATTAAAAAATATCTTACGTTGTTATATGAATATATTATATTATATATTTATAAATACATTTGAATCTAGAAAAATTTATATTATATATATATATATATTATATAATATATATATATAATAGAATAATATATATAGAAAGATTGTATGAATTTTCATATATAAATATTTTTTACAAATATATATATATAATTATATGTTTATAGTTATTGTACATATACACGTATATAGTATATTAATTTTAATATATTTATGTATATTAATAAAATACTATTTAATTTTCAATAGTTGAATATCTATATTTACAATTTTTTTATATATTTAATAAACAGATATATGTAATAATATATATATATATAATATTATTATGTATCATATATATATATATATATGTAATCTTATATAATTTATATTATTATATAATTATTTTTATATACTTAAATTTGTGGATTTACATATATATTTTTCTATTTAATTTATTTATATAATTTTCTTATAAAATATGTTGATATTTTATTTAAATAAATTTATACAATGTTTTTATAATACACATACAAAAACTTTATTTAATTTTATATATTTTAAAAATAATAAAATAATATTAGAAGTGGTTAAAATAATAACTATTCAAAATCAATCACATCGATTATGAAATCCCCTTAATTATATGCATGTTTATATATGTTATTTAATTTAGTTTTATAATATAAATTATAAAAATCAAAATAGTTTTTTTATAATTATTTAAATAACTTATTTGTATATATGTAATTGTATAATATATTTAAGTGTTTATCTTATAATTAATATTATATGAAATATAATATTATAAAAATAAAATTTCAATATTATACACAATATAAAAATATATTTATGTATACATATAATTAGATTAAATACAATTAGACACACAAACAGAAACACACACACAAACAAAAACACACACACACACACATATGGATTTAATTTTGAAAATATTGATTGCTAAAACCCCCGATAATATCATAAATTATAGAGGGTATTGAACCCCCCCCCCCCCCCAAAATCTATTGTGTTATAGTGGGTTTAAATACCCATCCAATCACTTAGATTATATGGTGTTGTGATCCCCCATCCCATTTTAGAGGATAGAGGGGGTTCAAAACCTCTACTATTTTTTCAAAAAAGTACATAATATATATATATATCCTATAAAATTTTAAATATTGTAATATATATATATATATATATTTCCTCTATAATATTACACAATATATTGCACCACTAATGATTAAATTTAAAAATATTTAAAATTATGTCGCACCCCCCATTTTCATGTATGTAACCCTTTCATTAAGATTTTTAAGAATATAAATATTTTTTGTGATGTTTGATAGAGTTTGGAAGAGTTATTGAATGGTTCCGAGTATTTTCAAAAGGTTAAATGTTAGGGCATGGTTTTTAGATGCCCTGGAACTCCTTCATGAAACCATGCACAATGATACATGGTCTACTGGGTTAGCATGCTGGTTGTTGAATAGGTTCTCCAAACCATGCAAACACATAGTAGAAACTATGGAATATGGGAGAATGATCATTTTGATGGTTGGGGAATGGTTTTCCAAATAGTATTGTCCCACCTCATTAGGTTTCCCATGATGTAGAGACTTGCGTACAATTATTGCAAAACTTTTAATATCGTTCTACTAACCATGAACGGTTTAAAATCAAGATCAAAAAGTGGATATGGGGGTAGATTTTGTTCTACTCTGATTTCTCTTAAAATTTAACCTAACTCAATATTTCTTCCTCTAAAAGGATATGGAATCTTTCTCCATTGATATTGATTCGATCTGACTACCTTTTCATATGCATTAAAGTTGGACTCTATTGGAATGTCCCGTTTTGTGGTTGTTTTGGAAAATTTTCTTATATATATTTTCTTCTGTCTATTGTTTTCATAGATGATGTTTTTTTTGACATATCTAACGTTTTTGGATCCATTTTTTTATGATTTTTCATTTTTTATGAAATTAGAAGAGATATAAGGTAGGTTATTAGAGATTCATCATAGTGTTGTGGATGTTTTCATGTTAATCATCATATTTGTCAGAATTCCTATGTTATGTGGCGTCAATGTCAACTCTTATTATTAAAACATGAGGAATTAATTTCAAATTGATTTTTTTTCTTGAAATAATTTGTGTATTTGGCGTGCAATTCCTGATAGAAAGCCTCTGGAGGGACAATTTTTTAAATTATTGATTTCAGATGTTTTATTGGGTAGTGAATTTTGAATCATGGTTTTAATATGATGATTTTAATATGGTTATTTGGATTTGAGGCATAAAATTGTGTGTTCTATAAAATGATTGTTTTATAAAAATGCTATTGAAAATATGGTTTTGGATTGTGGTCTGCTTATATGGGTAATCATGAGTATAATGGGATGTATAATGGTCTTGATGTACCACTGTCAATGGAATGGATTATGGATATGAATTTCGACATTAAATGGTAACACTAATATTACATGGTTGATAATTTTTGTGTGTTTTTGGTTATGATAAATTTAATTTATTATGAAAACATGGAAAATGAGAAAAGTAAAAATGACTTTTTTGGGTTCTTCCATGGTAATTTGTTTACTTGGTAAAATATTTTTGACATGTATTTTTTTATACATATATTTTACACTATTAAATTTCTTATATATAAAATGTTTTATATAAATTTAGATAACATTTTTGTACTATTGTAATGAGTAGGTAGGTAATTGATGACATGAAAATGAGTTTTATTACTCAATTTTTTTTGAAACATTAGAGATTTGCTTATATATTTCATCCATACATATGAAATGGTAAATTATCAAAAATATATAGTGGATCATGATACATGTGATGTATGGTGGGGTTGGGGGATGGAGCATTATTAGAGTTATGGAGCCATGCCTTTGGAGTCATTGGGTTTTCTATGTTTTTTAATATGATTTGTACTTGGATAATAGTTATATTTCACTATTGTATATTCTTGTAGTTTGTTTTTGATATCAATTATATTAGTATAGGCCATTTTACATTTTTATCATGCATCAGGTAGTTTTTACTTTTTTATGGAATGTTTTGATAGTTATGTCTATATATAGAGTGAAAATCATCCCCCGGCTATTAGTGATGGCTTTGGAATTTATTTCCTTCTTTTGGCATCTTTGGGATGTCGCTTAAGTAAAAGTGACGTCCTTTCACCATAGCAAGGAAGTGAGGCGGGGCATGATATTACAAGTGGTATCATCATGGTCAGTCCTTGACATGAAAATGATATCAATCTTGGTCAGTCTTTGACTCGATTATATTTTCCCGCTCTTGGAGTTTAAATTAATACATGTATATTCGTTATGCTGGATTTGAATAAAGTAGAAGGATTGTTAGGACTTGAAATGTAAAGAATAAATAGATGTAGCTATGATTTTTATTTTAACTTCATGTGACAAGGTATTTGGGTGTGTAAGTGTTTTGGAGACAATTATATTAATCGCAATCTCATTTTCAGGGGGTTAGAAAATAAATGGACCGTGATATTCATTATAAAAATGACTCCCCACTAGGAGATCATATTTCATTTTGTCTAATGCTTTATGACATTGGATCATAAATTTTGTTTTTAATAATTTATTATATTTATTCTCAAATGTGAGATTTGAAAAAAATTCAAAATATGGAAATGTTGAAAATTGATATATTTAAAAATAAATGTGGAATATTTATAAAATTTTTTAATGTGAAAATTAAAAATTATGGAAACAATGTTTTGATTGTATGATATAGTAGAACATGAAATATTTATGCCGTCAGATGATATTGAGATAGATTTATGACATTTATTCTATAGATAAATATGGAACCCATTAGGAATTATAGAACCCAACCAGAAGACGATTCTGAGAATGAAGTTACACCTATGACACATGTTAAGAAAAAGTAGGTCAAATGTATAGTCCATACATTAATAGATATGGTTAGTGGGAACATAAGGGATAAATTAAGAAAAGTGGATCATGTTTTTTACTTCCCAAAAAATAAACTACCCACATTCGAGGTGACTTTTAAATCAAGAAGATAGAGGTTAGGATGAATTGGAAAAATCAATTCTTCGACTACCTTATAACACTAGTTGAGATGAATGTCAACAAAGTTATTTATATGCTAGAGGATCATACATGAAAGAGGTGAGATTTATTTTTCCATGATAAATAATTCAAAGGTATTTTATTGAACAATTTTGAATTTTTTTTAACACAGATATATATCCTCATACGTTCATGATCCCTAGAATAATGGAATTCTTCATCTTGAAATAAGAGAGACTCTAAGTGAAAAAGTACGCATCTAAATTCATGAGGATAGTTAGATTTGACCCTGAATATCCTGGTATCTTTCATTTAAAGGAACACATTTTTGAATCAAGGATGAAGTTTGAGATTCAATCCAAGATTTTAATTCTATGAATAACTGATTAAACAGAGACGGTAAATAAGGACATGATGGTCAAAAATAACATATTTTTAAGTATAGTTGGAGGGAGTCTGTTGATACATAATGTAAATGATGAGAACTCTAGTTCTGAGAGAATTTGTATGAAAGAAACTTATTACCAATATAGAAGGATGGAACAATAACATATGGATGGTTTGATAAATATTACTCCAAGATCCAATAGAAAATGTGGATGTTTTTAGCATGGTTCGTTCAACCACATGAAGAATGTGTGATCAACCTCAAATAGAGAATATCATGATTTCAATAATATGGGGATTCACTTGAAATATTGTTATAGATATCCATGATCAGGTGTTTGAGACACTTTTATGTTGTCACATATGTCATATTATTCAATGTGAAGGGGGTATAAAAATAACACAAATTTGTAAAACAAATCTAGACATGTTGATTATAGGAATACAATGAATCCTTAGGTAAGGAAATATAGATAGTTCAGTATGGAAAAATTACACTGAGTAAGATGTTTCATGGTGTTGAGCATGTGATTTTGGATTGTAAATATAGATCATAAGTGGTTCTAGGTATGACAACATTAAATTATAACCTTATTCCATCATTTTTTTAAACAGGTGCATCCTATTCCATTATTGCTTCTCATGATATTAATTTTATGGTCTTTAACGTTGATATGTTTCCCTTAATGTGGAAACTTAAAATCCTCATGATCAAATATAATTTTCATCCTTTATTTGTTGATTATGTTTTATAACTATTGATGAAGCTAAGTTTATATAGGATTTTATTGTTCTTAAAATAGATTTCTATGACTATATCCTATGTATGGATTGGAAGAAAATGATCACGACTCATATTTACAATTATACCCAATGAGTGTGTTATAAAATTGATGATGGAATAAATCATCTCATTAAATGAGACAAAATTGGAATGGTAGGTGCAATGGGCTTGTTGACAACAATATTTGGAATGATATCATACCAATTTGAAGTGTTTAAATTGGAATAAATGGAATAGATCAAGAATAAATGTTTTACTACAGTTTTTTAACCATTTTTGAATGCTTTTCCTAAAAAATACTCTTGGTTCCACACATAAGAGATGTTTGGTTTATGATTGATCTCCTTATGAGGACCAGTCCAATCTCACTTTCAAAAAACTGAATGGGACCAGTATAATTAAACCAATCAAAATTATTGTTGGATGAGTTGAAAAGTAAAATGTTCATTCAACCTATCTCATATCACTTGGTAGAACCAATATTGTTTGTCAAAAAATTGGATGAAAAAATTTAGTTGTGTGTATACTATCATAAGATTAACTATGTTACTATAATGAATCAAATATTTTCTTCTATACCTTGATTATTTTTCAGATAAATTGATTAGATATTAGTGAATATATATGATTATATCTTCATCGGGATATCACTAATTGTGGATTTGAAAAGGATATTCTGAAAACCAATTTCTAAAGTAGATATGCCCATTATGAATATGAATTCATTCCTTTTTGTCTAATGAATTTACTATCTGTCATTATAGACTTGATGAATCTGATATTTCAAATGAATAATGATTATTTTCTAGTGCTGTTTATTTATGACATATTGATGTATTCAAGGATAAGGGATGTGAATGAGGATCAATTTTTGATAGTTCTAGGAATCATGACTGATTAATTTATGTTTTCCAAATTATAAAAGTTTGAGTTTTTTATAATATAGGTACATATCCATGTCCATGTAATCTATGAAAGGGGAATTTAGTTGGATCCATAATAGATAAAGGAGAAATCTCATGGAATCAGAAAATAGAATGTCTTTAATATATGAAATTTATTTCTCTAGATTGTTATAGGTAAATGGTTTCCCTTACTACTCACGAGAATATTCACTTATGATAGCATTGAAGGGGAATAATGGTCCATTCCAATAAAATGGTGAAATATAGATGTATTTTCAATAGTTTAAGGTTCTTCTTACATCGATGCCTATATTGATATTACATGAATCTAGAAAATTGTATGTTGTTTATTGTGATACCTTGGGTTTGGGGTTGTGATGTGTTCACATAAAGGGATGTGATGTTGTTACTTATGGATCAAGGTCATTATTATTTCATGAGACCAATTATCCAACACAATATTAGGAGTTTACTACCATAGTACATGATCATTATTATTTGTTTCATTACAACTTTTGTGATAAATTTAATGTGTTTATGGATCATAAGATCTTAAAATATATTTTTTCACAAAGGGATAAGAATAAGTGTCAATGAATATAGATGATGTATCTAAAAATAGTGGAATTTTACTAGATGTATACCTTAGGAAAATCCAATTCAGTGAAAGTGGCATTAATTAGAAATTTAAATCCTACGTTGTAAATAGAGGCATCAAATTAATGGTATTTGAGGTTATAGATAGCATGCATGAACATAGAATGTAAAGAAAAATATGATATTATAGTTTTATTTCATGTTTCTATGGTACCTGATTAGGTGAACATGGTTAAGGAGGCACAATCATCCAATTCAGAATACATTGTTACAAAGCAAAAACTCAATGGTGGGTAGACCATTTAGGTATGTAAAATGGATTGGAGATTAGTTTCATGGTTTCATGATCAGATGATAACACCTATTTATTATTAGGATCATCTTCCCCATGCTTAGTACTATCAGTGATTGGTTGTTAATCCTGTAATATTGAAGATCTATAACCCCTCAAAAGCATAATTTAAATGTTTCATTTTTAAATGTAAAGTGGAATAGCTTTTCTCAAAATGATGAAATTGCCAGTAGGTTAAGGCAGAGCATCAGTAACCAACAGGTGTGTAGTTGTCTTTACCAATTAATGAATGTAAATTAAAATAGGTAGCCATGGATTTTGTTATAGATATCCTAAGAATGAATCAAATACATAATTCTAGATGGGTGATATTTAATAAGATAAAAAATTTGGTCAATTTCATATATATATTCGTGACTCTCATATGGTGGAGGACTTCATAAAAAATATTTATTCATGATTTTTTTAAGTGGTATGGAGTACCAGTTTTGATGGTGTCAATAGGAGATTCGAGGTTGATGTCTCTCATCAATAAATACTTATATAAGTAACTAGGGACTTAGTTGACCATGAGTACAATGTATCAGTCAAATAAGGATGGAAATTACAAAAGAAGGATACCATTGTTGGAACACATGTTTTAGACTTGTGTATGGGACTTTAGTGGCTCATGGGAAGAGAAAATACTAATAATGGTATTATAATGTAATAAAAGTTATCCAACATTGATAAATATGGTTCCTTTTGAATCATTAAATCAGAATCATTATCATTCTCCACTTAGTTGGGAGGAAAAAGGTGAGACCTAACTGGTCGGTCCAAGCCAGAATATCCTCGCCGACTCTTGTAATTCAAGGTAGTGATCATGTATTCTTTAGGATCTCTCAATGCCAGGGAAGTCATCAATTTGGGAAGTAGGTCAAGTTATATACTAGATTAATTTTAACATTGGATATATGTCAACTGGTTGGTGAAGTGGCATATTAGTTGGAATTTCCACCATTTTTTAGTGTGGTGCATAATGTTTTGAATGTATATCAATTGAAAATGTACCTGCCTAATCATGACCATGTAATTTTATTGGATCACATTTTCCTAGATCTGGATGCTTCAACAGTTCATAACCCAGTACAAATTGTGGATAGGCATGATAATGGCTTGTCTAGTGACTGAATTTTTCTACTATGGGTTTTGGGAAATCATAGTTAGATTCAGGATGATATATTGAAATAGTAGAGTGAAATGGTCAAGAAATGGAAATAAATATTTTAGGCTTGAATTGTTTTCATACTTTCTGAGGTTGGGAAGAACAATTTGGTGGAGACTTTATCACCCAGAGTTTCATGTTAGTGACAATTTATTTATGATTTTGAGTATGTATAATGTTTTGGTGATGATTAGGAGGGTTTCCAATACTTTTATTATGGTTTTGATACTTTTAATAATGTGAATTTTTGCATGAAAATTTGAGGAAACGGTGCTACACCTTCAAGAAACCATGAAAAATTCTATGTGGCCTAACATGTTATTGGCCATGTTGGGACATGGGTTTTCCAAACCATTCAACCATTTATGAGCAACCATGTATTGATTGAAAGTTATATTTTTCACAGTTATCACACAAATTGTGAAACTTTGTAGGAAAATAATTCATTGTTTCACTTGATGCATAGGATGGTGCATGATTTGGTTATGATTTACTTAACTGTGTGACTCACTGGGCACTATTAAAACAAGATCCTAAATATGTGGATCCTATTTAGGATGAGGTTTTATCCCCGCTTTTTTCTCCAAAATTACCCAAAATTGTGATTTTTTCCTCCCAAAGGGTGTCGAAGAATTCCCCATCAATAAAAATTATATCTACTGGCTTTCTTTTATACCTTAATGCTGACTTCTCATGGTAATTAAACTGTTTTGGAATCTTGTGCTAGTTTTCCTTATATCTACATTATCCCAACTCTTGGATTCACAGATCTTGATTTCTGAACACAAATATTAGGTTTTTGAACGAAATCATTGTTATTATATGGAATTGAAGATGATATGGTATGATATATAAGGTGTGGTTGGTAATATTGAACAAGGTTTTGTGGGAATTTTATGTCTTTCTTTATTTTAATCATTGTTCATGAGGTATGTGTCCTCACACATGACCCTTATTATTATAACTCTAGGTCTTTATTTTGAATTGATTTTTTTTCTTGAAATTGTATTTCAATTTATTTTTTAATTTTGGATGAAACCCCTAGTGAAGAGCAATTTTTGATATTTTTGAATTTGTGTGTTTTGTTTGGAATTGAATTTGGAAACATGGTTTTAAAATAAATATTTTAAAATTTTAATTTGGTTTTGATTTATAGAAAATATTTTTCAAAAAATGATGCTTTTTTTGAAATGGTTTAGAAATTATAGTTATAGCTATTGGTTGGATTATATGGTTAATTGTTAGTTGAATGGGTGGAAAATGGTAATGAATTAATTCCCGTATAGGGATAGTTTATGGACGTGAAGTTCAACCGTAAATGGTGTCACCACAATAGTCTAGTTGATAATGTTTGTGTGTTTAGTAATGATAAATTTCATTGTTAATTCCAACAAGTAAAATGAGAAATTTATAAATGGCTTGGCTGGAAGATTATTTGAAAATTGGTTTACTAGAGAAAACTATTTTGGAATTTAATTGGTTGAATTTATTATTAATTTTGAAATGTTTTAAATCATTTTATATAAATAGATTCCTATTAATGTGATGATATTTTTTATAGAAGTTCCATGAGTAGTGACGTCATTTCAGGAAATCTAATTATGTTTCATTACTCACCCATACATTGGAGCTTTGGTAATTCTGTATATATTACTCATCATGACACAATCAAATGAATTGTATCACACATCCCTTGTTCTATATAGTGATACATTTGTTGTATTTTATAGTGGGTTCTTGTTGCTTCTTTGGAGGTGTGGATTCATATTTTTTGACTACTTGGGTTTTTTTGGTTTTGTCTTACACATTATAAGTTGATATTAGTAATATACCACTACGGTACATTATTATATTTTGTTTGTGATATACATGGTATTACAGTGAGTCATATTACATTCTTATCAGGCATTATGTAATGGTAATTTTTTTATGGAATTTTTGGTTGGGATGTTTTATATTTAAAGGTATTATCAACCACCAACTGTTAAATAATCCCTTATTATTTAATTATAGCCTTTCACATCCCATAGATTTTACATATGTACATGCAATCCCCTTCCTAATTCTCAATACAATTAGGAGGGGCGGTACATTACACATAACATCATTTAAAATCCAATAATAAATTAAAAAATAATGACAAAAAAAATAGAGGGTGTTGTCACCCAATCTAACATATAAACAATTTAATCTATTAGGGTTTGTGCAAAACCCCATATAGATAACAACATATAATATACTATTTTTAGAGAGTAATTTAGTTATTTTGAAGAAATATGGAATATTTTAGTGATTATGATAAAAAATATTGAATACCTAGAGATTAGTGTAGTAGATATTTCCATCAATACGGTAATATCCTAGAGTTTTTTAAAATAGATATTGTGTGGTTTTCATAGAAATGTCATCCCTTACATTATATTTGTATGTGGATATGAATATAGAAGTGGTTCACATAGGGGTCTATATCTTTAAATGTTTTTATATGTATCGACCTAATCATCACTCTTTTTCATGATGAGAAGGCCAATAACTACACACCTGGTAGGAAACTCTATGGTGATATGATTAATCTTATCTAATTCTCTTTAAAACACATTATAAATGACTGATAATGATATAGAATTAAGTTTTGGAATATGAAAGAGTGCAAATTAATGAATCCTTTATTGATCCATATTTAATTTTATTTAAACAAATGTAATGTAATATTTTTAATGTGTGTGAAACTTCTATGCAGAAATTATCAACTTATAATAATTATCTTATAGATTTAATTAGTTATCAATCATTTTAACTAATTTTTGTTTTAGTAATGGACGAGTCTTAGTGGAATAATTTTAACAATGGGGACCATAAATAAGTTGGATATTGTCCCAATTGGAAACCTACTGAGAGAATATCTAAATTAAGAAGTGTTTTTAATCTTTAAAAACAATATATCATAAACTATTTTTAAAAATATAAAACAGTCGATTTCACAAGAATAGAAAGCCAATGGATGAAGTATAATTTATTATTTATCAACAATGATGAACAAGGAATGTTGATTTTTTTTTTCATTTCATAAATGTTGGAAGAGACACCAAGGATAATTTATTAATGAAATTGGGAGATTGTTTTTGTGTGTAAACTGATGGCATAGACAAACATTTTTATAAGTACAAATTAATATATTGGATTTCACAATTCAGTGGAAAGACGTGGTACCTTTCCATACCTATGACATTAATGTAGAAAACTCATTTTAAAATGAATCATAAGTCATACCAATATTATAGCTACATTCTAATAATATTACCAGTGAGTGAAAATTATATTTTCAAGGAACCAATTTATTTAGATGAGGGATAATATAAATCATTGATTTTATAAATTATATAATTTCCCTTTATTCCGAATGTATTCATTAACTATTATCACATAAAAAATTCAAAAAAAGATGTTACATAATAGTTAAAATGTATTCATATAATCAATGGGTAAAAATAATGCTAAAATTTTTACAAAATATATGTATAAATATAAATCAGGTTTATTTTTAATATAAATTCATTGATTTAATTAAGTAATTTCCAGTAACTGAAGAATGAAATCATTTTATGCTTTGAAGATCATTTTCATAAAAAAAATTCATGCACTATGATGAGAATTGTATTATATTTAATCGACATCATAAATATAAATTATTGATAACATCTAAAAAATAAATGTTATAATGCATATAAGTTTTATTATTAGTAATGTTTTAAATATATTTTTTTTACATGATACGTGTTGCTTAAATTTATTAAATATGTTATAAAAACATATTTAAAAATTTATTTTTATCACTTTTAGTAATTGAATCACATAATATAATTTGATTTTTTAAAAAAAAAATCATATTAAATAATGGGTTCAATTTAATTTTTGAAATCAAATTAAATTACTAATATAAATATTATTTATAACATTATAACCGTTATTTTTCAATGATTTATACTATTCAAGATATTTTGATTTTAAATTAAATTCATATATATTAAAACTAATAGTATAATATTATTATTATATATATATGTTTTTATATATTCTAGTATTAAATTTATGGTAATCAATTTTTAATAATATTATGAAAAATTAATGATAAAACAACATTTTTCTACAAGAAATGTTTCTCAATAGATTATGTATTTTAAATAAAAACCTATCTTTTCATATATAGAAATAAAACTAAACTAAATGGTGTCCATATTTGGATATATCACTTATAAATGTTATAACATAGTTTTTATTATTTTTTTTAATTAAATAATTACCATGATTAATAAATTTTAACATGGATAATCAAATTTGGAATAAATTAAACTGAATCAATTCTTATGTTATTCCTTTTAAATGAAATTTTTATGTAATATTGTAAAAAAATCATTTATCACTAAAATTTCCTCAACTACATTAATTACTCTCATGAGATTAAACTCTTACCCCTTATAAAATATTCTTTTAAAATTAATTTTCTATAATTTGAACCTATAAAATTATCTCAATTACATCCAATTCATGCAACACACTTAGTGAGAAATTAAAATAAATCTCTACCCAATTTATGTATTATGGATCCGCTTGTAACATTTGGTGTCCTTTAACCTAACAAATGTTCCTTAAATACTTCATTTCCACTGTATACATCAAGTGAACATCAAAATTATAAAAATTAAAATTTCTTACCCCTTCTCTCCTTTTAATTATCATTCTCATAAAAAAATATCCTAAAACATTCTATGAATATGTATATAATGGATTCAATATAAATAATACAATAAAATGTTATTGTAGTTATTGTATAACTATTATTTATTCCACCCTCATTCAATTTTTATAATAAAAATGTTTTGTATTCATGTTTGCAGACTACCATCTCCATAAACATCGCATTTTATTTTTCATAACCTTACATGTATGTTTATAAAGATTGTTTTATTTAATATATATTTTCATTATGTCATGTTTTATATTCTACGAGTATAAATTATATATTGAATAAAACCATTTATCAATACGAATATTTTGAAGATCCAACAACTTAAATTGATCAAACCATGAGGAAGACAATTATTTATATTTGATATATTATTTTTCAATTAGACTATTATTATATATATTATGAATATTAATTCATAACATTAATACATTGTAAATAATTTAATTATACATTTGTGATAAAGATATTATAATAAAATATTCTTTTCCACTACCATACTGACTCATATATTGTAGCATGTATTTGTTGATTCGATTGATCAATATAGAATAAATTTTCTATAAATAACAGAAACTAATTTCATAGGAAATATATTATTAAATATTAATATATAAATATTTATATTTTTCTAATGAAATTTAAATATAATCATGATACTCATCAATTAATACTACACCATTTATTCACTATAAATTAACATAAGATGCTCATACACAAACTCTTATAATGAATAATTACAAAAATATATATAAAATAAATTAAAACATATAAACTATTTATAGAAAATAAACTCCAAAATGTTTTATGATTTTGGAATGATGAATTTTAGGAGAATGGAGAACTAAACTCCATTATTATGTAACTTTGATGGTGAAATCATGATTAATCACACCTAATATTGAAAATAGATAACCATTATATTTTAGAGAATAACAATAAATGACATTTATAAAAACTTGTATATATTAATGTGGTTCTAAAATATGTTTCTATGATTATTATTTTAGTTATCTTTTAGATTTATGTGATTTCATTGAACACAAATAATTAAGGTAAGGGGTTATTTTCCAAAAATTTATTTTTTTGAGATGTATTTATTATTTTCACCGTGAGATAATTACTATGGTGTTATTACAAACTAATTAATGTATAATATAATATTAAATTATTTCATGTGGTTTGAATATCTATATAATATTTTCTTTTTAGATAGAATTTTTTTCAGAAGATAAAAATGATGTATGAGTTTTCCTTAACTCAACACTCATCATTGAGTTATAATTATTTTTCATGATATTACTTCTTCAAATATTTGATATGACCATCCTAATATTTTATTACATTGAAATTTATCTTCATCTTTTATGAAAAATCAATATTCAGACAAATTGTTTTTCAATGATGAATCTCTTCAGCGTTAAGAATGCTGTTATTATTATTAATTACTATCCCGTTAACCAATAATATACCCCTATAATCCAAATCATTAATCAAAAATTTATCTAATTTATATTTATAACACCAATAATTTTTTATATCACGTGACCTTCATATTTAACTACTCATATTTTTTAAAAGTATATTTTATTTCTAATGTTTTTTATATGGAATATCTATAATGATATTTTAATATAATGAAATGAATTTCTATTCATGATCATTTGTTTCATACTAAAATCCATATTTCGTTCATATATTCCATTTTTTTCATTAAAGATACTTTATTTATGATAGTTTTAAAAAATATAAAAAATCATTAATATCAATACATAACGGTTTTAAATGTAAATTATAAAATTGTCCCACAATTTCATTTTTTACTATAATTTGGAAAATATTTTTTAAAAAGTATTTCTTATATTTTATTCTACATAAACACATTTCTCTGTATTTTATTTTTTAAAAGAATTTTCTCCACACCTGAATTAATTTCAAAATAAACAAATCTGCTCATACTTTTATAATTAAAATTTTCTAAATGGTTAATGATATTTTTTATTTCAATATATTATTTCAAAATACTTAAAAAATTAATTTTCCAAATCATGTAAACATCCTCTGTTTATTCACATAATATTATCTTGTTATTCCATCCAAATTATTTATCTTGGTGGATTATTCTTACATTTTGTATTAACATGTAGCCCATTTTATACCGTGGTTAATATTTAATTTATGGAATTATTTATGATTTCATTAAATGAAACATATAATGTTTCACATTTAAATGGTGTTCCTCGAAATCTCTCCATTTCATTGGAAAAATAATGAATATCTATATATGACATGTTTCATATGTCATGAAAACATTCCATGATAATTTTTTAGGATTCCTTATTAATCAACTTTTTTAATATTAATGTTGAACCTTCACAATACATTGATACTTTGAGAATGAAATTTATCTCAATTTATGACATTTTTAGGATTAATTTTAAGCATTACTTAGAATTTTTAAATGATAACATGGTGAATATCATAGGAAAAATTCTTTTATAACACCTTAGTGGTGAGATCTGGTGATATTCTTATGAATATCACATGTTTATATTATAGCCACACTTCCATATTATGCTTTATGTATATAATATCATGTTATTCATTCATTACATTGATTCATGTTTTATTCCTTAAATTCACGTTATATTTCCAAAGTCTTATACATGATATGTGATAATTTTATATTATATCCCCTACTATGAATTTAATCCCATCTCAATAATTTATTTTCTTCAGTTTCCATAGTTTTTGAAGAAAATCAATTCAAACAATGTATTTAGAAGATGATATTGTGTAATGAATTTATGGGAGATGTAGTACAATAGTTATAGATTAACCAGCCACTTATATAATGGGAAAACAATATTTAGTTGAAAAAATACATTGTTTTTTAGATAACATATTTTCATACCTCTATGAAACATTTTTCTTAAAAGGTAAGGTGAATGAATCGGAAATATATATTTTTTATAACTCATTTAATTGATATTTTCATGATTATGGTCTCATAAAAATAGTCATAAAGCTATGGGAATTTATATTTTTTTAGGTTTATAGGAAATCCATGGTCACAGACACATTCCTATGTACTTCACTCTTAAATAACATTACACATGAATGTGTGGGAAAATCAATCACCATGGTTAATCATCAAATATTTATATAGGTCAAATATTTTTATGATCAATTAATGGCCATATTGATATGTGACTTATAACTATTTTCAAAACTAATAATTTCTATAGAAACAAGATTGAATGATATTTATCTAATAATTAGTATTATTTTAATGTTTCATTAATTAGTAATTCATATTCATCTATTAATTAAATTCCCTGAACTATTTCTTTTAAAAAATCTATGGTAAATTCAATTAAACTATTCCACCTTGTATATATTCACATTATGGTTTATAAAATAAATTTATTTTCAAAAATAATATATTTTTATTAACATGAAATCATAGATTTATACCTTTTGTTATTAATAACTAATTTCTTCAAATATGTCAGTAAATTGATTAATTTATTTTTCAAGAAATGATTTTATGTTATTAGTTTTTAATATTTAATTTTTTAAAAAAATTCATATAATAAAACATTAACATGTTATAATGTTAAAATTACTCACTTTGAATAACATTTTATGAATCTTAACCTTTTGAATTTGTGTCCATTATACAACCTTCTCCCATCAATATAATATTTTGTTTACATGTAATATCAAATGAACACCTCAATTAATTACTAGTCTCTAATGGAATGCCTTCATATAATTTTTATAGTATTTACACTATCCCATTTTAATTATAAATAAGTTATATTATATTGTTATTTATGTTACATAAATTCTATTATTCTTAACACAAAATATATACGGTATATAATATTTTCCACCCACATACATTATCATTTCATTATTGGATTATTTAAATCTAATTTGTTAATATGTGGAACAGTAACTACTAAACAGGTTTAAAAAAAATCATATTTATAATTTACATTAGAAAGGAAAGAATAATACCCATAAAATTCACATTTATTGTTATATAAAGAATATACAAGAAATAATTGATATTATTTAAAATAAAAATATATGATTATTTTTTTCCACGGAAATATACTTTTGCATCAATATGGATTATTTTTCGTAGGTATAATTTGTAGTGTACAAATATATTAGTGATTCAGTCTACATATATATATCACATAACGAACATTAGTTGAAATAATTAAATATTCATAACGAAATATATCCTTACAATGGGTTTTAATTAACTGTATTGAATGATACTATCTATAATAATATTTCAAAGCAATGTTTTCTTTTATATCCTCTTATATGATTCCAAATATTAATTTATATGCATTATATATACATTTCATATTTCTCAAATTCCCATTTCCTTATTAATTATATATATATATATATAATATTATACCAACAATGGCTTTTTCAAAATTTATAGTGTCTTCATTGTTCTATTATATTGAAATATGATAGCATTAAATATTTTATAAATTTAGTAGAAAAGTTTTTTAATTACTGATTTTGTTTATGTTTATTCATTAACGTACAAATTAGTATATTATTAAAATGTTCATATTTGAAATTTCATATTTGTCTCATATAATGGTTTAATTTCCTACCATAAAAAATTTGTACATAGTTTCTTTATAATATGATATATATATAGTTATCTAACTAATCTTACATATTATCTATTAGTAATTTTTTCTTGAAGAGGAATCTTAATTTCATTAAAATAACAGTGAATAAAAAATTTATTTCTTAGGATTTCCAATGATAGTTATTTATTAGGAATATGTTGTAATATACTCTATATAGTCAATATGATGTATTAATTATGATATATATGTACAATATTCTTTTACAGGGTCTTAAATCATACAAATATTTCTTTATAAATATTTTCCATGGAATTCAACATATTAATACATGATAGATATATAATATAATTATGGAATATAAAATCTAGTTTATATTATTTATATTTTTTCAAATCTCCATCACCAATTGTGTGTGTCCCATTAGAAGATCATGTTCTTATATCTCTTCTTTTCATTATGAATTATTTATAAATTTCTTTGTTGTTAATCCATTTACAATTATTTTCTATAAATTAAAATAATTGGAAAAATTGTTCTTTTTATTTTACACAATATATTGATTTGGGTAATATATCATATGTTATATTTAAAAAATTTTAATTATATAACACTAACTCTGGGATTCATTAATGAATTTGGAATCATAGAATATACATCATCTCATTATTGGATTAATTTATAATAGTTTTCACAAACCAGGATTCATTTGAGATATCCTAAGTCATAAATGATTATATAAATAATTATTATAGTTGTTCCACAATAACATTTATATATTTTCCATGACATTGTGAGTGGATTAAAATCTATAATAAACCCTATAAATAGGAACTAACACATTCCCCAACCCGGAACAACACTACGCATGACGGGTTTTCATGATCCTCAGGTGTTGACATCATAATCCTAGGTATTGATATAATAATATTGAGAATTATTTAACCATTTAATTTTTTTAACAATAGATGGATCCTATATGCAAAATCTAGTATACCTATCAGTGTAATGGATTTCCAAACTATCAAAATAATGAGATAAAATATATTTCGAAGAAATAAAGTAGATTAAATAAAATTATAAATATAAACAATAAATAATTACAAAACATGAAATAAATACTAAAATTATCACAATAATTCCAAATCCTTATAAAAAATAATAAAATTAAATGATTAATTCCTATAAAAATAATTCTTGATAACTAAAAAAACAATACACTACAATGATCTTATCATATCCATGATTCATTCACCATGTCAAAACCAACCAATAAAGTTCAAATAAAGCCATAATCATACATGGAATAATCCATAGCTAGAAAAACTTGGAAAAAAATAAAAGATGTATAAAATTTTTTTGTATGAAACCTATTTTAGAAACAAAAATTGTAGGATTTAATTAATGTTATTCATTTCATTTCCATTCAAAGGTATATTAATATTTTATTTTTTGAATATAATTATAAAGTTGGAATACCCCATTTTTTAATATAAAAAAATTAACATAGATAAAATCCATGTACAAAATTTTACAATTCGTTTAAATGTTGAAAAGAAATGTGCAAACAAGAATTCATCCCAATAAATGTAAATACATTAAAAAATGATTCTCGTAAGTATTGAAACCATTTTTTTCAATCCAAACTATAAAAAATAATATTTATTTTCAATCCTACTTTGTACAATGAGAATAATATAATTATATTCTGAAAAAAATATTTTTTCATAATTTTTAATAATATTAACCATTTTTTTACAAAATATCACATAATTTTTTTAAAAAAATGATTCTTTATAAATTATTTGAAAAATAAATTTGAAAAGAAATATGGTTTTAAAAAATGTGTCTTAACTAGATTTTGGTTTTGTAGAAATACATAATTTACCCAATTATTGTATGTTATAGTTCTTCGAAATATAATAATATTCGGTTACTGTGGTTTAAAACAACTTCAAATAGATATTTTGGATATTTCATGGAGATATATTGGGGTTGAGGAGGTCTCAAGAATGTTATATATGAGTTGGAGGTGGTTGTGGGATGTATCCATAGTGATGAAATTCCAATATCAAACTGGTGGCCCTCCAAAAGGTAGTAAGTAATCCCTCATCTCGATGGTCGATCGATGGTCCATCAGTTATCTAGTGAGACACCCGATCTAACCATTGTAATATTAAGTAATTGTGATTTCTAAAAAAATTTATAGATATAGGACAATTCCATTAGATACTAAACTTTACTGTTTAGATTCATAAGAAGACATAAAGAAGATTATTCACACTTCATGGATTAATGTTGCATAAACTAACAGTATCACATTTTAAAATAATTTAAGCATGTTATAAGTATTTGTTTAATCATAAAATTAATGTATAAATACACCATTACCATTATGTAGTTTCAACATCCTAGTACTTCTACTTTATAGCTCATAACCTATATAATAGTGAATTCAACTAAGGAAAGACTACAATAGAATCATTTATAAGACATTATAGTACTTTTTTGACAAATGAAATATAAATATATATATATATATATATCTAATTAACCTAGGTTGTGTAAATGGGTTATATGAATGAAATTAAATTATTATATATATTTTCAACTATACAGATGAAATTGGTCTCATTTGGATATTGAAGTTTTCATTTACAGAAATATTATGTTATAAACAATATATTGATAGGTCCGATGTATATTTAAAAAGTTATAATCATAAATATATCAATGATGAGAATTTATATCTCTATAAACATATTAGTTCTCATAAACCATATGTAATGGAATATTTTTGATATCTATATATCATACTAATCATTCGATAATTAATACAATAGTTATTATTAGTAATGTAATTGCTTTTGTTTGGTAAACATAGTCACACCATAAAATATACAACATCATATTCCATAACAATATGTTTCTCATATTAAATTCAATGACAAATTTTTTGAATATTAAAATAATCATCATATTAAAACATACAATAATTCACTTCAAAAATGATATTTATATATTTATTAGTCGAATATTTGTGTTTTAAAATAATTTATTTTATACATAAATAAAACATTAAATTAATTAAACTAATAATGTTTTTATTGATTTAAAAATCATCATCTTTATGATTTATATTATTGGTACTGATTTTTTTAAAAACAATATAAACTATTAAGACTATGAAAAAAAATTCTACAAAAAAATTATTGTCCAATTAAACGTGGAATAGAAGAATTATTTATCTATATTCATCACTAGAACCAATAAATATCATCACATTCAATATTCCCTTTAATTTATACAAAAATCAAGGGATTAACATCATGATTAATGTAATATTTAAAGAATCTTACTGATGTTAATAAATTATAAAAACATATTCACGATTTATTTAACAAATAATCTAGTTTATTAATATAAAAAATAATATCTATCGAATATCTAGGTATATTTTCTACCATTAAATATTCTAAAATATTCCTAATTTTCTATACTCTTATTTCCATAAAAAAAATTTACTATCCAACGCGCATATGATATCTATATATTTTTCCTTTTCATTTAATTTTTTTATAAATGAAATATATGAATATAACTATACCATGATAGGTAATGTGTAAATTTTTCTTTTTATTATAGATTTTGTTAAATATATTCATTTTATTTTACTATAAAATGAATGCATTAATTTTTAAATAAATATACTATATATTTTTTAAATTTTCAATCATGTGTTGAATTTGTTAATATATCAAAATAGATATTATCCAACATATCCATCAATATGTTCTAATACACTGATGGGGTAATTCACATTGGCGAATAAATGTTTTTTTGTCAGATGAAATGTTATCTCACATGTAATTAATAATTATTTTATATTGAGATTTTAATTTTTTTACATACAATTTTCATTGTAACTATGAATTATTTTTATAAGACTTATCAATAATGTTTCAACTTTATATTATTCATAAAACAAAATGACTAGTTTTCATAATATAATATATATTTATAAATTTTGTTTTTCATTCATTTTAAATGGTAAAAATGTTTGAATGATAATTTATAATTATATGTAATTTTTAAAATTTAATTTATGTTCTTATTTTAATAATTATTCAAATATTGTCTTAAATCACTTAATAAATAATCCATTATTTTGACTACTAAACATAATAGATTAAAGCATTTATCAAATAATAATATTCTTATAGTAAATTATTTTATAAAATGGTTATATTTTAGGATTTTCATTTACCAATATAACATAATTTACTATTTTGAGAACTTTTATATATCAATAGAAGTTTTTTTTAAAACATTTGGGAGGTTATATTTTATATATTATTATTTTCATATTTACACATCTATGGCCATCTCAACATTTCATTACATATACATTATTATATAGTGGTTCATTAACTTCTTGTCTTTTCCTAAATAACAAAAAAACCATAACAATAATTCAAAAACTATAATAAGTTATATTAATTATCAAATAATTGTTCGAATTTTTTCTATACATTATTGTACTATTTATCATTTAATTAACAGTGAATAATTTCATTTTACGTTTTTCAAAAAATAAATTGATTAAAATTTAAAGCAATTTTGAAAATTAAGAGTATCCAAAATTGGAATTATGAATCCCACAAAAATTTTATAAGGATAGTTTAAAACTTTGATGGTTATATTTAGTCTATATATTTAAATAAATATCCATCATTGACTACAATATTGTTATTATCCATAATTAAATGGTGTTTTAACAAATTAATTCACATCATATAATTTTTTTTTTCAAATTATATTAATTTCCAGGTAGATAATTTGGTAACATATCAATATTATGTTAAATATTTATATTGATAGATCATTGTGTATCATTATCAGCTATTCTGTCTAATTAGAATGTAATAAAATTTTAAAAATAAATCAAAATAACTGAGATAATTTATATTTTATTTTATTTTTCCTATTTTATAAAAATATAAAAAAAACTTATACCCAAAATTTCCTATGAACATAGAGACACATTAACTCAATATGAAATATTAATTTATTTCATATAATACATCATTTTATTAAAACATAATATTTCATCCTTATTACTATATATAGTAGAAAAATTATGAGATTGTAATCTCCTAAATTGGGAATACATTTATGATTAAAATAGTGTTCTTATCAAAGAAAATTTTGGATTATAAAATTCAGAAGCATCCTTATTTCTAAAAAAACTAGAAAATTTCATGCCAATATAAAATCAACATAAAATCCCAAAAATGCATATATTTTTTGAACTTAACAAGGAATTACAATCAATGATACTTCTATTTTGAAAAACTAAAAAATACGAATCTAACTATACTAATTAATTGTATATAAAATTATATTATTATTATGAGTAAGCATTTAATATAACATCATGTCACAAAAAAAGAGTTTTTAAAGTCATGAGTTTAGTCATTCCAGCAATATAATATATGATAATAACATAAATTTGTAGACATCATTCATTAAAATAAAAATGATTATTACCCAATTTAATATGGTATTATTTGTCATTATAATATATCATTTTATATTCCATGGTTTTAAGCTTATTTAGATTCTAATTTGTTACATGTGTATGAATGATTTATAGAAAATATTATATATTTCTTCAATATACTTATAATGTAATAAAGAATTTTTCATTAATCAATATAATAAATAATGTAATATAAAAATTGATATGTTTTGGAAATAAAATAAATTTACATAAGAAATATTAATTTATTTCTAAAAGTAATGAAAGCATATAAGGATATGTAATATAATATATATATAAATTTATATTATTTTAATGGTTGTAGAATATTCATGTGCTACATTTATATATTTTATGTAATGATTATTCTTATAATTTTAAATGGATTTTCCATAAAAAAAGTAATTTATTGAATGTGATGTTATAAATAGAGTAAATATGCATGAAATAATCCAAGATTATATATCTGAATATGTATGCAATATGAAAAATACATGAAATATGAAATAATAATTTATTAGTTTATAATTCAAAATTAAGTGACTATTAATATACAAAAAAATATAATGAAAATTCATTTAATGGTGGATATTTATGTACATTTTAATTCTTATTTGTGTAGTGAATATTCAAAATTATTCTTAAACATTATATGATATTGATATTCATACTATAGAATATAAATTTCATTCTACATGTAAAGTATATATTAATGATATGGAAAAAAATTATTGAATATGCATATATTACACAACTGAATCGTGTTTCATATATAAATTTTATATTTAAATTTTATAAAGTTTATTTTTTTTTGAAGACATGGATTATAAATATCCACATTAAACTATAATACGTACTATTAATGTATATTGTATCATATTATCTATTCTTATTAAATTATAAATTTATTAAAAATAATTTAAGAAAGAAATAATATATATATAACTAAAAAGATTTTTATTTTTTGATCTATTTACACTTTTTTTATTTTTCTACTTAATCCATTGATGTTTCTTAAAATCAAAACTCTTGTATTAGTTAGCTTTAAACATCAATAATTGTTGTCCAAATTTTCTTTACATTAAATTTGTGATATTATCCATTTTATAAGTAATTTTTATTGTTGAAATGAATATACATGGGAAAATGATTTTTATTAGATAAATAAATAACGATATGGGTTGATGAAACAAGGGTAAAATTATTAGAAATATATAATTAGAGTGTCTAGTTACTTATAGGATCTAGAGATGAAAAAACATAATATTTCAAAAAATATATTTTGTATAGAAGTTTCCAATCATACTTGTCTATTTTATATGTTAGCGAGGTGTGATTTCTTAATACCAATGGAATATGGGTTATGAAAATCATAAATTATCACAAAACTAACATTCATTATTAGTATCTCAGTCCAAATGTATTATATGACTAAAGATCAATTATTTTATGAATATGAACACTAGAAATCGATTATTGGCGAGTATATTAATATATAAGACAAATATAAAATAGTTTTTTTCATTTCAAGCCATCATTGTTTTTTTAAATTTTTTGTGAATTCATCATTAAGGGGTGAAATTATCATAATAATTTTATAATGTAAAATATATATCATTAGGGTAGGTCAATAGATTATTTTGTGATTTTTTTCCTTTAATGATGGAATAAAAAATGATATGGGGTTGGAAGATATTAGTTGATAATGGTATGGAATTGTTTTTATGAAAATAGAGATAGATTAACAAGGAATGCTATATTGGAATGATACAAAATATCTAAATATCGCAGACCAAATTGAGAGTCTAATGGGTTCTAAATGAATCGTTTTTTGTATACAATTGTTTATTATTACACAACATTTGTACATAGTGGTGGGTGAATTATGAAAAAAAATAAAAAAAATTAATGCATGTTATTTATTTTTATACACAAAAAAATCATTTTAATATTGTAAAATAATTTAGTGGAATACCAATATTTGAGTTGCATTGGGGTGAAAGGTAATTGATTTATTCGAATGAATTTTCTAATGTCCAGATCCTCCGTTTATATTAATTGGACTACAAATTCGAATATGATATCCTAACTCATATAAGATGAAATAACACTATTATATAATTAAAAGTATTATCTAGATTAATCATATTCATCTAATTAGAACTAAATGAATATATGTCCTAGATCATACCTATATATGAGTGGATGTTTATGTTAGATCATGCCTAATCAGATTGATTATCTAGATCAAACTCGATATATGAGGGATTTCAATCTACAAGGATTACAATTGTTTTTTATCCTAAATTTTTATAACATTCCAATATATTATGAAAAATTAATGCACCTCTATGAAACTGAAAAATATGCATCATGTGATGTCAAAAATGATCCTTCAAACTGTCACATTGAAGATCAAACACATTCATTCATAGTATGGTACTCCGAACCAAACATGATTATTTAAAATTGAATTTTCATTTTTAAATAATGATAAATTATTCATTATTATAATGGAGTCCTAACTGGAACCCAAATTTAAATGTTGGACTCCCTACCAAAGTCGAAACAAAATAATTAATGTTAATAAAAACAATTAAAATATACAAATCCCAAAAAATTGGAAAATATTTGGAAACACATTTGGAAATTAAATCTTTACCGTTAATATAATAAAATTAAATAATTATTTTCTATCTTTTTTTGATGTTTATATTTTAGACGTAAAAAAATTAATAGGGAATCATGTGAACTCTACCTAATACATCTAACTCTTACTATAAAATGAATTCTTCTTATCATATTATAGTCAAATTCATTAGTTATTCATCTACTCATCCATACCATTATTGCCTTCTTTCACTCATCATTTCAAGAATGAATGAATATCAAATTCATAAGAACATTAGAG
The DNA here is from genome assembly GCA_963277665.1 of Viscum album. Classification (NCBI taxonomy): domain Eukaryota; kingdom Viridiplantae; phylum Streptophyta; class Magnoliopsida; order Santalales; family Viscaceae; genus Viscum; species Viscum album. The sequence goes on from OY728142.1 coordinate 2,047,210,387, forward strand.
ACTCTCAACTATTACATTTTCATTGGTGAAAAATGTGTTCCATGTCTCAATAATTTCATTATTTCCTATCTTTATTCAGAGTTCCAAACCCACAACCTTTACTTCATGGGAATAAAAAACCATTGTACAAGTTTTCAATATACTATTTGTATATCCTTCACATATAAGATATAAAATCTTACATTGAACATATAATGTGATTTTATATCAAGTTACATTGAGATTCCATCATTAGAAAATCTTTTACATTTACATTAAATCAATCCCTAAATAAATTTTTTAAACCTACATCATTGAAAATCTCTTTACCACTAGCTGGTTCTAACAAAGTCTACAATTATGAAAACATATTTTTTAAATCAACACATATTGATTTTTATAATACCTTCATTATATGATTTTACAATATAAGTTTAATTATATACCCAATGTATTATAATATTACTCGAACAATTTATTGAAACTATTGAAAAAAAAATTATCCAAAATGAAATATCTTATAAAAATTGTTCTTATCCAATACCCATCTTTTTCAGTATATACTAAAGAAGGAAACATGGTATCCACTATAGTGTCTGTTACACATATTGGATTATTTAATCCAAAATATATTACAACACCTAAAATAGTTATACAATAACCACTCATAGAAGAGTGATACCCCAAATTAATAATACATATTTCATAAAAAATCATTATGAAATTCTTGGGTTTCCATAATAATTTATATAGAAATCCCCAATACCATTAATATATCTTTGTAATTTTTTAACCTCACCCCGTTGTCTATAACCTAGATTACATGTATACCTTTTAAATATAATATCATGTCTTATTCTAGAAATAACATATATGGTACACCCATTCATAATATCATATTATAGTTGACAAGCCTCCTTATAAGGATTGGTATATTCCTACTTATAGAAGCCCATCAGTTAGAAAATGATTAATAATAATGTTATTCAAACCCCTTTATTATAATTTCGATATAATGAAATTTAAAAATAAAATTTAAAATCATATTCCAAAAACATTGAATCCAAATATAATATTTCCATAACCCATGGATTTTATATAAATGTTCCTTGAAAATAATGGTCTTATAAAAAATTTCATTATTTATATCATTAATACAAAATTTCATTTAGTCAACATGTAAAAAAATTACTATAGCATTTTTTTATTGAATATACTATAACCACAATTATAAATTTGGTTGACTAAAAAAATATAAGATAATATTAATTCATTGTGTTTTTAATGTTATTTTTTGATACTATAAAACCACATAGGGACCACGACGACTGGTAAGGATTGTTTTTTCATCATGCAATTTAGAATCATTTCAATTAATATATATATATATATATATATAATTAAACATTAATGAATTCTATTTTAATAATAGTTTGTTGAATTGACAAACTATATATATATATATATATATATATATGTTAATGCGATGAAAGTTATTTGAGATTTGTACTTATCCACATGGGAATTAATATCAAAATAATTAATTCCATTATATTGAGTAAACACCCTAGTTATCAGTCTAGAATTATATTTATGAACTATGACATTGAATTTTTATTTCCTTATAAATACCCACATACAACCTATCAGTTTCAAAATGTAAGAAATATCTATTACTATACGTGTATTTTTCTTGGTTATATAGTTCATTTCATTGTTTATAGATTCCATTTGAAGATATTCATTAAAATAGATAACTGTCTCTTTGAATTCATTTAGACCATACTATATATTAAGAATAATAGGAGTCTGCGTAACAACATTGTCATTAGTTCATTCTAATAATTAAAAATAGAAATCATATACACATTTATGTGGTATAAAAAAAAATTTACTTCTAGGAACCCCCTTAACTGTAACTTCTTGTGATACACATTTATTTGAGACATATTTTTCTATTTGGACTCCCATAGGAAAAAAGGTAAACCTAGATGAATGAAGATAACATATCATTATTCAATAATGTTATTAATAGTAAAAAAAATTATATCATACAAATATAAATCTATAAGGCTTTTAATGACTTACATATCGCGAAAAAAATAATATCAATACCAGTTTATCAAAACTTTTCCATTTCAGATTAATTTACTCTTATAATGTCATGATACCACTAAAACATAAATTTATTTATGTTTCTTTTTTAATGGTTCCCTAATTCTAGTGGATTTATAGTCTTTTGTTTTTTCAGAAACCTTATTAGGGAAAAACAGACAAATAGTAATTCATCATCCCAAAATCATATTGCTATTTATGATATACCAACAATAAAATTTATCTATTACATTAATTTACAGTTATTTCTCTCAACTACACTATATAATTGAGGTTCATAGGGTGAAAAATAATTGTGTCTGATACCTTAGGTAAAAATGGAGGAATATAATTTTCACCACCCCATATGGTCTAAGACAATAAATAATATTCCCAAAGTGATTATAAGAATCTTTTTTTATAGATAATTAAAATATCTATATAATCATCATTATAATTTAAATTATACACATGGAAAAGTATAAAATATTCATAAAGGAATGTTATAATGTAATATTAGTTTCCATTTGTTGGTGTCATATAAATTTATATATATATATATATTCATAAAATTTACATTTCCTTTTTACAGTTTTAAATTTTGACCAATAATTATATTTTCAAAATAAGTCAGAAATTTATGGTCATTTTTATTAATTATATGAAATAATTTAATTTTTTACATGTCATGAATTTTTATTATAATTTAGATTACCTAAAAAATTATTAAATAAATTACAATACTATTGAAATTAAGTAAAACAAATATTTATATTTATTTTCAATAATTGATCACACGTGTGAGCTTTTACAAAAATGATCCCATCCCCAGATATAAAAGAGTTATTTATCTAAAACATGAAAATTGAACCTTGATTTCTCTGAAATACCATATAAAATATGGCCTGACGAACCTTAGAGATATAAAATAAATCATTTATATTAATGATATTCACTGTAGAATGCTGGAGTCTGAACACACCATTACATTGTACTTTTATGATAATAGGTATCTCCATGTTGAGAGATGTCCCATCATACATTTACCATATCTAATTTAAGAGATATTTATTATTACAGTAATTTCATGATTCTTTGAAATCATAATAATAATATGTTCTATCATCTAGAAAATTATCATTAATGATGATGACCACAAATTAATCCTTTGGAATGTTGATTTTTCTATATTTATACTGATAGTGATGGAACACCTATCTGAAATCCCTATCATGGAACAAAATTTTAATGTCAACTTCTTCTTCTTAAAATAATCATTTCCAATTGAAACATATTTTTGTAATTTTTTCCCCTTTGTGGACATAAATTGAAAAACTCCATATACATTGAGGACTAGAAAATTCTCTTCATAAGGTTCATTTTCATTGTCATTTTTCATAAATTCATCTTCAATTTGATGATATTCGAGTAAATAATTGTTGTACATTGCATTATAATTATAATTTACATAATCTTTATCTTTTATATATGAATGGTTGAGATTATTGATGATGTATGTGAAAACCATGATATCAACTAGTCTTATCATTTACTTATTTATATATTTAATAATACATTTTATTTAGAAAAACTAATTTATGATCAATATTATATACTAAATTATTTATAAAAATAAGTTTCATACTTGCAATTTCATTCTGATCATATCCTTAATTAGGTTTTTTCAAACAATTCTATACACCCTTTTCCACAGGGAGGTTTTGATATGTGTTGAAGAGATCTTAAGCTAATGAGTTGAAATTTTTTCTTCAACACATGGGATTATTATTTTACCATTCATTCCTTATATTCTAATGATGAGTTATATTATTTATGGTTGTTATAGCATTTATATTTGAGAGATCATAAACCACAATGATGTATAGAAGATGTAATTTCATCCTCTTTTTTGACATCATTAATAAATTTCATTGAATTAATGCACATTAAGAACATTATTCATTTCAACCACATTATTATTTTTAGAAATATACTGTAGAAATTGATGGGTATATTAATTATTACTGGTATATAATTTTCATACATGGTAGTATATTTAATATCCCAAAGAACATTATGGAATATTTCTCATAATGAATAGATTCAACCAATGAAATATATATTAGAATGGGATTAATGTGAGTCTTATTTAGGATACAATAGTGTAATTTTCCGTATAATTATAATTAGTGAAGAGTGTTTCCCAATGTGGATTTAGAATCAAAATAGAAATATACGAATATTTTTTACATATAAAATATTTGCACTTTATTTTGGAAGATATGTGGAAATGATTGCCAATATTTTTTAGGGATTAAGGTGAATGGGAATTAATGAAGTCATTATAATTAAGATATAATACCCCTTGGATGTGGTAAGGCACAATATATTGAATTAATTTTTTAATCTTGATTAATCTAGTCCATATGTTAACACCTGATCGTATATGTCGCATAGATCACACCTACTAGTGGAATGGGTTGTCTAATAGGTCCCATGTGATTTACTCCACAGACAAAATCAAACCTTATTATTAAACATGGATGACTAACCATGTGTACCAATTTGGGCCTAATAAAGAACTAGTATAAACTACTTATTTATTAGAAAATATCACCGATTATCACCTCGCACCTATATGAAGTGTAAATCATGCAATCAATGTGATAAAATTCACAATTGTCTGCACATGCATATTGATGGTGTACTGAAATACCTTAAAATATATTTATGATACAGTTAATACTTTTTAAAAAATGTTAAAAGTGTTCCCAAATTTAAAAGAGATCCAACTCTATCCTAAATTTAAATAAATTATTCCAAAAGACTTGCATATTTAAAAAAATTGAATATTTTTAAAATCCATAAAAATAAATAAAATGAAGGATGTGGGTCCCAAATATTTTTTAATAATGGATGAAACCTATTGAACAAAGGGATCATAAAATATGATCTAAAGGAAATATCCACCCATTATTTCATTATGAAAAGAAATTCTGTTTAGAATGATTATTCGTTCACATATATTTATTATGAATACATTCATATGGAGAAAAATATGTGACCCAAATATTTATAGATCAATGGAATTATATGAAAAGCAAAACTCTAATACCTAGTTTAGGGAAATGTCTCATATTTTTCATTTATGAATTCTAATCATTATTATTATGTTCCCATATAACATTTTCTATTCTAACCAAATATTTCAAAGGGTGATTAAAAAAATAGTGTCTCTTATTATTTTTAAATATATCTACTATAAAAATTAGATATTAGTTTTTTATTATTAGTTATCTCTTCCTCCGAATTATTATTATTAATTTTATTTTTATAGTCAAATGGATGGAATGATGTATTTCTATAATAATTTTCTAAATTATTTCAAATTGTATCATTAATGATGATATGTTTCACATTACATTTATCAATTATTTTTTTATTAATTAATGAAAAAATATTAAACTTATCTAAATCTAATTATTATGAACGATTCACATATTTATTTTTTAATTATAAATTCTATTTGTTTGGATTTAGTTGAAGGTATTTTATAAAAAATACCAAATTATAGTTTTTTCAGTAATGAAATATTTACATTTTTATTATGGAATAAATCACATGAGATAGTTTGATAAAAATTTTATTTAAAATATTAATGATATGAATAGTGGTTTTTTTGATGAATTTAAATTTCAAATATATATTTTTCAAATTTATTGTTTGTCTCTATAAGAATTTATATTAAAAAAATAACTAATTAATAATTTATAATAGATTTTTTTAGAGATTTCTCTATTTTTATTAGTAATTAATTAAAAATACATTTTTAAATTGGTGATTATACTCTCAAATAACATAAATATGATACCCCCTTAACTCATTATTATTTGTGTTAAATTCTTATCATTTATATTATTCCATTTAATTTAATTATATATATTTTGATACTATAACTATTAGATTTTAATTATTACAGCATTCAAAATAAAATAATCTATTTTTTTCATATTTTATACTTTTTTTGTTTTTTAATAATAGTCAGTAATTATTTGTGGTTTAATCATTCACTATTGTAATTGTTAATATACTGTGCCTGTTTTTTAACATAATTTCTTACAATTTTTAATAACAAAAAATAATCATAATTTTTTTCCAAGTTAAGGAAATTAATTTATTTACTGAATTAATTTTTCATATAATTTTATTTGATAGTGTTAAATATATTTTTATGAATGTTTATATTCATGATTAATGATTATAAATTTCTATTTACTATTTAAAATATCATGAATACTAAAAAAATTATATTCTGTTGAATTAAATAAACTTATCCATAAAAAATAACATTATTTTGATCATTTCAGAACAAATTAAAAAATTTATATAGGAGAGTTGATATAAATATTGTATAAAAACATTAAATAATTTGAGAAACCGTAGTATATTTATATATTTACAATCATGTGAAATGTAAATGAGAAAAGACCATGGGAGAAATAATTACCAATTTTAATAATTATAAATAATCCATCATGTATTAGTTTTTCCGAATAATATAGTATTCCATAGAATATAAAATAAAATAATTTATTGTTTAAAATATATAATGTAATTCCATATTAACATATAATATAATTCATTGAAGATTTTTATATAGATGTGATATTTTATTTACAATGACATGTTAGGGATGAGCTTAAGCTCCATTTTATTCTCTTACTACATATAAACAATTCAACAAATTTATTATTATATATTTAGCAAAAAAAATTCATAATTGGTACCAAATATAAAAAAAATTAATTTAAAATTTCATCACAAAATATTAAATACATTGTTATGAAAGAAAATCAGTGAATTGTTTCATGATTCATGGTATATATTTAGGAAGATAAAGTGGAAATTTATTTGATATTAGTTGTATTTCCATGTTATAATCAATAATTTTTATGGTTTTGGAACTCTATAATGACCAAATCTAGTTGCTATATATAATGGAATGAATTAAATTTACAAAATCATTGAGGCGATCAAAATAAATTTCAACACACTGAATTTTAAATACAAAAATAAATAAAATCAAAAAAGAAAAATGATTTGAAATAAAGTAGAACATATTCAATAAATAACTCTGAATTATCTATCATTAAAATGAATATTAATCCTTCATCACTCAAAATATTAACATAAGACTTATTCAAAAATTAAAATAAATTACTTTGTGACTAATTTTTTAAATTTTTAGATCAATGAGTATTGTGAATAATTTTTCCTAATTTTCATATGCATGTACATCCGAATTAAAATTAGTATAATTATGATATTTGTAGAAAACATGTTATAGTTGGTTTCATATAACCAACATTCTGTACTTTTATTACCTGAATATTTGATGTATTAAACATTAAATTAACAATATTATTACATATTATTCATTGCTCAACATGAATTTATATTAATAATGTCCTAGAGTGTTGGTCACATTGATAAGGTCATAGTAGTTCCCCTCAATTATTAGAACCATTAAGTGCTATGAACATATTCTTAGTATAGTTTAGTTGTTGGATAACATACTATTATGTGACACATAGTATGTAGACCACTAGGTGTGAGTACTCATAAGAAGATTCCATTTATTATAATAAAGTTCCAACATAGATAAATCAATGACGAGAAATTATGAGAATATACCTACTAGTAAGAATTTTTCATGTATTTGTGTCATCATATATTCCTTTTTGTGAGCATGTGTATTTGTTCTTGGATTTTATTATTATCATTAATTAATATCACAACTCACTCACCAATAATTTTTTTATGAATACCATCAAATATATGTTTGTGGGAAGTAGGGTATGATATGTGCGTCACAAATGAAATGTTATTAATATATCAGTCAATGACATTATTGTACCTTATGAATTTATGTATATTTATATCTCACCATTTTTATTAAAATAGAATCAGTGCATGAAATTCTATGGCCATGGTTTAATGATATGTTTATTTATGATAATCAGAGAATTATGTATCGATCATATAGGTTGATGAAATCATTATATAACCTTCTAGATAAGATATTATGATAAATGTATTATATTACATAGTGAGCATTTGGATTTTGTTGTCATCATTTAAATATTATGTTATTTCTCTTGGGTTCCTTGACCCATTACAAGATAATAATCATGGACTTTATGTAAGACTACATAATGCCTATGAGAAAGAATCCAAGAGGGTCACAAAAAATATTTTTATGTTTGTCTCGACTAAATTCTAGTTGAAATTATTTAATGAAATAAATATTATTCTAAATTGTGGGGAATAATTTTATTCATGTTATATTGATCACTAAACTAAATTAGTATTTATTCCATGTATTATGAATGAAATGTAATTATTTGTTTTATTAATTATTTATTAAATATTTATTTACTAATCTATGAATAGAATATTTATTTACGAGAATAGAATATTTGTTCTGGTGTTCAATAAATGAAAGATGATTTCAAATGAAACAAAATTGTGTCTGGTGATAAAATGATTATTTACAAGATGGTAAATATTATTTATCAATATTGAGTAAGTCGGAGCACCACTTAATAATAATAATAATAATATTACGTGGCATGCTGTTTCATTAATGGTTCAAATTATATTCAATGAATCTTAAGAAATTAAAATATAGAATAGAAATCTTTGATCAATAAATAGAGGACTATTTATATAATGTAATTAATTCAAAACCAATTCTATTTTTGGGAATATAGAATTTTTGCGCACAAAAAATTATCTCTCAACACCTCCCACACTCTCCCTCTAATGAATGATAATCCCCAGATAGAATTTCATTAAGACTTAAGAATAATCCTTCAAGAATGAACATTGTGAGACATTTGATTCATCCTACTAGAACCGGACGAACTAGTGGCGTTTCTCCGAGGCTATTGGAAAACATGTGGATTTCCACTAGTGGGATTAAACCCTTGTATCCCTATAAGCACAATGAATAAAACTGAGAAGGGAAATTTTATATGGTCAACAATCCTTAAAAAAAGATTTCCTTTGTCCATGTATATTTTTCATTAGATATAAAATAAATTAATCATAAATTTGGATTGAAAGATCCACATTCATGTTTTTTGTAAATTATTATTGAAATAAATTTTAATATTTCTTTTTCTATCACAATGATTCAGTTGGGACAAAACCCAACATATTGTAACCTTGCGGTCAAATTTAAATTTATAATTATATATTTCATTGTTGATTTATGCAGAATCAAAGAATGATCTTAATATTAGGTTATTATTTATTTAAATTTATTTAAATTAACAAGTTAACGGAATAATAATCAAGTTCATTGAATGTTTCAATTTCACCGAGATTTAATAATAAATGAAGAATGACGGGAGATTACATCAGGATGTGAGAAATCTTTTTCTTGTAAAGGTGGGTTACATGACATATAGTTGGAGCACACACCATATAACCATGTTCAATATATCATGATATATAATGAAATTAAATACACATAGTGCTGTAATTACACACCACATGTTGACCTGGCCAACCCGGCATGCCAAATGAGGATACATGATATGTAGCTAGTAAGTACACATCATTTAGTTTGGCTAACATAACACGCCAAAACCCCATGCATGTGACATGGATATATGGAAACTGGGATACATGGTGTGTAGTTGGAAGTACATTCCAAGTTGTCTCCTGTTAAAGGACGAAATTAATATTACATTTAATTTTAATAATTTCATCATTAAAACCTTAATTTCTTATTATAACAATGTTTTGTGTATGAAAATTTAAAAATTGATTTAATGAATTTTTCATTCTCAATTAATTTAATATAATAAATATGTCATTAATGGTTTTGATATTTATTTTCCATGAATACCAAATTAATGGGTATCTCCCATTCAGATTGGATTATCATTGATACAAAACCAAATTAGTTAATTTATTAATTAATTAAAACAAGAACGTGTATATTAATAATAATGAATCAATAAAGAAATGAATATTATCCAGTTAAATTTTTAGTTTTTTTTCTATGTACAACCAATCAAGGGCATGAATAAGACATATTAATGTGTTTTATTTTATTTAATTAAATTTATTGCATGGTTTTTTGATGATTTCATATGGAATTAAAAGATGGCCAATGAGTCATCACACCATCCATTATAATGTATGGCCTACGTGCCCAATTATATTTATGAAATTTACTTTAACCAATCCTTTGGTTCCCCCCACTTGATTGTGAGTAATAAATATATGTAATTAAAAGAGAATCAAAAGTTGCTCAAATATGGTTCAAGATGAAACCTTAATGATTCCCACTCAGGGATACATAGGTAGACATGTGGAATGATGTTGCTCAATCCATTTATGGGAAATAGAATTATATCCCCTCGACAATAGATTGATTTAATATCGTAAATCAATCATTACATAATATCATGATTTTCCCATTTAATTAATTTTTTACATTATGTATAATTTAATAAAATTATATATATTAATGTAATACTATGACAATATAAATAAATTAATATGAAAATATGGAATTTTATGAAAATTGATTATACGTAAATAATTTATATGAAAATGGTTAATTAATTAAGTAAACATCCACATAAATACTAAAAAGTTATTTAAAAATAATCCCAGAAAAAATTTACGCATAATAAAATAAAATCATTTAATCTAATATTCAGTAATCCAAAGACCTACGTTACATGAGTGAGAAAACACCAATAAAACTAAGTGTTTGACCAATCCTTATGGGAAAACATACTTTTAAAAGGGAAGTAATTATGAAAGATTTGGGTTGACAAATTGGTTTTACATCAATTTGTGTATCCCATGATAGAATAAGTGTAATTTGTTGGCATGTATCATGAAAATCCATGTCAGTATTTTTGGATTGTGGTGCACATTCAACGAATCAAGAAGCTTTAATCCCATTTGTGGAAATGTCTTGCCTACCTAAATACCTTGAAAATTTATTTACCATCATTTTTTGGGGATATGTGAAGTGGGATTTGGATCCTTTTAACAAGTATATACTATATACAAGGCATTCGATGTTCAAGGGTGAGGGAGATTTGGGCTTGAAAAATAATGATTGATTTTAAAACATCTATTAATTTATTATTTCTAACAAAATTTGTAATAATTAAAAGTAATTATAATATACTATTTTAATTAAATTATAAATATAAAATATCATTATCCAAACTATCCGTATGGAAAATATTTTAAAATGACAATCAATTTACTTGGGGAAAATTCTATGACAGGTTTAGATGTCACCGTGTTGTTCTATTCCAAGAATGTAAATAAGACATTCTAGAATCCTCAATGCATAAACTAACTACTCAAGAGTTGAGTGATGATGAGTTCCAAGTATAACAAAACATATCAAGGACATGGTCAAAATTTAATTTTTGATGCTTTCATATTTGTTTAGTGAACAGATGTAGTATAACAAAACGTGGATATATATAGCTTGATTGTGAACCTTTGTGGTCATTACTCAGACAAAGAAAGATAAGAATAATTTGAGATTTATCAGGCTTTATTTTAGGGTAAGCAGGAATAAGGTGTCGTATCTTGACCTCAAATAGTCTATCTTATAGGATACATTGAGCACATATAGGCTCTAGGGTTTAATTTACATATGGAACTGGGTACTTTTCTCATTCAAAAAACACATCCACAAATATTCTCTATTTTTTTATTTTTATTTGAAAATCATTGAAAAGTATCTTCCATATATTCTTTCCCTTTTTCTAAATTTTTTTAAATAAATGAAGAGGAAAACGACTTCTTCCATTATGGAGGAAAATGAAACCTGAATGAAAAGGGATTTATGCACAATGATTCGTCACGCCCTTCCAAGAAAAAGAAGATCAAAGTAGAAGAATGGGATCACATACTACCTGTTCCGGATGTGGCATGAATGGGCATTGGCTTAAAAATTTCACTGAAAAAAGGAATCATGAGAATCTTCAAATGGATTTATTATCGAGTGAATTTTTTATATTTTTAAAAATTGGGTATTAGATAAATCTTGTTGTGCTTCTATATGTATTTGTATATAGGAACAAAATTAATTAAGAAACATTTACTAGATGGAGGTAGATCTCTGATATGTCGATGGTTCTGATCTATTTTTAATAGCTATCAGGGACTACCACCTCACAATTCTTACTAGATTGAAATTTGTTTTAAAGGGTTTTTATTATGTGCCTTTAGTTTCCAAAAACCTTATTTCTGTATCCAAACTCAATATGGGTGGATTCAATTTCAAATATGGAAGTAAATGATTCTTCTATTATAAATATAACATTAGTTAAGGTAAGTCATATTTACCTAATAGCTCTTATGTATTTGATTTGAAGAACCAATTAATCACAATCGATAAAGAAGTTACTTCAAACAACTCATACAACATCAAAATTTTGGATCACCTTTTCGACCATGCAAATCAAAATAATTCTTAATGAAATTACATTAATATGGATATTTAAATTCTATTGAAACAAAAACACATGGTGTATGTCACAAATTTTTATATAAAAAATGACATCATCTCCATTTAATTGTTGTGGTGAAAGGGACAATGAGCTTCTCAAATTAGTTTATACCAATGTGTGTGAACAATTTCCAATTGATGTAAGGGTTTGGTAATCATACATCATAAATTTTACTAATGATTTTTGTAGATATGTATATAATAACATAATGAGCTATATGTCCGATTATTTTGATAAATTGATGGTATAATAGAATGATGTTGAGAACCTTCTTGGTAGGAATATTAAGAAACACCGCTCAGATAGTGGTGTAGAATAGCTTAATTGAGACATCAATGATTACATACGAGTGTTTGGGATCATATACAAAATCACTCCTACATACACGCCTTAGTAGAATGGTGTGTGAGAAAGGAATAACCACACCTTTTTTATCATGGATAGATCAATGATGAGTCGTTTATCAAATTTTCGAGCGTGTCAAATTACATGATTATTCTGAACTTGTATTTCTACAGTATTGCAGTAACCCGAGGTTGTATCTCAAAGGATCATAAGATCATTAATAACAAAATAATATTATGATTAAAAAACTAAAAGGGGAATGGGGTTTTAAAACACATGTCTTTTGTTGATTTAATAATATAAAATTGAAGAATATTACTACTCATGGAAACTTGGTGGAGAAATTGCGAACAACCCGGGTAAGTGTACCTTAATGCTCAAACCGTCATTGGAGTGATGGGAATGGTAAGGATCATTGATTACATGATTTTAAACAAAATGAAACCAGAAATGGTATGTGATTTATTACATGGTTACCACCTAGGATTTCATTGAATAATGTCATTGATTATCAACATCTTCTCAAAATCAACAAACATTAATCAGTGTAAAAAAATAGAACTCAATCAATGCACCACCTCAATAATACGATAATATGAGTAGATTTGAGTCAATGATAAAAATATTCCTCAAGACATGAACAATCATATACATAGTATCATGCCCCTAGATTTTATCAACTGACGCAATCCATTGGAACACTCATGAAAGGGAGGGGTGATAAAAGAGGCAACCACACTCAAATCATCACAAGATCTAGGTTTTGCATGGAATCATGTGGATTATTTTTAAATTTATTTGTATTTAATCATACGAGAAAAAAACAATTTGGAAGGTAGAAATGAAGATCAATTGACAAAATCCCTATAAATAGATTACTTTATAATGATTACAAGTGTGAAGGTCAGGATTAAAACAAAGGACACCCACCAAATTGGTCACAAATATGTTTAGAAGTACATGAGGGAGAAGAAAAATAAAATGGGTGAAGAGAGATCTCCAATTTTATTATCCTTCACCTCTGGTCCTTCCACATGGATAATGAGGTAGTGGAGTGATTTTATGGGCAATTACATCCATATTTCAACATAAAGTAGTCAATTATCTAAAAGGCTATGTGACTATTCAAGGAATATTTTTTACTACATTTTTATCTGGAAGGTTGACTGATCAAAATGAGTGAAAATTAAATGAAATTATATGGAGATTTGGGGCATAGAGTTATATGTCAACGAGAGGTGGAATCAAAAAATAGGATTTTTGTTGCCTGAGTTATGGCCCAAATATAGAAGGGTGGACCAATCATGCATGCCCAGATTTTCTTCACATTGTGGGCCTATTTTTGGCCTCCATATGGACGCATTGGGCTCATTGATCTTCTAGATAAATGTATCCCTCATTATATATCAATCGTACACATATTTTTAGTCCAATTTGATACACATATTATCAACATTACATGTTATTCTCAAGATGCATGCTTGGGATCTCGCACAGTTTGGCCCATTTTGCTTGAATTCCATCATAGACTCTCAAAATCACATCCTCATATAATGTAAACACAAATAAAATTAAAATTTCCCTACAAAAATGAGATAAAAATTAATTCTTTGATTCATATATAAAGTGAAATTTATTATTATAGTAGTAATATTTATTACAAAATCAATTCAAAACAACAGTTTATAGGTGGATTTGAAAAGAGAATCATTGTATCACACCCTCAATCATAAAAATATTCACTACTGGGAAATGCCACATATTCAAAAAATGATGAATGTATATATTCCCAACATCATGAAGTTTTAACATTTGTTGAAATTAAAGTTTAATAATTTAATGTTATCACTGCACAAACTATACCAAGGAGTTCTACCTAGTGAAAATTGAAAAAGAGTTCTCATAATTCATATCACAATAAATTGAAAGAGATTCATGATAGAAAATGGATAAAGGAATTTAAAAGTCATCTATGTCACTAACTCTCCATGTGTACTTCTGAAAACCATTCCATGATACTCAGTACACTTTCTATCCATTAAATATATGTTAGTTTAGCTATATTGATCTTAAATGATTTTTTCCACCAAACCTTCCCTTCATCCTTTGCAATTATTTTACACGACCCACACACTTATGAATTACTAGAAGTTATATCATAAGATCTAGACCTAGATATCCACATATGATTCACATTTCATCACTCCCCACATTTATTACTTTTTTCAAAAGTTTCATTCAGAACAAATCTCACACTCATCTCTCAACCCGTGTTTGATATCTTCATGACATTAATTGTCATAGTTATAACTAGATCAAAGGATAAGGATGAGTGGGTTCTGACCTGCCGAAGATAGAATACATTTTTTGAGGGTGTACGACAGTCAGATATTAGGTACACACGCATAGTTCATTCTGGTACATTAATGAAACAGATCGGATAAGAAACAAATGTAAGTAAATATCATTTTATGATTAAAAATATTGACATATCATATATTAACCATTATTTAAGTGTGGCATATTCACACATTATTGTTTGGTGAAAAAATGTGTGGAGATATTAGTGGCACTATTTTCCCAAAAACTACTCATACATGGGGCATCAATCATCTCAAAGGATTCACTGAGATACAACCATTTATATCATTGACAATAAACCAATTCCCTATAAATCACTTCGTGATGTAAAATTCATAAAATTATTCATTCCATATCAGAGTAATGTTTTCATCAAATTTTAAATCTACATGTAATAAAATATTTCAACATGCATTTTCAGTAAGTTTCATGATTTTGGTCACCATAAGGGGGAAAATTAAAAATACCATAAAGAAGGAGAAAAAGTGAAAAAGAAAAAGTCAATGAAAATCTTATTGAACCCAAAAATACGGGGAAATGTGAAAATTCCATAATGAAGGTGAAAACAAGAAGAATGAAGAAAGATAACGAAAATACTAATGAGCCCAAGAATGTATCCACCCCCACACCTGTAATGTGCAGTGTTATCACTATAATAAATGATAATGTGAGAAGGAATGATAAATCATGGTGGGTTTCGCTAGTATGTTGCTTCTCGAATGTGGCATTCCTCCAAAATATTCTTTGTAAAATCCCCATATAAGATTTTATGTCGCATCCCATTGATGGTAAGACTTCGTAAACATTGCTCTGGAAAAATCTGTATTCCACCAAAAGGGAAAACAATAGTAATAATATATGGATCGAGCCATCGGGAACGAAGCTTAACTAGGAGAAGATTTAGCCTTTAATTGAACATGATGACCTTATCACCAATATGAAAAGATTAATGATAAATCATGATATCATGGATATCATATTTATCCTCCTTATTGATTCGAGAGTTTTCATATGCATCACATCAAATTTATTCCATCTCTTGAATCTGCAGCTTCCAATGATCACCTACATCTGAAAGATTCATATAAAATTTTTTAATAGCCCAATATGCATGGATTTATACCTCTAATGGTAGGTGACATGCTTTTTCAATAAAACATATTTATAGTGTCATTTTTATTGGGGTTTTAAAAGATGCGTTGTATGCCCAAAGAACAACATCCAAGAGAAAACTCTAATCCTTCAAATTAGTTTGTACTGTTTTTAAAAGATTCTCTAACCATACAGATTTGGGATTTCTTCTTGTCTGTTAGAGTGGGGTGTTATGAATTGGAGACTTTATGATAAACCTCGTACTTATAGTGAACTTTTTTCATGTTGCGATTTCAAAAATGGGAACCATGATAACAAATGTTGAATATTGGTAAACTGAACCGATTAAAATTTTTGGATCACACAAAATCAACAACAGCATCAGAGTCATACGTCATAGAAGACTTTTCTTCCACCCATTTTGAAAAATATTCCACAACTATCAAGATTTATATTATTCAAAATGAAATTGGAAATGTCCCATGATCTCAATGCCCCATGCATAAAAAATTTCACAAAATATTCTGAGCTGTGGGGGCATTTCATTCCTCTAGGTGATATTCCCTGTGAATTGAAAATGACTAAATCACTTGAAAATATAAGTGAATCCCTATTCAATTTTGGCCAAAAAATTGTTGAGTCAATGACCTCTCTAGCTGTTCTTTGAGAGACAATGTATCCCCCATAAGCCAATGTTTGACAAAAGGTCAAAACAGATGTGAACTCATGGTCAGGGATACCCCGATGAACTAATTGGTCCCCACAAATTCCCAAAAAATATGGGTTATCCCAAATATACCCTCGAGAATCATTTTTAATCCTTTGGGAGTGGCTAGTTATGAAATTAGTTGGGACCCTAGATGTTGCTATAAAATTCACAATGTCCCTATACCAAGGGGTAAGGTCCACAACATCACAAAGGCTCTCAGGAGGAAAGAATTATTTAATGGGGACGGATGAGTCGACATGGTGGTTTAGAGGTGGAGAAATTATACTCATTTGGTCTGGTATATTATTTTATACTCCCCTAATATCTCTAATATCAATGTAAAACTATTTGAGGATGTGAATCTACTATAAGAGTTGATGTATAGCTTCATGTTTCTTTAAGAGGAATCGAAGGAAAAAATGGGTAGATAACACAATCACTTTTGACCTAAAATTATATGAATGGAATTCTTCCAAGGAAAACAAAATAGAAAATATTTATTTTTCAGTGGTTGTGTGTTTACCTGGGGAGGGTCAAGGGTACGTGAGGCATACATTATGTCATGAGGGGAATTCTAAACCCTTTCTGATAAAACTACCCCAAGTACAATGTTATAGTCATAACACATATGCTCAAAGGGGATATCAAACCTTGGTGGTTGGATGACGGGAGGTGATATGAGGATTCTTTTTAGTGAATTGAATGCATCCTTTCAATTTTTTTAAACAAAAACTCGGATTCATTTTGAAATAATCGATACAATGGAAGTGTAATATTACTAATGTCTTTAATGACTCGATAGTAAAATCTAGAAATATAAAAGAATGATCACACCTCACATACAAATTTTTGATATATAAGGGTTGAAATTTACTCTTATGTAGATTTTTCCACTTAAATTAACTTATTTGAAATGAAAATCCCAATAACCATCCCCCGCTCAACCAAAAATGGAAATTCTCATAATTTAAAACATGATCTTTTTCAAAGAAGTGGTGGAGGAATGAACCTAGGTATTCCAAACAATCATAAAAATAAGAACCATACACCATGAATTCATCCATAAATACATCCATAAATCACTCAAGGTACTCAAAAAAGATACTCAACAAACATGGTTGAAAAGTACGTGGAGCATTACATAAACTGAATGGAATATATATGTATGCCAATGTGCTTAATGGAAGAAAAAGGTGTATTTTGTCGATCGTCATTGGCTATATGGGTTTTGGAGTTACCCGAATAGCCTTCATGGAAAAATAATGGGTCATACCACCCAATCATTCTAACATTTGTTCAATGAATGGTAGATGAATGTGGTCCTTCTGCATGGTTTGATTCAGTTGATGGTAGACAATACAAACTCACAAACTATTTTTACCAAGTGTTGGAACCAATTTATTCATTTCATTTGACACAACTGTTATTATTATTGTTTAGGCACAATTCTCACTGGGAAAAACCAATTACTATAATATATAGGATAAATGATCCCAACTACAAGTAATTTATAGACTTCCAAATTTACAACTTACTGGTGAGTGAGATTCAACCGGTGTTGAGATTGTATTATGGGATTAGACTCATAATCTAAAGTATATGATGCATAAAAATAGATGGGCTAATCTTGATAATATCATCCAATGTCCATACAATTTTTTTGCACCTCTCTCAAAAGGTTGAGCAGTTTCAATTCCTGTTGGGGAGACAGGTTATTGGTAATAATGACTAGAAATTGGTCAACAACCTCATACTATACATATTTTTAATTAGAAGTAATTGTTTCTATTTCAACACCATTGGTATTTATATTGAGAATGGGGATATAGGGGCAGTGAGGTCCATGAAATTGTCTATCTGTTCATGTTTATTATCTATGGAAGGAAAATATATTGAAATGAGATTTGAAGAGTCATCTACGGTCATTGGTACATAAAAATTTACACATTCATCAATTAATGTACAAAATTTAAACTTCTAATAACCCACACAACACTCAAGACAAGAATCAAGACTTAAATAATCCATGGGTAAAGAAGGGGAAATGGATTTGAGTATGGTTTGAGGAGAGAATTGTGTGTGTGTGCATCATTTGGGAGAACATCCATAGATTACACATGAAGAGTGGAGTGATCATTAATGTGGTGTTTCATTACCTCAAGTATGTTAATACATACCTTTTCTCCTCCGAACACCATGGACAACGTACCATTGTGAACATTGATTATCATCTTTGCTATTTTGACAAATGGTCTCCCATGTATGAGAGGGGAATGTCCTTGGGTTCGGGTATCATATATCTCAAGATTATAGAAATCAGTGGGGAAGATGAGAAATTCACTCTTACATGGACATCCTCAATCACACTGGTTGAATGTGTAGTACACCAATTTGCATGTTGCACGAAAATGCATGTTGGTTAAAGCTCTCCAACTGATAGAGAAATATAAATGGAGTGAGAAATTAAATTAATGGATGCACCTAAATATAACATTGCATCTAAAAAGAATTTCTCCCCTATGGTACAAGTTATTGTGAATGTCCCCAAATCCATTCATGTACTTGGTATTGATAGTTGAATCAATGCCAAATCATTTATCCCCATGTTGACTCTCTCACTCCCATACATACTTCTTTTCTGTGTGTAAATCTCTTTAATATATTTTCCATATCAAGGGATTTTCTTAACTGTATCCAATAGAGTAATGTTAACTTGATATTTTTTAAATGTATCTATTATATCTTTTTCAATATCATTATCAAAATTCTTCTTAGATTTTGAGCGTTATTGGGGGAATGGAAGAGGAATGGATTGGTAATTTGAATTATCAATGATAACTCTATTACCCTTTTTCTTTGTTTTTCATTACTTGAAATTATTTAGGGAATGGAAAGAGAGTTTTCAAGAGGATGACATACATGTTGTCCATAATCAGTATAGGAGAGACTTCTTTACCACTACAATGTGTAACTTCACATACAATACCTTTTTTCCTTCAGATTTGAAATGGTTTGGGGTTGTAGTTGTCCATAACCGAACAATTTAAGCTCACTGATGGTGTTTCCTAATTTAAAACATGATCTCGTAGGTCTTCAATTTCTGATTGTGTGGTCTTTATGACTAGAGGTTCTAGGTTTCCATTTAGTTCAACATATCCTAAGGGTTTGGAACAAATTTTAGGGGTGGAGGATGATTTTTTTGAGATGTTGAAGGATAAGAAAGTTTCATACCTTGGCCTTGTTGATACCAATTCTACATGGGGTAGCTTGAGAATCCCCACTGTCGGTAATTGGGATGTGCTTGCCACTCGGGCATTGGATTTGGCAAGAATTGTTCTTCCTTGAAGGGAGATGCCTGTTGGAATGGATGCACATGGAACATGACTACACAAGACATGGGTGAATCTTGATGTTGTGGACACTGGTGAGAAAAATGAGTATTAATAGAAAAAATTCCACAATGTAATGGAACTAGAGGAGATTGTGAGTTACCTTGTTCTTGATAAAATTTCCTTAGAAGGCTATGGATATCATCAAACTTGTTATCTACCTTTTTTTATAGGGATAAGTGACATACCTCATGAAATCGCCAATTTGATGCAATAGCTCGTGTATCAAATTGTTGTGCATTTTGAGCCATGTTGGCTATTATGTCACGAGGAGCAGAAGTAGTTTTATCACGTAAGGCATCGCCAGCTACTATATCAATAGTTCCATGATCCATGGGAATATATACTTAATAGAGGTATTGGATTAACAGTTGTTCACTAATCATGTGGTCGAGGAAGCTTGAGAAAGGTCTATTGAATCACTCCCAGTATTCGTGAAGGGTATCTCCTTTTGATTTCCTAATTCCACAAATGTCATTCGTAATTGATGCAGTTCAGGAGGATGGAAATAACTTCTCTAAAAATAGTCTTTTCATGTCATTCAATAACACTATATGATACTCCCTAAGGTTTTTATAAGGTTCCACACCAAAAACACTATAGAATTTGGGAAGTAGGTGGATGTGGCAAGATCTCAGGTCAAAGTTGGTTGCTTCCTCGGGATATTGGAAGTTCACTGGTAGGTACACCACATCTAAGGTGGTCTATTATTTTATTTTTCGATTATATGAAGCGATGTTTTCTTGGATATTATTGGGATAATTTTCCAATTGGTTTATGAACACATGATGTTCAAAAAGGGTTGCCTTAGTGTTACCTTATTGAACTTCTCTAACTACCATGATTTTTGTGTGATATAGCTTTTCAATTTTAGGGTTTAATTCATGAAGTTTTTTTTCATCAGGTCAACCAAATAAGTTGTGAAGTTTTTTTATTATTGAATACATATAAAATCACCTAATAATGTTCAAAGGGGAACAGATTGTTGTAATATAAAATTATAGAGAGATATATATAAGAATAATAGATAGATAGAGAGAAAGGAAGAACACACAAAATCAACCAAAAATAGATACGGAAAATTAAAACCAAAACAAAAAAATGGGGGGGGGGGGTATTTAACGTATTATTAATTAAGAAGTAAAATAGATATATAAAAGTAAATAAATAATAAATTGATCTTGGATCCTTGAAATATGCCCCAAAATTTGATCTCATTGTCGAGCACGTCAAATTATATGATTAATTTTAACTAGAATTTCTGATGTATAGAAGTAACCCTAGGTCGTCTCTCAAAAGAAAGTTAAATCATTAATAAAAAAAATAGGTTCTGATTAAGAAACTAAAAGAGGAATGTGGTTTTATAAAACATTGTTTTTTTGGCATTAATAACAGAAATTGAATTTATATTACAACTGTAGAAAACTGGTTCGAGAAATCGTGATTAACCAGGGTAAGTTTCCAGTAAGGTTCAATCAATCATTTCTCTCAAGGGAAAAGAAAGGATAACTGATTCCTTGATTGTATACATACTGATACCTATAATGGAATGTGAGTTCTTAGTAGGTTACCACCTAGGATTTGATTGATGAATGATATTGATTATCTACAACCTCTCAAAATCAACAAACATGAATCAATGTAAAACAACGAAACTCAATCAAGGAATCACATCAACAACATGATGATATCACCAAACAAATTTCATTGATAAAAATAATCCACAAGATAAGAACATGCAGATTCATTGTTTCATGCTCTTATATTTTATCAACCAATGTAATCCATTTGAACAATATTAAAAGAGAGGGGTGATAAAAGAGACAACCACACTCAAATCAGCACAGGAGCCGAGTTACGCATGGATGTATGTGGATTATTGTTCCTTTGATATGTATTTGATCATAACATAATAAAAAATATACAAAAGGTACAAATGAATAACAATTTACAAAAAAAACTTGAAATAAATTACCATATGTAGATAACAAGTGTGGAGCTCGGGATTATAACAAAGGACACTTCCCAAATTGATCACTAAGAGGTTTAGAAGTACATGAGAGAGAAGCAAAATAAAATGGGTGAAGAGAGCTCTCTAATTCTAATGACATTTATACATGGTTGTTCCGTGTAGATAATTAATGAGATGAGTTATTTTATGGGCCATTACATCAATATTTCCATATAAACTGGACATGTATCTAAAAGGCTAGGTGACTATTCAAGGTAAATTTCATAATCCATGTTAATCTGACTATTTGACTAAACAAAAACGATAGAAAATGACTTGAAATTCGGTGGTGAGTCCAGGAATTGAGTTAAATGTCCATGGAAAGTTGAAACGATCCAATTGGATCTTTGAGTCCCAATTTATGGTCCAAATACAGAAGGGTGGTCCAATCTGGCCCGCCCAGAATTTCATCACATTGTGGGCCTTTTTTGGGCTTCAAAGTGGATGAATTTGGATCAATGATCTTTTAGAAAAATGGATCCCTCATTTTTTACACTCATACATCGAATTTTATCCCAATTGGATGCACATATTATCCACATTACTAATAGTTGTCTAATTGCATTCATGGACTCTCAGGCAGTTTGGCATGTTTTACTTGAATTCTATCACGAGCCCTCCAAATAATCTCCCCCTATAATGTATACTTCATAACAAGTAAAATTTCACTATTAAAAAATAATAAACATTAATTAATTGATTAAAAACATAGAGTGGAATTTATTATTATAATTTTAATATTTATTTCAAAAACTGTTTAAACAACAGTATAAGGGTGGATTTTATAGTGAATCGCTATACGACCAGTCATGTGAGTCTTCGATTATCCTTTTGGGGAAATGTGTTTCAATATGTGTACACATTCTAAACCAAGAACAAAATAAAAAGATAAATGATGTTCCATTATAATTTTGAAGTGGATGAAAAACCATGTAATCACATTTACATGTATGGGGAAGTGATGTTTTGGTTAAGGAAGCTTCATGTAACAAAATTTTACCTTAATGAACAAAGTGTACATTTTTATGATACCCTCAGAAAACAAGGGTATATTACCTATATGAACCATCAAACAAAAATGATATATAGAAAAGACACTCCATATTACTGGATATGGGGAACAAATCCAAAATACATAGGGGGGATATTTTAACAAATATGATGTCAATGTTCAAGGAAAACATGGTTTGGTACAAGATCTGATTCCACAAATCCCGATGGAAGAAGAAACTATTCCAGATCCACAAGAATTTTGTAGGAGTATAATAGAGGTTATAGAACCATAATGTTATGGTTTTCTAGTTACTGTGGATGGTGAATCATTATATGTTGTCAATAATGATCCTTAGACCTAAAAGGAAGCAATTAGTGTAATGGATGTTTTCAAATTAAAAAAAGACTTGAATTATAAAATAGATTCCATATACCAAAACCAAGTAATGAATAATTATATCCTCTAAGGTATGTAAAGCCCCTTGTTCTCAAATGGGTAATTAAGAAGAAACTAAACATGGAAGGAAAAGTTTGCACCTATTAGGAACGACAGGTTGCAATAGGGTTTAAGCAATGTGAATGCATTGAATATAATGAAACATTTTCACCAATTGAAATGATTAAAGCCATAATAATCCTACATTATATTTAATCATACCATGGCTATTATATTTTTAAAATAGTTGTCAAAAAATCATTCAGTAACGGGTACCTTCATAAAGATGACTACATGACACAACATTAAGGGTTTGTGACTCCAATGATACCACTAATATAATTAGGTTGTAAAAATACATTTATAGATTACATAAATCACCCAAATTATGGAACATTAATTTTTACAAAGATATAAAAGATTCTATTTATATAGAATGAATCTGGTACTTATTCATACAAATGTTTTAGTGGGTGTGTAGTTGTTTTCATAATAGTATACAGTGATCAAATATTTCTATTGTTAACGAAATGCCAATCCTACAGTCTTTTAAGGAATGGCTAAATAAATTATTTTCAAAGAATGAATTTGGTGGGGTATCATGTATTCTTGGGATCATGTTCCATCATGATAGATCCAATAAGTTTCTTAGCCTAATTCATAGCACATACATTGACAAGATTCAAAAGAGATTCAATAGGTAAAAACACATGATGTGATCGTTTCTAGGGTCACATGTATTTCATCATTCTATGAAAAAGTGTCCTTATACCCATGAGTAAATAAATAGAATGGAAAGAATTCTATATGCATAAAAAATTGGGTCAGTTATTTATTATATTCTATATACTTTGCATGATGTTGGAAACTTATTAAGTGTGGTAGGAGGATATAAAATAATATAGGCGATCAACATTCAATGGTAGTGAAGAAAATTCATAATTATCTGAGGTGTACTAAGGATATTTATCTAGCTTATGGATAAAATGGGAACCTAGTCATCAGAGGATATGTATATTCAAGTTTCCAAACCAATAAATATGTCATGAAGTCAAAAATGAGATAAATCATTACATTGAATGTAATTTCTATGAACCAAAACAACTCAAATAAAGTTATGGTCACATGTCCTATACTAAAGTCTGAGTATATTTTAGCTTATGTAGTAGTGAAAGAAGTAGTTTGGATGAAAAATTTGGTCCACAATAATATTGTGGTACTTATAAGTAAAGATACCATCACACTCTATTGATATATTACTACAGCAGTGGATCTCACAAAAGTGTTGTGGTCACATCAATGAATGAATAAATTTTTAAACTCCATGTAATTAAAAAAATGGGTATATATGGTTAATGGTCAATGGATAGGTAAATATTATGTTTCAGAATCCATATTGATGTTTTATAATATCATGATATAATTCTACTGAAATACTACAGGCTTAGTTAAACCTGATAGATGAACTATGAATTATAATTATGATTTATTATAAGTTTTATATTAATTTTATTTTTGGATTTTCCAATTATTTTTTTGACATTTGTTTTATTATATTTAATCCATATTACAAGATCTTTAATATAATGGATCCTTAAATATATGGCATTTTTGATGATCAAAAAAATATAAGAACATTTTTCACATATCTCTAACCAATATATTACACTACGTGGACTATTAAAAGTTAATATAAACTGTTATGTTTCTATAATATCATGATATAATTCTACTGAAATACTACAGGCTTAGTTAAACATGATAGATGAACTACGAATTATAATTATGATTTAGTATAAGTTTTATATTAATTTTATATTTGAATTTTCTAATTATTTATTAGATAGTTGTTTTATTATATTTAATCCATATTACAAGACCTTTAATATAATGGATCCTTAAATATATGGCATTTTTGATGATCGAAAAAATATAAGAACATTTTTCACATATCTCTAACCAATATATTACACTACGTGGACTATTAAAAGTTAATATAAACTGTTATGTTTCTATAATATTAATTTAATAAAACTATTGAGCATTAATTTTATTATTACATAACCCTTTGTCAAATTCTAGGCCACATAAGAATCAATTCAAAGACAATAATTTAATTCAAAAATACATTTTTATATTGGATTATATCTTAATGATTCTATTTTTTTAGTTTAATATTTTTTTAATAGCTCATAAAATTAATCATCTTGATGGATGTTTATGACAATAATAAGGGATAATTAATAATATACATAATAAATTTTTAGATAAAATTTTAAAACTATATAAAGAGTGAAGAAATTATTATATTTTAATTTATATATTTGTAAATAGACTTAGGATTAGTTATTTCATTAATATATTCTGTATTATTTAAACTTTCTATACAATATATCATTTAAAAAAAAATTGTGGGAAAGTTATTGAAATATGTTCCACATTGAATTTATTTTACTATTGTGAACAAAATGTTATGGGGGAATTATTGAGTAAAGATATATGAAATGAACATGTTTATTGAATATTGGTGTTCTACTTATATTATCAACTAATAAAATATAATTTTTGTTGTACATATTATTTGAGGGTTTTGATCATTCTAACAACAAGTTAATGTAAAAACTAAGGAGGGTTGAGAATATTATATGTGTCTAGAAGGTTTTGGATAAGTAATTGGTGAATAAGAAAAGTCACCCTACAATTTTAACATATTTAGTAGATATTTGATATATATAATTTATGATATTGGTTCCCATATCCCTGAAAAATACATGAAATTGAAATTTATAGGTCATGGATTACATGTGATCATGATAGATATTGATTCTAGAAAATTTCTTCCAATATAAATATATTATGGCGTGATTCCAAAATTATACTATCAGTGATGTGTGTATTGATAGTGGTTATTGTTTGGTTCTTATGAGATGTGGGTTGTGATATGATTTCATGTAACTATTATAGATATAAATCTATTAAACAATTGAAATTATGGAGATAGTTTTTATTGGAAATGTAGTTTGAACAAATAAACATAAAATCAAAATAATTATCCTATAATTATATTAATTATATTGAAATTTATTTAAATAGATAATATGTATTTCCTTTGGTGATATAGATTAGTGGGTTTCATATATATTACTCAATTTCAATAAAAAATATGACTTATTTAAATAAAAGTTTATGATAAGGTTGTTTCAGATTAAATGGTATAAATTTAAATGAGTGATATTGGTTAATGGATTTTAAATTTTGAATTCATAAATTATTTTGAGTATGTGTGTAATTTATGGAAGGTTTTTATTTCATGAATTTATATATATTAATATGTAATAAATAATTAAAAGGAACACTATACAATATATAATTTCTTAATGTTTTCATCAATTTAGCTCGTGATCCGGAAATACACTTATATGAAAATTGACAGTTCCCTTGAAGAATATTTTGAGTAATCTTGATTTTTACAAGGATATTACAATATTATTCTTAATGATTTATTTCCAAATTCATGATCGTTCACCAATTTTTTATGTAAGGATATGAAGAAGGTATTGGGTTACAAATAATATAGTTTTATCATTCATTCATTAATGAATGAAATGATTAAATAAGAGAGTTGAGTTTATAAACCACTATTATTATGTGTATCTTCAACATAGTTATTGATGGCCCATTTTTAGTATAAAATACTATGAATTTAATTTACATTATGTAGTTTTTTGTTAAATATTTTGGGATAAATTTTTATGTAACATTTATATAAAGAAATACCACTGTCATTTTTAACCATGATGAATATATTGAATTATCTGATATTAGGTTTTCTAGATCATTCCAAGGATATAGTCATTAATATGAGATGATTAACTATGAAAATGTATGAAAATATATTGTTTTAAAAATTTTTATAGTGTGTTTAATTATGTGATCAAACTCATTAAAATTTCTCAATAAAGATGAATTAAAATCAAAATAAAATTTAAACCAATCATTTTAAAAGGTGACGATGGATGTCTAAATTATAATAGTTAAAGAATATTATTAATTAATTCACCCCATAATAGTTTTTCCATAAAAATAATAAAATATACTGGAATCTGGTTATCCATAATTCTCATTATAGTTAGGTTCCTGGTTTCTTTTTATGATATCAAAGGTGATTTAGAGTTTAATTTTTCATGTGTAATCTTTTTTAATAATGATTTGGTTTTGAATTTATATATCCTAAATAAATATAATTAATTTAATAAATGAATAATGGATTTAAATAATTAATAGAAATAAAAAAACATATATAAAAGGATAGAATTAACTTTTTCAAATTATCTATGTAAATTAATGCACTTAATGTTATTATAATTTTGGATGTTCTCCATCTGGAAGGTGAAACAATATCTATAGTTAATTAGATGATTAGTACGAATTATGGTCGTGGAAGGAATACAATTAATTAAAATCCTTCACTAATGTAATTAATTAAATAATATAATATTATTATTTAAAAATAAATATAGAATAATTTGGAATCAAATCGATGTACTAAATTTCAAAGGTAATGAAATTAGATTATATATTTAGTCATTGATGTATAATGATATTCAATTTAATTATTATGAATGGAGTTATGAGTTAATCATGATATTTTGAGTTGTGGTGATAATGATTATATTATTGTGTGAATGTCCTTAATATTCCATAGTGGTAAAAAATATATAATTAAAATCATATAGAAAACATTAGATTTGAATATATTAATAGTTAAATTACACGATATTATAACAATTAAATTGCATAGTTTTTATATCATTATTATTACTTATAAAATTAAGAAATTATGTAATATTAATAATAAAAGTAACTCTAAAAATGAATCACTTTTAATGCCTAAAATTAAAAGAATACTCATAAAATTTTCAATAATTAAGAAATAAATTTAGTGGATTATGATGATGTTGATAGATAATTTTTGAAGTTAATGACATTAATTTTAATACGTGTTTGAAAATGAATATGTAATTATAAATGATATATACCATTTGAATTTGAAAAATGGGTTTCTATTGTACTCTGTATTCTAATTATTCAAATGTTAAGTAATAAAAAATTGTTATTGAATATGAATCAAAACGGGGTTCTTTAAAAAATTAATACATAATGTTTAATATATATATAGATTTATCGAAGGGAAAGCATATTGATTTTATAAAATTACAAAATATAAATATATTATAAAGATTATAAATTATGGAGTGTTTATGATAGAATAAATTTCAATCTTTAAGTGAATTGGATGATAGGTCTTTTATAAACAATGAAAATAATGAGGAATTCACTAGTTGTGACTACAATGGTGTTTCCTTCAATTATAAAACAATAAAAGTGTATATGATGTAGATATTTATGAAGGAGTTTATCACCAATATTAGTAAATAAGGAAAAAAATGAATAATAACTTTTGGAATGACACTCAAACATTATGAAAATTTTATTTTACTCATGATGAAAAAGAATTAAGTTTATTAAAGATAATTAATATTTATTTTTTGTTTTTAAATGGAATAAGTAGATGGATTATATGGAAATAAGATCAATTCAAAATATAATTAATACGAAATTTTTTGAATGTTTTTGTAAGAAAAAAATCATATGTAAAATTTCATGATAAACATTGAGAAATGGGTGTAATAAATCATAGAAATCACAAAAATAAATGTAAAAATTGATGACACCTACAAGAATGTTTATGATTTATTAAAATTTAAAAATGATTCACTAAATGGGTAAAATAGTAATGAAATTTTTGATGGAATTTATTATATAAATTCAATAAAGAACAAATTAAATAAATTAGTAAAGGAAAATATATTTCTTAAATCTAAATATTATGGACATCTAAAATATAATGAAAATCAATTTGTAGATAAAATGTTTAAAAATTTCAAGGAATAATTAATGTATCTCAATCAATATATAATAAGTATATTATAATTTTGGATCATAAGAATGATCCAAAAAAATATATTAAAATGATATTTAGAATGTAATAAAATCTAGAAAACATCATATATATGTGAGAATTATTTCATTGTATGTCATTTATAAGTTTTATATCATGTATGCATAATTTTAAATTTTAATATATTTTAAAATTAATGTATTTTTATGAGTGTAAAATATTATTATGGTAGAATTTTAGTTGTATTTAGGTATCTCAAAAAGCCATTATATATAAAATTTCAAATTTTTAACATAGATACAAAGAATTAATTTTAGATATTAACATAAATTTTGGGAAAGTGTGAACTAATTGATGTTAATAATGAGAATTTACCTTTTCTAATACCATCAAAATTGATTATGAATCACAATTTTCTTAATTATTTAAGGATATGAAATAATAAATCTAATGATACTGTTCTTATCATGGATGGACCATTTAAATATTAATATATGAAACATTCATGGATTCAAAAAAAATTTATATTCCACTCATATGAGAGGATACAATATATTATAATTGAATATTAAAAATATAATTTAGGATACCATTCATTTTAGAATTACTGGTCATTAAAAATCAAATAATTTGACATAATGGTTTCAAGAGTTATTATATATAAATTTTATAATATACTTGGTGTTTATGAGTTAATTGATAACATTTCAAGTGTATAGCATCATTATGATAAAGTGAATGCAGTGATTTATTAATAAATTAATTATTTATAAAGTGGTTTAAATATATCCATGTAATTACTAGAGGAAAATTAACAAGGTAAAATTTATTAATGTAGAATATGCTTCAAAATTCATGTTTTTTATACAATAATGCTAATAATTTCATCGAAGGATTGACCATATTAGTAAAAACAACATGAAAATGATGAAAAATATATATAATAATTTTGATATTCCTATTATTATGCAATAAAATGAAGTTATTTGAACCACATAAAAAAGTTTATTGTTTTTAACTCACCACACCTGATTGCAGAGAATAAAACTTCTTATACATTATAGATTATACATTAATAAGCCTATGGGAAAATGAGGAAGAATTAAATTATTTACGTAGGAAATTTATTTATTTTATTAATGAAATTTATCATATTAAAAAATATATTTAGAATCAAAACTTATAAGTATTAAGGATGTTTACGTCATGACCCGTCCTAAGGGCCCATGTTGTGACTACCCCTAACCCGCCTTCCATAGGCTAGGGGGTGGCGACTAGCACCAAATGATTAAATCCCAAAAGTAGGGAAGGGATTTCCTTTAAGAAGTAACATACAAAACAGAGTATGAAAGAGAAGTAAACACTAAGAAAAACTGAGTATAAGGTAAGTGCTGGAAAAGTAAATGGGCCAGAATAGAAAATCAACTAAAAGTATGGTACAAATAAAAGGAAAGTAAAAACACAGTAAGAAAACCCACAACACCGAGTCATCCTCCGGAAATCCCACCTGAATGGTGGGTATAGATAGTCTCCTCAGCTCCTCGGGTTTGGTCGCCCGCTCCGTGTATGTCCCGTCATGTGGTCCACCTCCGGGTACCGTCCAGCTCTTCAAGCCTCCACCTCGATCAGCGTTGTCCATCATCTGCAACCAACACAATGTAGTGCGGTCATAGCCCGTGCAGGGGTGATTATATGATACTCTGTGGGGACCCCGAGACCCCCGAAGGACTCTCTGAACCCATGAAGAATAATCCAAAAAGGAAAGATACAATCACGAAGTATCAACAAAACTACGTAGGTATATTCCCATACATATACTTAAGTCATCAGTTATAGTTCGGCTCCAGATCTCGAGCCCAAGCTCAACCCAGTCCACATAGGAAATCACAATCCACTCCACATATGAATGCACAACCCAGTCCATAGAGGAAATCACAACTCAGTCCACATACAAAATCACAACCCAGTCCACATAAGAAAGCACAATCCCAGTCCACATAGGAAATCACAACCCAGTCCACATAGGAATGCACAACCCAGTCCACATAGAAAATCACAACCCAGTCCACATAGGAAAGAACAACACAGTCCACATAGGAAAGGAATTCAACCACATAAATGATAATGATTGAAAATCAAGACTCAGCTCACACAGGTTTACAACTTCTGCATGGCGATAGAGATGATCAGTTGTATCCACTAAGTCATCTAAGCTGTCAGACCCACATAGGATACAAGAACAACTACACTGCTGGACCCACTCAGGATACTAGTACAGAGGTCAAATACTGTCGGACCCACGTAGGATACAGGAACAATAGTCATCGTTGTCGGACCCAGAGAGGATTCCAGTACAGTCGTCCTCGATGCCGAACCCATGAAGGATCCATGTACAGTAGTCCTCACTGCCGAACCAATGGAGGATCCGAGTATAGTCATCCTCACTACCGAACCCACGAAGGATCCATGTATATTCATCCTCACTGCCGAACCCACGAAGGATCTAGGTACAGTTTTCGTCGTCACAGTCACAGTCACAGCAATCTCTAGGGTTCCTGCACACAGCATGGTCGATTCTTAGAGGGCCCGCTCCTCGAGCAAAAGATAGACGATACATCAACCGTCACTAAAACTAGAGTTGATGTATCCCAAAGTTCTACCTCGTCAAAAGATACCCAACGTGACAGACGGTGCGTCAATCAGACGCGCAATCTGAGAGTTATTGGCTTTTTCGTTCCAGGGGCCCAGTTGGTTTTTAAGCTAAAACCACCCTGACGATACTCTATCTATATCCAAACCTCAAGAGGATTAAGGAAAAAGAACCATCTCACTAAGAGGAAACCAACAAGGTCGACGACACGTCAATCGGACGTCCAAAGCTCGATTTAAAAGTGATTCCGCTCCGAGGGCCTGGTTGGTTTTGTTTTCGAACCAACCCAGCTGTACCCAAAGTTCTCTGAAACCTTGAGTGTAATATACTGAAATAACCAACTCATTCCAAGGATCCCAACGCAACTGACGATGTGTCGATCGGAGTTCTGCATCCCATGTTATGGGCAAAATATTACAATTAGTCAGAAGTGGATGGTTTGGGCCTAGCCCGGCCCGGCCCAACCACCACCCCTGGGTCGGCCCGAACCGGGTCCGCCCCGGAGGGGTGCGGTCCCACCCGGTCTGTGTGACATACCCCGGCATGGCTGGTAGGGGGGCACTGGCGGGCCGCTACGGCTTCGGCCGGTGGTGCGCCTTTGTCACGACACGTCCTTGGGGTCCTTTCTGTGACTACCCCATGCCCGCCTTCTATAGGCCAGGGGCTGGCGACTAGCACCAAAGGCATAAATCCCAAAAGTAGGGAAGGTATTGCTTTTAATAAGTAACCTACACAATTGAGTATGCAAGCGAAGTAAAAACTAAGAAAAACTGAGTACAAGGTAAGTGCTGGAAAAGTAAATGGGCCATAAAAGAATCCCAACGGAATGTACAGTACAACTAAAAGGAAATTAGAACCACAGTATGAAAAACAGCAACACAGAGTCGTCCTCCGGAAATCCCACATGAATGGTGGGTACAGATAATCTCCTCAGCTCCTCGGGTCTGGTCGCCCACTCCGTGTACGTCCCGTCAAGTGGTCCACCTCCAGATACCATCCAGATCCTCAAACCTCCACGTCGATCAGCGATGTCTATCGTCTACAACCCACAAAATGTAGTGCGGGAATATCCCGTTCATGGGTGAGTATACGATACTCAGTAGGGACCCCGAGACCCCCGAAGGTCTCTCCGAATCCACAAAGGATAAACCGCAATGGAATGATACAATCACAAAGTATCAACAACACTACTTAAGAATATGCCCATACATATACCTAAGTCATCAGTTACAGTTCCGATCCAGCTCCTGATCCCAAGCGCAACCAAGTCTACAGAGGAAATCACAACCCAGTCCATATAGGAAAGCACAACCCAGTCCACACAGGAATGCACAGCTCAGTCCACATAGAAAATCACAACACAATCCACATAGGAAAGCACAACCTAGTCCACCTAGGAAATCACAACCCAGTCCACATAGGAAATCACAACCCAGTCCACATAGGAAATCACAACCCATTCAACATTGGAATGCACAACCCAGTCCACATAGGAAAGCAACTCAACCACATCAATGATAATGATTGAGAATCAAGACTCATCTCACACATGTTTACAACTTCCTCAAGGCGATAGAGATGATCAGATGTAACCACTTACTCATCTAATCTGTCGAATCCACATAGGATACAAGAATGACTACTCTCCAAGACCCACGCATGATACTAGTATAGAGGTCAAATACTGTCGGACCCACGTAGGATACAAGAACAGTAGTCATTGTTGTCAGACCCACAGAGGATTCCAGTTCATCTATCCTCGCTGTCGAACCCACGGAGGATTCAGGTACAGTCATCCTCGCTGTCGAACCCAAGGAGGATCCACGTACAGTCATCCTCGCTTCCGAACCCATGGAGGATCCATGTACAGTCTTCATCGCTGCCGAACCCACAGAGGATCCAGGTACAGTCGTCGTCATCACAATCGGAGTCGCAGCTAGCTCTAGGGTTCCCTCTCTCAGCATGCTCGATTCTGGGAGGGTCCGCTTTTCGAGCAAAAGAGAGATGATACATCAACAGGAACAAAGACCAGAGTTGATGTATCCCAAACTTCTACCTCGTCACAAGATTCCCAATGCGACAGATGGTGTGTCAATCAGACGCCCGATATGAGAGTTATTGGCTTTTCCGTTCCAGGGGCCCGGTTGGTTTTTTAACTAAAACCACCCCGACCAAACTCCAGCTATGTCCAAACCTCAATTGGAGTAAGAAAAAAGATCCTTCTCAATAATAGGAAACCAACAAAGTTGGCGTCACATCAATCAGAAGTCTGGAGCTCGAGTTATAAGCGTTTTCGCTCCGAGAGCCCGGTTGGTTTCATGTTCGAACCAACCTGGCCATAAACAAAGTTCTCTGAAACATTGTGTGCAATATATTGAAACGACCGTCTTGATCCAAGCATCCTAATGCAACCGATGGTGTGTCGATTGGAGGTCTTAAGCCCATTTTATTGGAAAATGACTGGAAAGAGTCCGAAGTGGGGAGTCTGGGCCCGGCCCGGCCCGGTCATCCCCACCTCGGCCGGCCCGAACCGGGTCGACCCGCCTCGGGTCCGGGTCTGGCCCAGTGGGGCGCGGACCGACCCAGTCCACACGACCCTCCCCAGCCCGGTCGTGGGGGGGGGGTGCTACCTCGGCCAATGGGCCGCACAGGGGGGATGCCGGCCCCTTTCCCTTGTGCTCCACGGACGCGGCAGGTGCCATGTCTTCCTCCGCATCCCGCGCGACCGCGGGATACGGCCGCCTTCCACCGCGGCTTCAGCCGCCGTGGCTTCAGTTGCTGTCGGTCCTTCCAGAGGCGTGCCGGTGCGCCGCCTCCTCTGGGCGGCTGACAGGTGCCAGCCGCCGGCCCCACCGCACCGACGACCCTCGCTGCCGGAAATTTTTGCGGTTTACTGGAGTCATTCCGGTGGTCCATTCATGCACCGTTCTAGGACTACAGTCGTCTCGGGACCCACTCTTAACTTTGACGGCCTACATACACCGTTTTGGTTCCGTTTCATTCCCGCCCATCCATACGCACACAATCAAATAATCTGCAGAGGGTTGTCAGGCCGTGTTTGTTTGGCCCATAGCATCCGTGTTAGCTGATAACAATATCCCAAGGATAATCAATGTTTTTTGTCTTATGAAGAATAAATTTACCCATGAAACAACGAATCAATCCAGCCAGCATTTATCCCGCAAACATCTATTCCCAAACCGCAAATGAATTCATTCACGGTTCAACTTGATAAGAAGTTGAACCGCGTTCTTTGTTTAAGAAGGGATGAATCATGGGAATATAACATGCTCATAAATAAACCCCTACCTCGATAATACGGCGTAAGTCATTGAACTGCGGAAGATGAACGTCGCGGTGATCGGGCATCGTAGAAGATCAGAGTTGTCAAATCAACATCAGAAAGGGAGAAGACGAGGGTGGCGTCAGTGTTCTTCATTCTTTGTTTGAGGAAGAGGTAAACTCTCCAAGTGCTGGGCACCGTGCTTCGCTGCCACCTTCTTTCCTCATGAATAAGCCATCTATAACTCTTCCCCAAACCACTTTTATATAGGAGTTGGGAGGGCTCGTTGTTGGCACGCAAGTCATAAATCAAGGATTTATGAATGCGGTCTCCACCCAATTAATCCGCTACGGTGGCGCATTAAATTGGGGATAAGGTCAGGGGGGTTATTTCATTGGGTGGTCCCCTCATTAAAAAAAGTGGTTTCATCCTCCTCAATTATAAGGGGAATTTAAACCTAGAGTACCACCCTCATAAATGAGGGGGGGTCAAGGAGTTATGACTCCCCTACCATTTATGGGATCCCTCGTTTGGTTTCCACCAAGATCCGACCTCCAAGCGAAGCTTCTAACCACTTTATCTGCATGACATATGTTTAAAAAAATAAAAATAAATTGTAAACTTATTTTATTTTATTAAACCATGTAAAAGACAAAAACTAACTTTTATACCAGATCACCTGCCACTGAGCTGAAAGTATTCTTTAGAAAAACCCCGTGATGCGAGTTCAATGGTTCCCTAGGATTTCAATTCCCAGCACTGGTTCAAAAGATAGAAAAACTCACACGTTTCTTTTACTGAACGTACCCGAGCTAAACTTCAGAAAATTATTCCGGGCACACCGGGCCATGGAATCGGGTGATGTCAGAAACAGTGCACTCGTAATAATCCAAAGAAATGAAATTCAAAAAAAATTCCTTGAAATTTTAGGGTCTTTACATTACACACACCTCATGGATTTATGTCCCCATAATGCTACATCATAAACTAGGGAAATAAAAGAGGGTACTTAGCATGCATCTGAGTCTCCCGCTCCCATGTCCTCTCTTGGAGGTTCTCGTGCTACCACCTGATGTACACTAAAGGAATCGACTGTCCCCGTAGGAGCTGATCTTGTCCTTCCTCCATCTCCACCAGGATCTCTAAAAATGTCACCCCGTCATCGATATCTAGCTCCCCATTGTCAATGATATGTGTTAGGTTGTGCACGTATCTCCTCAGTTGAGATACGTGCAATATGTCGTGCACCCGGTGCAATAGAGGTGGAAGGACCAGGAGGTAGGCCACTTCGCCTACCCTACTGAGGACCTGAAAAGGTCTAACGAAGCATGGAGATAACTTAACGCCCCAGACAAATTTCTATAATACACATCGAGATGAGACCCATAAGAAAACGTGGTCTCCATATTCGAACTCCAGTTGTGTCCGCCTCCTATCATCATAGGACTTATGTCTATTTAGTACAGTCTTCATCCCTCCTGGATGATCTGAACCTTCTCCGTCATAGCCTAAACAATCTCTGGTTCGGTTCCTTTTGATAGGAGATACACCTGAGAATATTGATTTTGAGGGAACCACAAACTGTTCGCTCAACGAAAAATCGGTGAGACTATCTAAATGTAAGAACTTGTCTTCACCCTTCTTCGTCTACGTTCCACCAAAGAGCTATTGAGATTTCTCCTTGGCCAAAAAGAGAAATCTGGTCTCATCCTCTAGATGAACTGTGTTCTTTTCCTAATATAGTAAATCCTGACCAAAACGGTACTATTTTATACCATGGAAGACGTTGTAAGGCCTCAACGCTACTACCAAGAGATCCAACCATTACTCTCGCCTCCAAGGGTTGAGTCGCACTGTCGGCAGTAGTGTGTTGTCAATGGGTCACCTCCTGGAGGTTTCTTGAAAGTGAGGGTCAATTCAACAGTTTAAACCGGATCCTCTTAGTATCAATCATACAAGTGGATAGGAAGGTAAACGTCATAATGAACAAGTGTCTTTTATTACTGTAGCTCAAGGCACAAAGACACAAAGCATCCACAAACAAAACATCAACAAAGCTAGAAGAAACATGAACACAATATCTATGTCTGGAGCTAGTCCTGCTCATGTCCATCTTCTCCCAGTGATCCATGGTCGTAGGCCTCAGCTGGCTGACGTTGAGCTCTCTGATTTCCACATGTTCCATGCGGTCGGGGTGGTCTTCCTGGTGGTGGTGGTGGTAGGGCCTCAAAGCATCGCCCACCACCCACTGCTCAGCCAGCTCCTCTGCCTCGTCTGCCTGCTCCCTGTGGACCGCCACTGTCAAACCTCTGCCTGGGAGAACCCTCTACTGTCTGCTGCTCTTCTGCAGGGTGGGTCGGGCAGTCTCGATCCATCTAACCTTGCCCGCCGTATGCATAGCTCTGTCTGCTCCTTGTGTGGCTATCTCTATTTTGATTTCCCAGCACAACCAAACCTGTATCATTATATTGATCATCTGATGTTCTGGCCCGCTTGGTCCTCTGTGTCATCTCTCTACTGCTGGCTGCAGAATACTCTGCTGCGGGATGTCCTACGGAGGGTCTAACTGCTGTTGACTGCTCAGAGAGAAAACTCTCCCCTAGAAGAGCTCTCTCCAGCACCCCTTCCTGCATTGAGATGTTGAGAGAGATCATCAAAGCCCTGATTTCATGACTCAATCCTTGCTCAAATGTCTTGTCCCAGAAGAATGGGTCTCGTACCATGTCTGTGGAGTAGTGAGAGAGATTGGTAAATCTCGCAGAGTACTGGGCTACTGTCATGGTGCCCTGCCGCAGCTGTAGTAGCTCCTGAATGCACACCGCACATAGGGTGGCTGGAACAATCTCCGAGCGGAAGAGGCTCTCGAAATATGTCCATAGAAGTGATGCCTCATTGTGCACCTAGATCATCAGGCTCCACCATCTACTTGCTACCGCGTGTAAGAGACTCATCGCAAGGATCACCATGAGGTCAGCTGGTATCCCTACCAATCTGAAATCATGAACAACAGCCTCCAGCCAATCCTCGGTTTCCTAATGGTCCATCCCCCCACAGATCCTAGGCGGTATCTGAGGCTGAAACCCATGCAGTTCACTAATACGACGTGCACTCTCAGTTGATGGGGCTGGTAGCATCGGTGGCTCGACGGGTAGAGGTACCGCTAGTGCCTCCTCTATAATGGGGCCCTGCACCGAAGCCTTGTAGTTCGGTGGGCTGCCATCTCGCAAAAAGCTCGGAACCCTAGCTGGCTACCATTTTGGGGCAATCTTGAAAAGAAGCAGTTGCACCACAGTCCATACAGTATACCTGGTGAGCTGACACAAAGCATTCACATAGAAAAAATTGAAACACACATGAAATAAATGTTTTCGTACACTGAGTCAGAAATCAGAATTCAGGGTCCTGGTTTATGGATACGTCGATCATCGCACCAACACTGGACTCCCTGTACTGATAACCACACTCAATACCCTTAACAATATTTCTTCACATAGAAGAAATTTCAGAGTCCTGAGTTCTGCGGTAGAACCAAACTCCTCTGATACCAATTTGTTACGACCCATCCTCGGGGCCCGTGCTGTGACTACACCAAGCCCGCCTTCCATAGGCCAGGGTCTGGAGACTCTCATCAAAGGCGTAAATACCAAAAGTAGTAAATTCATTGCCTTTTAAGAAGTAACATACACAATAGAGTACGCAAGTGAAGTAAACACTAAGCAAAACTGAGTACAAGGTAAGTGCTGGAAATGTAAATGGGCCAGCATACAAACCCATCTGAATGTATTGTACAACTGAAAGGAAAGTACAACCATAGTTTGAAAAAACAACAACACCGATTCATACTCCAAAAATTCCAGCTAAAGGGTGAGTACAGATAGTCTCCTCACCTCCTCGGGTCTTGTCGCCCGCTCCATGTATATCCCGTCAAGTGGTCCACCTCCAGGTACCGTCCAGCTCCTCATGCCTCCACCTCGATCAGCGATGTCCGTCGTCTGCAACCAACACAACGTAGTGTGGGCATATACCATGCAGGGGTGAGTATATGATACTCATTAGGGACCTCGAGACCCTCGAAGGTCTCTCATAATCCATGAAGGATAAACCACAAAGGAAAGATACAATCATGAAGTATCAACAACACTACTTAGGTATATGCCCATACATATACCAAAGACACATGTTCCAGTTCGGCTCCTGCTCCCGAGCCCATTCTCAACCCAGTACACATAGGAAATCACAACCCAATCCACATAGGAAAGCACAACCCAGTCCACACAGGAAAGCACAACTCAGTCAACATTGGAAATCACAACCCAGTCCACATAGGAAAACACAACCCAGTCCACATATGAAATCACAACCCAGTCCACATAAGAACGCACAACCCAATCCACATATGAAATCACAACTGAGTCCACATAGGAAAGAAAAACACAGTCTACATAGGAAAGAAAGTCAACCTCATCAGTGATAATGATTGAGAATCAAGACTCAGCTCACATAGGTTTACAACTTCCGCAAGGCGATAGAGATGATCAGATGGAGCCACTGACTCATATAAGATATCAGACCCACATAGGATACAATCCAATCTACTCTGCCGGACCCACTATGGATTATAGTACAGAGTTCAAATACTACCGGACCCACATAGGATATAAGAACAATAGTCATTGTTGTCGGACCCATAGAGGATTCGAGTACAGTCGTCCTCGCTGCCGAACCCACGGAGTATCCATGTAGAGTCATCCTCACTGCCGAAACCAAAGAGAACCAATGTACCGTCGTCCTCACTTCTGAAACCATGGAGGATCCATGTACAGTCATCATCACTCCCGAACCCATGGAGGATCCAGGTACAGTCGTTGTCATCCCAGTCATAGTCGCAGCCATCACTAGGGTCCCCGCACACAGCATGCTCGTTTCCAGGAGGGTCCGCTTTATGAGCAAAAGATAGCTAACACATCAACTATCACGAAGACCAGATTTCATGTAACCCAAATTTATGCCTTGTCAAAAGATACCCAACGCGCCAGATGGTGCGTCAATCAGACACCTGGTCTGAGAGTTATTGGCGTGTCCGTTCCAGGGGCCCAGTTGGTTTTTAAGCTAAAACCATCCCAACCGTACTCCAACTACATCCGAACCTCAAGATTATTAATAAAAAATAACCTTCTCACTAAGAGGAAACCAAAAAAGTCGACATCGCATCAATCGGAAGTCCAGAGCTCATGTTATAAGTGTTTCAGCTCTGAGGCCCCGGTTGGTTTCGTGTTCGAACCAACCTGGCCATACCCAATGTTCCTTGAAACCTTCAGTGTAATATACCAAAATGAGCGTCTTGGTCCAAGAATCTCAACGCAACTGACGGTGCGTCGATCGGAGGTCTGTATCCCATGTTATGGGAAAAAGACTGGAAATAGTCCGAAGTGGGGGGTCTGGGCCCGACCCGGCCCGGTCCTTACGACTTTCCCCAGCCGGGGCGGGGGGGGGGGGGGGGGCATGATTGGTCGGCCAGCAGGCCGAGTTGGGGGGGGGGACTCGGTCCCCCTTCATTTTCACTCCACGGACACGGTGGTCGCCGCGTCCTCTTCCGGATCCCCCGTGGATGTGGGTTCCGGCCGCCTGCCGCCGTGGCTGAAGTCGCAGAGGCTCCTGCTGGGGGCACATCGATGTGCTGCCGCCTCTGGGCGGTCAGAAGGTGCCAGCAACCCGTGCCTCCAGAAATTTCCATGGGCCACCAATTTTTTTCCGGTCATCCGTTCTTTCTCCTGTATGTGCCTGCGGTCGTCTCGGGACCCGCTCTTCACTACGATGGCCTCCATACATCGTTGCGGTCCCATTTCATTTTCACACATCCATAGGAACACAAACCAATAATATGTGGAGGGTCGTCGGGTTGTGTTTGTTTGGACGTCACCCTCTATATTAGCAGATAACAATATTCCAAGTATAAACAAGGTTTATCATCGTACGATGAACAAATTAACCCGAGAAACAACGAATCAAACCACCCAGCATTTATCCAGCAATCATCTATTTCCAACCCGCAAATGAATTCATTCTCGGATCAACTTGACAATTAGTTGCTCTATTTCTTTGTTTAGGAAGGGAAAAATCACGGTAATATAACATGCTCATAAAAAAACCCCTACGTTGATAATACGTTGCACGTCGTCGAACCGCGAATGACGAACGTCGCGGTGATCGGGCATCACAGATGATCAGCATCATCCCTTCAAAGTCAGAAAGGGTTGAGCCAAGGGTGGCATCAGCATTCCTCATTCTTCTTTGGAGGAAGAGGTAAACTCTATAATTGCTGGGCGACGTGCTTTGCTGCAAGCATTTCGCCGATTGAAGAAGTCGTTCATAACTCTTTCCCTAGCCACCTTTATATAGGAGTTGGGAGGGCTCTTCGTTGGCACGAAAGTCATAAATCAATGATTTATGACAGAGGTATCCACCCAATTAATCTTCTATGGTGGCACATTAAATTTGGGAGAAGGTCAAGGGGTGGTTTTTGCTTGGGTGGTCCCCTCATTAAAAAAGGTTTCAGCCTCCTCAATTATGAGGGGGATTTAAACATGGAGGCTCTCCCTCATAAATTAGGGGGATTCAAGGAGTTATGATTCATGTCCCATTTATGGGAGGCCTCGTGTGGTTTCCACCAATATCCAACCTCCATGAAAATCATCTAACAACTTTATCTGCATGACATGTGTTTTAAAAAATGAAATTAAATTGTTCACTTATTTTATTTTATTAACCCATGTAAAACCCAAAAACATACTTTTATACACGATCACCTGCCACTAAGCTGAATGTCTTCATAAGAGAAAACCCACGCTGTGAGTTCAACGGTGCCCTCAGATTTCAATTTCGTGCACTGATTAAAAAGATAGGAAAACTCGCTTGTTCGTTCACTAAACGTACCTGAGTTAAACTTCAAAAAATGATTTCGGGAACACCGTGCCTCGGAATCTGGTGTCGTCAAAAACAGTGCACTCGTAATATTCCAAAGAAATTAAATTAAAAAAAATTCCTAGAAATTTATAGGTCTTTATAGTACTCCAACCCTAGGGATTTATGTCCCCTTAAAGCTACATCATAAACAAGGGAAAAAAAGAGGTTACTGAGAACGCCTCTGAGTCTCCCGCTCCCATGTCCTCTCTTAGAGGTTATCGTGCTTCCACCTAATGTGAACTAGAGGAATCGACCATCCACGTAGGACCTGCTCCTGTCAGTCCTCGATCTCCACCAAAATCTCTGAAAATGTCTCCCCGTCATCGATGTCCAGCTCCCCATGGTCAATGATATGCGTCGGGTGGTGCACATATATCCTCAGCTGAGATACGTGGAAGACGTCGTGCATCCGGTGCAACTTAGGATGAAGGGCCAGGTGGTAGGCCACTTCACCTACCCTGGTAAGGACTTGGAAAGGTCCGATGAAGCGTGGAGATAACTTGTCACCCCGACCAAATAACTGTGTTCCACATCGAGGTGAGACCCGTAAGAAAACGTGGTCGCCATCCTCAAACTCCAGTGTTCATGGCCTCCTATCAGCATATGACTTCTGTCTGCTCAGTGCAGTCTTCATCCGCTCCTGGATGATCTGCACATTCTCCATCGTAGCCTGAACGGTCTCTGGTTCGGGTCCTTCTGATAGGAGATACAATTGAGGCTATTGAGTTGGATGGAACTGCAAACCTTTCGCTCAACGAACAATGGGTGAGACAAGCCATATGTAAGAACTCATCTCTACCCTTATTCATATACGTTCCACCAATGAGATGTTGAGATTTATC
This sequence comes from Viscum album, assembly GCA_963277665.1. Taxonomy (NCBI): domain Eukaryota; kingdom Viridiplantae; phylum Streptophyta; class Magnoliopsida; order Santalales; family Viscaceae; genus Viscum; species Viscum album. The sequence continues at coordinate 2,047,254,061 of OY728142.1, forward strand.
TTCTACCAAAAAGAGAAATCTGGTCTCATCCCCTGGATGAACCACGTTCTTTTCCTAATATAGTCAATCCTGACATGAACGGTACTATTTCATTCCATGGACAATGTCGTAAGGCCTCGATGCTACTACCAAGAGATCTAACCATTACTCTTGCCTCCAAGGGCCGAGTCACACTGTCGACAGAGGTGTGTGGTCATTGAGTCTCCTCCTGTAGGTTTCTCAAAAGTAAGTGTCAAGTCAACAGTTTAAATCAGAACCTCTTAGTATCATCCATACACGTGGACAGAAAGGTAAACATCATAATGAAAAAGTGTCTTTTATTATTGCAGATCAATGTACAAAGACCCAAAGCACCCACAAACAAAACATCAACAAATATAGAAGAAACGTGAAAAATGTCTCCATGTTAGGATCTACTCTTGATCCTTTCCATCTACTCCCAGAGCTCCATGGTCATAGGCCTCAGCTGCCTGAAGCTGAGCTCTCCCCTGTCCATTTCTTCCCTGCAGTTGAGGTGGTCTTCCTGGTGGTGGTGGTGATGGTAGGGACTCAAAGCGTTGCCCACCACCCGCTACACGGATAGCTCCTCTGCCTTGTCCTCCTGCTACCTGTGGACCTCCATGGTCGAACCATTGCCTGGGAGGTCCCTCTACCGGCTACTGCTCATCTTCAGGGCGGGTCGGCTAGTCTTGAGCCATGTGACCCTACCCGCCACATGCATATCACTGTTTACCCCTTGTGTGGCTAGATCTATTTCGTGTTCCCCACACAACTGAACCTGTATCCTGAGATTGACCATCTGATGGTCTGGAACTCTTGGTCATCTGCGTCATCTATCTACTACCGGCTATAGAAGATTTCGTTGTGGGTGGTCCTACGAAGGGTCTCACCACTGATGACTTCTCAGCGAGAAAACTCTCCACTAGAAGGGCTCTATCCAGCACCCCCGCCTGCATCAGGATGTTGAGAGAGATTATCAAATCTCTGATCTCTTTCCTCAATCCCTTCTCGAAGGTCTGGGCCCAGAATAATGGGTCTCATACCATGTCCGTGGAGTAGCACGAGAGATCAGTAAATCTCACCGAGTATTGGGCTACTGTCATGCTGCCATGCCGTAGTTGTAGTAGCTCTTGAATGCGCACCGCACGGAGGGTGGCTATAACGAACTCCTAGTGGAAGAGGCTATAAAAATCCATCCATATAAGTGATGCCTCATCGTGCACCTGGATCATCAATCTCCACCATCTACCTACTTCTGCGTGCAGGAGACTCACCGCAAGGATCACCATGAGGTCAGCTGGTGTCCCTACCAATCTGAAAACTCGAACAATAGCCTCCAGCCAATCCTCGGATGCCTAAGGGTTCGTCTCCTCGGGGATCCTTGGCTGTCTCGGACGCTGAAACTCATGCAGTGCACTAAGGTGACGTGCACTCTCAGCTACTGGTGCTGGTGGCATCGGTGGCTCGGCGGGTAGTGGTACCGTCAGTGCCTCTGCTGTAATGGGGCCCTGCACCGATGCCTCGTTGCTTGGTGGGCTGCCATCTTGCACAATGCCTGGAACCCTAGATGGCGGCCATCATAGGTCCATCCTGAAGAGAAAAAGGTGCTCCACTTTCAATACAGTATACCTGGGAAGCTGACACAAAGTAGTCACAATGAAAACTTTGAAACACACATGCAATCAATGTTTTCGTACACTAAGCCGGGAATCAGAATACATGGTCCTTGTGTATGGATACGTCGGCCGCCACATGAACACTGGACTCCCTGGAATGATACCACAATCAATACCCTTAACACTATTGCTTCATATAGAAGAAAGATCAGAGTCCTGATTACTGCAGTAGAACCGAACTCCTCTGAGACCAATTTGTCATGACCCGTCCTCTGGGCCCGTGTCGTGACTACCCCAAGCCCGCCTTCCATAGGCCAAGGGCTGGAGACTAGAATCAAAGGCATAAATCCCATAATTAAGGAAGGTTTTTCATTTAAGAATTAACATACACAACAGAGTATGCAAGAGAAGTATACACTAAGAAAAACTGAGTACAAGGTATGTGCTGGAAAAGTAAATGGGCCAGAATACAAACCCAACTGAAAGTACAGTACAACTGAAATGAATGTACAACCACAGTAAAAAAAACAACAACACCGAGTTATCCTCTGTGAATCCCACCTGATGGGTGGGTATAGATAGTCTCCTCCGCTTCTCGGGTCCGGTCGCCCACTCCGTGTACGTCCTATCATGTGGTCCACCTCCGGGAACCATCCAGCTCCTCAAGCCTCCACCTCGATCAACACTGTTCGTCTTCTGCAAACAACACAATGTAGTGCGGGCATTTCCCATGCAGGGGTGAGTATATGATACTCAGTAGGAACCCCGAGACCCCCGAAGGTCTTTCAGAATCCACGAAGGATAAACCACAAAGGAAAGATACAATCATGAAGTATCAACAACACTACATAGGTATATTACCAGTCATATAACTAAGTCATCAATTACAATTCGGCTCCTTCTCTTGAGCCCAAGATCAACCCAGTCCACATAGGAAATCACAACCCAGTCCACATTGGAAAGCACAACCCAGTCCACACAGGAAATCACAGCTCAGTCCACATTGGAAATCACAACCCACTCCACATAGGAAACCACACCCGAGTCCACATAGGAAATCACAACACATTCCACGTAGGAAAGCACAACCCTGTCCACATAGGAAATAAAAACCCAGTCCACATAGGAAATCACAACCCAGTCCACATAGGAAGCCAAGTCAACCACATCAATGATAATGATTGAGAATCAAGACTCAGCTCAAACAGGTTTACAACTTCCGCAAGGTGATAGAGATGATCAGATGTATCCACTGACTCATTTAAGATATCAGACCCACATTGGATACAAGACCAGATACTCTGCCGAACCCACTCAGGATACTAGTACATAGGTCAAATCTTGCCGGACCCACATAGGATACAAGAATAATAGCCATCTCTTTCCAACCCACAGAGTATTCTAGTACAGTCGTCCTCGCTTCCGAACCCATGGAGGATCCAAGTACATCGTCCTCGCTGCTAAACCCATGGAGGATCCACATACAGTCTTCCTCGCTACCGAGCCCACGGAGGATCCATGTACAATCTTATTCACTGCCGAACCCACGGAGGATCTAGGTACAATCTTCGTCGTCATAGTCACAGTCGCAGCTATCTCTATGGTTCCCGCACACATCATGCTCGTTTCCGGAGGGTCTGCTCCTCGAGAAAAAGAGAGACGATACATCAGCTATCATGAAGACTAGAGTTGATGTATCCCAAAGTTATGTATCGTCAAAAGATACCCAACGTGACAGAAGGTGCGTCAATCAGACGTCAGGTCTGAGAGTTATTAGCTTTTCCGTTCCAGGGGCCCGGTTGGTTTTTAAGTTAAAACCACCCCGACCATTCTGTAGCTACGTGCAAACATCAATCAGATTATTCCAAAAGAACGATCTCAAAAAGATGCAACAAACAATGTCGATGTCACATCAATCGGACGTCCGGAGCTCGAGTTATAAGCGTTTGCGCTCTGAGGGCCCGGTTGGTTTCGTGTTCGAACCAAACCAGACATTCCCAATTTTCTCCAAAACGTTGATTGTAATATACCGAAACGAGCGTATAAATAAAAGGATCCCAACGCAACTGACGGTGCATCGATCAGAGGTCTGCAGCCCATGATATGGGTAAAAGACTGGAAAGAGTCCGAAGTGGGGGGTCTGGGCCCGGTATGGCCCGACCCAACCTCCCCGGGGTCGGCCCGAACCAGGTCCGACCCGGTCAGGGGGGGGGGGGGGGGGCTCGGCCAGCGGGCCGAGTAGGTGGGGATGTGGTCCCACCTCCCTTTTGCTCCACGGACACTGCGGACCCCGCATCCTCTTCCGGATCCCGCGCGGCTTCCGGTGGCGCGCCGGAAAATTCCGCGGGCCACCGGAGTCATTCCAGTGGTCCCTTCTTGCTCCCATCTGCGCATGCAGTCGTCTCAGGACCCGCTCTTCACTGCGACAACCTCCATATGTTGTTTTGGTCCCATTTTAATGTCGCCAATCCATACACGCAAAAACAAATAATCTGCGGAGGGTCGTCAGGCCATGTTTGTTCGGCACGTGCCCTCCATGTTAGCCGATTACAATATTCCAAGGATAAACAAGGTTTTCTGTCGTGCGAAGAACAAATTAACCCGAGAAACAATGAATCAAACCACCCATTATTTATCCCGCAAACATCTATTCCCAGCTCGCAAATGAATTCATTCGAGGATCAACTTGATAATGAGTCGACCGACATTATTTGTTTTAGAAAGGACAAATCATGGGAATATAAAAATCTCAGAAATAAACCCCTACCTTGATAAGACGTTGCACATCGTCGAACTGTGGAAGATGAACGTCGCGATGATCAGGCATCATGGAATATCGGCATCATCCCTTCAGTGTTGGAAAGGGATGATCCGAGGGTGGAGTCGACATTCTTCGTTCTTTGTTGGAGGAAGAGGTAAACTCTCCAAGTGTTGGGAGCTGTGCTTCACTACCAGCACTCCTCCTCTTGATGAATTCGTCCATAACTCTTCCCCTATCCTCCTTTATAGAGGAGTTGGGATGGATCGTCATTGGACACAAGTCGTAAATCAAAGATTTATGACAGAGGTATCCACCCAATTAGTCCATTGTGGTGGCACATTAAATTGGGGAGAAGGTCAAGGGGGTGGTTATTGCTTGGGTGGTCCCCTCACTAAAAAAAGTGGGATTCATCCTCCTCAATTAAGATGTGGATGTAATCCAAGAGGATCTCCCTCATAAATGAGGGTGAGTGAAAGAGTTATGATTCTCATCCCATTTATGGGAGTTCTTGTGTGGTTTCCACCAAGATCCAACCTCCATGCGAAGTTTCTTACCACTTTATCCGCACGACATGTGTTTATCAAAATAAATATAAATTGTTCACTTAATTTATTTTATTAACCCACGTAAAACCCAAAAGCAAAATTTTATACCAGATCACCTGCCACAGAGTTGAATGTCTTCTTAAGGGAAAAATCGCGCTGTGAGTTCAACGGTACCCTAAGATTTCAATTCTGTGCACCAGTTCAAAAGATAGTAAAACCCGCTCGTTCGTTCACTGAACGTACCCGAGCTAAACATCAGAAAAGGATTACGGGCACACCGGGCCTCAGAATCATGCACCGTCATAAACAGCGCACTTGTAAAATTCCAAAGAATTTAAATTAAAACAAATTCCATGAAATTTCTGGGCCTTTACAGTTTAGAAGTAGTTGTATAAGTGTGGGAAATGAATAATTTTATTATTAGAAGAGAACAAGAACTGAGAACATAGATGAGTTCGATGGTTTAAATTTCAAAGAATATATATATTTCATGTTATGAAATATGAAAATAGAATACCACATAGTTTATAATAAAATTGTTTCATTTGATAAAATAATATAATCATGGTAGATATTTCTTGAACGATGATAGAAGATCGTGATTCTTCACAAATTATTTGATAGAATAATTTTGGAAAATGATTCATATAGAGTATCATTAATTACATTTTCCAAATAATTATGTTTTTCATTATTAAATATGTTAAAATATTAAATCAATCATGAAGTAATTTAGGTTTTATTAAATCCCTTTTATCATGAATGTGAAAGAAGAAAAAATATGATTGTTTGAGAAAAATAGTGATGATTGAAATTTCATTTTCCTTCTAATAATATAAGGTGATATCACTACTAAAAAAATGTTAACAGGAATCATTATAGATAATCATATTATAAAGGGTATACAGAACTAATTTAAGGAGTGTTTAAAAAAATAATATGTTCTATAAGGGATGAAGAAAATTTAATTTTTATTGGATACTATGAAAATAATTATGAGAATACAAAATATTTGAGTGATTAAAATAAAAAATATTACTATTCAACCTCATGTAGTGATGAATGATATAATATTTAGTTCATCAATTTTTTTATAAATTAAATATTATTCTATAATATAACTAATTTTCGTATAATAGTTGTTCATGTAAAGTTATGTTTTGGAGAACATGCCACATCACATTTATTTATCATGTAATCCCACGATGTGTGAGTAATGATTTAATGAATCCAAATCAAGAAGATTCTACTAATGAATATTTTTATCATGTTTAGTATAAAAACATAATAGATTAATTCCATAATGAAAAAAAACATGAATATAATTCCAATATTGTATGTGTTCTATAACAGGTAGAATAATGAATGTTATGCGATGAGAAATAAATCATGGCTCATATACAAGGTTTATTATCAGTTTTAATGGATTTAATTTGATGCCAAATTATATCATGAGACAAACCAGTAAAGAATATGGTTCATTTTTTTCTATGAATTATAAAAGATGAATATTATATCGATGTGTTTTTTAGTCCATCCATTCTCAATGAAGGACTTGAATATGAATTGTACATTGAGATGCCCAAAGGAATCATTCATGAACATGATATTATATGTATTTGAAATTTTGAATAAGAACTCTATGAATTGAAAAAGGATTTATAATCATGTAATATAAATCATAATACATATTTTAAGGAATTTAATTTTATAAAATTATTTGTTGGAACTAACGTCTAATTTTAGAAATGTATGGTGGCATTTATCATTATTTCCCATGATGTTGATGATATTATTTTTAATAAAAATAAATAAGTACATATCTATGACTTTTTCAAAAAAAAATGAAGGATATTATAATGATCTAAATGTTGGGAATGATAAATTAGTTATTATTATAAAATTTCATAAAAAATTGACAAAATTTTTAATTTTCATGAATTATAGAGTTTGGAATAATGGAAGAAAATTTTCTCAATGCACCACTCATAGTGGGTGTAAATATTGAAAATTTTTATAAAGGATAATATTGTAAGTCAATTATATTTCTCACAAGTCAGTATTATTTTATACCATTTCAATTCTATAAGTCTAGATTACATATTTTCTTCTATATTGTGTTCATTAAATTTATGTTCATGATAGGAGTAATAGTTCATTTCAAATAATTAAATCTTAAGGAGTATAAATGGTAAATTTGACAATTGGTTGACATATTAGTGTAAAGGTATGTCATAAATTGATGGATTTATTGAAGTATATTGGGATGAAATTATTAACATTAGAATGTTAACATATTTTTATTTTTAATTATTGGGTGATATATATGGGGCTATCCATACAAAAAAGAAAATATTTTCGAAAATATTTCTTATTAATACATTTAAATGATAGATATTAATGATGGGAGGTCAACCAAAAAGATAATTGTGTCCATGTATTGGTGATATCACTACTCTCTGACTTCTCTTTGGTTAGTTCCTATTGAAGTGGCATATAACAAAATAATTTCAATAAATATACATTTTTCTTTAATGAAAATTATTTGAACTGAACGGTGTGAACATATTAAGAAGGGGATACTAGAAAATTAAAATATATGATTTAAATGAAAAGTTATGTGTTTATATATGAAATATTTTATTTTATTTTTTGAGTATATATGAATTAAAATTATATAGAACATATAAAATGAAAATATACGATAATATGAGAATATCATGTAATAGAAATATGATGTGATTGAAAATACATGTTTCTCAAATAGAGTAATTTCAAATTTTTAATCATTATTGTTGTTTCCCTCAATGAGTTCGATATTTTATTCTTGAAATGTAATAATAATAACTCCTTAAATAGTCTATGAGTAATTTAAAATAATATGTGGTTGATTTCTTATAATAATAATATTTCTTATTTATTGGGAAATATTACTGGTTCAAAAAATATTATGCAATCATTTTTATGGAATTTTGATGATTAATTTTTATTCCAACACTTTTAGACTTAATTCTGGTGTTATATTTTTGATTATGTGTTTTAGATTAATTAATGTCCATATTAAGGATAGTTATAAGGATGTTTGGGACATCATATATTATTTGTGAAAATTCAATATAATATATTATTGAAGTAAATGAAGTCAAATCATAATGCTAACAAACTAAACTATCATCTATTAATTAGAAATAAGATTGTAATTCAATTCTTTTTGAACTATGTGTTAGAATATAACATTGATGTTGTGACTCAAATGTTTTAAAGCTAGAGTTTATGGGTATTTATTTTTAATATAAAAGTGTGATTTATCCATGAATTTCTAAATTGTGATATAATACATGAGTGTAACAAATGTAGTTACTGACATGTTCATTCATGTAAGAAATATTTCCAACCGATGAGTTTTGGGTGGGCCAGTGGTTCTACAGACCTTTTGTGATATCCCAAAGACACAAGTGGGTGGAAATAAATTCTAATAGATAAAATATAAATTGTGTGACAAATTTTGATATGTAAGCATTACCACCATTTAATTTAAAATATTAAATACCAAACCAACTAAATTATGCATGCGTATAAACCATATAACACAATAGAAAATCAATATATCGACGTTATCAATGTATAAGTAGAAACATAAACCAAAATTAATAGTCTCTAAGTGATGAAAACTATAAACCACAGGGGAACCTCTCCGAACTCCATAGACATGACCAACTATAAAGATAAATATGAATATAACTATATCAATATGATCTACTTTGGAAATTTATACTCTTATACTTTCCTATATCATGAAAAATAAAATATTCATACTCAATAAATTTAATATATTGGGGGTGAGTAATCCTACCCAATGGGAATTATCCTAGAGGCCTCCAATCTAATTCCATATGAATAATAAAATGGTATATCATAGTTTAAAAATATAAATTACATTGAATTGTTGTACATCAAAATTTTTTAACAATATAAAGTAATATAAACTAAAAGATTAAAATTGTATCCTATTATATAACATTCTAACAGAAAATACCCATTCCACAGTCACACACAAAAATGAATTACATAAAAAAATACCATAATCATGAGAGGATATTCGTTGATACCCCATGTTATCTCTAGATGATGATTATATTGGTTACTATAATTCACCATGACCTTTATTTAGGGTCACTTCCAATACAAAATAACCCACACAAACAATTCATTCAAATAAAATATTCGATTTCAATTTATTTTAAAAAAAAATTCATTAAATTAAAAAAATTTCATCAAATATCTATCATGTTTAAAACTCAAAATATAGTTTTCAAACTAGTTTAAGTGTTAAAAACAAATTATTTTTCAAAAATCCATTCAAATTACTATGTTTTAATTTATTAAAAAAAGAAAATCCTTTAATATATTAATTTTCATTTATATTTCAAATAATATAAAATACTTCTAATAAAAAAAATACTTTAAATTTTATAATAATTTGAGATTATATATAAACCAACCACCTTTAATTGAGGGATGAAAAATGGATTATGATAAAAATAATCTTTGTTATCCAAGAATAAAACTAATTTCTATTAATACATCTATTCATTTAGTCATAAAAATTACCATAGAATATATATAAATTGATATATGATTTCTTATAATTATTCAGGTGCAGTAATACAAAAAGATATAATGATAATGAGAGAAGATGTGATCTTATCATTGTTTATAAATAGACATGCACTTTGGTCCTTCAAAACTAACCTTCAGATAAGTTGTAATAATCATGGATGCCTAAGATATGATAATTGTTTGATATACCTATATATTTTCCTAAAAATATAGATTTAATGGGTAAATACTAAGATAAAATTAAATTTTTATAGCTTTAATTTCATTTTTCATGGTTAGGCTATATAGTTATGTAAATTGTTCACATGAAACCATCTCTAGAAAATCTTTCAGATTGGTTACACAAGGTTTGAAAAACAATGAACCAACAATTCTTTCACCCCTGCCTCCAATCAATATACTTTTACTGAAATATATATGAATTTATTATACCATGTGTTATCCATGGACACCATCATGTCACCCGAATCCTTATTTAATGGAATATGAAAGAAAACTATCCTATATTCCCAAATAGTTTACATACAATGAACCATTAAAAAACTATTAAAAAATACTAAATCCATCCATAAAATCTTAAAGTTAATCCAATTTAATATATATCATTTAAATAAATAATATAATTTTAATTTACATGAAATAAAGGGTGTTATATTCTCTAAACCATTAGTCATTCAATCCTAAAAAATTTATACTATTTCAAATGATTTGAAAATGATGAGTCAATTTATCTATAATAAATTATTCATGTTCCCAATTATCTTTAACAATTTGACTACACTACCATGAAAATAAAACAAAATGGATATTAATTATATTTAATATCTTCTCAACATTTTCAAAAATAGATATAATCACATCCATAAAATTTTAATATGGTGAGACATTGTCACAGTCCAATTGAATTACATGAATATGATAAGATAGAACATCATTAATTGATGTAAATGAAATAAAATGTCCACATATATGATTAATGCATTTAAATCTAACTAATATTCCACATCGACAATATATTGATGTATTTCAATATGTTTGATGTACATGGGAGAAAATTTTCCTTTCATACATAAACATTGATTCTCTAGCTTTTAAGAGACTCTTACGAAAACATGATCACCCACATGAAATAAAAATGGTCGATGATGATGAATCACATAATACTTTAGATGAATCCTAGAAATAAACATTATTTTCATGATCATATGAATTTTATCAACATTATCATTAACAAAAGTTGGTCCCAACAAAAAATACTTCTTTACTTTCTAGTCATCAATGTGGATAAAGACATGTATGATCATAAAATGGTTCAAAAAGAGACATATATTTTGATATATGATATCTATTTTTGTCCGAGAATTTCACTGACTCTATTTGATCCTCCAGTGCGCTTTTGAAATCCATCATTCAATATAATATCATGTAGTGTAATGTTGTGATCATCCATTCTAGTTATATATACATTTATGGGTGAGAAGTCATGATGATGGCCAACAATATATCAAAAAGATTTCTTAATGATCACCAAATATGAGTACTAAAACGAGGATATCAGTTACTCATTATATGAACATTTATTTATTGAAACTTTATGACTTCACGAGTATAGAGTTTTTCAAAGTCGTTCTCCATTTTAGGTTCTTAAATAAAAAAAAGTGAGTTGAATTTGTGAGATGATCCTCAATTTCCCATATGGACTCATGTTTATAAAATTTTGTAGGTATAATTGTGATAAAATTAATAGATGTGTAATCCCATTTATAGTTAGGTATATGGGAATATTATGACATACCAACTTCTAAATAGTTATTAACCAAGAATTTCTGAAAAGTGAGGAATCTTGAGACATACTCTGCCACAACGATTTATATACCAGAAAACTAGATATCATTTAAAATGACTTATACATTATATAATTCCATGATGAACATCCCATTTTGAGTGGTGGTTTGTAGAAATTAGTTTCAATTGATAATATAATGGAGATCCATTCGATCATAAAAAATAAACACAAAATTACCATCATTTCCAAACTTTCATGGCCTCCCCCCTATTATTTTTTGACAGAATGTTTTGGTATAATTAACACGTAAAAATAAATTGGGAATAATAGTTAATAAAAATGAAACTAAAATATAATTTTATTGGAACTAAATCCATGTGGATATATTTTATGATGCACATAAATTTCCATTAATCACATTCCTCTTTGCATAATTTTTTATTTGAATTTTGGATATAATAATTTTCAAAATTATTAACTTTTATAGGTATATAAGTCAATTAAAAGTAAAAAATATACTTATAATCCATGCATCAATATTGTATCAAGTTTCATCATTTTTTTGAATTATATATATAAAATTTTAATGGTTGGGGAACCCTATAAATTTCTCAGTAATGAGATAATGATTCCATTTTCTCAATGTATTAACTATATTAATCAATTACATGTCATGAAAAAAATAAATATTTCAATGACTCTAAAACTATCCTGATCCATTAATTTACCCATGATCCCCTCTAATTAGATCAAAATCATGATATGACAAATATGTGTCAGAATAAACCACATAGCCTTACTTGGTTTTTGATGAACAAAAAGTTTGTGAAGAAGTGAGACTTTATTTAGGATCTAAAAAATATTTTTTAACAATACAAATTTCAATGGATTAGATTTATGTTTATTTTTATCATTCTCATTAGAGTTGTATGTCCTGATATTTCTTAATAAATTTGCTGATGTTATCCCAATTGGTACAAAATTTTCATATCTAAAAAATAATCCTCATTGGTTTCCAAGAGATAATAAAATCTATATTTGAAGGAACTACAAAACTTCTTTTATCAAATGAAAACATCAATGAAAAACCATATTATATCTTCAAATCATATTTAAAGAATTTTTTATGTTAATGGATATCCTATATAATAATCACCACATTCCCAAAAGTTTCTCCATGTACATTCTCTATTCTAGAATATGACATGATATAATCCAAAAACACCATAATGAATGAATATAATTACCACTAAAAGACACAATTAATCATATATATCAAAAAATATAGATTTTTAAGTCCAAATGGCATGAAAAAATATTCATAATGACTTCAATTACTCCAAAAATGGTTTCTTTTTTAAAAACCTAGAATATTAGGAATTATTATTTTTCGATGTAATTTTACGGTTTTTATTCTTTTCATTTCTGGCAACATTGAAAATTGTTTATTTTATATTAATGAACTATGTTTTTCTTGTGTTAAAGACTATCCCAAGGTTATAGTACACTTTTTAAAATAAAAATATTATTTTTCTCATCAAATAAAACCAATGTTAGTTTATGTTTCATGCAACAATGACTTTTTCTGTTGGCTTCTATAACATGGAAAACCAAGTTTTTCAGAACAACAGTATACCATTAAAATGTTATTATTTAAAATAATAAGATATAATTTCTCCACTAAATTAGATGTTATGAATATTAATAACTAATTTAGGAAGATATATGCACAAAAAAAATATAATATTATTTCATAGGTTACTAATCAATTAGAATTGAATATGAAAACTGATTGAATATAACGAAAAATATTAATATTTCTATGGTCAAAATGTAGTTTTACAAAAATTAAATTAATTTAATTACTGTTAGTGATTGATATTAATGTTATATATATTTTATACATTCCGTAATATATTTTTTATATTTATCAAATATATTTGTTAGACATTAGATAAGAAAAAACCCAATTTTACATTTTAAAACAGATATTTTAATTACGGAATTTTTATCAACTTTTTATAAAGTAAAAATTTTGAATCCAATTATCTAGAATTAAAAATAAAAAATATAATAAAAAATATTTTAAATAGTCACATATGAATTATGTAGGGGTAATTTTTTTGTTTTTTAGAGACATTTCTTTTTTAACGTATAGTGAAAATAATGAATTTTAGTTCAAAAATGACCTTCCATCAAAAGATTTTACAAGTATAAATTAAATTACATATATGTTTAAAGTTTTAATTAGAAAATATTGTTATAACTTTATCCAATACAGGTCATTAGAAATATTTTCAGAAAATAAATTTGTTATATAAAATAGCAAACTTTTGATCACTTTTTCTTTAAAAACCTAAAGTGTCGTCACTTTAGAAAAATTAAATTTAAATTACTTTCTAACAAATATAGAGTTGGAATTCAAAAAAATGGATTAAATATTTAGTGTCTGAATAATTTATAATTTATAATATAGTATTATTAGTTTTTTACAAATAAAATATCAGTGAATGTAATTTAAATTTATTACATCGATTAAGATAAAATTAAGGTCAAATAATGACTAAACCATATATTTAAGACTCAAGATGACCTAGATACATGTTAGGGAGAAACTGGATGGACCTATTTAGACCCCATACTCTATTTTATTGAATTTTATATATTATTGGATCCACATTCTTGTGAAAAATTTGTACGGAATTCAATTTTCATAAAATTGCAAGAGTGTCACTCTTTCTCTACATTAAACTACACACTCTCCTCCCACTTCATCATAGCTCTCATGACACTTGGATCTAAAAACATATTCTTAAATAATATCCCCAATTTTTCCATTCTTCATATAATCTATTACATCGGTAGAAATCAATCCCAGGTTGTTTTTTTCACAAACTAAAATGAGTTACCCGATTATGAAAGAACATCTTCTCTCAATCCCCTTTCATTTATTTTTTATCTCCACCACCTACAATATATTTATTCTGTGATTTAATAACAAAACATTAATCATTAATATACTATTATACATTTATGATATGTTTTCTACCAACACTTCCAAACGCATCCATCTAATTGTTGAAAAACATACTGCTTAAGTGTATAATGATCTATCAGCACAATAAATAATGATTATTGATTTTTTTAATGTATCACCTATAATGGTGGATGTAATGTTGTAAACTATGATTAAATATTTTATATATTATAATATTCTTTATTTCTATTATATATCATATCTTTTTTATTCCCCATTTATTGTAAATATGATAATTTCATTTGTGAATGTGTGGACGATTGCCACCTCAATGAGATGTGATTCGTTCATACACTACATGGAATGTATTAAGGATAGGTTTTAGTGAATATCTATGATATATGTAATAATATAAATATATATTAATAATTATATATAGAAACATATATAGATTAATTACTTTTACATTCTTTCATTCAACATGAATATTACAGGGAAATTGTGTTCATTCGTACGCACGACCAATCGTCTTCAAAGAAGATGTATCATGTTTCATAAATCTATATCATATAGATTATTATAATAAATAAATAATAAATAAAAATTATTTTTAAATAATTTTTTACATTTCATAAATAATTATATATGTATAAGGACCAACGAAATAACGAATAAGGACACATATTGAAAACAAAGCCGATATTACCTAAAGTGAAACATTAACATATAATTTTTAACATGATTTTAATATAAACTGATAATAAAAACATATATGGTATTAAATATAATAATGTAGTTCATTTATATATGTATAATAAATTTATTTTTCTTATATAGGATGTTTGAATGATTACTGCGAGGGTCAAAATAAAAGGTAAGGGAATTTCATCTTACTTTTTTTTCAGTGGGACACCTATAAGGCCGCATCCTTAACCCTTACATAATATTGAATTAAATGAATAATTCACATTGGGGATCTTTTCAGGTTTAGAGTTTTAGAGAATTAGTACATAAAAATTACATCTCAAAAGATTACAAATTACACACTTCTACTTAGTTTACATAAAATAAAAACTCTTAAAAAGAAACATGTCTAGTTCCATGTTTTATATAGAATGACTTTCCCTTGATCCCATTCTTGACCATATTCCACATTAAGTCCTGTGAAAAACATTTCAAAAACATCGGGTGAGCATGAAAAGCGCAGTAAGGGATACACAAAGAATGAAAACTGTTATTTTATCAAAACAAAAAGTAAACCATGTATACATTATCAACGTAATACTTTTCACCATTATGAAGTAGTAAAATATCTTCACTGAATAAAAGATCATTAATTACCCTTTTGTTACCAAAATATTACCATAAAACCCATATAAAGAACACATAACACAAAAAGGAAACTTAGGACATAAACATACTTAAATGGAATAACCATACGGTCGACTTCCACACATACATAATGGAATAGCCATACGGCCAACTTCCATACCAAATGCATTGGAAGTTATAAAGTAACCACCCATCCTAGTATTCACGACACCATCCGTCATATGGTTTATCACGTAACCACCCGTCAAATGTCCAAGTACCATTATAAAATCATAAGACATAAAACAAATACAATGGAAAGAAAACATTTCCACACTTTTATCACAATATATCACATAAATATATTGACATAAAAAATTCATTATAAAAACCATTTTCATTTCCGAAATACATAAAATAGTATATGGTATTAATTTAATTTTAAAAATATTACGGCTTGTTGAGGAAGCCAAAGACCAAATAATACTCACGGTGGCGGAAAAGGTCGTTGTCACCGCGTACGTTAAAAGAAACATTCATTTTTTGTCATTTAGTAAAAAGCATCATAGAAAAATATTCCTTTTTTATAAAATTAAAAGTAAAAGGGGTTTATACACCATATAAAATATAGTTGTGTATAAAACGAAATATTTCTCAATGAAAGGAGATTGAGACGAAGTCCCTTACCTCGGGTCCGACTTAACTCGATCGTTCTTTAACATCATGAATAATAAAGTTGAGTTAATTTCAATTTTCTTAAGAACCATTTTCAAGTAAATTATAACTTTTATATCACTTATTACCATGTTATAAACATTATGTAATCATTTAAGTTAATAATGTTTGTTTTGATGATATTTGGTTCTTAAGTCGAAAGTGGACTTCTTACAATTACATGTTGTTCGTGTGGTCAAAGGTTCATTATATCCAAAATGATATTCATGATTTGGATATCATATATATAATATATATACAGCATATACATGTATTTATAATATTACATAATCATTTATAGGTAAGAAATGAAATGCACCATTCATGGAGACGGTAAGCCCTACGTACGCATGAACGCTAAATTCATTTCTATGTTGTATTAATGGAATTAAAACTAAATGAGAGGTATGTATATTTTAATTCCAGAATTATATTAATCACTTAGATGTAACATAAATCATATATAATAACTTTAAATCCTTCTTTTATACATCCCACATATGGCATTAAAGAATCAAATCACTTTGAGGGGGTAGTAGTCCGCACTTCCTAAAATAAAGATATCGCGTATACCCATAATGGAAGTCATAAAGGTATACCAAAAATGAAAAATAAATAAGCATAAGAAAAACATAAACATATCATATATCATATATAAATATAGTGACATCTTAATGGCCACCTTTTAAGGTGTTATATGAGTGTTGAATAATCATCGTTTCGTGAGGCAGAAATTCGCCATCCACAGAAACAGAATGTTCTTTAACCGTTAGATGTAGGTGTGTGTAAGTGTAGCTCGAATCCTTCACATAACAACATCCTAGTATATTGAAGATACTGTTGTTGTTTCAAAAGAAATTAATAAAAAGAATTTAGGGTGTTGGAGAAGCAAAATAAAACATAAGAACACAAGAGAAAACACTACCTTTAAAACGGGTAACTCTTTTTGATTTGAGCTCAAAGGAATCCTTGGGAAGACTTCTTCCCAAAGTGAGGCTTCTAGGAGTAAGAGAGGGATGTTTAGATACAAAAAGAGCAGATATTGGCCAAACCAAAGGCTTTAGAGGTGTGGGTAAGGAGGTAGGGGTGGGGGCCTTTTATAAGATGAGAGGAGGGGAACTCTTGGAAAGTAATAAAAGTTTACATTATTATAAAATGATTTTTGGATACAAAGGTTCCCACAATTATATATTTATAGGATAAGGTTGTCACGACCCGACCCTACCCGGGCTCGAGCCGCAACTACCCGAGGCCCGCCTCCATAGGCCAGGGGCTGGCGACCATCGCCGAAGGCACAACAACTCGGGGGGGCCTTTGCCTAAGTACCTATACACACCCACACGCAGCACACTCAATGAAAAAGTGCAGAGTAAAAAGGAAGAACAAGCATAGTAAAAAGAACAACTGCAATAAATAAACCAAAGAGTGCATCGACCACCATAAGTACAAAGTACAAACTGAAAGTAAAAGGGGCAAAACACGCACCCAACCGAAAAGTGCCACAACCCGGCAACAGGTAAACAAAAATAAACAGCTGATGGGTCTCCCACCTGGATCCCGGCCATGACCACCGCATGCGGTCCAAGATCCCCAGCTCCTACGCTCCACTGAGGTCATGACCAACCTTTCTGTCGTCTGCAAGGGCACACCAAGTGCGAGCAAAGCCCATGCAAGGGTGAGTATAAAAATACTCAGTAGGATACCTCGAAGGCTCGATGGAGCAACAAAGGAGGTACAAAAGGGTGAGCAGGAGAGAGAACAGGGAGTAGAACAGAAGTACAACATAGTGTAGTAAAGAGTCCAGTAAAGAGTCCAGCTCAACCCAACAAGAGGAAAGAAGGTAGACCCGTCGAAACACAAGGAGCTGGAAACGGTGAAAATATGAACTTCCCATCGAGTCTTTACTACCTATAATAGGAGAGTAGACTCATCCAACCATGAGAATCTAGACACGGAAATCACGTGGCATACCCCGCGCATCTTCGCCTCTCCTGGAAGGAGAGTAACCAAACCCAAGAAGTGGGTACAAGAACATGGTATATACAAGCCCATATGCTCAACAAGAAGCCCGAACAAGGTCGTAAGGGGATCTCCATCCCGTAGCTCAGCCCAAGAAAAGAGTAGCCAATAGTCCCAGAAGTAACCTCCATCGATGCCCAGCATCTCGCACATCTACCCCGAACCGCAAGCCAAGGGGCTCAATCACCGCACATCGACACTATCCGCTTTGGGTGACACTGACTCGCCCGCACAGTTTTAGATCATGTCACAAGAACGCGTCTCAGTGGGTAAAGTGTCCCTCGTACTCGAGAGTTCTATGGAAAGTCAAACCACACCTCGTCACTGCCCCGTAGTCGAGAGGTCTCCTCAAAGTCAAGCCGATCCATCACAGACCCGTACAACCAAGGGTCCCGCTCTAGTGGTCACGGAGGAAAGCCTCAAACTAGCCTAGTCGAGAGGGCTGAGTCTGGAATGCCAACCGGTGTCCCACTGACCAGCCCTGCTGGAGGGTAATTCATAATATGATATCGGGTGACCCACTACCCAGCCCTGCTGGAGGGTAAACCATAATACATCGTCAGGAGACCCACTACCCAGCCCCGTAGGAGGGTAAACCATAACCAGATATCGGGTGACCCACTGCCCAACCCTGCTAGAGGGTAAACCCTGATAAATCATCAGGCGACCCACTGCCCAGCCCCGCTGGAGGGTAGACTATAATACATCATCAGGCGACCCCGTTCTTAGCCCCATTGTAGTGTAGACCTTAATACATCATCAAGCGACCCACTGCCCAGCCCCGCCGGAGGGTAGACCTTAATACATCGTCAGGAGACCCACTGCCCAGCCCCACTGGAGGGTAACCCATAATCAGATTTCGGGTGACCCACTGCCCAGCCCTGGTGGAGGGTAAACCCTAATACATCATCAGGCGACCCACTGCCCAGCCCCACTAGAGGGTAAACAAAATTACATCATCAGGAGACCCACTGCCCAGCCCCGGTGGAGGGTAGACCTAGAATAAGTCGACAGGAGACCCACTTCCCAGCCTTGCTGGAGGGTAGACCTAGAACTAGACGACGGGCGACCCACTGCCCAGCCCTTCTGGAGGGTAGGCCCTAAGAGGTCGTCAGGTGACCCACTGCCCGGTCTCTCTGGATGGTAGACCCTAAAAGCCGATGAGTAACCCACTGCCCAGCCCCGCTAGAGGGTAAAACACATAACTGCTCTAGCCACATCAAATGGAGGTTACAACACTGGCCATCCAAACACGGAGTGGGTATCGCGCAACCACCCAAATCCAGCACAACTCACCCAAAAAGGGGGGTTCAACACCTGTTCCGTCACTAGGTGTCACTAACACTGCTACCGGCCGATCCATTGATAACAAAACCAAGGGAGACCACTCAACCCTGCTGGTCCAAACAAATGAGGACAGAGAGACCCTCTACGTCACGAGAGGTCAAAGTATGCAAATCAGGACACAACACACACATGGGGCCCATACAACATGTGGCCCCATCTCTACCCCAACTGAACGCACAAACGTTCTCAGGTACGAACAACCACATGTACCTCCAAGCATTTCCGTACACTCAAAGAGTATACACAGTCTCAGCCCAAGGTCCATCGTGCACAAAACACTCAACGTCAACGTGAAGGCGTGACATAACATCTCCAACTCAAAGGGCCAGGCATGGCAAACCACATCTTCTGAACCATTCATATCACTCTCCCAAGAGTGCACGCGATCACATGTCATGGGTCCGCTATAACCACAGTAGAAGAACCACCACCGGTCACCTTTCACAATTCCATATTTAATAAGATCGCGTAAGGCTCCGCACAACCAAACAGATCGCACCGTTGTAATCCTCGCAGAAAAACTCGCGATATCGACTACTTACTCACCTCCAACGGATATCCGACGAAAAAGTCACCAACACCGCCTCACGCCTGAACGGAATCCCGTGATTCCGAGCCTCGGCCCTGAAAACAGTCGGGCGCATCACACCATTGCGATCCCCTCAGGAAAACACGTCAAAATTACTACTCACTTGAGTGCAATGGATATCCGGAGAAAAGATTCATTCCGGCACACCGCACTCGAGCGGTGCCACGTGGGACCCGAATCCCAGTCCCGAAACTCAACGAATGGATCGCACTATTGTGATCCTCTCAAAAAAGCACACAAGATGGACTATTCATTTGTCCAAAATGGTTTCCCAGTGATAAAGCTGGAAATCACTGTAAACTCCCGAAATGGCCCTCGCAGGGCCTGCACCATCGTGCAGAATTACATCGGGCAGACTGCGCCAACGCGATGCCCTCGGAAAAACACCCAACATTGACTGCTCGCACGCCCCGAAAGGACGTCTGAGGAAAAGTCGATTAAAGTTGCACGCAACTTAAAAGAAGGGCCACGGGGCCCGCACCACATCTTCAGCCTCAGTTCCTGAAACCACTCTGGTAACCTCTGCCTCGAGACCAGGGTCCCAATTCCACTGACGGTGCTCAAAACGGACGTGGGTCGCGTCCGCGCCGTCCAAAACAAGATCCGCCGAAGAAACGACTAATCGCTCGAAGTATGTGTCGTGCCACCGAGGCCCCTCGTTTCGGGAATTAAAATTTTTCTGAAACCATCTTAAAGGTTCCGCCTTTGCGTCAGGCCCGCGCCGCCGTAGACGGCTTGCAAAACGGATGTCCGTAGCGAAAGCTACACAAGTCAAGAGTTAGAAGGGGGGACCCCCCTTGGGCCAGACCGGCCCGGTCCGACCGGTCCGCCCACAACCGGCCCGCGGCCGGCAGGCCACGGCCAACACCACCGACCGGCCTTGACGGCCAGTCTCCTCTCCCGCAGCGCCCCGCGACATGCGGGTCGCGGTCACGCCGCACGCGGGGTCGCGCACCCAGCGACCCCCTCCTCCTCCCTACACCGGCGCCGCCGCGCGGAAACCCGGCCGCCAGCGCCTCACCCGGGGATCCCCTGCCGTCAGCCGCCTCCGCCGAAGAGCGCCGTCATGCCGCCGCACTGAGGAGCATCGTTGCCTGCCGAATCCCCTGCCGCCGCGCCTCGGACCTTCGGAGCACCCAAGCCGGCGGGAAAACGCCGGGACAACCAGAAATTCCCGCAAACTTCGACGAACGATTGAGGATGCCTTCGACCTCCAATTTGAAATCTGAAACAAGAGTCAGAAAGAGAAAATTGTATAATACGTGTTAATGGGCTTCGATCCACGTTTTGACAGGGAATAGATAGTGAAAATAGAGCTCAAAGTAGGTACGGGAAATAGAAAATGCAAACGCAACATCCTACCTCGTGGGGCTTCACCTGAAGCTTTGTGGCGATCCGCCGGCACTGCCGCACCTCGCCAGAGTCGCCTCGCCGGACTATCTCACCAGAGATGGAGGAGGAGACGGGAGGGGTTTTTTCAGGGGGGTTTAAGGGAGGAGGGGGAGGGGGAGGGTTTAAATAAATTAATTAATGATTTAATTAATTTAAAACCCCTGAAAAGTCCTGCATCCGAAACTCCCGACGGGGTCGAGGTTAAGCCTCCCCTAGGGTAAACACCACTTCCCGAGCACAATAGTGGTCTCAGAATTTGATTCTGAGCTTCCGTTTGAAAGTTATAAAACTGAACGCCCAAAGCCGCCAAATTACGAAAATGCCCCTAGGGCCATTTTCCACAAACGGTCCGCGCCCGCGAAGCTTATACCCCTCCTAGGGTAAACGGAACATTCCGAACACAAAGGTGCCCTCGATTTTCTGATCTGTGCCACTGTTTAAGAGATACAAGAATTTCGTCATTAAAAGAATAAATTAATTTATTAATTTATGCATTTATCCTTCTAGAAGCGAGCGAGGGGTCCAAACATTCCGCGCCGACATGTTTTATGTCGTTCCTAGGGTAAAAAGACCATTCCGGACCCATCCGTAGAATCGAATCTCCGATCCGGATCACCGTTTAGGAGTTATCACATTTATTTAGCATTCTCAGTGTGAACGCACTGAAAGTTCAATTCCAGCCACTCCGGGGCTCGGAATCGTACGCCGTCTGAAGGCACTGCTCTGGAATATTATAAAGAATATTCCAGAGTCTTTCACAGCAAAAACAGGGTTCTTAAATCATTCACTCCTTCATGATTTTCGTCCCCGAAAATAAAAAATAGGGAGCAACACAGGGTACTACGCCCACACCTAGCTTTCTCATAACCAGAAGAACCCACACACAGCTCTTCGTCACCGCACACGGACCAAAGGATTGATCCGTTCATTCGAGGTCGGCCCTTGCCGATATAGTGCACCCACTCTAGACTTTGGGGTTAGGTCAAGGCGGCAGGGTACCTCGTTATCTCTTTGCACGGTCTCAAACGGCCCGAAGGCCCTCGGGGTAGCTCACCTCCCTAGTCAAACCTCTATGTCGCATGCCACGACTGGAATCACCGCCCGCACCTGAAACAAGGCCTGGTGATTCCCTCCTTTAGAATATCCATATGGTGAAGCACCCAAGGATATCTGGTCATGAAATATTTCACAGTCGACGTCTCTCAACCAAGACTCTCTATCACGCTCGGAAGCGAAGGAGTCAACGCCATCGACTGAATGAAAAGTTCTCATGCCCTTTTCCTTACCAAAACAGGGTTACACCGACGCCCTGCGTCACCCTGGTAACAACTGAAGCAAGAAGCAGGGAGGAAAACATTCCACACACAGAGTCTGTCAACTCTACTGTAAGAAGTAGAAGAGTCGCAAGGGGTACCTCTCATCATCCCGTGCTCTGCAGGATCGTAGACATCCAAAGCTCACGGCTACCCGCGGTCCCAACCGTCAGCTCCCGGAGCCTGACGTGGACCGCCTATTGGTGATGGGGAGATCTCGTAATGTCATGCCCCACCCACATCTCTTCCTGGTCCTCTGCTAGAACTACCTCTCTGGCCACTACTCCGATCACGGTGTTCCCTCTGCCGTGGTGGTGCGCCTGCTGCCTGCCCGAAGCTCTCAGCAACTCGGGTTGGGCAGTCTCGTGCCAAGTGACCTCGCCCGTCACAAGCATAGCACCGGCACTCTCTGGGATACCCTGGTTCCCTCTTGCGTCACTGTGGTGTACGGCCACGACCTGGGATCCACTCACGGAAGGGAATACTCAGTTGAGGCCCTGTGCCTTTTCGCCACAGTGGTATACGACCACGTCTCCGAAACCAGCAGTGGGAAGGCCACCTGCATCGAGGTCCTGTCCTCTGGCGCCTGCTAGCTATGGCAGAGGTCCCGGCTCCATTGCGCCCACTACCACTACCAACCGCAAAACATGACAAGAATCCCTCTGTCACCAGCGTATGCTCTAGCACCCCGACATATGTGGAAATTCCCAAGGGTACTATGACAGCACGAATCTCTCGGCGGAGACCCTGCTCAAACATTCGTGCTCGGAGGTTGTCGTCATGGACCAAGTCTGGGTAAAAGCGTGCACGGTCTGCAAAACTAGCTGCGTTCTCAGCCAACGTCATCCCTCCCTACTGAAACTCTAGGATCTCCTGAATTCGAATGGAGCGCAAGCAGGAGGGGAAAAACTGCTCACGAAACAACAACCGAAAGTCTCCCCACGAAATCGACGACTCGTCAAAAAACCGAGTCACCAGACTCCACCAACGCCAAGATGATCCACAAAAGGGGTGGCTGCCAAAGCCGCTCTCTGATCTGTCAGCATCTGCACAATCCTAAAAAGGTGAACCACTGCCTCGAGCCAAGCCTCTGCTGCCTGAGGGTCTGGCTCACCACGGAACTTTAGCGGTCTCTGCCGCTTGAACTCACGGAGCACGCTCAACCTGCGCTCAAACTCAGCCTACTCTACTGAAACTGTTTGTTGTTCAACTAGTGGGGGTGCTGCCACCGGCCCACTTGGAGAAAGGGCTCGCATGATGGGTCCTGGACTATGGCCTCATAGCTCACAGGGTCTTTGTCACGAACCAAAGCTGGTATCTGGGCTGGCTGGCTTCACGGAGACATCCTGAATATTATCAAGGAGTGCCGCGGTCAGATGAGCATATATGTATATACCACAACGCCAACAATGGGGAGCTTACTCAAGAAGGACAGTCAAAGACTCGGTCCTATGTGATGCACAAAAAAATTTCCCTGTAACAAGTGTCTCATCATGCCGAGTTGACAAGCGGGTTTTCAAGGTCCTGGTGAATGGATACATTGGCCTCCGCACCATCACTGGACTCCTTGGCCTGAGAGCCTCTCTCAAGGAACATTAACACGGTTTCCCTATATCCCAACCAATTCCTCTTTTAGGGACGTCCGCAAAACTTCCCAAGGAATGAACAACCTTTGATACCACTTTGTCATGACCCGGCCCTACCCGGGCTCGAGCCGCAACTACCCTAGGCCCGCCTCCATAGGCTAGGGGCTGGCGACCAGCGCCGAAGGCACAACAACTCGGGGAGGCCTTTGCCTAAGTACATGTACACACCCACACGCAGCACACTCAATGCAAACGTGCAGAGTAAAAAGGAAGAACAAGCAGAATAAAAAGAACAACTGCTATAAATAAACCACAGAGTCCATCGACCACTACAAGTACAAAGTACAAAATGAAAGTAAAATGGGCAAAACACGCGCCCAACCAAAACGTTCCACAACCCGGCAATAGGTAAACAAAAAGAAACAGCTGACGGGTCTCCCACCTGGATCCTGGCCACGACCACCGCACGCGGTCCAAGCTCCCAAGATCCTACGCTCCACTGAGTTCACAACCAACCTTTCTGTCTTCTGAAAGGGCACACCAAGTGCGGACAAAGCCCAAGAAGGGGTGAGTATAAAAATACTCAGTAGGATGCCCCGAAGGCTCTAGGGAGCAACAAAGGTGGTACCGAAGGGTGAGAAGTAGAGAGAACAGGGAGTAGAATAGAAGTACAACGTAGTGCAGTAAAGAGTCCAGTAAAGAGTCCATCTCAACCAAACAAGAGGAAAGTAGGTAGACTCGTCCAAACACAAGGAGCTGAAAAACATTGAGAAGATGAACTTCCTGTCGAGTCTTCACTACCTATAGTAGGAGAGCAGACTCGTCCAACCATGAGAAGTTAGACACGGAAAGCACGTGGCATACCCCGCAAGTCTTCGCCTCTCCTGGAAGGAGAGTAACCAACCCCAAGAAGTAGGTACTAGAACAAGGTATATACAAGCCCTTATGATCAACAAGAAGCCCGAACAAGGACGTAAGGGGATCTCCATCCCATAGCTCAGCCCAAGAAAAGAGTAGCCAAGAGTCCCAGAAGTAACCTCCATTGATTCCCAACATCTCGCACGTCTACCCCGAACCGCAAGCCAAGGGACTCCATCACCGCACCTCGACACTATCCGCTTTGGGCGGCACTGACTCACCCACATGGTTTTAGATCGCATCACAAGAACACATCTCATTGGGGAAAGTGTCCCTCGTACTTGAGAGTTCTAGGGAAAGTCAAACCACGCCTCGTCATTGCCCCATAGTCGAGAGGTCTCCTCAAAGTCAAGCCGATCCATCATTGAAACGTACAACCAAGGGTCCCGCTCCGGTGGTCATGGAGGAAAGCCTCAGAGTAGCCTAGTCGAGAGGACTGAGTCTAGAATGCCAACCAGTGTCCCACTGCCCAGCCCTGCTGGAGGGTAATTCATAATATGATATCGGGTGACCCACTACCCAGCCCAGCTAGAGGGTAAACCATAATACATCATTAGGCGACCCACTGCCCAGCCCCGCAGAAGGGTAAACCATAAGCTGGTATCGAGTGACCCACTGCCCAGCCCCGCTGGACGGTAAACCCTAATACATCATCATGTGAACCACTGCTCAGCCCCGCTGGAGGGTAGACCTTAATACATCATTAGGCGACCCCCTTCCCAGCCCCGCTGGAGGGTAGACCTTAATACATCATCAGGCGACCCACTGCCCGGCCCCGCTGGAGGGTAGACCTTAATACATCATCAGGCGACCCAATGCCCAGCCCCGCTGGAGGATAAACCATAACCAGATATCGGGTTACCCACTGCCCAGCTCTGTTGGAGGGTAAACCCTAATACATCATCAGGCGACCCACTGCCCTGCCCCGCAGGAGGGTAAACCAACTTACATCATCAGGCGATCCACTGCCCAGCCCCGCTGGAGGGTAGACCTGGAATAAGTCGACAGGCGACCCACTGCCAAGCCTTGCTGGAGGGTAGACCTAGACCTAGATGCATGGCGGCCCACTGCCCAGCCCTACTGGATGGTAGGCCCTAAGAGGTCGTCGGGTGACCCACGGCCCGGTCTCTACTGGAGGGTAGACCCTAAAAGCTGATGAGTAACCCACTGCCCAGCCCCGCTGGAGGGTAAAGCTCAGAACTCCTCTTGCCACATCCACTGGAGGGTACAACACTGGCCAACCAAACATGGAGTGGGTATCGTGCAACCACGCAACTCCAGTACAACTCACCCAAAAAGGGGGGTTCAGCGCGTGTTCCATCACTAGGTGTCGCTAACACCGCTATCGGCCGATCCATCAAGAATGAAACCAGGGGAGACCACTCAACCCTGCTTGTCCAAAAAAACGAGCACAGAGAGACCCTCTACGTCGCGAGAGGTAAAAGTACGCAAAGCAGGACACGACACGAACGTGGGACGCACACAACGTGTGGCCCCATCTCAACCCCAACTGAACGCACCAACGTTCTCAGGTACGAACAACCACATCTACCTCCAAGCATTTCTATATACTCTCAGAGTATACACAGTCTCAACCCAAGGTCCATTGTGCACACAGCACCCAACGTCAACGTGAAGGTGTGATATAACATCTCCAACTCGAAGTCCCAGGCACGACCAACCACATCTTGTGAACCATTTATATCACTCTCCCAAGAGTGCAGACGATCACATGCCATGGGTCCGCTATAACCACGGTAGAAGAACCACCAACTGGGTACCTTTCACACTTCCACATTTAATAAGATCGTGTAAGGCTCCACACAACCAAATGGATCACACTGTTGTAATCCTCATGGAAAAACACGCGTGATCGACTACTTACTCGCCTCCAATGGATATCTGACGAAAAAGTCAACAACACCGCCTCACGCCCGAACGGTGTCCCGTGATTCTGAGCCTCAGCCCCGAAAACAGTTGGGCGCATCACACTATTGTGATCCACTTGGGAAAACACATCAAAAGAAATACTCACTTGAGTGCAACATATATCCAGAAAAAAGATGCATTCCGGCGCACTGCACTCGAGCGGTGCCACGTGGGACCCGCATACCAGTCCCGAAACTCAACGAACGGATCACACTGTTGTGATCCTCTCAAAAAAGCACACAAGATGGAATATTCATTTGTCCAAAAACGGTTACCCGGTGATAAAGCTGGAAATCACCATCCACTCCCGAAACGGCCCTCGTGGGGCCCGGACCATCGTTCGGAATTACAGCGGGCAGACTGCACCAATGCGATACCCTCGAAAAAACACCCAACATCGACTGCTCGCACGCCCCGAACGTACGTCTGAGGAAAAAGTCCCTAAAAGCTGCACGCAGCTCAGAAGACAGGCCGCGGGGCCCACACCTCATCTTCGGCCTCAATGTCTGAAACTACCCTGGAAACCTCCTCCTCGAGGATAGGGTCCCAACGCCACTGATGGTTCTCAAAACGGACGTCGGGCGCGTCCGCGCCGTCCAAAACAAGATCAGCCGAAGAAACGACTAACCCCTCGACATACGTGTCACCCCACCGAGGCCCCTTGTTTCGGGAATTAAAAATTTCCCAAAACCATCCCAAAATTTCCTCCTATGCGTCAGGCCCGCGCCGCTGCAGACGGCTCGCAAAACGAACATCTGTAGCGAAAGCTTCGGACGTCGGAAGATAGAAGGGGGGGGGGATCGCCCTTGGGCCGGACTGGCCCGGACCGGCCGGTCCGCCCACAGCCGGCCCGCGGCCAATGCCACCGACCAGCCTTGACGGCCTGTCTCCTCTCCTGCAGCGACCTGCGACATGCGGGTCGCGGTCGCGCCGCCCGCGGGGTCGCGCACCCCGCGACCCCCTCCTCCTCCGTACACCGGCACCGCCGCGCGGAAACCCGGCCGCCAGCGCCTCACCCGGGGAGCCCCCGCCGTCTGCCGCCTCCGCCGAAGAGCTTCGCCGCGCTGAGGAGCACCGCCGCCTGCCGAAGCCCCTGCCGCCAAGCCTCTGACCTCCAGAGCACCCAAGCCGGCCGGAAACCGCCGGGACAACCAGAAATTCCCGCAAACTTCGGCGAACGATTGCGGATGCCTCCAACCTCCGATTTCAAATCCAAAACAGGCCTCGGAAAGGGAAAATTGTATACTACACGTTCAGGGGCTTCGATCAAAGTTTTGACAAGGAATACACAGTGAAAAATGAGCTCAATGTAGGTACGGGAAATAGAAAATGCAAACGCAACATCCTACCTCGTGGGGCTTCGCCCGAAGCTTCGCGACGATCCACCGGCACCACCGCACCTCACCGGAGTCGCCTCGCCGGACTGTCTCACCGGGGATGGAGGAGGATAGGGGAGGGGTTTTTCCAGGGGGTTTAAGGGAGGAGGGGGAGGGGAGGGTTTAAATAAATAAATTAATGATTTAATTAATTTAAAACCCCCGAAAAGTCCCGTATCTGAAACTCTCGATGGGGTCGAGGTTAAGCCTCCCCTAGGGTAAACACCACCTCCCGAGCTCAATGGTGGTCTCAGAATTTGATTCCGAGCTTCCGGTTGAATGTTATAAAACTGAACGCCCAAAGCCGCCAAATTACGAAAACGCCCCTGAGGCCATTTTTCACAAACGGTCCGCGCCCGCGAAGCTTATACCCCTCCTAGGGTAAACGAAACATTCCGAACTCAACGGTGCCCTCGATTTTCCGATTTGAGCCACCTTTTAAGAGATACTATCATTTCTTCATTAAACGAATAAATTAATTTATTAATTTACCCGTTTAACCTTCCAGAAGCGAGCGAGGGGTCCAAACATCCCGCGCCGACATGTTTTATATCGTACCTAGGGTAAACACCCCATTCCGGACCCATCCGTACACTCGTATCTCCGATCTGGATCACCGTTTAAGAGTTATCGCATTTAATTTGCATTTTCAGTGTGAACGCACTGAATGTTCAATTCCGGCCACTCCGGGGCTCGGAATCGCACGCCGTCTGAAGGCACGGCTCTGGAATATTATCAAGAATATTCCAATGTCTTTCACTACAAAAATGGGTTCTTACAAAGGCGATAAGAGTTCGAAATACACCCATCCAATAGGTTTTTGACATGTGTAGGTCTTAGATTTTACATTATCTTTTCATTTTATTTAAATCGTTAAATAATGAGGTAATCGCTGCATCATCATAGTGTCATAAATAATTTAATTTATTAAATGTCTAAAAATTATAAAAAATATCATGATGTAGGAAATATTTTTATATTTCTAATATATATTTATAGTCAAAAATGTGACTTGTATAACCCCATTGAAAAATTATTTTAGTAAAACAACTCATGTTTGTGACATTTTAATTTTAACTTTAAATAAAAAGGTATTATTGTCATTTTCCTTCCAAAGTGGCTCCATGGGGTCCCCAAGTTGACCCATGGATTTTCATGGTTGGCCATGACACATCCAATAAGGGTAGGACATGTGTAATGTTCATTTCATATTATTAAAACATTATTCTTACCTTAAATTACACTAATTACCTCTCATTGCGATTAAAAACATAAAAGATGCTATTCACCAAAAAATTATTTTAATCCCATTGATCCACATTTTAATTAATAATGAAAACCATGTATGTCGGATTTTTTAAATTCAAAAAAGGTTGTAAAATTTCATTTAAACAAAAAAGCAGTTTTCTAAGTACCACTTAGTGGTATCACTATTCATCAAAAAATGAAATTTTTCAGAAAAATACCAAAAATTCACCCTAAGAAATATTTGATATTCCGAAATCAAAAATGAAGGATATTTTAAAAAATTCAAAATATCTAAGTAGATTTAATTAATTTAATAATTTATTCCCGCTGTCAGAGAAAATAGCGTGTTTTTATGAAACAATAAGTATCAAAAGATTGACACTAGTTTAAGTCTTATTTCAAAGTGAAATTAATTCCAATGACCACTATTTGATTAAATGGTAAAAATATATTCTAATTTCACTTTAAAAACAATTAAAACGATATTATAATCATATAAATAAATTAGATTTAAAAGAGGACTTTATTTAAATACAACATTTTTCACTATTCATTAAAAAATGAACTTTATCCGAAAAATACCAAAAATTTACAGAAAGTAAATTTTGATGTCCCGATTCTAAAGAAAAATTTAATTTGGTCCAATAGAATGTATAAGAGTGACCAAATCTATATTTAATGAAGGTTCTTCATCAAAAGGTGATAAGTGGACCTTTAATGAATATTAGAGTATCTATGCCTAAAATTGAATTCTTTTCTTATTTTATGCCTTTATCCATTATTGGATAAATGTAAAAACATTTAAAAAACATATATAATCATGTTTTAGTTATTTCTATCCATTCTCTCTAATACAACGACTATGTGTTAACTACCATTTAAAATAATATTAATTTATTACTAGTGTGCAACTTAAGATTTCAAAGAAACTATTTTGTTGCGTATCGGGTACGCTATCGAACATAGCAACCCCTTTAAAGTAAAATTAATTTTTAATTTGTAAATATTAATAACTATCAAAATGCTTTATTCTTCATTTACCTGGGATGTTACATCCTTCCCCTTTTTGGGAATTGAGTCCTCACAATTTTATTCACTTATCAAAACAATTAGGGTTATTTATCCCTGATTGCATTTTCAGATTCCCACGTGGCATCTTCAACAATATGGGTTTTTCACAAAACCTTTACCTGGTGAATTACCTTATTTCGTAACACCTGCTCTCTTCGGTCAAGAATCTGGATTGGCTGTTCTTCATAAGAGATATTCTCTTCCAACTGAACTACCTTTGGGCTCAAAATATGAGATGGATCTGGCATATAATTTATCAACATCGAAACATGAAAAACATTGTGTACCTGAGATAACCACAGAGGTAATGACACTATGTATGAAACTGATCCAACTCTCTCCAAAATTTCATATGGTCCAATGAACCTTGGACTCATCTCTTCTTTCTTACCAATTCACATCACACTTTTACATGGATAATCCTTGAGAAAAACATGATCACCTACCTCGAAATATAGATCCTTCCACCTGTTATCCGCATAACGTTTCGGTCTACTCTGAGCTGTTTTCATGTGTTTCTGAATCAACTGATATTTTTCTGCCATCTCTTCTAAAAAATATGGTCCCATCAGCTTCCTTTCACCTACTTCATCCCAAAAAGCTGGAGTTCGACCCCGATTCCCATATAATGCCTCAAACGGTGCCATCTGTATACTAGAATGAAAACTGTTATAATATGAAAACTCAACCAAAGATATATGTTGGTCCCAAATTCCCTGATAATCCATAGAACAAGCTCGTAGCATATCCTCTAAGGTCTGAATTGTTCGTTTTGACTGCCCATATGATTGCGGATGAATAGTTGTACTAAAATTTAATTCAGTACCCAACGACTTCTGAAGGCCTTTACAAAAGTTAGAAGTAAACATTGGATCACGATCAGACACAATGGAGATATGAAGTCCATGTAACCTGACAATCTCTTTAAGATACAAAGGGGAAAGTTGATCTAGGGAAAAAGTATATCTTATGGTAAGGAAATGAGCATATTTAGTTAATCGATCAGTAATAACCCAGATTTCATTATTACCTCGATATGTCTTCGGTAATCCCACAAAAAAGTCCATGGATATGTTTTCCCATATCCAATCTAGCACTGGTAAAGGCTGAAACATCCCTTTCGGTAATTGCCACTCTTCTTTAACCTACTGACAAGTCAAACACTTCATAGTAAAATCAGCAATATCTCTTTTCATTCCATCCCACCAGTAATACTCCCCCAGATCTCTGTACATCATAGTACTGCTAGGATGAAATAAAAATGGAGAACTATGAGACTCACATAACATCTCATTCTTCAACTGTGAATCACCAGGCACACATAATCTCTTCCCAAACCTCAAAACACAGTCATTACCAATGTTGAATTCAGGCAAATTACCCTTCTAAACCAGCTCTACCTTTTTCTGCAACTCACTGTCTTCCCTCTGTGCTTGCTTAATTCTGTCTGATAGGGATTATCTCACTGATACCTAAAACAAAACAGAAGAACATTATGCACCAAAAACTTCTATGCCAAAGTTCATCAAATCAAAAACCAAAGGATCTCATTCCAAACGTATCATGGTTAATAAAGCATTACTTTTTCGACTCAAAGCATCATCAACTTTATTTTATTTTCCCGGATGGTAATGAATTGTACAATCATAATCCTTGATTAATTCCAGCCATCTCCTCTATCACATATTCAATTATTTCTGAGTGAATATATATTTTAAACATTTGTGATCAGTATATATTTCACACTTTACTCCATAAAAATGAATCCTCTAATTGTTTAGAGCAAAAACAACAGCAGCAAATTCCAAGTCATGTGTAGGGTAATTTACCTCATGAGTTTTCAACTAATGTGAAGAATATGCAATTACCTGATCATTTGTCATAAGGAAATAACCAAGTCCTTTCAATGAAGCATCACTATAGATAAAAAACTCCCAATTCCTGAAAGGAAGTGACAAAACTAGAGCATTAACCAATATTATTTTCAACTCCGGAAAACAATCATCACATTATTTTTTCCAGATAAACATAACACCCTTCTGATTTAGCTTAGTCATTAGACTATATAATCATGAAAATTTTTCAATAAACCTTTGGTAGTAAACTGCCAAACCAAGGAAACTATGGATCTCAGTTACATTTGTGGGTCTTGGCCATTCTTCAAAATCGTTTTTTAGCAGTATGGATAGTTATGCCATTTTTTGAAACAATGTGACCAAGGAAAGAAATTTTTTGTAACCAAAACTCACACTTGATGAATTTTCCATACAGTTTCTTTTCTTTTAAGGTTTGCAAGATAACCCTTAAATGACTTTCATGCTCCTCTTTACTTTTAGAAAACACCAAAATATCATCAATCTCATCACTATCGTTGATATTTTTCACCATCGACCACCACTGATCAGCTTCACCTTCAAAATGGTAAATAGCAAGACAAAGCTTTTGATGTTCTGAACACCCCATGACATCAAAAAACTTCTCCAGTGCTTTAATCCACACTTCAGCTAGCACAGGGTCAGAAGATTCTCTGAATGATGGGGGATGATGCCTCATGAAATGTTCCACCACTGACATGTTCCTCTGTGGTTGATCTGGATGATCTCAGGCATGGATACCACCACCATTTATAGCCTGAGTCAACTGTGCCATCAGTACAACAAACTATTCAGTTCCAATTACGACCATCTCAGGTTGCTGATTTCGAAGGTTGTCTTCCTCCTGATGTCATCCCAACAGAGATGCATTGTTTCCTCTGTGTAAAACCATTCTAAACATAGAAATATCTATGATGAAGCAACATGGTAATCTGTAAATGCTATATCATTTCAATCATACCATAAATTAATTTATAATTTAACATTTTTCTAACTCCTAATGTTGTCTAAACCGACCTCTGAGACCAACTATTCGGCCCCGACCTTATTCCTTACTTAATATTTAATTTAATGAATAATTTACATTGAGGATCTTTTCAGGTTTAGAGTTTTATAGAATTTGTACATAACAATTACATCTCAAAAGATTACAAAGTAGACACTTATAATAAATTTCCATAAAACAAAAACTCTTAAAAAGAACCATATATAGTTCCATGTTTTATATAGCATGACTTTCCCTTGATCCAATCCTTGACCTTATTCCACATTATGTCCTGTGAAAAACATTTCAAAAACTTGGGGTGAGCATAAAAAGCTCAGTAAGGGATACACAAAGAATGAAAACTATTAGTTTATCAAAACAACAAGTAAACCATGAATACCTTAACAAAGTAATATTTTTCACCTTTATGAAGTAGTAAAAACTCTTCACTGAATAAAAGATCATTACTTACCCTTTTGTAACCAATAGATTACCATAGAACCCATATAAAGAACACATAACATAAAAAGGTATCTTGGGACATAAACATACTTAAATGGAATAACCATACGGTCGACTTCAACACATACTTAATGGAATAGCCATATGGCTGACTTCCATACGAAATTCACTGGAGGTTATAATGTAACCACTCGTCCTGGAATTCATGGAACCACCTGTCATATGGTTTATCACGTAACCACCCGTCAAATGTCCAAGTACCATAATAAAATCATAAGACATAAAACAAATACAATGGAAAGAAAAATTTTCCACAATTTGATCACAATATATCACATAAATATATTGACATAACAAATCCATTATAAAAACCATTTTCATTACCAAAATACATAATAGAGTATAGGGTATTAATTTCATTTTAAAAACATTACTGCTTGTTGAGGAAGCCAAAGACCAAATAATACTCGCTGCGAAAGAAAAGGTCGTTGTCACAGCGTACGTTAAAAGAAATATGCCTTTTTGTCATTTAGTAAAAATCTTCGTAGAAAAAAATTCCTTTTTTATAAAAGTAAAAGTCAATGTGGTTTATACACCATATAAAATATAGTTGTGTATAAAACGAAATATGCCTCAATGAAAGGAGATTGAAACGAAGTCCCTTACATCGGGTCCGACTTGACTCGATCATTCTTTAATGTCCTGAATAATAAACTTGAGTTAATTTATACTTTTTTAAGAACCTTTTTCAAGTTCATTATTACTTTTATATCACTTATTACCATTTTATAAACATTATGTGATCATTTAAGTTAAAAATGTTTCTTTTGTCGATATTTGGTTCGTAAGTCGATAGTGGACTTCTTATAATTACATGTTGTTCGTGTGGTCAAAGGTTCATTATATCCAAAATGATATTCAGGATTTGGATATCATATATATAATATATATCCATCATATACATTTATTTATAATTTTACATAATAATTTAGAGGTAAGAAATGAAATGCACCGTTCACGGAGACGGTAAGCCATACGTACGCATGAACGCTACTTTCATTTCTATGTCATATTAATGGAATTAAAACTAAATGAGAGGTATGTATATTTTAATTCCAGATTTATATTTATCATTTATATGTAACATAAAACATATATAATAACTTTAAATCCATCCTTTATACATCCCACATATGGCATTAACGAATCAAATCACTTTGAGGGGGCGGTAGTCTGCACTTCCTAAAATGAAGATATCACATATACCCATAATGGAATCCATAAAGGTATACCACAAATGAAAAATACATAAGCATAATGAAATCATAATCATATTATATATCATATATAAATATAGTGACATCTTAATGGCCACCTTTGAAGGTGTTATATGAGTGTTGAACAATCATCGTTTCGTGAGGCATAAATTCTCCATCCACAGAAATAGTATGTTCTTTAACCATTAGATGTAGGTGTGTGTAAGTGTAGCTAAAATACTTCAAATAAAAACATCATAGTATATTGAATATACTGGTGTTGATTCAAAATAATGTAATAAAAAGAGTTTAGGGGGTTGGAAAATCAAAATAAAACATAAGAACACAAGAGAAAACACTACCTTTAAAACGAGTAACTCTTTTTTATTTGAGCTCAAAGGCTTCCTTGGGAAGACTTCTGCCTGAAGTGAGGCTTCTAGGAGTAATATAGGGATTTGGAGAGACAAAAATAGCCGATATTGGACGATCCAAAGTCTTTAGAGGTGTGGGTAAGGAGGTAGAGGTGGGGGCCTTTTATAAGAGGAGAGGAGGGGCACTCTTGGAAAGTTATAAAAGTTTACATTATTATAAAATGATTTTCGGATAAAAAGGGTCGCACAATTATATATTTAGAGTATAAGGTGATAATAGTTCGAAATAAACCCATACAATAGGTTTTTGACATGTTTAGGTCTTATATTTTACATTATCTTTTCATTTTATTTAAATCGTTAAATAATTAGGTAATCGCTGCATCATCTTGGTGTCATAAATAATTTTCTTTATTTAATGTCTAAAAATTATAAAAAAAATATCATGATGTATGAAATCTTTTTAGATTTCTAATTAATATTTATAGTAAAAAATATGACTTTTATGACCTCATTGAAAAATTGTTTTAGTAAAACAACTCATGTTTGTGACATTTTAATTTTAACTTTAAATAAAAAGGTATTATTGTCATTTTCCTTCCAATGTGGCTCCATGGGGTCCCCAAGTTGACCCATGGATTTTCATGGTCGTCCATGACACATCAAATAAGGGTAGGACATGTGTCAAGTTCATTTCGTATTATTAAAACATTATTCTGACCTTAAATTACACTAATTACCTTTAATCGCGATTAAAAACATAAAAGTTACTATTCACCAAAAAATTATTTTACTCCCATTGAACCAGATTTTACTTTCTAATGACAACCATGTATGTCAAATTTTTTAAATTCAAAACACAAAGGTTGTAAAATTTCATTTAAACGAAGAATCAGTTTTTTAAGTACCACTTAGTGGTTTCACTATTCATCAAAAAAATGAAGTTTTTCAGAAAAATACCAAAAATTCACCCTAAGAAATATTTGATATTCCGAAATCATAAATGAAGTATATTTTACAAAATTCAAAACATTTAATTTGAATTAATTAATTTAATAATTAATTCCCGATGTTAGATCAAATAGCGTGTTTTTATAAAACAACAAGTATCAAAAGATTGACACTAGTTTAAGTCTGATTTCAAAGTAAGATTAATTCCAATGACCAATATTGGATTAAATGGTAAAAATATATTCTAATTTCACTTTAAAACCAATTCAAAAGATAATATAATCATATAAATAAATTAGATTAAAATGTGGTTTTGAATTAAATACAACCTTTTTCACTATTCATTAAAAATGCTCTTTATCGGAAAAATACCAAAAATTTACACAAAGTAAATTTTGATGTCCCGATTCTAAAGAGGAATTTTATTTGGTCCAATAGAAAGTATAAGAGTGACCAAAAATATATTTAATGAAGGTTCTCCATCAAAAGGTGATAAGTGGACCTTTAATGAATATTAGAGTATCTATGCCTAAAATTGAATTATATTCTTATTTTAAGCCTTTATAAATTATTGGATAAATTTAGGAACATTTAAAAAACTTATATAATAATATTTTAGTTATTTTTATCCATTACCGCCAATACAATGACTATGTGTTAACTACCATTTAAAATAACATTATTTTATTACTAGTGTACAACGTAAGATTTCAAAGAAACTCTTTGTTGTGCATTGGGTACGCTATTGAACATAGCAACCCCTTTAAAGTAAAATTAATTTTTAATTTTTAAATATTAATAAATATGAAAATGCTTTATTATTTATTTACCCGGGATGTTACAATACCTGCTTTACGTACCACCCATTCCTTTAGTGTGGTGTGTATACTCCACATAGATGTATTATATGATTATTATTCATAAGTTTATAGGTATTTATATATAAATTTTAAGATCTTTATATAATTGGATATTTGTTTAAAATTTTACCAAATTGATAAAGTAATTTTGTCTCAATTTTCATTCATTGAGACACATTTCATGTTATGCACATATATTTTTCAATGAGGTGAATATAATAGCTTAAAAATATTATATAATGATAATTATTATTTTAATTTTATTTTCAAATTCATTTAATATCATTTTTCTACATAGGGGTTCTGTTCAAAGATTCATAGTGGAAAGTGTTTATTGAAATAAATTCATCACTTATCGAGAATTTTTTGTTTATGATTTCATTAATAAAATATTATTATCCATACCTCCATCAAATTAATGAATTTTATTTTCCTATATTAATTTCATGATTTATTAATTTATTGGTATAATTTTTATACTCTTTGGTTCATAAGAGATTAAAGGACATGTTATTAAAAAAATATCATCGTAATACTATATTCGGTTGGAATTAAATTTTTTTTCAAAACCATGTTTTCTAAAAAAAATAATTTCCAAGAGTGTTATAATACTCTAAATATTACCATTAATTGAAATTTTCACTATATTTATATTAATGATTTTTTAAAAGTAAAATTATTGTCTCTTTCTAAATAAGTTACTTTTCTAAGCTTTTTCCCATGAAAAGGTAATGTTCTTTTTACATCGTACAACATGTCCGAATTCACCAACAATAAATTATTTGATTATTATTTTTATATTTATAAGTTCTCTTTGTTGTAATTCATTTTTAAAAAATATTTTAAATGAAATGGATTTTAATATATTTTTATTCTTTTTTAATTTTTTTACAAGGAAAATGGTTTTCAAAATTATTTCGAGTCTTATTTATAAGTTTTAAAACTACTTTCAAA
The DNA here is from genome assembly GCA_963277665.1 of Viscum album. Classification (NCBI taxonomy): domain Eukaryota; kingdom Viridiplantae; phylum Streptophyta; class Magnoliopsida; order Santalales; family Viscaceae; genus Viscum; species Viscum album. The sequence goes on from OY728142.1 coordinate 2,047,292,892, forward strand.
TAAATGGTACTCTATAAATATAAATCTTTCATTCACAAATTGTAATGTAAAATGTTTTTAAATTTTTTTAAACCATTCATTAAATGTTCTCAATGTTATTTTCAACGAAATTATTTAAAAATCGTTTTCATGCTATTTTTATAATTTTTCAATATTATTTCAATGAAAAATGTTAATTTTTTTTTGAATTTAATTTTATTAGTTTTCATGAAAACGGGTTACAATATTTTTTCAAACATATTTTTTAAGGTTTCAGGGAAATATTTTTTCAAATTGATTTCAAGTCTTCTTTATAAGTATTCAATTTAATTTCATAGAAAATAATATTCAAATTTTTTATGTATTAAAAATAATTTTTCAAATAATAATGTATATTTTACTCATGAAACGTTTTTGAATGATGTTTCATAATTTATATATATCTAAGGTGACATCAGTTGACATTACTTATTATTTTCTATGAGATAATCCAAAGGTTCCATTCATATTCTTTCTTGAATGGTTTATGTTATTATGGAATGTTTCTTATGACTCCTGTTTCTCATCCATGGGTTATTTGTTTATGAAATATTTTCTCTTTAATGGGGTATGATTCTGATTAAATAATTATGATACTTGTTTATTTTTTTCATATGTTATTAGATGATTAGAGGAATATGATTCCAATTCCATTTAATGGAGTGTGATATGATTGTTTAGGATATTATGACACATGTTTGTCTGATTTCATTATAATACCAGTGGGTCCATTATATACCTCTAATTAATATATAATGGATTTATATGTCTTGTTGATAAATAAATAGTGTATTGGGAGTAAACTAAGAGTACTTATATGTCCATGAGAGTGAACCTATAGCATCCCGCCTTTTTATAACATAACATTCATTTCATTACACGAAACTGAGGATCGTTAAGGTTTAGTGTCTTGGAAACAAGGATCATAATACATAAAAAAAACATAAAACATTCTTCTTAAACACTTGAAAGGCTTATCCTTTAGTTCATCCTATGTTCATTATGCATCTCATAACCTGGGGACATACATCAAAAGAAAGGGCGAGCAGAAGGCCCAGTAAGGGAAATAAGAGAAACATTTTACATGAGAACTTGAGATACATCAATAAGGACATGAAAAGAACTTTAAGGCATGAGAAAGAAATCATGAGATACATCATAATAAAAATAACATTTTTCATAACTTGAAGATGTTGCTGCAACATTTAATATTGACAATCGTTTCGTTTCACCAAGGTCCATCCCCAAGGTGTCGTTAAAAATTACCAAGGTTATTCACCAAGGCATCGTTAAAATTGTAATCTCTAGTGGTTACATCATTACCCAATGCATTGGAGCGCTATCAGGGCGCACCCTTAAATTTGCCTTTATTATCATGTGAGCCACATATATAATCATTAAAAATTTCATAAATAACCCATATAGCATAAAATAAATGTGTTTCATTTCATAATCATAACGTTTTAAAAACTGCTTTAAAGACATGATCTTTACGTTACCTTAAACCCACGGAAAGGGAAAGCGGGTATCGTGTATGTAAATCCCAGAATTTAAAATAGAACATTTTTTTATATATGTGAATACCCCTTTAGAAGAAAGAGCTTTGAGTATTCACTTAATAATATGAAAGAACTTTAGAAAAAGAGAGAGACATTTTGAGACGAACAATTCTGCAGCATAACGGCTATGTTACAAGGTTTTAGAAAACATTGAAAAGAGAGGGGACATGGGTCAAACATTCATAAATGACCCATAAAACAGTAGAGGGACAAAATATAAGGGATTTAAGAACATGGTACTGAAATTTGAAAATATACCATATGAAATGAAGAACATGAAAGGAAGAAAAAAAAAACAAGATTTCTCTTGTGAAAATTCGGCAGCCTAACGACGTCACATAAACTTCAACAAGATTGAATTGACAAGGTCAAATAGGGTCTCTCATCATATGAACATAAGAGTCCAGTATGATAGATATAGAGATCATACCCCAACATAATTGAAAGGAACTTGAAAGAATTGACATGAAAGTAGAACTTCAAAACGAGAAGGGTGAAGAACCACTTAAAAATTCGGCAGCCTAACGGCGCCACTTAAAACGTCAAAATACTGAATTGAAGAGATCAAATGGGGTCTCTCATCATATGAACATAAGAGTCCAGTATGAAATATATAGAGATCATACCCCAACATAATAGAAAGGAACTTGAAATACTTTACATGAAAATAGAACTTAAAAAAACGAGAAGGGTGAAAGAATCTCTTAAAAATTCGGCAGCCTAACGGCGCCACATAAACATTCTTAAAACGAATTGATGAGAGAAAGAGGGGGTCTCTCATCATATGAACATAAAAAGGACAGTAGGATGAATATAAAAGAACATCCTCCAACATAAGAACATGGAGCATAAAAGATATGACATAAAAGAGAGTACTTGAAAAGAATGAGAGAGGTCGGATCCCTTACCTTAAAATGTAACTCTTAAACCTCAAAGGTTGGGACCTTGGGGGATTGGGGCACCTTGGGAGGACTCCTTGGGAGGTAATGAGACCAGAAATTCGTTGGGAATGAGTGGGGAGTAGAATGGATGAGAGGAGGGCTTGGTATTTATAGGGAATGTGAGGGGACAAGGCATTAATGGCCAAGGGACACCTCACAAGTGCTTTTCTCAAACCCATGTGCTCTCCCTTGTCATTTATCATGGAGTTAGGCCACATGGGGCCCCCAAAACAATAATTCATCACCCTTGGCCGGCCAACCCTCAAAAGATCTCATGACATCATCATGACACCGTTATGATGTCATTAAACATACCGAAACCCTAAAACTGTATTTTTACTATTCACTGAAAATTCAACTTTCTCAGAAAAATCCCAAAATTTCACATTAACCAAATATCAATGCTCTGATTTCAAAAATTAAATCCATTTTATAAAAATAATTTTCTAAATATTTTTAATTTAATTTTTAAATAAAAACACTATTCATCGAAAATTCATTTTTTTCAGAAAAATCCCCAAAAATTACCATAACATAATATCGATGCTCTGAGTTCAAAAATAAAGTCATTTTTATAAAAATAATTTTCTAATTATTTTTAATTAAATTTTTAATTAAAAAACACTATTCACCCGAAAAAACTAATATTTGAATAATAATTTATGAAACCGTTATTTAACTATTTTATTGAATCACATTACTTAATCAAGGTGCCTAGATTATTTTAAAACTTTCTTTATGTGAGATTAATTATCCATTTGGTCATATTACTAATCCTAATCATAAAATCACTATTCATAATTTACTATTCATCAAAAATCATGTTGATCTCATTAGACTCTAAATTTCGTACTGAACATAATTGTAGAAGACCATTTTTTGAAAATCATTACACATTTTTAATTATTTAGGGTTTACATAAACATATTTAAAATATCCTTTTTCTAAAATTCATCAAAAATATGCATACTATAATTATCCGGTCATTTCAAAATTCATAAACTTCATCATATGAAGAAATCCCAATTTTTATTTAAAACAAGGATTACACAAGGTAGTTACGGTCTCGTTACATAACCCCTTATAATACCAGCATAGGACCTAAGAGTAAGGTGTGCTAGGGTGATAGAAGCTTGGGGCGGCTCAGTCAACATTGCCCGAGTAGTAATTTCTATCAGTTTGAACTTCTCACGAAGGCGATTTCGTTCCAGCTTCACATGATGAAGTTCGGCTTGGATTTGATCCAGAGCAAAGCCCAGTGGTGCTACCTCCTTCCCAAGCTCTGTTAGATGGGCTTCGATCGGTCCAAGACTACTAGGTGAGCCCATCGAATCTTCTTTCTATAATAATTAACCATGATTACTTATATTTAGAGACAATAATCAAAACATTTTGTTCACAACGATCATGTTGACCGATGGTTATATAATAGTCAAAACCCACTGATCTCATTTTAATTATAATCATGTTTATCAAATAAAACATTTTTGTTGAGTATAACAATAACACATAAAATTAGGAAACAAAATTTATTTAAAAAATTCGGGTCGTTACAATCTTCCCCCCTTAAGAAATTGCGTCCTCGCAATTTTAAAATTGGGTTTTGAAATTTCATTGAAAGTCCCACATCGGAAAAGGAGTCTGTAAAACTATTACTTTAAAATAAAGAAAGGGAAGTACAAAGGTCACCCGAGTTAACCCACACTAGGGTTCCATGTAGGAAAACATGGACATTGAGGACAAAACAAAGGGTCAAGTTCTGAGGGAGAGTGATAGAGAACATGATTAGGAGAAAGTTAACCATGAGAAAATCCCAAACTTATGATGTGTGTAAACGGTCTTTGATTACCTAGTAGGAAACGTAAACCAACAACATTTTTGTTTTACATTCCTTTTCATAACATTGAGGAATTCATTTATAACATAGATCAAAAACATAAGGAAATATATCTACCTTCATGTAGAGTTTCATACTTTAATAAGTTTCTAGCAAAACTAATCTTTTCTCCAAACGATGATCATTCAAAACTACTTGGTCTCATCAAAACACAAGAATCATCTTCTAGAGAATCACATAATCCACAAAAGATCAACTATCTATTTCTTCTATCTTTAAACATTATCCCAAAATTAGAAAGGGTAAGGTAAAACAACTCTTCGAAAAGAATCCCATAGGAATGGAAACAACTTTTAAATCTTCAAAGTTCCATGGTAATACCCAAAGTTCATCATAGACCATTCCATAAATAACAGTCCTTAAAATTCCTCAAAGTAAACTAAACTAAGATTGAAACCCAAATACAAGAAGGACTTGATAACATAGTCTTCCAAAATAAACTTCATTGTTCATCTCCAAACAACATCAACCACTCCTAACATCTTATAATAAAAGTAGCTAACCTTAACATATTTTACCCAAGATAGGTTAATCATTCTCGTAAGTAACCTAAATTACTATAAGTCCACCTTAAATTCATTGACTCTTCAAAATATAAGTCAACCTTACTCCTCAATGAAAATACCATAGTAATCTATTTACCTTGATCATATATGGTCCTCAAAATAGTGAACGTCTTCCAAAATAATAATCATCTTTTAATCCCCTAATCATCTCTGTCGTATTAATACGGCAATCGTAGCATTTCCTATCACATTGGTTGCTGGGACTTGTTCTTCCATTTCCCGCCATTAACTATGAAAAGAAGCTATAGTTAGGGGCTTAAAAACTTAGCCAATAATCATGAAAAGAAACTTAAAGCATCTAAGGATAACATGTAGAAGTAAAGTATACCCTAACTTATGATCCCCTAGGTTCCCTTCTAGGTTATCCATGATCATATATTCTTATGTGAACCTTTATTTTTATTTTATCTTTGTTCCTTTAACAATGGTTCATACTAAGCTTATGAATTTACCAAAGCATATCCCCCGGGAGTGTCGTAACCAAGAGTGCAGCAAGGCCCGTTGTCGTGTACCAGTTCCCGTTCGAGTCTAGCTCAAAGCGGTGTTTTCGGGTTTTACCCCTATGTACATCTGTGCCAGAGCCACCTCTACCTGCTCGTATCCAGACAGGGATGTATTTGCTTGGCAACCCCTTACTCAATACTCACCAAAATACCAGGAAGATTTCTTATATTAAACTTTTCTATAGGGTTCCTCCTAGAGTTTTCATATCCTAATTTCCACAAATAACTAAACCATCCTTTGATACCAACTATAGCATCCCGCCTTTTTATAACATAACATTCATTTCATTACACGGAACTGAGGATCATTAAGGTTTAGTGTCTTGGAAACAAGGATCATAATACATAAAAAAAACATAAAACATTCTTCTTAAACACTTGAAAGGCTTCTCCTTTAGTTCATCCTATGTTCATTATGCATCTCATAACCTGGGGACATACATCAAAAGAAAGGGTGAGCAGAAGGCCCAGTAAGGGAAATAAGAGAAACATTTTACATGAGAACTTGAGATACATCAATAAGGACATGAAAAGAACTTTAAGGCATGAGAAAGAAATCATGAGATACATCATAATAAAAATAACATTTTTCATAACTTGAAGATGTGGCTGCAACATTTAATATTGACAATCGTTTCGTTTCACCAAGGTCCATCCCCAATGTGTCGTTAAAAATTACCAAGGTTATTCACCAAGGCATCGTTAAAATTGTAATCTCTAGTGGTTACATCATTACCCAATGCATTGGAGCGCTATCAGGGCGCACCCTTAAATTTGCCTTTATTATCATGTGAGCCACATATATAATCATCAAACATTTCATAAATAACCCATATAGCATAAAATAAATGGGTTTCATTTCATAATCATAACGTTTTAAAAACTGCTTTTAATACATGATCTTTACGTTACCTTAAACCCACGGAAAGGGAAAGCGGGTATCGTGTATGTAAATCCCAGAATTTAAAATAGAACATTTTTTTATATATGTGAATACCCCTTTAGAAGAAAGAGCTTTGAGTATTCACTTAATAATATAAAAGAATTTTAGAAAAAGAGAGAGACATTTTGAGACGAAAAATTCTGCAGCATAACGGCTATGTTACAAGGTTTTAGAAAACATTGAAAAGAGAGGGGACATGGGTCAAACATTCATAAATGACCCATAAAACAGTAGAGGGACAAAATATAAGGGATTTAAGAACATGGTACTGAAATTTGAAAATATACCATATGAAATGAAGAACATGAAAGGAAGAAAAAAAAAACAAGATTTCTCTTGTGAAAATTCGGCAGCCTAACGACGTCACATAAACTTCAACAAGATTGAATTGACAAGGTCAAATAGGGTCTCTCATCATATGAACATAAGAGTCCAGTATGATAGATATAGAGATCATACCCCAACATAATAGAAAGGAACTTGAAAGAATTGACATGAAAGTAGAACTTCAAAACGAGAAGGGTGAAGAACCACTTAAAAATTCGGCAGCCTAACGGCGCCACTTAAAACATCAAAATACTGAATTGAAGAGATCAAATGGGGTCTCTCATCATATGAACATAAGAGTCCAGTATGAAATATATAGAGATCATACCCCAACATAATAGAAAGGAACTTGAAATACTTTACATGAAAATAGAACTTAAAAAAAACGAGAAGGGTGAAAGAATCTCTTAAAAAATCGGCAGCCTAACGGCGCCACATAAACATTCTTAAAACGAATTGATGAGAGAAAGAGGGGGTCTCTCATCATATGAACATAAAAAGGACAGTAGGATGAATATAAAAGAACATCCTCCAACATAAGAACATGGAGCATAAAAGATATGACATAAAAGAGAGTACTTGAAAAGAATGAGAGAGGTCGGATCCCTTACCTTAAAATGTAACTCTTAAACCTCAAAGGTTGGGACCTTGAGGGCTTGGGGCACCTTGGGAGGACTCCTTGGGAGGTAATGAGACCAGAAATTCGTTGGGAATGAGTGGGGAGTCGAATGGATGAGAGGAGGGCTTGGTATTTATAGGGAAAGTGAGGGGACAAGGCATTAATGGCCAAGGGACACCTCACATGTGCTTTTCTCAAACCCATGTGCTCTCCCTTGTCATTTATCATGGAGTTAGGCCACATGGGGCCCCCAAAACAATAATTCATCACCCTTGGCCGGCCAACCCTCAAAAGATCTCATGACATCATCATGACACCGTTATGATGTCATTAAACATACCGAAACCCTAAAACTGTATTTTTACTATTCACTGAAAATTCAACTTTCTCAGAAAAATCCCAAAATTTCACATTAACCAAATATCAATGCTCTGATTTCAAAAATGAAATCCATTTTATAAAAATAATTTTCTAAATATTTTTAATTTAATTTTTAAATAAAAACACTATTCATCGAAAATTCATTTTTTTCAGAAAAATCCCCAAAAATTACCATAACATAATATCGATGCTCTGAGTTTAAAAATAAAGTCATTTTTATAAAAATAATTTTCTAATTATTTTTAATTACATTTTTAATTAAAAAACACTATTCACCCGAAAAAACTAATATTTGAATAATAATTTATGAAACCGTTATTTAACTATTTTATTGAATCACATTACTTAATCAAGGTGCCTAGATTATTTTAAAACTTTCTTTATGTGAGATTACTAATCCATTTGGTCATATTACTAATCCTAATCATAAAATCACTATTCATAATTTACTATTCATCAAAAATCATGTTGATCTCATTAGACTCTAAATTTCGTACTGAACATAATTGTAGAAGACCATTTTTTTAAAATAATTACACATTTTTAATTATTTAGGGTTTACATAAACATATTTAAAATATCCTTTTTCTAAAATTCATCAAAAATATGCATACTATAATTATCCGGTCATTTCAAAATTCATAAACTTCATCATATGAAGAAATCCCAATTTTTATTTAAAACAAGGATTACACAAGGTAGTTACGTTCTCGTTACATAACCCCTTATAATACCAGCATAGGACCTAAGAGTAAGGTGTGCTAGGGTGATAGAAGCTTGGGGCGGCTCAGTCAACATTGCCCGAGTAGTAATTTCTATCAGTTTGAACTTCTCACGAAGGCGATTTCGTTCCAGCTTCACATGATGATGTTCGGCTTGGATTTGATCCAGAGCAAAGCCCAGTGGTGCTACCTCCTTCCCAAGCTCTGTTAGATGGGCTTCGATCGGTCCAAGACTACTAGGTGAGCCCATCGAATCTTCTTTCTATAATAATTAACCATGATTACTTATATTTAGAGACAATAATCAAAACATTTTGTTCACAACGATCATGTTGACTGATGGTTATATAATAGTCAAAACCCACTGATCTCATTTTAATTATAATCATGTTTATCAAATAAAACATTTTTGTTGAGTATAACAATAACACATAAAATTAGGAAACAAAATTTATTTAAAAAATTCGGGTCGTTACAAAACCAATACTACCAAGATGGTATGAGGGATGAACTCATGAAACTAATTTTTCTGTGAGAGTGAACCATGACTAACAAGATAGTTTGGGGAGTGAACCCATACTACTAAGATGGTCATGGATGTGATTCCTTTGATATTATTGAATTCATATTATATTCTTATGTGTTTTCCACAATACAATGTTTTATTATTATGCATTAATTATTGTATTATATTATTTATTTTCTTTCGATTCATGTATTATAAAATAAAATTCTTTATTCCATGATTAATGTATATGATTATTTATTTTTTGGGAATGATCATATCTTTTCATGATCATGATCTTAGAACTTTATGTTAAATAATATTCTAAAATATCTCCCTTGGTCACCCTTACTGAGAAAATTATCTCAACCCTTTTATTATTTTTATCCCCTTGTTATGAAGATAATTTTTTTTATATATTACTATGTGGCATAGAATTCAAGAAAAACCTAGTTGGAGATAATAAATTTGTGTTTAGGATTTAATGTTTCAAAAGACACTAGTCTAATATGGTTATGGTGAATCTATTTGTTTTCTATTTTTAGTATTATAATGATTTTATGAAATGTCTATTTACATCATGAATATGAATTTATAGTTGGTAATAGAAAAATGGTTTAATTATCATATGGAATTTAGGTTGAAAAAACATTAGTTAGATCCCGAGGTTTTTGTCTAAGGAAATGTCTACGGATGTTTATAGGGATATGTATAAGGCCGAGATAATGTTTAGAAAAATTTCATGGAATTCGGGATAAGTATAGAGTGAGTGGTTTACTAGATTTAAATATCTTTTTAGACACTTCAAGGGGATTTGGATCCAGAATAAATTTATCTGAGGATAGTAATTCCAACAAGATATCTCGGGCCGGACTTGGGGTGATCTTGTTCATGAAAATATGCTTTATTGTACACCATGTATGACACTCTTGGGGGATATTTGTTGTTAATTCAAGAGATCATAATGAAACATCATGAATGATTTAAATATATATTAGTTATGGATAACTTAGTTTTAACCTAGGGGGTCATATATAAATAAATATATTCTTATTTAAACATCATATAAGTAAATATTTTAATGAAAATGTGGTTTTATGCAATGATAAGTAATGCTCACCCTATGCTTTTCCATTTAGTCAATGGAATGAATCAAGAGGAACTAGATAAATGTTGAATGTAATTGATGATTGTTTAATGATAATACACGTGGGATTATCACTAATGTGAAATATTCTATGAACATTCCAAATAAGTTCTCATGGTCATTGATTAAAAATGTGTACCTTATCCAAATCTGGGACTCACCATGGATTAGAAAGAAGTAGTTTGATTTTAGATCGGGTAATGTTGACAATGGAGGAATGAATATTGTGCTCAATTTGTGTCAATAATGTATAAATAATCACCTATGCGATTGTAATAGAGGAATAAGAATATGTTTAGACTATGGAAAAGGACACAAAGAAAGTCACCAGAAGGGAAATAAGGAAGAGTTCAGTTAACGAAATGGATGATATTATTAGACTCCATAAGACTCTATATAAGTTTATGTGATTTATGTGTGGAATTAATGGCCATTATGCAATCCAATGTCCCACGAGGAAGTCTCCGGAAGAGAATAAGAAATGTAGTGTTATTAATATTTACATTGCTGATAATGATGAGACTACATATGAAATGTGAAAGTAAATAATTATTATGTATTATAATGAGGTATAATTATTAAAGACTTAGGGATGATGTAATGAACATTTTTATGTATTGGGATTAAAAAATTATGTTATACGAATAATGAAATTATTCTAATTCATTCCTTCACTTAATAGTTACTGGTTTATGTTGATGTTCACATTGGACTAGTGAAGTGAACAATAACAAGTTGATATTTTTACATAGGGATGGTAACAATTAATATGTTCTATATCATACGATAATGTCGTTAGGATAAATATATGTGGGTTATGGATAACTAAATTGGACTGTTCTGATTTCCTTATAACTATCTAATGGCTTATTGATATATGTGTTATGTTATCATTGATGACATTTACATCATTTTGGGATTAAAGTAATAGATCCAATATACTTTTGAATAATGAATAATGCATGTTTTCGAAATATTTTTTTTGGTAATTTAGGACATTACCAAGTGTCAATATAAAATATTATGAGGGTATTAACATTTTTTGAATGTTACAACCATGTGGTAATTGGTGATATATGCAGGATCAATGATAATATTATTTCATGAATTTCATTAAATTTTTTTCATTTTCATATTTCAAAGGGGGTATAAGGATAACCATTCATGAAAATTTTAACTTATACATTTGAGGAAGTATTTATGTATAGAGTTTTTATTGAAATATTTTTTTAAAAGAATATTTAGTAAATAAATAATTTTAATTATTTCCCTCATATTTATTTGGGAAAATTTATTTGGGTGGTTTTAGAAAAGGAAATAATGTATGTCTGGTACCAACAAATCAATTTTGTAAAGTAATTCGGTCATAAAACCATGATCGAAGGATGATAACGGATTCATGCCTACTTATGGCCTATGTGATTTCCATGTTAATGTGTAATTGTTTTTCTTGAATAAATAATTATGATGAACTTGTAGAGTTATTTATTATGTTAACACATTAATTTATTAACCATGTTGATTTTAAATAATAGTTAGTTTCCAGTAGTTATACATTTAATTATTTTACGACCCTTATGATCTAATAAATATTCCATTTAGTACCTCAAGAATAAAAGTTATTTTTTGGAAATCCATTTCATAAAGTATTGAATGAATTAAAAATAGATCAAAAAACTACTAATGTATGAAATTTTGTTTATAAAAATATATAATTAAATTATATTACCATATGATCAGGGCCAATAAAAGAATTACACAATGTTAGTTTAATTATTAAAAATTGGTTTTCCTAATATGTCATTTTTTTGTTGAATTGATGGTCTCTTAAATCTAAATTGAATTATGACTTTAACAACCTCATATATTCTTTGATCATTCAGTTGATTGTTATTGATGACCACAATCGCGCAAAATAATTATTTACATATTTTCTCTAAAACCAATATTCACTCTAAACCAATGTTCTCATTTGTAGATATCCAATTATATTTTACTTTGGGACAACATCTTGGTTTCAAACTACTAATTTAAGAGAATCATGAGTAGTAATTTTTATGATTTGGTTTTATATGAATGATACATTTAATTATTAAACCATTGATAACCCATGAAAATTTGACTATGAAATTCACTTTTTGGTGTGTAGAATGTACCACCATGATATTTTTTTATTATATTTCGAATTAATTTATATTTTTTTGATATTTTTCATTTTACTAATCACTAAAAATAGTTTATTTTATATTAAAGAACTATTATTGGATTGTGTTATATGAAAAAAATAAGTTAATAATGAATAACACATGACATATATTTTATATATCTCTACATGAAAAACCGATGTCAGCTTGTGTTACAAGAAACAATTAGTGTCATAGAGGGCTTTCGTAACATTGAAGATCGAGTTTTACAGAACAATCGTATATTATTAAAATGTTATAATTTAAAATAATGTTATTAAACATCGCCATTAAATTTGTGGTTATGAATAATGATAAATAATTTACAAATGTTTATTTTCTATAGAAATATAAGATGAATTCATAAGTTATAAATTGATTAGAAATGTATATGAAAACTGAATAAAAATAAATGAATCAATTTACATTTGTAAAGTCAAAATGTTGTTTTACCCTATTAAATTAAATTAATTATTGATAATGAGTGATATTAATTTTTTATATTTATTATATATAAAATAAAATATTTTTTATATTTATGTAATATATTTGGTAGGAAAACTATAGAAAGATACATAATTGTATGCATAAAGCCATATATTTTTATTTAGGAATTTTTATAGCCTATTAATGGTGAACAAATTTTAAATCAAATTTTTGTAATATTTTAAGACATAATATTTAAAAATATAAATCATATGTTAAAAAATAACATAATAATTGGTTTAGGGTAAACATTAGGTAATTATATAGGAAGTTTCATATTTTATTAAATAGGGAAAAATAATGATTTTTAGTTCAAAAACATTTTTTCATATAAATTAACTACAACGATAAATTAAATATTAAATTAGTTTCATAGATTAATTAGATAATATATTTATCAATGAATCCATTTAAGGTAATTGTATAGAATTACACATTTAAATTGTAAATAAAAATTAGAAAATGTTTGATCATTTTTACAATAAAATATCGCACTATCTACCTATCAAAGATATAAAATTAATATTAATTTATTCCCCCTATGTTATTGGAATTTTCAAAAATAGTTTCAACATTTGGAATTAACATAATTTATAAGTTCTAAAAAGATAAAATTAGTTTTCATACCAAAAATATTAGTGAAATTAATTAAAATAATTACATCGATTAAGGTAGAATAACGATTAACTGTGGACTAAACCTTAAATTTATGACTCAAAACGTCCCATAAATTTGTAAAATATACATATGAAGAAATTATTTCAACCATATAAGCCCCTATATTTAATTGTTTCCACTATTGAAGACATATCACATGTGAAATTTTTTAATGGAATTCATTTTTAAAAATATAACAAGAGCGTCACTCCTCCTCAACAATAAAAGGCCTCCTATACTACCACTTCTTCATAGCTATCAATCCCATTGGGTAAAAAATTTATTCTAGTAATATTTACAAAATTAATCCATCTTTCCTTGAACAATATTCTTACATAGAACAAAATATAAGGAATCCTTTTGGCACAAATCAAAAGGAGTTACTTGATTAAGAGGTAACGTCTACTATCAAGATCCATTTTTTCATTTTAAATCCTCCCATATACTAGTTTTTACATTATTCGATAAATAAATAAGTATCTTAGAAAGATTAGGTTGTTTTTATGAGACTTTTCTGAACATTACTTACATAAAAATTCATCTAATGGGTAACAAACTTACTGTTTATGTGCACTGTGATCTACCACCACACTAAACATTGATTATTCATTTTTATATTACCACATCTCATGGTGGATATAAATATGAACACTATGTTTATATATGTAATATATCATTTGATTCTATATTCATTTTTCAATACATAACTTTTTTAAATTTTATTTAGTGTAAATATGAAAATTTCATTTGAGAAAGTGTGGACTACCACCCCTTAAAAGAGATGTGATTCATTCACAGACTACATTGAATGTATTATGAATGGTGTTAGAAAATATATGATGTATTTTATATAATAAATATCATTTAACAATGATATATAAAAATATATATACACATATGTATTTTACTTTCTTTATTTTTACATGAAAATTAAATGGAAATAACATTCATCCATACGTACGACATACCGTCTTCAAAAGGGGTGTATTCCGTTTCACACATCAATATTCTAAGGATTACTAATATTTATATATAATTAATGTATAATATATTAAAATTACTATTTAAATTCTATATATCATGATATAATTATAATAATGAGAGACATTATAAATTTGGACACATGCAAAAAAACTAAAAATATATTAACTGAAGTGAAAGCTCAACATAGAAATGTTAACATGAGGGTAATATAATGCCATAATCAAACCATATATGGTATTAGAAAAAAATGATTACGTGATATATATATAATAAATCTATATTTATTATACATGATTTTTTAATGAGTAATAAGGGATTTAAGATAAAAGGTATCTGAATTTCAACTCTGTTTTTATTATATTCAGATATATGCTTTATTCCCCACTAATTCCTATTTTTTGGTTTTTATACTATTCATGGAGGTATTATCTGATTATTATATTTAATATTCTTGGTATTTATATTTCTATGTTATGTTATTTATATCATGGAACATATGTTTCAAAAGTTACCAATGGTACATTATTTTTTCTCAATATTCATTCTTTGTGTAATATACCATGTTATGCACCTATATTTTTCAATGAGGTACATATGATAACTTTTAAATGTTATATCATGAATATTATTCTTTTTAAGATATTTTATGCTTTATGGTATCTCATTTTCCTACACGGGGAGTACATTTCAATGTTATAAAGTGTTTTCTGTTTATTGAAATAATCACATCGCTTATTGAGATTGTTTATGTTTATGCCCCTACTAAAAAAATTATATTATACATATCTAAAAACAATAATTGAAATTTATTATACTTTGTAAATTCATTATTTATTCATGTATTAGAACCATTTTCTACTCAATGCTACAAAAGTTATTTAAGAAGTTGTTTTTCTGTAAAGGCCAACTTTTCCGTATATTCAGTTTAAAGTCTGTGATCTTTCAAAACCATGTTTTCCAACAAGGGTATCCCTGAATATAATACAATTTTAAAATAGTAATTAAAATACATTTCCAAAATTTTTTCTCTTTTACCAGTTCTTTAAATGTTATCTTATTATCTCTTTCTGAATAATGAATTTTTTGACAAATTTTCCTTGAAAAAAGAATTTTATTTTTACATCATGCAACATTTATGGAATAACCCAACATTAATTATAAGATGATTAATTTTAATTTTTAAAATGATGCTTTTTAATCATGTGTTTTAAAAAGTATTTTGAGAGAATTTTTTCTCAAATCATTGGCATGTTTATTATATAAAATTTTAAGGAAAATAGGTTCCCAAATGATTTCAAGCCTTATTTATATTTTTTAAAAGTAATTTCAAATAAATGGTTTTCAAAATCATTGCAAGACTCTTTAATAAGACCTCATGTAATAGGTTTTAGAAAAATTTCATTAAATATATATAAAATTTCAATTTTATTTTCAAATAAATGAGTTTCACAACTATTTTGGGATTGCGTTATAATTTTTGAAAACGTATTCCATGAAAATGTGTTTTAAGATGTTTTGAATCTTATTTTATATGTATTCATATTAAATTGTTTTAAAAAAATTTTTTTACTTATTTTATATGTTTTTGAGGGAAAATGTTTTAAATTTTATTAATGTATTGTTTACATATTTTAAAGGTATTTTCTAATAAAATGAATTTATAATAGTTTAATGTATTAAAAAGTATTCTTCCATGTAGAAAAGATATTTTCTTCGTGAAATTTGTTTGAAATCTATTTAAAAATTATTTCCCATCAAATATGAAATCTTTTTTTGTCACTCATACTTTTATAAAAAATGGTCTAATGGTTCTATTATTATTATTTCATGAATGATTTTTGTTTTGATTGAATGTTACTTATGACACCCATTTATCATTTTTAGGTTATTTGTTTATGAAATCCTTTTATTCTTCATGGATTATTCTTATCCTCAAATGATAATGAAACTTGTATAATTTTACATTGTTTAGGATATGATAACATGTGTATGATACCCGTTCTATTTATTGGGTTATGATATGATTTTTATGATCTTGTTTCCCCGGTATGCATGATTTAACTTTGAGATTGGTGGGACCCATATCTCCCTCCAACATATTAGATAATGATTTCTATCTAATTAGGTAGACTAAGATGGTCTTGGATGTGATAAATGACCACTAATATGACCATGCTAGTGAAGCATGACTACCAATATGGTATTCAGAGTTTACTCATGATACTAAGATGTCAAGAGAGTGAACCATGGCCACTAAGATGGTATGGAGAGTGAAACCATTCTACTAATATGGTATTAGAAGTGATGGATTGGCTACTATAAAAATAATATTATATTCTAATATGTTTTCCACAATTCCATGTTTTATTCTAATGTAATTCTTTCATAGTTAAAGTTCATTAATTCCTTATGATTATTGTCTTATGAACCGCCAAGCCTAATTAAATGATTCATGTATTTAGTCTTTGATTTTTTGGGTTAGATCATTAAATTTCATGATCATTTTCTCATACCCTTATGCTCATGTTTTTACTTACAAATGTCCCTTGTATACCAATACTGAGCATCTGATCTCACCAATTTTTTTGTTTCCATCCCCATTTTATGAAGACATTTATTATGGTTGTTTTGTCTAAAAACAAATCTAGTGATGTAAAATATAGTGAGATATAATTTCAATCACTTATATTCAGATTTCCCTATTTATATGCTTCCAAAAGAAAGTTGACTAATACATTCATTGGGTGTCTATTTTTTACTATTGAAATTATTCCAAAAAAATTATGTAATGTAATGTTATAAAAAGGGAGGTTCGTCGTATCTTTGGTAATCTACATTCATACCATATAATTGGTAAAACCGAATACATATATAAATTTCCTAAAACCATTGGGCCCCTTAAATTTATAATGTTTTTCATAAATATAAGGTAGTTGATATATCTTATTCAAAATAATGCAACTCAGCCTATGATAATCATTAAATATTTATTGAGAAAAATATTGATTCTTAAAAAAATCTCTAGAAGACAAATATGGTGCACCTGTTATTATAAAACCTTTACATTACAGCTATTAAAAATTTATGTTAAACTCAATCAATTATATTGTATAAATTTTCTATGATCAATGTGAAATTTTAATTTTTCCAGGGAGATGATAAAATATTTTAACTCCCCTTCAGGTGGAAAACTATGCAAATAAATGGGAATTTTGTTTGGGTGTCGATACACAATTGTTTGAATTTTTATAATATAAATTATATTAGTGGATCCCAATGTGACATATATTAATTGGTATGAAATAGTTTCAACCATTTTTAATAATGATTATGATCTTTTTGTCATCCCATTAAATCCCCCATTAAAGTGATTAACTATTACATCAGATGATGTAGAAAATTTCCATCACACATACAAATTGTTGCATGCCTGAAAATAAAACTAAATATCCATCAAAAAGATATTTTAAAATAGATCCATGTAAAATATAAAAATCCACAATCAATCAAGAAATAATTGGTTATAATAGAACAACTAACATAGTTTAATTAATTGTATGAGTTAGGAATGACAGGTGTTAGAATATTCATCATTTTTCCATCATCTAAATTTGAAACCATATTCAATCAATGAAATGTTGAGAAATAAAATATTCATAATCATTAATATCAAACGAAACCTGGATATGATTAGAGTTAACATGCTGGTGATCTCTTAAAATCCATGTAATTGATTAGTTGTTCATGTCATCAGTTCGACACAATACAAATACTAACTCACTAAACCATGATCCATGATTCTATTCTATAATTTAATTAATTAAGGAATCAAGGTGTTTCTATATTAGCATGGTCTCTAATATATTTTATTATTAAAATTGTTTTGAATTATTTAAATTTTCAATGAATAATATGTCTGAGAGATATAAGATTCCATGGAAACCCTTCACTTTATAACACAACAATAAAAAATCTAATGTTATGCCATATTAACATAGTTGTGAAATGAATAAGATTGTTCCATATAATATCTCTTCATATACTTGAATGAACCACATTAGAATCAATTGGTAATTTTTTTGGACGTGGTGTAAATAAAATTAATCCAGTGTTCCTATTCTAAGATTCCATACCACATTGGATGTAGTTTCCTATCTTGTGGTTATTCCTATAAATATAATTACTTACTATTATATAAAACCTATTGATTCTATGAAATATTTATTCTTATCAATTAATTTAAATTATTAGATATATTGTGTTATACAGAACCCCAAAATTAGTTAATATTACATGAAATAATGAGTTTGTTTTATATCTTGGATGACACATGTCAATAATCTTAATTGAACCAAGAAAAATGTCATTATAACCTAGTCATTAAGGTGGATATTATGAATAATATCAATTAAAATATATAAAATACATATATATTTCCTACTAAATTTAAATTTATTTATAAACTGTTAATAAATCATCAATAAATTATGTGTGAAGTAATTATATTCTTCAAAAATATATGTTTTCTTAATAAATAATTTTTTTTATGAAATTATAATATAATTAATTTAATGTATTCAAGAATATTTTAATGATAAAAATCATCATTTTCAGAATAATCAAATCAAAATTAACTTATGGTTAAATATTTTTTTGTAAATTATTTACTTTATAATGAATAGTAAAAACACTAATTTTTGTAAAACAATCATTTTTTTAATAAATAATGTAATTTATTTTCACCATTATTTTACTATTTAAAATTATTAATATAATTTTATATTTAATTACCATATGTTCCTTTTAATAACATTATTTTGGATTTTAGTATAAATATATTATTTGAATAAAAAAAATTATTTTCTAAAAACTGGTTTATTGGGAAAAATGTTTCTCAAATTTAATTAATTTAGATAATAAATATTGATGAATAATATAAAATAAATTTATATATTATATACTAGTAATTATTAATATATATTTATTAAATTATTTTTATCATACATATAGATAGTTTAGAAAACCATGTGTTTAAAAAATTGACTTCTAGGAAAACGGCTTTATCATTCCATCTATAGGTTATTATTAATATTCAGTTTTTTATGTTTTTATTCAAAAATTGAATATAATATTATAATTAATCATTTCATTATTATTTTACATGTTATTGTTTTATAATTTTCAAAAAAATAGTAATTTTTTTGGATGAGTTCTAAAAAACAATAAATTTTAATTGAAAACTAAATTTTTTTGTTAAATTATTTTTAAAAATAAATGATAGTTCATATTTTCAAATTAATATTAGTTAATTTATATATATATATATACATTAATAAAATTTATTTCATCAAGAATCAATTTCATACTGATATCTGCTAAATCATTAAACTTTCGAGCATTTTTCTTTTTGATAACAATCTTTCTCTTCACTTATGTTGCGTTAAATTTAAATTTTATTTTTTCACTTTTGTGAATGAAATTTGATAAAAATATAAAATATTTTGGAATCATAATATATTATAATATCTTATATGGTCTAATATATTTTTGACAAAAATTAATATTAAAAAATATACAAATTAATTTCAGTGGTTAAAATAAAAATGGGATTACCAATTGATAATGTGAAGTAATATTGGTTAAAATTATAAATTTTTTTGTTATTAAATATATTATATGGCCTTATTTTGGAAATAAAATGTCCAAGTATCACAAATATTAATTTTGGATCATTATATTAGGAGAAAACTATGGGTACACATTTTTCATTCCAAAAAACGTAAAGGTGTTCTTGTAACGTCATTTTAAAAACCCACACATATTCTCTCCTATTCACACTATAAAAAGGATTCAGATCATCCAATTCCTATCCAAATAATTTAATAAATTCCCTTCACCCATATTATATTATTTAGGTTCTATATAAATCTATCATATAAAGGCTCATATTGCAAACCAATGGAGGTTACCAAAAGAAGATGCATCAATCATCAATGAACTGTTTTATTTTATTTCTTCCATAAAATACATAAATTTTTATTTCCACCCAATGATAAAATAAAATTAATATATTCTATATACAAATATGTGTTTTTGGTTTTTAAAATTACCATAAACTATATCCACATCCATCAAGTAGGTTGTGAAACAATTGTTCTTGTGTACAACAGACCAAAATATCGCGAATATATGCCATTCATTTTTCCATTACCAACTCATGGATTTGTATCACGATGGAACTAAAGTGTAAATATGATATTTAAAAAATAATTATCCATATGGATTCACAATAACATATATATATATATATATATATCTTCATTTTTTCAATTTGGGATATGATAACATAACTCGTGCCAGTGACGAACTACTGCCACATAAAGTGATTAGATTCATTTTTCACTAATGGTTTAAATTGAAGAAAAAATGAATTAATATACCATATATATATATATATGAAATATTCTTTATAATATTGAAATATTTATCATTATATATGTAATATATATAATTTAATTAATATTATTATCATTCACTAGAAGAGAGTAGTGTCATTCATGATTGTGAGGACCACTGCCTTTACAAAGAGTTGTGGCACTATTTTCATTACCACAGAACATGGATTATGTGTATAAATAAAGTTTAAGAAATAAATATTTATTTATATTATTAGTATAAATATTTAAACATAATATATAAATTTCCCCATGTCCGTAAATAACCTTGAATAATGAAATTGTTACACAAGCATACATATGGCCTACAATCACCCACATCATATGGGTCATTATTCTTCAAACCCATATTTCATTATTATAATTGAATGTATAAATAATATATAAATATACTAATTAGGTAAATATTATTATTGTATGGATTATGGAACCACGATCAATTTATGTGGTCCATAAATAACAAATCAAAATACACATGTCATAAAATTCAATTATTACCCATAACATGATATTAACAAGGAATTATCAATAAATGAATAATAAATATTTATAAGTAAATAATATAATATATTATATTATATATATAATTATTTTTTATGATATATTAACATTTCAAAAAAATTTATTGTACTGTATTTTTTAATGTTTATGATGGAAGTACATAATTTAGGTAATGATTTTCTAGTCTACCTTTATTTGGCGGAGACATATGGAAATTCCCCAACCATTAAATATTTATGTAATATATACATAACATTAAAATGTTATATCATTAATCTTATAATTATTATGTTATTTAATTATTGTTTTTATTTCATTCTTTATTGGTGATTATGATTCAAACTATTATAGAAGTCATATGGTTTTCCTGTTTAACATTTACTTCCATGAGACATACACAATATTCCACAAAAATTTCATTTATTTGATTGATATAATACCAATTAATGTATTTCATAATTATTAAATATAAATATATGTTTTTACAAATCAATTTTAGGATCTCTAATTAATGGGATTTATTTTTAAAAATTTACCAAAGTGGGTAGTGATTATTGATTAAATATTATTTATTAGGAAAATTATGTAATTTTATGATCCGATATTATTTTATGAGGTGTATATAAATCGCATTTTACATATTTTATTTTAAATTTATTTATTATCATGTTATTATAATTTAATTTTAGTGTTCTTACTTTTTGTGATTTTTAATTGAAGGATACTAAAGTGGTTAGTATTTTATAATAAAATCTAAATTTTTATCAGGATTGTTTATGAATCTTTTAAAATAATGAAATATAATGATCTAACACACAACAATCTAGTTATTTTTATCCTTTTATGATTATGTAACGAGAATAAATTTTTCCCAATTACCGTCCTCTAATATTTTACTAATGATATCAAATAATGATTTTATGAGTGATAATCGTTATTTCTCTCTTTGGTAAAAAAATTCATCCAAAAATAATGTTTTCTAAAAGTGTTTGAAATATTTTATTTAAATTATTTAAAAGACTTATTAACCAATTTTTACCCTTTTATTAATTTTTTTAAAATCTTTTCAAAGGTATATTCATTCAATTTGTCAAAATAGTACTAATTTGGGATTTAATGAAAACATGAAATGAATATTTATTTTAAATGTATGTGATGAATAAAATATCCCACTATTATAACTATTGAATTCATTGAAATTTCAATTATAAATAAGTGGGGTTTATTTCAATTATATGAATATTAATTGTTATATGTTTTAAAAAGTTGTTTTCTAAGTGAAAGGGTTGTTTTTCTTGATGAAAATTTGTAAATTATTTTTAATGCTTCATTTTTATGTTTTAAATGTAATCTTCAAATATAAGGATTTTAAAAATGTTTTATATTTTCAGATTTGCATTAAAATTAGAAATGATATAATTCTCAAGTAATTCCCCATGTAATCATCAGAAATATATTTCCATCAATGATGAAATTATTTGATGTAACATAAAATTTACTAGGGATATGACCCAAGGAAACGATTCGTATTGCTTATATGAATGGTATATGGTTATTCAATGATGAAATAATTATGATTCCTGCTTATTTTTATAGATTATGAAAAGATAACTTGATTAGATGATTAAGAACTTTTTCTCTTTTTCATAGGTTAAGTTATCAATAACTTTTAATGAAACTCATTTTCATTTCATGGGGTATTAAATGTTGATGATTTTATAATCTTGTGGGAAAAATATATATGTTTTTCATTAGGTTATTGGTTGTATGTAAATCATCTTCTAATTCATTATTTATTGGGTAATGGTATGTGTGATAAATGGCTATACTTGAGGTTATCCCATTCTGGAATTAGGGTACAAAATTGGAGATTTTTATCTGGAAAGTGGTTATATGAGAGGATATCCCATGATTGGACATATGAATAGGTGGTTAACCTTTGAATACAAGTGCTGAATTTCTTGTTGGGTGTCCATAACATATTATTTTAAATTCTTATCAATACTCCACTAGTCTATGCCTATACCATTGTATTCCAATCATAAATTCATTTTATTTATTCCTTTTGATTAATTTAATATAAATAAAACATATTATTATTGGAATCAATATTATGGAAATTGATATATAGATTATGGTTTCAAATTATTTTCTCATGTTATATCCCCTTTTGTTCATGTTATGATTACTTATCAAGATGATTTACCATTTTTGGGAATCTACACCCACCATGTCTTATATTTCCATTCGAAATATTATAAATAAAATTATAATGTAGTGTATGATTGTGAATTGTTCTAAAAGATAATATAATTATAGGATATAATTTTGATCATTATTGATCTATGAAGATTGTGTTCCATGATTAAAAAATAACTGAAATATTATAGTATTTAGGATTGTGTTTGTGCAATGAAATGAATATTAACCTAAAATGATGTAATGTACTTTTATATGATTCACATGATACTATAGTTGATATTAATGTAATTTTTTAGTTATAAATTGTAATCTATGGTGAGAAATGATTAATGATATTTCCTGAGGTATTTCTAATTATTTTTAATGGATTTCTCCATGGATATTTATAGGAATGTGATAATGTCTTGGAATGTGTTCTGGATTATTTTTAATGGACTGGTAATGTGATTTCCATTAGATTACATCATATTCTAGATAATACAGTTTGATGTGTCTATGGAATTGAGTTACATAGGGTGATATCTCTGAAAAGGAAACATTTAGGTAGAATCAATTGTCAACATGTGCTTGAAAATGGGACTTAATTCTCACTAGGTTTTACAATACATGGTGACAATTTTGTGAAATTCACAAAGTCATTATGAAAAATAGTAGAAAATATTAATAAGTTATGACTCTAAATGATATTGTAAACCATTAGGTGTCTTGGATTCAAAACATGGCATATAGATATATATAACTTATAAGGAATTTTCATTATTATATAGTCATCCTTTATGATTATCATTATTGACACCCTGTTTTCCATTATTGTTAAAGGTGGTAACTAGAAATACCATTCTTAACATTCAATTTGGTGGAAAAGTTTCTAATGTGTTGTAAAATTGGATGATAAATGGAGTTAAATATGTTGTGGTTATTTTTAATTATTTATCACTATATATAACTACCAATGTGAAACTTAGTAATGCTTACAATAAGAAAATAATTAAAGGCTAAAATTCCTTATGTATGTGGGAACTAAAAGAGATGGTTGAATGGATATTCAGCATCATATATTTTTAGTATGTGGTATGAATAACTCCAAGGAATGTATTAGAGTGTAAGGAATTTTTTTTCAGTGCAAAAAAGAATGAAACAAAGAACGTAATTATAAAGGAATATTGGAAGGATCAGTTAACATAATTTATGAGGATAATTTTATCACTAATATTTCATTGATTCTTGAATGATTTAAATATTTAATGTATTGGTATTGTAAAAATCATAGTTTAAAGGAGAATGATCATGAATAGAAAAAGGATGAATGATTAAATGTTCTTCTATTAACGATGCATAGTCTTCTAATACCATTAAAATGAAAGAGGTTTGAATCCTAAAGATGGTGATTACTAGTTAAGGTTTGAGATAAATGTGGGCTGATTGAAGTACTTTTTTATTGGAATTCTAGGATTATGTTGTATATAAGGATTGTTCAATATATTTCATGTTGTTAATGATTCAATAGAGTATTTTAGATTATGATGATGAACTATTAATGTTATATAAATGGATGATAGTAATTTTTTTGAAGACACTCCATATTATGTAGTTCAATGTTTTGAAATTGGTGTTTATCATTTATATATAGATGATTGATATAAATAATGTAACATGATTAGATTTTATGGAATTGGAAATACATAATTAATTGTCAACAAAGTGGGATACTTTATCACTAATTTGTTATATTATATTATTAGATATACAGAATATATAAAATAATTGGTGGATTTATTCATGAAATGAGGAAGTATGTCTATTTACAATATTGTTATTTTGTAATTCATGTTATTAACTTGTTTCACAAGAATAAATTTTGAATATAATAATTTGTTTCATATGTTAAAATTTAGGGCTAGTTCATATTGTATCGGTTATTAATGATTGGGTTGTTTTGAAAATTTTAGTAAAATTATTTATTAATTTTGAACATTGAATGGGTAATAAGGATTAATCTTTATTTAAATGGTTTATGTTTAATTATTTATAAGGTTTTAGAGATTACTATATCACTTCAACATATGATGATTTATTAATATTTCATAACTTGTGATAAACTTTTTATTTTTTTAATATTCAAATGTAGAAGGAATTACATATCAATCTTTTATAGAAATTATGCAGGACATAATAAATATAAAAATTATACTATTACATAAAGATATTATCTTTTAAATGACCATGTTATGACTATAGATTGAATGCATGTATATGTAATAAAAATATATCTAGTATGTACATATTTAATTATTATCTTCCTAGATGGATCAGGAGTTTACCAATAATAGGAAAATGATTTTGAAATAAATTTTATTATATCAGAATAATTTTTTATTATACCAATGATATTTTTCAAACAAAATTATTTTATGGTTCTTTGGTCTCTATCCTTCTTTAGATCAACCACTTTTTTTCTGATCAATGATATCTATCAATATCTATAATTATTTATGAATTATTTACATGACCATATCATTCCTTAAAGCCTACATTATCATGTTTGTAAAATTATTACGTGTTATTACAAATTCATTTCACACATATATTTCTATTTATTCAATATGATTTATTAATTATATGTTTTTTGATGTGGGTTTCTATAATCGAATCAAGAAATTCAATTGTATGAGGATAAATATGAATTATGTGGGTGAAAGTCATTTTATGTGGTTTAGAATGATCCATAATTATATTTTTTTAAAATATTTCAATTTCAAAATTAATTTAATTTTTTTGATACAGTTTATTATAGACAATGACAATTCATTGTAGTATCACATGCAATAATGAGTTTCTTCGATAACATTCAACAGACATGACACTGAGCTATAATGAACTCGGAAATAATATTTTCATACCCTAGACATTAAGTTGGTGAGTATGAATATTAGGAAATAATTTATGATATATAATATATATTTTCAAAATTATCCAAATTTATTTATAAATTTTTAATAAAGAATCATTCAATTTTTAATAATGTAATTATATTATTTGAAAAATATATTTTCCAAAAAGGATATTTATTGATTTTTATGAAAAAATATTAAAATCAAATATTTTAAATTTTAGGGAATTTATTTTTTAAAACGACCTTCATTTTTCAAATCATCGTATAAATATTAAAAAATTCTAGATTTTTATAATTTTTTGAAATATTGATTTTTCATTGAATACTGATTTTTTTTTTAAAATAACAATTTTTTTAACAAAAAATGTAATTTTAATACATTATATAATTTTAAATAAATTTAATTATTATCTAGTTATTTTTAATCCACTCAATTAATTTTGAATAAACTTTATATTATATTCAAGTATAATTTTATTTTTGGGTTTTTAAATTGGGTTTTATTCAAAAATGATTTAAAGTGTATAATATATATCTGGTTTAATTAATTAAAATATTCCCCAATGTGGAATTTTTTAAATGAATTTAAAAAATTTTATATAAATAAACCATAATAGAAATTAATATAATTTTCATTACATTATAAAGAGTTAATATGAAATCATCTTGTGCTTGAAAACACACTTCTCAATAACCGCATTATTTATCATGTCTCCAGGATTTTTTTAATTTATCATTTTTATATTATTTAAAAATTTATTTAAAAATAAATAATTATTCCATATATAATTATATCACAAATATATTATGTTTATTTCTGGACAATATTTGTCAAACAATTAGTTTTTGTGATGAATGATAACAAATAATATCTTTTTTGAAAATTGCCTTTACAATAAATTATTTATAATGTCAAATTATATTTTAATTTTTGTAAAGTAAAATTATCTTATTTTTATATATTAATAAATTTTGGTTATTTAGATATATTTTTATTCAAATTTGATATAAAAAATGTTGAAATAAAAAGAAAAATCCCTCGTTGAAAGCATGTTTTCTCCTGTCATATATGAGACTAATCATAAAATATATTTTTTGAACTAATGGGATCAAAATGTAGAAAAATGTATTAAATATTTTTCATCATAATAATATATATTTATATAATAAGAAAAACATAATTTCTTATCAAACGAAATAGTAAAATAGTATAAGTTTTGTACCACAATTATGTTAAAAATGGATTTCGGAGGGGGGGGGGTAATGTAAAAACATAGGGGTTAAAATGAAAAAAATACATGTATAAAATGAATTAAATTTAAAATTTATACTCTATATTTTTTAAAATCCTCGATAATAATACATATTGGTGCCTTCTATAGTGAAAAAATGTAGGCACGCCCATTCTTATAAAAATTACAGGTCTTCCACTCACCTTACTTATAAAGGCCATACACCCTCTACTCTTAATCCCACATTAATTTTTTTTCAAACGTTAACATCAAGCATAAATTCTTAAATTCACTAATATAATCCTATAATAATTATATTTGGTTGAAAAATATCTTAGTATTTTATTTTTCCAATTCTATGGAGGTTACCTATATAACATGTAACGTTCTTCAATGAATATTTTTATTTAATTTATTCCACCAAATACATAAATTATTCTCAATTATGATGATATAATAACATCATTGTATTATATATAATTATATTTTTTATATTAATATATTTTTAGACAACCATATACATATACATAATAAATGTTACACAATTATTGTTCATTTTTATGATAGACTACCTCCTTGTGAACATATGTCAATCATTTTTCAATTATCCCCTCTCATAGTTGGGTATGATGCTAGGAAGAAAAATATTGATTATTTTTTTGATATTATTATACCTTTTCAGTTAATATATCATACATACAATATAAATTTTCATTCTACTGAATAAAAGATACCATCGATCATGTTTATGGAGGACAAACACCTCATGTGGCGACATGATTTGTTATTCACTAACGCTTTAAAAGGATGATAATAAAGATATATATATATATGATATAAATGAAAAAATTAAAATATGAATTACATATTTATAAATCTAAAAATATAATATATTTTTTATTTATTATCTTTTCCCCCACTTAATGATGATTTCATTGATCGTTTACACCATGACTACCGCCTTCCAGAAGTGATGTGAATCTTTTTATGACCACAACATGTAGATTATATATATATATATGTATGTATATTTAAATATATTATATTTTATTTGGTATGTTATTATTATTTTATGAATATGCAATATTATATAACTCCTACCCATAACGTTCAATGAAAAATGGATACATTACACATAAATATGTATGACCTACATTATCCATCGTCACAACCAACTTCATTCCTCAAATAAATAATTCAAGATTGGTATTAAAAGTATAATTATATGTTCAATTATTATTATTATAATTATATTTCTTATGTAAACATAGTCATGTTAATAGGGCCATAAATCAAAAATCATAACATACATGGTGAAAATTATTATTACTCTGACCATAATTTTGACAATGAATTATTAATAATGGGTAAACATTGATCATAAAGAAATTATATATGATTATATATATAATTATGATTCAAAAGTGGATTATTAATACCCTTATATATATTAGACACGTTTTTTGAATCCATATAAAGGTTATAGAGTCTTACAGTATGAAATTTTTAGTTCCTCTTTTATTTCTAGAAGAAATATGGAAATTCAACATTCATTTATTTTTTGTTGAATATTTTGAAATTTTACAAGCCATATCATTAATATCATACTTTTAATTATATTTAATAATTCAATAATTTTATTCTTCAATGGGGTTTACAATTCAAAAGATTTCTAAAGTGGTCATATATCAGTTTTACTTTAGTGAGACATATTCAAAATTCCGCGCATTATTTTTTGGTAGGGTATGTGAAACCCATGAATAAATTTTTTGAATATTTTCATAAATATTATGATGATTTAAATTTACATTTTATAATCTCTCTTCTATTGCATTAATATTTCGGAAGTTACCAAACTGCTAAGGTATATTTCTGTCAATTTACCTTCTTTGAGACATATGTTATGTTATGAACATATCTTATTTTTGAGGTGCATATAAATCCTGGTGGGTATAGAATATCATGATTATAATAATTTTCTGGATATTCTGTGTTTTATTTATTATTATTCCTTCACAATGATTATAATTCAAAACTACCCATGTGGAAAGATATTTATGTTACAATTTCATTATTTATTTGGTTTGTTTAATATTAGGATTCTGATAATGAAATATTATGATACATATCTCATAAAACACATGTTTTTTTATCATAATTTATTTATGTAGTGAATATAAATGTTTACTAATTATTTTCCTCTCTTTATGTTTTTAAGAGTTTAAAATAATGTTTTTATGAAGAATCACATTTATTTATCTCTCCGATCAAAAATACATTTCGATACCCCATGTTTTTTTTCTAAAAATGTTTAAAATTTTGTTTTAAAAATACTCAATATGATTTATTAAATAACTTTTTACATTTTTTTTACTTTTTGGAAAATAATTTGAACTTAATTTTCATGTCATTGTCCATTGAATTACTGTTCAGTGTTTATAAAAAATTATCTAATGAAATAATTATATAAATTTGTATAACATGAACATAATTTTATAGCATCAGGAAACTTATTGTAATATATTAATATTATATACATATTCAATGTTGTATTCAAAGAAAGTAATTACAAAAATATCATACATTTTAAGATTTTTTTCAAATTGAAATTTTTTCTCATCAAAAATAACATAAAATGATTTTTATACATTCCATTATATATTACAATATTTATATTTAATAGAATGGATTTTGAAAATATTTGTTTTATTTTATTCCTAGTAGAGATACAATTTTTCTCTAGGCTGTTCCATGTATTCATTCAAAACCATTTTCTATTAATGATTCAAATATTTGATTTAACCTCATTTTTATTGTATACATTCCTTTAAATATTACCATATTTATATTTATTGAAAAATATTTTGAAAATATTTTTTATTTATTTCCTAGTGTAGATACAATTTTCCTCAAGGTGTGTTCCATGTAATCATTAATACACATCTTCCATTAATGATTAAAACATTTTATTTAACCTCATATTTGATGGGTATATTATAAAAAGACACCATTATTATTAATTCAATGAATTATTTGTGTTTACATAGAAAGAGATATTTATGAAGTGATTTTATTTGCTATGGGTTATGGCTTGATGAAATGTTTACGAATACAAATTCTTTTCCCTGGTTATGATACGATGACCTGATTGTAGGGTTATGTAACTCGTCTATATTAAATGAGTTAATATATGTTTAATTTTTTATAATAACCATTTTAATTTGAAAATTTATGAAACGAGGGCTATTTTATGATATATTTTTTTAACACATATGTATTATTTTAAGTATGTTATTGGTCAAACCTATATCATTATCTAATGAATTGGGTAGGGATTATTGTTAAATGATATAAATGGGTACCCTTGAGGCTATATCAGGATTGAAATAGGGTAAATTATAGGATATACCAATTCCAAAAGAGGCTACAATGGAGGACATTCCCATCCCGGTGCTAGTACAAAGGTGGATAACCTACGTTTAACTTGTTATTAATGTCTTTAATTTGAATCATGGACCTATGATTTTCAGTTCTTATTTACATGAATACAATTAATGTCTTATTCTAATATTATAATATCATTGATCATGTGTTTTTAATTCCATAGGATTCATGTATTTTGAACAACCAATTTTTATCTCGTGACTCATGATTGTTATCTTTGATATACATGTTAGGTTTTTTGAATTTTATCCTCAAGTTATGAGAGTGTTGTTTTCATTTTATACTCATTAAACTATTTTTACCCATACTGAGAATATATTCTCAAACATTATTATTATTCATTTCCCCAAGTTATGAATAAATTGTTTAAGTATGGAATGTTTTGGAATATAAATAAATGGGATAATTGTTAAGAGATACATTGATGATCATACATGAATTAAAAAGATCATGTTCTAAGTTTATAATGTCAATATAAAATTATAGTTCTTAGACATCTATTTTTGTAATATAATGAATATTTGTCAATAAACATGTAATATACATTTTCAATAAGTATATATTACTATATATTCCAATTTATAAATACATACTTCATCCATCCATAATTTTAGATTTATCAATTTTGTCCAATATCTCAATATTACCCGTCTCTATATAATATGTACTACATAGGATAAATATCATAGAATTTATCTCTTATCATAGTACCTTTTCAAATACTAATTCCATCATGAATGAAATAGAAGCTATTTCTAGAGAAAAATATCAATGTTCATAAACATGGCTTCAAAGATTATAGGAAATATATTTTCAGGCATCTTATAGATGAAATCTATGTATTGACTATATTGAAGGTGTATATATAAAATTAATTTTTGATAAATTCTTCAACATATCATTATTTAATACCTTGGGAAACATTATATTAAGATGATAAATTCTACCATTATTGTTCCATATCAGCCATTATGTAAACTAAAAACATCACCTTTAGATTAGATTATGATCTAAGGAAAGTAAATATTTAGTTAATTCAATTATTACATACTTTATCATTTTCAGGTTTCAAATCACTCCAAAATATTAGTGGATTATATTTATAATATTTATTTGAATTATCCACTTTTCAAGGTTCATAATTTTTTTCCCTTATGAATAGTATGAAAATATTGAAAAATTTGTCTGCAAAATGCATTGTTTCCTAGGTAGATTAGGTGTATCCATATTTTCTATGACCTCCTTATATTATGTTTTTCATTATAGAAATGTTTATATTCACTATAATCTAGAAAATATATAAATTAGTCATCACTAACTCTATCAATTAAGTCATAGAATAACCAAATAAATTTACTTAAAAACTAAAATAATTAATTTAAATGATTCATAAAACCTGATATGAGAAACAAGATTTTAGTTGGAAGTATATTTTTTAATGCATAATAGTCTACACTAATCAGATAAGCCCACGATGATTAAGGATGAATAGAAATATTGGATTCTAAAACACATATTATACCATAAATACCCTAATAAGAATATATTTAATAACATATGGATAAATACACATTTTTATGATATATATTACATATTATGATATTCCAATAATCTTGATATCATCACAATGTGACAGACATACCGCATATGACTACATTTATAACATAACCACCCAATCCATTAGATTTACAAACTATGGAAGTTCTACTAACCATATATGACATCCCTTGGAAACCAAAATCAGGAAATTACTTCGATGGGAATATCAAAGAATCATGATTATGGTTTTACCATTCCAAAAATACAAACTATCAAGAATAAATATAAATAAAAAACCAACTACATAGTTCATGAGTATAAAAAATAAAACTAAAAACAAAATATCAGAGTGTAAGAAGTATAATCATCCAAAAATAAAAGAATCCAAATAAATTTATATTTACACCAAATTGGAACTAATCTTGATTCTATAGACATTAATAGATCTAAAACTAAAATTCCAAACAAATACACTAAGAAAAACCACTTAAGAAATTAAAAAAAATACATTTTACAGTATCTTGTGAAATAGTATCTTCATACACATAAATGTTCATTTGTATGTGTCGAGTAATCATACACATTACGATTTCTTTAGGAGGCTTCCAATAAAATGTTACTTGAATAATAACATGTATTATAGATACATAGAAATAAAATTAATAACAATGTGAGGAACATCAATGTTTTTTAAAATTTTAATTCAATTTACACTAAATGTGAAATAATTTATCCAATTATCCAACAATAAATCATAACATAATCTTTATTCATTCAAAAACACACATGAATTCAATGAGATAGTCTCATCCTCTTGGGTGGTTACCACCTTATCATTTTTTTATTAGGAGAAAATTCATCAGGTAACTCAGTGGAACCACAACCCTTATTCATGGTTACATCCAAATAAAATGAACACACACAAACCATGTATTAGAAGATCATCTTCTATATATATTCATTCAACATAAAAAATTTATTCCCTTAAAGAAATTCATCAAACATCATTATTAATGTAAAACAATAACATAATCTTAAAACCATAATTTAATAATATAAGTCAATGGTGTTTTCCAAACTCCATCTAAATTCCCTTGTTCTATATTCATAAAAAATATAATTTATCTCAACAAATAGTTACTATTTCTTATTAAAATATATGAATTTGTTTTATTAAGGACAACTTATAAAATTATAGAACATGTAGAGAAGAGTGAGAATAGAAATTTCATTCAATGATTGATGAAGAATGACAAAGACATGAATGAAACTCTATATCTAGGAACAAAATTTATGAACCTATATTAATCCAAACAACATCTCTTAAAATCATTCAATGATTATAAATATTTCTATAAATTATTCAATCTATTATTGTAGGTGAGATAAGATGAGAATATTTAAAGGGAAATAGAGAAAGTAAAGGCATTACAATAATTCTATTGATCAACCATATTTTTATCATTAGAAACAAATTTCCAAATAAAATATATCATTAAGGAATCGAAATTGAGGAGAGGTGTTGATTAACCTGAGAGAGATAGAGAAAACTAAAAGATTCAAGGGAAAAAATGAGTTAAACTATATATTTTTTAGCATTAAATTCACTTCACACTGTATGGAATAAAAATTTTGGAATTTTTCCTAAAACCATATGCTGGATAATATATGAAAACCACCTACTCTCATTGCATTCAAATGTTTTAACAAACAATTCAAAATCAATTTATTTATCCTCTATATAAACTAACACAATTTTTCATGGAATTCAAATTTATTATAAAAAACATTCACTAGTTGTGAACACCATCTTGTCATCATATTCTTCATTAAATATTTTCATAGAGAAATAATAATGAATCACCAAAACCATAATAAAACCATAAACCATTAATTAAGATACCAACCACAAAAAAATGATACATATACGTCCAAACATCAACTGAAGTGTTATATATCCTCAAAATAAATAATAAAAGGGTAAATTACCTAAAACCATTTGTGTTATATTGCATGTGGTATGATTCAAATTATTTTGAACGAAATGTTATAGATAAAAAATATATAAATGTAATTGTAATATGAAATTTTCCATTAGTTCTAATTATAATGTAGATTTAAAATTCAATAATAAGTAACAGTCGGGTAACAACACTAATTACAATGTAATAATGTTAGTTACATAGTTTTTTTTTTGGAAAATATGTGTTTTTTAGTTATTTTAGTGATTCTTCTTGGTGTGTGATACATGTATCAATATATATTGAACATCGACACATATTTATGAAATCAAATGTGAGGATAAGTTGATAACTGATTATATTGATAGAATTTATGTGGATTATGTTAGTGGTTGATGTTGGATGAATTTGGTTAAAGTTTAAATTAAAAAAATACATAGATTATGGATCTATATAATTTAATGTGGGTATTTCATAAATTTTATTGATTGTAAAAGGTATTAAAAAAATAATACACTTAAGTGAGTAAATAATTTTATTATTTATGTATCAATTTATTTCATTAAGCTGGAATAATAAGATTTTTGGATTAATGTTACTTTTGAATTTGATTAGGATTCTATAATGTGTGCAGTTACGGTCTATTGTAATTTTTTTGATTCATGTTTATAGGATTATTCATTTATTATGATTTATTATTAAGGATTTAATGAAGGGGATAGACAATGAAGGATAAATTTTTACTTCTCAAATATAGTAATGTAATTAGAGAGTAATGATAAGAATTGGATTAGACACTCATCTATAAAAAAATTCATGTTTACACAAGGTTTTTGAAGAATAATTTTTTATATAACATGGAATATTTATTCATACTATAAGTTAATATTTTATGCTTGTTAGTAGACATTATTAATTAGTTGAGAAAAAGGGTAAACCCTTCTCATTTTTACCTGTGGTGACTACATTAGACAATATGATGTGTTGTTTTCAACTTTAAATTTAGGATGAGACCATTGGTATTTGATGGTAATGAACTTAAATAGTATTTTCTACTTTGTTTTATTATTTTAGAGTGTGTGATTTTTAAAATAATTGATTACACTTATCAAAGTTTACTGATATTGAAGAGAAATATAGAATGTCTGTCAATCATATAAACTAGTGATAAAGTATATTCAACTATGAAATGTAAAATAAGTTAATTCAATAAATCAACACCTTCTCCATAAATCAGTGAGACTACAAATACCAATTTCAAAAATGTTATACATAATTACCACTCAAATTTCATAAAAATATTTTCATTATTTCCTATTATATATTATTTTGTGTTCATATTTTGTACTATAGAATATTTTGAGTATCCTAGTACCAATTTTCATGTGTCACATACTTTTAAAATAAATTTTTTATATGAATTTAATCAGGGATGGCTTTGATTTAATAGTAATTTTATTTATAGAAATTGTTCTCAGTTTTCATTTTGTTTAAATATTTAATGTGTTATAATGGTTTTAAGGTGTTCAAATATAAAAAAAATGGGTAAATGAATACCAGCTAAATATTTATTTTCGATTCTAATATATACTGTTAATTTATATTAAAATTTATAATTACAATATGTGAATTACCAATGAAAATATAGATACCTAAAACTAAATCACATTAATTATACCTAAAACAAAAATTAAACCTGAAAATAATACACATATAAATTTGCAATAATATTAAATTCACTTCAATATATTTTTTAGAATAATGTAATTTTAAAATTTTAGTAAAAAATATAATCCTATGATGGAATATATAAATTTTTATAATAATAATAATAATAATAAATTATATATATTCATATGTGTGTGTTTCGAGCCCTAAATAATATTTATCAAAACATCTACAGATTAATAATCAAAAATATATATTAAAATAGAACACTACGAAATCTTGATTCGGTGGTTCTTGAACACATTTTATTTCATCTAGGTAGCGTTATATACTTTCGTAACTAATTTTCATAATACTAAAATTTCTTTAAATTAATTTTTTTCTTTTTTTTCTTTTTTAGATTATTAAATGAAATGGAATGGGATCTTTGTTACTTTGTAGTTGGTCATCTTTTCATACTATCGTGTGGTTATAATTTGATTCAATTTTAACTGTTAAATGTGAATTTCAACCTATTCAGATAAAACTATCATCATTATGATGATTTCATGTATCCTTGAATTCTAACTCAATTAGAAATAAATTATTCTTAATGGGAAGAAAAATAATTTTAAATATTAGGAATCATAATTGCTGAAATTCACATTCATTCGTGGTGAATATTTCAAAATGAATCCATTTATTGATGAGTAAAACTTCAATAAAAAGATACTTCTCATGGATGTCATTGATTCTGGGGGTGGGTCTAGTAATTATCCGATGGCTATTTATGAAATGATGTCAATATATTCTATCTAGATATAGGTAAAAGTATCATGTATCGTTTACCATCATGATATTAAACACAAATGAGGTAAATCCTCTACCACATTCTGAATTAAATGATATATATTTATAGGAATATAATAAAACTAAAGAAGAGAAAATATAATTTATTAATAGAAATTGAATATTCAATCTTTTATAATGATAAAAAAGAGGATAGACATAAATTATAAGTCTAATTCATGGAATTAGAGGTATCCCTATAGTTATTGAGGTACTAATATAGAGTCCCTAGATATCACAGATTAGATTTTGACATATATCTAAAAATCAAATGTGGATACTATATTCATTCACTAGTATACAATTTTGAATCATTTATACTAGCCCAACCCAGTGAATGATGATTTGCTGACAGATAATATACTCATTTGTTTCTAATTTCTTTATTGAATAAGTAAAT
This sequence comes from Viscum album, assembly GCA_963277665.1. NCBI lineage: Eukaryota > Viridiplantae > Streptophyta > Magnoliopsida > Santalales > Viscaceae > Viscum > Viscum album. The sequence goes on from OY728142.1 coordinate 2,047,330,453, forward strand.
AACTATATTTTCTTGTCCTGTATATAGTTACCATTATGTATTTAAATTATTTTATCTAGATAAATCATATATACTATTTCATGTAGTTGGACTATTATTTAATCCGTTCTAACAAATTTATTTTACAATTTCTACTTTTTTCTACTATATTTTATAACTGTATATATTTACATTTATAATTTGTTTTAAGGTACTATTATCATATATTGCTCATGTATATTTATTATGAATTTTATTAATAATTGAATTTAATAATTACTAAAGTTTATTTTTAGTGAAAAATTAAATTACGAATCTTGTGGATGAATTTGAATTGGATTGGAGAATTTTGATGAAAATATATAAAAATAATTAATTATTAAAAACCATTGTGGCATGGTTATTTTTTAGTTATTTATGATATAGTGGAAAATGATTCATAATTCATCACATTTTATTGTTTCTATAATTAACTTATGTATATGTGACACTTTTAAGAGGTGGGGAATATTTTAATTCGATACGATGTTGAGAGAAACACTACATGGCGTTTTTTAGTAAAAAAATTTTGTAGAGAATTTTGATGAAGTTAATATTGCTCTATACCATTGATCACTATGATGAAATGAGGTAAGGAGGAGTTAACCAAATATGAAATGAGATTTCATAACATAACCAATAACTCTATTAAAAATTAATAATGTTTGGAAAAGTTAATAGATTCAATCTATAATTGATATATTTATTATCTCCACTACAATCCTTGGTGATTCAACTTTTAGGGAGGAGGAGATTTCTCGGTCATGGTAAATTTGTATTCCTTACAAGTTGATAAATGAATTATTTGTTATTAAATCAATCAATATTTTATTGATGAAGTAATATTACTACCTAAGACACTATATAATAACTATAATGGAGTTCAACATGTCCTCATGTGTGCCTCCCCATATGATTGATGATTATGACTAGCTATAAGTGTCTATGGGATTATAGTGGGGAGAATATACCCTCTAAAGATAAAAGAATAAGAATAAAAAATATATTAGAAGAATCAATAAATATAATGAAGAATAAAATCCATTCCATATATATTATTATGAATGTAATATCAAAAATTTCATGAAAGACATACAAAAATCCAATAGATCACACATAGGTTGATTCCATTCATACATACAAAAATAATAATAATAAATAAACTTCCATTGTGAAAATGACTAACCACTCATCCAATATTCAAGGAAACATCATTAAACTCTATACAACACATGTACATAAATATTTATAGGAATCCCAATGATGAGACATTAACTATACAAGATCAATGAACCATAAAGATTTTTCATGTACCCATGGCACTGTGTAGGGAGTGAGTATGAACTCACAATTCGACGAACACTATTGTCCCTAGATAATATCCAAAATAGTTAATTTCATTAATTAAATAATGAAAAATAAAACAAGTATTAAAATAATCATTATCCACTTATTCATGACATACTATGTGTAGGGAATTGACTTTTTCAGCAACTTCTTTAGTGGAATGAAGAATTCATAGTTTTTAATAATTATTGATCCCTCAAGCTTTAAACCAATTTTTTCTCACATTATTTCATTGACTATCACAAACATAATATTAATCATAATTCATCTTGGAATCCAAAACAATACGTGAAATAAATATATCAATATTCACATGGTCATCTAAACACTTTACGAAATATTGGATTGAATGAAAGAGTATTCCTATGGTATAACAAAACCGAAACATTACAATGTATTGATTTTTTTCTCCAAAATATATCTCATATAAATAATGAATAAAACTACAATTTTATTACATTATTTATATCCTATATTCTCTTGTCAGCTATTCTTAATCCCACCTCTATAATGATAGTCAACACCATCACACCTATATTACTAAATCTATGTTGGATAGAATTAAAAACCAGTAGTCAAAATAACTAAATGATCCATGTCATATGTAGGCATGAAAAAAATTGTTTACTCATCACAATGGAAAATAATGACAACAACCAGTAGTTATAACACAGTGAAACTCCATTTCCACCCGTATAAAAATATTCAACACCTTCTGCATAACATTGTTGGACCCTCTTATTACATTCCCCTTGATAAACATTTACAATGCTCACAAATTTAACTCCCATCACATTATTGTGGAACCACATTCCCCAAAAAATATTAACGAACATCCTGAAAGACATGTCTCATCATACTAAAATTTCCATTAATCTAGAAATTTAATAACATCATACCACACCAATGTACATCCATTATTTTCCACACAAGGCTACCCATATAAATATTATACACATAAAAACATTAATTGGATTTGTTTAAAGTTTATCATAGAACCATTCCTTAACAAGTTCATCACTATATATATATCACACATATTGATTAAGAAATATAATGGAATGAACAACCTATAGTTAAAAATAATTCATTCCCTGGGTAAATCTATATGACACATTCTTGATCGAAAGCTAATTATTTATTTAGAAAAAAGAATGATTTAGGATATAATGTATAAAAAATAAGGAAATGATATGATAAATAATAACGTAGAAAAACATGGGAAGATATCATTAACAATGTCTTTTCCTTGTGGTGATTGGAAGGAATAATTGACCTTAATTTATAGATATCTCACTTAGGGAATATTTAAAGTGTGAGAGAGAGGATATTTAATGTGTATCAACTGTAACTATGGTAGAATGGGATAAATCCCCCTTAAATATTTTATTAAAAAAATTACTTAATTGTTTTATTAAAAAATGAATAAATCACATCATTATGTAACCCCTTGGTTTTGGATGCAATTTAACCTCTAAATACGATTATTTTTTTAAAACTAGAGTTTAACCCTTTAATATCATCTAGATCAAACCTAATATATAATCTAAAAAACTATTACTTATCATCTAGTTTTTCATTAACTCATTATCTAGACCAAAAAATATGTATCATCAAGATAAAAACTTATACATTATTTAGGAAAACTCTTATTAACAAGATAAATTATCTATTATTTTCATTTATGTATCCAATTAACACATAGAAATTTAATACCTTATAATTTTCCTATACCAATTTTGGAAACCCTTAGATGTCATAGGATTACTCATAAATATAGTATAGTTGACCATTTGTATCATTGGTTTATGATTATGTATAAGGGGTTAACTAAAATTCTAAATAAGTCGGGTACCCTACTGCATAGTGATCACATTCACATAATTGTACCCAAAAACATGTAAAATACACATATGGATGAGGACTTAACAATTTCTTGACTCGATTTACTCGTCATCAAAAATTTCAAGAGACATAAAATCCATAAAATTATAGGGACCATTAGCTATAGTGTGACCTTTTTTCCAAACAAAACAATATTTCATTTTATACCATTCATTACTCTATAATCCCCAACATCAATTCATGGTGTTCATCTTACAATGGAATTCTGCCCTTAAGAATTGGCCGATGTTGTAACTCGATATATAGACTAAACTAATAGCCTCAATGCCTCGAAAATGTCTAAAGGTATTTTGAAAATATACAATCCATTATGAATTTATAAAAGAAAATAACTTGTACATTATTACCTCTCCATAAGATGATATCTTATACTTATAAAATCTCATGTCACACATTGACTAACACTTATCTAAACCAGATCATGCATCTCTTTTCATTCTAGATACAATGAGAGGATGTTGAAAATATTGATCTGATCACAAATATCTTGGACAACATACTCAAATGGGTTGATTTCTATTTTTGTCACACCTCACTATAGTAATAACAGACACAATCACATAAGAATCTGAATACCAAATATGGTACTGTTATCATACCACTTCATCATCTTATAATGAACACATTTTTACCATCATAACTCGTCTCATAAAAGTCTATATGACAATTATTATCCCACTTCATAAATGATTATTTTTGACATAACCCTACTGGGAAAACCAAATGGGTTGAAATTGATGGTGTGAGTGACCCATGATGGTATCCTACAATATGAATTGTGTTAGAGACATGAATATAGAGTATAAAAAATATGATTATTTATCCTAAAAACCATAGAAAATATTGAGTGACTAAAAATCTACACCATAATATATAAAAGTAATTATTCCAAAATGGATGAAATCTCATACAAGGTTAAATCATAAAATATATTATACCATGCGGGAACTCATACAGAAGAAAATAAAATAGAAGATCAAAACACCATGCATAAATTTTATACTTGTAGCACTGTATTTGTCAATGAATTCTATAAGAATATGTATATAAGGGGTGATAATACATGTATACACAGTAGGATCCTATTCAAGATGACTCATGAAAAAATGGGAGAATCACACTGATTGCTTGGTGAATTAAAAATTAACTAACACTCATAAAATAGGTAATTATCACCCTACCTCACAATTGATCACTAAATAAATATTATATTGATGTTTAATAAAATTTAAATTAATGAATATATCATGAAGGAACCACAAAACCAATTCTATAATTTTTTTCTATTACGCTCCAACGCAAAATATATTTGATAAACCATCCCATAAATATATAGATATAACCATGTACCCCATCAGTAGACTAAAAATATATTAAAAATACTATATACCACACACCACAACCCATAATTGTATAATATATACTCATCCTTGTACAGTATCATGAATATTAAGGAAATAACCCATGTGAAATATTCTAATGATTTAACTCTCACGCCATGAATCATATCCTTTAACAAATAATCACCACCTCATATCACATCTTTAGATCATTAGCCCATTCAAATCATGTCCCATCATTCACACTATAAAAATAAAAATTATATACCATGCATAAAAACCAAAGGTCATTATGGAAATTTCACATCATGAATGGATATTTAGGAAGTGGAATTAGTCATATATCCTTCCCTCACCGGCAATGAAGTTTGATAAATCACCTACTTCCTGAAAAATTTGGCCATCCATTTGATTAATCATCTTGGGTGTGCCATGTAATAAAATAATAAAAAATTATAACATTTAATAGCCACACATATTTCTATATTCAAGCTTCACATTGGATTAATAATTTTAAATCCTCTTAAAACCAGAAGATCAAAACTTCGTTGAATGAGAACCACTTCCATCAATACAAAACAATTAATCCCCTCTATTTACACAAATCATCCACAAAACCATTCAAAAGATCAAAACAAATTCTAGTGACTCATTCTATATTTAAAATTAAATTAAACATTACATTAATTATTCCATTAATTTATCCTTATTTAATGTCAAACCATTCACTATGCATCATCAATGTTCTTCTTTTCCATTTATAATTTATTATAATATTTTATAGTTTATTAGGTGACACTACATCTTAAATTCCCTTTTATGATTATTACTATATTTTTTATTACGAACAATGTAACACCATAATAATTTATAATTTATTTACAAAAAATTAATACGCGGTGTTACAGGAAAAACCATGATTTATGAAATCACAATATAAAATTAATATTATTACTAAAACATCATCATTATAACATTTCAGTTAGACATGTGGTTATGAATAATAATAAATATATTTGAAAAATAATTTATAATCGTTTTAGAATAAAAAAATTTATTGAAAATAAGAATATAATTTTGGGTTATGGCACCATACACATTGAAGTTACCTTTCGTCTAAATAAAATTATTTTCAATGATTATTTTGTAAAAAAATAATAATTTTATAATTTTTCACATTTATATTTTTTTTAAAATATTATCAAAAATTTTAGAATGAAAATTTCAAATTATTTTACGATTTATTTTATAAATTTTATGAGAATAATAATTTAACAATGAATTGTGAAAATTCAAATTTTAATTAAATAATTCCATTTATATTAATGAATTTTAAATATGGATATTATAGAAAGATATATTTAATAGTATAATTAGTAAAATGATTTATTTTTTATTACAATGTAGTACATTTAAATTAATTTCATATTTTTACTTATTTTAAAAATTTCCAATATTTATTAAATATTTTTTATTAGAAAGATGTTTGTTCATCTTTTTTGAGTGATTTATTTTAAATTATTGTGTATAGCATATAGGAAGAGAATTTTGTTGAATTAATTTCAAATTAGAAATCAAGATAATTAATCTTATATAAAAATATGAAATATTTTTTCCATAATGAATAATATAAATTATAAAAATTGATTATTATGGCTAAGGTTAATAGTGGTTTAGCATTTGTTAAACCAATAGTAAATTTTTTGGATACTAAAAATAATTTTATATATCATATTTAATGGAAATATTTTAAAATTACCCAATAATAATTTAATCTATATTTATCTAGAATAATTTATATATTTAATTTATAAATCATTTCAGATTCATTTGTGATATTTAAAATTAATTTCTATTAGGGTTCCTTAATAGACTTATAAAATAAAATCATTTATCCCCTCATATTCACACTATAAAAACATATTAGTTAAGAAAATATATACCAAAATCATTTCCTTACTTCACTCCCCATTCCTGAGAGTAATTATTTGGATTATTATACCCTTCTAATAATTCATTTGGTGCATTCCAAATGTTGTTTTCCAATGAATAAATATTGTTTTAAACAAGAATGTTTATTTTATTTCTTCATCAACCTCATATATATTTTCTTTGAATGATATGAAATAATAATATAAGTATCTACAATGTTCTTAGATATATTAATTATTTAAATACACTACATCCATATCCTATTCCATTAGATTGGAAATGAAACCATCGATCGTGTGTACGAAAGACTGCAAACTTGTGAATCATTGTAAATCATCTTCCAACAACTCACATCATATATGGATTCAATGATTTATTTAACACTATTATATGATATTTAGGACATAATTATACAAATGGGATTAAAATAAAACTTCTATAATATTATATTACATTCTTATGGAAAACAATAATGTTACATATGTGTATGTGTGGACTACCGCTTCCACAAAGCGACCTGATTAAATTTTCATTTTATTTTGTAATGAATGGTAATAATGATATAATTTGATAATATATATGATATATATGAAATAAAAATTACTATGTGTATTTTATATATTATTTCACTTTCTATCCTTCCATACATTGTGAAAATGGAAACAACATTCATGCATGTATAAAACTTATTGTCTCTATGAACAATGCATTACATTTTATATCTCTAAAATTTATTAATGTCAATAAAAACATATTTTCTGTGTATTTATTATACTTAAATAATTTTTAAAATTATTTTTATGATGGTACCATGATACATTTACGATAACCAATAATACGAAACAAATAAGTATATAAATGAATAGAGTTGTTGTCGCCAAAAATGTGATCATCAATTTATTTAATAAACTTGTTAGAAATGTTCCTAATTAAATTATAAATGGTATGATATATATAATTTTTGTTAAATAATATAATTATAATAAAAATATTTCAATAATCCCAGATATTATAATGTGTATGAATAATGTGAAGACTTATGGTTTTAGATTCACATCTCAGTTTTATTTTTGTTGGACAGAGGCCTTATACAACAATGGTTTAGTTTGAGTGATGTACTAACATTTAAAGAATTAATTTTATGAATATTCTCATAAAAATAAAAGAATATAATTATCCATCTAATATTATATCTTTCATGGGGCTCACTATTCAAATTTTATCAAATTGGTAATGGGTTGATGTTACAATCTCATTATTTGTTGGGGTTGTTTAAGAATTTGATTCTGATGATTAAGAAGTATCATATAAATCTATTGAATCTCATTAATTTTATTATTATATAGATAATATAAAAATTAAATGCTTTCCTACCATTTTACTCTATTTTATATTAATGAATCCAATATAATAATTTTTCAAATTTTTTTATCAATTGGTTGAAAATTCATTTTTTCATGTATAAGATTTCTAAAAATATTTTCAATTTATTAATATATATTATTGATTAAATAAAAATTTACCCATCTTTTTCATTTTACAATATGTTTTTAAAGTAATAATATTTTAATTTTAGGGATATAGAAGATTGAAATATTATGGAAAATTTGAATCGAATAAATTTTAATCATTAGGGAATGGACTAAATATATTGGAATAATGACAACACATTGATTTTATTTTTAATTTAAATTATTTTATGGTTTTTTTTAAAAACAATCATTAATAATTCTTATGGTGTAGTTTTTAAAAACATATATTCAAAGTGGAAATGATATTTTCTTGAAGGTTTTTTTAATGTTCATTTAAAGACATTTGTATTCATCAATGGAAACAATAAATTATAATAATTATTATCTAATAGGGATATTATATAATAATATCATCCATATTATTTCTCTAGTTAGTTTTTTCTTATTATGACATGATTTTAAGGAAATAAGTTCCTTTTATTGGGCTTTGATATCATGAAATGGTAATGTGTTTCAAAAACCTATTTCATTTCAATGGTTATAATGTGATGAAATCATTATGAAACTCATATATTTTTATTAGTTTTGATATGATGATTTTTTTATAATCCCATTGAGGAAATATATATTATTTTAATTATTCTACGGGTGGTATTTATATCCCCTCTATCATATTGGATAAATATTTATATCTCATAAGTTAAATAAAAATAAAATAGGTGATGAACCCAGTTTAGTAAGGGGACCTATCCACTATGAAATTATATAGAGTATAATTGAAAACAATTTTTTTTTGTGCAGGGAAACAATTTCCCAGTAATAGTCTATTCAATAACACACTTCTATTATGTAAATGAATTTCTATTGGTATGTGTACTCCACAATTGTATGTACTATAGAAATGTTGTTCTCACAAGGATTGTATTCATTCATTCCATTATTATTATAGTCTTATGAACAACAATTATTTGTTCCACCACTCATGTTTATGATATATGATATGAATGTTGTGGTTTACAAATATTATTATCATTTTCAGATACCATTACTCTCATATTATGTTGATATATCCTTTTTCACCCGAACATAAAATATAAGATCACCCTTTATTGTAGATCTGTTATTCTAGTAATGTGTAATGGTAATATGACTCATATGTCTATAAATGGTTATATTTATGAATAAATTACTGGAATATGGTTTATTTTACATATGGTAAATGTGTTTCTGTATCCATGTTTTCTATGACACTAAAACATTATGATCCTCATGTGTTTTTATAATGATACGACTATCCAGATTTTATGATATAACATCTTTTTATGTAAATCACTGGTCTCTTAGGTTTATCTCAAATGATAATAATATATGACATTTTGGAATAGGGATTAGAGAACCTTATGGAAAACACAAGGTATAATCTTAGTGATATGTCAAATAAATAGATAATACCATGGAATTTTGGTGATGGATATAGAAAGTGGTCTCCAAGAAATTACATCCCTATCTAGATAATTCAATTGGGTGTGGCTCTAGGGATTATAGAAAATGGGGAAATAATGTATAAAATAACACATTATGATATTTCACAGTAATTACCCAGTGAATGACAATGGTCTTTGCTAGGAAACTGGTTTGGTACTCCTAGGGGAAATGCTTTGGATATTTCGAAACATTTTACTAACGATCATAAAGTATTATAGTAACATTCCAGGTAAATTAATAATAATATATTTTCATATTTATTAATATTTTAGAATTAAATATTAATTTTACTTTAAATGGGTTTCTATGTTCGATTGCGTACCTGATACGCAACAATGGGTTTATTTGAAATCTTATGTTCCACACTAATAATATAATATTAATATTGTAAAGGGTAATTATCTCCAATCCATTGTATTCATGGGAATGAAAAAAATAAACTACAATATTATTATACATTATTGTTAAATGTACTTACATTTATCCAACAAAAAGTTAGAGGCTTAGAATGTGAATGAATCTAATTTTAAGCATAATTTCCATTAAAGGGTCAATTTACCGCCTATTAATGGTGAACCCTATATAAATATAGTTTTGTTCAATTTAATACATTCTAATTTAAAATATAAAATAATTCTTTAGAATGGGTACATGAAAATTTAGTTTGTGTAAATTTTTGGGATTTTTCCGATAAATGTGATTTTTTTAATGAATAGTGAAAATATTGTATTTTATTTCAAAAGTGCCTTTTAATCTAATTTATTTATATGGATAGATTATCTTTTTTATTGGTTTTAAAGTTCAATTATAATATAATTTTACCATTTAATCCAATTATGGTCATTAGAATTAATTTCACTTTAAAATTGGACATAAACAAGTGTTAATATTTTGATAGTTATTATTTCTTAATTACACGCTTTTTGTTTTGACAGTGAGAAATAATTTTGAATTAATTTCTACCACTTATGTGTTTTGAATTTGGAAAATCGGATTCTATATTTAGAATCAGGAGGCCAAAATTGTGTAAATAAGTAACTTTTATTTTTAGAAATTTTAAATATTTACATTAGTAAGTATTTTATTTACCATGGTTAAAGGGTAAATCAGGTATATGGTTAAAAAAGAATATTATAATAATATAATATTACCCATAAACGTGTACTAAACCTATTTTTTGATACATATCCGACCATGGGAATCTTTTTTTCGATTTGGGTCCCCATGGAGCCTCTTATGAATGATAATGACACTTTAGATTATTTAATTTAAAGTAAGCCAAAATGGAAAAAACAAAAGTATTTTATTAAATTAATTTTTATATGGTGTTATAAAAGTTATTTTATCTACTATAAATATTACATAGAAATATAAAAATATTTCCTACATTATAGTATTATTTTAGAATTTTTCGACATCGTGTAAATTAAAATAATTTATAACACAATAATGATGCAGTATTTACCGCATCAATAAATGATTTAAATTAATAAGATTATAATGATTAAAATATTATCCAAAACATGTCCAATTCCAACTATATGATTTTATTTCGACCATGAGTCATCTTATATTCAATTATAATGATTTTTTGACCATTATAAACTGAATATCATTATATAATAAAATAATAGTTTCACACATTCTTAAAGAGTCCCTCCTCTCCCTTTTAAAAGGAGACCACATCTATCCAATTCCTCACACATATAAATCCATTTTTCCTAACCAAACTCTGCCTAATAAGGCTCCCTATATCTCTATCCTCCCCTTAGAATCCTTAACTTAACAAAAAGGAACTTAAAGAAGTACTTTAGGTTCAAACAATAAGATGTTACCCAAATTAAAAGTAAAGATTTCTCTTAAATTGTTTTCTTTTATTTTACTTCTCCAACCACTAAACTGTTTTTATTAGTTTCTTTTGTAACAACACAGGTATCATCAATATACTAGGATTTATTTATGAGAATTATTTAAACTACACATACACACACCTCTATCTAATTGATAAAGAACATAATGTTTCTCTGGATGGCAAACTAACTTCTTAGGAAACGATGATTGTTAAAATATCTCCATCCGCCTCTCTTGGTGGCCATTATTATGGAACTATATTTATATATGATATATATTATTTTTATGTTTTCTTTATGCTTATATAATTTACATTTACAACATATCATTTTGGTTTCCATTATGGGCAAACGCGACACTTTCATTTGAGGAAGTGCGGACTACTGCCCCCTCAATGTGATATGACTCGTTCATACCATATGTGGTATGAATAAAGGACAAATTTAATGATATTATACATGATAAAATACTATAATTATAATAATACTATTTATCATTATTTTTTGATTCCATTAAATATTAAATAGAAATGGAATTAGTGTTTATGCGTACGTACGGCTTACCGTCTCCATAAACGGTGCATTTCATTTCGTACATCTAAATGTTTTGTACTATTATAAATACATGTATATTCTGTATATATAAGATATATATGATATCCAAATCATTAATATCATTCTAAATATAATTTACTTTTGACCACATGGACAACTTGTAAATATAGGTTGTTAATTTTGGAATCAAGTACCAAATATCTACAAAACGAACATTATTAACTTAAATTATTATATAATGTTTATAACATGGTAATAAGTGATATAAAAGGAATAATAAACTTAAAAAATGTTCTTAGGTATTTAGAAATTAAATTTATTTTATTATTCCTCAGATTAATGAATGATCGATTCAAGTTGGAAACGAGGTAAGGGACTTCGTCTCAATCCCCATTCATTGATGCATATTTTGTCTTAATACCTGGCATTCTTTTATACACTGTATAAACAACCATGACATTTCAAAGGGAATATTTTTATATGAATCATTTTTTTAAACCACAAAAAGGAATGTTTCATTTTAAAAAAGTGGTGACAACAAACTTTTCCACTGCCACGAGTATTATTTGATCATTGGCTTCCTCAACAAGACGTAATGTTTTTAAAAGAAAATAAACAACATATACTATTTTATGTATTTTGGTATTGAAAATGGTTTTGATAACAGATTTGTTATGTCAATATATTTAAGTGATATATTTTGATTTAAATGTGGAAATTTTTTCTTTCCTTTATATTTTTTATGTCATATGATTTTATAATGGTACATGTACATTTGATGGTTGGTTACATGATAAACCAAATGACGGGTGGTGCCGTGAATACCAGGATGGGTGGTTACGTTATAACATCCAATTCATTGGGTACGGAAGTCGGTCGTATGGCTATTCCATTTAGTGATATGTGTGGAAGTCGACCATATAGTTATTCCATTTATGTATGTATATGTCCCAGGATACCTTTATTTGTTATGTGTTATTTATATGGTTTTTATAATAATATTTTCGTTACAAAACGATAAGTAATAATATTTTATTCAGTGAAGAGTATTTACCACTTCATTAAGATGAAAATTATTACATATGTTAAACTATTCATGGTTTAGTTATTCTTTTGAAAAAACTAACAGTTTTCCTTCTTTTTGTATCCCTTACAGAGATTTTTATGCTCATCACATGTTTTTTATGTATTTTTAACATGACATAATGTGGATTAGGTTCAAGGATGATATCATGGAAAAGTCAGGTTGTCTTAAACATGGAAATATACATGAATGTTTTTTTCAAGAGTTTTCATTTTACGAAAAAAAATTGATACTAGGAAGAAGTGTCTACTTAGTATTCTTTTGAGATGTAATAGTTATATCATAATTCTCTAAAACTCTAAACACGAAAAGATCCTCAATGTGAATAATTCATTTAATTAAATATTATGTAATGTTTCATAGTAGGTCCTTATAGTTTGTATCAGAGGTCAGCTTAGATAACATTCAGATTTTGGTTATTGTTAAATAAATATCCATAAAGTAATTTTTGTTAATATTGAAATAATATAGCATTTAGAGAGTACCATGTTACTTCTCCTAAGATATTTCTATGTTCAGAATAGTTTTCTATAGAGGAAACATGGATGCTATGTTGGGACGACATTAGGATGAAGACTGCCTTCCAAATCAACAACCTGAGATGGTCAGAATCAGAACTAGACAGTTTGTTGCAGTGATGGAATAGTTAACTCGTGCTATAAATAGTGGCAGTATCCATGCACGAGATCAGCCAGATCAACAATAGAGGAACATGTTAGTAGTGGATCATTTCATGAGGCAACATAATCCATCATTCAGAGGATCATCTGATCCGGTGCTATCAAAAGGGTGGACTAAAGAACTAGAAAAGATTTTTGATGTCATGGGTTGTTTAGAACATCAAATGGTTAGTCTCGTTGTTTACTATTTTGATTGTGAAGCTGATCAGTGGTGGTCGATGGTAAAAAATATCAGGGATAATTAGGAGATTTATGCTCTTGATTAGGATTAGTTCAAAGGTATGTTTCTTGAGAAATTATTTCCTAAGGTGGTTAGTCTTAGGAAGTAAAAAACAATTCCTGGAATTGAGGCAGGTGGATGACTCAGAGGCTGCTTATGAATAAAAATTCACTCGACTGGAAAGGTATGCTCTAAATTTCATACGAGTTGTTGATGGTAAAATCAACCAATTTTTACTTAGGATTAATTACAAAGTGTCTATGGGATTTATATTCTCGTGCATTCAAAAGTTATGAAAAAATTATTCGTTGTGTAGAGAAGGTGGGAATTGATTTTGTCGATGATCAGATATTCTTTGACAAACAATAGAATAAGTGGTCGAGGTGGATAGTGAAAGGGAAGAACTCTTCAAATAATTCTGATGGAATGAAACATAAGTTTATAGTTTGTTAAAATTGTTGTAAATAGCATGTTGGGGAATGTATTTTTAATGATGTTCCAGTGGTAAATGAGTATCTTGATGTTTCTCCTAATGAGTTTCTTGGTATAATACCTGATCAGGAAGTTGAATTTACTGTTGAATTAGTTCCTGATACCATGCCAATTTCAAAACCCCCTTATCGAATGGCTCAAATTGATCTTTTAGAGTTGAGGAAGCAATTAAATGAGTTACTTGATAAAGGTTTCATTCATCCTATCAAATCACCATGGGGTGATCCTATATTGTTTGTTAAAGAAATAATGCTTCTATGAGACTTTTCAATGATTAAATAGCCTTGAATTACATCACTATTAAGAATAAGTATCATTTTCCTCATATTGATGACTTGTTTGATCAACTCTAGGGAGCTAAGTATTTTTTGAAGATTTATTTGAGGTTAGGGTAACATCTGTTTAAAGTAAATGAAGTATACATTCTGAAGACCGCATTTCGTACTAGATATGGCCATTATGAATTTGTAGTTATGCATTTTTGGTTAACCATTTCACCTGTTGTATTCATGGATCATATGAATATTATTTTCTGTGAGTTCATGGATATGTTTTTGGTTTTGTTCATTGATAATATTTTGGATTATTCTAAAATTAAAGAGGAGCATGAAAATCATATACGGTTCATCTCTCAAACCTTTAACGAAATGAAACATTATGGGAAATTCAGAAAGTGTGAGTTTTTGTTACAACAAATATCCTTCCATGGTCACATTGTTTCATAAAATGGCATAACTGATAATTCTACTAAAACAAAAGTTGTTATAGAATGGTCAAAACCCACAAATATAACTGATATTCATAGTTTTCATGGTTTGGTAGGTTATTACAGGATGTTTTTTGAAAATTTTTCACGGTTATATAGTCCAATGACTTTGTTAACTCAAAAAGGTGGTAATTTTATTTTTGAAAAAGAATGTGATGATTGTTTTCAGGAATATAAAAGGAGATTGGTGAATGCTCTAGTTTTGGAACTGCCATAAATAAATAGTGAGTTTGTTATCTACAATGATTCTTCACTGAAAGGAATTGTTTGTGGCCTAATGCAGAATGATCAGGTAATTGCTTATGCTTCACGTTAGTTGAAACAACATGAGTTAAATTACCCTACACATTACTTGGAATTAGTTGCTGTTGTTTTTTGCTTTAAAGATTTAGAGGCATCGTTTGTATGGAGTAAAATGTGAAATATATAATGATCACAAAAGTATAAAATATATATTCACTCAGAAATAATTGAACATGAGATAGAGGAGATGGCTAGAATTAATCAAGGATTATGATTGCATGATCTATTACCATCAAGGAAAAGAAAATAAAGTTGATGATTCTTTGAGTAGAAAAAGTAATGATTCATTACCCATGTTAGATTTTGAACAATATACTTTGGTTTCTGATTTGATTAACTTTGGAATAGAAATTGTTGGTGCAGAAAAAACTTCTATTTTGTTCCCGATGTCAGTGAAATATTATCAATCAGATAGAATAAAGAAAGAATAGAAAGAAGGTAGTGTGTTACAGAAAAAGGATGATTTGGTTTAGAAGGGTAAGTTTCCTGATTGTAAAATTGATTATGATTGTGTTTTGAGGTTTGGGAAAAGATTATGTGTGCCTTGATAATATTTTTCAGTTCATCCTGGTAGTACTATGATGTACAGAGATCTTCAATAGTATTAATGCTGGAATTGAATGAAAAGAGATATTGCTGATTTTACCTTGAAGTGTTTGACTTTACATCTGGTTAATGAAGAGAGGCATTTACCAAAAGTGATGCTTTATCTTATACAGGTGCCAGAGTAGAAATGGGAAAATATATCCATGGACTTCATTGTGGGATTACCAAAGACAAATCTAGGTAATAATGAAATATGGGTTATAGTTGATTGATTGACTAAATCTGCTCATTTCTTTCCTATTCGAGATACATTGAATCTAGATAATCATTCTCGATTGTATGTTAAAGTGATAGTCAGGTTTCATGGTGTTCCCCTCTCCATTGTATCTGATCATGATCTTAGGTTTACTTCTATCTTTTGGAAAGGCCTTTGGATGTTGTTGGGTACTAAATTAAATTTTAGTACAACTTTTCATAATCAATCAGATGGGCAATCAGAATGAAAAATTAAGACATTGGATAATATGTTACGTTCTTGATCAATGGATTATCAAGGAAGTTAAGACCAACATATTTCATTGGTTGAATTTTCTTATAATAATATTTTTCATTCCAGTATCTAGATGGATCCATTTGAGTCATTATATGGAAAGCGTTGTCAAACTCCAGCTTTTTGGGATGAAGTAGGTGAAATAAAGATGATGAGACCAGAATTAGTAGAAGAGATGTTAGAGAAAGATCAGTTGATTCAGAAGCATATGGGAACACCTTAGAGTAGACAGAAAAGCTATTCAGATAACTAGAGGAAGGATCATTCTTTTGAGGTATGTGATCATGTCTTTCTCAATGTTTCTCCATGGAAAAGTGTGATGTGTTTTGGTAAAAAAGGAAAGTTGATTATGAGGTTCATTGGACCTTATGAAATTATGGAGAAAGTTGGATCAGTTGCATAAAAAGTGGATTTAGCTCCATTTTTTTTCCAGTTACACAACATTTTTCATGGATCGATGTTGAGAAAGTATATGCCAGATCCATGTCATGTTTTGAGCCCAGAGGTTGTTCAGTTGGAAGAGAATCTCTCTTACGAAGAACAAGCAGTTCAGATTCTTGACCATAGAGAGCATGTGTTTCGAAATAAGGTAATTCACCAGGTAAATGTTTTGTGAGAAAACTTTATGATTGAAGAGGCAACGTAATAATATGAAAATTCTATGAGGGATAAATACCCCCCACTTATTTTTATATGTGAATAAAAATAGCGAGGACACAAGTTACATAAGGGGGGAAGGATGTAACATCCCAGTTAAATAAATAATAAGATATTTTCAAATTTATTAATATTTTTTAATTAAATAATAATTTTACCTTAAAGGGGTTTCTATGTTCAATAGCATACCTGATACGCAACAACATGTTTCTTTGAAATCTTACGTTGCACACTAATAATATAATATTAATATTTTAAAGGGTAGTTAACTCAAACCCTTTTTATTGGTAGAAATGAACAAAAAAAAAACTAAAATATGATTATTCATGATTGTTAAATGTATTTAAATTTATCCAGTTAAATGATAGAGCTTTAAAATGTGAATGAATCTAATTTTGAGCATAATTTTCATTAAAAGGTTGATTTACTGCCTATTAATGGATAACCCTCTTTAAATATAGTTTTGGTCTCTTTAATACATTATAATTGACCAAATAAAATCATTCTTTAGAATGAGGACATCAAAATTTACATTGTGTAATTTTTTTTATTTTTTCAATAGAGTTCATTTTTTACTGAATAGTGAAAATATTGTATTTTATTTCAAAAGTGCCTTTTAATCTAATTTATTTATATAGTTAGATTATCTTTTTGATTGGTTTTAATGTTTACTGAAAATATCTTTTTACCATTTAATAATATTTTGTTCATTGAAATTTATTTTACTTCAAAATTGGACATAAACAAGTGTTAATGTTTTGATATTTATTATTTCTTGAAAACATGCTATTTGTTTTGACAGTGAGAATCAGTTTTGAATTATTTTTTTTCCACTTTTGAATTTTGATTATGGAAAAATTTGTTCCAAATTTTGAATCAATAGTTCCAAATTGTGTAAATAGTTAAATTTTATTTTTATACATTTTTAATATTTACTTTAGTAAATTTTTTATTTACCGTGGTTAAAGGGTAAATCAGGTATATAAAGGTAGAAAATAATTTTATAATAATATAAAATTACCCTTAAACGTGTACTAATACTATTGGTTGATACATATCCGATCATGGGCATATTTTGATCGATTTTGGGACCCCATGGAGCAACATAAAAATTAAAATGACACTTTAGATTAATTAATTTTTGTAAAGCCAAAAATGCCATAAACAAAAATCTTTTAGTAATTTAATTTTTATATGGTGTTATATACGTCTTGTTTTCTAATATAAATATTCATTAGCTAGATAAAGATAATTTATACATGATAGTATTTTTTTATAATTTTTATTCATCAAATAATTTAAATTATTTATGACTCAATAATAATGCAGTATTTACCTCATTAATAAATGATTTAATCAAATAAGATTATAATGATTAAATTATTATCCAAAACCTATCCAATTCATATTGGATGATTTTATTTCTACCATTAGTCATCTTATATTCTAATATAATTATTTATGGACCATTATAAACCGAATATCATTATATAATAAAAATACTATTTTCACACTTTCCTAAAGAGCACCTTTTCTCCCTTATAAAAGGAGACCACTTAGAACCAATTACTCACACCTCTTAGGTCATTTGGCTCGTTGAACCTCTGCCCCATTAAGCAATTTACATCCCTCTCCTCCCTCTGGAAGCCTTACCTTTTGTAGTAGTCACTTCAAGAAGTCCTTTTGGTTCAAACCAATAGAAGTTTTCCAAATTAAGGGTAACGATTTATCTTAAATTGGTTTCTTTTATTTTACTTCTCCAGCCCATAAAATCATCTTATTCATTTCATTTGTAACAAAACCAATATCCTCAATATACTAGGATTTTTTTATGAGAAGTATTGTAGCTACACTTACACACACCTCCATCTAATGGATGAAGAACATAATGTTTCTGTGGATGGAAAACTAACGCCTCATAAAACAATGATTGTTCAAATATCTCCAACCGCCTCTCATGGTGGCCATTATGATGGAACTGTATTTATATATGATATATATTATTTTTATGTTTTCTTTATGATTCTATAATTTCTATTTATATCATACCTTTATGGTTTCCATTATAGGTAAACGCGATAATTTCATTTGAGGAAGTGGGGAGTACCACCCCCTCAAAGTGATATGACTCGTTAATACCTAATGTGGTACGTATATAGGATAGATTTAATGATATTATATATGATACAATACTGGAATTATTATACAACTGTGTATCATTATGTTTTAATTTTAGTAAATATGAAATAGAAATGGAAGTAGTGTTCATGCGTACGTACGACTTACCTTCTACATGAATGATGCATTTCATTTCTTACATCTAAATGTTATGTACTATTATAAATACATTTATATTCTGGATATATATGATATATATGATATCCGAATCATTAATATCATTTTGGATATAATGAACATTTTACCACATGGAAAACTTGTAAATATAAAGTGTTCATTTTTGACTCAAGTACCAAATATCGAAAAAATGAACATTATTAACATAAACGACTACATTATGTTTATAACATGGTAATAAGTGATATAAAAGGAATAATAAACTTGAAAAAGGTTCATAATAAATTAGAAATTAATTTTAGTTTATTATTCATGAGATTATTAAACGATCGAGTCATTTCAGACACAAGGTAAGTGACTTCGTCTCAATCTCCATTCATTGAGGCATATTTTTTTAATACACGACATTCTTTTATACACTGTATAAACACCCTTGACTTTTCAAAGGGAATTTTTTTCTATGATGTTTTTTACTAAATGAAAAAAAGGAATGTTTCTTTTAACATAAGCGGTAACAATGACCTTTTCCACCGCCGTAATTATTATTTGATCTTTGGATTCTCAACAAGCAGTAATTTTTTTAAAAGAAAATAAATACCATATAATCTTTTATATATGTTGGTATTGAAAATGGTTTTGAAAATGGATTTTTTATGTCAATATAATTAAGTGATACATTGTGATTGAAATGTGGAAATGTTTTCTTTCTGTTATATTTGTTTTAGGTCTTATGATTTTATAATTGTAACTGAACAATTGACGGGTGGTTATGTGATAAACCAAATGATGGGTGGTGCCGTGAATACCAGGACGGGTGGTTACGTTAAAACCTCCAATTCATTAGGTATGGAAGTTAGTCGTATGGATTTTCCATTTAGTTATATATTTTGAATTTGACCGTGTGGTTATTCCATTTATGTATATTTATGTCCTAGGTTACCTTTATATGTTATGTGTTCATTATATGGGATTTAGGGTAATCTTTTGGTTACAAAAGGGTATGTAAATATCTTTTATTCAGTGAAGAGTATTTACTACTTCATAAAGGAGAACAATATTACTTATGTTAATGTATTCATGGTCAACTAGTCATTTTTTAAAAAAATAACAGTTTTCATTCTTTGTGTATCCCTTACAGAGCTTTTTATACGCAGCCCATGTTTTTGAAATTTTTTTCACAGGACATTATGTGGAATAGGGTCAAGGATGATATTAAGAAAAGGTCATGATGTCTTAAACATGGAACTAGACATGACTCTTTTTTTCAAAAGTTTTTATTTTATGAAAAACATTGATACGGGGTAAATGTGTCTATTTTTTAATCTTTTGAGATGTAATAGTTATGTCCTAATTCTCTAAAAATCTAAACCAAAAAAGATCCTCAATGTGAATGATTCATTTAATTAAATATTATGTATTATTTATGGTCGGGTCCTTATTATTAAAATAAATAATGACCACGAATAGACTAGGTTAAAAATCATGTTTAATATATTGAAACTAATTGATCATCATTTTGGAATCCAGGAAATGATTTTATATGTATATGTGGTTTCATATAATGATTTTTATTTCATACAATATTATTTTGTTTTTGGAAATGGATGGAACCCGATGAAACTATGTTACTGATGAAGGGATGAGAAATCAATTCTCATAGGAAACATAATGTAATGGTATATAGAATTAAAAATATCATTTGTATTGTCAAATAACTATATCATGTTATGAATCAAGTTAAAAATCCCAATGATAAATTTGGGAAACAACATTCCATTGAGTCTTATATGAGGGAACAAACATCCAATTTAAGTTGTTCCACTAATACAATAATTCCTAAGAAATGGAGATGTTACTTTTAATTGTGATTTTTAATTCAGTGGTGTTTTGTGCATGATAGAAAATCATTTTAGATATCTCTAATATCGATGAATAATGAAATAAATAGTGGAATCTAATCAATATTTTGAGTAATCATGTTAAAATATAATCTATATTGTTGGATGAGATTAACGTATTATTTTTCAACAAGTACTACCCTTGAATTCATTTTATGTAGATGGAGATGGAATTAATTTTGATAAAATAGAAGGTTGAGAACTGTATTTTTTTCTAACACGCCAGGTAAATAGAGAATAAATAATTTTCATTTTTATTAATATTTACAAATTAAATATTAATTTTACTTTAATGGGGTTGTTATGTTCGATAGCGTACTTGATACGCAACAATGAGTTTCTTTGAAAACTCATGTTGCACACTTGTAATAAAATAATATTATATTAAATGGTAGTTAACACGTAGCTGTTTTATTGGTGGGAATGAATATAAATAACTAAAATATGAGTATATATGTTTGTTAAATGTTTTTACATTTATCCAATAATGGATAAAGGATTAAAATACGAAAAGAATTCAATTTTAGGCATATATACTCTAACATTCACTAAAGGTCGACTTATCTCTTGTTGATGGAGAACCGTCTATAAAAATAGTTCTGGTCACTATTATAAATTCTATTGGACCAAATTAAATTCTTCTTTAGAATAGGGACATCAAAATTTACTTTGTGTAAATTTTTGTTATTTTTCCGATAAAGTTCATTTTTTTAATGAATAGTGAAAACTATTGTATTTTTATTCAAAACCACTTTTTGATCTAATTTATTTATATGATTAGATTATCATTTGAATTGTTTTTAAAGTGAAATTAGAATATATTTTTACTATTTAATCCAATAGTGGTCATTGTAATTAATTTCACTTTTAAATTGAACTTAAACTAGTGTCAATCTTTTGATACTTATTGTTTCATAAAAACACATTTTTTGCTCTGACAGTGGGAATTAATTAATAAATTAATTAATTTAACTAAGAATTTTTGAATTTTGTAAAATAGACATCATTTTTTAATTCGGAATATCAAATATATCTTAGGGTGATGTTTTGGTATTTTTCTGAAAAACATCAATTTTTTATGAATAGTGAAACCACTAAATGGTACTTAAAAAAACTGATTTTTCATTTAAATGAACATTTACCACCTATGTGTTTTGAATTTAAAAAATCTGAAATACATGGTTTTCATTAATAAGTAATATGTTGTTTAATGGGATTACAATAATTTTTTGTTGAATACAATCTTTTAAGTTTATTAATCGCGATTAGAGGTAATTAGTGTAATTTAAGGTAAGAATAATGTTTTAATAATATGAAATGAACATGACACATGTCCTACCCTTATTTTATGTGTCATGGACGACCAATACAATACATGGGTCAACTTGGGGACCCCATGGAGCCACTTTGGAAGGAAAATGACATTAATATCTTTTTATTTAATGTTAAAATAAAAATGACACAAACATGAGTTTTTTTACTAAAACAATTTTTACATGGGGATATAAAATTCATATTTTTTTAATATAAATAGTCATTGTAAAGATAAAAATATTTCCTACATCATAGTATTTTTTTATAATTTTTATACATTAAATAAATTTAATTATTTATGACATCATGATGATGCAGCGATTACCTCCTTAATAAAGGATTTAAATAAAATTAAAAGATAATGTTAAAACTAAATCTTACACTTGTCAAAGACCTATTGAATGAGTATCCTTCGAACCCTTATCACCATATCCTCGAAATATATCAATGTGGGACCTTTAAAATCCGAAACTCATTTGGAAATTAAGTAACCTTTTATACCTTTCCAAAAGTGCCCCCCCTCTCCTCTTATAAAAGGCCCCCACCTCTACCTCCATGCCCAAACATCCAAAGCCTTTAACTCGTCCAACCCCTGACCATTTTGTCTCTCCACATCCCTATATAACTCTTAGAAGCCTCACTTTGGGCAAACATCTTCCCAAGGAAGCCTTTGAGCTCAAATCAAAAAGAGTTACCCGATTTAAAGGTATTGTCTTCTATTTTGTTCTTATGTTTTATTATGCTTCTCCAACCCCCTAAACTATTTTTATTATTTTATTTTGTAAACAAAATAGTATAATCCATATAATAGGATGTTTTTATAAGAAGTATTCAAGAAACAATTGCACACACCTACATCTAATTGTTAAAGAACATACTGTTTCTGTGGATGGCGAATTTCTGCCTCACGAAACGATGATTGTTTAACACTCATATAACACCTTCAAAGGAGGCCATTAAGATGTCACTATATTTATATATGATATATAATATGTTTATGTTTTACTTAATCTTCTGTATTATTCATTTATGGCATAAATTTATGGTTTCCATTATGGGTAAACGCGATATCTTCATTTTAAGAAGTGCGGACTACCGCCCCCTCAAAGTGATTTGATTCGTTAATTCCATATGTGGGATGTATAAAGGATGTAATTAATGATATTATATATGATATTATAATGGAACTATAATATACCTTTATATCATTATGATTCCATTACATAAAATAGGAAATAGAAATTAAAGTAGTGTTCATGCGTACATACGGCTTACCGTCTCCATGAACGTTGCATTTCATTTCATACCTCTAAACGTTATGTAATATTATTAATGCATGTATATACAAGATATATATGATATATATGATATCTACATCATGATTATAACTCTGGATCTAATGGATACATGAACAACGTGTAATTATAAAGAGTTTATTTTTTTTGACTCAAGTACCAATGATTGTTAAAACGACCGTTATTAACTTAAATAATTACATAGTGTTCATGACATGGTAATAAGTGATATAAAAGGAAAAATGAACTTGAAAAAGGTTCTTAAGAAAGTATAAATTAACTCAGGTTTATTATTCAGGACATTAATGAACGATCGAGTCAAGTCGGACCCGAGGTATGGGACTTCGTCTCAATCACCTTTCATTGAGGCATGTTTTGTTTTATACACAACCTTCTTTTATGCGGTGTATAAAAACCTTTGAAATTTACATTTATCCAAAAGGATTATTTTTACGAAGTGTTTTACTAAATGAAAAAAGGGAATGTTTTGGTCGTACCTCTGCGGCGACAACGACTTCTCCACCGCCGTGACCATTATTTGATTTTCGGCTTCCTCTACAAGCCATACATTTTTTTAGAAGAAAAATAAATACCATGTTTTACTTTTCATTTATTTTGGTATTGAAAATGGTTTTGATAAGGTTTTTATTATATCAATGTTTTGTATTGATACCTTGTGATTGAAATGTGGAAATGTTATGTTTCCTTTATGCATGTTTTATGTGATACGATTATGTTATGGTTCTTGGGAATTATTATGAAGACGGGTGGTTCTGTGATAAAATAAAGGTGGGTGAGCCCGATATAGCTCTCCAATTCATTGGGTAATGCGAAGGAGGTAAACGTTAAGGATTCTCCGAAGAGATTTAGGGAATATACTGTGATGGGTATTCCAAACGTAACCAAGAGGGTTACTCACTACGTAAGAATGTTATGAATGCCTCAAGTTACCTTTATGTCTTATGATTTATATGATTTATTCATGATTTGATGATGTCTGTTAAAGTTCTTTTGTTTTATGATTGGAGTATGATTTCATTGATTCTTATGTATACATGTACTCATGTTTCCATTCCATATTTTTATATCCCTTATTGAGCTTTTTATGCTCATCCCATGTTTTTGAAATGTTTTTCACAGGTCAAGGGAAAGGTACATGATATGATGATAGTGTCAAGGAAGTGTCAAGAAAGAATCCATGTTTTATTTTAAATATGTTTCTGTTGATGGAAAAAATGAATACTATCTTTTATGTATCCACTTTTTTTAAATGTGGAATGTAATGCAAGTTTTATGATCTAATTATCTAAAACTCTAAACCTGAAAAGATCCTCAATTTGTAATCTTGTAATAACTCAAGATTAAGTAAGGATTAAGGATGAGGCCTTATAGTTGGAATCAGAGGTCAGTTTAGATAACATTAGGAGTTATAATTATATTAAATGATTATCCAAAAATATTTTTTATGGTCAAATTGAAATGATATATAATTTGAAGATTACCATGTTGCTTCATCTAAGACATGTTTGTTAAGAATGGTTTTTCATAGAGGAAACAGAACAGATTTTCTGGGAAGGCATACAGAGGAAATGACCTATCAAAATAGTATCCTGATATGGTCAGAATCAGAACTAAACAGTTTGTTGCAGTGATGGATCAGTTGACTCAGGTGAAAAATGTTGGTTATTTTTATTGATTTTATTTTGGTGTTTTCGAAAAGTAAAGAGGAGCATGAAAGACATTTAAGGGTTAATTTTCAAACCATAAAAGAAAAGAAATTGTATGGGAAATATTGCAAGTGTGAGTTTTGTTTGCAACAAATTTCTTTCCATGGTCACATTGTTTCTAAAGATGGGATAACCATTGATCCTGCAAAAAAAGGATGTGGAATAATGGACAAGACCAAAAAATGTAACTGAGATTCGTAGCTTCCTTGGTTTGGCAGGATATTAGCGAAGGGTTGTTAGAAATTTTTTACGTTTATCTAGTCCAATGAATAAGCTAACTCGGAAGATTGTAAAGTTTATCTGGATAAAAGAATGTGATGATTGTTTTCAGGAACTAAAAAGAAGATTGGTGGATGCTCCAGTTTGGACCTACCTTCCAGGAATGGGGAGTTTTTTTATCTACAATGATGCTTCATTGAAAAGACTTGGTTTCATACTAATACAAAATGATCAGGTAATTGCCTATGCTTCACATCAGGAAAATTATCCTACACATGATTTGGAAATAGCTGTTGTTGTATTCGCTTTAAAAATTTGGAGGAATCATTGGTATGGAGTAAAGTGTGAAATATATACCGATCACAAAACATAAAGTATATATTCACTCAGAATGAATTAAACATTAGATAGAGGAGATATCTAAAATTAATCATGGATTATGATTGTACAATTCATTACCATCCAGGAAAAGCAAATAAAGTGGTTGATTCTTTGAGTCGAAAGAGTAATGCTTCATTAACAACGTTGCGTTTGGAACGTGATCCCTTGATTAAGGATTTGATGAAATTTGGCATAGAAGTTGTTGGTGCCGAATGTCCTTATGTTTTTTTTCAGGTATCAGTGAAATATTCTCTATCAGACAGAATCACGCAAGCACAGAAGTAACATAGTGAGTTGCAGAAAAAGGTAGAGCTGGTTTAGAAAGGTAAGTGTCCTGAATTCAACATTGATAATGATTGTGTTTTGAGATTTTGGAAGAGATTGTGTGTGCCTTGTTATTCACAATTGAAGAGAGATTTGTTATGTGAAGCTTATATGTCTCCATTTTCACTTCATCCTGGCAGTACTAAGATGTACAGAGATCTTCAGGAGTATTACTGGTGGGATGGAATGAAAAGAGATACTGCTGATTTTACTGTGAAGTGTTTGACTTGTCAAAAGGTTAAAGCAGTGCAGAAGTTACCGAAAGGGATTCTTTCTCCTTTACCAGTGCCAGAGTGGAAATGTGAATATATATCCATGGACTTTGTTGTGGGATTGATGAAGACATCTCGAGGTTCACTTCTATCTTTTGAAAAGGCCTTCAGAAGTCATTGGGTACTGAATTAAATTTTAGTACAACTTTTCATCCTCAATCAGATGGGAAATCAGAATGAACAATTCAAACTTTGGAAGATATGCTATGTGCTTGTTCGATGGATTATCATGGAAGTTGGGACCAACATCTTTCTTTGGTTTAGTTTTCATATAATAACAGTTTTCATTCCAGTATACAGATGGCACCATTTGAGGCGTTATATGGGAAGTGGTGTCGAACTCTAGCTTTCTGGGATGAAGTGGGTGAATGGAACCGGATGGGACCATAATTGGTTGAATATTTTGTAGAAAAAGTTCAACTGATACAGAAACACATGAAAACAGCTTAGAGAAGGCAGAAGAGTTATGAGGATAATCGGTGGAAGGATCTATCTTTTTAGGTAGGTGATCATGTTTTTATCAAAGTATCACCATAGAAATGTGTGATGTGATTTGGTAAGAAAGGAAAGTTGAGTCCAAGGTTCATTGGACCATATGAAATTCTGGTGAAAGTTGGATCAGTTGCTTACCGAGTGTCTTTACCTCTGTGTTTATCTCAGGTACACAATGTTTTTCATGTTTCGATATTGAGAAAGTATATTCCATATTCATATCATGTTTTGAGCCCAGAGGTAGTTTAGTTGGAAGAGAATCTCTCTTATGAAGAACAGCCAGCCCATATTCTTGACCGAAGAGAGAAAGTGTTGCGAAATATGGTAATTCATCAGGATAGTTTTGTGGAAAAACCATATGGTTGAAGAGGCAATGTGGGAATCTGAAAATTCTATGAGGGATTAATAACCCAACTTGTTTTGATAAATAAATAAATTGGGAGGACACAATATCCAAAAGGGGGGAAGGATGTAACACCCCAGGTAAATAAAGAATAAAGCATTTTCATTTTTATTAATATTTACGAATTAAATATTAATTTTACTTTAATGGGGTTTCTGTGTTTGATTGCATACCCGATACGCAACAAAGTGTTTCTTTAAAAACATATGTTGCACACTAGTAATAAAATAATATTATTTTAAATGGTAGTAAACACGTAGCTGTTGTATTGGCGAGAATGAATATAAATAACTAAAATATGATTATATATGTTTGTTAAATATTTTTACATTTATCTAATAAATGATAAAGTCTTAAAATACGAAAAGAATTCAATTTTAGGCATATATACTATAACATTAAATAATGGCCGACTTATCTCCTATTGATGGCGAACCTTCTATTAAAATAGTTTTGTTCACTCTTATAAATTCTATTGGACCAAATAAAATTCTTCTATTGAATAGGGACATCAAAATTTACTTTGTGTAAATTTTTGGTATTTTTCCAATAATGTTCATTTTTTAATGAATAGTGAAAACTGTTGTATTTTTATTCAAAACCTCCTTTTAATATAATTTATTTATATTATTATATTATCTTTTGAGTTGGTTTTAAAGTGCAATTATAATATATTTTTTCCATTTAATCCAATAGTGGTAATTGGAATTAATTTCACTTTGATATTGAACATAAACAAGTGTCAATCTTTTGATACTTATTGTTTCATAAAAACACGCTATTTGCTCTGACAACTGGAATTAATTATTAAATTAATTAATGTAACTAATAGGTTTTGAATTTTTTAAAATAGACATAATTTTTGAATTCAAAATATCAAATATAGATTAGGGTGATGTTTTGGTATTTTTCTGAAAAACATCAATTTTTTATGAATAGTACAACCACTAAGTGGTATATAAAAAAACTGCTTTTTCTTTTAAATGAAAATTTACCACCTATGTGTTTTGAATTTCAAATATCCGATATACATGGTTGTCATTAAGAAGTAAAATTTGGTTCAATTGGATTATAATAATTTTTTTGGTGAATAGTAACTTTTAAGTTTATTAATCACGATTATAGGTAATTAGTGTAATTTAAGGTAAGAATAATGTTTTAATAATATGAAATGAACTTGATACATGTCCTAACCTTATTGGATGTGTCATGGCCGACTAAGAAAATCCATGGGTCAACTTGGGGACCCCATGGAGCCACTTTTGAAGGAAAATGACCATAATATCTTTTTATTTAATGTTAAAGTAAAAATGACACAATCATGAGTTTTTTTACTAAAACAATTTTTACATGGATTTATAAAAGTAATATTTTTGACTATAAATAGTCATTGGAAATCTACAATGATTTCCTACATCATAGTATTTTTTTTATAATTTTTATACATTAAATAAATTAAATTATTTATGACATCATGATGATGCAGCAATTACCTCATTAATAATGGATTTAAATAAAATGAAAAGATAATATTAATGCTATAAAATACACTTGTCAAAGACCTATTGGATGAGTATATTTAGAACCCTTATCACCTTATCCTCGAAATAAATCAATGTGGGACCGTTAAAATCTGAAACTCATTTGAAAATAAAGTATCCTTTTATACCATTCCAAGAGTGCCCCTCCTCTCCTCTTATAAGAGGCCCCCATCTCTACCTCCTTACCCACACTTCCAAAGCCTTTGGATCGGCCAACCCCTGCCAATTTTGTCTCTCCACATACCTATCTAACTCTTAGAAGCCTCACTTTGAGCATAAGTCTTCCCAAGGAAGCCTTTGACCTCAAATCAAAAAGAGTTACCCGATTTAAAGGTAGTTTCTTCTATTGTATTCTTATGTTTTATTTTGCTTCTCCAACCCCATAAACTCTTTTTATTCATTTATTTTGTAACAAAACTAGTATCTTACATATACTAGGATTTTTTCATAAGAAGTATTAGAGCTTCACTTGCACACACCTACATCTAATTGTTAAAGAACATACTGTTTCTGTGGATAGTGAATTTCTGCCTCACGAAACGATGATTGTTCAACACTCATATAACACCTTCAAGGGTGGCCATTGAGATGTCACTATATTTATATATGATATATAATATGTTTATGTTTTACCTAATCTTCTGTATTTTTCATTTATGGCATACCTTTATGGTTTCCATTATGGGTAAATGCGATATCTTTATTTTAAGAAGTGCAGACTACCGCCCACTCAAAGTGATTTGATTCGTTAATTTAATATGTGGGATGTATAAAGAATGTAATTAATGATATTATATATGATATTATAATGGAATTATAATATACCTTTATATCATTATGATTCCATTCTATAAAATAGGAAATAGAAATGAAAGTAGCGTTCAAGCATACGTACGGCTTACCGTCTCCATGAACGGTGCATTTCATTTCTTACCTCTAAACATTATGTAATATTATAAATGCATGTATATACTGGATATAGATGATATATATGATATCTACATCATGATTATAACCCTGGATATAATGGATACATGAACAACATATAATTATAAAGACTTTATTTTTTTGACTCAAGTATCAATGATCGTTAAAACGACCGTTATTAACTTAAATAATTACAATGTTTTCCTGACTTGTTATTAAGTGATATAAAAGTAATAATGAACTTGAAAAAGTTTTTTAAGCAAGTAGAAATTAACTCAGGTTTATTATTCAGTACATTAAAGAATGATCGAGTCAAGTCGGACCCGATGTATGGGACTTCGTCTCAATCTCCTTTCATTGAGGCATATGTTGTTTTATACACAACATTCTTTTATACCGTATATAAGACCCTTTGATATTTACGTTTATCCAAAAGGAATATTTTTACGAATCATTTTACTAAATGAAAAAAGGGAATGTTTTTTTCGTACGTTTGCAGCAACAACGACTTCTCTGCCGCCGTGACCATTATTTGAGTTTCAGCTTCCTCTACAAGCCATACGTATTTTTAAAAGAAAAATAAATACCATTTTTTACTTTTCTTTTATTTTGGTATTGAAAATGTTTTTCATAATTATTTTTTATATCAATGTGTTTTATTGATATCTTGTGATTGAGATGTGGAAATGTTATGTTTCCTTTCAGCATGTTTTATGTGATACAATTATGTTATGGTTCTTGGGCATTGTTATGAAGATGGGTGGTTCAGTGATAAACTAAGGGCGGGTGAGCCCGATATAGCTCTCCAATGCATTGGGTAATGCGAAGGAGGTAAACGTTAAGGTTTTTCCGAAGAGATTTAGGGAATATATTGTGATGGGTATTCCAAACGTAACCAAAAGGGTTACTCACTATGTAAGAATGTTATGAATGCCTCAAGGTACCTTTATGTATTATGATTTCTATGATTTATTCATGATTTGATGAGGTATGTTAATGTTCTTATGATATATGAGTACTGTATGATTTCATTGATTCTTATGTATACATGTACTCATGTTTTCATTCCATATTTTTATATCCCTTACTAAGCTTTTTATGCTCATCCCATGTTTTTGAAATGTTTTTCATAGGTCAAGGGAACGGTACATGATACGATGATAGTGTCAAGGAAGTGTTAAGAAAGACTCTATGTTTTATTTTAAATATGTTTCTATTGATGGGAAAATTAATACTATCTATTACTTATCCACTTTGTTTAAATGTGGAATCTAATGCAAGTTTTATGATCTCATTTTCTAAAACTCTAAACCTGAAAGGATCCTCAATGTGTAATCTTGTAATAACTCAAGATTAGGTATGGTTTAAGGCTGGGGCCTTATATTTTTTCCAAGAGGAAAATATTACTATTCATCTAATGCACGTTAATGATTTCATCATCAAACCAAAAAATATGTTTACTTGACTCTTCAGTGGATTAAAACCAATATGTTAAAAAAAATTACCAAAAGATAAATTCATATATATGAATAAATCATTTGATGTGATATCAGGGTGTAAATGGATATTGTTTTTACTGATCAAAATCAGTTCTTGGTGTAACACCCCACGATTTCATAGTACGTTATTTCTTCAAAGTAATTCAATAACTTGCACTATACGCAACACTGTGTTCTAGCACACCATGACTTACCAAACTAGCCATTCAAAAGCGGTTATGAATAGTATTAACTGAAAATTGGACTATATATATGATCCTTATAATTTGAAAATCCATATAATGAGTTTCTTAGACATAATGTAAGTAAAAATACATTTTTTTCAGATAAAATAAGTACTTTTTTAATGCAGTTTTACCGCCTTTTAATGGAGAAGCCTTTTAAAATCAAATATTTGAAACTTTCATATATTCAGTTTGACAACATTAATTTCTTTTTTAGAATTGGGACATAGTAATTTACTTTCAATAAATTTTTGGTGTTTTTCTGATAACTTTCATATTTTGATGAATAGTGAAATTTACTAAATTTTAATTAAAAACAACTTTTTTAATTGAAATAATTTATACTGATAAAATTTATATTTGAGTGGTTTTAAATAATATTTAGAATATATTTTTACCATTTAATCCAATGTTGGTCATTGGACATAATTTCACATTTAAACCGGACATAAACAACTGTCAATCTTTTGATAGTTATTGTTTCTTAAAAGCATGCTTTTTTGACAATAGAAATTAATTTTAAATTAATAAATGAAACTTCTATGTTTTGAATTTTTTAAAATAGACTTCATTTTTGGATTTCGAATATCAAAATTAGCCTAGGGTGAATTTTTTGTATTTTTCTGAAAACTTTCAATTTTTGATGAATAGTGACAAACACTGAGTTATTATTTAAAACCGACTTTTTATTTAAATAATAATTTAAATTGTTTAAATTTATTTTAGTTTAAAATAGATATATAATACCTATATAAATTCAATGTAATTCATTTGAGTCAGTTTATAATAATTTTAGATATATAAAAAATTTTATCGAACTTTTTGCTGTCTTTTACCCAACTCCTAAGAGTTTTTGCGAATTCACATTAAACATAATTTTACCGCTTATGTGAGATGAATTTAAAAAATCTGAGAGTCGCAGTTAATATCATGGAGTAAAATGTAGTTCAATGAGATGAAAATAATTTTTGGTGAATATTAACTTTTTACTTTAATTTACCACAGTTAAAAGTAAATAGGGTAATTAAGGGTAAAAATGATATTAATATTACCCTCAGACATGTCCTAATTATATTGGACACGTTTATCTCGACCAAAAACAAACGTAGGAATAAAATATTATCATTTAGATCCACTTGGATTATATTAGGACATTTATTATTATCTAATTCAAAGAAGATTTAAAAGAGATAAAATCAAAGTTTAATAACTAAAACATTTTTAATATAGGATTTTACATAAGATAAATATGATTATAAATATTAATTAGAATAATAAAAACATTCCCTACATCATGGTATTTAATTTTTAATTTTTAGACATTAAAAAAATAAATTTATTTATGACACAATGATGATGCAATAATTACCTTATTCATGAAAGAATCAAATATATGGTATTATAAATATTAAAATAAAGATAATTTGAAAGTTTTTATGACATCCACGAATTTTCTAGGTGAATATGACATGTTATGAATGATCCAATGTATTTTTTTTGAAGTAATAATGTGGTTATTTTAACAAAAAACAAATAACAAATAGTGTTATAATTGACATAAAATGCTTTTTCAAGGAAATATTATATTATTAATTGATATAATGGTTTTAAAAATATAAGGTTCGGCCAAAAGACTTATATAATAATATATATGAAATTAAATAACCAACTGAGATTCGATTGGCAGTATATGTTATATTTATTAACCATATAGTGTAAGAATAAAATAAGACACTGTAAAAGTTATATTATTTGACTTACAATAAAATCTAAATGATAAGGTTAAAATGGTAACACAAACTAGTCTAAAACCTATTGGTTGAGTTGTTTTTGACCTATCCACACCTTTGACTTTAAATAAACAACTTTTGAGGCATTAGTAACCGAATATGAATTTATTATAAAATAGTATTTTATGTTTTTCCTATGGTGCCCCTCACCCCTTTTATAAAAGGGCTCTCCCCCTTCTCTCTAATTCACACCATATAAGTAATATGGATTGGCCAAACCCTAATAAAATAATCTCTCAAATATCCTCCCTTCAACCTAGATTCCTTATTTTGATCATAATTCCATCCCAAAGAGCCCTTTTGATCAAATCAAAAGGAAGAACCCGAAGAAGAGGTAATGATTTCACCACCCTCTTTCAAGTTTCTTTCTTCTTCCACTTCCTTTTTCTTTGTTGTTTCCACTCTAAAATGATAAATCCAGAATATTCTATATACTGTGATGTTATTATATGTATGGAACAACCAAATTAATTATTCTATCAACCCTTTGAATGACATGTCACCATACGTGCGTACGTACGGCTTACCGTCTACACGTCATGGTGTAATTGTTATTCAATACAATATTATTTGGATGGGTATAATAATGATGTGTATTTGATAAATATGACATGATAAGGATTGTGTATATATTATATAACATCCAATTATATATTATATTAATACCAAAAGAATGATATTTTCGCTCGTGCGTACGTACAGATTACCGTCTCCACGATGAAATGAGATTCATTTTCAAGGTCACCATTCATCGACGATTATAAAAATATATATTACTAATAATTATGTAATATATTACATTATAATGCTACTGGATATATATATATATATATATTTATATATATAAGTATTTATGTACTTACATATATCTTATTTACTTACTTCCGTTCAATACTATATGAAAACGGAAACAGCGTTTATGCGTACGTACGAACTACCTTCTCCATAAACGGTGTTTTCCATTTCATATATAATTTTATTATAAATTTTATATTCAAAATATATATGATAAATAAATCATTTTTTATATTCTGGAAGTACTTAAATCATTATCTATGTGATACAATCAAGAGTAACAAGTTAAAAAATGTACGATAAAGAAAGCGATTAATACCCGAAATATTTATATAACAAGGAAATTATTATTAGATGGGTAGTATAAAGTCACAAATGAATAATGTATGATATCATAAATTATATTATGGTTCATGAATAATTTAATAACATACTATATTCTTCATATAGGAGGCTAAACGTACCATCGACTAAAGAAAAGTGTTTAGTAAGGGGTTTTCATCTCACTCCTTATTCCCGTGAGATTCATGTCATATTACCACTATTACCTTTTGGGTGGTGTATGTACTTCCCATAATTGTATTATTTATGTAACAAAATTTAATTTATGTGTATTTACAAATTAATTTTATGATACCTCTTTCATGGGGTGTATGTTTCATAAGTTACCAAATTGTGAAGGGTTTATTTCACAATTTCTTCATTATCTGAGATTGTTTATACGTAATTACCTACTGGGACCTCTTTATCATCCACATACATGTTTCATAAAAATTTATTTCTAAACATTCTTACTATTTTATATAATATGGGTTAATTTCATTTTTACCCTTGTTTACCTTTTATAAGAACCTTATAAAGGAATCTTTCTGTCGTTTTCCAAACAAGGTCCTTTTTAACCTTTTCGAAAGAATTTATGTTAGAGTGTATTTTTTAACTTATATGGTTGGAGTGGCTATTTTCCACCATTTTAAATTCTTCGAAGCTTCCCTTACAATCTTATAAGAATATTTTCATAGTAAATGATTTCTTTTAAAATTATATGACTTTTAAATGTTTTTAATATTTATCTTCCTAAATATTTTTATTTGATGTCCATGTTTTCAAAATGATTTTAAGGATTTATTAATATGCAAATGAATTTTATGAAATTTTATTTATTTTCAAAAGATTCAAAGTGGTATGGGACACTTTGATTCAAAAAAATCTCTTTTAAATTACTTCCTTTATAAATGAATGACTCTTTAATGATTTCAAAAAAGAGATAGTTCTCTCAAATAGTTTTTATTTCATCTATGTCAACATCCTTTGATGGATTTTATGCTTATTTGACCTTGAGTTATTAGGATTTTAATAATCCATATTGTATTTAAGGTTTTCTGATATTTTTGACTATGGATGACTTATTTTCATTCCATTAATAGTTTATGATTAGTGTTTGGGAATTCTGCATGCTAGTTTTAATAGGAATGTTTATGTGATATTTCATCCTATTTTTAAGAAGAATGTGTTGGACTATTATGTTCTGGGTTGGGGACCAGTAAAATTAAGCCCTCCGGGTTGGGGTCCGGTTACAGCAGACCCTCCGGGTTGGTGTCTGGTTATTATAGGCACTCCGTGTTGGTGTCCTGTTATTAATGTCACTCTGTGTTGGTGTCCGGTTATTAGAGGCACTTCAGGTTGGAGTCCTATTACAGAGGCTCTCTAGGTTGGGTTCCGGTTACTGTTTTCCCATAGGTATTGGCATAAGGCCTTGACACAGAAATCAATGTTCGGCATTATGCATTCCATTGTTATGAAAGTGGTTATTGATATTATAAGTCATTATTCGATTAAAAGAATATCCATGTGATTAATTAAATTGCATTAATTCATTTTATCATTTCCATATTATGATGAAGTTCATGTTTAAAATGTTATTGTTTTGGTTATACATTGCCTTAAATGTTTATGATTATTTATGAAAGTTTCTGATGTATTGTTTTCCTTATTGAGCATCTGAGATCACCCATTTTATGTTTTATTTTTCCTAGGATTCCAAGAAGTGTATTGTGATTGATATGCAGGGTTAAGCCAAGGTAATAATGGCGTTCGTGATGGATTATTTATGATACCTTGTATGTTATGAAGTGTAATGTAAAACTCTTGTATGTAATATATTTTCCATGACCGGTAAACTAATAGGTCCTTCAGGACTTGATTCCTTGTAATCATTCCAATGTATTAAAATAATGCACCGACTCTGTGTAACTGGGGTCAGGGCATTACAGTTGGTATTCGAGGAAGTTTAGAAATAACCTTGTAAGCTAGATTTAGATAAACTCTAATTAGATCACATATCCCTAAGATAAACTTTGAGGATTAGTATATAATAAATTCCTATAATTTTTCTATTGTAGAGATTTTTTAGTTTTCTGAGCAGTACATCCCTGTCTGGATACGAGTAGGTAGAGGTGGCTCTAGAATAGATGTACGTAGGGGTAAAACATGAAAATACCGCTTTGAGCTAGACTCGAACGGGAACTGGTGCACGACAACGGACCCTGCTGCACTCTTGGTTACGATACTCCCGGGGGATATGCTTTGGATAATTCTCATTTCCTTTACAAACCATTATGAATGGTTTGTGA
Source organism: Viscum album (assembly GCA_963277665.1). NCBI lineage: Eukaryota > Viridiplantae > Streptophyta > Magnoliopsida > Santalales > Viscaceae > Viscum > Viscum album. Next base: position 2,047,367,681 of record OY728142.1, read on the forward strand.
TTATATACTTCTTCAAAGAAGTCATTATTATGATTATGGATTATATCCCTAAACTATTTAATTTAGGTTATGTTTTTTACAAGTTTGGGATTAGGTATTGTTATTCACAAACTAATCAAGTGTATGCCATTGTTTAGAAATGGCGCTCAGAAGAAGGAATGAGAACTCCACCAATATGAATGATCCAAAGAGTAAGTAAGATCATATCGTTCACGGTCTTAAGCCCAAATTTAGAAGAGAAATAGTCTCCCATGTATTATCATCATATGTAGAAATAGAATCATGTGTTGATAAGATAAGTAAAGAATTCTTGGAGTCCTATGGCTTTGAAGGAAAGCCAAAGAAAGAAATGATGGTAGAGAGAAGGAAAAATAAAGGGAAGAAGGTAATGAAGGATTTTACCATATGTGATAAATGTGGAAAGAATCACCTTGGAAAATTCTTAAAGGGAATGACAGTATGTTATATGTGTGAAGAAATAAGACACCAAGTACGTGACTGAAATGGTAAGAAATGGGTTTCAATTGTACAATGCATTATCTGCAAGGAGTTTAGACACTACACGAACTAATGTCCCAGTCATCAGACTATTCCGCAAATTATGCTATTGGCTAATAATCAAGTTATGATACTACCACACATGAAGAGGAATGACTAGTGTTCTTATGTTATTATTTGGGAATTATTTCATTGAAGTGTTGTATCAATGATGTCCTGGAAATAAATAATGATTGTACTGCAGTACTTTTTCATTGAAGATTTGAGATTTTATGGTACTATGAAAAGTGACCCTACAACGAGTTAATTTTTTAGGAAAATATATGTTTGAGAGAAAGATAAACCATAATATGGTTCGAATACTGAGGTAGTAATTTTGGAATAATACATGATTGATTTTGATAAATTATATTGGATATTCTTTATTACATTGAAACTGATTAATGATTTGTATATTCCATCATTGTTGGAGTTTACAACATTATTGGATAGAAAGAGTATATCCAGTATTATATAAGGAATGAGGGATCATGAATGTAATCAATAATGTTTTATGGCAATTCAGGATGTTGCGGTGTTTTAAAAGAATACATGATGAAGGTGTTCACATGTTATTACGTGGAAAAAATGATCTTAATTGTGTTTAAATTCCTTATAAATTTTGGGCGGTGAGTATGGAAATACGTATTTTGGAAAAGTCTAGTTTGAAATTATTTTTGGATTTCCATAAAAAGGAAAACCCAAGGTCGGGCGGCAACCCGTCGCGTCCGGCAAGGCCGCGAGACTTGAACCCACAACCGAAGGGCGACAAGGGTGTATCACCTACCACTGCCCCACATGATGTCCTGGATTGAATAATGTAATTTTTTAAATGGTCTAGTAGATTAATTATAAATTCGTTTTTGGAACCCTATACGAATATGATAAATAGATTTTTTTTATTGCAATTATCTTTTACAGTGAACGACGAGTTTGTGGTAGAATTTAGTTAAAGGATGGAACTCTACTTGTCAAGTATATATATATATTTATATTTATTCTCCTATTTTATGAAGAAATAAATTCTTAAACTTTAGGTAAGGTATATTAAAATGAAAAATGTGTTATCCTAATACCTTTCATTTTTTTGAACCGATGGTATTTTAAATCATCATATTTTGGTGGATTTGAGGCCCACAATTTCACAATTGTTTGTGATTGATGAACTCAATAACTCCCTATAAATATTTACGTTTTTCAACTAATTATATATATCTAATTTCCACAAATTTTCTCCTAATCAAGATCATAATTTGGTGGTGACCCTTTCATTTAACTTTTCCTCTTATTAAAACTAAATTTTATTAACCTAATTTCTGATGTGGGTTGTCGGAAAGGTATTTTCTATTTTCGACCTTTTATTTTTGAAAAATAATTTCAAATTGATAAGACGTAATTTATTGAAGGAGGGAATAATGTAAGACCCCATGATTTCATAGTATGTTATTTCTTCAATATAATTCAATAAATGAACTACACACAACACCGATTTCTAGCACACCATGACTTACCAAACTAGTTGTTCAAAAGCGGTTATGAATTGTATTAACTGAATATTGAACTATATATATAATCATTATAATTTTAGAATCTATATAATGAGTTTCTTAGACATAATTTAAGAACAAATACATTTTTTTCTAATAAAATAATTATTTTTTAAAATGCAATTTTACCGCCTTTTAATGGCGAAGGCTATTTAAATATAATATTTGAAAAATTTATATATTCAGTTTGACAAAAAATCTTTTTTTATAATTGGGACATAAGAATTTAGTTTCTATAAAAATTTTGTGTTTTTATGATAACTTTCATATTTTAATAAATACTGAAAATTACTAAATTATATTTAAAAACAACTTTTTAAATTGAAAAAATTAATAGGGATAGATTTTGAATTTGATTTTTTTAAATTATATATATAATATATTTTTACCATTTAATCCATTTTGGTCATTGGACATAATTTCACATTTAAACCGGACATAAACAAGTGTCAATCTTTTGATAATTATTGTTTCTTAAAAACACGCATTTGGTTTTCACAACGGGAATTAATTTCAAATTAATAAATGAAAAATATATGTTATGAATTTGGTAAAATAGGCATCATTTTTGGATTTGGAATATTGAAATTACCCTAGGGTGAATTTTTGGTATTTTTCTGAAAACATTCAATTTTTGATGAATAGTGAAAAACACTTAGTTATTATTTAAAACTGATGTTTTATGTAAATAATAATTTATTTTAATTAAATTTATTTTAGGTCAAAATATATACATAATACCTATATATATACAATGTAATTCATTGGATTCAGTTTTTAATAATTTTAAATATATAAATATTTTTATCATTCTTTTTACCGTCTTTTACCCACCTCCTAGGAGCTTTTGCGAATTCACATAAAACATAATTTTTCTGCTTTTGTGAGATGAATTTCAAAAATTTGATAGACATAGTTAATATCAATAAGTCAAATGTGGTTCAATGAGATGAAAAAAATTTGGTGAATAGTAACATTTTTACTTTTATTTATCACGGTTAAAAGTAAATAGGGTAATGAAGGGTAAAAATGATATTAATATTACCCTCACACATGTTCTAATTCTATTGGACAAGTTTATCTCGACCGAAAACAACCTTAGGAATAATATATTATCATTTAGGTCCACATGGATTAGATTTGGACATTTATTATTATTTAAATCAAAGAAGAGTTAAAAGAGTTAAAATCAATGTTTAATAACTAAATCATTTTTAATATAGGGGTTTATATGAAATAAATTCGAATATAAATATTCATTAGAATAATAAAAATATTTCCTAGATCCTGAAATTTTATTTATAATTTTTGGACATTAAATAAATAAATTTAATTATGACACAATGATGATACCGTAATTACATTATTCATGAATGAATCAAATAAATGGTATTATAAATATTAAAATAAATATAATTTCAAAGTTTTTATGACATCCAAGAATTTTCTAGGTGATTATTACATGTTAGTATTGATTCAATGTATTTTCTTTATGTAATCATGTTGTTATTTTAACAAAAAACAAATACCAAATAGTGTCAAAATTGACATAAAATGGTTTTTAAAAGAAATATTATATTATTAATTAATATAATGGTCCTAAAAATTGATGGATCGTCCAAAAGACTTATATAATAATATATATGACATTAATGAACCAATTGGGGTTCTATTGGAAAATATAGTATGTTTATTTACCATATAGTGTAAGAATACAAGAAGACACGGTAAAAGTTAAATTATTTAACTTAGAGTTAAATCTAAATGATAAGGATTAAATGTTTATATAAACATGTATAAAACCTATTGGTAGAGTTGTTTTAGACCTATCCACGCCTTAATCTTTAAATAATAAACTTTTTATCCATTATAAACCTAATATGAATTTATTATAAAATAATATTTTATGTTTTTCATAAGGTGCCCCTCACCCGTCTTATAAAAGGGCACTCACCCTTATCTTTAATTCACACCTTCTAAGCCCTTTGGCTCAGAAAAACCCTTCCCAAATACCCTCTCTACTATCCTCCCTTCAACCTAGAGGCCATAGATTGATCAGAAATACTACCTAATGAGCCCTTTTGATCAAATCAAAAAGAAGAACCCAAAGAAGAGGTAATTATTTCACCAATCTCGTTCAAGTTCCTTTATTATTCCAATTCATTTTTCTTTGTTGTTTCCATTATAAAATAATAATTCCATTATATTCTATATACTGTGATGTTATTATAATTATGGAACAACCAAATTAATTATTATATCCACCCGTTGAATGACATGTCACCATACGTGCGTACGTACGACTTACCGTCTCCACGTCGTGGTGTAATTGTTATTCAATACATTATTATTTGGATGGGTATAATAATGATTATTATTTGATTAATATAACATTATAAGGATTCTGTATATATTTTATACCATCAAATTATATATTATATTAATATGAATATAATGATATTTTCTCTCGTGCGTACTTACAGATTACCGTCTCCACGACGTGATGTGATTCATTTCCAAGTTCACCATTCATCGACGATTATAAAAATATATTTTACTAATAAGTATGTAATATATGAAATAATAATGCTACTGGAGATATATATATTTTTATATATAAGTATTTATGTTCTTACATATATCTTATTCACTTACTTTCGTTCAATACTATATGAAAACGGAAACAACGTTTATGCGTATGTACAGACTTTCGTCTGTATAAAATGTGTTTTCCATTTCATATATACGTCTATTATAAATTTTTATATTCTAAATATAAATATATGATAAATAAATAATGTTTTATATTATATAAGTATTTAAATCATGATCTATGTGATACAATCAAGAGTAACAAGTTAAAACACTTACAATAATGAAAATGATTATTACCTGAAATATTAATATAACATGGAAATTATTATTAAATGGGTAGTATAAAGTCATAAATGAATAATGTATGATATCATAAAATATTAATATTGTTCTAGTATAATTTAATAACATAAAATATTCTTCATACAAGAGGCTAAACGTACCCTAGACTAAAGCAAAGTGCAATGCAAGGGGTTTTCATCTCACTCCTTTTCCCGTGAGATTCATGTCATATTGCCACAATTACTTTTTGTGTGGTTTATTTAATTCCCATAATAGTATTATTTATGTAATACACATTAATTTATGTGTATTTACATATTCATTGTATGATTCCTCTTTCATGGGGTGTATGTTTCGTATGTTACAAAATTGGTAAGGGTTTAATTCAAAATCTCTTCATTATTCGAAGTTGTTTATACATAATTATCTACTAGGACCTCTTTATCATCCACATCCATGTTTCATAAAAATTTATTTAAAAACATTATTACAATTTTACAGAATATGGGCTGAAGTAATATTTACCCTTTTTCACTTTTTATAAGAAGTTTACAAAGGAATCTTCCTGTCGATTTCCAAATAAGGTCCTTTTTAACCTTTTCATATGAATTTAGGTAAGAATGTATTTTTTAAACTTATACGGAGGGTGTCACTATTTTCCACCATTGTAAAATCTTCTAATATTCACTTACAAGATTATAAGAATGTTTTTATAGTGAATTTTTTCTTTTACAATTATGTAACTTTTAAATGTTTTAAAGATTTATCTTCCTAATATTTTTAATTAATGTCCATGTTTTAAAAATGATTTTTAGTATTTATTTATATGGACATGAATGTTTTGAAATTATAATTCTGATAAAAACTTTCAAAGTGTTATGTGATAATTTTATTCAAAAAAAATCTCTCTTAAATAACATCCTTTATAAATGTGTGACTTTTTAATGATTTCAAAAAAGATACATTTCTCTCAAATAGTTTTGATTTCATCTATGTCAATATACATTGATGGATTTTAAGCTTGTTTGAGGTTGATTTATTATGATACAAATAATCAATTTTGTATTTAAGGTTTTGTGGTATTTTTGACAATTGATGAGTTATTTTTATGCCATTAATAGTTTATGATTAATGTTTTGGAATTCCGTATGCTAGTTTTAATATGAATGTTTATGTTATATTTCATCCTCTTATTAAATGAATGTGTTGGACTAGTATGTTCCAGGTTGTGGACCGGTAAAAGTAAGCTCTCTAGGTTGGGGTCCGGTTACAGGAGACCCTCCGAGTTGGTGTCCGGTTATTAGAGGTACTCTGGGTTGGTGTCCGGTTATTAGAGGCACTCCGGGTTGGTGTCTGGTTATTATAGGCACTCCGAGTTCATGTCCGGTTATTAGAGGCACTCCGGGTGGGTGTCTGGTAATTAGAGGCACTCCGGGTTGGTGTCCAGTTGTTAGAGGCAGTCCGGGTGGGTGTCTGGTAATTAAAAGGCTTGGGTTTTAGTTATACATTTCTTAAATATTTATACTTATTTATGAATGTTTCTATGGTATTGTTATCCATACTGAGCATCTGAGCTCACCCCTTTCTATGTTTTATTTTTCCCTGGATTCCAAGAAGTGTATTGTGATTGATATGCAGGGTTAACCCAAGGGAATAATGGAGTTCGTGAAGGATTATTTTTATTGTTTTGTATGTTATGAAGTGTAATGTAACATTCAAGTATGAAATCTATTTTCCAAGACAGCTAAACTGATCGGTCCTTCGGGACTTGATTCCTTGTAATCATGCCAAAGTATTAAAATAATTAAACGACTCTAGTTGACTGGGGTTGGGGAATTACACTTGGTATGATTGAATATTAATGATGCAATGAAAACTATGGGGATGTTACAACCATTTCCCATAATATAATGAAAATTGGACAACATAACCACCAATTTTATCATTTTAATATACGAACATCTAAATGTAATAATGATATATTGGTTGTGGTCAATATCCACACATCATTTGATGAAATAATATATATTAGAGATTATTTACTCTAATATTGGATTTCTTGGATATACATTATGTAATTGGTAAGGTTACATAGAGTATGACACTATAATGTATAATATTGGGATGTTACAGAGAAGTCTTCAAACTGACCTCGATACAGAGATATGTTTTAGCATTAGAAATTATATTCATATATATGGTCACATATAAAAAATAGTAAAAATCCGAGAGGACATACTTATATATTATTAAATAGATTATAGAGGTGATTGGGATCAACACCCTTATATAGATAAGTTTTCCAACAACCGCATCTTTTGACGAAGCATTCATATTTTTCCTTATGATTCCCTCAACAAAAATACATGTATAAATATAATGTTTTGCGATAAAATTGGAGAATGAAAAACCATGGGACTAGAGTTGACTGAAGAAATGAATAAGAAGGATAAATCCATTAACAACACCTAAGGGTATAAAAAATTACATATAAAGGCTATGATGAAAACATTCAACATGATTTGAAATATTATGGTATTGAGAACTTGTTTCTTTGATTTTTACCATGGAAGAAGGTTACACGTTATTGAAATAATGGAAAGTAAATCCTTAGGTTTATTTTTTAATTTTATAATCCTTAATGAGTAGGGCTAACTATTTATGTTTTAGAACATCCAAAAAATTCTCTTATGTAGATTGTGTGTTCTATGTATCTCGTAGGATGAACTACACAATCGATCATTCAATTGTACAAAAATTATAATTTACAACACTATAGGAATTTATTTACTATAAATAACAACCATTTTATATTCTGGATCAAATATAAAAAGTTATTTAAAACAATATTAGTCACCTTGTCTTGTTCTGTGGTGAAACAACAAGCTTGAATATGTTAGAAGAGAACCCAAGGATATAATAAGCCTAATGTATCCTCAATTGTTTCTATCGAAGTATTAAAATTTCAAGGAAAAAATATTTTTTGATTTATGAATAATTTAACATAGAAATTGTATCACACCAGGTAAATAATGAATATGACATTTTCATATTTATCCATATTTGTGAATAAAATATTAATATGACTTTAAAGTGGATGCTATGCTCGATGGCGTACCCACCACGCAATAACGAGTTACTTGGAAATCTTGCGTTGCACTCTAATAATAAAATAATATTTTTTTAAATGGTAGTTAACATGTAGTCGTTGTATTGGAGGGAATGGATAGAAATAAATATAATATTATTATATATGTTTTCAAATGTTTTTACATTTATCCAATAAAAGATAAAGGCTTAAAATATGGAAAGAATTCAATTTTAGGTGTATATACCGTAGTTTTCACTAAAGGTTCATTTATCGCCTTTTAATGAAGAACCGTCATTAAATATAGTTTTGTTCACTCTTACACATTCTATTGGAACAAATAATACTCTTCTTTATAATTGGGACATCAAAATTTACTTTGTGTAATTTTTTGGTATCTTTCCGATAAAGTTCATTTTTTTAATGAATAGTGCAAAATGTTGTATTTTAATTCAAAACCTCTTTTTAATCTAATTTTTTTATATGATTAGATTATCTTTTGAATTGGTTTTAATGTTAAATTAGAATATATTTTTACCATTAAATCCAATAGTGGTCTTTTAAATTAATTACACTTTGAAATCAGACTTAAACTAATGTCAATCTTTTGATACTTCTTATTTCATAAAAACACGCTATTTGCTCTGACAGCGGGAATTAATTATTAAATTAATTAATGTGACATATATGTTTTTAATTTTGTAAAATAGACTTCATTTTTGAATTTGGAATATCAAATATAGCATTGGGTAAATTTTTGGGATTTTTCTGAAAAACTTCAATTTTTGATGAATAGTGAAACCACTAAGTGGTACTTATAAAAACTGATTTTTCATTTAAATGAAATTTTTCCACTTCTATGTTTTGAATTTCAAAAATCCGTCATACATGGTTGTCATTAATAAGTAAACTGTGGTTCAATGAGTTTAAAATAATTTTTATTGGTGAATAGTAACTTTTAAGTTCTTAATCGCGATTAGAAGTAATTAGTGTAGTTTAAGGTAAGAATAATGTTTTAATAAAATGAAATGACCTATACACATGTCCTACCCTCATTGGATGTGTCATGGCAGACCCAGAAAATCCATGTGTCAACTTGGGGACCCCATAGAGAAACTTTGGTTGGAAAATGACATAAATAACTTTTTATTTAATGTTAAAGTAAAAATGACACAAACATGAGATGTTTTACTAAAACAATTTTTAGATGGGGTTATACAAGTAATATTTTTTACTATAAATAGTAATTGGAAATATAAAAATAGTTCCTACATCATAGTATTTTTTGTTTAATTTTTAGACGTTAAATAAATTAAATTATTTATGACATCATGATGATGCAGCGAGGACCTCATTATTTAACGATTTAAATAAAATGGAATGATAATGTAATATCTAAGACCTACACATGTCCAAAACCTATTGGATGAGTGTATTTCAAACCCTTATCACCTTATCCTCGAATTATATCAATGTGGGACCTCTTAAATACGAATATCACTTAAAAAAAAGTGAATTTTCTTTACATTCCAAGAGTGCCCCTCCTCTCCTCTTATAAAAGGCCCCCACCACTACCTCCATACCCACACTCCCAAATCCTTTGGCTCGGCCAACCCCTGCCCATTTTGTCTCTACACTTCCCTATATTACTCCTTGAAGCCTCACTTTGGCAGAAGTGTTCCCAAGGATGCCTTTGAGCTCAAACCAAAGGGAGTTACCCGATTTTAAAGTAATGTCTTCACTTGAGTCCTATTGTTTTATTTTGCCTCTCCAACCCCCTAAACTCTTTTTATTAATTTCTTTTGTAACAACTCCAGTATCTTCAATATACTAGGTTGTTTTTATAAGAATTATTAGAGCTACACTTACACACACCTACATCTAATGGCAAAAGAACATATTGTTTCCGTGAATGGCGAATTTCTGCCTCACGAAATGATGATTGTTCAACACTCATATAACACCTTCAAAGGTGGCCATTAAGATGTCACTATATTTATATATGATATATAATATGTTTATTTTTTTACTTAAGCTTATGTATTTTTCATTTACGTCATACCATTATGGTTTCCATTATGGATAAACGCGATTTCTTCATTTCAGGAAGTGCGGACTACCGCCCCCTCAAAGTGATGTGATTCGTTAATGCCATATGTGGGGCGTATAAAGGATGGTTTTAAATTTACTATATATGATGTTATACTGGAATTATAATATACCTCTATATCATTATTATTTATTTCCATTAATGTATGAGATAGAAACGAAAGTAGCGTTCAGGCGTACGTACGGCTTACCGTCTCCATGAACAGTGCATTTCCTTTCTTATCCCCAAATGTAATGTACTATTATAAGTACATATTTATAATGGATATATATAATGTATGATACATATAAATTATGAATATAATTCTGGAATTAATATATACATACCTCTCATTTAGTTTTAATTCCATTAATATGACAAAAAAATGAACATAGCGTTCATTCGTACGTACGGCTTACCGTCTCCATGAACGGTGCATTTCATTTCTTACCTCTAAATTTTTATGTAATATTATAAATAAATGTATATGCTGGATATATATGATATATATAATATCCAAATCATGAAGATCATTCTGGATATAATCAACCTTTGACCACACGAACAACATGTAATTGTAAGAAATTCACTTTCGACTTAAGAACCAAATATCGACAAAACAATCATTATTTACATAAATGATTACATAATGTTCATAAAATGGAAATAAGTTATATAAAATGAATAATGAACTTGAAAAATGTTCATAAGAAAATATAAATTAACTCATGTTTATTATTCAGGACGTTAAAGAACGATCGAGTCCAGTCGGACCCGAGGTAAGGGATCCTACTCCTATCTTTCTTTTTATGTACGCTCTTTTATGTCATTTCTTTTAAAAGCTCATCATTATTATTATTGGGATATTATTTTATATTAATCTTACTGTAATTTTTATGTTCATATGATGAGATACCCTATTCTCTCTCATCAATCCAGTTTGAAAGTTTTGAGTGGCGCCGTCAGGCTGCCGAATTTTCGTAAGAGATCTAACCTCTTTCTTTCTTTTTTAGTACTCTCCTTTATGTCACTTATTTTAAGCTCTTCTTTGTTATGTTGGGGGATGTTATTTAATATTCCTCTTTCTATAAATTTTATTGTAATATTATGGGATACTCTATTTGATCTCATCAATCCATTTTTGGAAGTTTTAAGTGGCGCTGTTAGGCTGCCGAGTTTTCATAAAGGATTTTTCATCTCACTTTTATTCCCGTGACATTTATGATATGTTTGCCACTATTTCCTTTGAGTGTTGTATTTACTGCACATTATTATAAACATTGTGTAGTATAATTTCATTTATGGGAATTTACACCTTTATTTTATGACCCTTCTTCCATGGGGTGTACTTTTCGAAAGTTACCCAACTCGGTAAGGGGACCTTTCACCGTATTTTTATTAAAAGACTTATTTTGTTATGTCTTTTAATTAACATACTATTATGTTGGGATATGTTCTTATGTATCCTTATTTATGTAAATTTTATGTCCAAGTGATGAGATCCCCTTTATCTCTCTCATCAACCCTTTTTGTAAAATTTTATGTGATGCCGTTAGGCTGTCGAATTTTACCAAGGGAATTTCTTAACACAATTTCGAATTCTTTGGGTTCAACATGTAGTTATTGAATATGTAATCCTTTAATTATGTGTGAATAACCTTTTATTGTTTTACACTTAATATCAACTTATATTTGGTGTATTCGTTTGTCACACATAATTATGTAATTGATTTATCCTTAAACCAAGGATACCGTCTTTGTAAGGGACTTGGTCTCAATCTCCTTTCATTGAAGCATATTTCGTTTTATACACAACTTTCTTTTATATGATATATAAACCCATTTGACTTTTACTTTTATACAAAATGAATCTTTTTCTACGAAGCATTTTACTAAACTACAAAAAGGAATGTTTTTTTAACGTACGTGGTCACAATGACCTTTTCCGCCGCCGCGAGTATTATTTGATCTTTGGCTTCCTCAACAAGTCGTAATGTTTTTAAAATGAAATAAATACCATATACACTTTTATGTGTTTTGGTATTGAAAATGGTTTTTATAATGGATTTGTTATGTCAATATATTTGAGTGATATATTGTGATCAAAGTGTGGAAATGTTTTCTTTCCATTATGTTTGTTTTATGTCTTATGATTTTATAATGGTACGTGGACATTTTATGGGTGGTTACGTGATAAACCATATGATGGGTGGTGCCGTGAATACCAGGACATGTGGTTACATTATAACCTCCAATGCATTGGGTATGGAAGTAGGCTGTATGGCTATTCCATTACGTATGTATGGAAGTCGTCTGTATGGCTATTCCATTAAGTATGTGTAGATGTAGACCCTATGGTTATTCCACTTATGTATGTTTATGTCCCAGGTTACCTTTATATGTTATGTGATCTTTATATGGGTTTTATGGTAATCTTTTGGTTACAGAAGGGTAAGTAATGAACTTTTATTTAGTGAAGAGTTTTTACTACTTCAAAAAGGTGAAAAGTATTACTTTGATAAAGTATACATGGTTTACTTGTTTTTTTGAAAAACGAACAGTTTTCATTCTTTGTGTATCCCTTACTGAGCTTTTTATGCTCATCCCAAGTTTTTGAAATGTTTTTCACAGGACATAGCGTGGAATAAGGTCAAGGATGGGATCAAGGGAAAATCATGCTACCTAAAAAATAGAACTAGACATGTTTCTTTTTAAGAGTTTTTTATTTTATGGAAATTTAGTAGAAGCGACTACTTTGTAATCATTTGAGATGTTATAGTTATGTCCTAATTCTCTAAAACTCTAAACCTGAAAAGATCCTCAATGAGAATTACTTGTTTAATTCAATATTAAGTAAGGTTTAAGGCTGGGGCCTTATAGTTGTTATCAGAGGTCGGTTTAGATAACTTTAGATGTTAGGGTATTCATTAAGCATAAGTGACATTACCATAATGGTTAGGATTTCAGAAAGAGTCCTAGTTTTAGATAAAGTGAGTAAGTATGTATATCTTAGTGGTTACCTTCCTCGTTATTACATGATGGTTTTGTTGATATACTCACACTGACATTCTTGTTTTTAGTGAATGGATGGATCTAGTAGGCACCAAAGAGACAACAGGTTTGAAGGAAACTGTGGTTGTTCTCTAATTAAGATACTAGATAAAATGGGGGATTTAATGAGGAAACCCGTGGTTATTCTAAACCAACTATCTAGGAGTCATGATCCACCACTTGAACCTTGGTATGTCCTATAATGCATCATGTATGAGATGACCAATCGATGTGGAATTTCAGATAATAATTATAAAGGTAACCATTAGAATTTATATGATCCTTACTTTTGAGGTAATTATGGGTTATTATATGATATGCTGGAAAATGAAACGCATGAGATAAACTTGAGGTTAAAATATGTTATGATTATTTTTGAAGATTTTATCTCGTTTTTGGGGAATGTTTTAAAAATTATATAGTTTTGGAAAAAGGACAACACGCAGACCGTGTGACAACCCGTCGCGTCGGACAAAGCCGCGGGAATCGAACCCACAACCAAAGTGCGACTGGTATTTATCACCTACTACAAGACTACGTGTAGTCCTTGGTTAGTTTGACTAATTCTTTTTAGTTATATTATTTTAGGAATCAAGAGTATGTTTATTTTGGGTTATCTATGGCAATGATTAACCTATCATCGAGGTTATGTGATTAGGTTAATTACTTTTCAATATGAGAATTTAAGAGCAACTGAAGTTATTTGGAGATGAAAGTAAATTTGTACCTTGGAAGACTATGTGACTAAATCCTTCAAATATTTGGGTTTCAAACTTATTTTGGATTACTTTGATGAATTTTATGGAAAAATTGTTTATCGAATGGTCCTCGTCGAACTCTGGGTTTTGTTGGACAAATTTTGGAGATCAAGAATAAATTTTCTTTCTATAAAGGGTTATTTTTTGCTGGATTATCTGATCTTGTACTAACCTTTTGGGGTTTGGTTTTGGATAGAGTCTAAAGACATGGTAAGTATACAATTTTCTTTTGTGGATTAGGTGATTCTCTAGAAGTTGATTATAGTACTCCTAATGCGAACAAGTCTTCCTAAATACTCCTCTGTTGGAGAAAACATGAGTTTGATTAAGGAATCTAGTAAAAGTTGAAAGTCAACATGACAAGTAAGTATGTTTCCTTAAGATAAAAAATAAATTCCTCAATGAAGAGTAACTGAAAACAAAAATGTTCTCTGTTAACTTTTCCTACTGGGGAATCGAATACCATTTAACCAATCACAAGTTTGTGATTTTCTTATGGTTAACTTTCTCCTAGACATGTTTACTATCACTCTCCCTCAAGAACATGACCCTTTGATTTTTCTTCCATGTCCATGTTTTCCTACACGGAATCCTATTATGGGTTACCTCGGGTGACCTCTGTTCTTATCTTTCTTTATTTTAAAGTGATTGTTTTACCGACTCTTGTTCTGATGTGGGACTTTCAAGGATGTTTCGAAGCTCAATTTTAAAAATTGGGAGGATGCAATTCCCAAAAGGGGGGAAGGATGTAACACCCCAGGTAAATAAAGAATATTACATTTTCATATTTATCCATATTTGTGAATAAAATATTAATAAGACTTTAAAGGGGACGCTATGCTCGATGGCGTACCCAACACGCAACAACGAGTTTCTTCGGAATCTTACGTAGCACTCTAATAATAAAATAATATTATTTTAAATGGTAGTTAACATGTAGTCGTTGTATTGGAGGGAATGGTTATAAATAACTAAAATATGATTATATATGTTTTTATATTTATCCAATAAATGATAAAGGCTTAAAATACGGAAAGAATTCAATTTTAGGCGTATATGCCCTAGTTTTCACTAAAGGTTCACTTATCGCCTTTTGATGGCGAACCGTCATTAAATATAGTTTTCTTCACTCTAATACATTCTATTGTACCAAATAAAACTCTTCTTTAGAATCAGGACATCAAAATTTACTTTGTGTAAATTTTTTGTATCTTTCCGATAATGTTCATTTTTTTAATGAATAGTGTAAAATGTTGTATTTTAATTCTAAACCTCTTTTTAATATAATTTATTTATATGATTATATTATCATTTGAATTGGTTTTAATTTTAAATTAGAATATATTTTTACCATTAAATCCAGTAGTGGTCGTTAGAATTAATTTCAATTTGAAATCAGACTTAAACTAGCGTCAATCTTTTGATACTTATTGTTTCATAAAAACACGCTCTTTGCTCTGACCGCGGGAATTAATTATTAAATAAATTAATGTGACTTATATGTTTTGAATTTTGTAAAATATACTTCATTTTTGAATTTGGAATATCAAATATAGCTTAGGGTGAATATTTGGGATTTTTCTTAAAAATTTGAATTTTTGATGAATAGTGAAACCACTAAGTGGTACTTATAAAAACTGATTTTTCATTTAAATGAAATTTTACCACTTCTGTGTTTTGAATTTCAAAAATCCGACATACATTGTTGTCATTAAAAAGTAAAATGTGGTTCAATGAGATTAAAATAAATTGTTTTGGTGAATAGTAACTTTTAATTTCTTAATCGCGATAAAAAGTAATTAGTGTAGTTTAAGGTAAGAATAATGTTTTAATAAAATTAAATGACCTAAAAACAAGTCCTACCCTCATTGGATGTGTCTTGTCTGACCAAGACAATCCATGGGTCAACTTGGGGACCCCATGGAGCCACTTTGGTTGGAAAATGACATAAATACCTTTTTATTTAATGTTAAAGTAAAAATGACACAAACATGAAATGTTTTACTAAAACAATTTTTACATGGGGGTATAAAAGTCATATTTTTTACTATAAATAGTCATTGGAAAGATAAAAGGATTTCATACATAATAGTATTTTTTTTTAATTTTTTTACCTTAAATAAATTAAATTATTTATGACATCATGATGATGCAGCGATGACCACAATATTTAACGATTTAAATAAAATGGAAAGATAATGTAATATCTAAGACCTACACATGTCCAAAACCTATTTATGAGTGGATTTCAAACCCTTATCACCTTATCCTAGAATTATATCAATGTGGGACCTCTTAAATCTGAATATCATTTTAAAATAAAGTGACTTTTCTTTACATTCCAAGAGTCCCCCTCCTCTCCTCTTATAAAAGGCCCCCACCTCTACCTCCTTACCCACACTCCCAAAGCCTTTGCCTCGGCCAACCCCTTCCCATTTTGTCTCTACACTTCCCTCTATTACTCCTTTAAGCCTCACTTTGTGCATAAGTCTTCCCAAGGAAGCCTTTGATCTCAATCCAAAGGGAGTTACCCGATTTTAAGGTAATGTCTTCACTTGAGTCCTTTTGTATTATTTTACCTGTCCAACCCCCTAAACTATTTTTATTAATTTCTTTTGTAAAAACTTCAGTTTATTCAATATACTTGGAATTTGTTATAAGAAGGATTCTAGCTACACTTACACACACCTACATCTAATGGTTAAAGAACATACTATTTTCGTGAATGGAGAATTTCTACCTCACGAAACGATGATTGTTCAACACACATATAACAACTTCAAAGGTGGACATTAAGATGTCACTATATTTATATATGATATATAATATGTTTATGTTTTACTTAATCTTCTGTATTTTTCATTTATGTCATACCTTTATGGTTTCAATTATGGGTAAACGTGATATCTTCATTTAAGGAAGTGTGGACTACCGCCCCCTCAAAGTGATGTGATTCGTTAATGCCATATGTGGGACATATAAAGGATGGATTTAAAGTTATTATATATGATGTTATACTGGAATTATAATATACCTCTATATAATTATTATATATTTCCATTAATGTATGAGATAGAAATGAAAGTAGCGTTCATGCATACGTACAGCTTACCGTCTCCATGAACGGTGCATTTCATTTCTTATCCCCAAATGTATTGTACTATTATAAGTACATATTTATAATGGATATATATAATGTAAGTTACATATAAATTATGAATATAATTATGGAATTAAAATATACATACCTCTCATTTAGTTTTAATTCCATTAATATGACAAAGAAATGAAAGTAGCGTTCATGCGTACGTACGGCTTACCGTCTCCATGAACGGTGCATTTCATTTCGTACCTCTAAATGTTTATGTAATATTATAAAAACATTTATAATCTGGATATATATGATATATATGATATACAAATCATGAATAACATTATGGATATAATGAACCGTTGACCACACGAACAACATGTAATTGTAAGAAGTTCACTTTCGACTTAAGAACCAAATATCGACAAAACAAACATTATTAACTTAAATGATTACATAATGTTTATAAAATGGAAATAAGTGATATAAAAGGAATAATGAACTTGAAAAATGTTCTTACGAAAATATAAATTAACTCATGTTTATTATTCAGGACGTTAAGGAACGATCGAGTCAAGTCGGACCCGAGGTAAGGGATTCTACTCCTCTCTTTCTTTTTAAGTATGATCTTTTATGTAATTCCTTTTAAAAGCTCATATTTCTTGTTATTGGGATATTCTTAAATATTACTCTTACTGTAATTTTTATGTTCATATGATGAGAGACCCTATTCTCTCTCATCAATCCATTTTTAATGTTTTGAGTGGCGACGTTAGGCTGCCGAATTTTCATAAGAGATCTAACCTCTCTCTTTCTTTTTAAGTACTCTCCTTTATGTCACTTATTTTAAGCTCCTCTTTGTTATGTTGGGGGATGTTTTTTATATTCCTCTTGCTGTGAATTTTATTGTAATATGATGGGATACTCTATTTTATCTCAACAATCCATTTTTGTATGTTTTAAGTGGCGTCGTTAGGGTGCCGAGTTTTCATATGGGATTTTTCATCTCACTTTTATTCCCATGACATTTATGCTACGTTTTCCACTATTTACATTGAGTGGTGTATTTACTGCCCATTATTATACACTTTTTGTAGTATACATTAATTTATGGGTATTTACATCTTCATTGTATGACCCTTCTTCCATGGGGTGTACTTTTCGAAAGTTACCCAACTTGGTAAGGGGACCTTTCACCCTCCTTTTTTTTAAAAGACTTATTTTTTTATGTCTTTAATTCCAATACTATTATGTTGGGATATGTTCTTATATATCCTTATTTATGTAAATTTTATGTCCAAGTGATGAGATCCCCTTTATCTCTCTCATCAACCCTATTTGTAAAATTTTATGTGACGTCGTTAGGCTGTCGAAATTTACCAAGGGAACTTCTTAACCCAATTTTGATTTCTTTGGGTTCAACATATAGTTATTGAATATGTCATCCTTTGAATATGTGTGAATAACCTTTGATTGTTTTACACTTAATATCAACTTATATTTTTTGTATTCGTTTGTCACATATAATTATGTAATTGATTTATCCTTAAATTAAGGATACCGTCTTTGTAAGGGACTTGGTCTCAATCTCCTTTCATTGAGGCATATTTCGTTTTATACACAACTTTCTTTTATATGGTGTATAAAACCCTTTTAATTTTACTTTTATACAAAAGGAATCTTTTTATATGAATCATTTTACTAAACGACAAAAAGGAATGTTTCTTTTAACTTATGCGGTGACAATGAAATTTTCCGTCGCGGCGAATATTATTTGATCTTTGGCTTCCTCAACAAGATGTAATGTTTTTTAAATGAAATAAATACCATCTTCTATTTTATGTGTTTTGGTATTGAAAATTGTTTTTATAATTCATTTGTTATGTCAATATATTTTAGTGACATATTGTGATCAACGTGTGGAAATATTTTCTTTGCATTATGTTTTTTTAATGTCTTATGATTTTATATTGGTACATGGACATTTTACGGGTGGTTACATGATAAACCATGTGACGGGTGGTGCTGTGAATACCAGGACGGGTGGTTACATTATAACCTCCAATGCATTGGGTATGGAAGTCAGCCATATGGCTATTCCATTAAGTATGTATGGAAGTCGGCTGTATGGCTATTCCATTAAGTATGTGTGGAAGTCGACCCTATGGTTATTACACTTAAGAATGATTATGTCCCAAGTTACCTTTATATGTTATGTGATCTTTATATGGGTTTTATGGTAATATTTTGGTTACAAAGGGTAAGTAATGAACTTTTATTCAGCGATGAGTTTTTACATTTCGAAAAGGTGAAAAGTATTACTTTGATGAAGTATAGATGGTTTATTTGTTGTTTTGAAAAACTAACAGTTTTCATTCTTTGTGTATCCCTTACTAAGATTTTTATGCTCATCCCAAGTTTTTGAAATTTTTTCACAGGACTTATCGTGGAATAGGATCAAGGATGGGATCAAGGGAAAGTCATGCTACCTAAAAAATGAAACTATACATGTTTCTTTTTAAGAGTTTTTTATTTTATGGAAATTTTGTAGAAGCGGCTACATTGTAATCTTTTGAGATGTAATAGTTATGTCCTAATTCTCTAAAACTCTAAACCTGAAAATCTCCTCAATGTGAATTACTCATTTAATGCAATATTACGTAAGGTTTAATGCTGGGGCCTTATATAAATATTTTTTGAAATATATTTTTGAATTACATTTAATTTCATTGATATCTTGTGCTACACACAACATAGAGATTTAGCGATACACAATACACTATTATTATTAGTGTTTAATGATGATAATTATACCCAATTAGTTAAACAAGCCATTATGAATAAGAATAAACTAATATTGAAAACTATTTATATATTTTTTATAATAGGAATATATTGTAACAACTATGTTGTTACTTATTAGAAAACTATTTTTGTACATCGAGAGTACATTTGGTGGAAGAAATGTTATCCAATACGTTTAGTGATGAAATTTTAAAATAAGTTATTCACCATTTTAAAAAATTGTTTCAAAAAACAATTTTCATTTTTTATCCAATAATTTAGAATTTTCTCATGATAAATTTTTTATAATTTCCTAAAAAGATAAATTTTGTTGAGGAGATGTGAAAAATGCAGATTTTTAATAAAAACTACCTTTTAATTTAAACAGTTAAAAGATAATTATTATTTATATATCTTTTTAAATGATAATATAGTTATAAAATATAAATCATAATTCAATTTAGGTTATTTTAATCCATTAAGTATGGAATATTTACATTAAAACATTTAAAAAAATATATTTTATTTAGAAATTCGTCACTTCAACACATTTGAATGATTAAACATAAATTAAATTCTACCAGTTATGGGTATTTTATTTAATAAAATTTATTCCAAATTTTAAATACTCATAAATATTATTATATAACAATCTATAAATATTATTTTTCACCATTAGTAGTGATAATAATAATAATAACGCACTACAATTCCAGATTAAATTAGATTAATAGTGATGTTTAACCAAAATATTAGGGATCATTTTCCAATAAAATAATTCTATGTTCTATTTGATGAAAATATTTCATCCTTATCTTATCCCAAATTATAATTCATGGCCATTTGGAATAATGTTTTCTGTGAATTTATTTATCTTTTTGGATTCTTTTTGGAATATTCCATGAAGTTTCTATGTAGGTTTCTTTTTCCCCACTTATTAAAGAAAATACACCCTCATATCTTCTTCATTCTCTCAAATACTATTATATTATAACATATCTAAAATTATTATATTATTACCACCCTACCCACTTCATATAGGAATTAGTTTGATTGGGAAACTCTCCAACAAAGGGGTTTTGTAAGCTATCCTAATGAATTTTTCTAAATAATCTGTATTGTTCTTAACCAATCATTAATATTTTATATATCATACACCTAATACAATTATTCTTAATATATTATTATATGTAAAAAATTATATACCATATAATGAGATATTATTATTTTAGTTTCATTCCCTTCATCAATCACAACTTCCATAAAATTGGTAACCAAACTAGTCATCTTATATACAGAGGACTACCTCCTCCAGAAATAATGTAAATTGTTTCCCATCAGTAAATATCTTGAGTCTATTTAATTATGAATTTAACATATTCCTATGATATTTATGAAATAATTCTACTTCTTTAATTACAATATCACATGTAATTTATTAACATCCCATCAATTGTAAAATGATAATATCGCATGGGGGTACATATGGACTACCACTTCCATAATGAAATGTGAGAAGTTTTTCATATTATTTTGAAATGTATTTTTATAAGGATATATTTATGTTATATATATTTTATATGTGAAATAAAAATATATATGAAATTTTGATATATTATTTTCCTTCATTTCATTTCATAAGTCGCTATAATAGAAAGATAAATCGTCTATTTGTACAGCCTACCATCAAAATGAAATATGTAATTAGTTATATATATATATTTTTTTGTAGATTACTACAAGAACATATATAAATGATATACATGAATCTTTTATCAGGGTTAAAATTCCAAATATTAAGGATCTGTGATCAATATAAATTAACATAAAATTCAAAACAAAAAAATTCATGGAAAGACATTATTTTTTACATGAAACATAAATTTTACAAGGAATTCATAAAAAATGTGTAATATATGTCCTAATAAAAAAATATGATATCATATATATAAATATTTTTGTAGTGTATATTTATAATAAATTTATGTATGATATACATGAGGCCTAAACATGTATGAAGAATGTCGTGACTTAAGGTAATATATTTTCATCTCACTTATTTTTTTGGGATACATGCCTTCTAAAACACTGGTTTCATTTTTTTTATATATATACCATAATTGAATTTTATAATTTTAAAAATAAAAATTATTATATATAACTATCCATGAAATATTATCTCATTCACGAGGCTTATGATTAAAAATTTACCAATATGGTAAGTATTTTTTGTTACAATATCATTGTTTATCATGATTGGTTATGATTACTTTTATAATGATGAAATATTATGATATATATCTCATGAACCTCATGAATTTTCTTACACTCCAGTTATTTATTTTTTAAAAATTATTTCATTTTATTTTGTAATGTATCAAGGATAAGTAATTAATGTTTTGAATAAAACATAACATTTTTTTTCTTTGGCGGAAAATTCAATCTCTTTAGTATCCATGTTTTCATTTTTTGTAAATTTTTTCACTAATATTAAATGATTGAATAATGATATATTATAAATTGACTTCAATTTTAAAATATGGTTCAAAAAATTCTTATAAATATTTTTTAGATGAAGAAATTTTTAATTTTTCCTGATAATGTGAAATAAATCATTGTGTTAAAGAGTACACCATGATTGAAAACTGTATCCACCATAAAAATTATATTATTTAATGAATTATTTATTACTTATCAATGTAAAATTCTATGAAAATAGTTTTCCAAAATATTTAGATATTTTTTCTATTCAAAAATTAAATTTCAATGTTGAATGTGTATCTTTTTGAAGAATGATTTGATGATCAATTAATAATAATTACACTAATAAACGACAACAATCCTTGTGTATATTTATTCACTTAAGTGGATATGATCCAATGATACTAAGCCTATTCATTCTCTAGATTTTTATGTTAATTATAATAATATTTCCATGAATGTAGTTTCTTTTTCCACCATATATGGTATGATGAAATAATGAAATGTTTGTAAACATTGTTTCTTGTCCATGGGAAATACTAAGAATAAATATGATTCTAACTGAATCATTTTCATGGGTTTAGATATAAATAATGTTTTACAATCTGGTTGATTAAATATATATATATTTTTCATTATGATAAGGTTGGAACCTATATCTATCTCAAATACATTGGTTATTGATTTATATCACATGAGATAAGAAAGACTATTTTGTGTAGTATTCCTAGTTTTTATTTTACTCCAAAGACTACGATATTATTGGGAGAGAACCTTGACTACTATAATTTTGTGAGAAGTAAACCCAATAAAATATGATTGGATTAGAAATTAATTTTTTTAACTAAGGAAACGATTTTTAGGCATTTGTTTATTCCAAAATCATTGTATTAGGATAATTTTGTGATATCATGGATTGTGTTATTTGATTCTTTAAAACACACATCTTATGAACTATTATGATTTTTTCTATGACTCATATTTATGATCTATGATTTAGAGGACTTATTTTTTCAATGTTATTATCATGTTCTCATGCCCTAATGCTAATATTTTGTTGATATCTCCCTTTTTTACAATTAATTACAATATTATCTCTCCCATTCATTTGATTCATATACCTTGGTTATGTTGAAAGGTATTATGGGTTATATTTCAATGAAGGGTAAAAGTCATTATGAACGTTATTGGATATGATGTATTAAACATATGAACTAGTATGATTATATATATAATCTTAGAAGGACAATAATTATTTACAATCATCATTATTGTTTTTAATAATGAATATAATATTCATTTTTGATGATGTAATATCTATATATATAATTCCCAGTTTTGATTAAACAACATTCCATACCACTAGGAAATTATAACACATCACCCTGATAACCAATGAATCACCCCATGAACCACTAACCCCACACACCAACATCCACCATTACCTCATCATTAATCCTACCATTCTCAAAATTACTAGATGTGTTTCACTTTAATTCTAGATAATATCCCATCTTCCATTACCATATAAAATCTAAATATCCCCATGATAAATTATAAAAAATAAAACCACTAATTTTATAGAACAATTAAACACTTATTTAAATCCACATGAATAACTATAAAATACCACTAAAAAAATAATTAAATAATTAATCATACCAACAGTAAAAATTATAAATTATACTATAAAAAACATACACACAACCATTTTAAAAACATGCATTCATATTCGTTTTTTCCACATACATGAGAAACATCAATAAAATTTCATGTTCCGCACATCCATTTCAATACTATATTTATTTAATTAAATTTATATGTGATTTTTTCAACACATATTAATCATATTAATTATTAGTGGTTTCTCTAAATTAATAAAACATTTAAAATATAAAATTAACATGAATAAATAAAAACATCAATGAATCATATAAACTACTTGTTAATAACCAAAATTACATTAAATTTACATCTATATTAATCCTTATCTTACAAATAAATATATATAAATAATGATACACTCAATTATAAAAATATATATGAGAATTATCCAATCCACAACTAAAATTGAATTCTCAGAGACCCAAACACAAGAATATGGAGAGGGGGTGAGTAGGAGGACAAGATATTGATCTATATCTTGAACAAACCTATATAGACATATTATCCATCAATATATGAACCATGTAAAAAAAATATCCACAACCATCCCAACATGAATGATAGGGAGAGAATCAATTATAATGGAAATGCAACTCACCTCAGATGAAAGATACTAACAAAACAAATCTATGTATCAAATATTTAAAAAAGGTTATAAAATATACCTCAATATTCAATTATTATCTCCTAGGGATTATGTTTAATCGGTGTAAATTATATTAATTTATATATGGAATTGAATGCATAATAAAAATGGATAATTAAAGGTGTCACACCCTGAGAGGCAATGGTTATTAAAAATTATTGATAAACCAAATGAATCTTCATAAATCACTGTATGATCTACCCCGTATTCTATATATAAATCTCAATCAACCTTCTCTATCTTATATTATCGAGTAAGTTTTATTATTAAATGATCATCAGAAATACATTTTATCTAAATTAAAAAAACATTAAAGAGGGGACCTCAAAATTGTATCATAAAAAAATAAACCCTACCTAATGAGTACACACAAAAAGGTAGAACCAAGTGTTATAACTTTTAGGTAATTACTCTATAGATGATACACTTATCACGTGAAAAAATTTAAGGAAATTATTAATGAGTAAAAATACATATGTACATGATATCTTTTTCTAAAAAGATTTTCAAAACCATTCTTCTCAGGAATAATGTCGGAGGTACTATAACCTAACCATTCAACCAAAATAGTGAAGTGCCTGATTATCATGTTATGCACCCTCATGTCCTGAAAAATCACAATGATGATAAATAAAAAACCACATATGTCCTAATCCATCACAGAGAGACACAAGATGAATAAAAAATACCTCTATTTATTTCCTCCCCTCATTTTATAACTCCTATGTTCACACCACAATACCATCCTATTTGATAAAATACCAACTCCAACAAAAGGTCAATAAATCCAAACATCTCCTAAAAAATCAAATAAGTAGAAAATAAATTTGACCCATTACAAAAATCAACTTATTTAACTCGATACATATGTATCCAATAGATATAATGCATCATATCGAATTCTTACACCTCAATTAATACCTATTATATCAATTTATCATATACATTGTGTAACAGTACACATCATAAAAAACCAAATAATATCATATTTAACCTATGTATATAAAATGATATTTAACAAGAATTGAACATGTTGGATGAATCATATAATGTTTTTTTAAGATTGTATTCTCTATACTAGTCCTCTATTTGTTTCCACTTTCACTACATAATACTTCACCCACTACTCAGTATGTCATCCACTACTACATGTTATAAATGTTGATGACTCATTTATAAAATCCCCCAGTACCTCTTCATACCCCATCTTAGAAGCATGAATCTTACCTAAACCATAAACTCCAAATGAATTTGAGGTCATCTAAATAAACCACTCCAAATACCCCATCTGTTAGCATGCTTGAATGTCTTCCATTTTTTGATCAATTTCTTATTGAAAATTCAATGTATACCAATTCTAAAATAAAATTTATCAATTCCAACATGATAGGGGATTGAACCTATTCTCAGATTTCCCCACTTATCATCATCAAGCCCTAACTTCCAAATACTCTAAGCTCTCTTAACTATATCACATTATAACACTAATTATAACAAAAAAATTCTATCAACCACATTTTTCTTTATTATTAGTTCTTGATTCACTACATTAAAAAATTTACTGAACATGAAAGTATTTACCTAGACCCAAATATAATGAAAAAACCATCCCAAAATCCTGACACATTAGTGATCTCATATCTCAAAAATTTTAGTGTAAAATGAAAAAATTGAGAACATCATGGAAGATTCAATGACTAATGGATCTCCCTATATCAAGTGAATAAACTATAAATCCCTAAGAAGCTCATCCAACCACTAAATGAACATATCTTTAAATTTTATATAACTTATATACTCCAGAACATTTTTCTATATCTCATTATTATGTCAACCCATAGTGGCCTTATCTAGTGAATTCCATAGTGGAACCATATATCAACCCTCATGATGCTTCAAAAATGTATGTCCATGTGGTTCCTTGATAAGAACCATGTTTCATACTGAATATAGATATAACCATTAATATATCACAAATAAGGATGTTTTAATTGACATTGTGACCCACAAGACCTTACACATCCCTACCACTACAAAGTCCCATTCAAACACCCTCACTATCTCACATTCCCGTGTTAGGGGTCAGTACCACACACAATATAAACAGATAGAATCTATATATCCAAACACACCCAAAATCACATACATGGGAATGGTAATTTTAATGACACTATGAAGATATATAGCATAACCCTCTATTTGTTTCATGTAAAAATTTGTATGATCCTAATACCATTCCACTTCAAATCCCAAATGGAGATCACAATTAGTATCACAATTTTCTTGTGATCCGTACATGTACAAAATGATTCTTGGGTAAATCTTCATTCATAATGGATCAAAGAGTCCAATACAAAAATTCATTTCTTCAAATAAAAATTTTTAAATATAAATAACCCAACCTTATCAGAAAAACCATTACAAAATTCCAATAATCTATATTAATAAAGAACTCACTCCATAATAATGATTCACATGAACACAACAAGATAATTATCATACTATTTGAAAAATCTGTTATAAAAAATATCCCACAACCCGAATAACAATATAAAACATACTCAATATGATTTTTCCCAATATTTAGGGAACATTGTAACATAATGAACTTAATCACTATATACTAACATGACCAATTATTTATTTTACCTCATGTGTAACTCTCAATATCCTGAGGATTATTACATGAATTGGGATTATTAAGGGTGATAGTTGTGAGACTAAACTATACAAGGATAAATAATAACAATATATCATCAATAAATAATTACCAATTAACAAGATACCACAATATAAAGAATATATATTATAAGAAATGTAACATATAAATGATAATTTTTGTGATACAAAAACTTAATTTTATTTGAAATTTGTTGATCCGAACCTCTTTGGAAAAAAATAGCCTAAACCAAATTTTAGTAATTCACTAAGGGGATATCCATAATATTTCTCAGTCCAAAATAATCTTCTTATGTGTTACTAAAAACACCATGTCCACTAGATACTCGATAAAAAATATTTACCCTTAATTTTTTCATGAACTATAAAATCAATATACATTACAAAGGGACTATATGGTGTGTGAGTATAAACTCAATAATACACAACCAATGGATATAATAATATTATGTAAAAAAATTAATAAAAAATTAACTGAATGACTAGAAATTACTCCATTCAACCAACACCACTCTTTTTATTGACTACCCACAAGTGAACCTTTACATTACCAACTCATTTTTAGTGTTAAATTAAAACATATAGACCATAATATTTGAAGATATGTTTTCTTTATTATAATGTTTGTATCAAATGGAGGCACATGAAAATTTATAAAGGAATAACCATCTCAAGTCAACAGAAACAACCAATAATATCTATATAAACCATATCCAAATAATATAATCATTCTATGATAGAAAGAACTACTATCTCAAAAACTCATAAATCCAAAGGAACTATAATGATTTGGAGGATAATTCATAATAATTTGATATATTTAAATATACATATTTAGTGTTCAAGGCACTGAGAAAATGTGTGATTCTTAGGCCCAATGTACTTTGGAATTAATAGTATAAAAATAATAAAAATATTTTATATTTAACGTGAAAATATACATATATAAAAATGAAAACCAATTATGATATTGATAGGATAATAAATCTAAGACCATATATGATGAAAAAATGTGGTGTTTACAATAGGTTCCAAATAAAATGAGTTATCATGGGATGTTTAGACCACTCGCTCATTTGTTGTTCATTTATGTGGGATTATTAATTATTTATAATTTTTTATTGACCAAAATGAAATATTATAAATAAATCATTATCGAAACCATGCTAGGTATAACTTCATAATTATAAAATATTCAAAAAATATCTCATTCATCCTTCCTATGTGGATTCATCTATAATAACAATAGAATTCCAGATCAGATCAGATCAGGTTAAAATGAACACATAGACCCCTCTTAGATTGTTGGTGGATGTGTACTTAATTGATGATCGATCTATTATTGGTTTATAATTAATCAACTGGTCTATTCACACAATTTATTAAATTTTTTGAGTATACTATTCTTTATTTCTTGATCTACTGCATGTTTCATCCATTGTGTGTTCCATATATAAATTTGTTTCAATTTGTTTTCTATTTTGGACCCCCATTTTTGATCAATTTTCAAAAAACACATGGAATCAACAAAATAGTTGTTTTTATGGGGCCTTTATCCTCAATCTACATTGTGTTTTTCACTGGATTGATCACTGCAATCCAAGATCCACTTTTTCTAGAGGTATAAAGATTTATCAGACGCCCCCCATATACATGTCAGATTGATGAAAAGATAATGGAATGTGGATAAAATCATAGATCTTCGATATTTATGAAATATTTTAGATCAATTTGATGGTTTGAGTCTATATCATCACGGGTTGAAGTTATTGTAGAATGTGGATCAAACGAACAAAAACCCACAAAACACAAGAGGATGTAATTTTTGTGAGTGGAGACATGGAATTGGGATTTTTTCCTACACCCCAATGTTTGAGACAATATTAAAAATTTATTTAATGAAGAAATTGTTGAATTTAGGTGAAAAGACCGGATCCGGAATTTTGGAATTTTTGTCAAAATTCCAACTACATGCCATGTTCAATGATGAGAACTTGACCTGTAGACCATTCCACAGTAACAACTAGGGTTTGAGAAATTATAAAGAGGGAATAGAGTGAAGTCCCCCTTAAATAACATATACCCATTCCTGGATGGACAACCTGTGTGATGAGTCATAGAGATGGAAACCCATGTATAAGTACATGGGGTGTGGTATACACCGATGTACACTGCTACATCGACACAATGAATAGGACAAAACTCTTAGACATGTTTATTTTGGATGCACCATGTATTCCACCTATACAGCATACCCAACTATGCAGAAGGGGTACTATATGATGGATATGGTCATGACCAGGTTATGATGTGGGGTGATGTTCTATGTGTTTTCTCACACATGTCGTGTTCCCCATGAATTCATTCCGGAAAACATTGAATATTTGTTCTCCTTCATTTAAAGTAAACTTTTGGGCCACGAGTAGATAATATTGATAGGGTTTCTCATTTCAAACAAGATGGTGAACTTGTTAGAGGATTTTGAGATTTTTGGTGTAATTATAATTGCATGGAACTATATTAGGAAACAATTAATTATTTTTAGGATCAAGAGAGAGAAAAAAGGTTTCATTTTTATTGGATCCCTCATGTGGGGATGGTAATGGGTCCTCGATGATCTATTTTTGTACACTCCAGCTGATCTAGGGACATGTCCTAGACATTCATAGAAGACCCCTATGACAGGGAAGGGTAAGGATACTTAATGAACTAGAGTGGAAAATGCTTTCAAGATTTGACATGAGTCCGCGACCTTCCAATTCGAACACTCCCACAGGACATGACATGAGTACTCAATGACCTAGAGTAGAACCCTCTAATTAAGCTAGGAATGGTTCATTAAAAATTTGTATGGAACTCTCCTACAAAATTTTCTAGGGGTCCACAATAACCATGAGTGGAAAACATCACCTAGGTTGGACATGGGTCTTTGGATTCCAACTAAAACCATAATATGTGGTAGGGAAACGGTCATTGATGACCACTAGGGGAAATAATGGATTTAACGTCGATGTAATAACATCGGTTTTTTATAAACTGACACCAATAGTATGTACAGGATCTTATTGGAATTGGTTTTCAGTAAAACGGATTCCAAAAACAAATATTCATTGATATTTTGTGTCGGTACTGTAAAAACAGACACAGAAAATAAAAAAAATATTAGGGCGTCGGTTTTTAAGAAATCCAATGCCGAAAATAAAAACAATGGCATATGTTTTCTCCAAACCGATGCCGAAATTAAGACACCCAGATATTTTCGGCGTCGGTTTTGGTAAAAACAGAAGAAAAAAATTAAAATAAAAGGAATATGGTCATCGAGTTTTAGAAAAACCGGTGACAGATGATTTTTTCAACAACGATTTTTCTAAAAACTGAAGCTGAATGACTTTTAATATTTATCAAGGATGCAAAACCCTCATTTTGCTGGATCTTCGAAATCGAAACCCACAGCAGCGCCTTCAACTCAAGATGACATTCGAAGCCCTATTTGTGATATTGGACGACCATCCTTGACGGTTTTATTCCATTTTCACATTTTATGGTTTTCGTTCTTCTTTATCCTTTCTTCATTTATCTTCCATTATTTATTTATTCTTCCATAACCTTATTTTACGCAACATTTATGGGTGTTTTAAATTTAGTTTTTGTTTATCATTATTTTTCATTAGTATTATCATTTTTGGTATAGATTATTCAGTGTTTGTTTATCTAAGTCATTATACAGAACACACTTTGGACTGAGGATCATCATTCGGGTTAAAATTGAAATTTTATATGTTTTTTTTAAAATTTTGTATGTATATTATTTATCATTTAATTTTTTTTATTGATTTTAATAAATTATTAGTTTATATTTTGTTTTTAATTTTTTAGTACATTGTTAAATATTCTATCAGCAATCATTCTTAAATATCCTATCAACAAATTGAATCTTTTTACATTAACTCCAATCAAATTTAACCCAATTCACTTGCACCATTATTTAAATTAATTCAATCATCAATAATTTTGACACATTCAACCTAGAAATAATTCAACAACTATGTAAAATAAACTAATAAATTTTAGATGAAAGATATTATAATTAAATTATAATATCAATATAACACGCATGCGTATAATATGAAAACAAAATTTTTATTATTTTTAAATGCGTTTCACATAGGATGTTTTCTATCTGATTATCAATATTTGTTATTAAATATATTTTTGTTTATAATTTTTAGGATAGATATTTAAATCTTTATATGTTTTAATATATTCACCAAATATTTTATGATATTAGGTATTTAATGGATCGTAATTGGATTCATTTACAAAGAAGCACAAGTGAATATGAAAAAGACGTTGATAATTTTTTGGAATTCGCTAAAATACATAATCAAGTCATTTATTATATTTTCTTTCCTTTTGTGATGAGTGTAAATCTGAGAAAGTTAAACTCCAGAGAAATAAATGATCATCTCATTTTTTATGGTTTTATCCTTAATTACACATGTTGGATCTATCATGGTGAATGAACTGAAATTTCAACATCCAATGTTGATGACGATATTCATAATGGATCAAAGGATAATATTGAAGAATTAATTCATGATTTAGGTATTGAAACTATTGAAAAAACATCAATTATTGAACGATTGTATGGATATTCTGAGAAACCATTATTCCAAGTTTATATTAAATATACAGTGTTATCAGTAGTTTTGAGATTAGTTAACTTAAAAGAAAAAAAGGGTGGAGTGATAAATGTTTCTCTAGTCTAGTTGATCTTTTAAATGTGCTACATTTAGAAGGCAATGAGCTTCCAGATTCCAATTATGAGGCAAAGAAAATATTATGCTCAATGGGATTGGGGTAAAAAAGATACATGTTTTCCCCAATGATTGTGTATTTTATAGCAAATAAAATGAAAATTTATCAAGTTTTCTTATATGTGGGATATCACACTACAAGATAGGTGGAAAATTCAACTCAGATTCATTCTCAGGTGATGACATCTAACATCATGGAAAATCAATTTTTTACTTTTGAATGATATCATCCAATATTGTTTGCATAAAATTATGATAATTCAATTCTGATTCATTTTTAGGTACCAGAATCAAAACTCCTGCTAAAGAAATTTGCCACCGTCCAATTATTACTCGTTAGAAGTGAAGATACAAAATCTCAGAATGGGACTGTGTACTGGTGGAGTGAAACCATATTGGAGGTTCAGAAGCCAACATTGTTCTTGGCCTATTTTGATGGTAGTTTACAACTTGTCCCACCATCTATGTTTTAATAAAAAATATGTTATGATGATATTGATGATTTCTGGACCAAAAAAACTGAGAAATGATATTGATGTGTATTATTCACCCTTGATTGATGATATGATACTACTATGGGAGAAATGTGTTAATGTTTTTGATGCATGCAATAAAGAGTATTTTCTTTTGTGTGCTATGATAATGATCATTATAAACAACATTCCGTCTTATAGAAACTTCTATGGATATAGTGTTAAGAGACATAAAGCATGTCCAATTTATGAAGAACAAAATTCAAATAATAAACTAAATAATGGAAAGAAAGACAATGTACATGGGACATGGAAGATTCTGGTGTATTGATCATCCTTATCATAGATTGAAAAAAAATCATTTAACAGTTTACAAGAATGAAACCTTCCCCCTTGACTATTTTCAGTTGAAGAATACTATTACATGGTCAAGGATATTGATTAGACATTTGGAATGATAAGAAGTTATGGTTTTCAAAAACATATCTTGAAGAGGTAGTATATTTTTTTCGAACTACCTTATTGGAAATTTTTTGATATAAAACATAACATTGATGTTATGCATGATGGAAATAACATATGTTCTAGTTTGATGGGAAAATTGTTAGTCATAAAAGGAAATAAAAAATGTGTATTACATGCTATATTAGACTTGATATTAATGTAAATACGTTTTTAGTAGGCTGCCACTATGAAAGGAAACATGACATATTTACCTATAGACTTTCACACATTAAGAAAGATTGAAACAATGAATTTTTATCAGTTTCTTCATGCTATTAACATACTCAGTAGTTTTTCATCAAATGTGAATTAATTTATTTCATTTAAGGATTGTAAATTAATAGTTATGAAATCTCATGATTTCCATGTGTTGATGCAACAACTTCTACCGGTACCAGTGTGTGGTTTATTGCCGACATTTTTCAGAAAGACTATCATCATGTTATTTTATTTCTTCGAATCCATTTGTATCAATTTCGTTGATCCAAATTTGATAGATGTGTTGGAGAATGAAGCAACTCTTATTCTTTGTCAACTATAAATGTATTTCCCACCAAATTTTTTTGATATAATGGTTCATCTTCTGATTACTTTGGTGTCTGAGATAAGAATATGTGGGCCTCTTTGTATAGGATGGGTGTATCATTTTGAATGCTATATGAAAATTTTTAAAGGATATGTTAAAAATATTTATCGACCAGAGACCTCAATAGTTAAAAAATATGTATCTGAAGAGGTGATTGAGTTTTTGACTGATAATTTGTATGAGATGGAGCATATTGGTCTTCCTGTATCTTGACATATGACAGTTGATAGTGAAGTCAGAGGGTTCAAGGTTTAATGGTAAATCTCATTAAATGTGATTAAGTGATGCATGCAGATTTATAAATTTTGAACAACAAAGATGAGGATAAATCATATATATCCTCACATATTGCTGAATTAAAGATACAATATCAGAAAAGAAAAGTAAAGTAGGTGATGATTGAGCATAAGAAGATATTTGTTTCATGGATTAAATTGAAAGTCACCCAATATATATCTTCATCAGAAACATTAAATTGGTTAGAAGGGGGACCATCTCTTAATGTGATCTCATGGCCTAGTTTTGATATCAATGGATAAACACATTACATAAAAATCATGAATGACAATAGTACCATTTAGAATAGTGGTGTAAAGGTTTTTGCTAAAGTAGTGCATTTTTCGAGTTCCAAAGATAAAAAAAAATTTCTGCATCAACGTAATATTTTTTAGTTCTTAAAGACATATGGGATATTGATTATATTAAATTTCGAGTCACGATTTTTTAGTGTAATTGGGTTGATAGTAATATTGGTGTTGAACATGATGAATATGTGTTTAAACTAGTTGATTTGAAAAGAGTAATTATAATGAGGAACCATTTATCATGGAGACACATGAAAAAAAAGTATTTTATGTCATTCATCTATGAAATGTTTAGTGGTCAGTTATTTTTCAAGGAAAAATAAATCATTTGGGTGATGAGGATGCTGCTGATGATGTTTGTGATTTACATGTTCCTTATTCATCTATTATGCAATATCTAGATGATTACAATGACTATAAGAAAGACATAGTGCATGCAGCATATAATGATCATGATGAAAGAATGTGGGAAAATAATAAATTAGTCTTCTAATTTTTTGGGTAAATATTTATATTTTGTTTCCATTTTTGAAATATACAAATGCATGCCTCTTTTCTTACCTACTTATTTTTTCCCTCCTTATTTCTAATTTTTCATCTTTCTAATGATATGGAGGTACACAAAACATTATTTCACTTTCTAGTTGTAATGTCAGATACAGATAGATAAGAGCAGTTACCATGGTATGTCTTTTTTGACATATTATTAAATATTCAGAAATATACATATTTAATGAAATAAAAATAATAATTTTAAAAACAATTGCAGGACTACTGATGCATCCTCGGTGGAGGAAACTTCTCTTATTACTACTCAAAAATATAGTGCTCAAGTTGGTAAACGTGGTATTACACATTTACCAAAACTATCACTTTCCCATGATGATGAAAATGTACACATCAATTTTGATGACAATAATAATGTAGTTGGCCCAAATGTATTTCAGTTTTTCAGTTATATAGCATTGCAGAGCCATTGTAGGACTAGTATTTTATATCCTAATTGGAATTCAGTGGATAGTATGGTGAAGCAACATCATTGGGAGGCCATGACGGTAAAATATCATAATTGATTTCTTTTATCTCATTTTTTGAATATTATATATTTTAAATGACATATTAAATTTATTCAATTACAGATGGCATTTAATGTTGAGGAAACCAACGAAATAAAGAAAATACCTCTCTCTTTATTGGTGGTTCAATGGAGAGAATTTAAAACAAAATTGAAAAAAATATGTTTTTGGAAAGAGATGGTTTGAAATACCATGCCTTATGTATCTATTTATAGATGAAGATACATGGAAGCTATTTATTGAAAGACGTTAGGAAGAGAAATTCTAGGTATGGTAATTATTATATATTTTAAAATTTATGATATATTTTTCTTTTTACTTATTAGATTATTTTTATATAACATGTCTTTAGTAGATCTCATCAAGAGATATACTTGAGAAATTTATACTCTCATACTTTACCATGTAGAGGGTATTCGTATTTGCAGCAGAAAATGATTGAAGAAAAATTTGAATCATTAAGATCTTGATAAAGTATTTGTTTAGAAGAGGTCCAGTTTGGACCACCATCTCCTCCCACTCACCCTGATAAATGGAAATGAGCAAAAAGATGAAAAAATGAAAAGTATCATACAGAGGAAGCTAAGCAAGTGGCTGATAGAAATGTATGTAAATATTATTTATTTGTAATCAATTTATATATTTTTTAAATAATAATCACTAATATATCTTTTTTATTTTTCATTTCAGGATAAACATAAAGAGCAAGAGACATTGAGGTATTTTATCCATGAGGGTAGGATGGACATCCTATCTAGTGCTTTGAGAAAGGTAGAACAACCTAAACGTGTTAGAGGATATCAGGTGGGTGTTAGTACACGTATGGTTTTTGGTAAGAGTAATCAATCAGAGATCCAGAAATAGAATCCTTAAAAGAATAGCTGAATGATATGAAATAGTCTATGGGTGATCAAATTCAAGCAGCAGTGCATAATGCTTTATTAGAATAATTGGAAAGACGGTCACAGTCTACACATCCTTCCCATGTATATTATTTATTTGTCATCAATTTTTCTATTTTATAAATTATAAACACTAATATATCTTTTTCATTTTTCAGACTTCTCAGCCTACTCACCCAGACTACCCATCCCCATCTACTTACAATGCCCCATATGCACATACTTTTGAGGTACATTATAATATTTTCATCAATTTTTGTATTTTATAAGTTATAAACACTAATATAACTTATTCATTTTTTTCCTTCTCAGGCTGATCACCCAGACTACTCTGCCCCACCTACTTACCCTTCCCCGTCTTCATAGCCTTTCAAGTTATATTAATTTATTTTCATCAATTATTCTAATTTATAATTTTTAAACATGAATATCCCATTTTCATTTTTCGTCCTTGTCAGCCTCCTCACCTAGACAAACTTGTCCCATCTTCTTATCCTACCTCATATATGTAGCCTTTTGAGGTATATTATTTTGTTTTCATCAATAATTATATTTTATAATTTATAAACACAAATATATGTTTTTTCATTTTTTATCATTCTCAACCTTCTCACCCGGACTACCCTACCCCATCTACTTATCATGCACCATTTGTGCTGCCATTTGACATTTATTATTTTATTTTCATCAATTTTTCTAATTTATAAATTATAAAAACTAAAGTATATTTTTTATTTTTCTACCTTCACAGCCTGCTCAACTTGACTACCCTTCCCCATCTGCTTACTTTGAGCCTCGACCTCCTCTCTCAGATCAAGCCTTATATTTTAATTTTTTTGCTGGAGATACTCATGTACATATTGTTGTGTTAGGACAGGTGCATTTTTTGGGAGACTCGCTACATCATCAGCCTATGCAGATGGGTCTGGTTAGAGTATCGGTACTTGATATTATAGATCCTAGTAGTCCACTACAGTTTCCTACTAGGGAGATCACCTGTGTTAAAAAATGTCTGATCCATTTATTACATTTTCCAAATATCCTTCTACGATATATTTCATATGAGGTATTAATATCTTTAAATATGAATTAAATTAGAATGAAAATTACTTGAAATTTTTTTATGACATTTAACTTATTTAAGAATATATGAAAGCAAAAGAAACTGCCCAAATGCAACAAAATGGTCAGGAACAGTTGTGTTTAGAACCTTCTAATGTTTCTTCTTGGTTACATATACAATCTCAGGCTTTGTATTCCTTGAATTATATATATTTGTTTTAGATGACATCTAATATACGTGGAAGAAGTTATCAATTGAGAACAATGAAAGAAGATATCATGCATTTATTTGATTTTGAAGATCACGGGCTAAGTTTGGTGCAACTGTTTTCCATGTAAGTAAATTGAAATTATAATTTGTATTTCATTAATAAAATATGGTTTTAAATTGACTAACTATATTTTCATTTTTATTTTGGCATCTATGCAAGCTTATTTTATAAAATTAATGAACGTGCAATTACAATTTTGTATGTCCATAGTATATTTCCTTGGAAGTCGTAAAAGTGAAGAATGATGATATAGTTCAATATATATATGAGATATTATCACAGCTAGTGATTAAATACTGGTTTTTTCCATTTCATGATAAGTAATAACATAAACATAATTATGAACTAATAATCATTATAATGTCATTAATTTTGATCTTTTTGTATTGTAGAGGACATTGGATGTTAGATGTATTTTTCCCTAGTGAATGCACCTTATATTGGTTTTTCTCTTTATTAGGGATTATTCGTAAAATATTTTTCACCTTATTAAACAAGAATGATATTATTTTTATTTTTTAAAATCTTATTATGGATATTTTTCAATTTTTAGACATGTATTATTTGTTCAGATATATGGAAATGCAGTTCATGGAAACAATTTAACAAGGAATACATGTCAATAATGAAACTAAATAAAATAAAATATGTGGAATTACATGTAATTAGTTTTTATTTTATCATTTTTCTGAATTTAATTTTATATTGTATTTATTATCAATTTATTAATTTACAGATGCAGTGTCATAATCAGAATGGAAATGTTGAATGTGGTTATTATATTTTACTATTCATGAATGAGATAATCACAACTAGGGACTACTTATTTTCTTAATGTTAGTTATATTAATTTTTTTATATTTTATGCCATATTATTTTAAATTTTAATCACATATCATTCAATATTATTATAGGTATTCAATGATTCACAGTCTTATTCCAATTCTGAAATGACCCATGTTCAATCTACTTTTGTGAAATATTTGTTATGTACGATTTGGATTTGAGATATGTATATTCTAAAATTTATAAATAATAATACATATGGGTTCAAAAAACTAACTCATTTGATATATTAGGTATTTGAACCTACCAATATTAAAATCAATTATTAAAAAATAACTAATAATGAGCCGACTGTAAATTTCAGGTACATCTTCTCAATATTTTTTAACTTTCAAGGTCATCTTTTTTTGTACATGCTTGGTATTTATAAGTTATAGTTTTTTATTAAATGATAAATACTATTTGATTATTCCTATATTTTTTTTGGTTTTTTATAGGGGTTTCTATATTTTTAGAAGTGTAATCTTTTGAATTTTCTAAAAAATAAAATTTAATTTATTGTGTCAGTTAATTTAAAAACCGATGCCGAAAATTAAAAAAGATTAAATGGGGTTTTCGGCATCAGTTTTATCTAAAACCGACCTTGAAACCCAGTATTCGACTTCGGTTTTCTATAATACTGACCCAAAAAAACAATCTAAAATGACCTTTGGCGTCAGTTTTTTATATAACTGATGGAGAAACCTCAATTTCGACTGCCTTTCAGCGTAGTTTTTATAGAAAACCGACATTGAAAACTGTGTTTCGGCGTCAGTTGTAGATAAAACTGATGCCAAAACCATGTCCAAATTGACCTTCGACCTTGGTTTTTTCTAAAACCGAGGTAGAATCCTCAATTTTGACAAGGTATCAAAATCCGTTTATTAGAAAACTAATGCTGAAACCCCTAACAAAATTAATTTTCGGCATTTTTTTATAATAACCGACACCGAAAATCATATTTTTTACATCGCCTTTATAGAATTCGGTTAAAAACCAACATCAAAAATAAAAAAATCCGGCAGTAAATTGGTTTTTGCACTAGTTTACCTATCATGGAACTCTCCAAATACAACAAGATTCTTTTACTATAGTGTTCGAGGAACTATGACCTTCCAGGCTCAACGGATCAACTCATGGTCATCTAGTACACACTCTTTACTAAACATATGGTTTCCACATGGATGATTGAGGAATCAAGCACATCATTGATAGGGGGTTCCAGTATAGATCATCGAGGATCCATTCCCTAATGCGTAGGAGGGTTCCACTATGAAGGTCTAGGTTCCATTCCCAGCCTGGTAGGAGGGTTCTACACTAGGTCATCAAGGAACCATTCCCTACTCTATTGGAGTGTTCCACTAGGCAGGTCGAGAACCCACTCCCAGACCACATGGATTGTAACATACCATGTAAGTAATGAATAATAGATATTTTTATGTATGTCTATTAATGAATTAGATATTGTTTTAGAGGCTTAAAATGAAAATAAATCCAATCTTAAGCATGGAATACACTAATATTTTTAAAGGATTATTTTACTGCCTTTTGATGGCAAACCATTTTTAAATCTATCTTTTGGAAATTTTATAAGCTATGTTTCTCAAAATAATCTTATTCTTTATGATTGGGACATCAAAATTTACTTTGTGTGAATTTTTGGTATTTTTCTGACAATGTTCAATTTTTTATGAATAGTGATAAATACTGTATTTTACATCAAAACTGCCTTTTAATATACTTTATTTATATGATTAGATTATCTTTTGAATTGGTTTTAAAGTTAAATTATAATATATTTTTACCATTTAATGCAATGGTGGTCATTATGATTAATTTCACTTTTGAATTGGGCATAAAATAATGCCATACTTTTAATAGATATTGTTTCAAAAAAAACCTGCTATTTGTTTTGACAACGTGAATTATTTTTAAATCAATTATTGCAATTTCTGTGTTAGGAATTTGGTAAAATGGATTACATATTTGGAATCAGAAGGTCCAAATTATGTAATCAAGACTCTTTTGTTTTTGGAAATTATGAATACTAACGACGGTAATTATCTTTAATTATCTTGATTAATGAGTAATCAAGTAGTTAAGGGTAATTAAATGATATCATAATAATACAAAAAGACCACAAAATGTGTCCTAAGGCTACTGGTTGTCTCATGGACGACCATGGGATGCCTTTTTCCATACTTGGGGGCCCCATGGAATCACTTTTGTGAGAAAGTGACTTTTTATCTTTTTATTTTTAAAGAATGTTAAATGTGACAAAGAATGTATCACCAAAGTAAAATATTTTTAATTTTGTATACATAATTTATATTTTGTACTATAAATATTCATTAGAAAGATAAATATATTTCCTACATCATGATATTTTTTTATAATTTTTAGACATTAAATTTATTAAATTATTTATGACATCCTGATGATGCAGCGATTATATCATTAATAAAGGATTTAAATAAAATGAAATGATAATGTGAAATCTATGACCTAAAAATGTCCAAAACCTATTGGATGAGTGGATTTCGAACCCTTATCACCTTATCCTCGAAAAAAATCAATGTGGGACCATTAATATCCGAAATTCATTCTAAAATAATGTAACATTTCTTTACTTTCCAAGAGCGCCTCTCCTCTCCTCTTATAAAAGGCCCCCACCTCAACCTCCTTACCAACACTCCCAAAGCCTTTTTCTCGGCCAAACCCTGCCCATGTTGTCTCTCCACATCCATATATTACTTATTGAAGCCTCAATTTGGGCAGAAGTCTTCCCAAGGAAGCCTTTGAGCTCAAACCAAAGGGAGTTACCCGATTTTAAGGTAATGTCTTCACTTGAGTCCTTTTGTTTTATTTTGCTTCTCCAACCCCATAAACTCTTTTTATTCATTTCATTTGTAACAAATACAGTATCTTAAATATACTAGGATGTTGTTATAAGATTTATTAGAGCAACAATTACACACACCTACATCTAATGGTTAATGGACATACTGTTTCCGTGGATGGTGAATTTATGCCTCCCAAAACGATGATTGTTCAACATTCTTTTAACACCTTCAAAGGTGGCCATTAAGATGTCACTATATTTATATATCATATATAATATGTTTATGTTTTCCTTAAGCATATATATTTTTCATTTTTGGCATACCTTTATGGTTTCT
This sequence comes from Viscum album, assembly GCA_963277665.1. NCBI lineage: Eukaryota > Viridiplantae > Streptophyta > Magnoliopsida > Santalales > Viscaceae > Viscum > Viscum album. Next base: position 2,047,409,254 of record OY728142.1, read on the forward strand.
ATTATGGGTAAACGCGATATCTTCATTTAAGGAAGTGCGGACTACTAGCCCCTCAAAGTGATTTGATTCGTTAAATACCATATGTGGGATGTATAAAGGATGGAACTATGATATTATATATGATATTATACTGGAATTAAAATATACCTTTATTTCATTATGATTCCATTCTATAAAATACGAAATAGAAATGAAAGTAGCGTTCATGAGTACATACGACTTACCGTCTCCATGAACGGTGCATTTCATTTTTTACATGTAAATGATTATGTAATATTGTAAATGCATGTATATACTGGATATATATGATATATAAATGATGATTATAATTCTGGATATAATGTATACATGAACAGCGTGTCATTATATAGGGTTTATTTTTTACTCAAGTACCAATGATCATTAAAACAACCGTTATTAACTTAAATAATTACATAGTGTTCATGATATGAAAATAAGTGATATTAAAGGAATAATGAACTTGAAAAAGGTTCTTAAACAAGTAGAAATTAACTCATGTTTATTATTTAGGACATTAAAAAACGATTGAGTCAAGTCGGACCCGAGTTATGGGACATCATCTCAATCTCCTTTCATTGAGGCATATTTTGTTTTATACACAACCTTCATTTATACGGTGTATAAACCCTTTTGACTTTTATGTTTATTCAAAAGGAATATTTTTTATACGAAGTGTTTACTAAATGATAAAAGAGAATTTTTTTGTCGTATTTATGCGGCGACAATGACTTTTCCGTCGTCGTGACCATTATTTGAGTTTCGGCTTCCTCTACAAGCCATACCTTTTTTAAAAGATAAATAAATACCATGCTTTACTTTTGTTTTATTTTGGTATTGAAAATGGTTTTCATAATGTTTTTATATAAATGTGATGTATTGATATCTTGTGATTGAATGGTGGAAATGTTATTTTTCCTTTATACATGTTTTATGTGATACGATTATGTTGAGGTTCTTGGGAATTATTATGAAGACAGGTGGTTTCGTGATAAACTAAGGGCCAGTGAGCCCGATATAGCTCTCCAATCCATTGGGTAACGCGAAGGAGTGAAACTTTAAGGTTTCTCCGAAGAGATTTAGGGAATATACTGCGATGGGTATTCGAAACTTAACCAAGAGGGTTACTCCCTATGTAAGAATGTTATGAATGCATCAAGTTACCTTTATGTTTTATGATTTCTATGATTTATTCATGATTTAATGTGGTATGTTAAAGTGCCTCTGTTTTGTGGGTAATGTATGATTTCATTCTTATGTATATATGAACTTCTGTTTCCTTTCCATATTTTTATATCCCTTACTGAGATTTTTATGCTCATCCCAAGTTTTCTTGAAATTTTTTTCATAGGTCAAGGGAAAGGTACATGATATTATTATAGTGTCCAGGAAGTGTCAAGAATGAATCCATGTTTTATTTTAAATATGTTTCCGTTGATGGTAAAAATGAATACTATCTTTATGTAACCACTTTGTTTATATGTGGGACGTAATGCATGTTTTATGATCTAATTCTCTAAAACTCTAAACCCGAAAAGATCCTCAATGAGTAATCTTGTAATAACTAAAGATTAATTAAGGTTTAAGGCCGGGGCCTTATATTTGGTATCAGAGGTCGGTTTAGATAACTTTAGGAGTTAGAATTCTATTAAATGATTATCCAAAAATATTATTTTTATGGTCAAAATGAAATGATATAGCATTTGAAGATTACCATGTTGCTTCATCTAAGACATGTTTGTTCAGAATAGTTTTCGTAGAGGAAACAAAGAATTTTTTTTGGGAAGGCATATAGAAGGAAATGACCTTTCAAATCAGAATCCTGAGATGGTCAGAATCAGAACTAAACAGTTTGTTCTAGTGATGGATTAATTGACTCAGGTGAAAAATGTTCGTTGTTTTTATTGATGATATTTTGGTTTTTTCTAAAAGTAAAGAGGAGAATGAAAGTCATTTAAGGGTTATCTTGCAAACCTTAAAATAACAGAAACTGTATGGAAAATTCAGCAATTGTGAGTTTTGGTTACAAAAAATTTCTTTCCTTGTTCATATTGTTTCTAAAGATGGGATAATTGTTGATCCTGCAAAAAAAAGGTGTGGAAGACTGTCCAAGACCCACAAATGTAACAGAGATTCGTAGTTTCCTTGGTTTGGAAGGCAATTACCGAAGGTTTGTTAGAAATTTTTCACGGTTATCTAGTCCAATGATAATTTAACTCGGAAGGGTTTTAAGTTTATCTGGACAAAAGAATGTGATGATTGTTTTCAGGAATTGAAAAGCAGATTGGTGAATGCTCCAGTTTTGGCACTACCTTCCAGGAATGGTGAGTTTGTTATCTACAGGGATGCTTAATTGAAAGGACTTGGTTTCATCCTAATGCAGAATGATCAGGTAATTTATTATGCTTCATGACAGTTGAAAACTCATGAGGTAAATTACCCTACACATGATTTGGAATTAGCTATTATTGTTTTCGCTTTAAAAATTTGGAGGCATCATTTGTATGAAGTAAAGTGTGAAATATATACCGATCACAAAAGATTAAAGTATATATTCACTCAGAAAGAGTTAAACATGAGATAGAGGAGATGGCTGGAATTAATCAAGGATTATAATTGTACAATTTATTACCATCTGGGAAAAGAAAATAAAGTGGCTGATGCTTTGAGTCGAAAAAGAAATACTTCATTAGCAATGTTGCATTTGGAATGTGATCCTTTGGTTAAGTATTTGATGAACTTTGGCATAAAAGTTGTTGGTGCAAAAAGTTATTTTGTTTTGTTTCAGGTATCAGTGAGATCATCTCTATCAGATAGAATCAAGAAAGCACAGAAGTAAGAAAGTGAGTTGAAGAAAAAGGTAGAGCTGGTTCAGAAAGGTAAGTTGCCTGAATTCAATATTGATAATGTTTGAGTTTTGAGATTTGGGAAGAGATTTTATGTTCCTTGTGATTCACAGTTGAAGAAAGAGTTATTATGTGAAGCTCATAGTTCTCTGTTTTCAGTTCATCCTAGCAGTACTAAGATGTATAGAGATCTGCGGGAGTATTACTGGTGGGATGGAATGAAAATAGATATTGCTAATTTTATTGTGATGTATTTGACTTGTCAGCAGGTTAAAGCAGAGCAGAAGTTACCGAAAGGGATGCTTCAGCCTTTACCAGTGCTAGAGTGGAAATGAGAGAATATATCCATGGACTTTGTTGTGGGATTACCGAAGACATCTCGAGGTAATATTGCAATCTGGGTTATTATTGATCGCTTGACTAAATATTCTCATTTCCTTGCTATACGAGTTACTTTTTCCCTAGATCAACATTCCCGTTTGTATCTTATAGTGTTAGTTAGGTTACATGGAGTTCCCCTCTTCATTGTATCTGATTGTGATCCCAGGTTCACTTCTAACTTTTGGAAAGGCCTTCAGAAGTTGTGGGTACAGAATTAAATTTTAGTATAGAATTTTATCCTCAATCAGATGGGCAATCAGAACGAACAATTAAGACCATGTAGGATATGCTACGAGCTTGTTAGATGGATTATCAGGGAAGTTGGGACCAACATCTTTCTTTGGCTTAATTTTCATATAATAACAGTTTTCATTACAGTATACAGATGGCACCATTTCCAGCATTAAATGGGAAGCGGTGTTGAAATCCAGCATTCTGGGATGAAGTGGGTGAAAGGAAGTTGATGGGACCAGAATTGGTAGAAGAGTTGGTTGAAAAGGTTTAGATGATTTAGAAACACATGAGAACAACTCAGAGCAGGCAGAAGCGTTATGCGGACAACATGAGGTAGGGTCTATCTTTTGAGGAAGGTGATCATGTTTATCTCAAAGTCTCACCATAGAAAAGTGTGATGCGATTTGGTAAGAAAGGAAAGTTCAGTCCAAGGTTCATTGGACCATATGAAATTATGTAGAGAGTTGGATCAGTTGCATATCGGGTGGCTTTACCTCCGAGTTTATCTCAGGTACACAATGTTTTTCACGTTCGATGTTGAGAAAGTATATCCCAGATCTGTCTCATGTTTTGAGTCCAGAGGTAGTTCAGTTGGAAGAGAACCTGTCTTATGAGTAACAACCGGTCTAGATTCTTAACCACATGGATCAAGTGTTATGAAATAAGGTGATTAATCAGGTAAAGGTTTTGTGGGAAAACAAAATGATGGAAGAGGCAACATGGGAATCTGAAAATGCAATGAGGGATAAGTACCCCCATTTATTCGATAAGTAAATAAATTGTGGGGACGCAATTTTCTAAAGGGGGGATGGATGTAACATCCAAAGTAAGTAATGAATAATATATATTTTTATCTATGTCTATTAATGACTTAGATAGTGTTTTAGAGGCTTAAAATGAAAATAAATCCAATCATAAGCATGGAATAAACTAATGTTTTTTAAAGGATTGTTTTACTGCCTTTTGATGGAAAACCATTTTTAAATCTATCTTTTTAAAATTTTATAAGCTATGTTTGTCAAAATAAACTTATTCTTTATGATTGGGACATCAAAATTTACTTTGTGTGAATTTTTGGTATTTTTCTGACAATGTTCATTTTTTTATGAATAGTGATAAATACTGTATTTTAATTCAAAACTGCTTTTTAATCTACTTTATTTATATTATTAGATTATATTTTGAATTGGTTTTAAAGTTAAATTAGAATATATTTTTACCATTTAATCCAATGGTGTTCATTAGTACTAATTTGACTTTGGAATTTGGCATAAACTAATGCCAAACTTTTCATAGATATTGTTTCAAAAAAAACCCACTATTTGTTTTGAAAACGTGAATTATTTTTAAATAAATTATTGAAATTTCTGTGTTTGGAATTTGGTAAAATGGATTACATATTTTGAATCATAAGGTCAAAATTATGTAATCAAGACTCTTTTGTTTTTGGACATTATGAATATTAATGACGATTATTATCTTTAATTATCTTGATTAATGAGTAATCAGGTAGTTAAGGATAATAAAAAGATATCATAATATTACAAAAATACCACAACATGTTTCTTAAGGATACAGGTTGTCTTATGGCCGACCATGGTATGCCTTGTACCAAACTTGGGGGCCCCATGGAATCACTTTTGTGAGAAAGTGACTTTTTATCGTTTTATTTTTAAAAAATGTTAAATGTGACCAAGAATGTATCACCTAAGTAAAATATTTATAATTTTGTCAAAATAAATAATCTTTTGGACTATAAATTTTAATTAGAAAGCTAATGATATTTCCTACATCATGATATTTTTTTTATAATTTTTAGACATTAAATTTATTAAATTATTTATGACATCATGATGATGCAGTGATTACTTCATTAATAAAGGATTTAAATAAAATGAAATGATAATGTGAAATATACGACCAACACATGTACAAAACCTATTGGATGAGTTTATTTATAACCCTTATCACCATATCCTCGAAACACATCAATGTGGGACCATTAATATCCTAAATGCATTCTAAAATAATGTTACATTTCCTTACATTCCAAGAGTGCCCCTCCTCTCCTCTTATAAAAGGCCCCCACCTCTACCTCCTTACCCACACTCCCAAATCCTTTGGCTCGGCCAACCCCTGCCCATTTTGTCTCTCCACATCCCTCTATTACCCCTTGAAGCCTCACATTGGGCAGAAGTCTTCCCAAGAAAGTCTTTGAGCTCAATCCAAAGGGAGTTACCCGATTTTAATGTAATGTCTTCACCTGAGTCCTTTTGTACTATTTTTCTTCTCCAACCCACTAAACTCTTTTTATTAATTTCTTTTGTAACAAATCTAGTATCTTCAATATACTAGGATGTTGTTACAATAAGGATTCGAGTTACACATACACACACCTACAACTAATGGTTAAAGGACATACTGTTTCCGTGGATGGTGAATTTATGCCTCCCGAAACGATGATTGTTCAACATTAATTTAACACCTTAAAAGGTGGCCATTAAGATGTCACTATATTTATATAAGATATATAATATGTTTATGTTTTCCTTAAGCTTCTGTATTTTTCATTTTGGGCATACCTTTATGGTTTCCATTATGGGTAAACGCGATATCTTCATTTAATGAATTGCGGACTACCGCCCCCTCAAAGTGATTTGATTCGTTAAATACCATATGTGGGACGTATAAAGGATGGAACTATAATATTATATATGATATTATACTGGAATTATAATATACCTTTATATCATTATGATTCCATTCTATAAAATACGAAATAGAAATTAAAGTAGCGTTCATGCGTACGTACGGCTTACCGTCTCCATGAACGGTGCATTTCATTTCTTACCACTAAATGATTATGTAATATTATAAATGAATTTATATACTGGATATATATATTATATACATCATGATTATAATTCTAGATATAATGGAAGATGAACAACTTGTAATTATAAACGGTTTATTTTTTATTCAACTACCAATGATCGTTAAAACGACCGTCATTAAGATAAATAATTACATAGTGTTCACGATATGGAAATAAGTGATATAAAAGGAATAATGAACATGAAAAAGGTTCTTAAAAAGTATAAATTAACTGAAGTTTATTATTCAGGACATTAAAGAACCATCGAGTCAAGTCGGACCCGAGGTATGGGACTTCGTCTCAATCTCATTTCATTGAGGAATATTTTGTTTAATACACAACCTTCATTTATACGGTGTATAAACCCCTTTGACTTTTACGTTTATTCAAAAGGAATCTTTTTTATACAAATCGTTTACTAACTGGAAATAGAGAATGTTTTTTTCATACGTTTGCGGCGACAACGACTTCTCCGTCGTCGTGACCATTATTTGAGTTTCCGCTTCCTCTAAAAGCCATACATTGTTTTTAAAAGAATAATAAATACCATGTTTTACTTTTCTTTTATTTTGGTATTGAAAATGGTTTTCATAATGTTTTTATATCAATGTGCTGTATTGATATCATATGATTGAAAGGTGGAAATGTTTTGTTTCTTTTATGCATGTTTTATGTGATACGACTATGTTGAGGTTCTTAGTCATTATTATGAAGACGGGTGGTTCCGTGATAAACTAATGGCGGGTGAGCCCGATATAGCTATCCAATGCATTGGGTGACGCGAAGGAGTGAAATGTTAAGGTTTCTCCAAAGATATTTAGGGAATATGCTGTGATGGGTATTCCAAACGTTACCAAGAGGGTTACTCCCTACGTAAGAATGTTATGAATGCCTCATGTTACCATTATGTTTTATGATTTCTATGATTTATTCATGATTTGATGTGGTATGTTAAAGTGCCTATGTTTTATGGGTAATGTACGATATCATTCTCATGTATATATGAACTTAAGTTTCCTTTCCATATTTTTATATCCCTTACTGAGCTTTTTATGCTCATCCCAAGTTTTTTTGAAATGTTTTTCACAGGTCAAGGGAAAGGAACATGATATGATTATAGTGTCCAGGAAGTGTCAAGAATGAATCCATGTTTTATTTTAAATATGTTTCCGTTGATGGGAAAAATTAATACTATCTTTATGTAACCACTTTGTTTATATGTGGAATGTAATGCATGTTTTATGATCTAATTCTCTAAAACTCTAAACCCGAAAATATCCTCAATGTGTAATCTTGTAATAACTAAAGATTAAGTAAGGTTTATGGTCGGGGCCTTATATGGATGGTTAAACTCTAAGTCATCAGGGACCATTCACTTCCCTATAGGAGGGTAACACTCAGATGGTCGAGGAATTATCCCCATCTCAGCTAAAGGTATTGACTCTAGGTCATCGAGGATCCATTCCCTACCCACATGAGGATTCCACTCAATAATCAAACTATGACGATCTCTCTCGATCATAGTCATCATCGAGTATCCCCATAGGAGGCTCAAAGACTAGAATATTATACATTGTATCTCAAAAAACAAAACCAAGGGAACCATAATATTCTATGGGGGAAAAAATCTTTATAGGCTTTTTATGACCCAAAATCCATGTTCAAATGAGGGAGATATGGACATTTGATGTTTCCTAGAGAGGAACTAATAGGTTCTCAAAGTCTAAGGGTAGCCACATGGTATGTTTCATCACATCTTAGACTAATCGATTACCTACTATGTGGTAGTTACCTTGTACATCCATACAAATGATGGGGATATACGGTGGGTACTGGTGATAGAGATATTTCTTCTATTGGGATGCCAGAGAACTGGATATGTTAGTGGTTCCCATAGGTCTATGGTGTCAAAGTTAGGTAGAAAACTCTAGGTCATAGTATTTTAATGTAGTGGATCTTCCCATGATCAAACTCATTCATGTGGTCAGAGGATTCATAGAAATCCAGGGCATCCTGAAGAGGGGTGTTGATTTAATTTTGATGGGTGAGTTCTCATGACACGATACATCCCAACCAAACAGTATGAGTATCACATATAGATATCTGATGCACTACTGCAAAGAGGAATCATCGTAATCAAGGATCTCTCATGCCTGGATATGATTATCCCTACGGATGAAGAACTGACATAGGAGTATGAGGAGATATGGTTAGTGGATTTTGTTTTGATTTCCTTCTACCACCACCATTAAGAGGCTATCATTTGGCTCAGGGATATAGAATTTTATGTCCCGTGAAGCCGCATGGAATGGATGTATATAATCCCAAAGTTTTTGAGATAATAATACATGTAATTTTTTTGTTTTACTCTTGATTTATGTATAATCATTTTAAATATATTACATTATCAATATATTCATGGTGTGAGTGCTGGAGCTCTTAGTTGCGGCTATAACACAACTGTTTCATATTGAGATTACTATAAGGAACAATTAATCTCATTATTCCATATTCACACTGTGAGACATATCTATTGGAGGATATAGGTTCATGTGGGGTCTATTTTTCATCATTATAAAACACTATGAAATCATCTTGGTTCTGTCATTACTATCGATAGACTAATTCCAGACCAACTATCAACATAGACAATTCAGATTCCTACGTATTAATGGGAAGACATTCACCTTTTCTGGAAAGTGGAATCTCAAGGAAGGGGTAGTGAGTTCTATGAGATGTATTTTGAAACCCATCACTGATAGGATAACTATTATAACTCTTGGTGAAATCATATCTTCTAATGTCTTGGTTCCATTAGTTTAAGAGGATTATATGGACGTCTTATTTGATGACATTCCAAGGCTACCTCTGATGTGAGATATGGAGTTTTTCATCGATGTGAGTCGTGGGAATGCACAAATATCTTCTATGGAATATTTTATTGTAACTACTGAGCTCCAGGATCTATGATTTTATTTATAGAACCATCACGATAAAGGTTCCCACAGACCTAGTGTGTCCCACATGATATCCATATTCTAATTCATAAAAAATAAGGACAAATGCGTGCAGATTTTCATATATTATCATCAACTAAAATAGGCCATGATAAAGAAATATAATCCCTTACTAAATATTATTGACCTAATCAATCAATTTAAATGCATGAGGATTTTCTAGTGGACCGATATCAGTTCTAACTTCCACCAGTTGAGGGTTGATAATTATGATATTCTAAATTCATAATTTTGATTTTTCTATTGAAAATATAAATTTCTAATGAATCATTTTGGTTTAAAAAATTCTCCAAAAGTGTTTACGGATTTGATTAACCATGTTTTCGCTACGTACATGGGACATAGTTTTTCAATATTTATGACATACTTTCCTTCTCAGAAAAATATTAAGACTATTCCAATCACTTGAGGATGGTCCGAGACTTTCATTGAGAGAAAAAATTTATTTCAAACTCTCAATGATATACTATTATATACATGAGGTTCAACTATTTTGGCAAGTCATTTTTAACCTATTTTAGTTTTGGATCTAGCAATGATCATTGTAGTGATGTATTGGGATCCAAAAAAGATCTTATTAGAGGTGGAATTGTTTTATGTATTGGAGGGGTACTACAATTTGTTTGTGGAATACTTATCCAAAATTACACACCCTTTAACCTCACCAATGAGAAAGGGGAGACATTTTACAAGGTCTGAGAAGTGTGTGATTGCCTTTGTGGAGTTGAGGAAGAGGATAATGAGTTCTATCCTATTGAGATTTCTAGATAAGCAAATATTTTTCATAGTTTATTCTGTTATGTGAGGAGTGGGTATCGACAGCATGTTGTTGCAGTGATAGGGAGTTATTAAATAAGGGTCATGGTAGTTCAGATCCAACATGTATAATTACATGACTCGTGTCATATCTTAGGGAGTGCTAGTATTCTCTCTAAATATGTAGAGTCAATACCAACTTGATGAGTGATTTTTGGTTTAGTCAGACCATAAAAGTTTTAAGTACTTTCTCATGCATGGAGACCTAAACCAGAGGCATTGATATTAGGAAGTGTTCCTCTAGGACTACTAAATCAAGATATTCTAAACTACTATTGTGGGAGAAATTGTATAATATTCCCTTAATTGGATGTGTTGGGCTCTATTAGTACAAGAATACTTGATGTAGTTAGATTTATTATAGTTGACCTTGGTTTAGAAGAAGGGTATTAATTTTATGTAGTAAATGATGTTGAATCCTTCTCTTATTATATTTTTTATAGAGTCCAAACATCGAGAAAAAAATTATGAGTTATTCAGAGATGTGATATTCATATCCGAAAAAACAGAGTTATATGTTGTAGGTGATAATCATGTCATACGTTCTCAGAGAGAACCATGGATCTAGTCATGTTGCAGGAGTATGTGATGTAGGTGTTCCACACATATCCCTGAATAGGACATCTTGTTGTGGGAAATATATACAGAGAACAGAAACATCAATTTTGGTGGACCTTCATGAGTAGAAGAATCGCGACCCAAGCCAACGTGGCCTAAGACATGACTCCAAATGCCCGCCTCCAATAGGCAAGGGGCTGGCGACTAGCACCATGTAGGCTATCACACACATGGGATGGATTCGCCTAAGCTATATATACACATGCACCCACATACACCTCCATGAAACAATGTAGATATATATATATATATATAAACCCAAAAAGAAAATGCATGCATAAATCTATCCCAAACAAGAGTGCAATAGAAATAAAAAATGGGAAAAACAGGGGCCCACCATAAGAAAACAACGAAAGCATCCAAGCTGCTAGAAACAGGGGGTACGCTGCGAAAAGCCCCACCAGATAGCTCCTCATCACAACTATGGTATGACTCCATGTTCAGTCCCTCTCACTATTCTCCTCCTGCTCTAGGACCTCCTAGGACACCGTCGAAAGGCCTATGGTCTACACAAGACAAAATCATTTGTGTGAAATGCCCGTGCAGGGGTGATTATAACAATACTCAGAAGGCACCAAAATCCCATAACAAAAGAGAGAAACTAAAATTAAATAGTAAGCTCATCCCATCCTGAGGTAACACAGACAAGAGTGAAACCCCATCTCATGACCATCCTTGGCTACACCCAACTAGTCAGCTCAATCATGGAGTATTCCTGTACATTCACCTTGAACATCCAGATATACTCAGCTAATGCCCCAAGACACATGAGGTACCGACCTCATCACCCGCAATGGTTCGCTAACAAGGGAGCACACTCCACGATCATTTTCATCACAGATGACACTCGTCCGAGAGATACACTCCATCTGGTCGCACACAAACATAACAGATGCTCACACGATAAATCACACTGGTCGGATATCGTCACTGAGGAAACATCACTGAAACAACATAAACACATACTTATCGGATATGGGATCACTCCTAGGGTATTCTAGGAGATAACAGAACCCACACCAGTATACGATGATCTCAAAGATAGGGGATCACTCCCAGGGTCCGCTGGGGGATACCATAACCTGATCAGGAATTCGTAGATCTCACAGATAGGGGATCACCCCTAGGATCATCTGGGGTATACCACAACCCGACTTGATGCTAATCAGAAACATGTCACTCAGATAGAGGATCGTCGCCCATTTAAAGGTGGTCTCAACAATACCAGAACCCTATCTGGTATAACTCACGATGTAGGGGATCAAACTGACGATGTCACAACCCTACAGGAACCATGTGTTGAGTAGGGGATCATATAACCAACAATACTCCAACCCTACTAAAAACATCATGTTGAGAAAGGGATCGTAGACCCGACGATGCCACAACCCTACTGAGCACGACCCACTACATAGGGGATCATATTCATGAGGATGCAACAAACCCTACGGCGTTATCCTGCAAGATAAGAGATCACCGCTCATGGATAAGCGGTCAAAGTGATACCAACAACCCGATCTAGGGAAATGAGGCAAGCGGATCCCGCTTTAGGCTCACCAGAGGGAGGCCACAACTCTAACAGATTAAATAACCCATCGAGAGGATCAAAAGACTATAAAAATTTTGTGATGATGTGAAAACCCTCCTAGGAATGAACCAAGGTAGTACCATCAACCACTGCTAGTCCAAATGTCGCTAACCCTGGAAACCAGCCACAACACCACACCTCGCACCACCAAGGCCGATACTGAGGCCACTAATGCGATCCACCCAGAAAAACATGTCGGATAGGCTATTTACTCGCCCGGAACTAACAACCGGTGAAAAAAGAACTATTCACCATAGGTGGCCCGTGTGGGCCCCACACTATGATCCCGGATCTCATCAAGCGGATCATACCACTGCGATCCCCTCGGATAAGCACATGGGATCCACTACTCTTTCATCCCAAATAGAGCCCTATTGAAAAATGACATATTCACCGAAGCCAGCTTGGGTGGTACCCACACCTCAATCCCTAAAATCATTGAATGGATGACACCATTTTGATCCTCTTGGAAAAACACAGAAGATCGACTATTTATCTTCCAAAATAGAACTCCTGATGAGAATGTCACGTTTCTCCGTATACGCCGGAAACTGGCCTCGTGGGGCCCACAACCTATTCATAGTCCCAACTCCTGGAAACTATCTCGAAACGACCTCTGTACCATCAGGATCTTAGTGCCACTAACGACACGTCATTTGGACACTCCGTACAGGAGTTATGGTGGGTCAAAGCTGAATAATAATAAAATATTATTATTATTTTAACATTTCAAAGCCCTGGTCCATGATCCAAACTCATAAAACTCCCAAAATAAACCCAAAAGGATTCTATCGATGTAAGGAATGCGTAACCACAAATAGCTTGCGATTTGGACTCCTGGCATGCATTTTACGGGGGTTTAAAGAGCTCCCAGAATATTCTGGCCATACCACTACTGGCTCGCTGGAAAACTGACCGGACCACCGTGCCAACCTTGCCGGGCCGCCATTCCACCACGCCGACTGCCGGATTCCACCAAGGTTGCTGCCATAATCCGGGTTTTCCACCAAAAAACTTCCGGGATCCCCTGGGAGCACGCCGGTGCTCCAAAAAAATATATGAAACATGTTTCGGAATCCTCAGGACCCAAACTATACAACCCTTATGACGATTTGAATAAAAACAACACATAAACGGGGACCGGGATTTTAAACCTAAAACTACCTACCTTTTGGTGGAACACCGACGCTTTGTATGACCCACTGCTGATGCTGCACTATCCGGGAGTGTCGACCGTCAAGATCCGAGACCGAAAGTGCTTCGTTTCGATGATTCGGCCTCCGATTCATCGGAGGATGAGGATTGTGAATGGGATTAATTCTCCTCCTGCGTTGCATCTTCCAAGAGGGGGGGGGAGATAATATTTTGGTTATTTATTTATTTTTATTTAATTAAAAACTCACCAAACTCGTCTACGCCCTCAACCAACCCTCCCTACGTAGGAGAGATTAGGTAATCCCTAGGGTAAAAGCGGCATTCGGAACACTACAATGCACATAGAATTTTGATATGAGACACCCTTCAGAATTTATTCACGTTTTTGTACATAAATAAACTTTTCCAATTATTTATGAAAATGCCCATGGTGGTTTTTCTCATAGCAGGCCCACAGCCGCATGGTTTACACCTCTCCTAGGGTAAACGACAAGCTCTGGATGCAACTGTGCCCTCAGATTCCAGTTTTCAGCTACCGTTTAGGAGATAACACAAACCCGCCGCCACATTCATTGTATAAAAACTAAATATTTTTAGAACATTTATTCAGGGGACACCGGGCCACGAAATAGAATGTTGTCTTCGCACCTAGATCTAGAATAATTCTTAAGACAATTCCAAAGTCTGATAGGGCCAAAACCCAAGTCCCTACAAGATGTGTAGCTTAGTTCATCTCCTAGTTCCTCAACTGTCTGTAGATAAATAATGAGAACCATGTTCCATAATGTTTGTTGAATACGCTAGTGATTCTTTAGTGGAAGTGGTATGGAATATCAATGGTGTATATCATATGATGTTTAATCAGAGTGAAGTGTCACAATTCCATCTGTGAGATATTTTTGAAACCCATGATGTTGGAACACTTCCCTATAACCAGGGATTAGATTTTGGTGGGAAGATTGGGGTAGTCGTACGTCTTGGAGATTTTTCAACATCACGAGGAACCATCTACTATTTTCTACGATCATGATTCATGGATTAAATCACAATTATAGAGAGTCATATTTTTAGAATTCGAGTCCTAGTTGGGGATGAGTATAAACATTCACCCCAATAACGATGAGTATATCGATAATAATATCCATGTTCTACATTATATGTTGAGTGATTGTGTGTTTGATTTCTCTGGAGTTGGGAGGATCAACTTCCCATGGTATAGTTGTGTACAAAAATAGATACAACTCTCATATCGGAATGGATCCTTTTCGAGCCCTATATGGGAAACCCATATAGTAACCCATGTATTGTATGGAGATGTGTGAGTCTTCTCTTGTGGGACCAAATATGGTGTTGGAGATAATCAGGAATCTACATGACATATATGAATGGATGAGGATAACCCATATTAGAAACAAATCTTAAACATATCACCATTATATTCCCTTGGAGTTTTTGTAGGGAGACCACGTGACAATGAATTCATAGGTTCACCTAGGGGGGATGTTATCAATAGGGTTCATCAGGAAAATTGTGATCTTGTAGACATCCAATGACGTTTCTTACTATGTCTCCCTACCCCACAGTTGGAGCGAGTGTATCACATATTTCAAATTTTGTAGCTGAAGAGATACGTGCATTACCAAACAAATGTCATTATCCAAGGACTGCTATACATCATGGATGAAAACACATTTTGGATCACCAAATTGAGATCAATGATCAATTGTGGATGAAATGGCATGGACATACCATCCCTTTACTTCATGTTCTATGGAATCATATAAATATGTTAGAGTGTTCATGGGTGCATGATATCCATGTACGAGATGATTATATTGAGTTCTTTACGTAATATTAATTTTCAGTAAAAAAAATAATGAAGGGTGTAATGATGTAGATATCTAATCATTACATTTTATGACTTTTAAATATTTATTAATATATTTTCAGAGAAAGGTGATTAGGAAAACATGGGATTCTGTGGCCCGATTTCATCAGAATTAATTTTATCAAAATATTTTATATATTTTAAATTTAAAATTCACAAAATATTAATGAAAATTAGATAATATTTAAATATAATGTTATATTAGAAATCTTAAACTTCGGATGATTCTAGAATGTTGTTTATATCCTAGGTGCATCGTAAAATGAGTCGTTGCAGAATGATTGGACACCTCACTAGTTAGATGTGTCATTAAGTGGAATAATTAATTATCAAATAAACTGATTATTTATTTTTATTACAATAAACGAAATATTATAAATACATCATTATAGAAAACTCTCTAGGTTTATTTTTATAATTCAATAATCCCTAGAGAATATCCCATTTCAC
This sequence comes from Viscum album, assembly GCA_963277665.1. Taxonomy (NCBI): domain Eukaryota; kingdom Viridiplantae; phylum Streptophyta; class Magnoliopsida; order Santalales; family Viscaceae; genus Viscum; species Viscum album. The sequence goes on from OY728142.1 coordinate 2,047,425,140, forward strand.
CCTTCTATATCTGATATTCTCATACTGTCTGTTGACATATTCATCATCAAAATTTTCAATGTAAATGAAGTAGGAATCATCAATTAGATTTTTAAAGCATTTGATTAAATTTATTTAATAGATAGTAATTTTTTCTTCGAAATACAACCTATGTATTTGGGACATTATCTACAATATTCCTAGGGTTTTCAACAGTTGGATCCTCATGGGACTTATACAAATTAGTCAGAAGATACTGAGATCAACTAAACACCCAAATTCTAGACAGATTGATAGGACATGAATTACTCAAAAAAATATTTGGGATATTCAGGGGACACAATTGCTTAATTTGAGGGATTGATACCTTGATATCATGGTTTGAAGCTGTGGATTCATGAGAAATGAATAGAGGAGCCCTGTAATTTGAGAGGAGGTGATTTCAAGTGAGCGAAAACCAAAAATTGGGATTTCGGCTAGATCAAAAAGTTTCAGATGAGATTAGTGCTAGATAGAAAGTGGAAAGGATGGATTCTAGGTTTGAGTACTATATCTGGAAATATGTTATTTTATTTGAAATCCCAACAACCAGTCTTGTTGGATTATAAATATACAGTGTGTATCCCATTCCGTGATGGAAGATAGTGTTTGAGAAATTAAAAGGGGGAAAGAACATGATGCCTCTCTTATAAGTTGTGTACCCTATACTGGTTGAAAAAAGAGTGTGAGGATTCAAAATTAAGCGATCCTCTGGGGATGTATTGGGGGTATTGTACCAGTCTATTTACTACAGTACCCAGAGACATCAAGAAGGCCATGACTACTGGCTTTAGTTTTCCTGGACAGGTAGTGTGGTTTACCTACACAACGTTCACTACTACATAGATATATAACCATGTTCTAGCCACGGACATGACTAGGATATGAAGTGGGGATACATTCCATAAGGGTCCCCTCCAATTCAGTGTCCCCCTTTGTTCAATATTATAAAACAACAAACATTGATACATCATTTGTTTGAAATCAAATTTTGGGCCTTGAGCATCATATCCTGAGTGTTTTGAAAAGTATACTATGATGGTACCCTAGATTGAATATTTTAATAAATTATGTGGAAGGGTTCATGATTCAAAAATTCTTAGGAGATGCTTGATGAAATTTGTGATCATCCTAGATCACCAGAGGGTTCATTCTGAGTGGTACCCTTTGGCTTAGAATGAATGTGTCCTCGATGACCAATAGTGGAACAATCCATTTGGGATAGGGATGGGTCCTCAACCATATGAGTGGAACCATATTATGGGGATGATGATGGATCCTTGATGACCTTGATTGGAACCCTCCTACCTATTATGGCATGTATTCTCAAACATATTAGTGGAACCCTCATACTGGGTATGTCATGGGTCATAGAGGACATAGAGTGGAACCCTCCAACTGAGATAGGGATGGGTCCTTGACCATCTTAGTGGAACTCTACTATAGAGTATGGCATGGGTCTTCGATGACCAAGAGTATAGCCTATGGTAAGGATATTCAGGGGTCCTAAGACTTATAAGTGTAACCCTCTGGTGGGGTTATAAATTATTCAATGAAGACCTAGTGTCGAACCCTCCAACTAGGCTAGGCATAGTTCCTTGAAAACCAGAGAGGAACCCTCTAGTTGTTTGATGGAATGAGTCATCATCCAAGAAATTATATCCCATCAACTATGTGGTATATTGATGAGGCATGGATTGATGTAGATTTTGAATCACGATGAATTGAAATGTTTCCCCCTCAAATGCATTCTTATGAAATGAAATTACCATGAATGAAAGTTAGTACTACTCAAATAGGATAATATCATGGGTTGGTGAACAATTTACATATTGTTTTGTGTTAATAGAATATTCATGAGATTCTTAGAATCACTGAATTTTTTTTTAATTGTTGGATAAAATTAATTCTAGGCTAAGCAATGATATAGATATCCCATTACAATATCGTATTATAATTTTTTGGCTGAGAATATATATATTCTTATCCTGTATCCACTCCATGTATTTGGTTAATCTACATCTAGTATAGGTGAATACACATGGGGTATCCCATCTGCTATCCATGTTTACCCCCTTAGGGTTGGATGGATCTACTCTCCTACCATAAGTGGTAAACAATAAATGGGTAGTTTATCTACTCACATTTTTATCCACTACTTCTTAGATTAGATGACTTTTACATTTTTTGGTTGAGAAGTACTCTTTCACTGTACCTGTGTATATATTTGTTTCTTCTTCCATTTATATCTCTTACTCCCCCCCGGCAAGCTTTAATGGCGTCTTACTGGGTATGTATATAGTCACCCCAACGTGGGATTTACCCGCATGTATCATGTATTATGATGTTGACGTATAGTTCAATAGTGTATACATACGAGCATAGGGATACCGGGTACTTGGACCATGTATGGTGGTCAAAGCTTCATATTCAGGTTGTTTCCTCCCTTTTAGATTTTTTACTTTTCCAGTTTTTTTAGTTGGGACATAGATATGGTAAAACCTGTATTTTTTCCAGTTACATTTATTCTACACTAAACAATATTTTGTACTATCTATAGGTTCTTGTGTTATTGTAATATTTTATAGAAGATTTGCATATTTTTTTATTTTCCTCTACACCTATTCATTGAGGTGTCCATGTGTTTATTTTTTTATACATAGGAAAAGGCCTCGAGGAATTTTTTTATGTCATTGGTTACTTTCAACACCCCAGGCCTATGGGGGTATGATTTCAGTTATTGTGTCTCATTCTTTAAAATAGGCTAGGTCATAATAGGTACAAATACCCATATCCAATTCAAAACCCTTATCATTTACCATAATCTTATATTATATATGGAAAGTATCAACGTCTAATCTAGTTATTCCAATAACCTTCTTGATCCCCCATCAACCTATTATGCATCCCATCATCCCAAGGATGTTCAACACTTTCACCCTTTTGTATTTAAAGAAATTGACGATACTACCAAAAATAATTTTTCAAAAAACACCCCATAGAACCTATCTTATGTTCACACAACCTAAATTTCATCATCCTCATTGTGATCATAAATCACTAAAATACAATGGCTATAACTTGAAAATCATCTATTTCATCAATTGAGAAAATTCAACACCATTAATATTGTAGTAATGGCATTCAATGAACCGCTTATAGTGATCATTATCAACCAGGATTATATTGGTTACACCCATCCATTTTCCATGATTCCACATCAACAATCACATCACAATGTACATCACCAACAATTCATGTGCACGTTAACATCATTAATTGAAACCATAAAACCATAAAATTATATTCCTCATAGGTCAAAGCCATCATTTGAAACATGAGGATACCTATAATAATCTCTTATGAATAAAGAAAAAAGTATTGTGTCTAGTTGATGCTCATTCAAAAAACCATACCCATTATTGTTTAACAAAGAACACATATCCCATGATTATAATAGTAAATTTCTAGTTACCACTAACTTGGTGATATAATAATTCAATTCAAATAGTGACTCTTGTCAATTGTACATGGATAGGAATAAATTAACTGTTAAAAATGATCTTTACGTAAAATGAAAATGAAAATAATATAGTAGAGAGGGATCGTAATATTAATTACACACTGTCATCTAGATTTAATAGAGTATAATATAATGGAATAACAATATGATGAACATAAAATAATTTACTATAATATAATTTTGATAAGAAAAGAATAATTTGATAGTAGATAGTTATAGTTTAACCATCATACTACTCGAATTAAAGGTGAAACCAATATTAAATATTTACATTGATTAATTAATTAATTATATTAATAAAAATAGACATGTGGTACATCCCAAAATGACTACACTAGATCATAACATGATTCCAATTTTAGGTCATCACACACGATTTAGAAAAAGTAAAAAATCAAACCTTAAAAATTATATATGTCAACCATTATGTATCTTTTATACCAACTATTACACATTATATAGAATAACCCTTATGCAATATCAATACAACCCCTTACATATCATCTGGGTTAACCCTTAATTATTATAAAGTACGTCCATTACATACCATACACGAAACCATTTTTATAAAAATTATTTATATGGGTAACCCTTATGTATCAAACACTCTAATACATTATGACTCATTTTTATTATCCCTTATGTATCGTAGGGTGACCCTAATGTAGCATAAGGTGAACATTACATATCATAGGTGACCCTTATTCACTATGAAATTATCAAATTTATAGAATTTTTTTATACCCTGGATGTTGAGGAAAACAAATTTTTAGGCTAACCCTTACACATGAAGACATGACAATTTAATTTACCCCCATGTAGTAAACTCCATCCATTTCTAGAATTCATGTCATGTTGAAACATAGATATTACAAGACATTCATCCCACATTAAGAATTATCAATGGTAAACCACGTATTGTGTAATATGGTTGGCCTATTTAATCATGTGTTTAACATTTTTTAATTCCATACTTTATAAATTATTATGTTTCTATAAGGAACACATGATACTTTATTTAGTGTTTTCTCGTGATATAGATATGTTATTTTTTATATGTGTTTCAATTTATTATAAAGGGGATATCACTACATGATATGTAAAAGTGATTTCTTGATGGGTCCTTGTGTGAATTAATTAATTTAACATGTTAGGAGAAGCCATGTTGTAGATTTTGTGACCACATGAAGTTGATAACTCTTATGTATGGGGTCAGATAGCTCTTAGGTATGGAAAACACACCATGGTGGATGGAGTAACTCTGCAATGATTATGATCAATCATTATTATTGTCTTATAACATATTAGTTTTTTCCATTGAAAATTTTCTCATAGGTTGGATGTTCACCCTTTGGCATGTGAAACACACCATAGATATTTAAAAGGGTATAAGACATAATAGGTGGTCATTCCATGGATCATGATCCAAAATGAAATTTTCACTATTGAGGGATAAAGGAATACTCTGATTTTCTTGGAAGTTGATTTCATTTTTTTCAATTTGATGTGTGACATGATGTGAATGAGGGAGGGCACACAATGGAGGGTACCTGGATTGGTCATAATGCCCTAGATAGTGTGTTCACACTTCGTAAAAAATACTAAAATTTTCTAAATAAGTAGAAATATTGAATGGATTTAATGTTAAATGAAATTATTTAGGGATATTACATTAATAATATAGAGTGAATAATCCCTCTACCATATATTTACCCATACACTTCTATGGTGGTTTCTTATATACTATTCAACTGAATTTTTTTTATTGTATGAGGTAAATTCTAGTATTCATATAACACAGATTTGATTAATGTTGTTTTGTTAACTTATGATGATTATAAAATAATATTCACTAATTTAGGGGGGAGGGGATTGTCAAATTAATTGATTACTATAATTTTACCTTTAATCAGTCAATTATATTCACTACAGAAACATCTAAAAGAATAAGAGAACCAATATCTAAGATACCTAAATTTCTAAAAACAAATTATACATGACTTTGATGTGTGGTCACAATTACCTATGTGATAATAAATTTAAACATTATTATATGTTTTTGGTTTTTTCATGATTATAAAACTCATTGATCGAGTTTTATGACTTTGAGCGAAAAATGAAAATATCGAAACATCTATAACATAACCTGATATTATAGAAACTAAGGAAAAAATATATATGTTTTGAACCTTATGGGGTTACATAAATGGGATTTTAGCCATATAAATTAATCATTTTAGATGGGAGGATTACAGAAATGAATATAATTGAATATCATATGGTGGAATGGTTATAGAACCGATAATAATTTGTTGAGACATGGGATGGGTGATTGAATATTTTGATAATGAATATAGATTGATAATCATGTGTATTATTATGAAATTAATTATAAATAAATAATATGAAAACCATATTATGGAATTGAATGAACTATGATGTGGTTTAGGAGATCATTCTACGGTGGGGAATCATTTCCCCATGTGTGAAAAGACTATTGAGATAGTTTGGTAGGGGCACCATTCACAAAATTTGTGATGTTGATGAGGTGATTGTAGGGATGTGAAATATTCATCTTGATTTATATTCTTATAATATGGTTTTTGGGATGGGATCCAATCTCTATTGGTCTATATACTGATGATAAGGTAATAGGTAAGGAACCAATCCCCCTTTTATGAGGATAATTTGGTTACTTAGAGGGGATCCATTATTCTTGTTGTTGATACTGGTGACATGATTGTGAGGAGGGGCATTATTCTCCCTTGTGTTTATATTTATTGGATGGTTAGAGGTGGAAATAATCTCCATAATTGTGATATATCATGATTATAGTCATCCAACTACATCCAAGGTAGTTATGATCGATCATGGGTTTCCCTATTGATCTGAGGAATGATTGATGTTTATTTATGTATTTATTTAATTATTTATTGGATTTTGAAAATCATAAGGAATCCAATTTTAAAAAGATCATTTTATGTACTCATTTGTTGGTGTCCTGTTGAGTGATTCATACACCCTACTAGGGTCAAAATGGTTACCAATAGTATGATCTTGATTTTATTTTAAGAAAAGATTATGATTATTATACTTTATGGATGAGATGGATTTTCATGTGGTATCCTAAGAGATGAAACATTACTTTGACTAATGAACAATTTTTTATACCTTTTTCTATTTTAGTTATTCTGTTTATTTTAACACATTGATCTATATAATCATCCCACAGAGAATATAGTTTGTGTTAATGTGCCTTATAAGACATGATTAACATTAAATTTGATATATCATGGGATTATTTGTTTTTTATTATCAGTATTTAAAAGTAATAAAATTTATGAATCCTAGTATTAGTTTTCATTATTCACAATTTCAAAATTATTATGGTTATCGTAGTAATGTATTATTGTGTCCCCACATTACTATAATCTCCCTACTATTATTACACACACCTTAACATATGGGGAGACATTATAATCGTCATGTGGATCACCATGTATCTATAATGTGAGTTTGGATGTGGTGTTACAAATTCATATAAATGTCCTATTTTGTTATCTTTTTTCATTCTTTATGGGTTCTGGTGGATATGAGAAAAGGTGTGACAGAGAATGGAATTTGTATTTTTAGTGGGAATAAGAGGCCCACATATGGGAAAATTCCACATTACATAGAATGTGATCATTTTTCGATAATTCATTATTTAAAGCTAGGTATATTAATAAATAATGACGCACATGATGTGATTTTTGGTTCATGTGAGTTTATAATTTTATATGGGATCCTTGAGGGAGTTTGTTCATGTATAATTCTAGGTATGTATGACATATATGATATTTGTGTGCTTTACGATTATTAGTTACTCTAGTTATGAAAAATGGTCCTATTATTAAATATATTAGATAAACCTATATAGTGTTTTCCTATAAAACATTATAATATAATATTATCATAAAAATTATATAGATGGTTTGTTACTATATCATGAAATAATTACCAAATTTTCTCATGTTATCAACTAAATTAAATTCCATTACCAACATATCAATTTTTTCTTCTATAAAATGTTAATCTAATTTAATTTAACACATAAATAAATGTGTTATCGACATTAAATTAAAAATTGAAATGCAATGATGTAATTCAGATTTGCATTTGATAAGCAGAATTTTATGATCATTAATGATATCCATAGATTTTGATATCAATAACATTGGTTAAATTTTTTATCAAGTGCTAATTTGGAATTATAGAGACATGATCCTGTAATGACCTCAGGTAGAGTGTTATGAGGGTTGGGATATGTTTTCCCGACTGGTAGTTGTGTTGGAGGCCCAATTTTCTTGGGTGACTATGGAGGATCCATTCCATGTAATATTTCTATAATCTATAGGGTATGTGGAGAGAGGTACTCCATGATATTTTTACCCTATATTTAATATTCCACAAGAGTTATAGATGCTGCACTCACCAATATTAGAATATTAGTGTGTCCACTAAGACACTGAGCTCTAGAGAGAGACGAATCATTATATAATTTACGACCTTGAAGTACCCCTTTATATGCGGACTACGATAGTAGTTTTCATATTATAAGGACCTATAGATTGATACCATGTTATTCTGATATATCCAAACCACTGTATATAGAATATTTTTAATCCCAATTTATAATTATTTCTTTCCAAATAACCTATAGAGAAAAATTATCATCATTTCATTAATATAAAATAAGGGGGGATAAAAATTATTAAATATATTAATTTCTTGATAGATATAGAGTGAATTTACTCAACATTGGATGGTGATATGGATTCATTAGAATGAAAATACGAGGATTATCCAAAATATATACTTTATATATGTGTAATCAATTATTTTCAAGCACTATTCTCTATATTGGTGAATGTTTCCTTCATAATAGAGATGAACCTAAATATGGGAAGTGGATACATTATAATGGATTCCACTAAGGGGACCTATAGTAGATCTTCAGAGTAGTTAGATGGTATGATTTTTGGTTTTTGTAAGTGAATTAGTGGGCATATTATTCTGTGTAGTGTTTTTTAATTCAACTTATGGAAGTTGTTTCATTGAAGTTCAATAACTTTGATCAATAGGGTCAAATAAATTTTTCATTGTACAAACAAACCATTGATTGTTGATTGTGTTAGATGAATGGGAATTAGTAGCTTTATTTCAGTATCTTATAATAGGTATCATGTGTTATACGATCTAATAATGCTCTGTATTTTGAAGATAAAAAAATAAGGTCACAATATAAAATTCTACAGATTTCCACTAGTAATTTAGGTAATGTCGGTGGATATGGTTCCTAGGGAATTGATCTGTAGTGGTTATAGGGGAGTGAATTTCTGTGGAGTTAGGAAAGGGCAATGACCAAGGGTGTTTCTAGTTTCATTCCATGTCCCTTCTCCGAAATCATCAAGAAAAACCCAATTTATACTTTAAGGTACAGTTTTAATATATTATACTTTGTAAATGACAATATATGATAATGGTTACTTATATTTTATTATATCTACATAGATCATCGATTTTTGTGACAATACATAGTGATATTGTGTTGAGTAATGTTTTTAGATATGAAATTATAGAAATGGTCTCAGGGTATTTATATTTGTCAGGAGTGTTCCCCTGTAATTTAAACTAACATATAACTATGGAAATTCATTATATATGATACGATCCGAATCATTGTGATCTTTGGGAATGATTTTCTGACTCTATGTTAACCACATATTGACATTTATCATTTTTGAGTATCATTTATTTATGCTAAGTGACATAACTAAATTTATTTCAAAAACAAGAATATATATAGGAAGGTCACGAAAACATTTACCATCAAAAATATGTTTTATTATAGCTCAGGTAGTGAGATTTTTTTTATTTTATTGTAAGATAAGGCAGGTGGTCATTCATCCAATGAATACTTTGTTTTTTGATGTTTTCATGATGATTTCATAGTTTTTCTACACAACCATTATATTGAGATCAATATTAATATTTTTATAGGTATGTAGAATATATATATATACATTCTGACATATAGGACACATCATATAGTTATTTGATAGAAAATTACGTAGTTTAAGAACAAAGAGGTTAAATAGATTATATAGAAAATATCCCCCCTTGGCATGATCTATTTTTTTAATGAATAAATAAAATTTTCCATTAAGTATTTAATGGATTATCATATGTTATAAAATGTTAATATATAAAATAAATATAAACATACATGTATTAATGATATATTTGACAAGTTGAGATGGTCAAATATTTTCTGTAAAATTGATTTCAGATATATCTACCATTAGATGAGGGTATAATTTCTAACATACATCATACAAAATTTTGTAGAATTGATGGTTTATAGGTGTAATTGTGATGTTTATGGGATTTAGGAACTCACCAGTAACTTTTATGGACGTGATGAATCTAGTATTCTATACATATATGGGGGCCGTTGTTGTCCTGTTTTTCAATGAAATTTCCATGTACTCTTAGATAGGGGAAGATTATACTATACATTTATAGACAGTTTTGGAAAACACAAATAGGATAATTTGAATATTAATATCATGAAGTGTTATATTTGGATTGAACAAGTTAGAGTCATGAGGAATTGTATTTTAGAGACTAGTGTATATGTTACCCCAATTATGAGAGTACATATAATATCATGGATGTGAACCAAGAATGTTTTTGAGTTCCATAGTTTCCTAGGATTTTATTATTATTACTACTTGATCATATGTTCCTTTTCCCACTTGGATAAACTAATGAAGGACCAAACAATTAAGGGGGTGTAGTTGATTTAGTCATACTCATGTAATGTATCCATTTAATATCTAATAGTGAGGTTGAATACTTACTGATATTTTCTTTACCTAATATGGGAATGGAATTTAAATTGTATTTTGATGATTTAAGAGTCATCCATAGAGTGCTTATAACACATGAAATATGTGTAGTCAGTTATGTTTCAAGGAGGTTGAGGATGAATGAATGACAGTAAATGAATAATGATATTGATTTGAAAGCTATTGGGCATGAAAACATGTGTTGGTGACAGTATTTTTTGAGTGATAGGTTTGTCATCTCTACTGATCATAGGATCTCTAAATTCCTTTTCACACTTCATGATTTGACCATTATGAAATGAATGTGTGTTTAATATATGTATTATTTTAATTTTGAGTTTTCATATTCCCATTAAAATGGTAACATTGTTTCCAATTGAATGAGTAGGTTGAATCATGAACACGTAGTGTGGGAATGGAGTGGTGAGTTGAATATAAGAACTCTTTTTTCCGAGTTATGTCTGGATGTCCATTATTATCATGTTCAATTAACTCTTATGTCCATTACTATCACCTCATAATTACATAACATGGTGAAGGAAATCAGACAATAAAATTAATAGCATTTGGAAATGAAATAAATTATATATGGTAGGGATCCAACACCAAAATTGCTTTCTGGGTGATAATGAGATCCTACATATTAGTGGATGTATTACTATAATAATAAGTAAGAATGAGGATCTGATAGGGGACATAAATATATACAAATGGGTTGTTCCCCTAGTACATACTTAGATGTATCATTGTACAAAATGATAATATATGTGTTCTTATATGAAGATGGATATTTTAGGTTATAGTTCATTGTACTGTAGGAATCAATATGTTAACTTCTATCACTACTGGTTCACTATAATTTTTAAGACACTACATATTTTTTACTTTAAGTGGAATGAAATTAATATTGTAATTTATATGATAATTTTAAGAATACTAGAGGACATGTTGTAGTGTGGGACTATATAAACTATTTATCAATGGTTTATAAATCTTTATCAATATTAGAGATGTTTTTTTTGTTGATTATTCAGGTAATATATTGCTAAGAAAGATATTAAACAATAACAGGGGACATATAGTTTCATTAATTTCCAATATTCTAGTTTTAATTCATAATTTGGTAGAGGATTATAGGAGGTGATTGATACAATGTTGAACCTTAGGATTTAATAGCTTATAATGAAATATTTACTGTGTAATCAAACAATTTAATCATTTGAGATCATACTAAATTCATGTGATATATATTTTGAGATTTCATTAGAGAACCATTTAAAAATTATGGAGTTTTTCATCGACAATAATTTTCATTATTATGTTAATATAAAACCTTTTGATTCTTTATTTAATATTATTTCTTGATCACCTCTATGTTTATTATAATTTTAAGAGTTTATTATTATTTTACTAAGACTCATATATGAGACATTAATCAGTATACAATTGACCATGAAGTAGTCAATGATCTCTCACTGAATGTATATATTCTTTAAATACAATTGATATCATCCTTTGGAGTCTAAAATGGATGATCAGGTGTTTATAACAGTGTCTCCCATATTAGGGAATCATCAATTTCAGTGATAGTGGAAATTGAATTAAAATTTATTCGGTAAATTAATTATTGTGAAGAGAATATGTGTAATAACGTACTTTAAATATTTTACTCGATGTTTTGATTTAATTTTTGAAATATTTATTATATAAGATATTAAATGATATAATCCAAATCATTCCAATTTGATCAATATTAATGATCTTGATATTGAAGGTGATGTATAAAATTAAGATCTTATAGTCATTATTGTGTATTGATGTATGATTATAAAACACTGAGAAATTGTTAATTTGGTGTTAGTAATATAGTCTAACTAGAACATATATTATTAGATGTTTATTATATAGTATTTAATACTGGCATAGTGGCCCGAATTTTTCCCTTATTAGGTTTAGTTATATCTGGAAAAATAACATGAGGATGAGCGTTTATATGGTAAAAATGATGTAATTTCATGGATTGGGTAATGATATGAACATATTTATTGATTTTCATACAAATTTTGTATTTTAGTTGTTTATTAACATATAATGCGTCCAAATAAATTGAAGAGTCATTAAATAGATTTTTTCCCATTATTTGGGAATGTGACAATATGTTGGATTATGTATAGTTTAATAGGGAAACATCACATTGTTAAATTTTTTGTCCATGTGGTCTTGAGTTTATGGTAGAATTATTTTATTTCATACATCAGGAGAAGTCACTCTATGGATTGGGTAATTATGTCGTGATGATGAAAGATACGTAGGGTGTATGGGAATACTTATACATTGGAATCTAGTATTTTTTGTCGCTAAATTTAATTGTGATGAATAATACATATTACATTTTAATGTCAAGTATGTTTCCATTTTGGACATTCTTATTGGAGGAATGGTCAGTCCATGACTCAGGTTAACTTTCATTGTGGTGGGAGAGGGTTTAGGTCGATAGGGGTGGTTACACCTAAGATGTAGTCACATAAGGAACTTCACCACATGAAGGGGGAAAAAGAAACCATGATATTCTTGGGATTCATGTTATTTGAATCTTCTTGAGATAACAGGACAACAACATGAAAAAGGGTGGCATTCCATGAGGGTTAACCATTTCTTTCATTGTACCATAATTATATTGGACTATAACTGAGGAATAACATTTTTAGTTTTTTATAAAACTTTTTATCAATGAATTTAATGATAAACGATATTATTTTGTGTTCCTCCTTCAATCCCAGTGTGCATGTCCTCCCTCCACTCTGTCTCAATAGTTTTATTATAATGTGATATTTATTTTTCTATACTATTATGTATTGTGTCTCCCTAAAGAGAAATATGACCTGGATAGTTGAACATATATTCCCTTTGGATGGTTATTTTACACAATGAGAAGGATTTAGTAGTTATAAAATTTTAAATCCGTATGGAATATTTTATAAATAAAAATACTGAAATACATATTAATTTTAAATCAAACAATATGTGTGGAGGCACATGAAATGGTTCCAAAGTATCTTCCCATTTCCATCCATTGGTGATGAGACACATGAGATGGTTTTTGGGTGTCGCACCATTCCATCATTGGTGATAATGATGAAGTGGTTATAGTAATGGGGAATATTCCACAATTTGATTATGAAAATGAGTGTTTTTAGAGATGTTAATCATTCCCCTTTCGTGTAGAACATACTTTATGGTTTTAGGTTTGGGAATTTTTCCCTCAATGAGATGATGAAATGGTTATTAAATATATGGTAATTGACCCCCATGATATGTGTATTGCCTTGGTGGTTTCATGGAAGGTTGTCATTCCCCCTAATGCAGGTAATGTTAAGATGGTTAATGGTAGGGTACTATTCACCATTGGTGTATCTTTTTATGGGGAAATCATGAGGATGAGAGTCAATCCCCTCATGTTTATTCATCATGTTTTGTGAAATATTGTGATAGATAATTTAGTTATGGATAATATGGATTGTCATAATAGAATATAAATATTAACGAGGGACTAATTTTATATTTATGATTTTTTTTATTTTTTATGGTACATCAACATGTATATTATTTATAATGGTTATATGTAGGGATACTATTGGTAGTGGAATACATGGATGTACTCATACCCTTAATAGATCTCCATGATAACATTAAAATGGTTAATATATTTATTTGGATATAAGGGAGAATGATTTATGCATTATGGTTGATTTGGATTATGAATTCTAATCATGGGAGATAGTATTGGTCTAGGTCACATGAGAAATTTTATGTATATTCTTACTTTTTAATATTTTGAATTTTAAGAAATTTTTTGTATGATCTATCCATATAAAATCTTATTTAGATTAATGTGACCTATATGGCATACCCAAAATCCATTTCGATATAAAATGGTTATATTTTATTGTTTATTGGTTTCATATATAATATATTTTATCACAGATTCATATCATTGGTTTTTATTTTTGTAACATTAAATATTGTTATGGTCATATGATATAGGGTTTTAGTCTATCCACATAACTATGTAACCCATAACTAATTGGTAGATCAAAGTGTATAGGAGGGATTACTTTATGTCAAGTGGGCCTACAATCAAATTACTATACAATGAGCCATGTTGGGATTATACATTTTGATGAAACCCATTCCCAACACCATGATATCCTATTTTATGGTCTAATTGTTCTATATTATATAACTACCTCTTCAAGCATGGTTGAACTCTAATATATATTTTCAGTTCATCACTAACATCCCAGACTCCTCAACTGGGTCAAAACACCCATGGATGTTCAATTATCTTACTCAAATTTCTAATCCAGAATACGTAGTTCATTTCTCCCAATGTCTGGTGTATTATTTTATTAAATGAGATAGATTGATTATAGTTTAATATATTCCATTCATACATGATTTTATAGATGATAGTGGATGAATATTTATATGGTGAAAATTGGTGATCTAAAATTATTAATACATTTCATATGAAAGTATTATGACGTAGTTCATATTTCAGGTCAAAGAGTGTTTTTTTGGAATGTTAGACAATTTTTAGTGAATCAAAGGGTGTCGTCCTGGGAAACTCTATGTGGTAGTTTACCATCTCACATCAGTTTGGACTATTTCAAATTGAACAATAATAACATGTAATTTAAATTCAAAAGTTAATAATTTTGAAGATATAAAATATCAAAAAAATAATTGGACCAAAACATATATTTAGGGTTATTTGTGGTGAGTCTTGGATGAATATCAAGTAATATATTTAATAGTATTGTGCCACCATTAATGAAATATTAAATAGAGAATGTTTTTTGAAATATATAATAATATATAGGAAATGAATTTCTTTTTAATAGTCGGATTATCCTACATAGTAGAAGTATCACTGGTAAGAAGATGGATAATCTTTTCAGCAATAGATCTTGATTTTAGGTTGTTTTTTAGGAAAAAGGTAGAAATATGTATTTTTTCAGTATACAATGTTTACATTAATATACACTCAATGCACCAAGTATCCATGCACATCCATGTACTGACTGTTTAATGGTTGTATATATGATCGTGTGGTGTCCTAGCAAAATCTTTTTTTTTCGGGCCAGTTAAGGCTACAACACGACATGTAATTTTATTGAACACACCATTTATTTTTCATTTTATTTGATATATTAGAAGGGCTCCCTTTCTCATCATGGAAAACACATTCTTCTTTTTTTTCTTCATACAAGAGTGATGTGGAATGGATGAAAAAATTTGAAGTCCTCTAGATTCAATATCTGAGGTCTGATTGAGACACATTTGGGTGCATTGGAATCCCACTAGTGAATTCTCAAAAACTATAGATCCATTATTCAAAATTCATCCTCTCTTGTGAGTTATTAATGATTGTGAATTTATCTATTTTTTGTATATCTACACCAATATATGCTGATTTAAGGTCCAATGTTCAGGTATATCAATCTTACAACATCAAGGTATTTAGTTTGTGCCTTCCATTCTGTTCTCTTTCATTATATACCCTTAAAGTGTTGCATACCCTAATTTGGGGTATTTTTTGTTTTGTAATTTAACCATGTTTATCTCCTTATATGATTTATTTAATTGATAAAGGGTAATTGATCATGTGTAAGGTTAAATACCTTGTTTATGGAGCACAACATGGTTGTGTTTCCCTTGTATGATTGTTTACGGTCGTTCAGTCTAGGATTCATGTTAGGCTTTCGTTGTTTTCCATGTCTTGCATATGGAGTTGATGATTATAAGATATTATTATGGTATTAATTGTGAATGGTTGAACAAGGGGAATTTGAATATGAGATCTTATAATGGGAGAGTCATTTAGGAATGTTTTACGAGAATGTTGATCCAGGGCTATGGACCATGAGAGATGCCAAGTGGATGTTGAACTGGGGTTTTAGACTGTGAGAGCATTCCTAGGTGATTGTATATAATTGTTTGATAACATAGTAGACCAAATGGGTCAGACCGTTAGATCTTTATGAGAGGTTCATTATTAAATGAATTGTTGTTATGTTATACCAGGGGGTTAAACTGTGTGAACATTCTCAAAGGGTTATTTTTTTGTAATTTAATTATTGTGAAGCATATACAGAGACAATGAAAAAATATTGATTTAGTCCTACTTGTTTTTTTAAACTGGTCTTCTTAGAAACATACCTTGTTACATTATACAAGGCATAAAAATATTAAGCTCGATCCTGAGGATGCTTGATTCAATATATTGAATAATTTATAAATGTAAATGAATGTTATTGAATGATGTAGGATTTCTTACTTTTGATTACATCCTATTATATTGAATCATTTTTCCTATTAAATGATATATATATATATATATATTCACTGACAGTTAGGCCAAGATCATTTGGTGATTTCCTACTGATATTTCTCTCACAACATGTTTGGTCATATATTTGGACTCATGCAGATTACATGATTATAGGTATTGATATTAGAAAGTTCCCTTCATCATTATGAACTAGATTGTGGTTAGAGCTGGAGAGGATGGGGCCAAGATAAGGCTTGTGATACTGTTGGATTATAATTTATTCTTTAGTTCTTTAGTTTCTGTATTTATTTCCATCATTGTCACTTGTATGTATTTTTTCATAGTTACAACTTACATGCATCAAATATATATTTTGGATTTTGATGGATTTACTTTTAGTCCTTCACTGTTATTGATGTTGGTATTTTTCCTTATACGATTGTTTACAATTTGTTTACACTATGTATACTCTCTCAATGAGGGAATTTTTTCCCCAATATCACACCTAGGACCTCGATTCTATTGGGAAAACTCCATAATTTGGGGAAATGTGCTTGAGGTCATGTGAAAAACTGGGTTCGATGAACCGTTGGGTGGCACTCGGATCCGGGAGGTTACAATGTTATATAAAATTTATTTTTATTTCATGTTTTTATTATAGTTTTGAGACAGAAGAAAGGGATATAATGAAAATATTTTTTTTCTAATTAGATATTATTGGGAGTAGCTACATCGTGTATAGGTAAAATCTATGTTACCTCGATTATAGAAATTTTTCATTTTTTGAAATTATTTTAGCTGATATGATTTCACAAATTGGGTGATTAACTAATTTCCCGATGTTATGATTGATATCATTGTGTTTCTATTTCGGTCAAATCCCGACAAGATACAGGTATGACATATTAAGCATCATATAGGATCTGGTTAAAAACCACTAGCCATGCATTATATCCATGCAATTTAGAGATAATTTCTTATTCCATGATGTTGTGAGTGATTTTGTGAATGATAAGGATACAGTTTTGATAGATGTCATGAAAGAAATACTAGATATTTTTATGAGGGTATTGGTATGTGTAATGATTTATTTAGATGGTGACCAAGCATTGGTCCCTGAGGTGTTATGGGACCTCTGGGATCAGAATTTTGTGGATCATGTTTGATATTTAATGTAATTCTGTTAACATATTAGTCGAATGAGGATTAGATTCATTGATTCACAGGGATTATGTGCTCTCATGGAATGAAACATGGCATGTCTGTCAAAATTTATGATTTTAGGGTTTTAGAAAATTTTCAGAGGGTTACTGTCCAGAAAACATTGAAAACACATCATGTGATGTTATAAATAATATCCATGAATTATTCTATTCTGGAGTAAATGAATTTCCTTTATTATACACCATGTAAAATAAGTACACACCATGTTGTTGTTGACTATGTGATGAACTATGTGAGAAGATACACAGGGTTGGTAATATTTTGGTAGAACACGCCGCATATGGGGAGTACATGTTGTGTTGTAATCAACCGTCTATCAGGTCATGTGACTAGCGACACTGGTGGATGGATTTTTTTTAAACACCATGTGTAGAGTGTGCAATCTGTGTAGTGTTACACCAGTTGAACTATGTAGTTCAAGAAATGTAAATGTACCTGGATAATAAGGTGAAACTTATGAATTACATGGAATGATATTCCACCATGAGATGGTGGGATGGTATCTCATAGGCAGGTCGTCATCGAGATATGACATTGGAAGAGTTCCTAAAGACATTATGTGATTTCATCTACCCCAAGACACTGGGGACTGCTCGAGATTGGGAGGTCATGCATTTGAAGTAGGGTGCTCTTTCATTAGTGGATTATTCTTCTCCCTTTACAGTGCTTTTATTGTTCACACCTATTCTTGGGGTGATAAGTTATCACTGAAAGGATATTTGATAATGGAATCATATACTACATAGGATCATAGTGTTTTGTATTTAGGTTAACATTTGAGACTGCTATAGTCAATTAGGCATGGTTTACCAAGAAAATTATGGGGCACATGGGAGCTGTGATCCATAAAGGATCGACATCAAGGGATGTTAATTCTTCAAAAAATAACAGGATGCATTGTAGGGAGCATTCATGTGGTGATTCTCCATGTAGTATGGGTGTTTTTTTTGGCACCCATATTTTGTGCTACCAATGTGGGAGGATTAGGTATAAGAGAAAACATTTTCCTAAGGACCCAGTCAAGTGACGATCTTGTAGTAGGATTGGCCACATTTATCATTTTTTAGGAATCTGTCAACAGGGGTGAGTGAGAGAGGATCTATTATGACTCCACATTTAGTTACAGGACCACTAGTTTATCATCTGTTAGGGTCTTAATGTTTTTTTAGTCGAGGAGTTGGTCACGATCGTGGATGCGAGATTATAGTTTCATAGTAATAGTAAGGAGGACCATATCATTGTATCCATGAAAGGTTGTAGGGTTGCAGTACATGTTAGTTTTTTACAGTGGAGAAGACCCAAAATGAGTAAGATCCCATACCCTCTACAGTTAGAGGTATTCTTCTAGTTTCCTCGGTTTTAGCTTCTACTTTTTTGATATAGGGGCTTCGCATAGTTTTATATATTTTACCATTGTGGATATCCTTGGGCTCTGTATGATTAGAAATGATGATATCATGACTCTATAAAATCCATTGTGGATTAATACCACTAGTGTAATTCAGTGGACGTATTTCCCACTTGATATTGGTTGGTGTCACTACTTATGAGCCCTTTGTTTCTAAGAGATGGCACGATTGATGTCATTCTCGGAATGAACTGTTTGGTCTCATTCCAGGCCCTTTTTTACTACTACGGTCATTGGGTGAGCTTCACGTCATTAAAGGGTGGGTTTTTTACACCATGGTGAATGGGATTTCTAGGCGAGCAAAGTGGGACCAATGAATCATGGGATAGTTTGGTTTACAGCCCATGTTGTTAGTTTATATCTGGATGACCATGTGACTTCATAGATGGACTTTCCCCCAGTGGTGTATCATTTCAATGTTGTATTTGTAGTTTATTTTTCATGTTATCTTCATAAATAATGGTATATTTCTTTATTCATATTGTTTTAAGAGTGAAACTGGTGTTCATTCCACCTAATAGTTTGGATACCCCAGAGTTATAGGATCTCAAGAAAAATTTAGAGGAGATGCAGGCAAAGTGTTTCATCAAATCCAGTACTTCTCATTGGGGTTTTCCATTTATTTTTTCAAAGAAGGCATATCGTACCCTAATACATTGTTTTTATTTTAATAAAATGTACTATTTGATGATCATGAATAGATATTCCTTTTCAATTATTGATTATAACATTGACTTTCTTCCTAGAGCCTAAGTGTTCTAGTATATTTACTTGAGATGTGGTTATCACTTGTTTTGGGTTAATGAATTATATATACCTCGTACATTATTTCGAATCTGGTATGGTATATAAAACTTTTATGATATATCATTTGGTCTAATGAATGCACCGATTGGTTTCATGGAACTAATAAACCGAGTCTTCCATCCTTATTTGGATTATTTTATTGTATTCATTGCCGATGATATCTTGGTTTACTCTCACACTCGACACAACCATTCCATCTATCTTTATATAATATTGAGTACACTATGTGAGAATCACTTATATGCTAAAATTTCAAAGTACCACCTTGGGGTGGACAATATTCATTTTATGGGTCATGTACTCTCAGAGAATGTATTATCCATAGTCTCAGAGAAGGTGGGAGTAGTAGTTTCCTAGGAGTATCTGAATAATGTATTTAAGGTACATTGTTTTTTGGGGCTAGCTGGAAAGTACATATACTTTATTTTAGACTTTTCACCCTTTTCATAGAAATATATAGGCTTGACTAAGAAGGATTAAATGTACTTGTGTATATATTCTTCTCATTCAGCTTTTCTAGTGCTGAAAAAGAGATTGACTTCAACACCAATACTAATTTTTCTGGATCCGAGCATGACATACAATGTTTATTGCAACACATCATGTATTGGGTAGGGAGTAATGTTTATATAGGGTGAAGGTGACATTGCATATGGTTCTTGGTAGTTGAGGCAACATGAGAGGAGTTACACAACACATGATCTCAAGTTAGCCACAGTTTATCATGATTTACACTATTTGAGACATTAAATATTATGATAGCATTTTGTGGCATAAAAAAACACAAAAGCCTCAATTATATGTTTACACTACGAGATTTGACATTTGAGACATCGATGATGGGTTGAGTACCTTCTGTCATTTTACATTGAGAAGGCCTAAATGTTTGAGAAAGGAAATACAGTGGATGATTCATTGAGTATGAGGAATCAAATTGCTAAAGTTCAAGAGGCTAGAAGTTAGCGGCAACATTTAGATATGTTTTCTCAGATGCATTTTTAGGTTCATGTAAAACATGGGAAAATTTATTTCTTCTATAAAAATTACCTATACTCATATCAATCCAGTCCGAATGTAGAATCTATTAGATTATGAAGGAATATTCCTATGGGAGTGTGTGTCAGGGAAGGACCCTACTCTATGGTGGACCATAGGAAATGACAAGGATTCGAGTTTTCATGGAATCATATGGGTGTCAATATACATATAAGAGTATATGTTGTGAGAATTTTATTCCTATGTATCGGTAGTTTATCTCGGTGTTACCAAAATGTATCGAGATCCATATCATCATTATTTGTGGACATGAAGGAATATGGATATAGGTAGATTGTTATGAGAAGTGCCACATATTAGATGGTGAGGGGGAGAATCAGTGACCGGAAGGACTATTAAAGTATTTACCCTTTCTTGTGTGGAAATGGAATGATGTCTTAATGGATTTCGTGTTGGATTTACCATGTTATCCTAAAAAATGATGTTGTATTGGTTATTTTTGAGAGTTCATGATGGTTACACATTTAATACCGATCAACAAAACAATAATTTCTGAAGAGAATGGAAGGTTTTACATCTGGGATATAATAAATATTTATAGGGTTACACACTCTATTATTTCTAATAAGTATTCCTGATTTACTTCTCATGTCTGACCGGGACTACATAGGGCTTTGGGTACAATGTTACCCTTGAGTATAGATTACCATCCCCAGACAGATGGCCAGTTCAAGTGCACGATTTATGTTTTGAAAGACATTCTTTGATCATGCATCTATGATTTAGGGGTCTCATGGGAGAGACACATATCCCTAGTGTGGTTTTCCAACAATAATAGTTTTCATGCAATGATTCAGGTGTCAACTTATGGGGAATTGTATGGTAGGACATGTCGATCACCATTTTGTTTGCTATAGTCAGGGGAGGCACCTATCTTGGGACCATGTATTTTCTAGGAGACAACTGAATAGGTGGAGTTGATTTGGAAGAGGATGTATACTACACATTCTCAGTAGATATCAAATGATGATCTATGGAGATGACCTGTGGAGTTTGAGGTCGATATCAGGTTTTTTTATGTGTCACACTGAGGTTTGGATGCCAGAGGATAATGAGATAAGGCATGCTTTCACTATGATACGTCTGTCCATTTATAGTTTTGGAGAGAGTCAGTCCGGTTGTATATCAGTTGTAGTTAACACAAAGTTACTAGGCTAATACTTACATCTTCTATATTTATATCCTATGACATTTCTTTTCAATCTCATCTCATGTTTTTTAACCCGAGGAGTAAAAGTTAAAGGTTGATGCATCCATTGAGGAAAACCCTATATTGATTGTGGATCTCATCATGAAGGTTTTATGTGGACTATTTTTTCCTCATGTATGGGTATTTTGGCAGGACATGTGAGTGCAAGACTAGTCTTAGGAGAGGGAGGATGATGTGTGATCGTAGTGGTTAGAGTTCGTCACAGATTCTACTTCACCACCACTAGAAGATCAATTCATTGATAGATTTCTTTAAGGGTAATGATTGTTTGAACTTGGATAATCCTTTATGGTATGGATCTTGATTTCAAGTTTTCTTTAGGAAAATTATAAATAGTGATTTTTTTAGTACCCGACATGTACTTCTATATACATGTTGTATACCCCATATCAGTGCATAGCTGCATAATAACCATGTAATGGCCGAGTACATGGCTGTGTGGTTACCTGGAAGACCCACATTTGTCAGGGGCCGGTTAAGGTTACGATATGTGTAGTAGTTTTAGAGAACACACCATGTAGTTTAATTTTTTTTGATAGATCACACGGATGTTGTGTATCATGTCTATTAAAACATTCTTCTCACTGTTTTTTGTATAGGAGTGTTGTTGAATAACTGAAAAATTTCAAACCCCTCCCGATTCTCCATCTGAACTCTGATTTAGACACCTTTAGGTGAGTTGGAATCCCACCTATGAGTTATATAAACCCGTACATCCTTTCTTCATGATTCATCCTCTATTGTGAGTTATTAAGGATTTTTTATTGGTTTTAGATCTATTCCAATATAAGCTTATTCGTGGGCTGATGTTCATGTATATCGATCTTACAACAGTATGGTAGGGGAATTATGCCTTCTATTATGTTGTCTTGGATTATATATGCTTAAAGTAAAGCGTACCCAAATTTGGTATATTTCATTATTTGTAAATAAATATATTTTTTTCACCTTCAATAGATTATTTAATTTATAATGGGTAGCTACTTAAGTATAAGGTCATATACCTTGTCTATGGGACACTACGTGGGGCATGTTTCCCATGTTTGCCAGTTTATGACCATTTGGTCATGGATGTCTGTTAGGATTTCTTGGTTTTACATGCCATTCCATTTTTTGATTTAGTTTTTGATTTTATGATATTATTGTTGAATTTATTGTGAAATTTTGACCAAGGGGAATTGTACTATGAGATATTTCTAAGGTAAAGACATTTATGTATGCATTACTGGAATGTTGACCAAGGGTTATGGACTGTGAGAGATGCCAGGTGGTCATTGACCTGGGGGTATATACCATGAGAGCTTACCTATGAGGTTGTTTATAATTTTTTGATATCATATTAGATCATTGGTTTCGACCATGATGACTTCCCTAAATTTTCATTATTAAAGGAATTGTTTTTATGTTAGACCAGGGGATTAGACTATGAGAACATTCCCAATGGGACATTAATTAAAAATTAAATGATTGTGAAACATATTCCAAGAAAAAGAAAAATCTTGGATTCAGTCTTACATTTTTTGTTTAGATGTTCTTATCAGACACCTACTTTGTAACATTGTTCTAGGGATACATGTCATAGGCTAGATTCTCAGGTTTCATAATTCATCAAATCGAATAATTGATAAAATATAAATGAATGTAATTAAAAACTATAGTATTAATTACTATTGAGTAATTCCTAGTTTATTTTTTCATTTTTCATATTAGCTAATATATTTATGTATACAATGATAGTTAGGCACATATATTTTGGTGGTTTCTTATTGGGATTTGTCTCAGACCCTGTTTTGGTCATGTTTTTCACCCAAGAAGATTAAATATCTATAGTTAGATATATGTGATTGCGACCTTCTTCATGAGGTTCTTGATTGTGGATAGAGCGTCATAGAATGGTACAAATATGAGGCTTGCGATTCAACTGGAGTTTACTAGTATCTTTTTTACAATGGTTTCTGTCTTTTTTTCTAGAATAGTGGATTGCTTGGATATTTTTATAGAGACATATTCCATGAATCATCTATATATTGTGACATATATTGGATTTACTTTCAGTCTTCTGTAGTTTTTCCAGTTGTTATTATTGCATCTTCTATTGTTTACTATCTGTTTTGTGGTGTGTTAACACTACTAATGAGGTCATAGTTGACCCAATATCACACCTTGTCCCCCACATCGATTCAGGATCCTCTTGAATTTGTCAATAATGAGATTGAGGTAATGTGACCGACTAGGTTCGGGGCACCGTTGGGTAAAACACAGATGTGGGATGTTACATCAGCCACCGGAGGAGGTAATTGTTTGGGGTTCATATTCTACCATCCCAGAAGTTTCTTCTTCATTATGATGAGTTTTGGAAGAAGATCTGTATATTTAGATAAGAAATAATTTTATTTTTTCCATTTTGAAATTGTGGTATTCATTGTTTGGAAAAGGCTTGTTAGCGTTTAATTTGATTCAACTATTACTCAATTAATTTTATGTCTATTAGTACAATTCCATATTTCATGATGTTTTTATCAGTCATGAATATTGAATAAAATACTATGAGTTTCTATAATAAATAAATAAGTCATTACTGATGATAAATGATATGTATGATATTTTATTAATTGTTATATTCTCATGAAATAAAAATTTATATAGTTCCACATTATGAATATGTGGATCTAATTTATTTTTAATTTATGTTTTTGACAACTCTGTTTACTAATGTGAAAAACCAAATAGGGGATAGGTAATTAATTTATATGAGAAAATTGTTCTGTAATAGGGGAGAGGTAATTAATTTATGTAGTACCATGTTATGTTTTTGACAAGTGTGTTTATTGTTATATTCTCATGATGTAATTGTTTTTATATATAATTACATCACATTCTTTATTTAGATTCTAATTATTATTATAATTTTAGATATTAGGGTAATATTGATTTAAATGATTCATACAGATGTGTATTAAATTTATAATCAAGAAACTAATAATTTCAATGATTTCAACTATTAAATTTAATTAATTTTAGCTAAAATTGATCCTTGGATTTTGATTTACCACCCCAATTTTTCATCATGGATTTTTATATCAATATATCATCAATGTTTTTGATAATTTTTATGGTGTCCATATCAATTTATAGAAAAGTATATGAACATCTAAAAAAATTTAGATTCACAACAAGGTTAATTTTTATCTATGATATCAACCTCATATTGATTACAACCTATACCACTATAGTTACTTCTAGTTTTGGATACATTAATTTTCTATATTATATTTCATGATAAGTAATGATGATCACAAGTAGTAATGTTTTTATAACATTTCTTGGGAATAATGGAAAATATAAATGATTAAACACACTTTGATTAGATGAATGTACTAACTTATCTATTTTTATTTTATGATTTATAAGAAAATTTGTTCCAATTAATATGCTTGGTTATTCATTATTGTTATATAATTCAGTGATGAGTTCCCACATATAATTGATATAAAACCAACCCTCAATATTAATGAAATTAAAATACTAAAAATGATAATTCAACATCAAATATTGGATATAAAATTCTACCATTAACGGAGTTTTTATAACTACCCATATTAAGTAGCAGAAACCATATTTTTCATTTTGGGTAAATTTATATAATATTGTAAATTACTAGATAAATATGAAAACAACTAAATTAATTAAATGTAATTCTATGGTGATGATGTTGAATTCATGTTTGAACAAGTGGAGTGGCCTTATCATGATGATGAGAATAAAGACATATCATATTATTTTTAATGATAATTCTAAATTTAATATTGAATTTAATAAGTAAAACACTCAAACACTTATATAAATTGTATATTGATGCTTTGGAGAATGATCATAAAAATTAAATATATAATAGACATATAAATATTATATTGGATTCTATAAAATATTATCTAATAAAATATATATTTTTTATTTACAAGAAATTTGGGTGATTTAAATATGAATCATTTTGAAATTAGGATCCTGATGGGATGGGTGGGGTAAATTTTCATTTTAAAATTCAATATTTAATTTTTATTTTTACTTATGAAATAATAAATTTTTATCTGATTTTTGGGTTTGTTGGATACATTGTATGTTTTTCGATCGAATGATAAATAAAATGATGCGTCAAAAAATATGTTTAATCGGTTAATCATTGGAGAGTACCTAGTACCCAATGATACTAGGTAGTGTTAAGGTGGTTCTATAAGTTCATACCTATTGTAGGATTCATATATAACCATCTAAGCCATTCATAAAATGGGAACCTTTTAAATTAAATTAAAATATCTCCTCTATTTGAACACTTCTTTGGGTCAAATTTTGTAAAATAAATCAAGAGACACAATCATGCTCCCTTTTCATCTTTATCTCCTCCTCCTTTGGCCTATTGATTGATGTTGTTCATAGATTTGTTTTTTCAACGAAATCAATGTTAATAATTTCACACACTCATTTATTTTCCTATAATATTATTCTTCTTTGATAATTATGATGTATATATGGAGTTATTAGTATTAATTCTCTGTTATGTATTGAAATCACTATATAACATTGGGCCATCTATTTTCATATTTAATGGAGGCTCCTATGGTATGCTTTTACATCTCTATTATAGAATAAAAAAATGTTTTTTTATTTATGTTGGATGTACATTAAATGATACTTGCACAAGCTCTATGTGCATCAGAATATGATACAAGATGCATATATATAAAATTATATTATATATCTAATGTAAATTTGAAAAAAAATATAATATACATGTAAATTATAAATAGGATTTGAACAACAACCTTCAGAAAATGTCTCATGCAATGCACTGGTTAACTCTTTACAAAATAGTGTCTCATCGATTAAGAACCAAAGTGTTGGTATATTTAGGAATTTAATTAAATAATTGAGATTATAAATGAATGTTAAACCCAAATAAACTGCATTTTATGTGATAATATTTAATTCATTTTCTATATAAGATATTGAATTTTATCTGTGGGTGTAGTTTTTCTCATCTTGTTCTTCCCAAAACATAATAATCATTCGAGGAAGGTGTTATAACCACTTCAAGTAGTCTGGAGTGCGGAAATTATTATACATGATCTATTGGATTGTGAATCTATTCGCAGGAGTGGTGATATTTTTTTCTAATCCTAGAAACAATCCTCAAAACACTCAATCAAGAACAGTAGAAGAAGATGGATTTGGCTGCTCGGTGAAAACATCAAGTACATTATTTATATTTTTTTGATAGTTTTCGCATTTGAACAGTTTAATTTTGATCACCTGAAATTTTTTCTTATTTCCATTACCTATAATCATTAAATTAGAAAATGATACCAATGGGTGCTATTAATTTCAAGTTTCTTCATGATTTTAACATGATTAATTAACTGGTTTATGAAGATCACTGTTTAAAAAAAATTGTAGGATGGTGCATATAGGCCATTTTGAATTACAATCACATAGATAAAACATTAAATTGTTTATATTATATTTCATTATGTGAGGTAGATTTCTAAAATTAAGGTCATTTTATTTTTACAGAAAAAATGCAATCTTATGTTCTTCAAATAATTACCATTATGAAGATTATTTTTCAAAGGAAATAGAGAATATATATAAATATATTTAATGTCTTTCTTTAGGTATCATAAGAAATTTCATGGTTACAATTACGTTGAATATTTATGCATAAGTGTAACCTAAAAAGTGCTTATGTTGTTATTTTTTCATCATGGTCAGTATATACTACTTTTCAAAACTATATCATATTGAAACACTCCATTATGATAAATTTTTTTAATGGTATCTATATATTAATCTTATATAAGTAAGGTTAATTAAAATATTGTTAAATGGTATATTTTATGTTTGTATACTTTAAAGGGTTTATAAATACTTATAAATAATTATTAGTGTAATTTTAGTAATATTTAATTCATAATGTATTAATAAATTAATTAATTAATTAAAATTGAATTATAATTAAATAAATAATGGTTCATAAATCCATTTATTCAAAAATATTTATTTTAATATTAAAATTATTATTAAACAATTTATATTGGATGAATTATGATCTAGATGAAAAGGATTTACTTAAAATTATTAAATGGAAATATATAGAGAACAAAATATGGCCAAAATATAGCACATTTGAAATTTATATGTATGAAATGTATATAAATAATTAAATTTGAGGCATTCAATTGATAAGGGTATTATTTTTTTATTTTTTAAACCTCATCTAATGTGTTTTGTTCTAGGGATTATGTATTGTAAAATTTACATGATATTTAGATTATGTAAGAGGTTTATATGATAGAAAATAAATTATAAAATGTTTATAATACATTAAATATAATTAAAATCTCAAAATAATGAAAAATATAATGATTTCTTATTAAAATGAAAAATAGTTATATTCTAGGAAATTTATCAAAAGTACATAATATTTATTTATTTATTAGATTTTATTGAATGTTAATTTGGTGGCTTTACAAATAATAATTTTTTTAATTCCTAAATTACATTTGATATACATGTTTAGAAAATTCGTTATGATTTGTGAATTTTTTTTATGTTTACTTATAAAAATTATTATAGAATATATAGCCCCTTATTACATGTTATGTATGACAACATACATTATTTATCGATGTTAAACTATTTTTTTAAATCTATGATCTTGAAAATAATTTTTGACTATTGTCTGTGTATATTAGGTGGTAGATATATCTTGAATTATATTATCCATTGGGTAATGTCTCCTCATTTAGAAGGAATTACGATATATATGAATTTTATTGATTATATTATTGGATGAGAAACAATATCATCTCGGTTGTATAAATAGATACACATTAATGTGGTTTAAACCCAAAAAATTGGAAGTTAGAATATGTATTCCAAAACTAATATGAAACATTAATGAATACACCAAATGGAATAAAACATGGGAAAATACAGTTTTCCTTATATGTAAATATTAGGAATTTAATATACATATGATTTGTTTCATTGATAGTAGCCATAAAAAATATGTTTAATAATACATCCAAATAGAAACATTTTGATACCTCAATCATCAAAATGGTTTTGTCTTGCTAAATTTGTGTGACCAAATATTATCACATATATGGGATCAATACAATAAGTGACTCTTTATTATCCTTATTAGTTATCTCATGCAATGTTTACTTCTATTAAAATTTCTTTTATTGACATATTTTTGTATCTACTTTGGAATAAACATTTTGAGAGATCCTTATAGGATTTAGTTACCTGATGAATGGAGTAGATTGAATCCCTAAAATTAATTTTGATAAATGGTTATGCCCTTAAAAATCTGATAGTCAAATGTTTTCTTGATTCAGAAGATTCACTATCAAAATATCTATTTCGTGGTGGAAATACTATTGTAGACCATATCATAGTGAACAATGGATCATGGATTGATAAATAGATGATAAGTATGATATAATAATTTTTTATAGGAGAAATTTCAATTTAATTCATTTATAGAAATAAAAATTTCAAGATAATCCCCCACAAAAATGTAATCATCATAGATGTGATACACATGCTAATAATTATATTGTGATCACTTATTGGTACGACCTATATAATAGGTAATTATTGGTATATAAGGTTGATATGTGTTTTCACGGTGAAGCATTCTGAGTAACTAAATGTGAATTCAATAGAGTGCAATCACACTAGCTATGAATCTGGGATAATAAATATTGGGAGTAAATAAGACTTTTTTTTGTAAATAACACAATATAATTAAAAATAAGGAATAATTGAAGTGTAAAATAGATCATCATGCCAATAATAGAGAAAAATATGTTATATTTTTAGTCAAAAATTATGAACTAATTCAACCTAGTGGATTTTCCTTCAATTAAGAAACAAGTATTATGTTTCCACTATGAACATAAATTTGATTTCATTATCTTTTTTTAAAAATGATTATATTTTCATCATTTATAAAGATAATTTGTTTTTATATATATTATAATGAAATGTTTTATGGTGCTTAGAATATAATAAATGGTTTATAGATTCTTAATATGAATAATCCTATTTACAATATTTAGAATAACAAGGATATGAATTATTCTAATTCCATATACATTTTCAATTATTTCATCAAGTATTGAAATGAGAAACATGTAAATAAAATACACTAAAATAGCTTATCATGATTATTTAATCTTTAAAATTTTGATTAATTTAAATATTATTTAATATACAAAATGAAAGATCATATTTTGGCATAATTGGAATGAGATAGTGGAATATTGTACATGTATCAACTAAGCCCCTCAAACATCATTAAATCCCCGCTTTAACATCGATGTTAGGTCCAGGCCTGCCAGGTACCACAAGCTTCCCCACAAAAATGTGATACCCTCCATGGGGCCCACCCACATGTCTGAATGGGAAATCAGGCTAATGAATGTCCCCATTGGAACAAAATTGTTCATTCAAAGGTAATTTTTCCTCACTATCAGAAAATCTATGAAACTACCTAGATGGTCGCCCATCCTGATCCCTAATCCAATCAAAACCTTGGTAACATCTAAAAAGGTCACTCATTCTAATCACTACTCCGAGAAAAGAACACTTATCATTGGAGTTCAAATAACTTAGGCCTTCAAAAAGAAATGTTCACCATGTCTACACGTGACATATCATTTAGTCATTTAACCCTTTATCATTATTTGGTGTTACATTAACCCCCCATTATAACATAAAATACTCAATGTGGAACATTAATATCAACCTAATAAGTGCACTACCCTTAATGTTGCATTCATGCTCTGATACTAATGTGACAACTGGGCCCCACTAATAGAACAAATACCCCACCTTAACATGGTCATCAATTACTATCCCACCAGGTACCACCTATATCCCCACAAACATGTGTCCCCTTCATGGTCCCCACGACATGCATAATATGGACATGAATTGTAAGATTGTCTTCATGGGGCAACACCTCTTCTTATCAGTGTGCTTTGTCCTCACTCTCAAACACCTTGGGAATCATCCTAGAAGGTCACCCATCATAATCAATACTCAATGAAACTCATTATTATCATTTTAATTTTTATCAGGTAGGTTCGCAAAAATAAAAGGTGATTCTTTTTGACATGAGTCGTATCATTTAGATTGAAAACACTTTATCATTATAGGAATTTATAGGATCTCATAAATATTGTTGAAGGGGAAAAATGGTTACTCAATTATGTGGTGTTTTTAGGTAAATAAGTATTTTTACATTCATTATTAAAAGGGATTGTAAATTTTTTTTAGTGCAACAGAAGTATGAAATATTTTATATGTTCAATCATTTTTATAATTAATTACATAATAGACTAAAAAAAATTGTTATCCTTTTTTTACCGGACTATGGTGGTAAATATTTTTTCCATAAAGTTATTGGCCATAAAAATAATTATTTATTTTTTCAAAAACAAAAATCCCCATATAATTCCATTAAGGAATTGTAAATTTGAGGTAATTAATGTAATATTTTTGGAAACTGTTTTTTTATTGACTTTCATAAGGGAATATAATATTTTTTTTCAGGGTTATGATCAAGACACTGCTATATTTTATGAAAACACATTTCAACTAATGTGGTCATTTACACACCATATGAGACCTATTACGGGATACATCAAAAAAACATATTTCATTATAACATTGTGTTTTGAGGCATTCATTGGTTGGATGGATTTTTAAAATATTATCCCCAAATTGGATATCTTTTTATTTTATAGTTATCATAAATATATTATGTGATATTTTTTTCTACCAACCTTCTAGATAATATTAGTTTTTTCCTTAAAATGATATATTTATTTAGAATGTGTATCCATTTTAATGAGACAATTGGATTAATTATTAACCTAAATGTGTTCAATGCTAATAAAAAATATGTGTACTTAAGGCTGAAGTTGATTTTGTTCTATAGAGATTTGAGGAAGAACAGACAACTCATTATAAAATAACCTCCTTGGTCTTTTTGGATCCATCTGTGGATCGATTGATATGAAATTTGTATGGATTATAATGATGAGTTGACACTAAAATAAGATAAACCAATATCTTAGTGAGAGTACATCGAGAGAAATGATAGTGATAATTGGTTAGTATAAAAGGAATATTATATGGAATACATGTACCCAAAATAAGTTGTAATCATTGTAGATGAACTAGAAGGGGATATATCCATAAAATTTATTTTTTTTCTAAAATAAATTTCACTACTAGTAATGATCCCACCTATAAAGAACATCATGTTTTAAATGGTCTGAAACAAATTATGATATTAACCTTGATGAAAGATTTTCACTTGTTTTGATGATAATTTATATTTATTATATTCATTCCAAAACATAATATTTTCATTATGATATTTTGGGGTTAGAAATGATTGTTTATTTCCATAATGATAATTTAGTTGAGTATCTGTATACGAAACATCATTATGGTTTTTTTGGTACCAATCATACTGATAAGGATTCAAATTTTTAAACATCTATTAATGGACAAAATCATTCATCTCATAGTTGGAATAATTTTGTTAAGAAATAGAAGAATTTGATTTCATAATTAATGTTGTGGATTCCCATGAGTACAAGAAGCATAGTGGGATACTAATTTTATTTGTGATATTATATGTTTATAAAGAAATTCATATTAAATATTAAACGATGACATTTCATTACATAATAGGATTTATCTTGTATGCCATGTTATATAATCAATGTTTTATATTAACAAGTTGACAGATTTTTAATCATATTGAGAGTTAGTTGCTTTTTTAAAACAAAATTTATAGTTACATGAAATTGAAAATTTCTGTGTTCTTAGTCTTTAAAGGATACAATGACATTTTTGGAGATATTAAAAAATATTATATTTTGTAATGGAATAATTATTTTATGAGATCACAATTCATATTTTTTTTCTTAATAGTGGAGGATCTAGAAGGAAGATTTCCAATAAATCCTAAATTTCCAAATTGATAATAACGACATACTATATTAATGTATCTGATTGTTTAAGATTTTTTTTAGATTAAGAAATTAATTAATAAACATTTTTTAGATATTATCATCATGTAGAAATTGAGCTATATTGTTACTACTTCTACTAAAAAAGTGTTATGTAGAATCAATGGGAGTAATACATATGAGACACTATATATAATAGATTTAAAATTCACTATCTTTCTTTAGTAAATTTAATCTCCCTTTATCATTAATTATAGTGTGATGTAAATATTTTTACATGAATAATCATATGATAATATCACCTCAATGAATGACATTGATTTTTTTAATTCAATTTCCATTACGATGTATTTTATGTTATAATGATATGTTATTGTTACCATTAATAGGTTAATATATTGATTGTAATGATTTTTATAATTGGTGTGATGCACAGATTCGAGAGATAATAAGTAGACATTTATTAAATTGATTGATCTACCAATATATATCTCATGGAATTTAATACATCATTGATATACATAGTGGAGTTTTGTTTATTATCAATCTCACTTACTAGATCTTGGAAAGATAAAAAGTATGAAAACCTCCATAATTTCATACCCTAATTATAAAATTATTTATATTGAACTAGCTAATACATGGATGGTTTGTTATGTTGGTTATCATTTAGTAATTTAGAGAACAAACAAACACTGCTGGAGAATAGGCATATACCCATAATTTTCATGAATCATGTGTATTGGTTGCATTTTATAACCAATACACAGGGTTCTTTCTGAACTGTTGAAATAGGGTTTCGGCGTATGCATTGGAAGAGAAAAATTTTCATGGGAGTGATGTGGAATAACCTACACCCATGGTTTACATGGAACTGTGGGTATAGGTTAGCCCATACCGAATATTGTAATGGATCGTGTGTATATCCTTCTAGATTAAAACATATATCAACAGTTGTCCCAAAATTGTGGTTATTTGTTTTAGTCCCAATGGATATATAAATTTATCAATAAAAATATGGGTATAGGTTAAACCTATACCCATGGTTTTACTGAACCATGGGTATTTGTTCCCCTATATTTTTGTGGGAAAACAATCAGGTTGGAGAACCTTTTAATAATATATTTTTACCTATACCAATGGATAATATATATATATATATATAAGATTATATATATATATGTACATAATTATAAATGGTGTACTGGGAAAGTACTTAAATTGTTTAGAGGCCATGAGAGTTCAATACCCATATGCGATTATTTATATCCCTATACACACTATTTGAGAACCATGGGTATAACATTTTGAAATTGTGGGTATAGGTTATTTCTTCATCCAATCATTGAGGAAACATGGTTTTATGTACCATGAGTATAGGTATTTCAAACTGTGGGTATAGATCAGGGTTATACTAATGCATCATTTTCCCAAGGTTCCTTGAAACCATGGGTATATCCAATACCCACAGTATTGTGGGCCATACCCATGGTTTCAAAATATGGGTGTTGGTGAAATTTTTAGTAGTGAAGGCTTGATATTTCTAATTATATGATTATTTACCAACATATTACCTTGATTTAATTAGACTAGGATAATTAATGTCCATTCATAGATAGGCCATATAAGATGTAATAAACTACTTTTACAAGTGAAATTTTATTTTTTTTATCAGATAGCTGATTGAAATGTTTTGTATTCAATGACTAGGTTAGTCATTTAATATAATATAGAAAAGAAGAGTTGGTTATACTAGATTGACATGAT
This sequence comes from Viscum album, assembly GCA_963277665.1. Taxonomy (NCBI): domain Eukaryota; kingdom Viridiplantae; phylum Streptophyta; class Magnoliopsida; order Santalales; family Viscaceae; genus Viscum; species Viscum album. The sequence continues at coordinate 2,047,460,437 of OY728142.1, forward strand.
CCATCTCTAGTAGTCAGTTGATGTCATGGAATAAATAATTAATGTTCTATATATATGATTTATATTATACATCTTGTATTATAAATTATCATTTAGAGAAACTAGAATGTTTGATGGGTGTCACATTAGACCACTATGTAGAAGACGTTTTACTGATGATTTCCTAGAGGAAGTTCTTTATTCAGATCTAGGAAATGTGTATTGCACAATGTTTCTACCCTAAATTGAATTATAGGGTCAAAAGAATGACCCTTTAATAGGCATTAAATTTTATAATATTTTTTTAAATTAATAACTTTTTGAGGAATAGCGTAATCCAATATTATTTTTATGTGTCTAAAAATAGTTGTGTTGTATTTTTTATAATTTTAATAATGGAATTTAGTGAATGTGTGAGATTTTATATTGTGCTCAAAAATGTTTATGAATAAGATGCTTATGTACATGAATATTATACATGATGTATATATCTAATATGATTATATATATACTATATTTAATTAATTTATATTTTCATGTATATTATATTGAATAGAATTAATATAATGAAGTATATATATATAATATTTATTATATGTAAAAAATTCAAAAGATTCATATAAAAAATCAACATTTATTAAATTCTTAAAACAACATAGAATTGTATTTAATCAGTTTAGAACCAACATGTCTGTTCTTTTAGGATTATCATATTTTTAGTGAAACATTAATGAAGTTTTCCCTCAAAATTGATTTTATTGATCATAATGTGTTTCATGAGGATTTAAATATGTAATATATATGATATCTTCATTTTTTGTTTGAATACATATCATGGTTGTTAATTGGATTTATTATAATTAGTCTCAAAAAATATCTTGATTCCCTTTTACTTCATGATGATCCATAATTATTCTATGAAGCTGCTAGAAAAAAATTTAGAATTTGAGAGTCCTCCAACTAAGATCCAGGATATATTGGTTGGTATATAAACTTTGAACCATGTTACTTTTTACCACTACTCCTAATGATCTTATATAAACACACATTATATAGATTTAATCAAGAAGATGGGAAATGATATTGAATCATAAATATAGAAACTCCATTTACATATAATTTTATAATAAATTACACATTTAAATTCTTATATGAAAATAAATGATATTTTTCAATTCATTTACAATAATACTGATATGAATAAATGAGACCCAAAGATTTAGTTTTGGGATTCCATAGTTTTCATAATAGATTTTGGATGAATATATCATTTATTAATATATGGATTAATGTGAATAGGATATTAGATGGATTTTTGTAGTCATCTCATAATTTTTTTCTACTATATTTGTATACATTAAATGCGGTATGTTTTATTTTTGGAATTATTTTGTTGTTGAATAATTTATAGCATTTGGCAATACCTATTGTGTAGTTTTTGAGATTTTATTTCGTGGTATTTCGGAATTATATAGCTCATTGGGTTTTTTGTATATTATCTAAACCCTTCGAGAGAATTTCGATAAAATAAATTTTACAATGATTCAAATTATTTAGAGAATAAATGTATGATTTAAATTTCTATTGTAGTTTATAATGAATTTCTTTTAAATGGAATTTCATATAAAATATATATTATATTATATGAGTTTTATTTTAAAATATGATGTAACATTAAATTAATGAATAAAAAGTTGTAAAACATTAATTTTTGGTTTTATGCATAGATTATCTATATACAGATTATTTGTTAATCAAATTTATGTACAATGAGAAAAACATTTATGAAACACGTCAATTAGTTTTATGTACAAGTTGTTATATATAGAAATGGATAAGAGACTATATACATAGTTTTGTATTTGTTAAAATTTATAAAGATCATAAAGAATGTCATATTGAAAAAATATAATATTTAATAAATACTAGGCATAACCTTATAACCCATAGTGGTAATTGATCCGAATTTGTTTTCTTGATATATTTTCTTATGAATGGAAGTAAACACTCCACTAAAGTCTATTATGTGAATACTGTACTTTTTATAGCCATATTCATCATAGTTTTTGAGAAATTATATTAGCATGATCATTTATTGAAGCCATATTTTACATTATTTAACAGTTATAATCAATTCATAACCTTTAGTAATGTGAAAACATCATTGGAGAGTAGTGGATGGGTTTGATAAGTCCATTTATTTTTTGGTCATTTGTTATATGATTTAAATAGAAAGATAATTATTTATGTACAAATTTCAATCATTTTATTAAAATCCGTGTGATGTTATTAAATATGAAAATAAATTCAATCTATATTGATAATATTTTCGAAAAAAATTTATTGATACAATTTTTATCTGTTTAATTTTTTTTCCAAGAATACAACCATTTTAAAAAATATTACAAAATTATTTGTTAAATAATTTCTCAAAGCAGATTTTTCCATAAAAATAAATTCATTATTTTAATGTAATCATACATTCCGTTAATTGAAATATTACAAGGTAAAAAAAGTATTCATTAAAATGAGTTTTCTCACAAAATAATTATAAAAAATTCTGGTATATTTTTATCCAACTCATTTAAATTTTCATTTAAATCAATCGTATTTAATATTTAGTCTATGAAAATTTTATATTGTTATGAAATATTCATTAGTGGATCCTAGACATGGATAATATTTAATGTGGAGTAGTTTTTTCATTTTCTATAATTTATTCCATATTGTGAGTGATATATTTAGACTTTTTTAGGTTCCAATAATCTAATACCCATATATTTATATCATTATATGTGTTGAAATGTGATTCATTGAATTTTTACATGATTATATTATTTTAGTGTATGATAATAAATAATGAATACATTATTCTATATTTATAATAATTATTTCTATATCTGAATTGCTATGTTTTCATGGTTAGTATATTAATATGACATATATGTTATCTTATAATTACCTAGACCATGTGGATTGATATGGTAATTTTAGTTATTTGTTATATTATATTGTTTTCAAATTATTAATTAGGTACGTTACATAAGATGGGTTAGACAACCCTAACTGAGAATATCACTTTCCACATTGAATTGGATTCATTGAAGACCATACTTTGTTACACACATTCCACTTCCCATGAGATTGGTCTCAGAACATATCTATAGTGGAAATATTTATAATGATTTATATCATGGACTAATTTCCTATGGAATATCATATTATTTGTAATTGGCTCGAAGTAAACTTTAAATTGTACATACCCTCTCAATATTAGGTTTTAATTACTATAGTCATCACATTATTATATATTTCTATGTATTTATATTTTCCTTATTTTAATGACTTATGAACCAACTATATATTATATATTTATATAAATTAGAATATATTTTCATTATATAATTTTTTTTATTAATTTTAAAACATTTCAATATTTTAAATTGCACTTTCAGTGTTAGGAACCTATTCAATATGAGATTACAGGGGTCGTGGAGCCTCGATTTTTATATAGAACAAAATATTTAATATATTTTATCACATTTTCATTTTATATAAAAATGGAATATCTCCCAGACATTACATAAAATTGAAAAACATAAACCTCTATTAAAATATTAATATGGGTTATACCATATCTAGGATATAATATTTTTGCACACTAACTGTTTTTTTTCAATAGTTCTGTGTAGAATACATATCAAAAAAATTAATTAAATGATTTTTTGGTTATTAAATTGCATATGACGCATTAATATATTATTTAAACATTTATATGCCATAATATTATATTCAGATTCCCAACCATATTAAATTGAGAGGATTATATAGGATAAATTTGAAGATTTATAAAAAGATCATTTAGTGATGATTAGTTTTCCAAAGAGTTTTTCTTCATCAATAGAGTTCTACTATCTCATGAATTGAAAAATATTTAGAATAATTAGTCATTATTTATTGATATAATATCAATTTAGGACTTTTATTTTATTAATTTAATCCCCATTTATCGCTCTTTAATACCAAAAATTAAATAATTCCATTAGAAAATTAACTCATCCCTGATTATCAATTTATAGGTTACAATTTTATTTTTATAATTAAGAATTAAGAATTTAATTGTTTATCCTTTTTTATTCTTCTATGTTCAATATTTTATCTACCAATAGATAAAGGTCAACTTAAAAAATATACATCATTTATTTCCCCACTTTTGTGTATTTTTTTCTCCCATTGTTCATTGATCAATTATCATTACTATTTTCTTTGAAGGACAGTTCAACAATAACATTAAATAATAATGGTGTGATTGATTTTTGTAAAAACAGATCATTTATATGTGTTTTTGTTTAGGATAAATTTCATAATAATGGTGTGGTGGTGATGATGGATGAACATGAGTGGGATAAAGTGCATTGTTCGATAATATGATGTTCTGGTGATACAATTCAATAATAGGTGATTCTTAATAACTTGGGTGGTTAGAATCTATCCACTAGTGACATATCAGAAATATTCAATCCTAGATATGATATTTATGGTGGATTACTTGTTATAATTGAATGCATTGGTGGTTCATAAAACATGCATAATCATTGGAGTACTTTCAATGAAAATTCTTCTTACAATGTGCTTAGTTCAGGAAAACACAAAAGTTGAGAGTCTATTCAGTGGATACTATGATCACTATGAAAAAATAAATGTAACACACTATTTTTATTTTATGAAAATGTGTAACTTTTCTTACACATAGTATTTATATTGGAATATACATGGCTAGTTTACATGGAAATGACCATCCAACCATGGCACATCCCATATACACGACCATAACCCTTGCTGAATTTCTAGATTTTTGATCCCCATCTATGTGGATTACCCTATGTAGGGTTGTGTATCCCAAAAGAACCTATCTATGCTACCATTTCAATGTATTGAAATATTTTTATTTTCAACTATTAATTTCTTGGTGACTCTTAATAGGAATGTCCTCATAGATTAGATCTATAATTATTAGCATTACATGAGGACAAAGTTCTCTCATAATGATTACCATCAATCCTTGCATGGATTAAATGGAATGTAGTGCATCAATGACCTTCCATTATTACTTGGTGTCTATGTTGCGTATATTTGGGTTTATATTATCCATTTTTATGATATTAATGTTTTTTATTGTTTAGGATGGGTTATTTTTCGGTCAATAATTTTGTATTTTTATGCAAACACTTACATGGGATCTACCAAACCATATTTTGTATATAGATGAACAAACATTTGATGAATTCCAAGTAGGACATATATCATGTCGATAATAGCTTATATAGATGGAAAATATATAGTTATAATAGTTTCATCTAGATTTAATTCACCCATTCACTTGTAGGTGGAGCACATTTCCAAGTTTTATTGTTATTGTATTTGGCACTTTTTATTTCATGTGGTTTTGTAGTACACATTGGTGTGTCTAATTGAATGTTATGTAATTTTTTTAATTTTATTTTCCTTTAATTTCTAAATTATATTGGTTTTTATACATGTGTGAGTGTGTAAAAATACCTATGTATACGACCTCCAATATTTTGGATATTCTTACTTGGAAATTAAATCTAGCCCATGGTATATTTGAAGAGGTATTCAGGTGCCATTCCCATGTTTCTACTTATGAGGTGTGACCTGGTGGGTAAGATACTAATAAATTTGGTTTTAGTTCAATCATATTAGGTTTAAAGTTTGGATATAGTTTTTTTATGATGATTGATTTTCGAACCAGGGAAACAATGATAAAGTGTATATAGATCGAAGCTCAGGATAATGAACCATGGGATGTTGCATTGGGGGACATTTCCAATTTCATGGAAAATAATATACATCACATTTACCTAGTATAAGAAGCCATTGGTTACATGAAATACACTAGTTAATGTATTCCATCGGAATGGTTTTTTGTTTTCATGTCCATCATGATGCATATCCCTAGATATTATCTTTAATAGGGGTGCAGAATCATTTTTTTGGATGCCTCCACAATAATAACCACATCATACCCTATAGAAAGACTTTGATGAAGATCTTATTAGTGATGATATATTAGTTTAATACCTTATATTAAAGGAGGTTCCTCAGAGTGGGTTTCTAATCATTCCCCAAAATGATGATTATCTGATTTATTTTCAAGCATCAAAAGATGTAATGAATAGGGTGGATGATATTTATATGTTCAAGCATTATAATACCTTTTGGATTCATGGTGAGGTAGACCCCTAGCATGTAGAGGACTTGTTTGAGGAACTTTAGTTAGTTTTTTTTGCGTTGGTAATATCACATGAGATTCCTTGTACCACCCTACTATATATATGGTGTTCTTCAATTAACCTCCTAAATAGAGGAAAATGATGGAACAAGTTGGTATGTATGGTTGATGTTGTGGATTTAGAGTTAGGAGAGTATTTTGAGGTGGTTATTGTTTGGATATATTTCCACCACCTCTATCCATAGGTGGTCCCTACCTAAATGCGGGAGATGGTGGTTAATGTCATGTGGAGTAATGGGTAGTGGAATATAATGTATCAAATACATCAGGGATAATTCAAGGTAACATGTATGCCTTATATAATTAATCTATAACATGGGTGAGTCAATTTAGTCATCCCGCATACTTTTTTAGAGAATTAGATAATATATTGATGCCTTTGGCATAAACCCTACGTTTGGGGACTCCTACGAGACGAGAATTAGTGATCACTAATTTATACTAATATTATGAATGAACCATTCAAGATGATAGATTCTTATGGGATTTTTTTGTTTCCGTGATAATTCTATAAGATTTAATTATAAGAATATATTGGTTCTCCATGGTATATGTTTAGATGGATTATATTATTTATATCTTGTAGTATGTCGATGTTTATGGGATGTGGTTTTACATCATTGGTTGGAATGAAATCCTAGTATAGTAGGATGGGATTCTACACAGGGGGATGCAACTAATTAAGAATCATTTAGATATTATTATACATAGATAATCATATTTTATGAGCTTTTAAATTTACAATAGTAATTGACATGTATGAGGAATTATTTTAAGAGGATATTCTGGGATTATCTCTCCATTAAGTGATAAATTTCAACATTTACCTACACCGAAGGTTGTCCCCCATATATTTTCAGGCATATCATATGGCCCCTGTAATTCTCTGAGATGGGATGGTGAATTTAGAATGTTTTTACTAGTATATCCCTAGGGGTATCCCCAATGATATTCACTAGGAAGGAAAATGGGATCATGATGTTATTTATGGATTTTCATTGACAAATCAAATGATCATAAAGAATAACATTCACTACCAAGAACTCGTTTCTACTATGAGAAATTGAAAGGGATGAGGTGGTAATAAAAAATTATCTATAGTTTACACTGTCACCAAATCCGATTTTGACAAGGGGATATAATTAATATGGAAATTAGATGTCACTAAAATTATTATGATAATTTTTTATTCCCTTTAATTTTAGTGACACCCAAATCATTGTTAAAGGGTATAATGAACGATATATTTCAAACCTTCATTAATAATTTTGTTTTAGTATTCATCAATTAAATCCTTTTTTACTCGATGTTGGAGGACAAAATGGGTAATTTGTGGATTTTTCTATACATTATCTGGGAGTACTAGTATTATGGATATCTCATAAAATGATAGTTCATGATTTGAGATATACACTTACAGGGACATGTCATCTCACAATAGTGTGTAGAAGTGGATCTATGAGGGGATGAGGAAGTTCTAGCATAGTATAAACCTAATAAAATGAATGATTTGCATATAATACATGGATGGAAATTTAATATTCAATGTTATGTCACATATTTCCCTACGATTTCAGCACCCTTCAATGTCATGACCCGATAGGGGTAACCATTCATGTGGCTATAGATATACTATAATAATTTTATAGTGTTGAGGAAACAGGTGTAATGAATAATGTTATTGAAACTCTTAGAGGTTAGTGTTGATTATGTGATGTCATTTGATACCTTAAAAACCATGATTGCATAGGTTCTAATTCAACGGTTGCAGTTGATGGCTTATTTGTCTCAGAATATTGGTCTCAAGGAGGAGAAATACTTCAACCAAGATTTGGGGTTGGTATTATGGGTCTTTATCCTGGATAATTCCAGACACAACATAATGAGCGATAAATTTTTCATTATCATAGGAAAAAATAGACACAGGTATATATAATCATTTAAGGATCATGTCTTGAGATATTTTTTATGGATATAATAGATATATGATTATGAATATGATATAATTTATAACCATGGAAATGAAAATGTGGGGCCATATTGTTTTAGCCGTATATATTGATTGTTTCTATCGAGTAAGGAATCAAATTAATTTTCATTGTTACAGTTTTCCATAGTGTATGACGATGGTAGTAATGACATTTAGTTTATGGTTGTTTACAATTAACTTATGTAGCATGTTGGGGAGGATCCGCAAGGAGATAACGATTATGTAACCTCACATTTCTAGATATCTACATGATCTGTCTTTATTAATATTATATAGGTGGATAAAACACCATCCTTTTATGAGTATGGATATTGGTACTTACGATTCCATTATAGATTTCACTATGATAGTTTCATAAATAACACTCAACAACACGTCCTTGTTTTTCAATTATGTACTAGGTCATTTGGTACTAATTCTAATGGCTAGGGATAAAAAGAATTGTTGCAGATTATTTTTCTCCATTCCTCACATTTTAGCTTTCAAATGAAGGTTCACTATGTTCTGAAGGGTTTTTATTAACACCTCGAGCTGTCATAGTTGAAGGGGAATGGTATCTCCATGTACTTTATAATATGACAACTATAAGGACCCGTCCTTAAACGTTAAATAATATTGAATTAAATGAATAATTCACATTGAGGATCTTTTCAAGTATAGATTTTTAGAGAATTAGGACATAACCATTACAATCTCAAAAGATTACAAGGTATACATATATATAAAGTTTCCATTTTTTTCTTAAAATAAAAACACTTGAAAAAAAGAGTCATTTCTAGTTCCATGTTTTAGATAGCACGACTTTTCCTTGATCTCACCCATGAACCTATTCCACATTATTTCTTGTGAAAAACATTTCAAAAACATGGGATGAGCATAAAAATCTCAGTAAGGGATACACAAAGAAGGAAATATATTATTTTTTCAAAAGAACAAGTAAACCATGAATTTTTTAACATAATCAATACTTTTCACCATTATGAAGTAGTAAATACTATTAACTGAATAAAAGATCATTATATACCCTTTTGTGACCAAAATAATATCATAAAACCCATATACAAAACACATAACATATAAAGGTTACTTGGGACATAAACATACTTAAATGGAATAACCACACGGTCAAATTCCACATATATCACTAAATGGAATATCCATACAGCTGACTTCCATACCCAATGCATTTGAGGTTATAACATGATCACCCATCCTGTTATTCACGGAACCACCCGTCATTTGGTTTATCATGTAACCACCCATCAACTGTCCAAGTACCATTATAAAATCATAATAATGAAAACAAATATAAAGGATAGAAAACACTTCCACATTTCAATCACAATATATCACTTAATTATATTGACATAAAAAATAAATTATCAAAACTATTTTCAATACCAAAATACATAAATGATTAGATGGTATTTATTTTCTTTTAAAAACATTATGGCTTGATGAGGAAGCCAAAGATCAAATAATACTCGCGACGGCAGAAAAGGTCGTTTTCACTGCATACGTTAAAAGGAAATTTATTTAACCGTTTAGTACAACGCTTCGTAGAAAAATATTCCTTTTCAATAAAAGTAAATGTCAAAGGGGTTTATACACCGTAGAAAACAATGTTGTGTATAAATTAAAATATGACTCAATGAAAGGAGATTGAGACGAAGTACCTTACCTCATGTCCGACTTGACTCGATCGATCTTTAATCTCCTGAATAATTGACTAAAGTTAATTTCTATAGCTTAAGAACCCTTTTCATATTTATTATTCCTTTTATATCACTAATTACCATGATATAAACATCCTGTAACCATTTATGTTAATAATGATCGTTTTGTCCATATTTGGTACTTGATTCAAAAATGGACATTTTATAATTACCTTTTGTTCATGTGGTAAATGTTTCATTATATGCAGAATGATATTCATGATTTATACATCATATATATCATATATATCCAGTATAAAAATTTATTTATAATAGTACATAGAGGTAAGAAATGAAATGCACCGTTCATGGAGACGGTAAGCCGTACGTACGCATGAACACATCTTTCATTCCATTTTATTATTTTAATTGAATTTAAACATAATGATACATATTTATATTATAATAATAGTATAATATCATTTATAATATAATTAACTCTATCCTTGATACATCCCACATATGGCATTAACGAGTCACATCACATTGAGGGGGCGGTAGTCCGCACTTTCTCAAATGAGATTATCGTATTTACCCACTATGGAAACCATAAAGGTGTGATATAAATGGAAAATATGGAAGCATAAGGAAAACATAAACATAATATATATCATATATAAATAAAGTTCCATTATAATGGCCACCATGAGAGGTGGTAGGAGAAAATCAAACAATCATCGTTTCATGAGGCGTTAGTTTCCATCAACAGAAACATTATGTTTTTCACCCATTAGATGGTGGTGTGTGTATGTGTAGTTCTAATACCTATCATAAAAACATCCTAGTATATTAAGTATACTAGTGTTGTTACAAATGAAATGAATAAAAAGAGTTTAGGGGTTGGAGAATTAAATTAAAAGATAGCAATTTAGAAGAAATTGTTACCTTTAATTTGGGTAACTTCCTTTGGTTTGAACTAAAAGGATTCTTAAAGTGCCTCTTGCCTAAGGTAAGGCTTCTAGGGAGAGGAGAGGGATGTAAGGAGATTAATTGGGAAGAGGTTGGATGAGCCATATGGCTTTAGAGGTGTGAGGAATTCGTTATAAGTGGTCACCTTTTATTAGGGGGAGGAGGGGCTCTTTATGAAAGTGTGAAACAATTATTTTATTATATAATTATATTCAGTTTCTAATGGACCAAAAATCATTAAAGATGAAGATAATATGACTCACGGTAGAAATAAAATCATCCAATCAGAATTTGACATTTTTTATATATTATTTTAATCATTATAATCTTATTTATTTAAATGATTTGTTAATAAGGAAAATACTACATCATTTTTATGTGATAAATAATTTAATTTATTTTTTGTTTAAAAATTATAAAAAAATAAAATTATGTAGGAAATAATGTTAGCATTCCAATGAATATTTATAGTGGAAAATATGACTTATATAACACAATATATAAATTAATTAGTAAAAGATTTTTGTTAATGTCAATTTTGCCTTTACATTAAATTAATTAATCTAAATTGTCATTATCACACCCAAGTGGCTCAATGGGGTCGCAAAATCGACCATATGATTCCCATGGTAGTTAATGACTCATACAATAATGTTTGGACAAGTGTTAAGTTAATTTTGAATTATTATATTATTCTTTTTACCTTGAATTAACCTATTTACCTTTAAACGCGGTTAAAAAAAGTCAAAAGTTACTATTCACCCAAAATTATTTTAATCTTATTGAACCAAATTTTAATTTTTGATAAAAAAACATTATTTCAGATTTTTGAAATTCAATTCATAGAAGTGGTAAAATTTCATTTAAATGAAAAAGTCTGTTTTTTTAACTACCACTATGTGGTTTCACTATTCATCAAAAATTGAAGTTATTCAAAAAAATAACAAAAAATACAGCCTAAGCTATATTTGATATTATGAAATCAAAAATTATGTCAATATCATGATTTTAAAAAACTATAACTATCAAAAGATTGATACTTGTTTATGTCCAATTTCAAAGTGAAATTATTTCCAATGAACAAGATTGGATTAAATGGTAAAAATATATTTTAATTTTACCTTAAAACCAATTAAAAAGATATATAACCATATAAATAAAATAGATTAAATGGAAATTTCGACATAAAATACAATATTTATCATTATTCATTAAAAATTGAACATTATCGGAAAAATTACAAAAATTTACAAAAAGAAAATTTTGAAGTCCCCACTCTAACGAAAGGTTTTATTTTGTCATATATAATGTATTAAAGTTACCAGAACTATATTTAAAGTGGGATCCCCATTAAGAGGCGGTAAATCAGCCTTTTAATGTAAATTATTCATTAAATTATATTCTTCACATTTTATGCCACTAACATTTATTGGATGAATGTAAATACATTTCACAAACATGTATAATCATATTTTAGTTAGTTTTGTTAATTACCACCAATAAAATAGATAAGAGTTAAGTACCCTTTAAAATAATAATATTATATTATTAGTATGAAACGTAAGATTTCAAATAAACCCATGGTTGCGTATCGGGTACTCTATCGAACATAACAACCCTTTTAATGTAAAATTAATATTTATTTCACAAATATTAATAAATATGAAATGTGTCTTGTTATTCCTTTACCTGGGATGCTACATCCTTTACCCCTTTTGGGAATTTTATCCTCACAGTTTTTATTCACGTATCAAAATAAATGGGGTATTTATCCCTCATAGAATTTCAGATTCCCATATTGCCTCTTCAACCATATGTTTTTTCCATAAAACCATTACCTGGTGAATTAATTTATTCTGCAACACCTTCTCTCTATGTTCAAGAATCTGGAATGGTTATTCATTATAAGAGATATTCTCTTCCAATTGAACTATCTCTGGGCTCAAAACATGAGATGGATCTAACATATACATTATCAACATTGAAACATGAAAAACATTGTGTACCTGGGATAAAATTGGAGGTAATGACACTTTATTCACAACTAATTCAACTACTTCCAGAATTTCATAAGGTCCAAGGAACCCCAGACATAAATTTCCATTATTACCAAAATGCATCACACTTTTCCATGGAGAATATTTTATAAAGATATGATCACCTATCTCATAGAAAAGATCCTTCCTCCGGTTATCGACATAACATTTATGTCTTCTCTAAGCTGTTATCATGTGCTTCTGAATCAACTGAACTTTCTCTGCCATATTTTTACCAATTCTGGTCCCATAAGCTTCCTCTCACCTACTTCATCCAAAAAATATGGAGTTTGACAACACTTTTTAAATAATTTCTCAAATGGAGGCATCTGAATATTAGAATGAAAACTGTTATTATATGAAAATTCAACCATAGAATGATGTTGGTCCCAACTTCCCTGATAATCCAGTGATCAAGCTCGTATCATAACCTCCAAGTTTTGAATTGTTCGTTCTAATTTCCCATTTCATTGAGGATGAAAATATGTGCTAAAAATTAATTCATTACCCAACGACTTCGGAAGGCCTTTCAAAAGTTAGATGTAAAATTGGGTTCATGATCAGATACAATGAAGAGGGGAACACCATGAAACCTTACTATCTCTTTAACATACAACCAAGCATGTTGATCCAGATATAAAGTATCTCCAATAGTAAAAAATTGAGTAGACTGACTCAATATATCAATAATAACCCAGATTGCATTATTACCTTGAGATGTATTTGGTAATCCCACAAAAAAGACACAGGATATATTTTCCCATTTCCACTCTGGCATTGGTAAAGGCTGAAGCATCCCATTCAGTAAATGTCGCTCTTCTTTAACCTGCTGACAAGTGAAACACTTCACAACAAAATCAGTAACATCTCATTTCATTCCATCCCACCAGTAATACTCCCGAACATCTCTGTACATCTTAGTAATACCAGGATGAACTGAAAACGGAGAACAATAAGATTCACATAACAACTCATTATTAAACTGTGAATCACAAGGTAAAAAAAATCTCATCCCAAATCTCAAAGCACAATCATTATCAATGTTAAATTCAGGAAACATACACTTCTGAACCAACTCTACATTTTTCTGCAACTCACTGTCTTCCTTCTGCACTTGCTTAATTCTGTCTGATAGGGATGATATCACTGACACCTGATACAAATTGAATAATTTACTGCACCAACAACTTCTATGACAAAGTTCATGAAATCAAAAACCAAAGTATCTCGTTCCAGACGTAACATGGCTAATGAAGCAATAATTTTTTGACTCAAAGCATCATCCACTTTTTTTTCTTTTCCATGATGGTAATGGATCATGAAATCAGAATCCAGGATTAATTCCAACTATATCCTCTGTCTCATGTTCAATTATTTTTGAGTTAATATATACTTTAAACATTTTTGATTAGTATATATTTCACACTTCACTCCATACAAATGATGCCTCAAAATTTTTAAAGCAAAAAAAAACAACAGCTATTTCCAAATCATGTGTAGTGTAATTGAACTCATGTGGTTTGAACTGACTTGAAGCATAAGCAATTACCTGATCATTTTACATTAGGAAACAACCCAGTCTTTTCAACGAAGCATCAATATAGATAACAAACTCACCATTTCTGGAAGGTAGTTCCAAAATTGGAGCATTCACCAATATTCATTTCAATTCCTGAAAACAATCATCACATTCTTTTGTCCAAATGAACTTAACAACTTTTCGAGTTAACTTAGTCATTGGACCAGATAACTGTGAAAACTTTTCAACACAACTCCAGTAATAACATGCCAAACCAAGATAACTATGGATATCAGTTATATTTGTGGGTCTTGGCCATTATTCAAAAAGTTTGGTTTTATCATGATCAACAGTTATGCAATTTTTTGAAACAATGTGACCAAGGAAATAAATTTGTTGTAACCAAAACTCACACTTCCCGAATTTCCCATAAAGATTATTTTTTTAAGGCTTGAAAGACAAACCTTAAAAGACATTAATGCTCCACTTTAATTTTAGAAAAACCAAAATATCATCAATATAAACAACCAAAATTTTCCACCTGACTCAACTGAGCCATCACTGAACAAACAGTTCAATTCTGATTCTGACTATCTCAGGATACTGATTTTAAAGGTCATTTCCCTCAGTATGCCTTCCAAGAAAAGTTTCTCTGTTTCCTCTAAGGAAACCCATTTTGAACACAAAATTATCTTAGGAGAAGCAAAATGGTAATTTGTAAATTATATAGGATTTGAATATTAACATAAACTAATTTATAGATATTAATTTAAAAATTCCCTATCTCCAAAAGTTGTCTAAAATGGCCTCTGATTCCAACTATAAGGACCCAGACATAAACCTTACAAAATATTGAATTAAATAAATAATTCACATTGAGGATCTATTCAGGTTTATAGTTTCAGAGAATTAGGACAAAAATACTACATCTCAAAAGATTATAACGTAGACATATATACACAGTTTCTATTTATTTCATAAAATAAAAACTATTGAAAAAAAGATTCATGTCTAGTTCCATGTTTTAGATAGCATGACTTTTCCATGATCCCACCATTGACCCTATTCCACATTATGTCCAATGAATATCATTTCAAAAACATGGGATGAGCATAAGAAGCTTAGTAAGGGATACACAAAGAAAAAAACTGTTAGTTTTTCAAAACAACAAGTAAACCATGAATACTTTAACATAAGTAATACCTTTCACCGATATGATGTAGTAAATACTCTACATTGAATAAAATATCATTACATACCCTTTTGTAACAAAAATATTACCATAAAACCCATATAAAGAAGACATAACATATAAAGGTAACTTGGGACATAAACATACTTAAATGGAATAACCATACGGTCGACTTCCACATACCACTAAATGGAGTATCCATACGACCGACTTCTATACACAATGGATTGGATGTTATAATATAACCACCCGTCCTAGTATTCATGGCACCACCCGTAATTTGGTTTATCA
The DNA here is from genome assembly GCA_963277665.1 of Viscum album. NCBI lineage: Eukaryota > Viridiplantae > Streptophyta > Magnoliopsida > Santalales > Viscaceae > Viscum > Viscum album. Next base: position 2,047,476,381 of record OY728142.1, read on the forward strand.
CATAACCACCCGTCAAATGTCTATGTACCATTATAAAATCATAAGAATGAAAACAAAAATAAAGGAAATAAAACAATTCCACATGTCAATCACAATATACCAATTAAATATATTGACATAACAAATCCATTATCCAAACTATTTTCAATACAAAAATACATAAATGATTATATGGTATTGATTTTTTAAAAAAACATTACAGCTTTTTGAGGAAGCCAAACATCAAATAATACTCGCGGCGGCGGAAAAGGTCATTGTCACCGTTTACATTAAAGGGAACATTCTATTTTTCCATTTAGTAAAATGCTTCGTAGAAAAAGATTCCTTTATAATAAAAGTAAAATTCAAAGGGGTTTATACACCGTATAAAAGAATCTTGTGTATAAATGAAAACATGTATCAATGAAAGGAGATTGAGACGAAGTCCTTTACCTCGGGTCCGACTTTCCTCGTTCGTTATTTAATCTTCTGAATAATAAAATGGATTTAATATCTACTTGATTAAAAACCTTATTCATATTTATTATTCCTTTTATATCACTTATTACCATGTTATAACCATTATGTAACCATTTATGTTAATAACGTTGATTTAGTCAATATTTGGTACTTCAGTAAAAAATGGACTTCTTATAATTACATGTTGCTCATGTGGTCAAAGGTTTATTATATAGAGAATTATATTCATGATTTATATATCATATATGTCATATATATCCTCCATATACATGTATTTATAATAGTACATGGATGTATGAAATTAAATGCACCGTTCATAGAGACGGTAAGCCGTACGTACGCATGAACGCTACTTTCATCTCAATTTCTTATTTTAATAGTATTTAAACATATAGATATAGTTATATTATATTCATAGTATAATATCATATATAATATAATTAACCCTATCCATTAGACATCCCACATAAGGCATTAACGAGTCACATAACTTTGAGAGGCGGTAGTCCGCACTTCTTCAGATGAGATTATCGTATTTACCCACTATGGAAACCATAAATGCGTGATACAAATGGAAAATAAAGAATCATAAAGAAAAAATAAACATAATATATATCATAAATAAATACATTTCCATTATAATTTCCACCATGAGAGGTGGTAGGAGATAATCGAACAATCCTTGTTTCGTGAGGCGTTAGTTTTCTATCCACATGAACATACGTTCTTCACCCATTATATGGACATGTGTATATGTGTAGTTCGAATAATTCTAATGAAAACATACTAGTATATTTAGGATACTGGTGTTCTAACAAAAGAAAGTAATAAAAAGATTTTAGGTCTTGGAGAAGTAAAATAAAAGAGAATAATTTAAGAGAAACTGTTACCTTTTATTTGGGTAACTTCATTTGGTTTGAACCAAAAGGACATCTTAAATTTCATTCTGCCTAAGGTAAGGCTTCTAGGGGGAGGAGAGGGATGTAGGGAGATTAATTGGGCAGATTATGGACGAGAAAAATTTCTTGAGAGACGTGAGGAATTGGTTATAAGTGGACTCCTTTTATAAGTGGGAGGAGGGGCTCTTATGGAAAGTGTGAAACATTTATTTTATTATATAATTATATTCATTTTCTAATGGTCCAAAAATCATTAAAGATTATGATAAGTTGACTCATCGTCGAAAGAAAAAAATCAAATTAAAATTTGACATGTTTTCGATATTATTTTAATCATTATAATCATATTTATTTAAATGATTTATTAATGAGGCAAATACAACATAATGTTTATTTCATAAAAAATTTAATTTAATTTTTGTCTAAAAATTAAAAAACAAATACCATGATGTAAGAAATATATTTTTATTTCTAATAAATATTTTTATAATAAAATATGACATATATAACAGCATATAAAAATTAATTACTAAAATATTTTTGTTAATGTCAATTTTGTCTTTACATTAAATTAATTAATCTAAATTGTCATTATCACACCCAAGTGGCGCAATGGGGTCCCAAAATCGACCCAAAGATGACCATGTTCGTTAATGACTCAACCAATAAGGTTTTAACAAGTTTTAATGTAATTTTGAATTATTAAAATATTGTTTTTACATTGAATTAACGTATTTACCTTTAACCGCGGTAACAAAAGTCAAATGTTACTATTGACCAAAAATTATTTTAATCTTATTGGACAAAATTTTACTTCTTGATAAAAACCATGTATGTTAGATTTTAAAAATTCAATTTACAGAAGTGGTAAAATTTCATTTAAATGAAAAAGTCATTTTTTTAACTACCAATAAGTGGTTTCACTATTCATCAAAAATTGATGTTTTTCTGAAAAATACCAAAAATTTAGCTTAAGCTATATTTGATATTACGAATTAAAAAATTATATCTATTTTACCAAATTCAAAACATAGAAGTGGCATTAATTAATTTTAAAATTAATTCTCTTTATCAAAACAAATAGCGTGTTTTTAAGAAACAATAACTATCAAAATATTGATACTTGTTAATGTCAAATTTCAAAGTGAAAATAATTCCAATGACCAAAATTGGATTTAATGGTAAAAATATATTTTAATTTCACTTTAAAAACAATTAACAATATAATATAATCATATAAATAAATTATATTAAAAGTCACTTTTGAATTAAAATACAATATTTTTCACTATTCATTAAAAATGAACTTTATCGGAAAAATTCAAAAAAATTACAAAAAATAAATTTTGATGTCCCAATTCTAATTAAAGATATTATTTGGTCTTATAGAATGTATCAAAGCGGCCCAAACTATATTTAATGAGGGTTCTCTATTAAAAGGCGGTAAATCGGCCTTTGAATGTAAATTATGCTTAAAATTATATTTTTTCACATTTTAAGCCTCTAAAATTTATTGGATGAATGTAAATACATTTAACAAACATGTATAATCATATTGTAGTTAGTTTTGTTCATTCCCACCAATAAAACAACTAGGAGTTAACTACCATTTAATATAATAATATTATATTATTAGTGTGCAACGTAAGATTTCAAAGAAACCCTTTGGTGAGTATCGGGTAGGCTATCGAACAAAGAAACCCCTTTAAAGTAAAATTAATATTTAATTCATAAATATTAACAATTATGAAATATGTATTATTCTTCATTTACCTGGGATGTTACAACAACCATGATAGTTATAGGTTGTCACATTATCTAGTTTCTCATAAACCAACTCACCAAGTTATCCCGAATCCTGGCCATATGAGAGATGAGGTCAATGGTCATAATGGGACATGATTATTTTCCATAGATATTATACTATTTGGGTGTCCCCTTGACAATCGTCTGAGATCATAAATCTATGTTCACATCATGATTATGGAGTAGATTATAATATGCCTTTTTGATTCCTATTCCATTTAAGCATAACATTCCAACCCTTGATAAAAGACTAGAATTTGAATTCTATTAATTTTATGGAAAACCTGCTTTAGGATTTTATGTTAGGAATTTTTCACAGTTGGGATGATTACATAAACTTGATGTTGATTTCATTTAACATCATCTTCCACTATACTGACATTGTGGAAGCTTAAGAGGTCTAATGAGGGAGTCCCATGAGGTAACATTTGTAGGGGACTAATCCATGAATGTTAAAATTTATGGAACAATAGTTTGTATGACCCATGAAATAAATTGTGATGATTATGCAGATGTTGATTATGACATCCTAATTCAATCAAGTGTCTTGTTTGGAAGGATTATGAATGACATATATTTTCTAAAACGGAGACAATGAATTCCTAAATTCCTCACCTTCAACTGTATTATATATTTCTTGTTATGAGAGATACATTATCACTATGATTTTTTGTCACATCCATGATACTACATAAGGTTGACAATGTGGCAGAAATCCTATCCCATCATCTATAGTTTGAATTAGTGCATGATATATTCCACATGTCATAGTCAAGGATGTTTTTGAATGAATCATCACTTGTTATTGAATGGTAAAATTTGTACATTGATGATTATTCTATCTTAACATAATACAATGTTGTGTTCTAGGTTTATTGGATAAGGTCGTTAATGGATGAGTGACTTCTCTAGGGAATGTTTGGTAATAGAGATATCCTAGGAGAAGAAGACCAAAATGTTAACTATGTACCCTCACCTATTTGAGCATAATTTTTCATGTTGGGATAAAAATTCCAATTGAGGGAGGCAGATAAAGACTATTCGTTCCTTGTACCACTTTTGAGGAGGATAAATAGTATTTTCCTATTAGGGCTTATAGAATGCATAGGTTTGTGGGGTCCATGGATTTTCAGGGATGAAAAAATAAATTTTTTAAATATATTATAAAATGGAAATGTTTTCCTAAAATTATATATTTATACCAAATGGTGTTTTAGATTTTAAATCGATACATACTTTAAATTAATTATTTGAGTCATACCATAGTGGTAAAAGATTCATTGTGCACACCATTATTTTTGTTGAAGATTAGTCACATGTGGAATAATAATAAAATTAAATAATTAAATGAATTATTTTCTATTAAATTTTTTGTGACTAATTTAATCAATGCTATAGATAAATCATAGCGTCATCCATATAATCCTGGTTATTTGACATGACCATAGAGATGGACATTGATGACTGATAATGGGACCATGGATTAAAGTCAATCCCTGCATTGACTTTTTCTTCATCAATGTTGTTCTTATATTTCACCAATAATTACGATGGTGGAATCATTCTCCATATGTGTTTGATTCATTCGAGGGGAAGAAATTTTTAAGTGTGGATTAATCATTTCTTTTAATATTTTCATATTTAACATGAATAATTTTTTAATTATATTAATTATCATATCAATTATCGATTCACAATCAATAGGATTCATCCTAAAATTAGTAATTGATAAATGATTTGATAAACTTGTTTATTTCATATTTAAATCATTTTATCTATAAATACTTGATGGTTAACCCACATAGTCATTCATTTCCTTACATTTTTCTTAGATTTCTCACCTTATTCTTTGAACATTTATTATCAGTGTTTCATTTGACCTCTTATTAAAATATACCAAAAAAGTCCTTATTCAATAGATCATTGAAACCAAAAATCATTTCCATGAGTTCATGTATATAACTAATTGCATGATCATGGTGGGATGAATATTATTGAAGATCAATAGTGATATTAACTGTTTTTTTCAATGGGATGCATTTTTTGTGATTGAATGTGATGATAAGTGATTCTCGTGCTAATGGGTGGTGGGAATACCACAATTAGTGATGACTATGGAACAAAAATGCATAGATCTATGCTCATTGATGGATTTTATAGAATAATAAAATGTTGTGGTGGTGTATTTGATGCATGTAAAATGGAAGGGAATTTTTGGGAACACCATATATATATATATGGAATTATTCTGAAAAACCCATGAGTTTTTGGAACCATTTATATAGCTAGGGTTACTGTATAATATTAAATTTGACATGTTGTATGAATATTCACACAATGGTTTACCATTGATCAGTGTTAAGTTGTATACATCATGAGTTCAAGGAAATAAACAAGAATAGAGTTCACAAACATGTCTAGTGTACATGGGCATGCCCTAAGTAGATGATGAAAACATAGTGGAAACATTTATTGTAATAGAATCGGGCTTGTATGGGAAAATGAAGACATCCTAGTTTCTCTTGACACACTACAAAATCCTTCCATGAAGATTTGATATTCCATAATATTTAGGGCTGTTGAGTTTTTGTTGGGCATATTCCTTAGTTCCATTTATATAAGGCTACAATATGTAATGTTCTTTTGGTCATTGGACGAGTGATACCATCTCTAGGTTAGTTATTGCCAGAGAATGTATCCCAAAATGTGGCCCATGGTGTGTTCTGATATCATTATTCCCTAACATGGGTCATGAATTACGTCACATAGATTCTTCATATCTGATCCCCCACCATATTGGATTACTCAAATTATGGTTGGGAATCTTCTATAGGGTGTTGGTGTGATTAATTAACATTGGGTCAATGTCTTTTCAGTTCCAACATGCACGACATCTTGTAAATTCTTAATATTTATGGCCCCTCAAATGAGATCAATCAGTGTTTGAATGGCTTGATGTGTGTGTTATCTCATAAAATCAATAACTTGATTCCTCAAGTATAATCACATGTCATTATTGTGGAGGTGAATATATTTTTATACTTACTATCTTTCATGATTATACCTAGTATTTGATTATACATTCAAATGAAAAAATTCTCCTGGATTACTTATGTCTGATGATTATGTGGTATTCTACTGGGTATCATTACACTCACCCATTCATAGAATTTTCCCCAAAATGTTATGTCTTATATAGACTCTAGACTTTTTGAAAGAGTCTGGGGATGATTGAAAACTAGTGGAATTTAATTTTATTAGATGGAACATAGTTGGTTCAAGGATTTATGTCATGAAAAATAGTGTCACATTCACTATTATGTTAGAACCTTTTTTAGTTTTAGTTATTATGTATTAATTATTATTAGTTTAAGAACATGGGTCAATAATTATTTAGTGATTAGATATGTGAATTTATATTTTGAATAAATCATTTCATTTATTTCCAAATTATATTGGTGTTTTGAAATATATTAATGATTATGAAAACCTTTTGTTATATTGTCCCATATGTTTGAATTGCCTACTCAGAACCTTTTTCCATCCCCTATCCAATTGCATGTGGGTTTGGGGTGTAACGATTAGCTTTCCACTGGGTAGGCCATCCCTAGTGGGTATGATCATGGAATATTAATACACATGTTTATTTACTATTGTGATCAGAAAAAATTAATGATTTTCTACTTTGTTTCTTCCCCGATCATACATGGAAACATAAGAGGGAATTCAAATTCATTTAATATTTTTTTTGAATAAATTGTATTTGAATCTAATGGGATAACTATCCTTTATACCAGTTCTTATGATTGTTAATTTATTTAGACTGCATGAGTTGTTGGGGATAAAGATCTGTTATTGATTATGTAGTCATTCAACTGATCCATAATAAATGTATTGGATATATATGTCCTATTGTGTGTGAATAGTAGAGTATGATTAAATTTATTCTACCTTTTTTATTTTGACTATATTTATATAGAAATTTACATATAATGTTTATATTTAATTCTACTAGTTACAGTATCGTGATTCCCCTATTTATTTTTGATATTTCTAATTTGTGGGAATTTTATACTAGTCCATTAGTGGAACTATGCCATTTCTTAGTTTATAAGACTCCATGGTTAATCAATTTTCAACTAATATATTAAAACACATTATGATAGTCATAAAAAATTGGGTATTGAGAAGTTACCATGGGGTCACAAGTAGTCTAGATCTATGTTATGATTGTAGATCTATGTTAGAGAATTTAGAATTAGAATTTGAGACTATTAAGGGCTACTAATTATGTTATTATGTGTAGTTTGAATATTGGACTCTTGGAAAATATTTTATAAGACACAATATTAACTTCTAACATCATTATAGTGAAATCCTGATATACCAAGGGATATAAATTGTATGGTTGGGGGACATATGTTAATTACTAGGGGATTCAGAATTTCATCTCAAAATGAATTTTTAAAAATTGTGATTTAGATTATAAGGCTTATGCAGGTGCCATATGTTGTATTTTTTATTCATCATATTATTTATTAACACATTAGTATATGTTCATTTCATAGAAAAATTATACATCACATATGAATGAGTTTAATTAATAAAATAAAAATTAATAAAGTAATAAAAGTATTCATCAATGTATTTTTACTTATTGTATAACAAATTAAAGGAACATAGAGATACGATTATGAGAATTTTATAATTTTATTTTGAATTTATAATTTTGACATTCAATTTATTTACCACTTTGTTTTTATTTTTCAACATGACACACATACGATGAATTTAATTATAAATATTGAATTAATTAATTTATTTTTATTTAAATATATTCTTTATCATTTAAAAAGTGTTTCCATTTATATTAATATATATATATATATATATTAGGATAACTAATTTGAATATATTTTAAATATGTAAAATTATATCTTAAATTATATTGATAAAAGATATGATAATATGAATATGTGGTAAGTTAGAAGGGATTCAGATATACAATATTGATTAATGATTTTATAGTATTATAGAAATATACATCAAATGTAAAATACATGAGAAACTGCTGGGATTTTTCTAACATCATATTTAAAAAATGAATAGGATTAGTAGAAAATAGTGTTCTGGAACCAAACATGTGATTAGATTTTGAAATTGAAATTTATTTCAAGTCAACACATTTTAACAAGGGAGATTTTTTCATAAATGAGATATAGTGGTATAACATTAGTAGTTAAATCCTTGATTATAATTTTTATGGAGATGGAAAATTATGTGAGTGTTTTTTATTTAGTCTTGTTTCGATGTTTATAATGAATTTTAGTAAGCCCATATGATATCATTAATGAAACATTCATATTGGTTTTGTTGTTTCTTATGATATTTGTTGGATTTTTATGGAAAATGTTTATAAAATATATTTATGTATATTGGTTATTAACCCTTATGGGTGTTATATTTTAGTAATAATTCATGATCATCATGGGTTTATGAGATCTAAAACTGAGATATTGATAGGGTTTGACAAAAAAAATGAACTCATTTATAAAGAGATATAATCATTTAATTCACATCATTTAATTTGTATCCTTCAATAAATATTTGGAACCTACTATGACATATGAAAATATAATTTTACCTAAAATGAAACTTAGAAGAAAAAAATTAAAGAAATAATATTAAATTTTTAGAGGGATTACAACCCAAGAAGAGATACTGTATACTTATAATGATCATGTAAAACCTATGATAAAAAATACAAATAGAATTAAAATGTGGAATTAAAATGCATAAGGGTATTATTATGGCATTTATACCTTATATTTTACCCATATTTTTTAATATTATCTTCAATAAAAAATGATATATAATATAATATTTAATAATAACAGATTCTCAGATAAAATAAAATACCATCATGTGGTTACTTTGATCTAACTTCCTATTATTGTTCAGAAATTTATTTTTATTTATATTATTCCTCCTCTTCGTCTTTCCTATTTGATACACCCTTCACAACAAAAATAAAATATATGATTTTTTTAACAAATATATGATCCCATATGATTTAAGGAATTTACTTCTTTTTCATCCATTTATAAATCTGTATTTATCCTCAGATTTATCCTGACCTTCTAGAAACACTTGAAAATGGCTTGAAGAAATAATTTATTATGTTTAATTATTCCATGAATCTCTAAGTTGGACACATCAACACACATCAAAATTTCAGGATTCTCTTTCTCTTGGTTTGTAAATTTTCATTGAAAAATGAAAAACTAGTTTTCCTCCAACTCCTTGATAACCACACCCCTTATTACCGTATGGAATCATCCATTGTGTCATGACTATCATTTTGTTAATCATATAAGGAATAGATCTTACTTATGCGAAAGAACCATTATGGAATGAATTATTGCTTTATGGTGCAATTCACATTTACTAATCCATGTTATTATAACACAGTCACTATCTACATTTATATAAGACTTGTTGTTCTATGGTATCCTCCTTTATGAAAATACCTCCAACTGATTATTCAACATGAAATACTCATCAATGTGAATTGTTTTATGAGATACAATATGTGACATGAAAACCTAAAACATATAATCCAAATGATCTATAATTTTATATGGTCAAATAATTACTATATTATTTACTATATATAATTTCCATTTTAAAATATCATCAAATTTTAAAATAAATAATCATGTGAACCCTTAGTTTTTTGTTTTAATTTATTATTATGCTACAAGAATTAATAATATTAAAAATTATGAGATGTTATTTATCTGGAGTTTTTTATTTCGAAAAAGTAACGGTAACAAAAAATAATTTATTTTTAAATATGTCATATGAAGTTCAATATATTATATAAAAACCCATAATTGCAATTATAGTAAGCTTAAAACCACATCAAATCACTCATGAAAAATGTAATGATCTTTACCTCTAGTGAACCAAAATGAAATAAATATTTTTAAACATGAATTATGTGTTAAAAAAGGATTAGACCCAAATCCACAAAATATATTCTACATTTCTTCTATACTTTCGAAACCAACACAAATATAGTGGATAATAATTATACATTTTAACAAAAAAAATTCTAACTAGCTATCATTAATACACATATGGACACAAATTTTTTTATCTCAAAATCTCTCCTAACCCTATTGACAATTATCTCCTCATTTAGATTTTATCTTCATCCATTAAGAATAATTGAGGTTTAAAAAACTATATACATATAAATGACTCATGATTTAATAATTTTAGGCTAACATGAGCTATATTGGTGTAAGAAACAATATCATTGAATTATAATTTCATTATTTTAATTAATGTGAATTAAATCAACTTCTATGATTATATTTATATCGATTAAGATTTATCTCCTAAAACAACTCTTTATTTAATTCTCAAAATTATGCCATGAACCTATTTATAACATTTTCACCGAACACACTCACTAAAAATGATCGAAGTAGTCAATAACTTCACTAACACACACACACACGCACACACAGACACATGTGATCAATTAAAAACATTCAACGTTTAATAAGTTAGACTATATATATTATAATGGATAAGGATATCCATTTTCAATGAAATAGATTTTTTGTAATACCCTTTTAAAAGAAAAATCTGTATAAATGATGATAGGTGATGAAATAATCAATCCATGTCCCTAAATAGATTATGGTTAAACTACATTAATCAGCCTCATTTTCTAATGATGTATTCTTCAATAATAACTTTGTCCACATATCCCATTATTTCACATTTTTGGAACAATAAATTATATCTTAACTACATTATAAACATGATAAATAATTATTTTTTATTTTATATCAACGTACATTATTAAATAATTGTTAATTTTTTCTAGAAAACTTATGTAACATATACTATAACATCACAAGATTTGAGAAAAAATCATATCAATATTAAGATATTACAATTTGGTTTAAATCCCCATGAATTGGTATTCCACATATGTTATAGAAAAATATCCACCTCATAAGTACTATTATTTACAGATATTATTTATTTTAATTCCATGAGGCACAAAAACATTCTATAAAGAATAATCTACTAAATTTTGGTAATTTATCATCCATATTTCAAGACTAATCTCCCTACACATATCTAAAGAGATCAATATTTCATTTTATTTCATATTTTACCTTACATTTCCCCATTATATAGAAATATCCATGAATTATATATTTATAGAGAATTTCTTGTTATACATTGGAATATAGGAAAATTCACAACAACTTATGTAAGCTTTTGTTCAAAACAAGTTATGCAGTTCAAAATCCAAAATAATTATCTAAACAAACTTCAATAAAATACCCTACAACATGTATCCATTTATATATTGGTTAATATTGAAATTAAATTATAATTCATCTCTCAATTATCTATTCCAAACATATTAAAAATTTACCAGGTATACATATCCTAAGATTATAAAATATTATAATTATCTTGAGAAATATTTGTACATAATAAGTACGCCATCTATCCAATCAGAGAAAATTCAAACACATTATTTATCTCTTAAATATTTTTCTTGAAAATAAATTATTCATTTCAAGTACTGATTATAAAATCAACATATGAAAAAAATTTAATGATCCTACATAATCATCAACTGGGATGATGTTTTTATCTACTAATACATTCAGTAGTATCAATGAAATCAATAAGTAATATAGCTTTGAGTACTATTTACATAGATCCTTATTTAATCATCATATTTCTTTTATCTTATTATAAATTTATCCTTTATCATTCCCATCTATGTGTCCATTGGTTTTCTGAATGATGGTGTCATCTTCTATATATATATCACATAATGATGAAAAGACATATATTTGAAAGATCATGTATCTTCGTTTTTTTATAATGAAAATAAAAAGAGTATAGGTATATTAGTAGCCCTGTAGGGAATCATTATTTCCCTATGTTTCTTTGAAATATCAAATTTATAAAACCCAAAATATGAAATAATGTTATGTCAAATTTAGTAAAGGGATGTTTTGGGTCAAACCCACAGAGACTATGATTTAATTTTATTAGAACATAAAAATATTAAATTTACTAATGGGGTATGATGATGAGAAAGGATTGGTTGGATTGATTTTGAGAAAATAAATGATGAATTCCATGAAGATTGATTGATTAGTTTGAAGTTAGATTCAAAGAAGCGTACCATTCTAATTTAATTTTGGGGTTTAGGGTATATTGGATTTTAGCAAATAAGTTGATTCATAGATGTTGTCGGAGTCTACATTAGGTAGATATCATGGTCATGGAATCCCCTCATCAACATGGAAATACCAAATTTTCCATGTACCATTTTTATATGATTTCTCTAAATCATGTTTGTCTTGATACCGTATTTAACTATGATTTCCCTTATAGTCTCAAATGGTCATGTCCTTTTTAGGGTAGTTAGTTTCACAATTTAAGGGTTCCTATTAGATTTTAAAATAGATGGTCATGATAAATGAAAAATAAAGTTTTTGGAAGTTGGTGAACAATATTACACAAAACAACCCCATAAATAATAAATATAATTAAATTCAACACATTTTTCCCCTCTGATTTCATCACCCTAGAAATAGCAGGTTTACACCATCATCCTAATGACGAGGGAATATGGGGGAGGGGGAAAAGAAAACATAAAGAAAGGTAATAACTCAGATAGGGAAAAGTATATTTTCTCCAAGCTTGTGTCTCTAGCCATTTTCTAAAGCTTTGAAGGTGCAGGTAAAGGATCTATTTATAGAAGTTAAAAATGTCCAACTCGACCTCGTCACAATGTGTACATGATATCTTTGTCATTTAATAGTGATTGATTTTTGTGAATCTGTGTGACGTGTGTGGGATTCTCGATTGAGATTTTTAAAATTTGACCACTTACATGACATGTACAATGCCTACACGTCGTGTACATCCGATCATCATCGCCTACATGTCCTGACAAATCTTTCACATATATTATTCATAAAATTATGATGTTTGACTGCCGTCATGTGGTGTTCTGAAGAAATATGACTTGTACTTCTGTCTCATAGTTTTTATGCCCATCATGAGTTCATTCGGTAGTTTCCTACTTCTATGATGAAGTCATCCCTTGTACATGAGGCACATTATTCATCATTACCAACCATAAAACATAAAACAACTCAATCCATTCCAAAAATGGAATGATTATTGAATAATGTAAATGAATTAATTTATTAGAACACATTAAATTACATTCATGAAATAAAATTATAATATATTTTTAATGAACCTATTAAAAGGTGTCATAAAAATAAATTATATCCATTTTTGTGTAGCCTTTTTATATAATTATTCCCTTGTTAATCATCACCTCCTTTTTCACTCCACATATTGTCTAATACACAATTGTTTAAATAAAATTCATTTTTAATGTCTTGAGTACCAACTCCCATGTATCATTCTTTTTTATCCAACCCAAATCTTCATTTGTAGCATCAATCCACACTAATGGCTCCATATCATTATTCTTATTTATCAATTCATTCTATTAATATAATGAGATATGTTCAATTTTCTTCAGTGTTATATTAGCTTGAATAGGATTTATTAGATATCCAATTATATTTTTGACATTCCCATATTTTTTGCCTTAGATGAGTTGAATATGTGTATTATTTATCACTATAAGTAGTTTACTCATCATCATCCTCTTTTTCTTCAAATGAATTATCATATGTAATGTTTACTTTATAAAAATATTTTTTGTCTTCACTTCAAAAACATTCTTATTTGTTAGTGATTCCATTCTTTATGTGTTCCAATTCAGAAATTCTATCACTATCCATATTTATCCATATCTAATTCGTATAATAATTATAATATCTTATATATACTATGTAAAAAATGAATAAACATTTATCTAATCATATTTCCAAAAACGCTGCATATTGTAATTTTAATGTTATAATTATGTGGTTTCCAAATTCAATAATGTAATTTAATAATAGGGCCTTCTTGTTAATAATATATTACTAAATCATATGTAAATTATTTCAATATAAATATTAGAGTATTAATATGAAATTATATTTTAATTTCATTCGTTTATATAAATAAAGAATAATTAGTGCACATGAATGGAGTAGGATCCATTTACAATATTCTATTGTTCTTATATTTCATAACAACTTTTTTTGGGTTATATAGTGTACTAATTTAATGGGGAATTTCTTTCCGGAAAATATATTCTTCAAATTTTCATCTTTTTTATTCATAAACATAAATCATCAAAAAATTCTCTAGGAATAAATCATACTCATTTTCAGTAAATATTTTATACTTCATAATCATCTTTATGGAATTTGAATTATGTCTCATAAAATGTATATATTTAAAATTCGCGAAATCATTAATAAAAGAAAAAATATCCATTTTTTATATTTTTTGACTACATCCTCATAGCCACATAATAATATAATTAATATGATATAATCTGATATATTTATGAGACCCTAATTAGTTATGTAAATAAACCAAAATAATATTTTTTTTAATATAGATATCATAGAATATATTTTTATTTTTTTAATTTAATATCATGAATATTACTTCGTGGGGTAGAATTCTTCAATGTCTTTGACCAATATGGTCATGTATTCAGTGCCAAAATTGATTTTCATCCACAATGAATTAAAAAAATGATATTTTCATCACCAATATTGAAGTTTTTTCCCATTTATTACCATATTCCGATAAATTTGAATCCATTTTTTGGCATATACAACAAAAATTATACCATTCAAAAATCGACAACAATAACTTCATATTAGAATTGAAACACAAATATTGTGTTTTTCAATACATCAATAAATATTATGTTCGTAGAATAAAAATGCATTCTAAAATGAACGATAGCCACATTCATAATATCTTGTGTGGCCCATTACGGTACCCCAAATTTTTATTACAATACTGTTAATTGTATCGTGCAAACAGTTGATGTTTTAATGTTAATATTCTTTTGAATAAAATATATAATACATAATGACATAAAAAATAATCCTTAATCCACTATAAATACATCTTAATGTGTTCAACATAGGTTACTTTAACTATATTTAACATTTGGGGGGCATACATCAATGGCTTTGAGGAGCATTAAGTCTCATAGGGGAATAAGAAAGGGATACAAAAAATAACTAATAATGTGACATATCAATAATCACATGATTCATAACAATAAAAAATGAGTAAGATACATGAAATAATAACAATAAGATAAAAAAATGTAAATTTCTATAAAAAAATATAAATGATAAATTCAATAGAATATCACCAAGGATTATCACCGTGGAATCATAAATGAAAATTAGTAGGCTTATTCATCAAGGTATAAAAAAAATGCATTTATTGAAATGAAATATCATACCCAATTAATTGGAGAACTATAATGGTGCACTAGATATTTTTCATAATTTCATGTCACCCAAATAGATCATAATAAACCATTTCACTAATTACATGTGGAAAATAATTAATTGGATTCTTATCAATATATTGGCGTACAAAAGTGATTAAAGACATGATTAATAGGTAATTTTATCCCATGAAAGTAATTATGAGTTTCATATATTTGTAAATAATCATATAAAAATTTCATTTTTAAATCTATTGAAATATCAATTTTAAATAATTGTTGATTGGGTATTTAAATAATAATATAACGATAATTTCTCATATGAAATAGGGAAATTTGAGGTGTATATTCAGCACAATGAACATTATAAAACATTGATTTAGAAATGGGTAAATTGATATTTTAAAATGGTATCCCCATATTTAAATACTAAATTTATACTAATGGGATAATCTAGATCTTATAAAATAACATAAATTGGAAATTAAAATACATACCACATAAAAGGGAACTTGAATGAAAAAGATATGTGAATATTTCCCATACCATGAATTATTCCTTTAAAAAAAAGTGGATGGAACCATGTGTGACTGAGGCTACAATTTAATGTCTCATTGAAAGAAAACATCACTAGATAATTTGGGTTCATGGAATTGGGAATAGACGAGAATGCTGAAATGTATGTCTATTTATAGAAAAATTTAAATAATTGTTTAATAGCTACCGAATATTGGTCTTGAAAATATAGGTTGTGGAAAATACAAAACAATTGGCATACTCATGGGTCATTCTCATGGTATTGGAAATTTAGGGCACATTTATTATCATTTTAATAAACAAAATCTGAATGTCATTTTTTATTCCCTCATTTAGCGGGGATGAATTATATTTCCATCGAGTAATGTTTTTAATGAAAATTTTTTCACTTTATATTTTTCAATGTCACTTATTGATTTATGTAATTGATTAAATTATTATTAATTAATTAATATTAAAAAATAAAACATAATTTAGGTTATTTATTATTGTTAATGAATTATTACTTCATTATGAATTAAATATGAAGCCATTATTTATAGTAAAACCCCAAAATTGTATTTTTACCATTCAGATAAAAATACATTTATTTTATAAAATTATCATAAATTATTCCTAACAAAATTTTAACGTGAATATTTAAAATATTATTTTTATTTTATTATAAAATCATTATAAATTTGATTATTATATTTTTTTTAATTATTATAGTTGTTATTTATTAAATATTCATTTTAAGGAACACTAAAAAATTTGAAACATTTAAAAATATAGAAGGCCATATTATAAATAGTTAAAATTTTATTTTTAACTAGGAGTCTGAAAAAAATATTTGGTTAAATTTAAAACCCTTTAAAATAAACGAATTAATTATAAAAGAATACATACTTTATAGAAAAATAATAATTATATTTTATTTTCATCCAAAAAACAAATTATGAAAGTCATATTTATTAAAAATATATTTTATTAAGAAAAAAATATCATTAATGGAAATGATGAAATACAAATTTTTATTATAGATATGAGGAAGAAACATAATTTAAGTTCTTCCTAGACATGTAAACATTTATTACAAATGTATACACATTAATTGTAATGTGTTAAATGGTGGTAGTTTCATAGACTGGCACATCTAACATTGACCAAGTGGTAATCTCCACTTACATTAACTTCCATCATATGATATTTTATTATTTCTTCAGTTGTGAAATCATGGCTACATGTTTGTCATAGAAAAATACTCAGTGATGCAACCAACCTCACATGATTTTACAAATGGGATTCATACGACACAACTGTATAAGATGGGGCCATTTATTATCTGTTATGTACTAATTATATGTTATCATTATTATTAATAAAAACTAACTATAATGGTAAAATTATTAATATGGTATATTTTCCATTGTTCACATTTAACAATGGTCATATTGACCAATTATCATTTAAAATTTGAATCAGAGCAATGACACTTTTCTTTTTATCCAATAAATAACACTTAATGCTTTGACAAAAAATTACCTAATATTTCCCCATGAGTATTTATGTTCATTTCAGATTATTTAGATAACATTACTAATATTTTTTTCTCTTTATACATAATTTTCATTTGTATAAATGGTTCTTGTTCATTCGGGAAGCCCATAATTTATTAATTTCTAATTATGTTTTATATTTTTTTATTCAGTTGTAATATTATTTATTTTAATTGGTTTCATATCTAACTAATTTAATGATGATTATTAAATAGATAAAGACATTTTAATTTCTATTTATTTTTTATTTGAATAATATTATAGAATATTTAGAAAAAATTTAATCATGAAAAAAAATCATTTTAAATGTTGGGGTCCTTACATTCTTCCCCAATTAATAAATTTTACCCCTGATATTTAATATCATAACCATGGTTGAGAAAATGTGTGGATAATTCTATATCGTTGTCTCCTCAAGTTCCCACATATGTTATTTATATTTATGGTTCCTCCAAAATAGTGAGACAAGGTTGGTAGCCTTGTCGTGTAGAACAGTATCTATATGGTCCTGTATCTTAACTAGATTCTCCTCATAAAATAGGTCATGTTCCAATTGACCCACCTTTAGATTCATTGTATGTGATGGATAAAGTTTGTAATTATAAAATAGAAACACATTGAATACATAATGAACTTGATCTGGATTCTTTTGATTTTCTAGTTGATATATTACTATTCATATATGACCAAGGATTTTAAAGGATCCAATGTACCTTGGGATATGGATAAATTTTGTTCCACATATCACGAATATACTCTATGGTGATATATAATGGAAAAACATTTCCCTATCATTAAAATTTATTTTCCTTCGACGTTTGTTAGCAAGGATATTTTACTGAATCTCACCAGCCATTATATTTTCTTTGGATTTCATGAACCTTTTCTATTATGTCATGAATAATATCAGACCTAGATATATTTATCTCACAAACATTATCCAATAAATTTGGAGTTTATCATCACTTACCATATTGGTATTTATATAGTACAGTTTTAATACTTCAGTTGATGTTGTTGTTTAATGAGAAATAAACTTATTGGAGGTCTTGATCCCATAAAATTTTAAATTCAAATGATCATGTTCACAACATCTCACTGAGTTTTCTAATATTCAGTTAAGATTGAAATTCCGTTTTGGGTTGATAGTCCATATAAAAACTCAATTAAATGTTAATATAATTTTCAATACATATCCAAAATATAAATATAAACCATGGATTATGATCATAAAAGATAGAATGTGTCACCTGGATACATAAATACTACATTTACCAATCTCATGTTAATCTATTCAAGAGATAAATATTCAAGAATAGTGATGAAATGGGAAGTCCATGCGATTAAATATACTATAATACATATTAAATTCATTCCTTTGGATGTTCTTGGGATACTATTGATGAATTCCACAGTTATATATTGCTACATCCATGATAGAATGGGTTGTTGATTCAATACCCATTCAGGATGTTGGCTCTCTTCATTCATTTGATGACATAACAAGATCTGTGCAGTGTAGTCGACAATATTACTTTTCATATAATTCACAAAATAATGATCAGGAATGGTACAATACAATTTTATCTTCATGGAAGTATATTGAATGTTGATCTATGAGTTCCATATATCAACTCATTATTTGTCTCTAGGATATATGAGATAGATATCCTTTTTTGATATTTCAAAACACCTTCTTGATTAATATTATACTCAGGGAATTTCACATTTATCACAACCTTTATATACATTTTTATCAAATGATATTTTCTTTCTTATATATTGATCTTCTCGAGTAATGATTGTTGAGAAATCATTTGGGAGACGGTTGATGATGTACCGTCCCTTAAAATTCTCATTTCCAATTTTACTTGGAATGTGATGAATGGATATCCTTTAATAATAAACATTTCTATAACAACAAGGGTATTTCATAAATAATATATTTGGGACATGGTTTTATTCTTATATGAATATAATGATATTAATAGTCGTAATATTTTTGAAGATACAACCATCTCCATTTTCTCATGTACAATTATTTTTACATAAAAATATAAATTAAAAATTGGAGTTCGGTGTATATACAACATTAATCAGAAAAATATATTTCCTATATATATCTAAAGTAATAATATCCATAGCTAGCTCTATGTGAAGAAGATGATAATTTTGGACATGAGGAAACATAAAAAATCACCTCTTCATTTTTCATAAGGACACACCCCAATCCCTTCATAGGTTCATCACTATAAATAATGAATCCTTATATGATAGAGGGTAGATTTAAGACACATATAAAAACCCTTCTGTTCTTTAGTTATTGGAAACAATATTCACACTCATTTTTTAAGATGAAATTATCCCCTTTTCAAGTTAATATGTTTAGTCTATTATAAATTCATGACATGTTATTCACAATCCATCTATAATAACCCTCTGTGATAAAGAAACTATGAACCATAGTTATTATTTGTTGGATACTACCACTCCACTAAAAATATTTTCATAATAGGGTCAATTTATATTCCATCATCGGTTACAATGTTTCCTTAAATTGCACCATATTTTATTTATATTTTACATTTTAATAAATTTTTTTAAAAAATATCTTTCATCATAGTATTATATATATTTCGTTGATAATCCTCTTTCTCCTTGAAACATTTGGAATATATAATAATTTCATTAATAAAAACTAACATGAACATATCATGGTAGTCATTAAATACTTAACTAATCAAATAAATAAACATTCCATGAGAATTAGTATTGCATAATGGAAGAACAAGAAACCAATAATGAGAATATCTTATTTATATGGTTGGTTTTGAAATATATTATTTACCCACCCTTGTTGGATATTGCCTAAATTAGAGGTCTACCATGGAGAATAATTGATCCCCAAAACCCTGTCAAATAAATCATCAACCCTTGAGATAAGGTAATTTTTCTTTACTGTGATCCCATTAATGTATCTAAAATTAATGCATTGTCACATTGATCAAACATTATTATTCATGAATAGAATATTTTATCCCAATGAATACAAAAATTATATGATAAATCTCTTCAAAAATAGATCTTAAAATTATTTCATTAATTCACGCATCTGGCTATTTTCCATTCAATATGGATTTTTAATATTAGCATTGATCAATGTGTAAGTTAAAAGGATAACTATACCTATACATATAGGGGAGGTAAAGGTAACCCTATATGAAATTCCTCATTGTATTCCTTAATGATAGGGAAATTCTCTATTTTTATACATTTATTTCATTTACCCTCTGAACTGATCATCTCTGTAAAGAATGATATGGTATGTGACACTAGAAAAAGCTCCAACATCTATTTTTATTTTTTTTAAAATAACTATATGTTTTATATTAAAGGCTTCTAAAAGTAACTTTTTTAAATGATCATAACATTATACATTGATATCCTATCAAAAATTAGTATAGTGTCGAATTCCACATTGGGAATGACTACAAGACGGGTAATGTGATTATACATGCCAAAGTTAATAGTATTTTTTTATACACAGTTGATTCTTGGATAATCCCTCCGTAAATATGTACAGATTACTCTAATTATAATTTCTATAGTTTTTATTCTAAAATCTCTTCAAATTTTTCTATAATAGAGGAATGTGTAGATGTACAATAAAACCAAGTACATTCTAGTATTGTGAGCACTATGACTGTACTTACAACCACATCAATTTTATCCTCTACTTTAGCCTTCATTATATAAAATGCCATAAATTTCACCCATATCCTATGATGATGTTGATGGTGGATCCCTTCCATCTTTTTCATATATGGTTAATGATTGGATAAGTGACTAATCTATTCAAACACAAAGCATTGGATATCTTGTGGGGAATTAACCATCATCCATTTGACATTATTATTTAGAAGATGTGGTTTCAACACAAACAATAGTTATAAGATATGTATCAATATCTTCCACAAGTTTATAAAATTCTACTATAAGATAGGATGTTCCAGTAATATTTCTTCCTACATATGTTGCACATAGGAAGTTGTAATTTCATTCCTCCTCACTAATGATCAATTTTATTCCCTGATTTTGGTTCCATTTCTATATTATTATTGTAATATATATATGAACACTGAACCTCTCCAATATACAATTCAGAAATCATATCAATCTATTCTATCTGATCCCAGCTTTTATTTTCTCTATTTTTTTAATCCTCTAAAGATGGGGTTTCATTTCACTAAAGAATCTATCAACCTTTCCACCAAGATCAATATAAAATCAATATGTGTTTCTATAAATTCTTGTAACGATCATCTCATAGAATCTATGAATTCTTATTCTACTATATTTCTAGGAATTAATTATATATATTAATTTGTATAAAAAAAGGAATATATTTATTGAAAAATATTAATCTGATCACATAAAACTCCAAATAACTGGTCTCCCTTATTGAATATGTGTTTTTAGTTAGTGTCTACTACTGATAAACCTATTATTCATTGATGGATACTTCCATGGTGACATTACTTTGTTTTGAACAGTAGAGTAAATAAAAATCATTGATATTCATATTATTGGTTATTCAGTAAGAAATGGGTTGGTAGATCCACTAGAAGAAGCTGGTCATCGATTCATAATGCGCCCAACAGATTATTGTTCCACTTGTTTTGAATTATGTTTCTCAACCTGAATCAAGATATTTTTCATAAAAATAGTTAGTTGTTTCATCATCCTTAAGAAATTTCCAATCCATCTTTCATTATAACTTTTTTAATTAATCTTCTATTGCACTCATTATTTGTGGAATTCCTCATATTGATGATATTTTTTTTCTAAAATAAGAAATACATATTGAGAAATGTGTTACATTTAAATATATTATAATTATAAAGTGATTTTGTTTTTTAAACAATTATAATTAAATATTTTATTAATATAATATATTAAAATTTATGTTTTCAATATATAAACCATAATGATTCATAAAAATATTAGGATTAACTAAACATTTCACCAAATAGTTTGAAACAATGAGTGTAGAAAGAACCATATTCATGCACCAATTCTTGATCGAGTATAGATAATTGAAGTGTTTTTGGGTGTTACCCCTAGGAAAATATGTTCTACATCCCTATCCACATGTATTATCTAGATTTGTATACATTCATTCTAAAACCACATACTTAATACTTACCAAAAATGATAGGGTTTATTCTTTGTTTTCGCATTCCCCAACGGTTTTTATTAATATTTTTCTTGTTATAATTTCCAATATAAAATTATACCTTACTTATATTGAATCTATGACATCCCACATTTTTATGTCATATTATATTATTACATGCTACAAATGGTGGATATTTTAATGTTTATTTTCATTGAAATAAGGTACAAAATACATAAAAACATAAATCATCAATCTAAATCTACTTTATAGACATCTTCATGTGATTAGCATAAAATAAATTTAGTCCATATAATATTTGATGAACGTACATAATAAAGAAATTTTTTACCATGATGCCTTATAATGGTATAGTAATGGGAGACCATGGTAATTTGATCATTAGACATACCAATAAGAACATGTGACAAAACAATAAGTCATAAAACAGAGACATAACATAAAAATAAGAATATATCCACCACATGGAAATGTGGATACAACATTAAATTGAGACAATCACAAAATATATAACCATGTTTTATCACCATGGTTTTATAAATGAAATAACAAAGATTCTTCCCCATGGTATCCTAAAACATGTCATCTATAGAGATTAAATTCTTTACCCAATGCAATGTACGAATAGAAGGGGCACTTTTGATTTGTTGTAATATCACGAGAGACTCATAAATCATAATAAATTGTTTCACCTATAACCATTGATGAATATTGAATGGGTTTGCTATCAAAATAACGAAATACCAATGTTCATCAATACAAGATCAGTACATAATTTTTAACCCATTAATGGAATTGTGAATTTCATATATTTAAATCCATGAATCCAAATGACATGATTAAAAAATTATAAATAATGATTTCAATGAAAAGTGGTTGGGATATTCTCACAAACCAACACGAGTTTTCCTTGAACCAGTCACCCATGTTGGCCTATGAAAAGTCTTGAGAGGCATTCCCAATAATCCATTGGTGGAAACTAGTTATGGGGAATCAATTTAGAATCCAATGGAATTATTTTTTCCAATTTAAATAAATGAAATAGGGGAAACCAATAGAGAATAAAAAAATAAATATAATATATAATTTTGAACCTCATTTATATTAAACATGAAATATATATATATAACATAAAATAAAACTCAATGAGTTAGTATGTTTATCCAAGTTAATGATAATTTTTTAAATATTATAAATGTTAAAAAATTTAATGTATTGATTGAATAAATTATGGAAAATGGATGAAATGTGAAAATGAAATAATGAATGAATATAAGAAAACATGAAAATAATAATAAGAAAAAATTAGAAAGAATGATTAATATCAGGGATAATGATAATTTAATTAGATATTATAAATGTAATGAATAATTAAAGCATGGAAACTCTTCAAAACTCTATAATGGAATGAAAAATAATCTCAAACACTTCCCTCATATTACATAGTGATAAATCTTGTATAGTAAATATGATAATACTAGATTCATCTTGTAGAATGAAACAAAAATCAACCAATAGTATCATTATAGAATGGATTCTCAAAAGTTTGAATTTATATGTTATAGTTATGAAGTCCCACTAGCTTCTCTATAATTTTTTTTTCAAATAAAATAATTAAATAATAGGAAAATATATTTTGTTCAGAATTATTGCAAACCAATCATAAATATCATTATACTATCACAATTCCGCAATTTAAATCCCCATTCCACAATTTTCGATGAATAATAATATTGAATATGTAATTTTTAATATCTAGAATTATTATACTTCTCTGCATAGATATTTATTTTTAGGTTATCCATCCATGAAATGAGGTTTGATTATATAACACATATAATGAACAAGTTATAAACTTGTTTATCAAAATAGGAGTCAAATGTTTTGGAGATAATTTATTTGAATGAATAATGAGGAATTTATTATGAGAAATATTTCTTTATTTGAAAACATATGAAATCATGGTCAATTAGATAACAATATAGAAAAACAATGTGTCATTATTCTATGTGTACATTAATACCCTTGAGTTAAATCCAAAGTTACTATATTATAGCCCACCAACTGAATGTACACACTTGCATGAATTTTATAGCACTTGAATCTGGTAAAACATCCATTTTTTCTATATTTTTAATGTTTACCTAGAAATATTTAGAAAAATTCAATTCAAATTTTATCATTGATTATGAATAAAAATTCTATTTGTTTATATAAATTTTATTAAAAAATATAAATTTTAGAGATATCAGATAAACTGAAAATATTTTTAAAATGGATAATTGGATTATTGTGTTCTATTCATTAAAATAGTAGGAAAATAAATAAAAAACCAATAAATTATGTTAACAATATTTTTTAGAAAAGAAGGAAAATATAATTATTATCATTTAAACACAATAACAAATACATTCCCTTAAAATATAGAGAGACTAAAAATTTCATCCTAGATAAACATATATTCAATTATGTATCATTTAATAAATTATTTAACACTAAAAATATAAATTATTACATTTAAAATACGTGTATAAAATAAATAACAAGGTAATATTATATTTCTTTACAAAAATTAAAATTTCTTCACATTATCTATTTATTATCGGTTTTAGTAAATTTCTTCTTTAGTCTTTCTCTATTATATAAAATATTAACTATTTTTTTATAATATTTTTTATGCCATAATTACCTATATAAATTTATACATAAACGTTTCAATCACATTATTTTTTTACTTCGCCTCATCATCCAGGACAATATTCATCTCCATCCTTTAAAAAGAATCTTATTTAAAATTTCAAAATTCATCCTTAACATTGAATTATATTCCTAATTTATGGTTTCATTTTTTTAATTATTTAATTTTTTTGATAAAATTATTTTTATCCTTATCAATTATTAAACATTTTGTATCAAATTATGTGTCCTCCGACATTATCATGAACTATATTGGATTTTCTTCTTCACACAAGTCAATATATATCTCATCATAATTAATTTCTTCATTATTAGTATTATAATAAGAATTTATCAACATCTTCAGTAGAAGAATAAATTTAATGTTCATTCTTACTGACATCAACATCTTCTTATGTAGATAAGAATTTGATCCTGTAATGTTTACCAAATTTCTATACCTTTCCCTTTTAAGAAAACATTGGCGCGTTTAATTTTTAGTGATTCCTATTTCATGAACTTAATTACTTCTTATAAACTAATATAAATTTATTTGTTCTTGTAAGAAAATATGATTTCATGAAAATTTTCTACAGGATAATTAATTAAATTTAATTGGTGATAGTTTTCCTTGATACTTTCAATTTTTTCTATGGAAACTTCTTGAAATAAATGAAATCAGGTGGTAAAATTTCATATCCACACATTATACTTAATAAAAAAAATTTCCTTTACCTAAAATATTTGCTCTAGAATTTCCTCTATTTGACTATAAAATTTATATATAGTAACCAACTATGATATTATTCTATAAAACAATACCTTTTTTATTCCATAATGAAAATAAATCTATTAATGTCATCCAATGCAAGTGTACCAAAATTACAGTAATGAAATTTTAAAAAAATTCTATAAAATGTATTTATAGATATATGATATCTCTTATTGACAAACATATAATACTACTAATTCTCATTCAATATTAATGAAGTAGTCATATTTAAAGGATGTATGAGGGATCAGATAAAACATAAAAAGATCACACGAAAGTAGTGATTCTTCCATTGAGGGGGGGGGGGGGTGCATCATTAATTTCAAATAGAATTATTTCTCCCCAAAAGACAACCATAAGAAATTCTTGTAAAAGACGAGAAAAAAATTTTATACACACCAAAATTACTCTATAAAATAACAATATTATAATAATTTTTTTAAATGTTCATTTTAACACCCAATAAATCTATAAATTATTTTATTTAAATAGAATATTTATTAGAATATTGTATACACAATGTAAGGCCCTATACATAAATATTAAATAATCATGAATTATGTAAATATTTCATAATGAAGATCTTTTTAGATTTAGAGAATTAGAGAATTGGTTCTTAACTTATTCATAACTACTTGAATATTAGAATTAGGAACTTCTACTCACTATTAATTTTTTTCATAAAAATAAAACCTTGAAAAAAATCATGTTTAGTTCCATTTTTTGAACAACATGACTTTTCATTAATCCCATCCAAGACATTAATCAGGTTTAAGTACAATAAAAATATTTCAAAACATGGGATGAGAATAAAATCCTCATTAAGGGACACATAAATAAGGAAAAGTATTAGTTCTTCCAAACTACATTTAAATCATGAATACATTATCATAAAATAATTATTTTAACCATATTGTTTTCGTGAGAAAAAATCAATGAATATAAGCTCATTACCTACCGGGTTTGTATCCAAAATAATATAATAATTCCGATAAAAACAATGTATATCATATGAAGTTAACATGGTACATAAACCTACTTAAATTGAATAACCATACGGTCGACTTCCACAGAAACATCTAAATGGAATAGCCATATTCCCAACTTATATACCCAATACATTTGAGGTAATAATGTAAAAACCCAACCTTTCTTTATCAATGATTCACCCGTCAATGGGTTATCACTTAACCACCCATCAAATGTCCATGTACCATTATTTAACATATAAAATATTTCAAATATAAACATTTCACTAATAACATATCATTTAAAATCCAATGAAATAATTTCAATATATAAAATAATCATTAATTTTCAAAAACCATTTTCAATACAAATATATGTAAAAATGTTATACGGTATTTACTTTTCTTCTAAAAATCATTATGACTTATTAAGGAACCCAAATATCAATCTATGCTCGTGACGACAAGAAGATCAATGCCATCACATTTGTTAAAGACAATCATTTTCAAATTTAATAAAACATTTTATAGAAAAAGATTCCCTTTGAATGAGAATAAAAGTTAAAGGGGTTTATAATGCCCCATATAAAATAAATAGGTGTATATTATGAAAATATGTCTTAATGAATGGAGATTGAGACGAAGTCCCTTACAAAGTTAATTTCGTATATAAAATAGATCAATTATGGGTATTCACTATAAGTATACATAACTCTGTTGTAAATAAAATATAATATATCAAAAACTATTTCTCACATAATCATAGAATGACGTAAACAAGAAGTATATGATAAACTGAAGAATGGAAAACTTGTTTAGTTGTTCCATTAAAAAAATTCTGCAGTATAATGACATCACTTAAAAATGAACAAAATGAGTTGATGAGAGAGAAAAGGGTATCTAGTCTCCTGGACATAAAATATATAGCAATAAATATATTTAATAAAATATCCCAACTTAAGTGAATAGAAATTAAAATACATAACATAAAATAATTCTTTTACTGAAAGAGGAGGGTAAAAATTTCACAAAACATGAGTCTGATTCATAACGTATGTCCAGTGTTCACCCTAAATAATAAAATTAAGTTAATTTCTACAGTATTAAGAACATGTTTCTATTTTATTATTCTTTTTATATGGATTATTACCACGTTATAAAAATGATATAATTATTTATGTTAATATCAGTCATTTTGTCGATATTGGGTACTCGAGTCCAAAATTATCTTGTTGTAATTACAAATTGTCTATGTTGTAAAATTTTCATTATACCCAAAATTATATTAATTATTTAGATATCATATATATAATATATAACCAGTATATATGTATTTAAAATTTTCTATATCAATGTGATATAAGAATTGAAATTCATCGTTCACGGAGACGGTAAGCCATACGAATGCATTAATCATACATTCATTAACTTTTTCATATATAATGGAATGAAAAATAAATGATACATTGGTATAAATAATTATAGTAAAATATATACGCTATATATGTTACATGTTTTCACTAATTCCGTTATTTATACATTCCATGCAAAAATGATTCAGTCATATCACTTTGAGGGTGAGGTAGTCCTCATTTCCTTAAATGGAATTATAGTATTTATACAACATGAAATAAAAAATGTATGGTATTAATGATAACTAACCAAGAATATAGATAATATAAATATCATATATATCATATATAATTATAGTTACATCATAATGGCCACCATAAGAGGCCATAGGAAATAATTGAACAATCATCGTTTCGTGAGGCAGCAGTTCGAAGTCCACAGAAACAATATGTTCTAAATCCATTAGATAGAGGTGTGCATAAGTGTAGATAGATTACATATCATAAATGAATAATAGTATATTGTGTATATTGGTGTGGTTATGTAATCAAAGATGAAGAATATAATAGGAATTGAATAAGTAAAACATTGGAATGGATCTTTAGAGTAGACACTACCTCTTAAAACATGCAACATACTTTGATTTGAGACAAAATTTGTTATTGAATTGACTTATACCTATGATAAGTCTTATATAAATAATATATGGATTTTGGGAGCCTATATCATTAGTTTTTTGATGAGCCATGTTGATTTAGTGGTTTGATTAAGGGGTTATAATTTGCGGCCTTTTATAAGAGGGACGAGGGACACATTAGGAATGTTTGAAATTATTATATAATATTCAATTGATTTTAGAATTATAATGAAAAAATTGATAAATATCCTTGATTATATGAAGATGGATGAAAATGATATCAGAAAATAGGTTTTATACATGTTTAGGTCATAAAACTAACCTTATCTTATGGCTTTAACCCATAGAAAACTTATTTAACTTTTACCATGCGTTTTTCTATATTCATAACATATGGTTAATATATTAACTAATTTTTTTATAGAACCTCATGTGGTTAATAAATGAAAATTTTAACAATAAATAAATTTTTTTCTTGAATCTTTTATTTATAGGACTATTATATCATTTAATTAAATATTATTTGTTTTAAAAACTCATTTATATCAATTTATATACTATTCAAATAAAGTCTTTAACAAATAAAAAAACATTATTATTTAAAAAAACATCATTGATTATAATATAACAGGTAATAATAATCCATTGAACATGTATATGAAAAAAAATGATTTGACTTAGATTTATTTTAATATTAATAATAACTTTTATCTAAATAATTGATTAATAAGGTAATCACTACATCACCATTGTTTCATAAATATATTTATTTATTTGATGTCTAAAAATAATAATTAAAAAACCATGATGTATGAAATATTTTTATATTTATAATTAATATTTATAGTAGAAAATTTAACTTATATAACCCCATATAAAAATTTATTTACATAAAAATACATGTTTATATTATATTTTCCTTAACTTTAAATTAAAAGTAAATAAATGAAATTTTCACAAAAAAGTGGCCTCATGGGGTCTCAAATCGATCCAAGGATGAACATGGCCGGACATATAACATCAAATAGGATTAGGGAATTTGTTATGTAAATTTAATATTATTATAATATTTTTTTCACCCTTATTTACCAGATTTACCTTTTAACCATGTTAAATAAAATATTTACTGAAGTTACTATTCATAATCGTTAAAAATAAAAGTAAAATATTAAAAAAATTACACCCCCTCATTCCAAATATATAATTAATTTTTTCAAATTCAATATATATATGTTTTAGAAATTAATTTTAAATTAATTCCCATTGTCAAAATCCAAAAACATGTTTTTAAGAAGTAAAAACAATGAAAAAATTGACTTGTGTTTATGTATAGTTTCAAAGTAAAATTACATACAATTACCAAAATCGGATTAAATAGAAAAAATATAGTCGAATTAAACTTTAAAACTAATTAAAATTACAATCTAGCTATATTAAGAAGTTATAATAAAAGGTAGTTTTAATTAAAATGCATTATTTTTCATTATTCATTAAAAATGAATTTTTTGGAAAAATACCAAAATACAATCCAAAGTTAATTTTAATATAAATAATCCAAATAATATTTTTATATTATCTAATAAATAATATAATGGTTTCAAAACACTATTTAAAAAGGGTTCACCCTCAAAAGTCGGTAAAACTAAATTTTTGAAAAATTACATCTTTTATTCGAAAAAAATGATTTCATTCTTATATCATATCATAAAAGAATAATTGATTAATTTAAAAAATTTCATTTAATATTTATATATTATATTTATCATTAAATAAAAATACATGAAAACACAATTATTCTCTTTAAAATAGTTTTTTATAAAAACACATATATTATATTCAATTGTTTTTTATTTCCATTTCTAATAAATTTGTTAATTAATGAATCAACAATTAAAAATTTGTCAAACATATTTAAAAATTCAGTTGATAATATCCATTCCCTCTATTACAATGTGTACGCATTAAATAACATTAAAAATAATATTGTATTATTTTTTAATATAACCCAATGTTTTGTGCAATCTAAGATTTCAGAGAAGCCCATTGTTGCGTGTCGAGTAAGCTATAAAAAATCATCACATTCAACATGAAAATAATATCACATTAATATTTATTAATATAAATAAAAAAGTAATATTTTATCAATACATGGGTTGTTACATCCTTCCCAACTTTTGAAAATTGTGTCCTCATAATTTTAAAATTTGTCTTAGAAACATCATTTAAGGTCCCACATCAAAAAGAGTCAACAAATCTATCTCTATAAAAGAAAAAAATAGAAGTAAAAAGGTCACCCCAGAAAACACATACTAGTATTCCATAGAAATATGGATATGGTGGAGAAAACATTCAATCATGTTCTAATGGATAGTGACAGAAAATATGATCAGGAGAATGATAAGCACTAGAAAACCAAAAATTTGTGATAGTTGAAACGATCTCTGATTCTGTAGTATGAAAAGTAACCAGATAATATTTTTTGTGTTATGTTATCTTTTAAAATTATAGAGATTTTTTAATGAAATTGACTAATAAAGCAAGGATATTTATTTACTTTTCAAGAAGAGTTTCATCCTTTC
The DNA here is from genome assembly GCA_963277665.1 of Viscum album. Taxonomy (NCBI): domain Eukaryota; kingdom Viridiplantae; phylum Streptophyta; class Magnoliopsida; order Santalales; family Viscaceae; genus Viscum; species Viscum album. Next base: position 2,047,508,253 of record OY728142.1, read on the forward strand.
ATATGTTTCAATGAAAACTCTTATTTTCTCCAAATGATGAGAACTCAAGGTGACGTAGTCACACCTGAAGTGCTTGAATCAACTTTTTAGAGAATAACATGACCCAAAAATGATGTACCATATATTTCAAATGCCTTTAGACATTATCCTAAAGCAAAATGGTTAAAAAATAGTAGATAATTGTAAGAACCCGGTTCTTAGTTTTGAGGTACAGGTTTCATCTTTTCTCCTTTCTTTATTTGTTTTTGAGAAAATAAGGAAAATGGGAAAATCCTAATTTTTTTTTAATTACACGCCATGTACTTTTCCTCATGCCATGTACTTTTGGCCAAGTGGGATGAGTAGACATGGAGTGTGGCCATGTTCGTGATGAATTGTTTATAACATAACTACACGCCATGTAGTGGTCCTTTACACATCGTGTAGTCAGTCAGTAGGCGAATAGTAATGTGGTGGCCACCTCTGTGACCAAACACGCTGTGTACCAAAGAAGACATGTCGTGTAGTCATGTCGGCAGATGAACAGAGCCATGATGGGGGGAAACCGCTAGAGGAGCAATTAAAAAATGGGATGTACACGCCGTGTACATGGAAACACACGCTGTGTACTTTGTTTTTTTCACATAAAATGGGCAGTAGCCTCCCCTATTCATAGGTAAGGCTTAAAAACAGAGGAATGAGAGGAAGAGGAGGCCGGAGCTTTGGTGATCCGCCAAACGCACGTCAAGAAACTGTTTTTTGCACTGTCAATCTCCCTGGAACCGCACGGATGAGTTCTCCCTTCACCTGGTGTAGTTCCTACCAATTCATCCTCTAAGGGAAGTTATTTGGGTTTGAACAATTTTTCATTCACCATAGATCTAGCTCATTCTAGGATGATTCGTGGAACATCTTTCGAGTATACTGATTATGGGCGTTTAAGGTAGGTGTCTTGGTGTTTAATGTACAACTATTATGCGTTTTTTTGAATTGGTGTGCCATGAACCCATGTTGGGGTATCGTGTGGCTGATGCCTTGGATATCTTAAATACCTATAATTGAATAGGTAAATAACTGTGATAATAAACTACTGTTTGGGTTTGTTGCTTGGATCTATGACCACCCCGGGGGTTCTTTCCTCTATTTATCCGTTTGGCCAGGATACCCGAGAGTATGCCTTTAATGTAATGATTATATAATTTATTGGAGAGGAATTTCTTTTTACTGGTTGTTTACATTTTGGGCTTGGCCCGGTTACCAGTTTAGCCTTAGGGCAGAGTTGTGATTGGCCTGTGGTCAATGTACTATGTAGCATGTTGGCATCTTCTTCCGTGCATGTGGGCAGTTGATTCTGTACCTGTGGGTGACACTTCTTACGCCTGTGGGCAATATCTGTATTCCTGTGGGCTGATCATTGTGTTGGATTCTCTTACCTGAGGGTAGGGGTTTACGTGTCTGAGGACATTGGCTGATTACTCAGAATATTCTCTATGGTGATATTTTTAATTTAAAGGATTAAACGGATATTAAAATGGCGATATAACTGGTTAAGCTAGTTACTTTTCAGTAATGTTTACATTATTGCAATTTACTACTGCACACTGTTGTTGCATGTTTACACACAGTTGGGCACATGCCTTTGGTGGGTGCCTACTGAGATTTATTTCTCCCTCCCTGTTTGGGTCATGCATTTCGGCCCAAACAGATTATATTGTTGTATGTGTGGATAGGGGCTAGGGTCCCTATACAAGTACTTGATTGATGCTGAGAAGTTGGGGAGCATGGTACTGGGCTTAGGCTCGTGATGCAACTGAATGTTTTTATTTTGTTTTGTTGTACTATGTATTGTACTGTAATTTATTGTTGTGTAACATGTTCTGGATGTGTTTTTAGAACATGAGACATGTTGCATCATCATCTATATAACTATTGGTTAGCTTTTAATGAAATTGTTTACCTTAAATGTGTTAGGTTTATTACTTCCGCTGTTGTATGGTTTTTATTATATTCTGCTGCGCTACACATTGAAAAATGAGGGCATAGTTTCCCCACTATCTGACCTGGGCCCTCGCTGCTAGTCGGTAGCCTCTGACATTTGGGGAAATACGCTTGAGGTCACATTGTGAACCGGGTTCGGGGCACCTGTGGAGTGGCACCCGGATCCGGGACGTAACAAATTGGTATCAGAGGAGTTATTTTCATTGACTTACTATTTAGATCCTTAGTCAGGGATAGGATGAGAATGGTAGTTGGTAATAAGTTGTGCCTAGGTGTAGCTAACCCATGTACAAGGAAATAAAAATTTACATCGTGTTGTAATTTTTCTAATTTTTCAATTTTACAGTTGAATTGATTTTCACCGAATGGTGACGCACTTGTGATTTTGGGGTTTATATTTTATTCATGGGTTCTATCTAGTTGCAAATCGATGAGATAAGGGTATTCCATCTTATGCATCATTTTGGAACATGATAGAAATCACATTCCATGCATAGTTCCATGCCAAGTAGGTTCATTAGAAACTGCATGTTGTTTGTGATAATTGTTGTGATATTAAAGCATGTTATTGTGATAGCTGCATGGATAAATACCTGTTATGTGATGGGGTATTTTTGTGTGAGTGTATTTATAGAATGGATTGCAAAATTTGGTTTTTGGGGAGTATGGGCCCTCATTGGCTGGAATTTGGTGGATCATTGATGGTTTATCTGGTTAAAACACATATAAGATGTCAAGAATTGATTCATGGGGAGTATGGGACCTCAAGGGTCAAAATTTGGAGCTTAGGTGTTGTTTTTCAGTATTTTCTGGGTTTCAGAGAAGTTTTTGAGTCATACTGTCCGAAAACCTAGTATACACGTCATGTAGTGCCTTAAACACGTCGTGTATGTTCTTCTGTTCGCGAAGAAAAGGAAACTTTTTGAGTACATGCTGTGTACCCTATGTACACGCCGTTTAGTATCTTCCCCTGTCATTGACCATGTGGGCAGGGACACAGAAAAGGGAAATTCTTGGGGAGAACAGGCCGTGTACTGTACGTACACGCCGTGTAGTTTTGTCCCGATGTTTGCCCGTGTAACCAACAACACAGATGAAGGAGACTTAGGGCATACATGCCGTTTCCATTATAGAACATGTAGTGTAGTCTGACCTGGGATCTGGTCATGTCACTAGCAAACACAGGTCGATATAATCCATTCGTGTACACGCCGTGTGTATATTGAACACGCCGTGTTGTTGGACCGTGTATCCGGCCGTGTAACTAACAACATGGGATGGAGAAGCTCTTCTAGAACACTCCGTGTACCCGAGGGACATGCCTTGTAGTCTTGACCGAGGATAGACCGTATGGACTTATCCATGTTGTTGGAAAATGGGGTGGTGTACACGGTGTGTGTCAGTGTAACACGCCGTGTAGTATCAAGATGAGTAGTCGACCATGTCACAAACGACATGGGTATTTGTAAATGACACCATACACGCAGTGTAGATGATATACACATCATGTAGTTTTGTTAAGAAGATATTTGTGTGGATTAGCCCTATAGAAGGACCCAGGTAGGGGAAGAGAAGTCAGGTACACGTCGTGTAGTCAGCATACATGCCGTGTAGTCTCGTTTTTCAACTCTTGAATTCCTTCTTCCTTCTGTTCCCCTTTTTGTACATTCTGTTTTAGTAAATAATAATCTGAATCTCAGGTGTGGCTTTGACCTTGTAGTGTCATGCCACCGAGATGACCACGTGTTTTTTCCCCGGAGAGCAGCAATGAGTATACTCCAGAAATGTTGGTCCATGGGCTATTAGTGGATCCTCCAGTAGAGCAAGATTGGGCGCCAACTGTCATACGGGACACAGGTGAAGATGTGCAGTTCCGTGAAGGCTTCATGCGGTTCATGCAGACCTTTTAGGGAGCACCGCCAACTGCTACATCTATGGCCGAGCTAACTTGTAACTTCCAGCAGTAGCATCCGCCTACGTTTTCATGGGATGGTAGACCATAGGCTGTAGAATATTGGCTGGGGTCTATTCAGACTATATTCCAGCATCTGGAGATGCCTCCAGGGCAGAGGGTCATGCTCACGATGTATATGCTGCGTGATTCCACCAAAAGGAGGTGGGATGTTACCATATAGTTAGAGCATCACAGAGACATAGCGGGGGAAGATTTCGAGATATCCTTCTTTGACTTATTCTTCTTAGAGATGCTGAGGGAAGATCGAGCTTGAGAGTTCATTAATCTTCACCAGTGCGCTATGTCGGTGATGGATTATTATTCTATCATTACTGAACTTCAGTGTTCTTCACCCGTTCTAGTAGGTGATGAGGCGTTGAGGGATAGGATCTTTGAGGATGGTCTCCTATATGACATCAGAGTAGTGGTGAATGTTTTCTTGTAGCCTTCAGTACATGCTATTGTGAAACAGGTGCTGATTATAGATAGGAACCTGCAAGAAGCTAGTGGTGTGGGCCAGGGCAGTTCAACACCAGTTTCTAGTACTATTTCTACTGGTAAGAGGAATAGATAGATTGACTTCTCTAATATTTCATGTACCAGCCTGAATAATGCTTCAGGTGGCCGGGTCATGTGCTACCAGTGTGGTAGAAACAGGAACAAGAAGTCACAGTGTTCACGAGACCCAGTGGAGTGCCAAGCTTGTGGTGGGATGGGTCATATTCAGCGCTTTTGCAGGGAGTTTCCACCAGTGACCAGTGAGAGTGGTTCTGTGAAGACTCCACGTGCGGTAGCAGGACCAGTGGCTTCATACCAATTGGGGAACTGGAATACCTCAGGGTGTGCAGGATGAGATTTTGGTCGTTGTCGTGGTAGCCAGACACCAGGATCTCAGATGCAGCAGGGCGGGACAACATAGGGTATCCAGGTTGTGTCATAGGGCTGCAGTACTGGGCAGGCATATGCACTGCAACAGACCCAGCATGAGCAGGAACCTGGACCATCTACAGTCAGAGGTACGATTCTAGTAGCTTCTGTTTTATCTTATGTACTTTTCGATATGGGTGCTACACATCGTTTCATATCTGTTTCGATTGTGGAGAGCCTTGTGCTCAGTGTTTCTTCTTATTCTGATATAATGACGCTAGACACTCAGTTTGGGACAAGAACTATTGGTGTGCGTCATTGTAAGGAGTTCTCCATAGAGGTTGGTGGGTGTCACTTTCTTTGGGACCTCTATGTCTTCGAGATGACCGCTTATGACGTAATTCTCGGGATGGACTGTTTGGTTCCCGTTCGATCCTTTGTAGACTGCTATAGTCGCAGGGTGAGTTTCACGTCACCAGAGGGAAGAGTGTTTCTATAAATGGGATAATGGGACGTTCAGGCGAGTCGAGCTGGACCAAATAATCATGGGTGAGGTGGAGTCAACGTCCAGATTGAAAGATTATATCTGGATGACTAGGGTACTTGTCAGTAGGATTTCCCTCCAGTGGTTGATCGTTTCATGGATGTCTTCCCATACAACTCTTCAGGTCTTCCACCAGAGTGTGAGGTGGACTTTTCTATTGAGCTTGTTCCAGGAGCAACACTGATGTCCATTCCTCTTTAGGGTGGCCACACCAGAGTTGAAGGAGCTCAAGAGGTAGTTAGAGGAGTTATAGGAAATGGGTTTCATCCAACCCAGTACTTTTCCTTGGGGTTTTCCAGTCCACATTGTGAAGAAGGTGAACTGTACCCTCAGACTTAGTGTGGACTATCGGATGTTGAACCATTTAACGATCAAGAACTAATATCCTTTAAAAAGGGTTGATGATAATTTTGATCAACTTCTTGGAGCACGAGTATTCATGAAGGTTGAATTGACATCAGGATATCATCAACTGTGCGTTTGACCATCTGATATACCTCTCACAACATTCAGGAGTAGGTATGGTCTATACGATTATACAGTTATGCCGTTCGAACTCACGGACGTGCCAACAGTTTTCATAGATCTGATGAATCATGTGTTCCATCCTTATCTAGACTCTTTTATTGTAGTATTTGTGAACGATATCTTGGTGTAATCTCACACTCGACATGACCATTCCACCCATCTTGAGATCTTACTGAGTACACTGAGAGATCATCATCTATATGCTATGCTCTCAAAGCCCCACTTTTTGATGGACCAGATTCACTTCATTGGTTATATCATCTCAGAGGCAGGAGTTGCAGTAGACCTAGAAAAGGTAAGTGTAGTAATTTCCTGGGTGAAACCTAAGAAGGTGTTTGAGATATGGAGTTTCTTAGGTCTTTCTAGTTACTACATATGCTTTATAAATAACTTATCCCGCTTAGCAGCGCCGTTGACGGGTTTGACGAAGAAGGGTGTGAAGTTCGTATGGTCAGAAGCTTGCGAGAAAGCCTTTCACTTCCTAAAGGGAAAGTTGACATCAGCACCGATCCTGATACTCCTAGATAAAGGGAAGAGCTATACATTTTATAGTGATGCATCAGGGATTGGGCTGGGAGCAGTGTTGATGCAGGGTGATCGACTAGTTGCGTACAGGTCTCGGCAGTTGAGGCCACATGAGAGGAATTACCCGACGCATGATCTCGAGTTGGCTTCAGTTTTTCATGCGTTGAGCTGTAGGGGACATTATCACTTGGGAGATAATTTTTTGTTTCTAACCGACCACAAAAGTATCATGTATATCTTTATTTAGCATGACTTTAATATGTGGCTGTGAAGGTGGGTCTAATACCTTCAGTCCTTCGATTTGGAGCTTGCCTATACACCTGGTAAAGGTAATGTATTAGCTGATGCACTGAGCAGGAAGACACAGATACAGGCAGTATAAGAGGTCAGTGGTGAATGCCAGCTGATGGCTTTGTTCTATGATATGCATTTGGATGTGCACGACAGTCAGGGGAAGATATACCGTTCATATTTAGCTGTGACCTCTACCCTCCTGGATAGATTGAGGATTAGACAACTATCTGATTCAGAAGGCCTAGTTCTATGGGAGTCGGTGGAAAGTGAGGACCCTCCTCCTGGTTGAATGATAGGCGATGATGAAGTACAACATTTCCATGGACGAGTATGGGTTACAAGGGATACACGCGAGGAGCTGATGCGAGAGTTTCAAGCTTCAGCTTGGGCAGTTCATCCTAGGGTTACCAAAATGTACCGAGACTTGGGATGTTAGTACTGGTGGCCGTGTATGAAGAGAGATGTAGCTGGTTTTGTTACGAGGTGTTCCACTTGTCAGTAGGTGAAGGCAGAACATCAGAGTCCAGCTGGACTATTACAGAAGTTAACCATCTCGGAGTGGAAATGGGATGATGTCGTGATGGACTTCGCGACTGGGTTGCTTAGGTCACCTAGAGGCAACGATTCCATGTGGGTTGTTGGGGACAGACTCACGAAGGTAGCTCAATTTTTTCCGATCGTGGAGACCTTTGATGTTGACGAGCTCGGGAAGTTGAATATCTGGGAGATCGTACATCTTCATTGGGTCCCTCGTTTTATCATTTTAGATAGGGACGCATGTTTTACATCTCATTTATGGAAGAGTTTTCAAAGGGCACTGGGTACATAGGTGCTTCTGAGCACGGCTTACCGCCCTCATACAGATGGCCAGTCAGAGCGTACGATACATGTGCTTGAGGAAATGACACGTGCATTCTTCCTAGACTTTGGGATCTCTTGGGAGAATCATATACCCCTAGTCGAGTTTTCCAATAATAACTGTTTCCAGGAAACTATTGAGATGTCACCTTACGAGGCTCTATATGGTAGGCCATGCCGATCATATTTGTGCTAGTTAGAGGCAGGTGAGGCAGCTTTACTGGGACCACGTCTCATGCAGGAGACTTCTTAGAAGGTCCATTTGATTTAGAAGTAGATGGCTACCACACAGTATCGTCAGAAATCGTATGCTGATCACTGTATACGACCCTTGGAGTTCGTGGTCGGGGATCATGTTTTCTTGCGTGTTTCACCGAGGTAGGTACATAGGTGAATCAAGATATAGTGTAAACATTCACCGAGGTATGAGGGGCCATTTGAGATTCCAGAGAGAGTCGGGCCGGTTTCCTATCAGTTGCAGTTACCAAAGAGGTTCCAGGCCATGCAGGACATCTTCCATGTATCTCAGTTGTGACGCTGTCACTCAGAAACATATCACATCTTTCATCCAGAAGAGGTTGATCTTGCAGTTGATATGTCCTTGGGGGAGCATCTGATTCGTATCTTTGATACGAGCACGAAGGTTCTCCAAGCCCAGTTAGTTCCTCTTATACGGGTGTTATGGCAGCATGGACGAGTGCCGGATAAATCCTGGGAGTGGGAGACCAACGTACGTGCTCAATTTCCAGAGTTGTTCAAGGCTATATCATCACTAGCCTTTGAAGGGAAATTCGGGGACAAATTAATTTAAGGGTGGAAGTTTGTAAGAATGTGGTTCGTAGTTTTGAGGTACGAGTTTCTTATTTTCTCCTTTCTTTACGTGTTTTTGAGAAAATAAGGAAAATGGGGAAAATCCTAATTTTATTAGAAGTACACTCCGTGTAATTTTCCACACACAGTGTACTTTTGGTTGTGTGGGATGATTACACATGGCGTGTGGCCATGTCGGCGATGAAGGATGTAGAAACTAACTACATGTCGTGTAGTGGTCCTTTACATGCTATGTAGTTAGTCGGTAGATGAATAGTAAGGCGGTGGACAACTGTGTGACCGAACATGTCGTGTACCGAAGAAGACACGCCGTGTAGTCATGTTGGCAGATGAACAGTGCCACACTAGCAGGAAACCAGTAGAGGAACAGTTAAAAAATGATAAGTACAAACCGTGTACTTGGAAATACATGATGTGTACTTTGTTATTTTCGCTTAAAATGGGCAGTAGTCTCCCCCGATCACAAGGAAGGCTTAGAACTGGAAGAAGGAGCGGGAGAGGAGGTCGGAGCTTTGGAGATCCTCCGAGCGCACGTCAATAATCTGTTTTCTACTCCCTCGATCTCCCTGGAACCGCATAGTTGAGTTCTCCATTCTCATGGTGTTGTTCTTATCAATTCTTCATCTAAGGGATGTTATTTGGATTTGAACGAGTTTTATTTCACCTCAAATCTACCCCATTCTAGGACGATTCTTGGAACACCATTCGAGTATACTAATCTGGGGAATTTAAGGTTGGTGGCATGGTGTTTAATTTCAAATTGTTGTGCCTTTGGTGTGAATTTTTATGCCACAAACCCATGTTGGGGTATCATGTGGCTGATGCCATGGCCATCTTAAATAACTAGAATTGAATAGGTAATTAACTATGATAATAAAATGCTGTTTGGGATCGTTTCTTTTATCCAGGACCACCCCGAGGGTGCGTTCTTCTATTTATCCATTTGGAAAGGATACATGAGGGTATTCCTTTAATGTAATGATTTTATAATTTCCTTGAGAGGAATTAATTGTTACTTCTTGTTTATGTGTTGGGATTGGACCAGTTACCTGTTTAGCCTGAGGGCAGAGTTGTGATTAACCTATGCGCACTATACAATGTAGACTGTGGGAAACTTCTTCCATGCCTGTGGGTAGTTGTTTCTGTGCCTGTGGGTGACACTTCTTACAATTGGGGGAAATATCCATATACATGTGGTCAGATCCTTGTGTTGGATTCTCATACCTGAGAGTAGGGGTTTACATGTCTGAGGACATTGGCTGATTACACAAAATATTTACTGTGGTGATATTTTTAATTTAAATGATTAAACAGATTTTAAAATTACAATATAACTAGTTAAGCTTGATACTTTTCAGTACTGCATACTTTATTGCATTTTACTACTGCACACTGTTATTGCATGTTTACACACAGTTGGGCATGGGCCATTGGTGGGTGCCTACTGGGATTTATTTCTCACACCCTATTTGAGTCATGCGTTTTGGCCCAAACAGAATATATTACTACAGGGGTGGATAGGGGAAAGAGTCTTTATACAGGTACTTTATTACTGCTAAGGATTAGGGGAGCATGGGACCGGGCATAGGCTCGCGATGCTACCGACTGTTTTTGTTTTGTTTTGCTGTACATTGTATTGTACTGTACTGTATTGTTGTGTAACATGTTCTGGTTGTTTTCATAAAACATGATACATGTTGCATTATCATCTATATAAATGCTGGTGAACTTTTACTATAGTTGTTTACCTTAAATGTGTATGGTTTTTTTCTTCCTCTATTGTTGTATGCTTTTTATTATATTTCATTGCGCTACACTTTGACAAATGAGGGCATAATTTTCCCTACTATCAGTCCTGGGCCCTCGCTGCTAGTCGGCAGCCTATGGCGTTTAGGGAAATGCACTTGAGGTCACAAGGAGAACTGGGTTCAGGGCACCCGTGGAGTAGCACCTGGATCTGGGACATTACAATAATCCACGAAAAGAATAATCTTTTATAAAATAATACTAATCTTAATCTTAAAAATTGAACAAAAATACCAAAAGGTCAACAAATACCATTCAATACACAATTTTCAAGAAAATTAATCAAAATAATCCAGAGTAAGTTTGAAACTCAAAATACATTAAAAGGTGATCACATAGTATTCACAAAAATATTAACATTCATCTCCAAAAAACATCGTGTAATCTTAAAGTCACATATTAAAAAGTAATAATCAAAATCACATATTTTCTATTATATGTTAATTTTATTTATAAACAACCCATAATTCTATATGTACACAATAAAAACTTATATTCATTCCAAATAAAATTTCAACCATTACTCCGAAAAACGGAATTCAATAGTATTCTATTTTACTTAGGGATATTGTGTTCCTAAGAAAGATAATTTATTCCAAAATAATCGTTCTCACTCAATAAACAATTAACATTCTTATACCAGTGATATCAATTTTATAAAATATATGTTCCCAAAACAATCTTATTCTTAACCCAAAAATCATTTAACAAACAAGAATAAGTAGTACTAACTAGGGACCTCACATAGTCCAGCGGTAGGCGATAAATCATATTCGCACCATGTTTGGGGGTTTGATTCCCACAAATTTGTTTGAAGGGACCAATTTCCACATATTCTATGTGTTTCCATTCTTTCAAAACCAATATAATTATAAAAAATTAATAAAATGAGATAAAATCATTAAAATATAGATAAATTTTTTTAACCTAAATAGTTATTTCATACCTCACATTTTGCATCCCAATAACTAATAACACGTAATTGACACAAAACAAAAGATCTCATGAACCCATAATGTTATCCATTATGTCCACCCAATATATAATAATTAATTCATGAAAAACATTTTCACATATAAAACTTTGGAATTAAACATACTATAAAATGTCTTCAAAAGTAATCCCATCATCAATAGAGACTTATTACTTTTAATAATTTCATCATCCTAAAATTTACCATAACCCATGAACCCCTTATATGTAGAATTTGTACTCATTCAACGTTCTTCATGATCTATTGGCCATTATTTTTCTACTAATTTCTGAATAATTCATTTCAACAAACAAAAGCATGAATCATATCCTAATATTTAAAAAAGTCAAAACAATAGCTATGAAATAATCTATAACATTAAACGGCCATCATTGTTAGTTTCATCATCCTCAATTAGAATTTAATTAGATATTGGTAAACATATATTTGTATGATCCTGCTGATCCCATTCCATAACATTTTTTATGGAAAATCTTTTTGTATAATTTCCAAGAACAACACATTTAAATCATTCAATTGATCCCTCAGAAAGAAAATGTTTCCCTTTCCAGGGGTCAATTGGATGCTTCTTTTTTCCATGGAATGTTATTGCATTATGATATTCATTACCACATCTGATGCATATTCTCATCCCTTTGAATATTATTCCTAGGTGTTTCTTTCCACAACCAAGACCATAGGGTTTTTAATATACCTAACATTATGATTATTACCATACCTTCTATTGGGATCTATTTCTCACATATATGATGCCTTTGTAAAATCACCAAAGATCTAGTGGTCAATCTTTATGCTGAATAATTATCTAATAATAACCAATTGAGTTCTAATTACATCTCCCATTTAAATCAATTTCTCATTCAAAATACCAAAACAGTTTCATTCACATCCATTGTTACTTTCGTTGAAGATACATCCATCCATTTACTTGAAACAAAAATTTTAGTGTGACTATATTAGTGAAATCATCATATAATATCTTATGAGGAGGGTAAATACTATAATATATATATATATATTCATCTTATCTTAAACTCATAGAATTTATCTAAAATATCTATGAATATTTCTAATTTGATATCCATTATGGTTAAGCCACTTTTGACTAAATAACACCCCATCCTCTAATGTAATAAAAACTGACCTCTAATACCAATTGTACGGTCACAACCTTACACATTACATAATCATTCATTATTTTAATAATTCACATTGAGGATCATTTTATTGTTCAGATCATTAGAGAGTAATGTTCTAATATATAACTGACAGCTTGAATATTACAATTATACAATAGTAATCACTATCCATTTTTTTCATAAAATAAAAACGCTAAATAAATGAACCATTTCCAATACCATGTTTTAGATAGCTTGACTTTTCCATGTTCCCATCCATGGTCATATTGATCATTTACTCTTGTGAAAAACATTTAAAAACGTGGAATTAGAATAAAAAGATCTATAAGTGAAAAATAAATAAGGGAAACTATTAATTTTTCAAAACAAATTGTAAATTATGAATATAATATCCTTAATTAATAATTTTCACCTTAAAAATTTATTGAAAACACTTCACTGAATATAAACCCATTTCATTTCCATTTTGTAACCAAATGATTACCATAAGGCCCATAGATTAAAATGTATTTCATTAACATTATTTAGGACATAAAGAAACTAAAATTGAATGACTATACAATCAACATCCACACATATCAGTAATTGAAATAGCTATACTACCGACATCCATACCCAATGCATTAGTGGTTACAATGTAACCACCCATACTTGGTTTATCACAGAACCACACATCAATGGTTTGTCACATAACCAGATGTTAGACTTCCATGTACTATTATATAACACATAAAATATTTTAAATATCAACTTTTTACAAATAACATTTCATTCGAAATTAGAAGAAATAATTTCAAGATATTGAAATACTAAATCCTTTTAAAAAACCAATTTCAATACCAATGAATGATAAAATGTTATATAGTATTTCTTACATTAAACAACATTTTATCCTGGTAAGGAACCAAAATATCAAATAACGATTGTAGCAGTGAAAAGGTCTTTGTCACCATATAATTTAAAAACATTCCTTTTTTCATTTAATAAAAATATTTGTATGAAAAAAATCCATATAAATGAAAATAAAAGTCAAAGGGATTTATTAGACACTATAATGATGAAATATGTTTATATTACCAAAATATGTATCAATTAAAATGGATTGAGATGAAGTCCCTTACTGTGATCATTTTTTTAAATAAAATAGATCTATTATGTTGATTCACTATAATTATGAAAAAATAAAATATAAAAACAAGATATGATATCATAATTCGTTTCTCACATAATCATAGCATGACCTAAACAAGAAGTATATCGTTAACACAATGTATAGAAATTTGGTTAAGAAGTTCCCTTACAAAATTCCGACACCTAACAACGTCACATTAAAATTTATAAAATGTGTTGATGAGAGTGAAAAGGGAATCTCATAAAATGGAAAAAATGTACCAAAATAAGGATATATAAGAACATATCCCAACCTAAGATAATGTAAATTAAAATACATAACATTAAATAATTCTTTGACTAAAAGTGGAGGGTGAAAGGTTCCCGTACCTTTTGTATAATTTGTCACGTATGTTCCTTCTGTTACTGAATAATAAAATTATATTAATTTATAATTTCTTAAGATCCTTTATGAATTTTATTATTCCTTTTATATCACTTATTATCATGTTATAATAATTTGATAATTATTTAATTTAATATTATACATTTTGTTGATATTGGAGACTAAAGTTGAAAATGATATTGTTATAATTAAAAAGTGTCCATGTAGTAAAAAGTACATTATTTAAATATTTATTTTCATCTTTTAGAATTCATATATATCAAATATATCAAGTATGTATATTTATATAATTTTCCATATCATTTAGATATATAAAATGAGATGCACTGTTCATGGAGACGGTAAGATGTATGTATGCATGAACACTACTTTCATTCTTATTAACGTATTTAATGGAATTAAAACTAAATTTTATATAGGTATATTATAATTCATGTATAATATATATGTTATATATGTTACATATTTTCATTAATTCCATCCTTTATATGTTCCATGTATATCTTGGATGAGTTGTATCACTTAGAGGGGCGGTAGTCTGCACTTACTCAGATTAAATTATTGTATCTATACAGCATGAAAATAAAAAAGGTGCATTTTAAGGAATAAATAAAAATCATAGAGATAAAATAAATATAATTTATATCATATAAAATTATAATTCAATTTTAATTACCACTATATGTGGTGGTAGAGATAATTAAATAATCATCGTTTCATGGGGCAGTAGTTCCCATTCCTAAAAAAATAGTATATTCTAAATCCATTAGATGGAGTTGTGTATAAGTGTTTTTATAATAATTATCATAAAATAATCCTAGTATATTTACCATATTGGTTTTGATATATAATAATTGATTTATAAAATAATATGGAGTGAAGAAGTTATATATTGGAAACGAACTTTAATGTAGACCATACTACTTAAAAAACGTAACTCCATTTGATTTGAGCCAAAAGGATATCTTGAATTGACTTATAACTAAGTATAAATTCTAAGAGGAATAAAGGGATGTTTTTAGAAAATTTTAGATGTTTTTGGATGATCAAAAGTTCATGAGATCTCTGATTAAGGTTTTATAGGTGGTGACAATTTATAAGAGAGAGGCGGGGCACATTTGGAATGCTTGAAAGTATTTTTTTATTATTTGATTTTTGAATTAAAATATTAATAAAGTGAAATTTTTAGAATATCACGTGAGGATATGTCTAAATTTTCTCATTCAATGTGTTTTAGACATGTTTACGTCATAAAATCGACTTTATCATTTATCTTTTACCATTAGTAAACTTATATAACTTTTACCATGACTTCTTGTATATTTATACAATATGGTTAATATTGTTAGTATAAAATGACAATATAACATAAATTGGTTCATTAATGACATGTAAAATCTTATCTAATTCATTTGGATGAATCATAGATATTTTGGACTATTATATAATTTATTAAAATAGTATTTTTTTTAAACATTTATTTAAATTTATTTACTATTCATATCATGACATTTAAAAATCCTTAACTAGATTAATTCGAAAGAAACATCATTAATTAAAATGTAACAAGTAATAATGAACCATAAAATTTGCGGATGACATAAAAATTTTCATAAAAATTATTTTAATTTTTGAAACCTCATTTATTTAAATAATTCATTAATAAGGTAATCATTATATCACCATTGTGTCATAAATATATTTATTTATTAGAGGTGTGAAAATTTTAAGTAAAATACCCTAATGTAGTAAATATCTTTATTTTTATAATGAAAATTGATAGTAAAAATTATGACATATATAACACCATATAAATCTTATTTTTACTAAAAGATACATTTTTAGTTTATATTTTCTTTAATAATAATTAAAAGTAATTAAATGTCATTTTGTTATCAAAGTGGCTGAATGGGGTCCTAAAATCAACCCATGGATGCCTAAGGTTAGAAATATCTTATAATATAGGGTTAGGACATTATTTTGGGTAATTTAATATTATTATAATATTATTTTATACCGTTATTTAGAAGACTTTCCCTTTAATCATGGTAAATTAAATATTTAATAAAGTTACTATTCATATTGTTTAAAAATAAAAGTTACCTATTTACACAGTTTGGACCTCCTAATTAAAAATATTAAATCCTTTTTTCCAAATTCAAAACACGGATGTTTTAGAAAGTAATTTAATATTAATTTTTATTATTAAAACAAAAAATCAGGTTTTAAGATGTAAAAACGACCAAAAGCCCGACATGAGTTTATATCCAGTTTCAATGTGAAATTACATAAAACATCAAAAATTATATTTAAATGATTAAAATATAATCAAATTACACATTAATACCATGTAAAACTACAATCTAACTATATAAATAAATTGTATTAAATTTAATTTTTGAATTAAAATGATGTATTTTCACTATTCATTTTAAATTGAACTTCAGCAGAAAAGTACCAAAATTTAATCCAAGGTAATATTTTATGTCTATATTCTAAATAAAATGTTTATTTTTTCAAATTAAACATATGGAGGTGTCAAAAACCTATTTAAAAAGGGGTCCCATCAAAATGTGGTAAAAGTGCATTTTTCGAAAAATTCAACTTTTTTCTTAAAATTGATTTTATTCTTATATCATATCTAGAGAAAACATAAAATGAATTTAAATATTACATTTCATATAAATTATTTATTTATAAGTAAAATAAATCCATGGAAACACAGGTATTCACATTTTAATAGGTTTTTATAAATACATATCCTTTATATTCAATTTGTTTTTTTTTCATTTCTAATTAATTTTATTATTAGGAAAATATCATTTAAAAATTTAGAAAGCATATTTAAAAATTTGTATGAAACTATTCATTCCCTCCATTCTAATTTCTAGGCATTGACTACCATTTAATATAATTGAAATACGAATGTATTATTTTTTTAGTATAAATCATTGTTGTGTGCTATGTAAGATTCCGGGGAATCCTATTGCTCTATGTCGAGTACAATATCAGAAAGAGTATCCCCTTTAACATAATACTAATATCTTATTCATAAGTATTAATAGATATAAAAAAATTATTATTCTATAAATACCAAGGTCGTTACAAAAAACACCAATCTTATACTAACCCCAATTTACTAATGAAATATTAAAATTAGATTAATACCATTGTGGTGTCACCATTAGTTTTATAGAACTAAATAGGAAATAAAATTATGAAATTAATGTAGAATGTTTTAAATTAAAATAAATAT
Organism: Viscum album; assembly: GCA_963277665.1. NCBI lineage: Eukaryota > Viridiplantae > Streptophyta > Magnoliopsida > Santalales > Viscaceae > Viscum > Viscum album. Next base: position 2,047,525,342 of record OY728142.1, read on the forward strand.
AATAAATCATGAATTTATTTTAAATTATTTGGAAATAATGTAAATAATCATCTGATTTGTGAAGAGACATATTTAATTAATAAGTTTTTAAATTGGAAATGAATTTTAATTTTATTAAATTAAATTAATCACTATTAATAAATTATTATACTGAAATTTGTTTTTTATATGTCCAATATTAAGAATTAAAATTATAATAATTATGATTATTAGAAATGGAATAAGAATAATTTTGTTTTCAATTTGAAATATATATTTTCATCAAAATGATTATTGTTGCCTTTTGTGAGACAATATGATATTTATATTATAACAATATTAAAAAATTACTTTGTAAATATATATATTATTTCTAAAATAATAATTTCTAAATATGCAAAATATAACTTTTTTTTTGATTTTTTTGAAAATAACAATTTGTAAATGAATAATAAAAAAATCAATTTTTTAAATACTATCTATTTTATGAAATTATTTTAATATAAAAATTGAAGATTAAATTATAAAACATTCTTATCAATAAAATTTATACACTTTTTGAGTTAAATAATTATTCGTAAAATATTATTTTACATTAGGATACTAATTTATGTCATTTAAGATTAAATATTATATTTTATTCAAAATAAATACTATTTTTCGCATCTTTTTTTTAAATGGTTTGGGTGAAATATTAGATTAGTTTTTTAAATCATCGAAATTCAAATTCTCCATTTTTTTCTTTTAAATAAAAAATAAATTATATGGAATCATCCCTTTTAGTTGATTATTTTGTAAAATTAATTTTTTCTTAATTCATTTCTTTTCAAAAAAATTGGGATTCCGGAATTTTTCATACATATATTAAATATAATTTATATAAGTTGTTGAAATTGAATTTTATAAATTAAATTACTTTAATAATCATCATGTAATATTTTTATATAAAATAATTTTTTTTACATAATTATTTTATCATGGGAAAAAGTTAAGATATTTTTAATAAGGTTAAATTTAGTTTATTTTACAAAAAACACTTAATATATATAGAAAAAATGTCTCAATGTTTATTTAGGTCTTTATTTTGATCCTATAAATTTATATATATGAATGTGGGGTTACTTGGTTCCACATTACCATTAATTTAACTAATACAAACACATAACATTGAATAATAAAAAATATCCCACTCCCCTATCTTATAAAAGGGAAACTAATATCCTCTCTTTCTATTAATCATTTAGCAGTCTATGTTGGAAAATTCAAACCAAAATCACATCCAAAATCGATCCCTTCATAATAGTGGTTTTGTTGCCAAAAAAATTCAAAACGTAGATAAAGTAAGCTTTATGTCAATGGATGATCCCCCTAAGAAGATGTTTAACTCTTAAATGAGTATTTCAATGTTATTTCTTCTTCTACCACAATAAAATATTCTATGAAAATATTGATATAAAAGAACAATTGACGTTAATATATAATTATTTTTTTTAACAATCCATTATGATCTCATTTTCCAAAATGTGGGATAGTATAACGTTTCAACTGCGAATGAGTGGACTACCACCTCCACAAAGCGATGTGTTATTTATTTCATTACCACCATTCAAGGATAGTAATTTGATTTACTTATTTAATAAATATTATAATTAATAGATATTTACTATGATAAATAAATATTTTTGATAAATTAAATATATTATATTAATCACTTTCTTACCCTTCCATACATTGAAAAATGATAATGCTTCCCATGGGTACCTGTAAAATACCACCTTAATGAAGAGATTTGATTTTTATAGTCATTATTTAAATTGATAAATCCAAAATTTTATTTAATGAATAAAATTATAATTATATACTGAATAATATTATTTATATCATGGAATAATTACTAATTTTTCATTGGTAAACATACAATACATTTTTTGGGGATTATAACCCAAACATCCTCAAAACATTTCATATAATCATAATTGATTTATTCATTATATATGACATGTTAATAAATGATATTAAGGAAATTATGATAAGAAAACTAAACATAATATGGTTCTTAACCAATAAAATAGGTAATATAACATTCTTATACAAATGTTAAATAACAAATATATAATAATTGTAGATAAGTTATGGGGTTTTCTTATCTCATTTTTCATTTATTGATACTTAATAAATTTTAATCACATATTTTTTATGGTGTATGAACTTACATATGTATGTATATAAAAAATAATTTAATAAAAATATATTTTTTCAAATCTATTTCTATTTATCTGCTAAAATTTCCATTTATTTCCAAAGTTAGTAATGTCATATGGGATTATCCTTTTATGAAATATTTTAAATTTTTTAAAATCATTATCATCTATCAATATATTATTTAAAATGTATTTCAAATGTTTTAATTAATTATTAAATGGATGATAATGGTAATTTTATGTTATATATAACATTCTATAAAAACTTAAAAAAAATTTCTTTTTAATTTTTTCTATATAGGTTAATTGAAACATATTTTACAAAAGTGAAAAATTATAATTTTAATATATAAGGATATGAAAACATTTCCCACCACCATAGAAATTTATATTTATTAATGTTACATTAAATGATTTCATACATATTATGAAATATAATTTTTTTCTCGGTATTTTAGAATTTTTTTGTTTTAAAATCTTTTTCAATGGAGATGAAATTTTTTGGTAATCTATATCAGAAAATGAATGTATTTCACTTACGGGATGAATTTTTTTATAGGTTTAAATGGAGGAAAAGTTAAAACATAATTTATTTTTCCATGATATGGTATTTAAACATTTTATGTGAATGAAGTTTAGTTTGATATAGCTCTTGAAAATGTGTGATCCCAATTTACTTTTCTAATGCGCTGGGTAATGAATAGTATGTAATGGTCAAAAAATGTGATAATAAAGTAGGTTACTCCTATATAATTAATGATTAATTATTCATTTCAAATTTTTTTATAAATGAGTGAGAATATGTTATGAATATGGTTTTCCATGATAAATATATTAATCAATGAAAAATAATTTATATGTAATTCTTTTTGTGTCATGAGTTATGGAATGTTCAATGGTGATCAGATTTTTAAGGAATATTTTCATGAATAACCAAATACCTATGAATGTATTAATAGGTTTTTCAAGGATTTATAATGGGATTCAAATGATTAATTTAACAATATTTTAATTTTCAGAATTAAACATGCAAAAATTTGGAGTTGAACATATTTTTGTAAAAAATGGATAAATTTAACTGTCTTATTTCACAATTTTGTCTTGAATAATCATATTAATTTATTTTTATATTCCATAATGGTTAAATTTTTTTCATCCCATTGTTCTAAATGTTTTTCACATTATATAATATTTTGAATAAAATATATAACTCCAAATCATTATTCTATGGTGACTCATTATAAAATATGAAGAAGTGTTTTGAATGAAATGAGAGTTAAAATTGAAGAATCCAATTTTTGGTAAACTGTAAACAATGAATTATTGATCCCTATTCTATATAATGTTTTTTCTAATTATCCCAAACTCAAAACCTAAAATGTTATAAAAATGCAGTAACATTCATACCTTGTTATAAATCATGCAATCATGTCTTGTTTATGGTACAATGGGTTATAGTTAGTGTCACCTGAATGATTTAGGTTACTTTATATGGTTTTATGAATTAAATTCTTATATTTTAAGACATTAAAATTCCATAATTGGTTATAATGTCCAATATTATTTTTATATTTAAATTTATTTCTTCCATTTATATGTTTTATATTATGGATATTTAAGAAGATTAAGTGTGTTGTAGGAGAAATTTATTGTAATACACTACATTTTCTGTATGTGTGTTAGTGAATAGTTTATTTGAAGATTAATTATTTTATATGTTTTGAAAATCAATTGAATAGTATTAGTATATTGTTTGGTTAATATTATATTTTATGTCGGGGTAATTATTGTAATTAATGATTAAAAGAATAATTACTTTTTAGGAAAATATTATTTATCATATAGATAACCATGATACTGAGATGTTATTTAGGGACTATGTGATTAATGAAATTATTAAATGACTTTATAAATTTGGGAGTAATATGTGATTTAGAAAATGGGTAATTCATTTGGCTATGATAATATTTTTTTAGGAATGAATGTTTTATTATCTTTTTGAATAGTATATGATGTTGTTTTCCAGTTATGACAATTTTTGTTATTTATGGAATATCATTCAATGTTTTGGGATTATACTATCACAGAAAATAAATTATTTATATTTTAAATTAGGATATATTTGTTTTATTTGGGGATTTATTTTTTCTTATTTACAAATATTTTTTTTCAATTTATTATATTCATTGTTAATTTGTTATTGTCTTGTATATTTTGATGAGTCTCAATTTTATATTTTTATGAGAATGATTTATATTTAACATTAGGTTCTATTATTATTGATATTTATATTAATTTTGTGATTATTATACTAAATGTTGTCTTATAATTTCTTATCCATATAAATTTCATTATTAATGGATAATATAAGGAGATAAAATTTATTTTCCTTTTCAGGATCATAAGATCAGTTAAATTTTGATATTTTCGTTTTAGAAATTACTTTTTAGTCTTAAATATTAATTTCTATTAAAAATATTTTACAAAGAGGTGGATATTAAATGTACCCAAACTAAATAATGAAATTAATCTTATTAAATGTAAATATATCGAGTAAGTATATTTTCTAATTTTCTCTATCCTTTGAGAAAACAAATACCTCAAGTAAATGAAAAGAATGTTGAAATGATATGTGTGATGTTTCAATTTCATTTCAAAAAAATATGATTTTAATATTTAATTATTAAAATTTAAATTGTTTAATGATCATTAACATTATAATTATCATGTTCTCGATCCCTCACTACTATTCATTGGACATTATTTTTCACCTCTATGAAAAAAATTAGTTTCTAAAAATATTCTCCATATTTTGGATCCCAATTTGGTGTTATTACAGAAAACCATCTTAATTATTTCTCTCTATTAAAAAAATGTATTATTTTTAGTATTAATGATTTGATTTCATGAATAAAACATTTTAAAAAATAAATATTAAAAACTTATTCCATTCATGGTCTTATGTTTTATCATTTAATAATTTGAATTTATGTTTAAAATGCTTTAAAATATTTTTATAAGACCCTGAATAATAGTTTGATAATTTCATGACGTTAATGAGGTTTAATGTCATACTAGAATAATTTATTTTTTATTTTATTTGAATAATATATTTTATAGCACATGGTATGCACAACTCTGATACTAAATGAACTATCATGCACTATATAAATATTTTTATTTAATTATTCTTTTAATTACATTGATATTTGTTTTGAGAGTATGAATACGAATAACCATATTATGAAATTTATTTATAATCTTTTTATTAATTAAATTTATAAATAATATTTCACAGATTACTATTTTTGAATTTTTTGATACAATCCATATAATGTAATAGAGATTTTTTGATAAAATCATTTTATTGTGTTCCATGTAATTTTATCATTACAAATACAAGTATTAATATTAAAATATTACTATAATTAGATAAGAAGATTAAATATCCAATTCAATGAATTGATATACATATAATTGATTCTGTTAGGTGAAAATTAGAATAATGTGATTTTTTGAAAAAAATATATAGTTTGATTAAAAAATTGTTTTATTGCTTTATGTATATGGATATTGAATGTAATTTTTACCAATTTTATAAATTATATTTTAAAAATGTAAATTATTTTCAAAATCATCATTTCCTAATTGGATTATATTATATTTTTGTGATTATTTTTGAATTGATGGAATTTTGTTTGAATACTGAAAATAATTTCTTTTTCAATACGATTATTTTTAGGAAAGTATTATTATGTATCAATAAAACACTAATTTTTAAAGCCTACATATAGATTAAATATAAGATTATGGTGAAAAATAATTTATTTTAAATCATATTTCGAGTTTGGATACACTTTATTGTCTTTTATGATCATATGTTATATTATATTCAAATTTAATGCTATTTTGTGGATCATTAAATTTAATGGTGTAATTGTAAAAATTACACTTAGTTATGTATTGATATAAATATAAAAATAAATAAAATATTAATTAACTATAAATATTGGGAAAAAAGGTATACTTTATATCGCCATTAAATTATTTTTTACACTCAATCACGTATTTTTCTAAAATCTAATTCTGATATGTTTTTTATTTATATAATAAAATTAAAATTAAATAATTATGTTCCACATTTTTAATAATCAAGTCATTATATTTGTATATGGAAATTAATTTTTTAACCACTAAATATATATATTAGGTAAAAATGATATGTTATTATGATTGTGGTAAATTAGGGATTTAAGGGGTTTAAAATAGAGATAAGATCATAAATATCTCTAAAACCACTATAAATGTGATTTTAAGAGTTTATTTCATCTATATAACATCTTATGTTTATATTTAGGGTAAAAAGGTGTTTCATGAGATGGAATATGTCTTAACATTAATTTAAAAAATTGAATAATTAATATTGTGACACTCCCCTCACATATTGATGGGAACCTAAAATCCTATCTTAATGAATCCTTTTAATCATTATAACTTATATGTTTAATTCTTAATTATCCCCCCAATATTATTTCAAAAATCCTAAGGGCCTTTTTTATATAGAAATACCAAATAAATATGTCTTAATGTGTAATCCATTTGATTTGTCTAAAAGAATAGGGATGCCTATTAACAATGTGCTTCTGGAATACATCTGTTTCTTACATCATTAAATCATATATACTATTAATGTTGAAAATCATAAATATTTTAAATATACATTTCTGTTATTATATTGAAGTCACATATCTTTTTCATATCATTTTCGATCATATGGTATATGATAATATTACTAGTCTGTACATGCCAACTACCATATCAATGAAGTCATTTGTTTTTTCATTACCACATCAGAGGTAGAGTTATAATGATTCATTATATATATATATATATATATTATTTTCTAGAAATGATTATTATTCCTTAAAAATAATATATTATTTATCATTTTTACCCTACCCTATATTAAAAAATAAAAACATCACTTGATTGTATATATGAAATATGACTTCCACAATGTGATATGATTCATTTTTGATTTACTCCATTATGGATGATTATAAAATTCCATTCAACAAATATAAATGATATTTATTTCTTGAATAATATTCAATATATGATTGGATATTTATAAAATATACCTTATTAAACTATTAAATATTTTTTATGATTATTAACCCATCATACACAAAAATTATTCCAAGAAATTAATCTGTATAGATACTATATTAATAATGGTAATAAATTAAACAAAAAAATATTTTAATTCAATAAGGATGAAAATGATTTATTTAAATAATATATGAGTCCATGTATCTTCATTTAATAGAAAAACACTAAATTGTATATAAATGGGGTATTACATGATTATATTTCCGTACCGAATATTAAAAAAACCCTTAGAATCAAGATAAATTCTTTTTTAAAATATTATATTCATCATTATACAATTAATATTCATTTTTAAATGGAATGAAATAAATTAATTAATCCTTTTTTAAACCTCGGTGATATGTAGCCCTATAGTGGGCATCAAAAGTTAATAGTCATTCCAAGGATATTAATTTTTTATATTAAATGATGAAATGAATTCTTTATATTGCATATTTCTTATTTTATATGTATCCCAATATTAAATTTTTATTGAATATTCATCATTCTTTATGCCTCCACAATTTCCACCAATGTTATTTAATCTCCATTATTTTTGGAGTACCTCCATAATAAGATTACATATAGTATCATGACCACGTACAAATATTTATGTATCCAACATCAAATTTCATCACTTTATGTATCCTCCTAAGAAATAATATCATAATCTTGATGAGTAAAAATTCAGTCTACCTACCTACAATAAATCTATTCCACATCATTAAGATGTAATTTTTAATGAAACTACCACTAATTTTCCATATCACATCATATTGATATTTATGTGTCCCTAGTTGATATTATTCAGTACCACTAAACTAGAAATCATGTTCCTGAAATAATTGATAAACATTTTCATCAACATCAATTTCATTAAAAATACCACAACATAAGCATCGTTATAATGACCATATGATATGATATATTCAACATTATTATAATTTTGGGAAGTGGATGATCCATCCCTACAGTTTATTTTCTGAAAATTTATATAGAGTATCTGATTATGGAACCTTGTTAAATAATATGATGAAAATTCATTCTGAATATATTTTTCCTAAAGATATAAAATTTAGATACAATCCAAAAAAATTATTTTAATTTTTAATACATAATATTAAAATTATTATCATTATCGAATTTATAATGAAAACTAAAAATAATTAATATGAAATTAAAAATTTAATAAAAAAATTTAACGTAAGAGTTTTAAAAAATTTATATGTCAATTCCTTAAATGAGGAGGTGGATTTATCATATCCATTTCAATATGTTTAGACTTACGCCATTTTAACCGAAATTTATCATCTGTGTTGTGTAGTAATATTGTATAAATGTATTTGATTATTCATTTAATGAAATAATTTTTTATATATATCCTTTTCAATTTAACTTCTTCAAAGTCCTTCTGTTTTAAAATATAATAATGTTATAAGGGATTTTCCATTAAAACAGTGTTTAAAATGTTTGAAATGCCTTTCTAGATATGAATATGTTCATTTAATGTATCAATAAAGTTATTATTGATGAATACATGTACAATGATGTTTTATTTTATTCAACACATTATGTTCTGTATAATGTTTTAAATATAAATTGTTTCAATTTTTTCCATATGGTTTATTTTTTACATTTTTTTAAAAAATTGAAAAATTATAATTATTAATATTTTAAACACAGTCACATTACTCAATGGAATTAATATTATTTGATTTAAAGACCCCATTAGATGTGTCCATCATTATATTTCATGAAAATTACTTATAAATGACATAGAAATTTTTCACATTAGATATTTTTTATAAGAATCCATTAAATTTTTATCATATTTTTGAGATAACTGAATGAATTTTACTTATGGGATCAAATGAGTTATTCAATTGATTGTAGTAAAAAATGTAAAGAATATAAATTTTGTATTAATGAAATATTAGTTTATCATTATTGATGATGGAATATTATCCCTATAAAACTATTAAAATTGGTTGAGCCCAATATACATCTCTAATACATTTGGTAAATAATTTTTTTTGATGGAAAAAATGATGAAAATAACATGGTGGGTAGCACCTCTGTAATTAAATGGGTTTTGGTTATTCTTAAACTTGTTTAAATTTTGTTTTAAATATTTATGAATATGATTCTATATGATACCAATATTATACATGAATAACACTTTCTATTGAAATATTCTGATTTCAAGAGGTAATAAATTGTTCGAGGTAAATTTTATTATTCAAAGGTATGATATAATGACTACAAACATGTATTACAATAAATTATTGGATCATAGATTGATTTCTAATGGTTTTGAATTTTTTTATTTTTGAAAAGTATTATTTTATCATGTTTATATGTTTAAATTATGTTATAATAGTGTTTTTATGAAAAGGTCACCATTATCATTATTTATTTGGTATTTCACTAAACTAATGAAATTACAATAATTTTATTTCCATTATTGAGATTATTTTTCCCATGAATGGTTTTTGAATGTTATTAGACAAGATATATTTTTGTATAGAAGCTATATAATGGTCAATATTTCATATATGGAGACATGTCTTATAAGAATAATATGTGTTTTTAAAGAAACATGAGATTACATTTACTAATTCAATTTTGTGGAATAAGTGGAAATTGTGTTTTAGTATCCCAAATGTAATATATTTTTCTTCCAAATTATTTAAAAACATATTCCTAAACGATCCTTGAAATTTAATAAACTAAAAACCATTTTTTAAATCATGTAATTATGGTTAATTTTGTTTAGAGTAGTCATATTCATTACTCAAAATGAGTAGATACATAAATTGTGTGATTTGATAATAAATTTAATCCCACATTCCCCTAGAATAACCAAATGAATTATTTAACATCTATCTTAACATAATAACTTTGAGTTTGGCTTCACAAAAATAGTGTTTGATGAATAATCTAGAAATATTGGTTTTTTATCATTAAGATCATTAATATTGAGTTATTTCTATGTCTCCATGATCTTTTATTCTTTGAATATTCACTATCTTGTCTCCAGTGATGAGTACATTTAATTCAATTCATCATGCGACTTGTTGGGACTTTATCCTATATCCTATGTTAATTTTATATTCCAATTAAGATATCATACACTAATCTATGTTTTCTTATATTCCACACTACTTCATATCAAGTAATACTCAATTGTATATACATTACTCTTACATTTTTAATTCACATAGACCAATGTTCATCAACATTAAAAATTTCAAATACATATGGTTATAAAAACTAACACATTAATTTACAGCATCAATATGGTATAATATCAGAATATACAAGATGATACTATAGATTCTTAAACTACAATGTTCTTACCCTGAACATCATTACAATATGTAATTATTTATCTTATATAATAATTTTGTTCTTATCGATTCTCAACCATCTCAATGATCATCATTTGAATGAAATTTTTATAAATTAAAACACAATGTAATATATAAGTTGTGTTTTAATTGGTGTTTTTAACTTTTAATGACCCTCAATGTCCAAAAAGAATCCCACGGAGTTTGTTTCCATATGTTAACATTTTATGAACTTATATACCCCCATATCATTCATTTAATTTTTTTCATTTCTCAAATACATATAATCTTACATCAAAATATCTAACTAAATAATAAAATGTTTCAAATATGGATGAAAACATATAATTGTATAAATTATTGTTTGAGATATTCTAATATTCTATTATTTAAATTCATTACCACTATAAATTCTTCTTATTGTATTACTCTTCAATATCTCAAATATCTATTAGAGTGTCATAAACACCAAAAAATTTATAACAAAAAATTCACAAACCTGATGTATAGTAATTATTGAAATAGATTCTCTATATTACCTATGAGGATAATTATACACCATAATGAATTTTTAAATTCCTATGTTCCCTAGTCTAACACCCAGTAATTTTTCATTTTTCAAGAAAACACACCTCATCTCTGTTATAATCTAGACACCTTAAATTATTTTCTTCATTAATAATATATTGTTGAATATCCGTAGAAACATATTTTTATCCAAATTACAACAATAAAATTTATCAATATTAAAACCCATGTCATATACACATATTATTAGTTGATTTATATTAAAAAATTATACCTTTAATAAAATAACAAAATATAATGTATAGTGTGTTTGAGATTCAAGATAATAAATATATCAACATATAAATAAAATAATATATCATTATTAGGATTTAATCCTAATTCTACTAATCCCCATTATAATTTTATTAAAAAAATGACACCCTATAGACATATGCACATAAAATAGTGACATATTATTCTATTTAAGGGAATAAAAATAATTAATAAGTTTACATATAATTAAAGTGGGATAACTAGATATCATTAAAACAGAGGATCATATATATATATATAATCATATGGAAAAATGAAATAAATTAAACTATAACATAATACTATTGAATCATAATATTGAGGAAAAAAGAGAAGTCGTGAAATCATAATCATATGGTATGGATCACTATCATGAAAACACAATGTAATTTTTTATATAACAGCAAATTGAAAATAAATATTCTCTAATGATATTAAAAATTTATGCAATGTATTGAGTCGATGTATATTTATTGGACCGTCCATAAAATAATAATATTAATATTCTCATTTAGTTACATTATATAAATATTATATAATGAATTTAAAATAGAAAAACCTATAAGAAATAAGTTGGTTACATTATCATGTATTAAGGGATAACAAAATGTTGTATCATAATGATTTTCAAAAAGATATAGAATTAATTACCATCAGATGTTATTATTTTACTATAATATCTTACATCTAAAATAAGATGTTCAAATAATGAATCATTCATATAAATGATGGGGAGATATAGATATCTCAAAGACTATATCAAACGATGTTTTAATAAATGTGTAAATAACTATTTATGAAGGTCATGTACAATGTTTATTTAAAAATAGTGATTAAATATACAATATTTTCATAACATAATGACTAATTATCGAAATAATATAATAATAAATCATATATCAGGGTTATATATGAAAAAAAGATATGGAAATTCCCTTTAATTAGGGATATATAATGGAATAATATTAAGAGGGAATATGATAATCCTAAATTTCCCCTAGAAAGTAAATTTAGAATAAAACTGTTATATATGTAAGAGAAATAGATATATATATATATACTGTATATAATATGCAAATGAGATGAATATATATATAAATTTAGATAGAGTATGAGAAATCATATCTCTAATGAAAAGAGGGTATTTCTATTGTACCCTTACGTCTAGACCTCACTTTCATTATATGTCAATCTGACATAGCAAAGAATTAAATTAAATTTTACAAAAAAAATATACATAACCTTTTTAATGGATATTATTTATTTAATTATTCTATTCTATTTTTAATGATAATATTATTGTAACATTATGTTTCTTTTAACTATCCTGATGATAATCATTTCACAGATTTGAGGTCGAATCTGTTTTATTGATATATTTCTCACAAAACGATTTTGGTATTTCATTATCATTGACTATGGTTAGAAAATAACATGATGAATCCTATTATATATTTCAAATGATCTATTTCTGTTGGTTTTCCTAGGAGTTTATAATTTGGGAATATAAACCTATTATGAGGATATTGGTGAAATCTATTGATTTTAAAAATCATGACCATGATCAATCGTAATGTATTAATAGAATGTCTACTATGGATTTCAATATATTTTAAATTTTTTGAAAAATTAGAAGAATATATTATATTGTGAGTCAAATATACCACCAAGGTAAATCATAAATCAATATTCTAATAACAAAATCAAAAAATTAGAATCCCCAAATCCAAATTCAACATTTTGATTATAAACTCGATACTAAATTACCTAAAAAGAAGATATAAATATATCTTAACTATTTAAAGAAGTAATTATCTTAAATAAATAATATCAATATCACATAATTAAATGAAAAATTAATTTTCATAAATAAATAATCACAATATATCATAATTATATCAAAAAATAATTAACCAATTCAACAATATAATTATATCATAATGAAATAATTTTTTTATCATAAAAAAACTATTTAAATCTATCAAAATTAATACCACACTTAATTATCTCAATTCAAAAATATCAATTCACTCATAATTAATTCAATAACTAATCATCTAGAATCAATAATTCCTATATCCCCAATTTCACTTTTCCCCAATTAATTAATTAATAAATTTATTAATTCAATCAATAAATTAATTTCTAAACATTTATTATGAATAATCAAATTATTGAAACATAATTTAAATATTGACATCAGTATTATAATTTTAAACCCACTACCTCAATTTTATGATTAGTATTTACTCAATAAAAATCCCCAAGTAGAACGGAATAGTGACGTAGCCTGAGATCTAGATATAAATCTTAATTCTATGGTTGATAAAATAAATACTCCTTAAGAATAAATATATATCCATATTTAATTGATGTATATCAAGAAATATATCAAGATCCAAAAAAAATAAGAAACATAAACCATTAACAGATCAATGAAGAATGATAAAGTGAAAGAAAACCACATTGGATGAGATCCATTTTACAAGAGGAGTGAAGATTTAAAATCCATTATCCAAATCAAGAAAGATTGTTAGTAGGAAAATGTTATATTATTTATGGTGGTCTTCAAAATCATGAATGAAATGTTGGTGCTGATTTAGGGATGATTTTTGAATAAAATTGGTGAAAGGGATGTTTTAAAATAAATATTCATTTGAATTAAAATCCCACACCTGATATGTCATGCTAAGAAGAATGGATTACCCTAGCCATTAGACTGAAACATCAATCTCTTTTGGGGGGTGCACAGTATGAAAAAATGCACCAGTCATGCAAAACCTTACTATTGAAGGTTACATGGTTTTGTGGACTAGTACTTACTGGATAAGAAATCTATAACCCAACCATGCACTATCCACATTCTTTCTTTTTTTACAAATGTTCACTGAAACACATCCCAAATTAAAACCCAAAAAAATGTACCCAACACAGGGATACATAGTACATGTAATCAAGAACAAGATACCACCGGAAAATGATGGGTTTTACAGTATCCTCACATTGTAAGGGCTTATCCTTGATCATTACTCCCAAGAATCTCTATGATTTTGAATCAAAATATTTGGATAATGTTCCCTCATTCCATCTTTCATCTCCCATGATTACTCCTTTTCATGGTCATGTTTACACACTATTCATACTATCAGTAGAATATTTCATAGAAACAAATTCTCACTATGATCTAACTATCATATCAGATTATCCACAGAGGGGAAATCTATCTCAACATAAACATCATCTACATCGATCACTTGAGAAGGGTTTCATTGATACCATTAAAGATAAGAGACACGGATAAAAATATCCATAGCTTTGTATCTATATGGAAGCAAAAATTGGTATGCCACAAACCTAGTTCTCTCCACAATCTCAAATAGTCTAACCAACCTAGGTACTAATTTTCCCAGTATCCATATTATTTAGTGAAAAAATATTTTTGTCACCTGAATCAATATATCATCAACCATTGTAAAGTATAGGGATCATTGAAACTTATTAGTATATGACTTCTATCTATGTTGATCCATAGTCATATCCTTATGAGTCAATTGAACCTGCTCCAACGTATCTTGCACGAGACTTCGTTCAAACTACTCAGACTCACAAGATTCTATACAACGTAGTGGTGATCATAATAAACTACCATAATGTGAATCGAATGGTTTCATTTTATAGTTTTTTAATAAGTATTATTGTAGAAAAACACCACCAAAGCTATGGTATTCTCCCATGAATCACCATATTCGAGAACATTTTCTCACATCATATCCTCAAGAACATTTATAGTACACTATATCATTCAATTTATCTATTGGTGGAACGCCATATTCCACAAGACACATGTACCAAATCAATTATGAATGTTAATCCATAATTCAAAATGAAAACACAAATAGCATCATGAAAAACTAGTTTCTGGAACCTTGTTTAGAAGAACTATCTCTTGAACATATAATTATCCACACATATCCACTTATAAATCCTCTAATACATGAATGAATTGAGTTACCATTGTAAAAAAGTAAATTATCACAAAAATATGTCATTTCTTCCATGGCGTCCTCTGGAAACCAACTCAACTTATACCTGGTAATGTTGTCCTACAATCATTTTAGAATGGGAAATGATTGAGGAAACCCTCAATGTCATTGATACTTATCCTTCACATATTGATTCATTTAGCATCTGGTCCCAAACTATAAAATCACTTATTATATTCATTTCCACCAAAATTGTCAATGTATGTCAGGGTACATTTTGGTCAGAACTGTATGTACCAACAACTTAGCGGAAAGAACCTCGAGCATCAGCTCCTCCTGTATGCTCACAGGAATAAAAAAAATTTATAACATAGAAGATATCATAATATTATATTTTATAATTGGATAATGACTCCAAATATTCATTGTTTCCCTCTAGGTTAATCAATCCATATACTCAAAATGTCTATCTCTAATCTAATAGAAAGGGTTAAACACTTCTGAATCTTACATGGAAATCATATTATCATGGATCTATAGAAAAAAAAATGTATCACATACATTATAGACATCATCTTATACTCAGCAATACACTCCTAAAACTCTTATGTCTGAGTTTTCTAGAGCTAATCATTTGAAACATTTTTTCTTTTCTCGAGCATACATTGTAGCTAAAAATTAAAATACAAAATATACTCAACACGTCTCCACTGTGGATGATTCAAATCTCTAAGTAAAAAGATTCACTTCAGGACCGTCTGATCTTTATAAACAGTAAATTTCACTCCTAATGGAATGTTCCTCCAACAATTTCAATTATAAACCAATGGAACTAATTTGATGTCATGTGTAGGTTAATTACATTCATCTATCCTCAAATATTGAAATAAATAGGCCAAAAATCAATCTTCTTACCTCAATATATATATAAGACCTATCCCAGATTAATAAAAAAACACCATATACTCCTTAACTAGCCCAAATAGAATAATGATCAGTGTTGATGTGAAAAACTTATCCCACTCCTAGAAGACAATAGTGTAATGACCCAAAGTATTTCAAAGGAAATTTACTTCTGAAAAAATTTCATAAAATCACATGAAAATAGACCATAAGTTCTAAGTGACCTTTAAACATATGTTTGTCACTTCTTTGTTGGGAATTTTTAAAATAATATATACTCGGTTGTGTTCCAGACAATTTTTGGTGTCCAATAAGAAAAATATAATTTTTGGTGAATTGTAACCTACCCCTATGAATTGGTACCAACCATTATGAATAGTAATATGACCCTTATTTATATTAAATCATCCAAATAAGTGTAACCCTTCCAATGAATAATTAATTAATATTTAGGCATCATAGAAAGTGACAATTTGACCATAGTAAACGTTTTGGTAGTTTTGTAAGTTATAAATAAATAATTATAAATAATTACTTTATTTAAATAAAAATGTATTTTTTAAAAATTTATTCATAAATAATAAAATATATATCTTCACGTTTTTAGATAATTTTATAAGACCCTACGTAATTTTTGAAAACATTATAAAATAACTTTTAAATTTAAATATGGTATTTTTCATTTAAATTATGATTTTAATTAAATATTAAATTAGTAATATATAAAAAATTATTTTTTAAAAATGGAATTAATTTTTGGATTCTACAAATTGAAGAATGGTTAGGGAGAAATTTTTGGATCTTTCAAAAAGACATCAATTTTCCAGTGAATAGTAAGAATACAGTTTTTTCACATTATCGGTGTATCCTAAATTGCATCATTAATAATTTTATGATGAAATAAACATTCTAGAACTTTAGGATCAGAAAAATTATATTATATATCATAAATGGTTCCTTAATACACAATAAAATCAATTTCTAAACATAGAATGAACCTTCCAAAGCCTAAAGTCAAAAGATGAATTTTTAAACTGTCTTTTTTCATTCTTTCACGTTCCTTTTAATAAATTAAATAAATCGAATTATAATGATGATTAAATCCTAAAAAGAATTAAATAATATTAATAAATGATTTATTATTTCCAGAAACCTACTATTACAAGTCTAACTTTTGATATATTATTTTATTTAATATTTTATACAAAAAACACCTCCCTCCTCATGTATCAATAACTCCTTCCTCTTCATGCCAAACAACTCCTTTCAAGCTTCATGCATTGTCTAAACCCAGGAAAAGCAGCTTAACTAGACCCTCACCTCTTCCAGGAGCTTCTGGTCTAATAACAAAACCATGCTTAGGCCCTTTAAGAAGGTTCTCAAGAGGAGGATTCAAGAGGTAAGTTCTTTTCCTCTTTCTTTTAATTCCCATTCAATTTCAAGTCCTTTTTTTACTCTCTCCCAACCTATCATATTAAAAATGGAATGGTGATTCACGTATCATACATATACTGTAATTTTATGATACTAATGGGATATTATAGCATCTAACTCCATTCTCCTCTTCGTTTTATTTTATAAAAGATAACGTTGTTCATAAGGTGTTAAACTATCACCTTCATGAACGACATGTTTTCTTTTTCCATTTATACCTACAGATCAGGTCATGAAATAATTTTTATGGTTGAAACAGAATATTATATATTATTTATGCCCTGTTTTTTGTTCTGGAACTAAATTATGTACATAATACTATATGAGTAAACAAAATAAGGTCGTTGTGGTCGAAAAACCTTCCAAATTCACCCAAAATATTATCATTAAATTCATTTCTAATGATTCATCCACATGAAATACAATTTAATTCCTTATATGTTCATTTTAACTTATGAAATATCATTAATAACATGTAATATAGGTTCTGGATGTTTACCCATGTTCAACAGAACCATCAATTCATGAATACATGTGAAATTCTCAAGAAAACCATCAAAATGAACACTCCCGAACAATGTTTTTAAACACTATAACTCATCCAAAGGCCCATAAAAACATAATGAAACAAAAATTACCCTTATTAATGTATAAATTTTTATTTAATTTCTAATTAATCAATATAAAGACATTATATTGGACATTAATGTGATGAATGCATTCAGATACAAGGTAAGGGAATATTCTAGAAACCAACTTTCACCCTTCAGGTTCTACCTCTTTTACTCTATTTTGATATGGCTACACCTTATAATTCTATTTTTCATCATTTTATTTTCTTTTCTAGGATATACATTTTCATCACATTTATTTATTATAAACCAAATTTTTTCCAAAAGAATTCTTCTTTCCAGAACACTCCTTTTACATCACATTCAAAATTGACTGTTCTTATAACATATATGTTATTTCCTCAATCATTGGGGAACCCAATGTTTATGAATGAGTTCTTATGAGATGAAACCCATCACATTTCATCTGTTTTTCAGGTTCATTTATGTTATATTTTAATTGTGGAATTCATGATAATTGATAATGTTATGATGTGACGGGGGCACCCCAAATTATATAGAGCAATATGAATGTTTAAATGTGACGTGTGTGCCTGGAATTTTACATTGAACCAACACATTGGGTAAATTGATGGATATCATTAGTAAATGTGAAATGATGTGTGAACAAGAATCTATCTTTTTTCACAATGTTTTTTTGTAGTTACCCTCTAAGACATGATGTTTCATTTTTATGCATTTCCACAATTCAAGTCCCTTACTAATGCTTCCTCTCATGATTATTTTACTATGGAATGAATATTATCACCCCATTATATCTTTAATTTATCTATCTTCATATTGGGCTTCTTGATCATCCCTTTGGATGTATATCCTTGGGTGGATACATGTACAAAGGATAGGTCAAGTGCCAATAAAATCTAGAGAAGAAGAAATTAACAAAGAAGATTATGCTTGATGTTGTAATTGTTATGTATGGTCCTAGTTTTCCCAAGAGATTAAACCATTGATCCTCTAAGTGTTATACTATTATGTTTCTTATATTTAAAATGATTTTATAGTAATTTATTAAATGGTTGGGTTTATATAGTTGGTATCAGAGGAATGGTTTATTTAATTTGGGAATTATGATTAGTGAACCCTCGAGAAAACCTCTAGAATGATTTTAATTACCAATATGCACACAAAAATATTTACATAGGGATCACATATGTTATGATTTTTTTAAATGAATAATTTATTTATGAATTTTTGACGTATTTTTTTATCCCTTTTTATTTTATAAAATGTGGGATCCAGGAGAAACCATGCCAACAACTCATGTGTGGGCCAATACAATGATTGCCCGAACGACATCCCCAATAATTTGGGAGGTGGTGTTCAAAACATCGTGGAGATGTTTAAACAATTAGATTAGGTTATGAATAATAACCATAGTAATGGGGAATGTCCTCCTTCACCAATGATATAGCAACTTACTATCAAATTATTTATGCGGCAACCACCACCAGTGTTTAGTGGATCTTCTGATCCATTAGTTGCAGAATACTGGGTCAACTCCATGAAGAAAGATCTTTTATGTTATTCATTGTTCTGAAATGGTGAAGGTGACACTAGACCTCTGTCATCTAGATGGAGAGGCTAATCAATGGTGGTCTTTGATTAAGAACACCATGCCAAGGGAATAAATTGAAGAGATGGAATGTGAAGACATTAAGATCATGTTTATTACCATGTATTTCCCATGAAGTCTTCATATGAAGATGGAGAGAGAATTAATAGAGCTCCTGAAAAATTATGGAGAATCTATCACAACCTATGAAGATAATTTTACAAGGCTTTCATAGTATGCTTCGAGTTTTGTTATCAACAACGACTGTAAAATTGATAGACTATTTAGTGGATTAAAACCACACCTTTGAATTCCACTTTCAATTAAATACTTTGGGGGTTATGAAGAATTTGTTCGGTTTTCTCTCAATGTGGAAATGTAGTTTTTGAGAATAGCCCCATTTCTTTTGTGATAAGAAACGAAAGATGGAGTTTCAGGCCGGTGGATATAATGAAAAATGTGGGACGAAAAATCAACGACCCACATGCAAAAAATTTGGGATGTTGCAACATGGAAACTGTCTCAAAGGGATGGAGAAATTATTCAAGGGTGGGAAAGAAGGAAACCTTGCTCAAGAGATTCGGAAAGAAATAAAAAGGAATGAGAATGTGGCAGAAGAAAGGAGAGAACCATTCATGGTTCAATGCTACAATTGTAGGGAGCTAGGGCACTATGCCGGCCAGTGCACTAATCCTTGTGTTCTCGAGGGTAATCAGCGTCAGCATCCACCAAATCCTATGGAACAAGGGAAGGCTTATGCCATCACTACTACAAAAGTTGATCAAGATAATAAAGTTGTACAAGGTACACTTCTTATTTACACAAGAATAGAAAAAGTCTTATTTGATTTTGGTTCTACACATTCCTTTATATCTTGTATGTTTACTAGAATTATAGAATCGAAGCCCCAAAACCATGAAGTAGAGATATATATAAAAAGACCAAGTGGTTAAATCAATGCAACCCAAGTGTTTGACTGTTATCTTGTTGGTGTGGGTGGGAAGATTCTCCTAGTAAATCTCATAATACATCCCTTGGTATAATTTGACTCTATAATCGGAATGGATTGGATCTCATTATATAGAGCACATATCAACTATTGGGAAAAGGAAATATCGTTTCATTTTCTAGACCATCCCATGATCCTCTACAAATGCAATGATGATCATTAATCTCCTATGAAAGATCCTTCAATGTTGTGGGTGTTTATTCCCTAAGAATATGTGTACCTCTCCAACATAGATAAGTCAATGGAAACTTCCACCCTTGAGGAAGTGCCCATCATGAGGGAATATGGTGATGTATTACCTGAAGGGATACCCGGAATTCCCACAAATATTTAGTTAGATTTTTCAATAGAACACATACCTGGAGCTACTCCTATCTCGATGTGTCCCTATAGGATGACTCCTATCGAATTGGAAGAGTTAGAGAAGCATCCTCAAGAGAATATGGACACAGGTTTCATACGCCCTAGTGAAACAACATAAGGTGCACCAGTGCTCTTTATGAATAAGAATGACAGAACATTGCGGCTCTGTATTGATTATCAGAAACTCAACTAGATCACCATAATGAACAAGTATCCTCTTACCAAGAATGATGACCTGTTCAATCAGTTAAGAGAAGCTCAATAATTATCATAGGTGGATCTTCATTATGGATATAATCAGCCAAAGGTGAAGAAAGTGGATATTCAGAAGACTAACTTTCGTACATGGTACGAGCACTAATATTTTCTAGTGATGCCCTTCAGACTTACTAATTCCCCTACAATCTTCATGTATTTGATGGATATAGTCTTTATACATTACCTTGACAAATTAGTGGTAGTGTTTAAAGATGATATTCTCATCTAATCCAAGAGCAGTGAGGACTAAAATGAACATTTATGACTTGTGTGGGTGAAATTAATAAATAAGAAGTTATACACCTAGTTCGAAAAGTGAGACTTTTAGATAAAGTAAATAACATTCATGGGACATGTGGTCACATGTGAGGGGATTTATATGGATCCTTCAAAAATAATGGTTACTGTGGATTGGCATAGGCCCTCTAGTTTCACAGAAATCCGTAGTATTCTTGGATTAGCTGGGTACTACCAATGTTTTGTGATAATCTTCTCACGATTGGAAATCCCTCTAACTAAGTTAACAAAGAAAGGGGTAATGTATTTTTGGACGAAAGAATGTGAGGGAAAAATAAAGGAGCTAAATAAATGGTTGATCACTGCACCTGAACTCACACTACTGATAAGTGGAGAATGTTTTTTGATATACAATGATGCTTCAATGAAAGGCTTGGGTTGCGTACTCATGCAAAATGATATTGTGATAGCCTATGCCTCATGACAGTTGAAGATCCATGATCCGAACTACCTGATGCATGATCTAGAGTTTACAGTAATGATTTTTGCATTGAAAATATGATGGAACTACCTTTCTGGTGAGAAGTGTGACATAAACACTGACCACAAGAGCCTAAAGTATATATTCACACAAGAGGATCTTAACATGTGTCAAAGGAGATGGTTCGAGAAAATCAAGGATTACGATGGATCTATTCACTACCTTCGTAGAATGGCGAACAATGTAGCAGATGCTCTAAGTAGAAAAGAACCTGCTAATCTATCCATGTTACGGATTGAGAAAGACCCTAGCTTTATGGATATGCAATGCATGGATTCAAAAATCATAAGGACTGGGGATAAATCCTACCTTTCCCTAATGATCGTGCAACCATATATTCAAAGGAAAATTAATGAAGCACAAAGGGATGATGTGGAGATACAAAAGAGGTTGAATGCGGTAATGGAAGGGAAGCAACTGGAGTTCCATATCAATGATGATGGTGTGATGTCATTCGGAACACGGATTTGTGTGCCTTCATCACCCACGATATAGAAGGAGCTATTGGATAATTCACATAGCTCCACATTCTCTATCCATCCTGGTAGCACCAAGATGTACCATGATCACTGAGAACACTTCTGGTTGGATAAAATGAAGATGGATATTGCAGAATATATATCAATGTGCTTGGTGTGTTATAAAGTTAATGCAGAGTGAAAAATGTCCAATGGGATGATGCATCCATTGCCTATACCCATGTGGAAAAGGAAAACTGTTGCTATGGAATTTTTCACGAGTCTCCTAAAGACATCAACTGAAAATAAAGTGATATGGGTTGTGGTTGATTAACTCACAAAGACATCCCCTTTTATCGCTATTCGGGAAGATCTCTTCCTTGAACAACTTGGAAGGATATATGTGAATGAAGTGTTGAGACTGCACGATGTTCCACTCTCAATTGTCTCTGACCGTGATCTAGGTTACACATCTAAATTCTTGAGTATCCTTCAACATGCTTTGAGTACTGAATTAAATTTCATCATGTCATATCACTCCCAAACAAATGGAAATCATAAAGGACTATTCATATGCTTGAAGATATGATAAGATCCTACTCACTATAATTCAATGGTGTATTGGATAAGAAACTCCCATTGGTTGAGTTTTCATATAACAATAGCTTCCACTCAAGTATTCAGATGGCTCCATATGATGCTCTGTATGGAAAGTGATGTTGAACTAACACCTGTTGGGATGATGTTGGATAAAGAAAGTTACATGGACCAAATCTTGTGGAAGAGATGGAAGAGGAGATTCAAGTCATCCAAAAACACATCGAAGCTTCTCAAATTCATCAAATGAGCTATGATGACAAACGTCGAGGGGATTTTGTGTTCGACGTTAGATATAAAGTCTTCCTTTGAATATCTTCGTGGAAGAGAGTCATGCGGTTTGAAATGAAAGGGATGCTAATCCCAAGTTATATTTTCCCCTTTGAAATCATTGTCAGTATAGGAGTCGTGGCCCGTCGGCTTGAACTTCCACCCAATATGGCTCAAGTTCATGATTTGTTTCATGTGTCACTCCTATGGAAGTACATACTTGATCCCTCATGTGTACTATACTCAAAGGTGGTACAGCTAGAAGTTGTTCTTTCTTATGAGGAGCAGCTAGTTGAGATTCTAGACTGGAGAGATATGGTTATATATAACAAGACAACCCACCTTTTCAAAGTGTTTTCGAGGAACCATAAATTTGAAGATTATAGTTGGGAACCAGAGGAGGTGATGTAGGAGAAGTACCCCCACCTGTTTGTGTAAAGTAAAATTTCACTCGTGAAATTTCATTAGGGGGGGAAATATAAAGACCAAAAGTATTTCAATGGAAATTCCCTTCTGAAATATATTTCATAAAATTACATGAAAACAAAACATAAGTGATAAGTGAACCTTTAAACATATGTTTGTCACTTTTTTGTTTGGAATTTTGAAAATTCGACATACACGGTTGTGTTCAAGATGATTTTTGGCGTACAATTAAAAAACAAAATTTTTAGTGAATAGTAACCAACCCCACTAAATAGTAACCATCCCTTATGAATATTAGTAAAACACTTATGAATATTAAATCATACAAATAAGTGTAGCCTTACCCACGAATAATTAAATAAAATTTAGGAATCTTAGAAAGTGACAATTTGACCATAGTAAACGTTTTGGAATATTTGTAAGTTATAAATAATTAATTATAATTAATTCATTAATATAAAATAAAATTAATTTTCATAAAATTTGTTCATAAATAAAAAAATATATGTCTTTTTGTATTTAGATAAATTTATAAGACTATACATAATTTTTCAAAGCATTATAAAATATGTTTTAATTTTAAAAACTGTATATTTCAATTAAATAATGATTTTTATTAAATATTATATTAATCAGATTTAGAAATTTTTTTTCTGAGAAATGGACTTAATTTTTTAATTCTACACATCGAAAAATGATTAGGGTGATATTTTGGGATTTTTCTGAAATGCATCAATTTTCAGGTGAAAAGTAAAAAACTGTTTTTTCACATAATCTGTGTATCCTAAATTGCCTCATTAATGATGTAATGATGAGATAAACATTCTAGAAAATTAGGTTCTGAAAAATTATATTAAATTTAATAAATGTTTCTTTCAAATACAAAAAACTCAGTTTTCAAACCTAAAAAGAACTTTCTGAAGCCTAAAGTCAAAATGTGATTTCTTAATGTGCCTTTTTCTCGTTCTTCAACTTTCCTTTTAATAAATTAAAAAATTAGAATTGTAATGATGATTTAAAGCCTAAAACTAATTATATTATATTAATATGTGATTTTTTATGTCATAAAAACAACTATTACAAGGATAAGTTTTGATATATTATTTTATTTAATATTTTATACTAAAAACACCTCCCTCCTCATGTATAAATAACCCCTCCCACTCCCCTTGCCAAACCACTCCACTAAATCTTCAAGAAATATTTAAAATCTACCCATATATCTTCACTAGCCCCTCCCAAACGTCCAATATATTCTTTTCTTAGAAAAATTCCTTGCTTTGTCCCCTTAATGAGGATATCAAGAGGAGGAATCAATATGTAATTTCTCTTCCTCTTTCATTTATTTCTCGTTCAATTTCATGTCATTTCCTTATTCTATCACATCATATCTTATTCCAAATGCTTTGGTGACTGAGGTATCATACATATAACGGATTGTTGTGATACTAATGGAATACTATACCATCCATCCCGCTTATCCTCGTGCTTTTATTTTATAAAAGAAAATGTTGTTCGTAAGGTTTTAATCTATCACCTTCAAGAACGACAAGTTTTCTTTTTCCATTTCTACCTACAGATCTGTTCTTGAAAACATTTTTAAGGTTGAACCATAAAATTATATAAGTATTATGACCTATATTATGTTCTAGATATATCATATATACATAATACTAGATGAGTAAACAAAACAAATTCGTTGTGGTCGAAAAACAGCCCAAATTAACCCAAATGATTATCAATAAATTCCTATCTAAGGATTAATAAAAATGTTATACAATGTAATTCATTATAAGATCATTTTTCTTCTGGAATATCATTAATAACATATAATATATTTTCTGTATGTTTAACCATTTTCTACATGAATATAAATTCATGTATACATGTGAAACACCCAACAAAACCATAAAAACATACATTCCCGAACAATGTATTTAAAACCTATAATTCATCAAAATGCCCATAAAATAACATAATTAAACCCAAATGGCTACTAATAATGTATAAAAGGTTTTGTAATTTATAATTAATTAATATAATATCATTATATAGGACATTAATGTGAATGAAGTGTTCTGATACAAGGTTAGGGGAAATTCTCAAACCCAACATTCATCTTTCGGGTTCTCCCTCCTTCAAACTATTTTGATATGGTTACTCCTTAAAAAAATGTTGTTCATAATTTTAATTCCTTTTCTGGGATATACGTGTTCATCACTGGTATTAATGAAAAACGAAATGTTTTCCAAAAGAACCCTTCTTTCAAGAACACACCTTTTACTTCTCATTCAAAGTTGACGGTTATTGTAACTAATATGTTATTCCCTCTTTCTTTTGGGAACCCAATGTTTATGAATGTGTTATAATGATATTAAAACTATTCCTTTTCATTGGTTAGTTATGTTAATTTATGTTATATGTTAATTTTGGCAGGCATAATAAATGATAATGTTATGATGTGACAGGTGTGCCCAAAATTATATAGCGCAATATGAATGTTTAAATGTGACGGGTGCGACCGGAATTATACAGTGCTCCAATGGATATGTTAATGTGATGAATAACATGATTAAATGTTTAATGATTTGTGAACCACATTCTAGCATTTTTCACAAGCATATGTGGAAGTTAACCACTAAGACATGATGTTTCATTTTTATGCATTGCCACCTTTAAAGTCCCTTATTAATGCTTCCACTCATGATTCTTTGCCTATGTTATGAATATGCTCACCCCATAATATATTGTTCTTATCTATCATTTTAATAGTCATGTAGATCAACCCTTTTGATGTATATACCCAGTGGCTACATGTACTAAGGAGAGGTCAAGTGCCAATAAGAAGCTTGATAAGAATAAATTAACAAAAACATTTATGCTCGATGTTGTAATTGTTATATATGGTCCTAGTTTTCCAATACACTAAACTGTTGGATCCCTTATGTATAATACTAATATGTTTTTATCATTAAAATGATGTAATATTAATGTATGAAAAGGTTGGTACACTATAATTATCACATTCTTGTGAAAAATCAAACTGTTTCACCATCTTTTTCATGCCCGAAGGTGGTGATACCATTCATGAAAATCTTGAATTGGGTCATTGATAATATTTAAATAATAATAGAAATATATATATGATAAATGATATTAGGATTAAATCATTATGGAACATCCTGGATCTTATCTGGAACTATAGACACAACATCATCCGATATGATGTGAAATAATAATTATGCATCATCCATCAAAAACTAGTAAATAGATAGCATGGGGTATAGATTATTATATATCATTATACACAAGAAAGTGTAAATATTTTTGGAATAATCTTCATGAGTCATAATGTATTGAAATATTTCATCCACAGACACTAATAGAAACCGATCTTGGTATGGATAGAATATTTTGTTCAGTAAGGCCATAACCACTATCACTATTTATGTTAACCCAAACAGAATTAAAATGAACTCAAATAGGACATACCTAATTCTAAAATCACTATAAATATATCAGAATTACACACTCACAACTGATGGTACCCAGAACTCAATTCTATCATCCAGAATAAACAATCTCCTCTCAATAGGTCAAACACATCCTCGATATGCAGATGATAATACATGTTCTTCACTGTCATCTTGTTCTAATTCCAATAGTCGATACACAATTATAGAATCCTATCATCCTTCATAGAAAATTTCACTGGTAAACTCCACGGTGACATAATCATGTGGATATATTACTTTTCTTCAAAATCTTTTAAAGGAGTCTTCAAATCATAAATCTCATTGAGTTTCATTATGTATGGTGGAATTAAAATGTGATCTGTACAAGGTGCAATGTCAACAATGAATTCCACATCTCTCTCAGGTGGAAGATATGATAATATATTAGGGAAAATATCCTAAAAATAATATTCTATGGGAGTAATGGCATCATTCATTATACATCCATAATTAGTAAATAGTCTTGAAACGTGGAAGGTATGATTAACTAGTTTCAGGTGAACTAGCTAGGCACAACCCAACATTATGTCCCTATCCCCATGGTGAATATAATATTCACCCTTAGGGGATTTAAATAATAGTATCCAATTTTTACAATCATTATGGGCTCAATGTTATAATAACATGACCAAAATCAAGTCAAAAAATGAAATTTCAAGGATGTAATGTCACATAGAAATCGATACTCTCAATCCGTGAGAAAATAACTGTTACATATGAAACGTTTTATCAATTATACTCCCATAGTTGTTTAAATAGTCAACACCCAACACATGAACTATACTTCCAGGCTCAAACCATTCAACAGTTGTGAAAAAAGATAATAATCAATGGCGTCAATATCAAATATGGCACTATCTAGTATATAATATAAAAAAATATTACCTCTCACTGTCGATGGTCTTGCCTCGCTCAATAAAGAGCAGGATGACATGAATGAAACTATCATACCCATATTCCTTTCCGGAAACCATACACCCCTATGCTACACCACTCTACTAATAAATGATAGCATTCTCAAAATCACAATGTTCACTCCAACTAAAACCTCTTCCATTATAACAAAAACTACCAGACTGATACAATATACCAGATCCACATCCCACTTCATAGTTCTATATATCTACTATATAGAGGACCATATATCATGGGGTTCATACATACTATTTGCATATATACCATCCAACAAACATGATTGAAATTCTATAGTTGGTTGTGGTAAGCTTATAGGATAATGTCCCTTCCTACTACATTGGTCACTTTCAATCTCAGTAAAGTCATGTGTGATTGACCCTTCCTGTGGATAAAATTACTACTATTCCTTTAACTAGAAAAAAATTTGTGAAAATTATTAAACTCATTAGTCCTACATCTTGATCATCATGTAGAAATCGTATATCCTTTTCCAAAATTGTCTGTCAGGTTCTACTCAGCTATCAGAGTCTGATCTGCCACCTCATCAAACATATTTAACCAAATTATTTTAACCTTAACCATTATATAACATTTAATTTCGACATAGTAATATCAATCCATATCTATGTCAACACCAATCTACACTAGAGTAAGGTGATATAGGTCTGAAAAGATTCGAACATAGTAAATTGTAGACATACGCCACTGACACACCAATATGAACTCAGTATCTCTCTATTGCCTCAGCATCTCTTAATGTAATTGTTATTTGAAAATATCTAATAAGTCGTTCAATAAAATTTCATTAGTTTATATAGTATTATAATAAAAATCTCATGATTACTTTTTTTATCCCCGTAACATATTAATACCCAACTTGTCCCTTCTTTTCAGTTGGAATCTAATATTTTTTATTATATTATGTTTGGATTTAATGTATTAATAATGTTCGTTAGGCGTACCCTCTAAAAAAATGGTAGATGATTATAAAAAAACACAATTGAGTTAATATATACTCCTCACAACACACCTTGGGTTTCATTCCATAATTATCATAAAGCAGGAGATGTTCTAAAAGAACTGCCACCCTACTTTCCCACCAATCATTATCGGTGACTCGGGTTTAAATTTTGGTAGACCATCCTCAACCATTTCCTATTTAATCCTCTCTACAAGAATCCTTATATTGTTATATCTATTAAATACCCAAAACACAACTCATGAAACATAAAAAACATTAACCATTTTCACATGATGGTTTGGAAAATAGGTCATAATAATTCATTTTCCCTCTTTCTTCCACCCAGTTAGAGTAATGGTACTATCACTACACTTAACAATACTAAATATAGGTCTTAGTCAACAAGATAAACACAATATCATTGTTTGAGATTTTAATTATTCTACCAATTATTCTCAGGATGCATCTTTTTGAAAAATTTTAAATTTCACAATAGGTACTATTTTATATTCAATTTGAGATGTAAAAAAACTAATTAATTTTAAATCACATACCCCAAACCCATTTTAACATGTGTTCCTAAAATGGTTCATGTAATAATATATCCAAAATCGTAGAATGATGCATGCAATAATAAATCGTAACTTCTTATAATGATAAATGAAACTAAACTCTCTTTCAATACATTACCTCTAGTGTAATATTATAAAATCTCAAAACAAATAATAACAACACAAAATAAGAAAGTCATACAAGGTGATATAATATTAATTTTTTTAAAAATATATATAACAACATTACCACCCAGGTACTGTTTTATTTTCCCCATTTATGGGTTGGATACAATGAGGCATGATCGCATTACCAAGTCCATATACTCATAGTCTCCTTTATACATTTACCAAGTAGTAATACAATAGAAAATAAAAGAAAACTATTCTCTGATACCTCTTTGCAAAATCTTGGAATGGGTTACACATGCTGGTGTTATGATCCAGGTCACAAATTGTCCACATAAACACCTCCTTGTATGCTATTGTCTGCCAACTAGCTGCGAGGGTCTAACATCAATCGGGGGGAGAATATACACTCCATTAATAAGAGTATTAAACCCATAGAAATTATAAAAATAACCAAATGATATGACACAATAAGAATAGTTAAAATATATCATGTTAACATAAGTAATAAATATAATATCAAAATAAAAATAAACATACTATTCTAAAGTATGTAACATGTTTGTTAATGAAATGGAAAATTAATGAAATAAACAACACCCAAAAGGGTCCCAAATCACATATAGTTCCCTCATTCATGATCCATCAAATTTAATCAATCTAAAAAAATTTCATTTAACCTAAATATACCCTACAAATATGTAGTCTATTAAAGTAGCAACAATGTAGGACATGTAGGGTGTGGGTATAACTCAGTAGGCCACCAACAACAGCGTCTAAAACAATATCCACTTCCTAATAATGTATAACAATGTATAATTATGTAATTATAATTCAAAATTTAATAGTTACATCATTAACAATTAATATTTATTTAACCCCATAAACCTCTCTATTCTCCTAAACTCCCAACCATTATTCTTTATTTTCCCCATGTAAGAGCCAAAACTGTACTTGAAGGATATAATATCGTAAAAATATATTGTAACTTTTTATTATCTCAATGAAATCAACAATTCTATAGTTACAAATAATTGTGATAATTAAAACATGAACTCCATTATTATCATTCATTTTTCTCAATTCACTCATGAATTATATTGTTTCCATTCATTCTTCTCTATTAACACAAGAATGTTATTGTTACAAATTATAATGATCAATTTAAAAATAAATCCAATTATTTCTATTTTTTCCCCAATTACATATAAATTCCTTTAATACAATTCGTCGATTAAAATTCATTGTTTTATCAAATTAACTAATTAAATATTTTCTCACTATAAATACTATTTCTATAGTTTCATTATCACATCATCACCCATAAATAAATTCTTAATTAATTAGGCACATCAATCCCTCTAATTATTTTTCATATTTATAAAATAAAATTCATAAACTAATTATTCCTTAATTAATTCATCCAGTAAATATATAATTCACAATCTCATTATCCAAAAATTAATTCATCTATTAATTATTGAATTCATAATTCAAAAATCCAATAATTTAATCAAAAATTAATTAACACCAAACCCCAATTCAATATCCTGATAATTGACTAAACAATTAATTATCCACTTAAAAACTCTTTCATATCTCAAAATTAACTCCAAAATTAAATTTCTGAATTCTACATTCACAATATCTAATAATTAGCAAAACAATAGTTTTGTTAATAAATAATACTCATTATATCACAATTAACTCAAAAATCCATAATCCAGAACAATATTCTCAATATCTAAATAATAATTCAAAAATTTATTATCTTACATAAATTTTATATATTTCTCATTTTTAATTATACAATTAATTTTATTAATAAAAATAACTAAATTCAATCATAATTAATTAATTTTTCTTTTCCAAAATCTAATATTTCTATATCCATAATTACATATTATCCCAATTTATTAATTAACCAAATTAAATAATTCAGTAATGATATAAATTTATAAAATTATAATAAAAATTCTGCAATTAAATACACATAATTTCATTAAAGGATTTTTATTTAAAATTATATACCACTTACCTAAATTCATTAGAGAGCATTCACCCAACAGAAATCACTACCTTAAACGGAATGAAAATGTAGAGAGATATCCATATATAAATCCTAAATAAATTATTATAATAGGATCCCTTATTTCTTGATCTAGATCCAATAATAAATATATAAGAAACCAAAAATACGGAAGAACAAACTTCACCAGTTGGATGAAAATAATGAAAAGAAAAAGGAACCCACATGGGATGTGATCCTATTATTGGGAGGGGTGCTTATATTTGATCTAGGAATTAGATAATGATAAAGAGGGGTCATAATGGATTGTAAACTGTATTAAGGGATCAAAAATCGAGATATAAATTTTATCGTCGATTAGGGGTCTATTTGGGTATAAAATGGGAGCTCATTATATTTTAATATAAATTTTCTGTGAATTAAAACCCCACCCACTATTTGATCTGCTGATTCACATAGTTTCTCTTTAGCATGAATAAGAACCACGTACCTTTTATAGATGGTGTTCATGATACCACCATTTAGGGAACATAGTTTTTCAAACCATGTGACCGCCATACAAAACCTCCTTGTCTAGGGTTTAATGGTATTCCTAGATAGGGGGTATAGGTATGGAATACCGTTCAACAACCGTGCACCACTCCCTTTCATCCATTTTATAAAATTTTCACCTTGAAACACCATAATGTAAAAAAATAAAAAACACACAGAAAAAGGTAAAATTGTAACTATAAACAAGATTGATACTTCTCTAAAAGAATCCTAGGATTTATAGGAATCACCATATCTTATTCACTCATATTGTTCAAAAATACCTATTTTTTTCATATAACATGTTTATCTTTGGCCTCCAAAAAATCAACCACTTTAATTTTTTTTCAATTTAATGAACATATAAAATAATATTATTTAAAAAAATATCATCATTAGTTTTATAATGAAATCATAGATAATTTAACTCATATTAATTTTTTTACTTTGAAACATTATTCTTCATGTTTAGAAATAATCCATCCAATCAAAAGAAATTCATTAATGTTCATTTATAATAAAAAACATTTATTTTTATTATAAACATTATCCCATATTTTCATATTTCTTACTTTAATCTAATTTAACATTGGAATTATTTTCTCTATATTAAAAATAGAACTCAACACCAATATTTAATAGATTTTCCTCATTTAATTTTTTAAAACTAGACTCATTCTCCAAAATAAATAAATATTATCATTTATATTTTTTCCCATAAAATTTTTTGATATATTTTTTTTCCATAATATTTGATTAATAACCCACATTTTTTTGCAACACCACACAATCCAACATTCCAATTCAACATTTATTTATTGTCAAAATAATATTTGTTTCCATTGGTTAAAAATTAATATAATGTAGAAATTTTCTAGCACACCATCACTTATAGGGATTTATTCACATAGAATTATGAAATTCCCATTATTGACGTATAATTATTTTAAGAACATGTTTTTAAAAAATTTCTATGACAATATTTTCTCAATCGGAATTGTTCAATCCTTGTTATATAATATCGTTTTACATCTCTAAAAAATTTATTTTAGTAAGGATTTGTCATAAAATATAAAATATTCCCCATATTTTGTTATATTTGATAATCATTTATATGTTACTAGTGTTTTTTTCGAATTTCCAATTTAAAATTTTAAGAACATATATCTAATAATATTATCCTCCAACCTGTGAGGTGATGTAATGAAATTTTAGACCATAGATTTGTGAGTGATAATTTTTAACCATTCCATCTTACAATAATTATTATCTAATAATTATTTCTACCTATTTTCAATAATGTAAATTTTTTATATTAATCGATAAATATCAATATATTCCAATTTCTTATTCCCAAATAAATTTTTGACTTTAGTCATTAATGAATTTGAATTCTTATTACATTTTAAAAAATATCACATGAATTTTAGTTGTCTTGTTTTTTCCTTTAGAATCCCATTACATCATGAAGTTTCAATAAGTGATATAAGAAATTTTTTCTTATTTTCTAATCTATTTATGCATGAATTTTTTTATCATCATTTATTATAAAAACATACATTCCATTTTGTAGTAAATAGTTAATGGATTCCCTTTATTGAAATCCATTTACTCAAAATTATACCATAATTTACCTTAAAAATACATATATTCATTGTAATTTTTATAGTTTGTCTTAGGTCACATAATTAATTTATTCTTAAGTTATTTTAAAAAATAATTTAATCATAAAAACATCCAAAATTTAATATATATTTTCCCCAAATATTTTATTTCCCAAATCCAATAATATTTAATTGGAATAATTTCAAAAACCAAAAAATCTATTCTTGTATTAATTTAATCATTTTAATAAATTATAAATTTTTCCATATGAGATATAAACCAACTATAGAGAATACATGTTTCTCAATTAATTATCATTAAACAATTATATTTCGTTAAATAATTCCCAAATCCACTATTTTTATTAAAAAATGATTCTTCATATTTGACAATTGTTGATATGAATATCCCTCACCAAGGGATTCCACATCCTCCAAACCTTAAAAGGATAAAAATATTCTAAAATATTTTATATTGATATGTGACTGAGAGAGTAACTATGTAGAAAAACGTCCAGAATTCTTGTTCAATATTCCTTGATAATTATGATGAGAAATATATGTACATATTTCTATAATCATTAAATGAAAACAGTTATCCATCAAAATATTACAGAGGTTATTGAAATATTTTAAACCATATAAATTTTTCTTAATCTTAACATTGAACCAATTTGTTTAATTTTTAATTAGTGAATTTATTCTTATGTACATGTTAAGTGGTGAATCTTGGATAATTTAAAAGGATTAATTTGATGGAATTTGATTCCATGACTGATAAATTTTTCACATAAAAATGTCTCAATTGTTAACATTTTCATAAATATCAGGGATATGTTCCAAGGATGAAGAAATTTATGCAATAAATTTATGAAATATTAATTCGTTACAAATATTCATTTTTATGATGAATATTTGAATGAATTGATAATCGTATGGCTTGAAGCTTTGACATATATGATTGAATTTACACATAATTAATTATATGTAGTAACAAAAAAATAATTCCAAGCATCTAGATAGATTAAGGGGGAGTTTTTCCACTATTTCTATTGGAAGATAAATTCACAAAAATCCATGGTATTTTTAGATATAGGATAAATTGTAGTGCATTAATAAATGTTCATGTTCTTAGTATGGTAGTGACATTATGCTACCCGATGTCACATCAGAGAAACTGATATATTTATGTTCCAGTTGGTACTATGAGGGGACCCATACAAGCTTCTAGATTGATGGAGGAATAATTTTACAAATTATGATGATAACAAATTATAAGGAGTTTAATTTGGTACTCATACATTGTGGGAACTGTTCATGAATTTAAAAAAACACACATATAACACATCAAGTCTAATCAAGTCGATCTAGGAAGTATAATTTAATATCAACAATCTTTATCATCCTCCCATAGTAAATGATTCTATATATGGATTGTTTTCATTTGGTGACCACATACAGACATGAATTCGATGTGATATCAACACAAGAATAAAGAGAGTTTGAAAATATGCTATGTATGGATTTCAACAAAGTCTAAAAGTTCAATGTGATGTTTTGTTATAGAGGATGTTCTCCATGAAGATGTAGAGTATATAGTGAACTATTGTTTTTTGTAAGATTAGTATATGATAATTCATTTGGATTCCAAACCCAAAAATATGTGAATAATCATAGCTTATAAAATTCTATGTTAGAATATAAATATCTCTAGTGCATCAAAAATATTTTATGTATGATATTCTATATGTTAAAGATGATTTGTATAGATAATATCCTTAAAAGAAAAATTCAATATAGAGGAATGAAACATAATTTAATAATATAATTTATGAATAAAAATACCAAGAAGAATAATTTTCCATCCAAATTGTGATATTTTTTTACAGGTTAATTCTAGTTAACTAATAATTCTACATGAATTTTGATGACAATAAATGAATATATTCTTCCATTTAAGAGCTTATAATGATTTATGAATTTTTATAATTCAACAATGAAAAAATTTCTAGATAATGACAATGATATATGTTAATTATTCTTTGAGGAATAGATTCTTAACATTTCATTAAGAGTATATTCATTGTAGAAAATATTATTATTTTATTTTTTTCTTAACATTCCATTGGGAAATTATTTTCAACAATGCTATGAGAAACATATAATATATGGAGACCACATCAATTGCAAGGAGAGGCGATGTGAGAAATATTTAGAAATATTTCATGGAATATCAAGTTTGAATATAATTTTAATGACTTATTTTATGCCTATAAATACTTTTTTCAATCCAAAATTAGATGTTACCAAAATTGGTCAGAGTATCTATATTTCTGTGAGAAATCATTCGTCACTAATATGTCATGTTCAACATTTTATATGGAAATTATTTAGAGAACACATATTCATTATCAAATAATTATACAATATGTATTTGAATAATTCTTATATATTTATGTTCATATCCACTTTCAATGTAGTATACAATTTTCACATATTGAATAAAAAATATACAATCACTATTTAGTGATTATTATATGTGTATGATGAAAAACCACATAATATATGAGTATTATTTATTTTAATAGAGATAATATTCCCAATTTTGAGTTATATAATGGTCAATAATTATCTTCAGGATATGAAAATATGCTATTATATTTTGGTTTTAAGGATGTAATGAATAGTATTCATCATCAGTTCCTTATGATGAATAAAATCTAACGTGATCTTTCAGTATTTGATTCTAATCATTTTTATAGTTGATGTGTGAAACTATTATTATAATTTGACTAATGAAAGAATAATGTGACCCTATGATAGTGGATAATATAATTTTGTAACATACTATTATTATAGTTAATATAAGAAGAATTTTCCATTTAAACAATAAAAACCAAGAGTATAACAAAATTGTTATCATTTTAAAAAAAATATTATAATGAAGTTTTCATTTATTCAATTAATGAGATGTTTTGTCCTAATTAGAGTGAAATATATACAAATAAACTAATAGAGTTTAATTTCAAAGAATGAAATATTGTAAAAATCACCATTGATTCAACCCCCCATCTCAGGGGTGCAACAGAAAACTAAAAAAATAAATTGGAATCGGAATATGGTTCACTCTATCAAGATACATTATATTATAAAGGTGGATAATGATAAATCTATAAATTTTATAGGTTTTCATATATTTTATAAAATGAATTATCACATTTATAATCATTGGAATTTCCTTGTAATCAACCAATTTTCCTTGAATTTAATGTTGGATTAATGAAGGATTCTTACATATTGATGGAAATTTCCTTATTTATTATATTCATAAAAAACTATGTAATATAATTTAATTGATATTAATACCATTTTTATATTTTAAATGTTTGTTACAAAAATATTTTGTGACAAAAAATATCATGTAAATTTTGAGTACATTGGAAATCAACTATAAAGGTAATGTAAATGTCAAGGAGGCCTAAAATGAATTTTAAAGTAGTATAATTAACAATATCATGATGTATACAAAAATAAACTATTAATGAATAAATCAAATGAGTAATAAAAAATTTCAATAATATTCAATGTTTTGGATTAAGGTTGATTGGATCCACTATTTTCAAAAATGAATTATGAGAACTTTTCTAGAAATGTTTGATCCAAAAGGTTCATCTTTAGAAGATATAGATGATCAAAGAAACTAATTTGATCAAAAAGATAAAAATCTCAACAAATTTAAATGAATAATATTGTTTATAAAATAATAGTAACATGTATCCACATAATTTATCTTACTAGATTATTTATAAACTTATATGTATCATGTGTAAAAGTGTTTTAGATTTATAATAATGATGATGGTGTAGGTGAACAAACAGATATAGGTCACAAATTAATGAATGAATTAGATGATTTTTATTAAGAAAAAACAAATCCCAATAAGGATAATATGATTTTATTGAATGAAAAATAAAATATATATGAGGTAAAAAACAATGTAAAAAAAATGGGTTCTATACATTCACGAAATCAAAATGCTCAAATTTAATGTGGGTGAAATATATATTTTTTTAAAATATATTGAAGAAAAAATTACTCTAAATAAATAATAATTGTATAAGAGTTATTCAAAATATCATGAATCATAGAATAACATGAAAAATATTAGTGAATATTACAAAAAGGATGTTGATGTTATGGAAGAATCATCATAAGATTTTGAAAATAATTATTGAAGAAATAATTTAAATTAGATCTCTATGAATTTCAAAATAAATATATTATCACAATCATATTACATTGTAAAATATGTTTTAGACATGTATGTAACATGTATAATAGTGATATGTCCCATTATAATTAAATGGAAGAATCAATTTTTCTGAGTCGTTTCTATGTCTTGGTTATATAGGAGTACCACCTTTAGCATTCAGATGGGTGCAGAAAAGGCGTCTGCCAAGCTCACTCGTTGGAATGTATCTGAGTATCTTTGGGTTGGTGAACAATCATTAACATGTCCAAGACCAGGTATTTATGATAAATTGAATGAATTTTATGAGTAATATGTTTTTATTGTTCTATCTATTATGATGGGGGTAATGGTGTGTATTGTATTTGAATAAATTATATGGTGAGTTTATTTAGATAGTATTGTCCCATTCAATGGGTGTTATTATTTTTAGGTAGAAATCATTGTTTCTTGAAATTCTTATCATTTAAAATAATTTTGTTTTATTTTATTAGTAGGTTTGATGATTTTTTAGCATTTAGATGACTGATTGGTTATTTTTTTATTCTTAATAGATAAGTCCTCTATGATACGCTAATCCATATATGAGAGGGGAAGCTATGAGGTAGGTTCCATAAGAAGATACTCCACTAGAACATTCTATGGTTGAGCTAGTTATTGATATCATTCAAAAATTGGATTCATTAAACCTCATGAACCCAAGATGTGTTTTGGATCATGAATTGAATTTTACTATGAATAAGCCACCTATATTACTTGGTAATAATGTAATTGAAGAATTAAAGGATTGTTTTAAAAATATTGACTGAATCATCAATATTTTTAAGACTCTAGAAGTTTCTCATGCTATTTATTTCAGTTTTATTCTCAAGGGAATATGAAAAATATGTGGGGGCTCTATAATTAAATATAACATTCATGAGGTTCTTTCATGGGGTTCCATCGCAAATATTTTATACTATTATTTTACCTAGAGACATTATAATGGAAAAATACATGTTTGTGTCAAAACATGGAGAAAGGGGTGAATGATGTTCAATAATACTACACCCATTTTTCTATGTTAGGGAATTTTGGAACCAGAATTTTTCACTAATTATTTCCTTATAGCATGGTGTTTGAGATGGTTCTAGGGGAAGTTATTTTATTTTTATTCCATTATGTGGGTTCATTCAAATTTTTTTTTACATAGTGGAATAAGTATCTATAGATACAGATGAAGAAGCTTTAAGGAATGGCTTTGGATGAGCATTATATGGTAAAAATGTTAGTAATGGTGGTTCTTCTGGATAGATAAGGAATCTTAAGAGTGGATAATTTTCTACAGGATCAGTTTTTGCTGATTCTTTAGGGAAACTGAAGGTTATATTATTCTAATGTAGTAGGTTTTTTCATTTTAGGCCCCATTGTATCATGGTGTATATTACTGGTATTCATAGTTTTTGAATGGCCAAATGAATTATTTAAAGAATTACCAACCACTATTATCAATATGATGTTTTTTTATTCTATATTGTTATCCTTGATTGATAAAACTTCCACTCATTCATCTATATCATAAATTTTGGATGATATGTTGGGTTTGTGTTGGGATATTATATTTTCCTTGTTATATTATTCCAAAAATATTGGATTGATATTCGAACATGGGTTCACTTTCCTTGTGCATCGGGTGGTCATAGTAAAATTTTTGGGCTTTTAGAAATTCTTAGTTCTTGATCATGAAAACCTCAACTTGATTAATGGAATTGGTTGGATGATCAATTTGGATTAATAGATAGACTGTTATCATCATTTTTTATGGTAATTATCTACTGCTCGAGTCATTCATGTTTTCTAGTGTTCATGGAACTCCATATTGGGGAGTAAGGGGAATGTTCTCCTTTTGAAGGTATAATATTGTGATAGTGGTCATAATGTTTCCTTAGAGAAGTTATCCCTTTTCTGGGGTTCATCAACCTAAAGTATTTTGTGGGTACCTTTATTTCATTCTAAATTATTTTCTACATTACATTAATTGATATTTGTTGAGTTTACTATTGAACTCCTCCTGGGAACGAAGACTATTTCTATTCCATCCTATAGAATAGAACATGCTGAGTAAATGTAAGATAATATTAAACTTGGGGGGATAATGGAAAAAACATTTATCCATACTATCATTTCCCCATGGTATTATATTTTAGTCTCTTCTAAGAAGTAATAATGATATATCCAACATTTCTCTACTATCAGAAGTTGTATCTTGTGACTGTTATGAACCATTAATATTCACCCAAAATTGATGAACTAATTTCCCCTAATAGAGGGACATGTAAGGAATCTATTAATGGCATGTCGTTAGGGTACCATCGGGTTACATTCATATAGGATGACATACGAAAGACTATGTTTCATAGTCACTATAAGAATTTATAGTTTTTTGTCTTGCCATGCAGACTCATTGATGCTCATGAAGTATATATGACATTGATGAAAAACATATATCTTAAATTCATGGAATATTTTTCTATTGGTTAAGTAGATATTTTCATGTTTTAGTCCAAGTAACATTTGGAAGATGTATATCATTTGGATTTCCTTCATCAAACCTTTAATGTTCATCATCACTATGGGGAACATTTGAACTGATTGTTTTAGATTTGAAAGTGGTTGTTTGTTGGGAATTTTTTATCTGAGATGTTCTTCCTAATGGATATTGGAAATGTACTTTATGTTATTTCATATGAGTATATGATAATTTTTTTTACATATGAATCAAATCGTTGTTAGCTGGTTATTGTAGAATTTTAGTTCAAGACTTATTTAATATTGTATCTCATATGAAATATTTTTCACATTAGTGTATGAACATTGTGTGGGATTAAAAAATTAATAGATATTTTGAAGATGTAAAATCTAGGATGACTTCATAACAATTGTTTATTCTCAATTAACTAGCTTAGGGTTTCGTTGTTTTCTATAAATCATTTGTCTCAGGTTTGGGATGTGAGTTAATGAAATTGAAAAATATAGTTCCCTTAAAATCATGATAGTTACTCCCACATGATAATAATTACCTACCAATGATTTTGTGTTGGAAATGTTTACTAACGTAGTCATTATATGGAATGCATATATTTATGAAGAGTGATTTATAGAGTATTCTGAAAAACAATTTTGTGGTATGTTTTAAATCAAACAGATCTAAACATGTGAAAGACATGCTAGGTTTAGTATCATTAGACTCCTTATTTTTTTATCATATATATTGCAGTGAGAGGAAAAATGGTTTCATATGTGCCCAAATAAATAGAATCGATATGGGTAACAAAGGAATCAATTTATGATTGGTATTTTCTAATTATATTTGTAGAGATGATATTTGAATAGAATGAGTTTGGTGGAGTGTTATTCTTAGTACTATTAATAGTTGAATCATCTCTCAATGAAATTAAATGAATGGAAAAGATGAAA
Organism: Viscum album; assembly: GCA_963277665.1. Classification (NCBI taxonomy): domain Eukaryota; kingdom Viridiplantae; phylum Streptophyta; class Magnoliopsida; order Santalales; family Viscaceae; genus Viscum; species Viscum album. The sequence continues at coordinate 2,047,567,448 of OY728142.1, forward strand.
TAATTCAAGAGATGATCCTACTGTGGAATACTAATTATCAGGGATACATTGGGTGTGTGGTCTCGGTCTCCTAGTGGAGTATTGTGCTTTCATATAATGTTGGTTTTTTCTTTTCCATAAATAATAGATTTTTTAGGAACTACAAACTTATTATGTTTTCCAATGCACCAAGTGTATACTAAGATTTACCCTGATTAGAGTTATTGGTACTGGTGGCACGAGATTTGGTAGTTAACATCATATTTTATATCATGGTGTATAACAAACTAGAGAGTTAATGTAGTGAAATAAAGTCTTGTAGGTTTCATGGGGACATTACCATTCTAACATTGATGTGGGAAAAATTTTCAGTTTATTTCAGGGTTGGTTTTTCAAGGACTCATAGTGGTAAGGATATATATTGTTTGAGTATTTAGAGACTCCCAAAATCATCACATTTCATTCCTATAATGGAATTAAAGAAATAGAAACAACATTATGCCTTATATATATGACTTATTATGAGACATCATTGGGTTTCTACAATGAATGTTTTTAACAGTAACTTAAGGCTCTTGTCATGATTATATGATGGTTTTCACGAGGTAATTTTTTTCTAGTTGAAAAAATCAACGAATATGCATTCAATTTTTTTTTTGAAATATTTAGTGGGATATTCATGTTCATGAGAATATTGTCTAAGATTGGCCTATTGATTCAAGACGATCAATGGAATGGAATTGACCTTTATTAATGTTATCCTATAAAAAATGATGAGGAATTCATCTGGATGGATCCCATTGATACTTCTATGGGTGGATAGGATGATATCCCATGTTCTATGATGATTTAGGTGAGAGGTCATTTCTGGGGTCGAGTTAATGCCACGATACGAAGAATATGCTGCTGTTGATCTTGAGATATTTCATCACATTGTAGATTCAGAAAAATTATTATGTGGACCATCATTGTTAACTGTAGTAGTTTCTGGTATGTGATGGATACTTTTTCATAGTTTCACCTCACATGGAACATCGTTTATTGGGTATGCAGGGTAAGTAGGCATCAATGTTTCTGTGGAACATTGATATTGTGGTAATAATATTGAGGGTGGACCAATGGATTATTTTAATATATGGATATGATTTTATGAACAATTTTTTAATGATTTCCGGTTTTTTAGGTATATACCATATCCTCCCCATGTTATAATGTTGAAGTATGTAGATCTAGGAGATCATAGCACATTGGTTGAGTAGCCATTTTAGATTATGGATAACTAGGATAAGATACTACCAGGTAAAATAATCCCATATTACAGGTTATGTGGATTTATAGATAGATTCTCCATGTTATGTTCAACTAGGATTCACTGATGAGGCAGTAGTGGCCTTCTTTTTTTGTGGATCCATGATCTCGGTCACTTTTTGTGAATATAATTATTTTATTGTGGGGAGATTATAATGCAATGTAACCATGATATCATGTATGATTTATATTATCATTTGGTTTCCTTTTTCATTGGGAAACTATTTCTTAGCATAAATATGGGAGGGAAGTAGTAATTGTGATGTCAGAGATTTGTTGGAATTTTAAGTACAAAATATAAATTGTCATACTATTCAATGTGCCTCAAAATGATGTGTAATGGGATTTCAATACCAGAAAATCTACTATATATATCGCTTTAACTGAAAAACAACATGACAATTTTACACATCATGTGATTTGAAAAACGGTTTTTATATTAAAAAGGATACTCATTTTTTCATGGGACATAAAATGAATGAATATCAAAAAATGTAATGTATTACACAAAATTTAATACCCAAGGGTTCTACTCATGTGATACTCCACATGTGTTTGAGGATTCATTTTTTATTGAATTATCCTTATATAAAAATGGGATCATATCCTATGAAATTTTGGATAAATTTACTCCCTATATATTTCTCTACTTTGTAGTTGATCAAAATGGATAGGTATTAATTCTATTGCAGTAAGAATTAATTTTTTTTCATCATTTTTTAATGTTTTTTGAACAAATACTGATAGGTATTTGTAATCATATCATGTTTCTTATCAATCATTTACAGTCTCCTGTTGTTCATTATTATCTGAATGTTGATCGTGTGGTCTCAAATACCCATTATCAATATTCTTTGGCATTTCTATGTCAATGGGGTACTTGTATCAATCCAATAATAATAATTTATTGATGTTAATATTGTCTATATTGATTCCTTGGTATCATAAAATAAATATAATGTTTTGAAATTCAAAATTTAATATGTTCATATTTTTTTATGGGACATTCCATTGAAAATTAATTATCCGTGATTCGGAATGAAATGGATTCTCAACCCATAAATAAAATTTTATTAACATTAAAAAATTTATATAAAATAGTTAACATGTATTTTAAAATGTAAATTGAAAAACATTATACTATATGAACCTTAGGTGTGTTAAGAAGGAGAGACTAGTTGACCTAGTGTGTGTGACAATAGTGGTAATTTATTTATTTTATATAGGACTGTGGAAGGAAAAACTATTTGATAGATCCCAACATATGACTTTTTATGCTCATGAGTGTCTAGTATATATTGTATCGTAGTCTAGAGATGAAATGGATGGAGGATTATTGATTACTTTTGTTAATCAGATGATATATTATTAGATCGATGTTAGCTCACAGGAATATATATTTCTCAATGTTTACCTACTATATTTTATAACTACACTTTTTTTCATTCAAAAACATGATTTTTTTTGGAGAACCCGTGAATTTTTTTATAGTTTTTTTAAATCATTTTTTTGTAAATAATATTATAATAATTTATTATTTAAAGCTAGATCTTTTGAAATATTGATATTAGAAAATGTATGTATTTTTTGTGGTCTCATACATGGATCTTTTTTACACCATTATTCTCCCATCTGTAGGCTCTATAGCTTAATTTTTTAAAGATATTAGTAATCAAAATGAAGTTATATATCATGTAGTCATATCATTACATCAGTATTTGGAATTGGGAAGGGTTGTAGGTAAGGGTTTTTTTACAGAGAGACTTGTTAGTCAATAATTGTCTTAATTAATGGATGATCCATTTAGCATATTTATACATATTTTTTCCTAATTATAATTTGGTCTGTATGTCTTGTATTTATTTTATTCCATAATTTATTTTATTCTGTAATAAATCACCCCATAATGGGATGATTTGGTTGAATTTTATTTCGGATCTGGGATGAATTGATACACGATATATGTGGCATATGTTAACAACATTGATATATTTTTGGAAAATTTAATGAGTAGTCTTCCATGAAAAAAATGAATTGTTGAGAAATGAATTGGAATAAAAAAATTGAATGATGTTAATTCATGTTTTATTGATCATTCATTGATGTTTCATTGAAATTCAGTAGGGGAATAATCTCATTGGAAATTAATTTTTGATGTTGTTCCCATATGACTGGTGAGAAAAAAATTATAGAATCATTATGAATCATGAATGTGGAATTTTATATTAAAAAATTGTTATTCCTTGACAACTAAAAGAGTTTTCTCATCATGTTTACAAGACCATAATCCAATATAGAATAATGTATTATTAATGTTGGGATAAATAAAAATGTTCCACTAATAAGATAATTTTTGCAGAAAAACATGTGGTGGTATTCAAAAAGGATTCATGTATAATAAAATGTTGAATATATGGAAGGATCATATATTACGAGAAAAATCCAATGTAAATCTATTTATAATTAGTTATTCTACAAATTCCTATTATATTATTGATGGAGATGAAAATAAAATAGGCCATAAAGGAAAAATCCATCATCGGAAAATTATTTTAAAAAAAAATTTATGGCTTACTATTAGATGACATATAGCCCATCTAAAGAAAAATTTAATTAATTCCATTGAATCCTGCTAAAATGATAATATTGATCATGGTTCATATAAAAGAGTCGAAATTATATAACATAGATAACATTGGGTTATTAATACATATTAAGGTGGCAAATTGCAAAAATTTCTCCCAATGTTGATACTTATTTTTATAAATTTATTAATTATTTTAATAGGATGAATAATTTCATATTCTCCGTCTCAATTTAGAGGCAATTATCATGTCCAATTTTATTTGATGGCATAAAAACACATATAAGGGTTTTATCATTATAAAACTGAACTCAAACAATGGTTTGGATTTTATATGTGATGAATTTTAGAGTTATACTTAAAACATAGAATCAAGGATCAATATTGCAAAATATATAATAAAAAAATGGTGTATATGAAAGGACTAAAATAATCATAGTAGAGAATTGGTATGACTATTTTCTAGAGATAATCGATACTTATTTTGAATCATATACTGAACATATTCTTCTATGAATAATGACATGAAAGGAATCCTATGAAATATGGTATAGACAAAAACCACCTATAAAATATTCAAATTTTTTATAATTCCATGGGTTCTATAGATTTTGAAAATAAATTTTGGAATATATAATGAAAACTCCATGGATTGAATTTGAATGGTCTATCTAAAAAATAATAATGGTTATAGATATAGGAAAAAATTGAATCCCAATATACTTGATGGTAGTGATGTAAAAACTATTAAGAACACGAACATATTAGATATATAATTTGATCCATATTTATATGATTTAATTTAAAATTGTATATAGATATTATAAAATTAAAATTATCATGTTATTGAAAATGTTCCAATCAGTACAAATATTAATTCTGAAGTGGATAGTGATGAAGATACAACTGATGGAAATAATGGAAATTGAAAAAAAAATTATGAAACATGTTGAAACTGAAAAAAATTGTAATTCCACATGATCCATTGTAAATAGAAAAATATTAATTTCTAAACATTAATGTACATTTATTTTTTAAATTATTCCTTGTACATTGAACAATGTAGTTTCTCAAGAGGATTTGGTAGAATCTATGACTGTTGAACTTAATAATATTGAATAGATATACACATTACAATTTATTCTCGAGATAAAAATATAAATATTATAGGAACCTTGTGGTATTTTAGAAATTAAATTACTAATAATGATGAGGTATCAAGGAAAATTGAAATGTTTGTGTGATAAAATATATTATCAAATGGAATGTATTGACATTAAAAATATTATCACAATTAGTAAGGCTTGAGAATATATGAATGTTTTTAGATGTGGAAAAAAAAATGCTAAAATGTTTTCCAAATGGATAAATAATCAATTGTTATGTATAATGATTTTTATGAATAAGTCTATACAGAACTGACATATGGTTTTGACTTAGATAATGATTGTATCTTTGTGTTTAGATTGACGATTGTAATTTATGGTTTTGAAAAAGGACCATATAAAATATAATTTTATAATATATAGATGTTTATTGGATAATAATTTTGTAATATTTAATGAATGTATTATTATTTATATGAGAAAAATGAATAAATATAAATTTCTAGTTATTGTAAATTGTAGATGTCATCATATTTTATCATGACAATTACTGCATAAGTGTTGTGTTTATGGAATAAATTAAAATTAATTTTGATATGTAAATCATTGATAGATAATATCAGTCCTGGGTTTTCACATTGGGCATAACATAAATTACATATTCTTATATCTTCAAAATTATTATATACTATTTATAAAATAGTTTTGAATAAATAAAAAAAAGTAGTTTCAACTCCCATTTAAGTTGGAGCCAAATTTTATTAGGATGAAGTAGGAAATGGTGTTTAGATGAAATAATTTTGAAGAATAATTTTAAATATTCATTATATAACTACATCCTGGAATGATATAACATAAGATGTTACTATATGGGATAGATTATAGAGTGGACCTAAGGAGTATAAATTTTTTGTTGAAATGAGAATATTTTGATATGTGAATGGAATAAAAAACAATGGTCTCATATAAAAACACGATGTCAATTTGATACTATTTGGATTTATAAATAAAAACTATGTGGGTGACTATACAACCAAATATTAACATCAAGTGGAACATTAGTTCTATAAGAGGGTTATTTCAATTGATCTTGAATGAAATAAAATTATGTGAGAGTGAGTATGTCTATGTTAGAATAATATGAAGCTACATATTATTGTACACTGATGATATGGTTTCAACTGTAGTTAAAAAAATTGATAATTGAGATTGAGATACAACTTAAATTTGAATATAATAATCACTGTTTTATATGTATTTCTAACAACCCAATAAAACATTAAATATCAAATAATTTTTATACTAGACATCATTTTATCATTGAAATTTTCTTTGGATGATATATAATTCTAGAATATATTTATATAACATACTAGGATGAATATATAGTCTCAAAATTAATGAAAAGAGATTATTTAGGGGAATTATGGATAAAAATAACATTTAGCATTCTCCTATATCATGAAAACAATTGTGATGTCTCTTTTTATTACATATTATTTTATGTGAAATGAACTAACACGAAAGAAGTTAAAGGATCCATTTTTATAATATCGTATCCCATTCAACACCATGATGATGAAATTATTATTCACTAAGGTTGATCATACACGGGTTACAAGGCATAAACATCACACCATCAAACCCCATTCTAAAATTCATTTATTAAGAGGGAGTAGATAATTACTATAAACATGAAACAAATGTAGAATTATTATTTTGAGTTAGATATTTGTAATGAATTCATTAATGTTTATATAGGAATATATATTTCATCTCTTCTTAATAGATCATTTGAAAATTTTTAATAATAATTTCACTTTCATGGTAATTTAACAGATAGAAAAAATATAATTGTTATACATAATTTGTTTCTTAAATCAGAAATCCCATATAGAATTAGTGGTTCATAAATGAATTATGTTTTAAATATATCCTAGGAAATTATTCCTTCATTAAAAAAGATAAAATATGGTATGTTGTTTTTTATAATAAATTTATTTTATAGTACCCCACATACCCTTTTAATTTAACTCTTGAAAATGGCCAGTGAATGGCTTGCAATCAAATATTTTATTTTTTTAAAGGAAGTGATATTGAAAAAAAAATAAAAAGGTGAAAATTATTAGCCTATGTGAATCATTTTTAATGAGTTAGTTTATATGTGTTAGTGAATTGGGTATTCTAGTAAAATATTTGGGGATTCATTTAATTAAATTAAATTCCATAATTGAGAAATTTTTTGTTTAAAAATGTGAAAATTTAAAATTTATTTTAAAGTTTCAAAGACATGATTCAAGGATGAAATATATATTACTACATGTTGAAGAAAAATGAAGTCCTTACAAGCACTCATATTCATGTGGATTTTCTAGAGTTTGTGTTGAAAGTATGGTTTGGGTCTTACATTAATTTGATTGTATTTAAACAATGGAAATTCTATGTGTTACAAAAAATATGTAGGGCACCTAGATTGCTTAAGAGTACATGAAAAGTATTCATAGGAGGTACTTTTGACATACATATATCCATGTATTTCATGGATATATGACTCATGTGTTACACTAATTGAGTCATGGGTGAGTAATGTGGTAGTGGCCCCATACAAGGTGGCACCATAGCCGAGAATGAGGAAAGAGTCAGTGCTTGTGGGACTGGATGTATACCTCATACATTATATTGGATGACTAATGTTTTTTTTTCATTATTTGTTGAATATAATTCATATTAGATTCATATTTATTACTCATCCTACATTTTTAATATTTAATCATTTCAAATTTTTTTATAGAATTAAAGTTCATTGATAAAATTTATCTAGGCCATAGGATCATCTATCAATGATCACCCTCAACCACCAATTTTAATGAATTATATATAATCAGGGTTTTATGAAATGACCACATATATTTATAACATCCATGTAAAATCAATACATGTTTGAAATAAGTTCAAAAATAGTACATGTATTAATTTCTAAAAATTATAAACATTTATTGAAAATATGAGTTGTAGAGGTAATGCACCATGTAGCATTTGATATTTTTTAGAAATACATTTTTTTGTGAGTTTAAATAAGTGATCAGTTATGTTTATTTCAATCCAAAATTACATGTGAAGTATCATAACATATAAAATTATTTATTAGAATAAATGTTTTTCTTGTGAAATAAAAAATTAGATTTAAAAATGACATACTAATGTTTCTATATTGAAAGAATTTATTGCAGATAATAATTCTATATTGGTGATTTATAATTTTTTTTTATCCTCATCATGAATAAAAATTTTATATGGATGTAGTTACCATGGAAAGGAGTGATAAATGTTTGGATTCATGTGTAATCATAAATAAATTTATGTTGATGGTGAATAAAACACATGAATAGATGATTCTATAAATGTGGTTTCAAATACAGATTAGATTATGGAGTTCAACAATGTAAGTATTTACTCATACCAATAATGTCATAGTATACATATTATATGAAAAATGTATTTATATAATTCAATGTTGTTTAAATTCATTAAACATTTGATTTTGTAATTATATTTTCAAGGAATTCCATGGAAATATTTTGAGAAATATGTATAATAGATGATGTGTGTGTTGACCTTATTATTTATAGAGTTATATGATTTATGAAATGAATAATAATATTTGTTCATATAATAATGTGTAAACCCATTTTTAACATCAATATCAATGCATATATATTATGTGTTAACTCCAAAATTTAATATGATCACTAAATTACCAAGGAGATACATTTAATAGAAAATTCATTCTTCGCTCATAGTTTAGGTTCCCTATTATATAGATTATATAATTTGATAACCTCTAATTCTCCAAATATCATTATGATATGAAAATATAATAAATATACGAATTATATTTTGATATCAATTCACAATGATGTAAATAACTGTGATGATGGTACGAAATAGGATACATTCTCTATATGATTTTTATATAATGTAATGATTAAAAATTACTTACTATTTGAGAAACGTATATTTTAGAATTCAAGTGTATAAATATTTGAAGGAAGAACTATTTTAGTTATAATATTCACGAAAATATAATACTATAATTGTTTTATTCTGGAAGATCAAAATAATGATATTTATTATTAAGAGGTGATGTACCCAACATTCAAAAGAGAGCTTTTATATGTTTTTTGTAAAAATATTATATTATGTTGTTTCAAAATGTAATTGTAGTGGGAATTTGGAAAGCATATTGAAAATCCATGTATGTGATGAAATTTATATTGTAAAAACATGTGATTATACTATATAATATTTGATTGTGCAATTTAACCAATCACAACAATGAGTAAACACACATTAAAAATGAGCCTTGTAAAATTATTTTGTTAATCATCTATTTTCTTTTATATCATTTGATTGATGTTTAATAATACTAAAATTTGATATGATCATAAAAGATTAATATGGTATAATTTTCAAATGAAGTATTTTTTTAAAGATATCAACTGATTAAAACCCTTTCAATATGGTGAAACACCTTACAAGGAACTTAATGATACAATATATATTTACTATGAATGATTGTGTTTATTATACATGTAAACAAAAATAACGTCTAATTGGAAATGGGACAATTTACATCAATAATATTTCACCTTTGGTGTTTTGGGTATCTCCAAATTCAATATATAACATATATGTAGTGGATTCTTTCTAGAATTATATAATGTGTCAGAACATCTTTAACATGTTAATCCAGAATATACATAGACCCGTTTTTTGTTACATCAAATGAATCTTTTTTAACATGGGCCACAATTTTCAAACGAATTAGATTTTTCATAAAGTCCTTGTAAGTTCATTCGAATACCAAATATATATATATATATATATATATATATATATATAGAAATAAAATATTTATATTCATTGATACAAATAAATAAAAAAATAGAACTATAAATTATAAATCATTGTAGCTTGAATCAATGTGTAATATAATATTTTTTTGTAGTAATGAAAGAAAATATCACAATAAAATAAGTTTATTAATGTTTTCCTATATGATATATGTTTTTATATTTAATTAGAAAAATATTGTTTTAAATTTTTATAGGATGTATAGTTGTTAGAAAACGGTTGGATAATCCATATGAGAAATGATAACTTTGAATTAAAAATGAATAATAGTGATTTGAATTGGATGAACAACATATTTAAATAAAAATTATTAAATTTACTAACACCTAACCATATGTAATACTAATAATCGATAGAATCAAATTGAAAAATAAATTTATTACCTATTATATAAATGGTCTAATTTTGTAATCCATGTCAGAAAAATGTACATATGCTTCCTATGGTTCACATGGGCCCATGCCTATTTTTTAAGAATAATTACTAATTTTTACTGATAGCGAGTAATTTACAATAAAGATAAATACCCATGCATATTCTTTATTGATGTTAAAATCCTTATTTTTACAGTAAATACATTGTTTTATTTATGGGACCTATATATCTCTTTATCGCATTCTTAACAGCCCATGTGTGTAAACATGTTCCAATCATTACATAATACAATACTATTTAATTATCATACATATTTGGTTTTATTTCAATGACTTCCACTTTATTATTACTTATTTTTTACCTAATTACTATTTTGGTTTTTCAAATCATCTATATATCAGTCTGACTACTATACATTTTACTTATGTTAAAAAAATATCCATGTTTTCTATTATTAAATATTTAGGCTTTTTGATCTCATCCTTTAACCCACCATTCTTATTCATCTTTTATTTAATTTATTTTTTTAATCTTATTCCATTTAATTCTATTTGTTTCTCAGCCCTCTGGCCATCTATTTCATCATATATTTCCTCAGGTTTCAAATTAAGGCCAACAACACCATCTATTTCAATTATATGATTATTGATTTTATCCGTACTTTTAGGGTCTTAATGATACAAAAAATTAAATATTCTCTATTTTTTATTCCCTATTAATTTCATATAGTGATTTATTCATGATGGTTTTATTACCTATACATTTAACTATTCAAGGCCCGAATATGGAAATCATAGGCCATTATAGTAGGAGCAGGAACAACTACCCCTTAGTGAGTTGCCTCTAAGAAACATTGATCATACCGCTCCTACGGACATCGATGACGCCAGAGCCCACTGCAAGAGGGCACTGTATGTCTAACCAAACCAATCCGAATGGCGTGACAATCCATGAAATCCAGCCAGTGATCCTCCAACTTCCATGCAGGCTGCTCCACCAGCCGCTCCACGAGCTGCTAAGCCTATCTACATTGTTGAAGAACCCAACAACACACTCATGTTTAGGGATCCCCATCAAGATAGGGACCCTACCCAGATAATCCTTTGGCCAGGCTCATAACACGTCTTGAGGAATTGGAAACGTGATATGTGGCAATCCGACCAGATAGTAAGCCAATCTATCATGGGTGGATGATATGCTAGTGCCTCTAGGTATCAAGAATCCCACCTTCTCCACCATTTAACGGAAGGATGGACCCACCGTAGCACCTGACCGACATCAACTCAAGGTGTGGGACCATGTCAGGGACTCCAGTGCGGTAGAAGGCTTCCATGATCCGCTGTTTTGTTCAGATGATGGAGGGGCCGGTATTCGTCTATTAAAGCCTTCTCCCTGTCGGATCCATGACCACCTATGAGGACCTTCGCAACAAATTCATCAAACAATTTAGCTCTACCACCCAGAAGACCAGTATCACAAACCACTTCACATTCTAGACAAGTCTTGATGAGCGAGTCACAAACATTATCGCCTGGTGGAAGGGGCTCACAAAATCCATTGGCATGCCACTAAATCAAGAGAAACTAATGATGATGTCTGTAGGGAATGTCAAGATGAAACTTTTCCTTTCACTCATCACCCATAACTACCTTGGATGATTACGATACATCTTCGACAAGGACCAGGGCCTCGAGGAATCCCTGCAACACGCCAGAAAGGAACATCCATTGCCCCCTTTAATTCCAGCATGGAGAGTTACAATATCCAACCCCTCCACGTTGGCCTGAATAGAACCCCCCCAGAGGGCTAGAGTTTCTACCAGTGGCAGCAGCCCTGCAACCTCACAGCGGGACTCCTCCTTAGGTGCAGCCTCCGGCTCAAAAACATCCTCAGAATCGGCAAGTGCCTTCACATAATGCACTGCCACCACCCAGGTGGGATAAATAGGCTCTGCCTCCTCGATAGGCCCCTCCGGTACCACTCTAGGGATAGGATATAAGGGCCCCTTTTAAGTAAGAAGAAACCGTACTTACTATTTCAATGAGAATTAGGCCCCTGGTTACTTCCGTAGAACCATAGAGTAGGGGATTGTACACTTTCCTGAGTATAGAAGTTTGGAAGAGGAAAATCTCACTAATTTCCCCAACTACTTCCCCTATCATCGGATTCTAGGGCACACCCTCAAGCAGTGATATGTGTTTAAAGACTGGCTTCAATACCATGTCGATAACAACATAGTCAGGTTGGGCCTGGCCTTAGCACAAGTGGAGGGTGTCTTTATAAGGTTATACAATGGTATAAACAGTGAAGGAGAGTGGGAGCAGGTTTCAACTTGCGGGTCACAGATTTATGATGATTCGATGGCTCAAGAAATGGTTGCTCATGCCCATGGTATCATCCGAGCAGTCCTGAATTAGCAAAACCCTTTAGAAGCTGCGGCCACCACTTCTGAATCACCATCTTAGCTGGCCTTTTTCCCCGAAGAGCAAGCATCGGTGGCGCAAGAAAAAGAAACATGCCCCAACAATGCCATTGGCGTCCCGCACTCTCAGTGAATTCATGCCCTCGAGATGGGGATCACTCCTAGAATCCACCCAGTGGTGGATGACACTCCACGTGACAATTATGGGTACACTTCAGTGAATATCGAGAGGTTGGAAAATCTCTATATGACTACCGATGAGGGGGAGCTCTAGGAAAACATCCCCAACGTCCCCAGCCGACACAAAAATCAGTGGATCCATGACCACATGGGACATTGTAGTGCATTAGTTGGCACATCCATCCAGATCCTTCATTCCACTAAGACCAGGCAGCATGCCTAGAGAAGACCAGGGGGAGCCTGAGGAAAACCTCCCCAACATCCCCAGCCGACACAAACATCAGTGGATCCATGAACACATGGGTCATTGAGGTGCATTAGTTGGCACCTCCAACCAGATCGTGCATTCTACTAAGACCAGGCAGTAGGCCCAGAGCAGATCTCAGCCCTCGCAACCTCTTCATCTGGTGTCGTCAGGACCACCTCCACCATAGTTTGTGCTACTAGATCAGGGAGAGATACCTCGTCCCGACTGCAGCTAACCTCACCCGACTACAGGCCAATCCCATTCTTCAGGTCCTCATCTGGCACTACTTATCGGGCTTCAACTAGTGATCAGTGGGATATGCCTAGTGCCAGCCACCCGCAAGTCTAGCTGGTAGGGCCCGCTATGCCTCCTATCTCAGAGCGGCCTCCTTTAAGATGAAGTTCGTGCATAGAATGGAAGTATGATGTCCTCAAGAACCTTTTCAGCATCCCAGTGAGGATTTACATCCTTGAAGCCCTTCATCTGTCATCATATATGTGTGAGGCCCTCACTAAAGCTTTTAAAAAAACCCATCCTGTTTGAGAATGAGGTAGTAGTAGTAGAAGTCTTTCATGGTAAAGTAGTAAATAATTAAAAATGGAAGTCCATCATTTGATTTTCTAGAGAAGATGAAGGATCTCACATACATGGGAAAATCCTCCCTCTATACATCATCGTCCAATTTAACAGCATGGAGGTTCGCCAGTGTCTTGTTGACATCATCTCTGAGATCATCCATATCCCGACGTGGACATTGTGGAATCAGGGGTAATTTGAGGATGACCTGACTCCCTCGTATTTAAGAATCTAGGGATACGGAAGAAAATAAAATACCTCAATCGGAAAGATCTATTTGAAGACCCAGTTCGGTGGCCTAGTTTCCAGCACCGAGTTTATAGTTGTCTCCCAGGACACCGCGTATAATGCATTGATGGGAAGACCGTGGCTCCACCTGCAGGCGGCGGTACCATCATCGTATCAACAATGACTCATGTACACCCCTAATGACCGAGTAGGTGTACTCTAATGTGATGCATCTCCTTTCCCCTCTTGTGAATCCCATTATCTAGAGGATGAATATTAACAGAGCAATGATAAGTAGATTTTGGAAAGTGAGGTTGAGCCCGCCACGTTCACAAATGACCCTGGGTAGGTCTGGATAATTTATAATGTCTTCCTGATTCATCGATTGGATTCCACGACCCACAATACGGGGCAATGCTGTATTGTTTCTGGTACAGGAGGATGGAATATTCTTACGTCCAAGCGATGACAGAAAATAACCGCATACTCCTACACAAACCTGGCTCAGGTGATCATGAAGCCTCCTACCCCCAAATGGTATTTGGATGTCCACCCCAAGGCAACGTCAGTATGTTATACGTGTCCATTCCACCGAGATGGATTTAACTAGATCAAGTCGATACTCCACTATTGCTTTTATATCATCATGTGTGGTCCCTTGGGATGAAGAACATATGGAATTGGATCGACTTCCTTCATCACTATGGTCTCAACGGCACGTGAATATCCTAATATGTTGTCCACTGCTGTCCAGGTTTGTACCAGCCTCTCGTCAGGTTCTTCCAACCTAAGGGTAGCTTCACCTTCTAGGAATATGACCCTCATAAGCGAAGAAGCGGATCTAGAGGATGGTCCACCCACCTTTGACGAAGGAATATATTCCACGGTCTATGAACTGGTACACGTGAACCTTAGTAGCGAGGCAGATCTGAGACACACATTGATCAGTTCTTCCATGTCCCTCAAGGAGCAGTAAAGGTACATAGATTTCTTGAAAGAGTACCGTGATATGTTCTCATGGAGTTACAATGATATTCCTGTACTAGATCCTCAGGTATCCATCTAAAGACTCGGTCTCCCGAAAAATCATCGTTGGTTCAAGCAGCCTCCAGAATGATTTACCCTTCTCATGGTTCCATGGTCAAGGTCGAAGATGACAAGATCATCAAACCCAACTTCATCAAGGAGGTCCAATACCCCAAGTGGTTAGCCAACATTGTTCCAATCATGAAGAAGAACGGACATATTATAGTCTACATCATCTTTCGGGATCTCAAATGTCACTGTCAGAAGGGTGAATTTCCCCTTGTAGTGTCAAAATTGTTGATCAATGCTACATATAGGTTCCAATCCATCTCTTTCATGGATGGTTTCTTTGGATATAATCTGATCTCAATGGACCCTGAGGATGAAGAGTCCACAGCTTTCAGGGTGCCCCAATGTACTTTATATTACCTGGTTATTCCCTTTGGCCTGAAGAATGCATGATCTATCTATCATCATGCCATGCACCACATATTCAAGATAATCCTTGAGAAATTGGTTGAATTCTATATCGACGATCTGGTGGTCAAATCTCGCTAGCACTAGGACCATCTCAAGGAACTTGTGAAAGTGTTCGGCTTCCTTCATTACCACCACTTGAAGATGAACCAGTTGAAGTGTGCCTTTGGGGTCACATTTGGGAAGTTTATTGGATTTTTCATCTAGATCTAGGACATTGATATCGACCAAGAGAAGATCATGGCAATCCGGAAGATGCCTCCCCCGAGCAATATTTGAGTGCTTCGAGGTTGTCAAGGCCACATATCCTACTAATTCCAATTCATTGTGAATCTAGCTGCAATGTGTAAGACCTTTTCTTGGCTCATGAAGAAAGGTTTTTCCGATGAATGGGACGAAGAGTGCCAGACCGCATTCAAGGAAATTAAGCAGTATCTACTACATCCTCTGGTCTTGATGCCACCCATCTCAGGAAAGTCGTTGATCCTGTACGTGACTGCCCGGGAATGATATATCAACACCCTTCTCTCCCAAAAGAACAATGAGGGGACATAAAACAGTCTCTACTACCTCAACTGCATGCTCTTCAATACAGAGACCAGATAATCCCTCCTCGAAAAGTGTATCCTTGAACCGGTATTCATATTACAGAAGTTGTGACACAAGTTACAACATGATGAGGTGCAACTGGTGTCTCGGGTAGACCCGTTTATGGAAATTTTAAACCGCCCAATGTTGTTTGGCCGACTAGCACGGTGGGCAGTAATCCTCTAGTAGTCTGAAATGAGGTTTATTACCCAGAACGCTATCATGTGACAGGCATTGGAAGACTTTCTTGCTGACCATCCGACGTTCATGGACCAGTCCCTGGACTTGGATTTTCCAGATGAGGCAATCATCTCAGTAAATATTTCCATCCAATGTTAGAAGATTCTCATTGATGGTTCCTCCTGGATCCCCACAGGCAGGAGGCACAATGATCCCATACTCAAAAGGTTTGGTCTGGGTATTGTCTTTGTTACCCCAGCGCAAGCCATTCTTCTGTATTCATTGTTGTTGACTGAAGGCTACACTAACAACGAGGAATATTATCAGACTCTTATCCCTGGCCCTGAGCTGGATTTCAAGATTGATATACCCATTTTTCATGTGACATGGTATTCTGAGCTAGTCATCATGCACGACAATGGTGACTATGTTGTATGAAATACAGAGCTCTTACCATTTTTGGAGCCTACCCTCCATCTAATGTCCTTGTTTCCATATCGGCCAGAAGTTACTCATGTCCCTCAATCACTGAAGGGTCGAGTCGATTCCCTGGCCGGCCTAACTGCATCACTAGCAGAACCTAAAAAGGATGATCTGATTATACACGTGGTACATATGAGATTCATTTCCACTGTCACCCCATAGGATGGCGATGACATGCGAGTAAGCCATATTACCATCGAATCATCCACATTAGTACCCCTAGGATCTTCAGATGTAGTTGTTTAAGTGAGAACCCACTGGAGATACCCTTTTGTCAAGTATCTACCAAAAGATTTCCTCCTGAGTGATTGGGCTAAGCGTGTGAGAATCTGATGCCTCATGCTACAGTTTCCCTTCTAGAGTGGTCCCATTCTCATGAAGATCCTCTTCATGTGTGGATTCAATAGTGTTCTCCTCCATTACATCCAAGGAATTGAGATTTCTCAGGTCATGCGGGAGGTTCATGCTAGTTCCTACGGCACCCACCCAGCTGGGGAGAAGCTGTCCCATCAAATCCAGATACTGGGGTACTTCTGGCCCTCTATGATCCATGGTTGTGTCATGTTCACCAAGAAATGTCACACGTTCCAAATTCATACTAACTTCATGCATCGACCGCCATAACCTCTCCACTTAACCATGTACTCTGGGTCATTCGCAGTATAGGGTCTTGATGTCATGGGACCATATCCACCGGTGACAACTCGCCAATGATGGTTCATCCTGACTGCCAGGGATTTCTTTTCCAAGTGGGCCGAGGCATTTCCACTCAAGGGGGTCAAGGGCCCTTCTATTGTTGACTTCATGAACTCCAACATCATCCAACGATTTGGAGTCCCTCACGATGTCCTCACCCAAAACAGCACCAACAGTCGTGCATCCAAGATGATGAAATTGTACGCCATGTACAACATACATTTGAACTATACCTCCTGCTATCACGTGCATGAAAATGGGAATAACGAGGTTTTCAACAAAACCATCTCTAACATTTTTCAGAAAATGGTTGTCCTGAACAAGAAGAGTTGTCTAGACAAGCTCCCCAACACCCTCTGGGCCTATCGGATGGTGACTCACAATTCCACCCAGATTACCTCATGCTCCCTGGTGTAAGGATTTGAGGCCATCTTTCCCATCGAGATCCAGCTACCTTCATTACGCACAATGGTCATTGACCAGCAGGCGCAAATAAGGTAGCTGAAAATCGTCTGGCTGAATTGGAAACACATGATGTGAATAGGCTTCATGCACTGCAGAATCTTGAAAGGCATTAGAATAAGATTGCTAGAGCCTTCAACAAGAAGGTTCACCTCCACTGTATTCTGCAAAACAACTTGTTATTGGCCCTCCAGATGCCAATGATCCCTGGTAGTAAACCACACATGTTGGAGCATAAATGGGAGGGACCGTACATAGTTCACAGGGTTCACCCCAATGGGGCATACCCCCCCTAGAGACCTTGTATGGTGAGCGTATAACTCCTCCAACCAATGAAAATATCCTCAAGAAATAATTTTACTGAGCATAATGGTCCTACACAACCATAAACTGGATGGTCCTACATGACCCTAAACTACAAGCCTGTCCTTCATGACCTTAAACTATCCAGTCCTACATGACTTTAAATAGTGCATCGTCCTGCATGATGTTAAACTGCATTTTAATAATTATGTATGGCTTGAATTCCATCCACATGGGATACGTAGGAATGCTCAGATTCCTCGTCTTGAGCATAGCCCCAAACTCTTCTCTTTGACTATCCCCCCTGGGTATTGTTCTCTTGGACGATCCTTGCATGATATATTGTAGGATTTCTTATCCCCACTCATACAAGGATTATAATGGTCGCATCATGTTCCCACTCTTGTTCTTCTATCCTCCCACATCCGTACCACACAACATTAAACTGCATGGCCTTCAAGAACTATGTATTTCTTGATTCCCATCCTTATGGGATACATAGGAATGAACAGACATTTAATCTATTGGCCCAGCCCAAAAAATTGAGTATTCCCCACGGGTTAATACATGTGGTGGGGTGCATAAGTTCTCCCCAATTCATGTTGAGATAATATCGATTCGGCCATACGTCCCGCTCCCTGGAGACATTCGCCTCTTTCATAGATCAGTATATCTATGCTTCACCTACAATTTTGATTGAGAATCTATCATCTTTCTCATCCAGAAGGTCCCCCTAATTGTATGGATGCTAGGCCTAAGGGATACCATACCACTTTAGGCCAATTACCTCATGGATGTTGAGAAACAAGCCGATACAAGTCCCGCATCTCGAATATGGTCAGTAGTCAATGATCAATTGTTGTTCCAATTTCAGGTCACTATAGGGACATTGTGTTTCGAACATGGTCAAATGATGTCATGTGTCATCAAGACTACCCCAAGATGTCTTAAACATTGTGTGTTGTGGTTCATTCTTCCCCGTTGAATCTCCCAGTGATGAACTCCCTTCAAAAAAAGCATGCTATTAGGCACCTCATGACGGGGAGAGACGAGAATAGCTCCTTATTACCCACACCGAGCACTGCTAACGTGGTCTTAGGAACTGTGATGAAATGGTACCCATAAAAGGGGGCATATGGCCTTCTAATCCAAGGCCCAGCGTTAGGCCCCTATGCCTTTTCAGGCCCCGACCCATGTTCTCTCTTTTGGGATTGTACGGTGTGGTAAGGGATTATGTCCTCATTCATGTTGGGTTATTCACCATGTTATACACCTCCCCGGATGAGATACCTTATCTTCTCCTCGTCCTCACTACAAGACGTTAAATTGAAAACTGGTCAGGCCTTCCTAATCGAGGCTCAGCCTCAGGCCCCGTGGCCTTCTCGGACCCCGACCCAATTCATTACCTATAGTATGCGGTTTGGTATGGGATTATGTTATAATTAACATTGTATTATTCACTGTTCCTTACGTTGAATGTAAATTATGATGTATATTCTCAATATACAAGAGGGGGGTGAATTGTACACATTAAAAATTTCCTTAAACAAGGAAAGATCTATGTTTAACAAAGATAAACTTCATCAAATTCACAACATCTCTAACACCAATTATAGGCTTGGTACAGGGTATGATGTTACAAACTTCTACTTGTACACACTTGCTTAAATCTGGAAAGTGATTCCAAAAAAAACTGGTTCCATAATTTTCAATCCGGAAATTGAAACTTAACCAAAGTATACAATATGAGATTCTACCATAAAGCATATAGAATCTATATTAATCAGAGTACAAGTGTCAGGAAATATGAGAATGTTATACTTTCCTTATAATACAAAATGCTGCAAAAAAACAAGTAGTAAAAGTACAAGTAACAATATATATATCTTTTATCCCAAAGATAATGTTATCCTACAACCTTGGAAAAAGTTCCCTTGATTTATACTTTCAAGAAAGTCATTATTACCCACACCAGGGCAAGCCCTCGATACGAAGATCGAAGTCTCTGTCTTGCTATCCCCATAAGCCCTCAACTTCAAGGTAGATGGAATCTGTCTTCCTTAGCAAGGAAGCCCTCGAACATCAAGGTAGTCAGAACATCTGTCTTCCTATCCTAGGAAGCACTCAAATTTAATCACCAACATTTGGAGTCACACGAAAAAATCTGAACGAGCAGTTCAGTACACACAAGGAATGAAATGCTTCTCTCTCTAGAAATAACCTTAAAAGTGTGTGGTCTCTAGAGTGATAAATTTTAGTGTTGAGTTCTTTCAAATGAGCTCCTATTTATAGGCTCGGTTGGAACGGTCGGCTCCCTCCTCCATCAGTCGTATTTTCCTTAAATTTCTGAGGAACCTGTACACCTGTCACTAAACCAATAGTTAGTTAGACATAGAATGGACGACATCGTTTTATAATGAAACCTGTATAAGTATAAGAAAAACTGATGTTTGGAATGTGGGAAAATAAATGTTCGGAGTCTAACCAAAATAGAATTTGGAGTCTAAAATAAAAGGATATTTGGATTTTGTTTTATAGGAATTCAAAACCTGAATTCTGTAGAAATCCAGAGTCTGAATTTCTAATGATATTGGGAGTCTTGTTTCAGAAGAGTTCAGAATCTAAACTTACATAGTTCGGATTCGAACAAGTAGAATTTCGGAATCGAACAAGTACAAGTTCGGAGTCGAACTCATAAAAGTTTGGAGTCGAACTAGTAAAAGATCAGAGTCGATATAATCAAAGGTCGGAGTCAAACTCATAAAAGTTCATATTCAAACTCATAAAAGTTCGGAGTCAAACTAGTATAAGTTCGTAGTCAAACTCATAAAAGTTCATAGTAGAACTCATAGAAGTTCGGAGTCTAGAATTTGGAGTTGAACTTTGTTAGCGTTCATATCCAGAATTCAGAATGGAACTTTATTAGAGTTTGTATCCTAAATTTGGAATGGAACTTTATTAGAGTTCATATCCTGAATTCAGAGTGGAACATTATTAGAGTTCGTATCCAGAATTCGGAGTGGATCTTTATTAGAGTTTGTATCATGAATTTGGAATGTAACATTATTAGAGTTTGTATCTAGAATTCGAAGTGGAACTTTATTAGAGTTCGTATCCAGAATTCAGAGTGGAACATCATTACAGTTTATATCAGAATTCGTAGTGGAACTTCTTTACAGTTTATATCCGGAATTCGGATCTTAAAATAGAATGCTTCATATCTTAGCATTATATGATTCCAAGGTTTTGGGTATGAATCCAATTTTTATACTTGAGAAAAATATTGTTATGTATAAGGAAATGTAGTTTAGGGTAAATTTCCTTAAGGAAGGATATTTCAGTAGAGAATTAAAATATATTTTTTAATAATTATAAGGTGTTTGTGATTTTCAAAACAAGAAGGAATGAAAAAGTAATAAGGAAAACCTTATTGACTCAACAATCTCCCTCTTTTTGGAAAGCACAAACAACCTTACACAAAATAATATAAGGATATTGAAAATTTTCATTAGACTTTGAAATTAAAACTTATCTGCCTTGTTCATGGATTATAGTGAATACAACTAACTCCCCCATAGGCATTGAGACTCTAAGGATTGTATTCTGAATTTTTGCAGTGGGGTTTTCATTATCATGGGAATGAAAAACTTCGTAATGAGGAACTCCCCCTCACTTTAAGGATATTTCAATTAAATAATTTACCTTATCCATTTTAAAATTTTCTTTCTCTGCTTTTAGGTTGTTCCTTTTCCTTCTCCCCCTTTGTGATTTTCAAAATAAATTTAAAGGAATGGAAAAGATATAATGTACCTGAAACATTAGTATATAACATGATACAACCAACCAAATTTTCATTAGAGATAAAAAATTTACAAGGATAACCAAATGAAACAAAAGATCAGATTTGTCTATTTTTCCTCCTTTTCCTTATGAATAAGCTTCTTTAACAATATTTTCAGCTTCTACATGTCTTTTTTATCATCCTCAGCTTGCTTCTCCAAAAATAATTTCCTTCAATCTTGAGCGTACAAAACTCCTTCCTGAACCTTTATGGCTTCTTCCTGCATCTTCACTAACTCATCTTGCTTTAAAAGTTTTCCTTGGAGATCAATCCAGAGACACATATCTCTTTTAAAATTTTGAGCAAGAGTGATAATCTTATCATTCAAGTCCTTCACTTTTTGACTATGAGAAATTTGATCTATGATCAGCTCATCCTGAAGATTCTTAATCATGTCATCCTCGGTGCTAAATGCATCATTAACATCATTCTGAAAATGATCAAAATCAGCCATGTCTTCATCATCTTTCTTAGACCGCACAATGATTTTGTTGGATGATTTACTGCGTACATCATACTTAATTAGGAAACTTCTGTGGTCGGCCTCAATCTCCACCCACTTATCCATCAACATAGATAAGGATTTCGATTTCTGATTTAGACTATGTTGCAGCATCTAGAATCTAGAGTATATAGTGGAAAATATCAAAATGGTGTCCACTAATTTTTTCAAATACATAACAACAAATTCATGACAGTGAGGTGATGACTCCGAATCAGAGATCTTTCTTGGATATTGTTCTTCTTCAATTTTAACCAGGTTCCTTTTAGAAGAACCCCCAACCTCTTTTTTCCTGATTATATCTATTGTCGGTGTATCCATGAGAACTTGCTTTCCTTTATCAGTTTTCAGAAATGGTTGATCATCTTGAGATTCTTCCTCACTCTCTTATAGTTGATCATTCTGGTCTTCATCTATTTTCTCCTTTTCTGTTCCTTCTTCAAGAAAATTCTTCTTATATCTTACTTCCTCATCAGATAAATCAATTTCCATCTATTACTCTTCCTTTTCATCATCCATCCTTCCTTCTTTCTCTACTCCCTTTCCCGGAGTGACCAATTTTTCGAATTCAACCTTTTCATGATAATCTTCTACTTTTTTGATCAAGTCATCCAGATCATCACTTGATTCTTCTTCATCATCATCATCTACTCTCTAAAAAACTTCTTATTGGTTCTTTCAAAAACTTTTGTCCCTTTGGTTGTTTCTGAAGTGAAGAACTTTCTACCAGGAGTCTGTGGTAGTGGTTGAACATCAAAGGTTTGTGGAGTGGGAGTCTTCTCAGAGGCTACTTCAGTATCTCTCAATAGAGATTGTACAAGCTCAGCTTCATACATCTTCTTTTTCATTTTCAGAACTTTTTCTTGTTTTTCTATCTAATCATCAACTCTCTATTTTATGGCCTTAGCCTCAGCAATATCTAATCCAAATTGAGGGTCCCATTCTTTTCTCTTCTCCTTGTCTTTCCTCCACTTAGCAGCCACTTCATCTGGGTCGGTTTTTTGTTTCTTTGGCTTGGATAATGCAGATTGAGTTTCCTTAGCTTTCTGAGTCTTATCTTTAGCCACCACTTCTTTCACCTTTCTCTTCTTCCCTACCTTTTTAGATGGTTCCAGAGTTTGTTGATCTTTCTACGCTGCTTCAGCCTCTTCCTCTAGTAAAGGGTAGGATTATCCAGATTCAATAGAAAAACCCATCTTCATCCTCATTAATGTATCATCACTAACCAGAATTACCTTGAAATTTCATTCCTTTAAAGTGCAAGAAACATTAAAATAATTAAGACATCTAAAAATAAGCTTAGAAAGGAAGGTCAGATACCTTATGACCTACCTTTCATATTCCCTTCTTTACTATTTATAAATGTAATAAAAACATGCCTCATCAAATTCAACTTCCTTAGATTTACCAAAAAATATAAGATGTTGTCCTCTCTTGTCATTGACTGATGTTATATGCGTCCCAAATTAGTTACCCATTCTTAGAAAATTAGTATAGCATACGTTTAGGGTCGATCCACAGGGAACTATGGCATGCATGAATTCAAATGAGTTAATACTTAATTAGGTTAACTATGTAGAATTTAGAGTTGATTGGTTTGATTTTGGATTTGAATTTAAACTAAATTGTTTTACATTGAAGAAATGATTAATAGTTTTAAAGAAAACAACGGGTGAATTTAATGAGTTTAAAACGGGAAGAAAAGATGTGTTGGGGATGTGGTGATTAAGGAGTTCTTGTGTATATTGTTTAAATTGTTGTTTTGTTCATGATAATTCAATCATTATGGATTTCATTTTGTTACAATATTTCCTTTTTCTTGGTTCCTCTTGTTTGGAATTAGAGAAGTCGAATCCTTGGTCCGGTAGTCAATGTTCTTAATTATTTATTATGTTCAGTCTATTATTGAATCGGTGAAATATTTCCAATGGTCATGGACATTTTCACCGTTACTTTTCTTTTGTAACACTGATAATTATTCCCTTGGTCCGGCTAGGAATTCTCAGTTATATATGACAGTGAATTAGGAAGAGTAGGAAGAATTACAATAAGCAAACACAACTATATAAAACAATACATAAATTACGATCCCTTCATCCATAGCCCCAACACGAGGGGTTTATTTACACATAGAATGTGGAAGAGAAATGATTCACGTGATACATGATGGATTCATTGTGTAAGCGTTGAGGTAGGGTGTCAGAAGGTGGAATAGTGGAACTATGGCACCACGGTGGCTCGGGAATTGTAGAAGTAGAGCTTCTTCTCTCCTCTAATGGCTCCAAACTCCAAAATACAATGGCCAAGGCCTCTTTTTATAAAGAAAATAATGTACAGATAGTGTATAGAAATTACACGCCGTGTACTTTTCGTCAACGTGCTTTCGCGCCAATTTCTCCATGGGTAGGCAGCCAAACACACCATCTTTGACTTTTGAACATGGCGCCGCCTGGTGGTTGAGTATACACAGCGTGTAGCGCCGCCATACACGCAGTGTAGTGTCAAAATTCGGCAAGAAACTACTTATAGAATATCCGACACTAAGTGTATAGAAATAGAACATGTTGTGTCTCCTTCAACATCCACATGAGAGTGTAGAACCTTCTTGGCAACAACAGCTTCTAGAATGTAGTACACGACGTGTAGCACCGCCATACACGACATGTATATTCTGCATGGTGACATGGGTTTGTAATCCCTCCATCGGTATGTGTCCCTATCTGGATGTACACGGCGTGTATAAAAGTACACACTGTGTAGTTTCAAAATTCTCACAGACTTCCCTTGATTCGTGTATTTATCCAAAAAGCTCTTGAAAGTAAACAGAATCACCAAAATCAAATAATATGTACATGAAACAATAGATATTTTCTGGAAACATGTTTTTATCTTCAATTATATGTATGTAAATGTATACAAAAATTTGGTGCATCAAATTCCCCCACACTTAGTCATTTTCATTCCCTTAAGCAAAATCTCAACATCTAATTAAGAGATCCTATACATTTAAACGGAAGGCATTCAATTAATCAAAAGTATAAATAATAGGGTTACTAAGGAAAAATTCTAAAATGCACAAACAAATTCAATTCATAAAAAATTAAAATCATGCCTCATATATAATTCAATTATCTATTCTCACCCTCTTTCAACACATTCCTCAACCTTTAAAAAGTAAGCATGCCACTTGATGATTTACCTTACCAGTCAAAATCACACTCCATAATCAAGATATATTTATTCAATGTTATGCTCAATCTATGGTATATACACTCAATCAATAGGTTTTCAAGATATCTTGTTCTCTACTTCAGAAAAATTGAATTAAAAAAATCATGAGGGATTAAACAATAAGGTTTAGATGTCTCTGTGGCTAAGGGTCGGTAGGTTTAGATGAAAAATAAATTCCGAGGCTTGAAAAAGGAAGGCTAATTCCTTTAAACAACATTGCATGATATTCAAAGTAAAGCTCACCGAAAATTATTCCCTTCACAAACTCAGTCAAATGCTTTTGTAATCGTCACCATCTTCTCCCTTAGGCAAGTAGTGTTCATGAGAAAATAAGCATAAGTTCCCTTAAATTTTTTTATTATGGGAAACAATTATGAATATAATGAATAAATATTTGGAACCCTTTCTCTCCAAAATAATCCTGAGGTACTCCCCCACACTTCATTTCATGAATGTGGACAAACATATGCCATGTATTGCCAACTCCCTCTTTAAATATCTAATAAATAATCAAGAAAAGTTTAAAAAGAAGTAGGGTAGGAAGGGAAATAGGCTTGTAATGTGGCTTCCTCTAAAGGGTATTCATGGCTTCTATGGGATTAGTGAAGATTTAATGTACCACAGGTCTCAAGATAAATCAGTTGAAATAATTTAATGCCTCAATAATGTTAATGTAATTCAAAAATTTCATCATGTTTCCAAAAGGAAAACTTGCAAATTCTTGAAGTGATGTATATCCTAATAATCTTTCGAGAAAGAGGGTATTATAAAAGAAATATGAAAAAGGGTTTAGAATACCACTTAGGAGTGGAAAAATAATAAAGGGACAATCAGGTCATGACTTGCATATAAATTATTAGCCTAATCAATGTAATTTAATCAGGGATGAAAAGTTGCAATGGAAACTATATAAGAAATCATATTAAAATACGTAAAAACAAAAATAAGCATGCAACCTTTCCAAAAGTTTCTACTAATAACTCTACAATTTATAAGAATGATTAACCAAAATTGCTTTACATTTTCAAATATAGATTTTAATAACGATGTCTCCTAGATTAGTTTAACGAAAAAGAATAAGGTGAAAGAGATAGATGCTCTCCCTCACTTAATGCTGCACATGGTCCACCAAGTGAAACACGAAGGTAAAGGGTGGGAAAGAGTGGATAGGGGGAACTAAATGGGGGAAAATAATGGAAGAAGTAAATCCAAAAAGAAATAAAATAGAATGGAAAAATACTCCCCTCATGAAAAGTGATTCCCAGGGCGCTCCATGATACTTGTGACTGTCAAGAAAAAAGAAAAATACAAACAAGCATAACAACACATAACAAAAAATGACAAAAGAGATATGCAAGAGAAAGAAAAATTTCACTATCTTTGGTTCGCCTCAGGGGTCGACATATCCTGTACAGAATTGGTAGGTAAAGACGGTGCAGGAGGCGTGGAAGTGGGAGTCTTTGACTCTGCATTGGGAAGGGGAGAAGAAGAAGTAGGAGCCATAGGTGTGAGACTCGGCGAAGGAAGATCAGCAGCAGGCCCTGGCCCGACAGAAGTGGTAGCAGCAGGGATCACCATAGTCAGTAGAATAGAATTTGTGGCATGCGTAGGAGAGGGTGGTGGAGTAGCAAAAGAAGGTCCAGGAATGGAGGCAGAGGCAAGTGCTTGAGGTTGTGGAACACCATGATGCTGAGCAATATGCGCCAATAGATGCTCCATCCTGTCCCGGCGGCCGTCCAGACAAATCAAATGACATCCAATGGTGTACTGGCGGCCGATGATACGAACTAACTTTTTCTCCATTGGGGCTAGGCGGAGGGAAAGGGTCGAATAGACCGAGGGTGAGGGGTAGGTGGGAGGGGGAGGGGACGGAAGAAGGAAGGTTAGAAGAAGTGGGGTTAGTAGGAGGTGGGTGAGGGGGAGAAGCTGGAGGGGGTAGGGAGGGAGGAGCAGTTTCATTAGCTGAGGTAGGGGGGTCAGCTGGTGGCTGGGCTCGAGTGTGGGAAAGGATGTAGGCACCCCCTACTTCCGGACCAATCCCAAGCGAATGATCATGAGAGAGTCCATCTGTTGGGATGAACATAACAATTCAAGAGATAAAGAGGGCTCGAATACTCCAAAATTGGTGGGAAAGACTGGTGGTGTAAAACCCACAGTTCAGGATGCCCTGACGGCTGGTAAAATGGAGTGGAAATAGGAGGCGGCAAGATAGGGGAGGTTCGGGTAGTCGTGCCGGATGACACAGGTAACAAGCTCCATATCACGGTCGGTCACGAGCCCCACATCCTCATGGTGGGGGAAAAGGATGGAGCTGAAGCACTGGTGGGAGAAGCGAAGGATGAGGTCGGCTATAAGAGTGCTCTTCTAGGAATTGGGGGAGTTCCGGTGGTCAGGCCCAGCGATCTCCCTCCACATTGCAATGAGGTCAGAGCGCTCAGGCTGAGTCGAGGAAGAAACGTGGGGTGGGGTGATAATATGAGGGGTAGAAGCCACAACCTCTGCCAAAATCAGTCATGGTAAGAGAGAAACGTCAGCCGCCTAGCCGGAATCGAACTACGGGTAGCACATCGCCAGGTGTCTCTCGGTACTCCACTCCATCGAACTCAAACGGGGCTGTAAACTCCAAAAATAAATCACGGAACATAGGAGTGCTGACCTGGAAAATATCAATGAGTGAGGTGTGCCCGAGAAGTTCCTCCAACTCCTCCCAAATACCGAGCCACTGCATAACGCTGTTGTTGAGGTACCAGCCACTCAATGGGATCAGCTGATGAGAGAAGTGTCGAAATATGTCGTATTCGATGTCGGTGACTGTGAATACCGTGCAAGGATAAAGAGCACATGCAGGTCCTGACCCAGGTGCCAGTGCAGCAGCAGCGGTTGGCTCTATAGGTGGATCTACTGAAGTAGAGGGTGTCTCGGTGGAAGGTGTGCTCGAAGAGTGACCAACTGCTGATGACAATAGAACATGGAAAGTGGCAGCTGGTACAACAGAAATGGTGGTGATGACTCCGAATCAGAGATATTTCTTGGATATTGTTCTTCTTCAATTTTCACCAGCTTCATTTAAGAAGAACCCCCAACCTCTTTTTCCTGATTATATCTATTGTCAGTTTATCCATGAGAACATGCTTTCCTTTATCAGTTTTCAGAAATGGTTGATCATCTTGAGATTCTTCCTCACTCTCTTATAGTTGAACAATCTGGTCTTCATCTATTTTCTCCTTCTCTGTTCCTTCTTCAGGAAAATTCTTCTCATAGCTTACTTCCTCCTCAGATAAATCAATTTCCTTCTCTTCCTCTTCCTTTTCATCATTCATCCTTCCTTATTTCTCTACTCCCTTTCCTGGAGTGACTAATTTTGAGAATTCAGCCTTTTCATGATAATCTTCTACTTGTATGATCAAGTCATCCAGATCATCACTTGCTTCTTATTCATCTTCTTCATCTACTCTCTAAAAAACTTCTTATTGGTTCTTTCAAAAACACCTTTCCCTTTGGTTGTTTCTAAAGTGAAGAACTTTGTACCAGGAGTCTGTGGTAATGGTTGAACATCAAAGGTTTGTGGAATGGGAGTCTTCTTAGAGGCTACTTCAGTATCTCTCAACAGCGATTGTACAAGATCGGCTTCATACATCTTCTTTTTCATTTTCTTCTCTTTTTCTTGATTTTCTATCTCATCAGCAACTCTGTATTTTATGGCCATAGGCTCTGCAATATCTAATCTGAATTGAGGGTCCCATTCTTTTCTATTCTCCTTGTCTTCCCTCCACTTAGCAGCCACTTCATCTGGGTCGGTTTTTTGTTTCTTTGGCTTGGATAGTGCAGATTGAGTTTCCTTAGCTTTCTAGGTCTTGTCTTCAGCCACCACTTCTTTCAAATTTCTCTTCTTCCCTTCCTTTTTAGATGGTTCCGGAGTTTTTTGATCTTTCTACACTGCTTTAGCCTCTTCCTCTAGTAAAGGGTAGGATTCTTCGGATTCAACAGAAAAACCCATCTTCATCCTCATTAATGTATCACTAACCAGCATTACCTTGCAATTTCATTCTATGAAAGTGCAAGCAACATTAAAATAATTATGACATTTAATAATAATCATAGAAAGGAAGGCCAGATACATTATGACCTAGCATTCATATTCCCTTCTTTAATATTTATAAATGTAATCAAAACATGCCTCATCAAATTCAACTTCCTTATATTTACCAAAAAATCTATGATGTTGTCCTCGCTTGTCATTTACTGAAGTTAAATGCGTCCCAAATTAGTTACCCATTCTTAGAAAATTAGTATATCATATGTTCGGGGTCGATTCATAGCGAACTATGGCGTGCATGAATTCAAATGAGTTAATAATTAATTAGGTGAAGTATGCAGAATTTAGAGTTGATTGGTTTGATTTTAGATTTGAATTTAAAATAAATTGTTTTACGTTGAAGAAATGATTAATAGTTTTACAGAAAACAACGGGTGAATTTAATGAGTTTAAAACGGGAAGAAAAGATGTGTCGGGGCTGTGGTGATTAAAAAGTTCTTGTGTAGATTGTTTAAATGATTGTTTTGTTCATGATAATTCAATCATTCTGGATTTCATTTTGTTACAAGATTTCCTTGGTCCGGTTCCTCTTGTTTGGAATTAGAGCAGTTGACTCCTTGGTTCGGTAGTCAATGTTCATAATTCTTTATTATGCTCAGTCTATTATTGAATCGGTGAAATCCTTCCAATGGTCATGGACATTTTCACCGTTACTTTGTGTCACTGAGAAATATTCCCTTGGTCCGTCTCAGAATTCTCAGTTATATTTGATAGTGAATTAAGAAGAGTAGGAAGAATTACAACGAGCAAACACAACTATATAAAACAATACACAAATTACGATCCCTTCATCCACAACCCCAACACGAGGGGTTTATTTACTCATAGAATGTGGAAGAGAAACCATACACGTGATACCTGATGGATTCATCGTTTAAGAATTGAGGTAGGGTGTCGGAAAGTGGAATAGTGGAACTATGGCCCCACGGTGGCTCGGGAATTGTAGTAGGAGAGCTTCTTCTCTCCTCTAACGGCTTAAAACTCCAAAATCCAAAGGCCAAGGCAACTTTTTATAGAAAAATAAAGTACACAGAGTGTGTAGAAAGTACATGTCGTGTACTTTTCGTCAACGTTCTTTGGCACCAATTTCTCTATGGGTAGGCGGCCAAACACACCGTCTTTGACTTTTGAACATGGCGCCGCCTGGTGGTTGAGTGTACACGGCGTGTAGCGCCGCCATACACGCAGTGTAGTGTCAAAATTCGGCAATGAACTCCTTCTAGAATATCAGACACTACGTTTATAGAAATGGAACAAATTATGTCTCCTTCAACGTCCACATGGGATTGTAGAACCTTCTTGGCGACAACCGCTTCTAGAGTGTAGTACACGGCGTGTAGCACCGCCATACATGGCATGTATCTTCTTCCTGGTGACATGGGCGTGTAATCCCTCCTTCGTTCTGTGTCCCTGTCTAGATGTAGATGGCGTGTATAAATGTACACACAGTGTAGTTTCAAAATTCTCACAGACTTCCCTTGATTCGTGTATTTAGCCATAAATCTCTTAAAAGTTAACAGATTCACCAAAATCAAATAATATGTTCATGAAACAACAGATATTTTCTGGAAACATGTTTTTGTCTTCAATTATATATATGGAAATGTATACACAAATTTGGTGCATCAAATTCCCCCACACTTAGTCATTTCCTTTCCCTCAAGAAAAATATCAACATCTAATTAAGAGATCATATACTTTTAAACGGAAGGCATTCAATTAATCAAAAATATAAATAATAGTGTTACTAAGGAAAAATTCTAAAACGCACAAACAAATTCAATTCATAAAAAATTAAAATCATGCCTCATATATAATTCAATTAACTATTCTCACCCTCTTTCAACACGTTCATCAACCTTTCAAAAATAAGCATGCCACTTGATGATTTACCTTACCAGTCAAAATCACACTCCACACTGAAGATATATTTATTCAAATTTATGTGCAATCTAAGGTATATACACTATATCCATAAATTTTCAAGATATCTTGTTCTCTAATTCTATAAAATTGAATTAAAAAAATAATGAGGGCTTTAACAATAAGGTTCAGATGTCTATGTGGCTATGGGTTGGTAGGATCAGAGGAAAAATAAATTTCGATGCTTGAAAAAGGAAGGCTAATTCCTTTAAACAACATTTCATGATATTCAAAGTAATGCTCACCGAAAATTACTCCCTTCACAAACTCAGTCAAATGCTTTTTTAATCGTCACCATCTTCTCCCTTAGGTAAGTAGTGTTCATGAGAAAATAAGCATATGTTCCCTTACAATTTTTTATTAGGGGAAACACTTATGAATACAATGAATAAATATTTGGAACCCTTTCTGCCCCAAATAATCATAAGGTACTCCCCCACACTTCATTTCGTGAATGTGGACAAACATATGACATGTATTGCCAACTCCCTCTTTAAATATCTAATAAATAATCATGAAAAGATTAAAAAGAAGTAGGGTAGGAAGGGAAATAGGCTTGTAATGTGGCTTCCTCTAAAGGCTATTCATGGCTTATATGGGCTTAGAGAAGATTTAATGTAGGGAAGGTCTCAAGATAAAGCAGTTGAAACAATCTAATGCCTCAATCATGTTAATGTAATTCAAAAATTTCATCATGTTTCGAAAAGAAAAACTTGAAAATTCTTGTAGTGATGTATATCCTAAGAATCTCTCACGAAAGAGGGTATTATTAAAGAAATATGAAAAAGGGTTTAGAATACCTCACAGGAGTGGAAAAATAATAAAGGGACAATCAGGTCATGACTTGCATATAAATGATTAGCCTAACCAATGTAATTTAATCAAGGATGAAAAGTAGCAATGGAAACTATATAAGAAATAATTCGAAAATACGTAAAAACTAAAATAAGCATGCAACCTTTCAAAAAGTTTCTACTAATAACTCTATAATTTATAATAATGATTAACCAAAATTCCTTTACATTTTCAAATATATAATCTAATCATGATGTATACTAGTTTAGTTTAACGGAAAAGAATAAGGTGAAAGAGATAGATGATCTGCCTCACTTAATGTTGCACATGGTCCACCAAGTGAAACACGAAGGTAAAGGGTGGGAAAGAGTGGATAGGGGGAACTAAATTGGGGAAAGCATTGGAAGAAGTAAATACATAAAGAAAGAAAATAGAA
The DNA here is from genome assembly GCA_963277665.1 of Viscum album. Classification (NCBI taxonomy): domain Eukaryota; kingdom Viridiplantae; phylum Streptophyta; class Magnoliopsida; order Santalales; family Viscaceae; genus Viscum; species Viscum album. The sequence goes on from OY728142.1 coordinate 2,047,600,406, forward strand.
TGGAAAAATACTCCCCTCATGAAAAGTGATTCCCAAGGAGCTCCATGATACCTGTGACTGTCGAGAAAAAAGAAAAATCCAAACAAGAATAACATCACAGCACAGAAAATGACATAAGAGATATACAATATAAAGAAAAATTTTGCTATCTTGGGGTCGCCTCAGGGGACGGCATATCCTGTACATAATCAGCCGGTAAAGATGGTGCAAGAGGTGTGGAAATGGGAGGCTTTGACTCTGCATCGGGAAGGAGAGAAGAAGAAGTAGGAGCCACAGGTGTGAGACTCGGCGAAGGAAGCTCAGCAGTAGGCCCTGGCCCCACAGAAGTGGTAGCAGCAGGGCTCACCATAGTCAGCAGAATAGAATCTGTGGCCTGCGCAGGAGAGGGTTGTGGAGTAGCAACAGAAGGGCCAGGAACGGAGGCAGAGGCTAGTGGCAGAGGCAGTGGAACACCATGATGTTGAGAAATATGCGCCAAAAGATGCTCCATCCGTTCTCAGCGGCCGTCCAGACAAATCAAATGGCGTCCAATGGTGTCCTGGCGGCCGATGATATGAACTAACTTTTTCTCCATCATGGCTAGGTGGAGGGAAAGGGTTGAATAGACTGAGGGTGAGGGGTAGGTTGGAGGGGGGAGGGGTGGAAGAAGGAAGGTTAAAAGAAGTGGGGTTAGTAGGAGGTGGTTGAGGGGGAGAAGCTGGAGGGTGTAGGGAGGTAGGAGTAGGTGCATTATCTAGGGCAGGGGGGTCAACTGGTGGTTGGGCTCGAGCATGGGCAAGGATGTAGGCACCCCCTTCTTCCGGACCAATCCCATTCGAATGATCATGAGAAATTCCATCCGCTGGGGTGAACATAACAATTCAAGATGTAAAGAGGGCTTGAATACTCCTAAGTGGTGGGCAAGACTGGTGGTGTAAAAAACACCGTTCAGGTTGCCCTGACGGCTGGTAAACATGGAGTGGAAATAGGAGGCGACAAGATAGGGGAGATCTGGGTAGTCGTACCGGATGACACAGGTAAGAAGCACCATATCACGGCCATTCACGAGCCCCACATCCTCATGGTGGGGGAAAAGGATGGCGCTAAAGAACTGGTGGGAGAAGCGAAGGATGAGGTCAGCTATAAGAGTGCTCTTCTTGG